>JAOTON010001615.1:822500-2232276 GCA_034440635.1 Lepas anatifera | reverse complement strand
TATTTATATATATGAAACAAAAATTTTAATATCACAATTTCCATATCAAAATATCATTATCCGGAAGCAATGTTCTTTAACCCTCGCCCCACCGAAGGGGGCATCGATGGCCCCCCTAAGGTTTTTCCGGGATAGCAGAAAAACGACGAGGCGCAGCACCGCGGTTGAGGGCTCTACCTCTCACTGCATCATTTTCCCATCATCCCTGAAATTTTTTACCCCGGGTCACCCAAGGTCAGGTCACCAGACGAGGTCAACCAAGGTCACCTCACTTCACCTTTAGAGCTCTGTAAGAGCTACATTTCAAAGTCGATCGATTTGAAACTTCCTACACTTCATGACCCCTTCAGGGTCTACAAGGTGTATATCCGGGATTTTTCGATTTCGTGCCCTGAGGTCAGGTCACGAGGCGACCTCTCCCATTGGAAAAGCATGGGGAAAAGCTATTTCATGATATAAAAGCCACAAAAATGATTGAAAATACTCAGACTGCTCAGAACAACGTTTTTGGACACCCTTTCACGGATCCCAGAGGTCATATTTGCCCTTTGACTTTTCCAAGGTCATCCAAGGTCACCAGAGGTCAAAAACAGTATTTTGACAATAACTTTTGACCTAATTGAGCTAGAGCGGTGAAACAAACACCATCGTGTTTGTCTTGTCACTGGCTTTCATTTGATATACGGCAAGGTCACTTTTTGACATTTCGTGACCTCAGGTCATATTAGGTCACGAGGTGACCTCTGGCGGTCAAACCACTGGCGGGAGGTCTTTACGTTCCACATAGCGGAAAAAGTACTGGCAATTTGCTATCAAATGTACTTTACCAGGCCTCAATAGCTCTAATGACATAAGAGTTATGCCCAGTCTGCTTAATCATTGCATATTTGAGCGAAAATAGCCGATCTTGACCTAATTTGACCTTTGGAGGTCAAACCATTGACCCTGAGCACTAAAACATGCGAAGTAATTTCTTACTGAATTCACGCGAGCTTTCTATTGCACTTTGCAGATTTGCGCTAACGCCCATAATTTCGGAGTTAGAGGGGGGGCCATCGATGGCCCCCGGTGGGGCGAAGGTGGCGCCGGACCCCCGGTGGGGCGCGGGTTAATTATCTGAATTGAGAAGTCAAATCGGTCAATTAGATCGCGAGACATGACAATTTGAATGAACTGAGCAAAAATGCAGTGCTCCAAAAGAACGGCAAAACTAGATCAAAATGCTACTTTTTCCCTAGAAACCATGCCTAAGCACAAAAAATTGACCTAGCTACCCCCAGGTAGCTGTCTTTAACCCTATTTCCGGCAGGGGGGCTAATATTGCCCCCCTAAGGTTTTTCAAGAATATCTCCGAAACGGCTTGCGATAGAACTTTGAAACTTCCTGACTTTTCCTAAAACTAGTACAGGCAGGTTTTCTGAAATTGTCAATATTATATATTTACCAGGGGCGGAGCTATGGCTGGGTTTTTGGGGAGGTTCTATCCACAAACCAAGTATTATCGTATGCGATGGGTTCTTTGTAAAAGGAAGCCGTCTCTGCTGATCCTGATACCAGTTATATGGTTTTATCATATCATTTTTTATGTGAGATGATAGTGCATTCACAATTGTCACTATTTGTATTCATCAGGGGCGGTTACAGCAGTTCAAAATGGGGGGAATGTTATCAAGAAGGACTAAACGTTAGTAAGTGAGAAGACTGCTTACAGCCGTGCCAGGGCGAATACAATTGGGTATATGAAAATTCAAAATAGTTATAACCAAATTCTAGATTACCAGAGGCGTGTCCAGTCACTACACATTTTCAAAATGCATATTCCCAGCCAGTATCACCGCCGCGACTCAATATCGTTGTATATTAAAAATGTGTTTCCAATCACCCCCACCCGCCCCCCCCACGACGAGAGTCCTTGATCCGCCTATGTCACCCCCTTCCCAGAGCTGCCATGGGAGGGTAAAAATTATCAGAAATAAATTTCAACTAGTCGAGGGACTAATATACTCATGCATACCACTCGCATATTGTTGGGATGTATTTTACCCCACTGTTTTACCTTACTGCATCCGCCCCTGATGAGTTTTTCACTTTTTTTCATTTATTTATGTGTCAAAGATGCCAAGCAGTATATCACGGCTTCTAATCCGCGTAACAAAAACTTTTTAGGTTGTATATATTTCCCCTCATAGTCCTGGTCTTGGAACTGCCATTGAATTTCGAATTTTTGCGTAACTCGAGTATATGACAATTTTGGGTCAATTATTTGTAAATCTGAACTAGTTTTGTGAAAATCGTACAACAGAGACAAGGGTTATGGAAAATCTAAAAAATACACAAAAATTGTATATTTTGCACGACTTTCTCCTTAAAAATCAAAATTTTGAAATTTTCTTTTTTTCAAAATAAAGTTTAGCGTCAGGGGAATCTATAGCACTTTGAATTTTCAAAATCGGCCGGTTAGATTACGAGATCTTAGGGGGGGCCGATATTGCCCCCCCCTGCCGGAAATAGGGGGTAGCCGGGAGCCTGACGGAAATAGGGTTAAGCTAACTGAAGCCTGCATACTGGAATTTCTGCTTATAAGTCGGCCGTAAATTTTTAGTAGCTTTTTCGTATGCATCAGAAATATCGCATTTTTGCGGAATAAATTTTGTCTGACCTGCTCCAAACTTTTGTTTAGCTGGCCCCTGTTGTTTATTCAAAAGGAGACACATTTCAAGTTCCTAGCTTATAAGCTATAAAGCTTATAAGCTTCTTATAAGAAGTAAACATAATAAAATTTTGATTCGAGTACAAAAGTTCTAGCGAGTTTTAGAACCCGCTTGTAAAATTCCTAGCGAGTCTAAAACTTCGACCGGCCTGCTTTTTAACCCGCGCCCCACCGGGGGTCATCGATGGCCCCTCTAACTCCGAAAATGTGGGGGCTAGCGCAAATCTGCAAAGTGCATTAGAAAGCTCGCGTGAATTCAGTAAGAAATTATTTGTATGTTTAAGCGCTCAGGTCAATGGTTTGAACTCCAGAGCATAGGCGGATCCAGGATTGCCGATCGGGGGCACCTTCCCGGGGGCGCCATCCGGACCGGGGGCGCCATCCGGACCAGGGGGCGCCACTTATGACCGGCAAAAGCTATCAGGTGGGCGCCAAATCCTATCGGTGGGCGCCGACTTTCGCATCCTGGGGGGTGGGAAGCGACATTTCAGGGGGCGCCATCGACCTTTCAGGGGCGCCGAGGTCGATCGGGGGCACGTGCCCCCTTGCCCCCCTGGATCCGCCTATGCTCCAGAGGTCATTAGGTCACGATGGGCTATTTTCACTCAAATATCCAATGCTTAAGAAAACTGAGCATAACTATTATCCCGTGCCCCACCGGGGGTCCGGCGCCACCTTCGCCCCACCGAGGGGCCATCGATGGCCCCCCCCTCTAACTCCGAAAATATGGGCGTTAGCGCAAATCTGCAAAGTGCAATAGAAAGCTTGCGTGAATTCAGTAAGAAATTACTTCGCATGTTTTAGTGCTCAGGTCAATGGTTTGACCTCCAGAGGTCAAATTAGGTCAAGATCGGCTATTTTCACTCAAATATGCAATGATTGAGCAGACTGGGCATAACTCTTATGTCATTAGAGCTATTGAGGCCTGGTAAAGTACATTTGATAGCAAACTGCCAGTACTTTTTCCGCTATGTGGAACGTAAAGACCTCCCGCCAGTGGTTTGACCTCCAGAGGTCACCTCGTGACCTAATATGACCTGAGGTCACGAAAGGTCAGAAAGTGACCTTGCAGTATATCAAATGAAAGCCAGTGACAAGACAAACACGATGGTGTTTGTTTCACCGCTCTAGTTTAATTAGGTCAAAAGTTATTGCCAAAATACTGTTTTTGACCTCTGGTGACCTTGGATGACCTTGGAAAAGTCAAAGGGCAAGTTTGACCCCTGGGATCCGTGAAAGAGTGTCCAAAAACGTTGTTCTGAGCAGTCTGAGTATTTGCAATCATTTTTGTGGCTTTTATATCATGAAACAACTTTTCCCTATGCTTTTCCAATGGGAGAGGTCGCCTCGTGACCTGACCTCAGGGCACGAAATCGAAAAATCCCGGATATACACCTTGTAGACCCTGGAGGGGTTATGAAGTGTAGGAAGTTTCAAATCGATCGACTTTGAAATGTAGCTTTTACAGAGCTCTAAATTGAAAAGAGGTGACCTTGGTTGACCTCGTCTGGTGACCTGACCTTGGGTGACCCGGGGTAAAAATTTCAGGGATGATGGGAAAATGATGCAGTGAGAGGTAGAGCCCTCAACTGCGGTGCTGCGCCTCGTCGTTTTTCTGCTATCCCGGAAAAACCTTAGGGGGGCCATCGATGGCCCCCCCGGTGGGGCGAGGGTTATGCCATTAGAGCTATTTAGCTCTGGTAAAGTGCATTTGATAGGAAAATGCCAAACCTTTTTCAGTATGTGGAACGTAATGATCTCCCGCCAGTGCACAGTGATGCAGCGGGCCTAAAAAATGGGACAAAAATGCCGAAAATGACCTTCTAGAATTTATTTGAAATGTATGCGATGCGTTTGAGAATTCTTTGAACCCGGAAAGCCATCAATATTTTCTTCCTCTAGCGTACCACATTGGTTTCACAGGAGCTGAAACTTGAAACTTATTCTGCCTCGCTAAATACGGGTATCTGACCAGAAATAATGGCGTGATCTAAAACGTTAATAACAGGTGCTCACACCTCGCCATCCATAAAGAAACTTATACTACTGTAAAGCTTGGAATGTTTGCAACCTTCTGGTTGCAAAACCACGGTTCTAGCTGCTCCAGAGAATGCAGTGAATTCATTTTAAGAAGCATATGTTTTGGAACTGAAATTTATAACATACATCATATTTCCTTAGACTGGCAAAAAAGGCACAGTAAGGATCAGCTAGAAAATCATACCATGTATTCTGGAAAGTGTCTTCTTTACATCGGCGGAGTCTGTAGGTCGGCAACCGACGGCCGAAAAAAGTTATGACAGTTTTAGTGAGCGCATGTTCTACCCGTAGTCGGCGGGTGGTTGTGGCAATGACGCGCGCGGCATCCACCAATCGACGCGTATTATTTCATTTCTCCAATCAAATGACACATTTAAATGGGGGAAGGGTGTAAAAATTCACAAAATATGCGTAACGTGATTTATGCACGGCCTTCTATTGAAGGAGGCAATAAAGTTGAGAAGCAGGATAAGAGGGTAAATTGAGACAACCAAAGCATGTTGTGCAATAGCTATTAGGGCACAGCGAGATCAGACCGTGAATAAGAAAATTAAGATTTTAACTTCGGCTTACTTTCTTCCACTTTTTAAAATGTTATTTTAAACCGATTTCCGTTAATCTTTGGCCTCCGCCCCCCGTTAAAACTGTCTGTCCTGTATGTATGTACATCCGGTTCCAGAGTGATTGGTAGGTATTAGTGTCAGTTCGTTTAATAAATATCTTAAAAACTATTACTTTTCTCATAAAAGTTTCGTCTCTAGCAATAACATTTTACGGGCTCTTAAATTTGGGACCCTGAAAACTGGATGAGACGTCAATTTGGAGAATTGTGGACAACAATCTGTTTTCGCTGATCCCGATTATTTTCTGTGTCTTTTCTCAATTACTTCCGAATTTTGGACCTTATGAAGTATTTTGCACATCAGTTCATGCATCCAGTTAAATCCAGTTTTTCTGCTATCCCGAAAAAAACCTTAGGGGGCCATTGATGGCCCCTGGTGAGGCAAGGGTTAAGGTACATAGATGACATTTTTGGAATATGGACACATGGAATCCAAAGTCTTCTAGAATTCTACACCAAAATTAATGCTGTTCATCCTAATATCGCGTTTTCATTGGACCACACAGGAACATCTGGAGCTATCCCTTTCCTTGATACACTTTTCACTGTTTACGGGGACGGCTCGTACACAACAGAGCTGTACATCAAACCGATGGCGGCCCCAATCATACTTCATTTTGAGTCTGCTTATCCTCTTCAAACTAAACATGCCGTGCTTAACTCCGAAATAAATAGGGCTATACGAGTTTCATCGTCAAAGGAGACCTGCCGCCGTAGTTTAAAAAAGTGCAAAACCTCATCCTCAAAAACGGCTATCCACCCAACAAGATCTCTGCAACAGTGATAAATGGAATTCATAAGTTCACCAGACGTACCAGAGGCCACAACAATCATTCAAACCAGAAGAAATAACAGAATGTCGCGGTTCTTAGAGATGTAGAATGTATAAATTCGCATGGATGATCAGCTCAGTGGGTCTGTAAATCAAATCGTTCGTTCGGTCAGCCTATAGGGATTAAAATTGCATGGTATTCGAGCCCATCACTAAGTAAGCAAGTAAGTAAGTAACAAGCAACAAGCAGCATCAAAACGGAATTGACAAAATCTCGTGTCGTTCCTGTTCCTCCAAATTTTACATTGGCGAAACTTTACTTCCTGTAAGGGAAATTAATGAACACCTGAGCGATGCCCGTCTTCGACGTCTAAATACACCCTTAGTTTAAATACACGTGCTAAATTGTCACCCGGCCATGGGACAGAAAGATACTAACGACAACTTTTCCATAGAAATTCTTACTACTACCAACGACACCGCAAACCTCAAAATTGCAGAAGCAATCCACATTTGATAACTAAAACCCACTATGAAGAGCGTGATTTACCCGTGGAAATTAATTTGATTCAGTTGTATCGCAGTTGTCTCATTAAACCCCTCCCAAAAAACATATATTACCATGTCCCTTGCGTTTATTTTCTGCCCTCTAAGAGTGAAGTTGTCCGGACTGTAAACCATGTATACTGTGTCACGATGTTGGATTGTTTGTGCTAATATTTTTTTAGCAATCTTATCACTCTATGAAGATGGCGGAAGCCGAAACTTTTCGGGTTTTGTAATGTAACTGAAAAAGTATAAACTCATTTTTTCCTGGTCAATACGTTCATAATATTATTAATTAAAGTTCTAGCTCTCCATAACTTTTGAATTTTGAACGACACACACACACACACACACACACACACACACACACACACACACACACACACACACACACACACACACACACACACACACACACCCGCACGCACACACGCACATTCTCTTCTAGCCCACTCAACTCTTCTTCGTCTCACGATGATTTGGGTCTCCGGGGATCCTATGTGGCCGTGGCCACGACTAATGTCATTAATATAAATATTGACAGCGATCAGAATTCCGTGTCCTCTAGTCCGAACACACGTCCATCCTTCACCTTCTATCTTGTTTCTGACGCTATCTTACGAGCGATGCTCGTCGGTCCGCCGCCAGCGGCGGCGCCATCAAAGTACCATGTTCATGCATATGCAGCTGAGGCGGCGGGGCGCCACCTCGCGGCACTGGCGCACAGCCGCGGACATTGGACGCCGCTGGTTCTGCATACCGTCCGCCGCCAGAGGGCACCACTGTTCCCACCCCGCGCACCCTCACATCCCACCAAACCCCAGCCCTCACATCCTACCAAACACCAGCCCTCACATCCTACCAAACCCCAGCCCTCACATCCCACCAAACACCAGACCTCACATCCCACCAAACCCCAGCCCTCACATCCCACCAAACCACAGCCCTCACATTCCACCAAACCCCAGCCCTCACATCCCACCAAACCCCAGCCCTCACATCCCACCAAGCCCCAGCCCTCACATCCCACCAAACCCCAGCCCTCACATCTCACCAAGCCCCAGCCCTCACATCCCACCAAACCCCAGCCCTCACATCCCACCAAGCCCCAGCCCTCACATCCTACCAAACACCAGCCCTCACATCCTACCAAACCCCAGCCCTCACATCCCACCAAACACCAGACCTCACATCCCACCAAACCACAGCCCTCACATTCCACCAAACCCCAGCCCTCACATCCCACCAAACCCCAGCCCTCACATCCCACCAAGCCCCAGCCCTCACATCCCACCAAACCCCAGCCCTCACATCTCACCAAGCCCCAGCCCTCACATCCTACCAAACACCAGCCCTCACATCCTACCAAACCCCAGCCCTCACATCCCACCAAACACCAGCCCTCACATCCCACCAAGCCCCAGCCCTCACATCCCACCAAACCCCAGCCCTCACATCTCACCAAGCCCCAGCCCTCACATCCCACCAAACCCCAGCCCTCACGACCTTAGGTCATCGATATAAGAAATACCGGAATAAATTTTGTAGAGCTCGGTAGGCCCAATATGCGATGTGTTTCAATTGAATAGGTTCACTTTCTTCTGACTTATGCTATCTCAAACTTTTTTGAGGTGAGGCCACTTGACCTGCACTGTTGACCTGACCCCAGATAACCTAGCCTAAAATTTTGGAAAATGTTGTAAAAATGATCAGATAAAATGTGAGCCAAGTAAGGAGGTGCTACACGCCACTGTTTTTATTCTAAAAAAACCCAAGAGGTACCCACCCCACGTCAATGCGCGTGTTGAGAATTTTATCGTGCAGTCATACCACTTGTCGTGATCTTATCTCCATACTACCCTTGTAAGCACCAGGAGCAGCAGTTGGCAGAAAGTTCCAAATTCATTGTGCATTAACCCTATTTCCAACGGGCTCCCGGCTATCCCTATTTCCAACAGGGGGAGATTCTGCCCCCCTAAGATCTCTAAATCTACCCGGCCGATTTTAAAATTCAAACTGCAATCAATTCCTCTCGCGCTAAACGCAATTTTGAGAAAACAAAAATCAAAATTTTGAAAATTGGGGCGTTGAAAATATACAAAATTTCTGCCTGTTTCAGAGTATCCGTAACTCTTGTCTCTTAGGCTTGATTTTCATGAAACTAGTATGGATTGACAGGAAATTGCTTGGAAATGAGCATACCTTTTATTTGGACGAAATTAAAAATTTAAGGGCGGTTTTAAAGGGAAGGTGGCACCTTCATAACGTGATTTTAACTGAGATGGCCAAGTTGTAAAGCAAATCGGAAAACCCGGTACCCTATATATCATTTGTCTTGAAACTCGAGATTTCTGTAGAAAAAAGCTAAGACCTACCTGCAATGTACCCTTCATGTACCCCTAGCAGCAGGCCACAGTTGTCATGGCTGTTGGTGTGACGACATATGCTGACGTCACGATGAGCATCAGCCAATCGAAGCCCTTGAAGCTTTTCGAGTATAGTATTGGTTGCCAGATCATGGCATCATCCACAGGCAGATATTTATTTCTTTCCCTAGAGGATTTTAAAAAAATCAAAATATTGAGCTTATTGTAGGGGAGACTGGGGTCAATTGTAACAAATTTCACATTTTTGGTTCTGGAGAAATAGTGCTTTGAGTTAGAGCACTTATAATTATATTTTCATCAACTTTGAAGATTTTTCAATGTAACAGACGAAGAAAGATTTCAAAATAAAAAGTATTAGGGACCAAAATTTCACTTCTAAAAATGTACTTTAGCTGTTACAATTGACCCCACGTGAGGGGCAATTGTAATAGCACCGGGGTCAATTGTACCATGTTAACGCCGTATGAATTTCGGTGATTTATTTGTACCAAAAAAAACATTTTGCATCTTTGGCCTGCTGCACTCAGGCGTCGGCATGTACTTAGTCTGAACCACAGTTTTCACAGATGTATCCCTGAAAATGTCTCTCAACGGCAGTGCACGGGAGTGCAAATGTAAAAAATATATCTACTATTTGACTAAAATCTCGTTAATTTTGCAAACTGTGCATATATAGCCTTATCAGCTGGCGTGCCCTTAAACCCCAATTATCATCGTTAATTTTCAATGTAAGAGATATTATATAGCGCAGCCCACATTGCCACTTTTCTGAAACATATACCAGCCTACGAATAAACGTATCATAGAAAAATAATGTGACTATCATAAGCAGTAGCGCA
Organism: Lepas anatifera; assembly: GCA_034440635.1. Lineage (NCBI taxonomy): Eukaryota > Metazoa > Arthropoda > Thecostraca > Lepadidae > Lepas > Lepas anatifera. Next base: position 2,222,360 of record JAOTON010001615.1, on the reverse strand, counting down.
CTAAGGGGACAGCGGGCCCGCACTCCACCCTCACCCTCCCCATTGTAGGATGCAGGGGGCAAACAGGGAAATTTTCCCCAAATCGGCTGATTTTGGTCGATTTTCTTCAAAATTCATGTTTTCCCGATTTTAGGCCACTTTGCCCCCCCTCCAACGGTCAGCCTGGATCCAGCCCCCCTGACGTGTTAAGTGCCTCATCCCAAAACAGTTGACAATATGGTCTGTAAAGCAAAAAGTTCATCGCCCCCCCCGCTCTCCCCCAGGATATGAAGATTGATCCCTTTTAGTGAACAAGTGCTACCCATTCATTGGCCTGACGTGCCCTTGTCAGCTCCCCCAAATTAACATCCTGGGTGCGCGCCTGATCATAAAATCACTAACCTAGCTACTGCATTTGTGCGGTAGAAGCAAGTTTAATGCGTCGTTAAGTCATGGGGGTCAATCGTAACATTGTTACATTTGACTCCAAGAGAAATGTTACAATTGTCCCCATCAACGGACAATTTGTTAAACCAAATTGCTGCTCAACGAACTGGACTAGGCAACATATTCTTTTTTCATATCGCAGCTAATTGAACACTCTTCATCCACTGAAACTGTTTCCGCTGTACCTTATCATACCCATCAATAAGCTAATCTACTTTAAATATTTCAAAAGTTACAAAACACCCTCAAAAATACATAATTGTGAATAGCGTCTGACTTACCCGCCGCACCGAGTTGACACTTTGTTAACAAAGGCAGCAGCTGATTGCTCATTTCCGGTTGTGCCACTAGATCCATCCATTGATTGGTTTAGACAATATGGCCAGTGTTACAATTGCCCCGTGTTACATTTGACCCCAGTCTCCCTATATTTTTTCAGAGAAATCATGAGTGGTTTCATTATTTTCGGCTAAAAGTACGCCTAATTAGTAATTAAATCCTGGATCGTGGAATTTAGTGTAATTTGTAATTACACTAAATTCCAGGATTCGACCAAGGTGCCGCATTCCCTTTAACGTCAGAAGTTGGGAGGGAATTATATGCATTTTTTATGTCTTCTTTTTTGCAAAAATTCACACGCTAGGAACAGTGTGATATCTCTGATATCATGCAAAGTGCTAAAATGCCAAAAATATGTCAGAGGCGGATTCAGGGAGGCAAAATAGTGGGGTAAGACACAAATTACCCCGCCTTTCGAGTATGGCTACTTTTCAAATTACCCCGCCTTTATCTACCCCTGCCCGACCCGGGGAACATTCCTGGATCCACCTCTGTGAGAATTGTCCATTTGGTGTTAGGCCTAAATGCATACCTATCTACTATGCTTTGCCCCATTCAATGCAGACACAACACTAAAATACGTTTGAAAGTTAGTGAACCCCTCTAACTACGGTACCTGAGCACGCCTATGATATCTTGTTATCATATAATACGCGAATGAGACCAATAAATCCTTATTTTTACCCTTCCCGTCCATTCTGTAGGCAGTTTATTCACTTTGGAAGAGTTCGAATGGATAACATTGTAGACCCCCATTTTGAGCTCCTGGAACCGCCTATAGCCAAAATTATATCAAAATACACATCAAGTGTCATCCCAAATCTCAGTAATAGCATTCAAACATTAAAACTGCCACTAATTCGTAACAGACAGCTTTATTGTAGGACAAACGCAACGCCGGCGACAATACTTGGCTTCTGGATGAAACCCCAAATTAGTCAGACATAGCTCTGCCTCTGGCATATATTTATTTTCTAAACTTTAAGGGAACACGCGGTTTAAGTTTTAAGAAAATTCACAAAATTTCAACAGCCTATCTCAAGCCGTTACGGAAAAACCTGAGGGGTGCGCAGAATCTGCCCCTTGTTGGAAATAGGGTTAAGGGATTTTTCACTTGAAAAAGTGAACCAGACTGTCACAAGTGTTGACCTTCAAGTGGTATTTGGAAATTCTCACTCAAGGCCAGAAAATTATTGACATATCATGAAGCTGCGGATAATATCATGTCATCTAGAGAAAATAAATGCTGGAAAACCCCAAAATCATTTTCCTGATTAATCCAGACTAAATCGCAAAAAGCCCCACTGTGCGGTTGAGCGGTAGCAGCCCGATTACAGCTCGTGGTGGCTGCACTGCAGGCTTCGTGCTCGAGCTGTCGGAGATTGCCTCCGTTTAGCCCCAGCGGGAGCAATTTATAGACACGCAACCTGGTTTTGGAGGGCGCTCGCGGGTGGCAGGTACGTCCTCACACCGGACTATGCAAAAATCTGCAGAAATGGAGCAGAACCGTTCGTGAATTGGCAGTTAGAGGCAAATAAATCATTCACTGTAAAGGCTGCATGATACCTTATCGCGTGAGGTACATTACCACCAGATGTAAAGGAAAAAGTCTGGAGTCTAAGAAGGCACTTTTCTTTTATATTGTATATTGCATCATTAAGTGCCAAATACCACAGAAATACCTACAAACTAGCATTAGAAGGAAAACCTCAGTAGCCCCTCAATACGCAACAGCTTCTTGGCGTGACATTAATTTAAGGAGAAGGACATCAAACAGTGCAGCAGCATTATACAAAGTTTTAAAATTTTATTTTTTCCAGATACAGAGCCGTCACCATTAAAAGTGAGAGGGGTGGACCTTTTTCTATCTATGCGTTGTTGGAACAAAATGCACACCCAAGATACTTGTCTAATTCATCGGACTTAATATATAAAGTACTGAAATACTCTTGAACGTGCGTGAAGCACCTTAATCATAATACCGACATGAGTCTCAGGACGCCTATGGGATCTTGTGTTAAACTATAAGATTTGGAGCATGGTAGTTATGTTCACTTTTATTTCCCCGACTGCTTTGTAAGCAGTCTAGTCACTTTAAAAAAGTACAATCTAATGCATCATAATGCCCCGCTATTTCAAGTTGCTGTATCGTCTCTGTAAAAAAATTATGTGAAAAAGTAAATATACAATCGTCTGGAACCTCATTCATAAAATTCAAACATTCTAGCTTGTCTCAGTATTATTGAAAACGGCTTTGTTTACGGGGAACGTGACATAGAAAATAGTGGCAGTCTACGAATAGATGCTCCCTAAATACCACCCCAGGTGAATATATGATGTCCAAATTTGAGACTCTGCCAAGTTTAGAGCTAGGAACAGTCAGAAACTTTCTAAAGCCTATCACAAACTGATTTTGAGACATGAAAGTAAAACACAATGGATGGGCGGAATACCTGACAGGAACAAACGAAGCAATCTGGCTCCCGAGAAACCGTTCCAACAAAGGGGTTGGCAATGTCATGTAACTCTGGCAGTTGGTGCGTGGATAAGCCCCAGAAGCCATTGTTTAAGCCTGTCGTATGTAGACGTTTTTGCTTGCTTTCTGAGATTCGAAGAAAAAAACCGTATTCTTCAATCATCCAAACGGGCCGACAAATGTTCAATCCTTTAGCAATTATGAGTTCTCTTCATTGTGGTTTATATACCGTTAACCCGCGCCCCACCGGGGGTCCGGCGCCACCTTCGCCCCACCGGGGGGCCATCGATGGCCCCCTCTAACTCCGAAAATATGGACGTTAGCGCAAATCTGCAAAGTGCAATAGAAAGCTCGCGTGAATTCAGTAAGAAATTACTTCGCATGTTTTAGTGCTCAGGTCAATGGTTTGACCTCCAGAGGTCAAATTAGGTCAAGATCGGCTATTTTCACTCAAATATGCAATGCTTAAGCAAACTGGGTATAACTCTTATGCCATTAGAGCTATTGAGGTCTGGTAAATCACATTTGATAGAAAATTGCCAGTACTTTTTCCGCTATGTGGAACGTAAAGACCTCCCGCCAGTGGTTTGACCGCCAGAGGTCACCTCGTGACCTAATATGACCTGAGGTCACGAAAGGTCAAAAAGTGACCTTGTCGTATATCAAATGAAAGCCAGTGACAAGACAAACACGATGGTGTTTGTTTCACCGCTCTAGCTCAATTAGGTCAAAAGTTATTGTCAAAATACTGTTTTTGACCTCTGGTGACCTTGGATGACCTTGGAAAAGTCAAAGGGCAAATATGACCCCTGGGATCCGTGAAAGGGTGTCCAAAAACGTTGTTCTGAGCAGTCTGAGTATTTGCAATCATTTTTGTGGCTTTTATATCATGAAATAGCTTTTCCCCATGCTTTTCCAATGGGAGAGGTCACCTCGTGACCTGACCTCAGGGCACGAAATCGAAAAATCCCGGATATACACCTTGTAGACCCTGGAGGGGTCATGAAGTGTAGGAAGTTTCAAATCGATCGACCTTGAAATGTAGCTCTTACAGAGCTCTAAAGGTGAAGTGAGGTGACCTTGGTTGACCTCGTCTGGTGACCTGACCTTGGGTGACCCGGGGTAAAAATTTCAGGGATGATGTGAAAATGATGCAGTGAGAGGTAGAGCCCTCAACCACGGTGCTGCGCCTCGTCGTTTTTCTGCTATTCCGGAAAAACCTTAGGGGGCCATCGATGGCCCCTCCGGTGGGGCGAGGGTTAAAGGACACGCTTAGCTGCAGTCTTTGTGTCAGCCAACAACAGGTATTGATCCGCCACTGCGTTCGGGCGGCTAATGTGTCTGGTTTAACACGGGTTTTCAGCCAGTGCCAGCCAGCCTTTGTCTAATCAGATGGTCAGAGAGGGGACGGCCGTTGGGAAACGTCTCGTTTCCGGTGTTTGGGGCGGTGGTGTCGGCGCGGCGCGGTCAGCAGGGCCGCCGTCACCTCCACTGAGACCCTGGCGCCGCGGCGCCGCGGGGTTCCGCCATGGCCTGGGAGCGCCCCCTGCCCACCTCCTGCCGCGTCCCAGACACGCACTCCCATACAGGGGATTAGACCCACTAAATGAGAGCCGCAGTTAGGGACTGTGCTGAGCTGGGCGAATGGTCTCCGTCTCTGTAGGGTCCCATTCAGGACCACCCAGACGGGTTGGCGTCCACTTATCAAGTCAAACAAAGGGTGTCCTCTCCAGGCGCAGCAACGACTTCATCTGTACAAACGTCACCTCAGTGAAGGCTGTAGGGCGATGGCGTGGACAGCTCTGCAGATTTCAGTGTTGGGCTGGTTCGGAATCTTTTTGACAGTGTATTATATTTTATAGTAACAGGATTTTTTCTTGGAGATGATAGATGTATTTTACGATATTATAAATTCCGAGATAAGCAGGTAGGTACAAGAGAGAACTTCGCTACTGCTAGTACAGTTTTCAAGCAGTCCGAATGAGAAGTGTTCCGATATTTTGATTGTATATTTTGATTAAGTAGCACAATCTTAGACTGGATAAAGCTGCCCGGATAAGCCAACTCCTGAATGTATGATAAATGCCTCTAGTGACGTATACAAAAACAAAGACAGTCCCTAGATTCTACGTGGTATTCGTTATTAGCCTTACCTTAGCTTACGGATTATCGGAATTTCGAGGTACATGACCTGCAGACTTCGTTCCGCACGAGCTCAGATTTGATTGCGCTAGACTCAGTCGTTCTCAGGAATAAGGTAACAACGCACTATCTATTCTTTTCGGTCTCGTTTGATTCGGAGATACATATCTGTGCTCCATCTCAAGCTGTCTGGGTGTGTCACGCACCGACACAGCTGGCAGTAACCTCTGAATCAGACTGAGTGGACAAAGAGCCATCAACATCGGAGACAAGTGAAAAGGTCGGGTATATGTGTATGTCACGTGACTACTGACCAATCGGATCATGAAGGTCGCACCGAGAAGTGTGACCTGCGTGAAGCAGGGGGGAGGCTGGTGTCTGGGGGGTTCGGGTGCTGTACCGCAAGCAAATCCTCTCTCCTGTGCGGGGGCGACTCCTGGGCTCACATCACCACTTCCTCTCTGTCCCCGTAGAGTACCTGCGCCTGTCCCTGTGGTGATTATGAATAAACGCATGTGTGTCGGTTTCAAGAAAGCCCAGACCCGCTCTTACTATTGTGTGTTTTGTTAATTGTGTGCGTCAATAAACGTGCACGGATTCAAAGTGGTATCACCCAATGTCCTCAGAGCAAACATTAACTTCACGCCAAACTCTCTAATGCAGAGAACTCGATGATATTGATAGATAATAATAATTTCATAGGTACTGGATAAGTGAAGCAACAAGGCATAAGAAAAAAGCGTTTGTGATTTTTTTGTAGCTTTTGTGAAGCTAGCTTTCGAACGACTATCCTGATGATTTCGGAACTAGCCATGCAGGGTCGCCACTGACACCGTAGGGTCCCTAACTTGTTCCTGTTTTAATTTTTCCGACTGCATTTTTCTCTTAAAAAATTATGTTAACACTATTTTACCCACTTGATAAAAGTCACAGTAAATATGTGCGTCTGGAGCTCGTCTCTTTAACAGTCACCTCAGCATCCAGGCTTGTCCTGCATTAAAGCCAGGGCCTCGACCCAGCAGCGGTGCTACAGAGAGCGGTGCCCGCTGGATTTATATTTAAAGGGCCGGCGTATCTGGACGGACGAGTTTTTGTTTGGTCAGTGGACGGCCTGAGTGCGGCTGCCCGTTCAGACAGGTCCGCCGGACCTCACCCGGCCGCCGCCGCCGCCGCTGCCGTCTAACCTCTACGGCCGCCGGGCCTGCGCCGTTGGCGGCGTCTTAAGTTAGCGTAAGCTTGTTCTCCAATTGTATTCAAACTGGACAACAGTCTTATAACAGTGTGTCCAGCTGCAGCTACCTGAGCGGTTCTTCATCTCAGTGGTGTTGGTGGCGTTACGTGTGCTGGCACTGCAGCCTCACGGCGGTGACGACGGCTCTCGACAGGGTCGCGCCGCTGACTAGGGTGGTACAGCCGGCCGGCTGCGCCGGGCACTGCCAGTAACGGAGGCGCGGGGCTGCCGGTGGTCGCGTGCACTTGTCTAACTCGGATCTGACGCCAACTAACGTCAACGTTGAACGGTTCTGGGGTGTTGAGGAGCGGTGTGCAGGGGTCATCGGGGAAGGGCGGTGGGTCATGGTCGGCACCATGGCTCTGGACGCTCCGTGGAGGGGTTTACTCGTCGCCGTACGACCACCTCCGGCCCTCTCAGCAGGACAAAGGTCAGTGCAGCCGCGCCGGGATCAGCAGGGTCAAACCCAGCTCTCGTCCCATCAAAGCAACGCTAGGACTCCGTTCTACGTTGGATGTTGACTACTGGAAAACATGTGTTGAAGTCTTGAGGCTATGACAGGTTCACATGCCCAGTATGAGAACTAGAATAAACGGCAGTTGGCACTTGCCATTGTCACTGACGTGTACCTTATGCTCTGTTTCGACATCCATTCTATTGATACAAAAAAATTTTGCGCGTAAGCTGGTCACGATTTCTGGTCCTCGGGCTTTTCATCCGTCCTCAGCCCCTCGGCTTTTCCCACTCGGTAGGCCGATGCCATACAGTTCTGCAGAGCTGCAGAATTCTGTTTTATTGGACAAGGGCTGCATGCTTGAACTGAGGTCGATATGGCCCCTAACTGGGCTACAAACTGATGACCCCTAACTGATTCCAAACGAGAACAAAGAGTGACTGAGATAGAAAACTGACACGCTTTTTTAAGTGTTGCAATGTGTAGTACAGATGCAGGCTGGCAGTCCTTGTTAATATCCCTTTCCTTCTTTGGTCTCCATTGAAAATTTGAGTATAATGCGGTGGTGGCTACCCAAACATAAATATCAATACCGGTGTGTACACTGTAAGTGATTTTTCGTCTTTTGTTGCAGTGTTCCTTCTTTAAAACGAGCAGAAGCACTAGTTCTCCAGTCTATAGCCAGGGGCGGAAGCAGACCCGAGTTTTGGGGAGGGAGGCAAACCCATGTCTGCCTCTCCTCCTGGGGGGGGGGGAAATATTTTTTGCTCTACAGACCTAGTGTAAACACCTTTTTTCAGTGCTCGAACCCAGAGCTAAAGTCCAGGTGGTCCTGACACCCAATCCCACCAATCCCACCCAGGTTTGAGACACTATACCGACTTGCTTAAACGTGGGAATTATTCAAACCTACTATTCTGACCACTCGAGCAGCGGTAAAAAAATCTAGAGGATACGGCTGGAACGATAAACATGCAAGAAAACGGCCAAACTACCGAATATAAGCAACAAAAACAAAATCAAACAGATCGGGGTGGATTTAAACCTTCATGAGGAAGTGATGACACCAAAGGACGCCAAATACGGCTCCTTTTTGCAATGTTCTTGGGGAGCGTAGTGCCTGCACACCCGAGCCAGCCCTTCAACAGTACCGTGCCTGCGAGCCAGCCCTTCAACAGTACCGTGCCTGCGAGCCAGCCCTTCAACAGTACCGTGCCTGCGAGCCAGCCCTTCAACAGTACCGTGCCTGCGAGTCAGCCCTTCAACAGTACCGTGCCTGCGAGCCAGCCCTTCAACAGTACCGTGCCTGCGAGCCAGCCCTTCAACAGTACCGTGCCTGCGAGCCAGCCCTTCAACAGTACCGTGCCTGCGAGCCAGCCCTTCAACAGTACCGTGCCTGCGAGCCAGCCCTTCAACAGTACCGTGCCTGCGAGCCAGCCCTTCAACAGTACCGTGCCTGCGAGCCAGCCCTTCAACAGTACCGTGCCTGCGAGCCAGCCCTTCAACAGTACCGTGCCTGCGAGCCAGCCCTTCAACAGTACCGTGCCTGCGCACTCGCGCCAGCCCTTCAACAGTACCGTGCCTGCGCACCCGAGCCAGCCCTTCAACAGTACCGTGCCTGCGAGCCAGCCCTTCAACAGTACCGTGCCTGCGCACTCGCGCCAGCCCTTCAACAGTACCGTGCCTGCGAGCCAGCCCTTCAACAGTACCGTGCCTGCGAGCCAGCCCTTCAACAGTACTCTGCCTGCGAGCCAGCCCTTCAACAGTGCCGTGCCTGCGAGTCAGCCCTTCAACAGTACCGTGCCTGCGCACTCGCGCCAGCCCTTCAACAGTACCGTGCCTGCGCACCCGAGCCAGCCCTTCAACAGTACCATGCCTGCGAGCCAGCCCTTCAACAGTACCGTGCCTGCGAGCCAGCCTTTCAACAGTACCGCGCCTGCGAGTCAGCCCTTCAACAGTACCGTGCCTGCGAGCCAGCCCTTCAACAGTACCGTGCCTGCGAGCCAGCCCTTCAACAGTACCGTGCCTGCGAGCCAGCCCTTCAACAGTACCGTGCCTGCGAGCCAGCCCTTCAACAGTACCGTGCCTGCGCACTCGCGCCAGCCCTTCAACAGTACCGTGCCTGCGCACCCGAGCCAGCCCTTCAACAGTACCGTGCCTGCGAGCCAGCCCTTCAACAGTACCGTGCCTGCGCACTCGCGCCAGCCCTTCAACAGTACCGTGCCTGCGCACCCGAGCCAGCCCTTCAACAGTACCGTGCCTGCGAGCCAGCCCTTCAACAGTACCGTGCCTGCGAGCCAGCCCTTCAACAGTACCGTGCCTGCGCACTCGCGCCAGCCCTTCAACAGTACCGTGCCTGCGCACCCGAGCCAGCCCTTCAACAGTACCGTGCCTGCGAGTCAGCCCTTCAACAGTACCGTGCCTGCGAGCCAGCCCTTCAACAGTACCGTGCCTGCGAGCCAGCCCTTCAACAGTACCGTGCCTGCGAGCCAGCCCTTCAACAGTACCGTGCCTGCGAGCCAGCCCTTCAACAGTACCATGCCTGCGAGCCAGCCCTTCAACAGTACCGTGCCTGCGAGCCAGCCCTTCAACAGTACCGTGCCTGCGAGCCAGCCCTTCAACAGTACCGTGCCTGCGAGCCAGCCCTTCAACAGTACCGTGCCTGCCGCCTGCGAGCCAGCCCTTCAACAGTACCGTGCCTGCGAGCCAGCCCTTCAACAGTACCGTGCCTGCCGCCTGCGCGCCAGTTTCGCCGAACTGGTTTTTGACGCTGCAGAGTGAAGGAGTTACGACCTGTTATCGCCCTTGCTCCCGCTTCAGAGGAGATCACTGCACTTCAGCGTTGCTGACCCACTTCACGAGTATATCATGGGTTTACTGTCAAAGAAGCCGACGGTGCTAGGGATTTTTGGAGGTTATCGGTGCACCAACTGCTAAGGCTTTACGCCGTTGCCAATAACATTTCCCTCACAAACATCCGACTGAATTCTTCCTTTTTCTTCAATCATCGAATCAACCAGTTTGACCATTGCCCTTGCAAGGGGTTTGTTCTAACCCCCTCAAGTGTTGTATATGAGCCAGAAATGACCGCATTGTAGCTTGCGCCACTGTTCATAGCGCAAAAATTAACGAAAAACAAAAAATGTTCGGGGCACATCAGGCAATCGAGTTATGAAATTTCCAAAAGCATGTAGCGAAACTTTCCGTGTTGTTAGACTGTGTGGTGCCTTACCCCGGATGCAGCTTAGATCTAAGTCATTTATATTTGTCTATACACACTACGTTGGTGCATCTATGATATGAAGCAGATAATAACTAGCACGGTAAGGACTTTTTACACCAACCACTGCCTGGGGGCGGACTCCATCCGTTCCGTGAACTACAGAACCAGCGGTGGCGCGGAAAGAAATTCGGGACGGCGCTAAAAGCCCTCTACCGTCCTCTACTCTTCGACCAAGCTTGATCTCTCTCTCCCCCTCTCTCTTTCTCCCTCTCTCTCTCTCTCTCTCTCTCTCTCTCTCTCTCGGATACCCTCCTAGTCAGCGATGCAGTCACCGTACCATCTTACGCGGGTAGCGGGTGACGTGGATATCTTTCTGTGCTGCCAATGCAGTCACCACCAATGCCGAATGCTTCCAACCCCAAACCAAACGGCGAAATAGGGGACACGGGAAAATGCGGTGTTTTTCATCGGAAGGGGGCGGGGTTACCGCATGGTAAACATCTGGTGTCATAATAGAGATATGGATGAAGCTGGTTGTAGGGGAGGGGTAAATAGCGGTAGGAAACGATGTTTCAACAGGAAGTGATGTGTGATTTTTCTTATCCTATAAGCATTTGCGATGTACTAACTCACAGGCTTGTAAGAAGGGCTCTGGCCGAATTGCTCTTGCAGAAGGCCTCTATGCCAATTCATACATTTTTTATTGAAGGAGGCCCAGTTATGGAGGACGGTGAGGAGTTTTATACCTCGGGGTTGTGGGTGAGTCTGCATTTCTATCAGTACATACCACGCACTGTGGGCTCACGTTCGCTTTAGCATACCATTTAAGTTGAAAAACGTTTTTTCTGCTTAAGCATAAAAACACATGGACTACTAATGGATATCCATGGTAAACATTATTATACTATTTTCTAAGATGTCCATCGACAGGAACGTGATACACTACACAAAATGAAATTTCATAATCCATCCTCTTGAAACGGCTGGAGTCCAAGAAGCCCGTGCATGCGTTCAAAAATCGCTGCTGAATTGGGGGTTAATGCATTTTGAGTTATTATGCGTCATTATAATTGCATTATCAGTTCAATAAAGTCATATCAAATTTTAGGGAAAACATTTATGCAAAAATTGCCTAGTTAGGCATTTTTTCTTAAATGGGAGACCCACTACTGGCCCAGGATTTGCAAAGAGTTGAGGAAGCGCTGAAAGTTAATGCATCTTTGATTGCAAGGGGCCAGTTAACACCCGCCCCGGTGGGCCTCCGAGCCACATTCGCCATGTTTGTATTTATATTTGACATATGGTGGGTGGGTGTTCAAACAACCCCTCGAACTTAGCTCCTATGCGAGATATCGATAAACCTGAACTCTGGTGGATAGCTGATAAAAATTCCGGATAGCTGCACAAGTTTCCGGGTTATGTTAAGGAAATGAACGCAGGGTAGCAACTAGCCCAAATCAAACAACTATTGGTTTTAGAACGAAATTTTGTTGTGAGCAGGAACTTCGAGATTAACTAGCTAACGCCACTTTTTTCTGTTGTGGTAACACTCATCGTTGCTAGCTTACCTTCTTGCTGAAAAACTTTCGGATGTCCATTGTTCTCGTCGCTGTCTCCAGAAACTGGAACGATATACAAAACAAACGTTTGCACCACGCCTGCCCCAGCGCTCTGCCAATTGGTACAGGAACATAAATCGTCGGCGGATATTTCTATTCTCGCAAATCACCACGGGTTCTCGTGCGCCTCCGAGCAACGCGAGATGACGTTTCCGCGCGAGCTCAAAATTCAGCTGAAGCCATTCCGGCGGAATCCTCCACTCAGGAAGTGCTAGTTGCGGGCGATTAGAACTTCACTTTTCATCGGCTGAGTCAAGCCCAGTTAGAGCGTAGGTTAAGGGCACGGGTCCAATTACAGTTTTCTATATGCTGCGACACTAATGAATTGCTCATTCTTCGTTTTTAATGAAAAATATCACCGCAATCATTTTCAGCACAATATGTTTAAATTTGTGGATGAGCATCTACCTCCAAATATTGGTGGGGGAAGCTCTATGGTCTGGCCCCCCCAGCGAGAATATTGGGGGGGGGCATGGCCCCCTGGCCCCTCCCGTTCCTACGCCTATGTCAGCAGATAAAGATTTCTGTGGATTAAACTAAATGTCACACTTTACTGCAAACTTACATATCCACCAACAACTGGAGGCATTTTCGAGTGGGACTAAGTAGTGCTTAAATAGCCCAGATGACTTCTCAATGGTCACAGGTGAAAACAATCCCTCCTTAGATTTTTAACTGTCAAGATATGAAAGGAATGCAATAAGTCTAATTAGTAGGATTATGGTACCCTGAGCAACTTTTTGTTTAACTATAGTTCAGATAAGACTTTTACAAACGCGGTTTTGAGCACGGACGCTTATTTGAGAAAGAGCACAACACACATTAAAATTGATCCTGTATCTGCCTCCGTAGGATGAAGGTATTGGCCTGAATTTTCTCCTCAGAATGATCAATATTTACATAAGCATATACATACAATACATATACAACACTGTACATACAGGTTCAGGCGCAGATAACGTCCAATGACCATCCTCAGTGGTTTTACAGTGTGTGGTAGCTCCGTGTCAGGCTAAAACTGGCGCCCGGCACACCGTCCACTGCATTGGTGATATATGAGGCAACGAGAGCCGAGAGCAGATGGACATAACTCTCATCCGAGATGTCCACCGTCACGTAGTAGACTCGCCACTTCTGATCTCTCAGCTCCCTTTGGCTGTACCTAGCCGACAGCTCCGCACCAGGGTGTTCCTTTGCACTAGGTATACAAGATCAAACAACGTCAGGAATGGCTTGTTCTGCCGTATTCCAAAGGCATGTAGTGTTTTTTAGATGCTAATTGTAACATTGATTTGTTACAACAAAATATCTTTGATAAAAAACGCACAGTTGTATATGTTCGTGACAAGAGCGCACGTGACAGGAGCGCACGTGACGCGAGTTAAGTGTGTACATGACAGACAGTCCTGACGGCTGGCTGTGTTTGTATCTTGCTTTGCAAATTTATTGTTTCAACCCATGGTTTTTTAACTGTTCAACTTTCGACTTCACCTGTCAGTGGGTATTGATATCTATCGGTGATATCTGGAATAAACCGAGATCTGAAAATGCACGTTTTAAAATACTTGCTTCAGCTGAACCAACCAGCGAAACAAGGAAATACAAGAAGCTGGATAATCAGCCTTTGCAAGACATCGTTTTTCGATGCCGTTCATAGACTAAAGTTTCCTTACCTTATCTCTAACGGCTAGTTTTTCTTGTTCCCGGTCCAGAAAATCATGGTAAACATTATTTGAGAAAGACTGCCAGCGCCCATATTTATTTTCACTTGATAGCGCCACATCTGCTTTCAGCGAAGCCAGTAAACTGCGACGGTCTCTGGAAAAGTCATATACCAGCGCCATGAGATGATTCTGGATACTCCCATTACCCCGAACATGGCCCACAGCTGAGGTACACGGCCAGCCCCTCTTCTGCACTTTCCACCGGAGCCGGCTGCAGCGGTCCGACCCGGCCGCGGCTCTGTCTGCAGTCTGAGTTATGGCCGTCTGGCCGCTCTGCAGCGGTCTGCAACGTTGCAGCGGGCGGCGTCGCCGCGGCGACGGCTCTGCAGCTGAGCGGAGACCCGCCCCGCGTCCGGGACCAGTCAGCTGAGACGCCACGGCGGCCATGATGCCACTGGAACCATAACCGTCAGAGCTGGGCGGAAGTGGGGGACGCTGGGGAGCGTTGGGGGGTTTGGTTTCTCACTGGCTGAATATTGCTCTCTGGAAAAACACGTTGAATTTGGTTTGATGCTCGGCTTTCTGTCCCTATTCTACCTATCATCAGCGTCAACAGGGACCAGAAACTGAGGCTTTTTTGTTGAAAATATACTGCTCTCCTCTGAATTGATGAAAAACTGATCCACATATGCGATCAAAATTTCATCCAACGTGTACTCAGGAGTCTTGTGCTCTGCGCTTTTAACTACAGGTCAAGTGTTCAGCGTATTCGCCTGAAGTAAGAACAGTTAGCCAGAGGCCGTAAAACCCCAATCTTGCCGGGCTAGCCGGGACAAATCTCGGGAACCAGAATATTGTATATGCTTAAAAAAGTGTCCATTGAACTAAAAATCATCACTTTCAGCTGGCAGCGTATCAAAACCGGGTACCTAGACTTCTCATTCTGTGAAGGCTAGGTTGGGATAATCATTCCCTCTCTCGAACAATTTCAAAAATCATTTTCATTCGTGGAAACTTCCTAATATTGGGGTAAAAATATACCCTTTTATAGGAAAAATACAACATATTTTTATAACCTCTGCAATTCGGGAACACAAAACACTTGACAAAATTGTTTCTGAATCCTGTAAACATGGGTAGCACTAACTTCTATCCCTCTGATTTGCGTCCGCTTGTGCATGCTGTACAGCTGCTCTGACGGACGGAGCAGACACGCCATGCTCAGCGCAGGGAGTTAAGCCGTCTAACCTCCCCATCTGTGCGTTGCAGTGAACGTGGTGGAGGCGCTGCAGGAGTTCTGGCAGCTGAAGCAGGCCCGCGGAGCCGAGCTGAAGAACGGCGCCCTCGTCATCTACGAGTCGGTTCCAGCCTCCTGCCCTCCCTACGTCTGCTACGTCACGCTGCCCGGGGGCAGCTGCTTTGGCAGCTTTCAGGTACCTACTTGGTTCCAATGATCCGTTGAGGAGCTTAGAAAGCGGCGCAGAAAGAGAAGCAAAAAGTTAATCGTAAGAGTTTGATCGGTTTTTGATCATACTTGGTATAGTTGTCTCACTAAATGTGTCTGGTTCCAAGTACTCCTTGTTCCACTATGAGAAGTCTCTGATGTTTAAGCTGTCATTTAACGATTGGGCCTAAATATTATAGAAAACGGGCATCTGCAGTCAGTTTCTTAGACTGCGTTTCAATGATGGAAAAGTTATGTTTTGTCAAATTTCTGAACGAATTTTCCTCTACCTCGATTTGTGACTGAAGGTCTTAGTCTTACTTTCTACCCAGGTCTTTATGCTCGAAGGATATACGTATGCTTGTATATGTGGATTATTTTATCTTCTAAAGCCAGTGCACGATTTTAAACATACTGATATTTTGTCTGCTTCATCATGCACGCTACGTAGTTTCAGCAGGGATAACACCTTTTGTCGTAGGAAGGCGTTTGGATTTTCCTCAGATGTCCATCATGGAAAACAAACACTTGTAACATGAGGTTATTTGGCAATGTTTCGGTGACGGGCTGCTCAGTGATGCTCGACCACCACCGCGCTGAGGCGGGCTTCCTATTCTCAAGAGCTGTCGGGTTCCCTGAAAACAGGGTGGTCGGGTCCCGGGGGTCCCCACCGAAAGCGTGCGAGCTGGCGACGCCATATAGTCTGAACAGTTCTCGAAATGACATGATAAGTGGATGAGGATGAATTACATAAATATAGAGGATTTCTCCACTAGTGAAAATGAAAAACGTTCGGAGCTTTCGGCTATATTTTATCAGCCTTCGTCAGCGAGTGGTTGGATCGATCGGTGGACATCGGAAGACAATTGTCTTCCAATGTCTTGACTTCTTGTGGAGAAGTCCTCTATATTTATGTAAGTCTGAACAGTTCATGTGACGTCACAGCCCAGCAGTTGCACTGCACTGGCTGGTAGGGCAGCTGCGCGGGCAGGACTCTGTACTGCCACCAGTTCTGCTCCAGCTGCGCAGTGGCCAGTGTAGACATCATCGCCCTCTAGTGCACCGGTAGTGTCATCAACTAAGGCCCCACTCGGGTCGTCTACTTCTGATTGATACTAGCAAGATGTATTGGGCTTCACGCACCGAGCAACTATATACAAAACATAGAGTATGCTGCTGAAGTCCTACCATATTGCCGTGTGTACCACAGTCACTGTCTCCATTCAGCCGAGCCATGAGCCTGGCCAACGTTTACATCACCACATCTCATCCATCGTGACCGGCGAACTCCTGATCACGCTCCTCGGTCGTTTTATTTATTTCAGCGGTCACGTGATGTTTTGGCGGGGGCGGTGGGATTTAAATGGCTGTTTGTCTCATAAGTGGTGGGCCTGGGTTAGGGGAGGGTGGGAGCGGCACCAGTAGTGCCCCAGGCTCGCCGACTAGGGCCCGTCCGGGCATACCACGCATGCCACTCCGCTGCCCAGTGTTACTCACAATCAGTGCCCGTGCGCGATCATCGAAATTAACTGGGATATTGGTTTATTGTTCTGGACCAGAGCATTTCAGATCCTTAACAGCCCAGGCTGAAGTGTGAAATTATCTAAATTATCATACAGTTGGACAAACGGATACCGAGGAAGACTGAAGCCATCAGCCCAGCCAATCACAAGGCTTGATCATTTAGGTTCGAGATGCTGATTTATGGAAGCACATGTACCAATGATGTGTCATGGCCAGGGAAGTATGGGCGCAACTAACAGAGCCATTTCAGCTTGTTCTTACCTGTGTTGTCAAACCAACCAGCTAGAACTGTAACACCTGAGACGCATATAAATATAACGCAAAACGGGTACTTCTCAACTCGTCTCAGATCCTGCCGTGGTAACACTAGGTCCTGCTGTGGGAACAGTACCTACTGTTGTCTGCTGTGGTAACACTAGGTCCTGCTGTGGGAACATTACCTACTGTTCTCTGCTGTGGTAACAGGAGGTACTGTTCTCTGCTGTGGTAACCGTAGGTCCTGTTCTCTGCTGTGGTAACACTAGGTCCTGCTGTGGGAACAGTACCTACTGTTCTCTGCTGTGGTAACACTAGGTCCTGCTGTGGGAACAGTACCTACTGTTCTCTGATGTGGTAACAGTAGGTACTGTTCTCTGCTGTGGCAACCGTAGGTCCTGTTCTCTGCTGTGGTAACACTAGGTCCTGCTGTGGGAACAGTACCTACTGTTCTCTGCTGTGGTAACATTAGGTACTGTTCTCTGCTGTGGTAACCGTAGGTCCTGTTCTCTGCTGTGGCAACACTAGGTCCTGTTCTCTGCTGTGGTAACAGTACCTTCTGTTCTCTGCTGTGGTAACAGTAGGTACTGTTCTCTGCTGTGGTAAAGGTAGGTGCTGTTCTCTGCTGTGGTAGCACTAGGTCCTGTTCTCTGCTGTGGTAACACTAGGTCCTGTTCTCTGCTGTGCTAACAGTAGGTACTGTTCTCTGCTGTGGTAACACAAGGTCTTGTTCTCTGCTGTGCTAACAGTAGGTACTGTTCTCTGCTGTGGTAACACTAGGTCCTGTTCTCTGCTGTGGTAACACTAGGTCCTGTTCTCTGCTGTGCTAACAGTAGGAACTGTTTTCTGCTGTGGTAACACTAGGTCCTGTTCTCTTCTGTGGTAACAGTAGGTCCTGTTCTCTGCTGTGGTAACAGTAAGCCCTGTTCTCTGCTGTGCTAACAGTAGATGCTGTTCTCTGTTGTGGTAACAGTAGGTCCTGTTCTCTGCTGTCGTAACAGTAGGTCCTGTTCTCTGTTGTGGTAACAGTAGGTCCTGTTCTCTGCCGTGGTAATAGTAGATGCTGTTCTCTGCTGTGGTAACAGTGGGTACTGTTCCCTGCTGTCGTAACACTAGGTACTGTTCTCTGCTGTCGTAACAGTAGGTACTGTTCTCTGCTGTGGTAACCGTAGGTCCTGTTCTCTGCTGTGGTAACACTAAGTTGTTCCCTGCTGTGGTAACAGTACCTACTGTTCTCTGCTGTGGTAACAGTAGGTACTGTTCTCTGCTGTGGTAACCGTAGGTACTGTTCTCTGCTGTGGTAACACTAGGTCCTGCTGTGGGAACAGTACCTACTGTTCTCTGCTGTGGTAACAGTAGGTACTGTTCTCTGCTGTGGTAACCGTAGGTCCTGTTCTCTGCTGTGGTAACACTAGGTCCTGCTGTGGGAACAGTACATACTGTTCTCTGCTGTGGTAACACTAGGTCTGTTCCTGCTGTGGGAACAGTACCTACTGTTCTCTGCTGTGGTAACAGTAGGTACTGTTCTCTGCTGTGGTAACCGTAGGTCCTGTTCTCTGCTGTGGTAACACTAGGTCCTGCTGGGGAACAGTACCTACTGTTCTCTGCTGTGGTAACATTAGGTACTGTTCTCTGCTGTGGTAACCGTAGGTCCTGTTCTCTGCTGTGGCAACACTAGGTCCTGTTCTCTGCTGTGGTAACAGTACCTTCTGTTCTCTGCTGTGGTAACAGTAGGTACTGTTCTCTGCTGTGGTAATGGTAGGTGCTGTTCTCTGCTGTGGTAGCACTAGGTCCTGTTCTCTGCTGTGGTAACACTAGGTCCTGTTCTCTGCTGTGCTAACAGTAGGTACTGTTCTCTGCTGTGGTAACACAAGGTCTTGTTCTCTGCTGTGCTAACAGTAGGTACTGTTCTCTGCTGTGGTAACACTAGGTCCTGTTCTCTGCTGTGGTAACACTAGGTCCTGTTCTCTGCTGTGCTAACAGTAGGAACTGTTCCCTGCTGTGGTAACACTAGGTCCTGTTCTCTTCTGTGGTAACAGTAGGTCCTGTTCTCTGCTGTCGTAGCACTAGGTCCTGTTCTCTGCTGTGGTAATAGTAGGTGCTGTTCTCTGTTGTGGTAACAGTACCTACTGTTCTCTGCTGTGATAACACTAGGTGCTGTTCTCTGTTGTGGTAACAGTACCTACTGTTCTCTACTGTGGTAACAGTAGGTACTGTTCTCTGCTGTCGTAACACTAAGTACTGTTCTCTGCTGTGGTAACAGTAGGTACTGTTCTCTGCTGTGGTAACAGTAAGCACTGTTTTCTGCTGTGCTAACAGTAGATGCTGTTCTCTGTTGTGGTAACAGTAGGTCCTGTTCTCTGCTGTCGTAACAGTAGGTCCTGTTCTCTGCTGTGGTAATACTAAGTACTGTTCTCTGCTGTGGTAACACTAGGTATTGTTCTCTGCTGTGGTAACACTAGGTACTGTTCTCTGCTGTAGTAACAGTAGATACTGTTCTCTGCTGTGGTAACAGTAAGCACTGTTCTCTGCTGTGCTAACAGTAGATGCTGTTCTCTGTTGTGGTAACAGTAGGTCCTGTTCTCTGCTGTCGTAACAGTAGGTCCTGTTCTCTGTTGTGGTAACAGTAGGTCCTGTTCTCTGCCGTGGTAATAGTAGATGCTGTTCTCTGCTGTGGTAACAGTAGGTACTGTTCCCTGCTGTCGTAACACTAGGTACTGTTCTCTGCTGTCGTAACAGTAGGTACTGTTCTCTGCTGTGGTAACAGTAGGTACTGTTCTCTGCTGTGGTAACAGTAGGCACTGTTCTCTGCTGTGCTAACAGTAGATGCTGTTCTCTGTTGTGGTACCAGTAGGTCCTGTTCTCTGCTGTGGTAATAGTAGGTGCTGTTCTCTGTTGTGGTAACAGTACCTACTGTTCTCTGCTGTGATAACACTAGGTGCTGTTCTCTGTTGTGGTAACAGTACCTACTGTTCTCTACTGTGGTAACAGTAGGTACTGTTCTCTGCTGTCGTAACACTAAGTACTGTTCTCTGCTGTGGTAACAGTAGGTACTGTTCTCTGCTGTGGTAACAGTAAGCACTGTTTTCTGCTGTGCTAACAGTAGATGCTGTTCTCTGTTGTGGTAACAGTAGGTCCTGTTCTCTGCTGTCGTAACAGTAGGTCCTGTTCTCTGTTGTGGTAACAGAAGGTCCTGTTCTCTGCCGTGGTAACAGTAGATGCTGTTCTCTGCTGTGGTAACAGTAGGTACTGTTCCCTGCTGTGGTAACAGTAGGTGCTGTTATCTGTTGTGGTAACAGTACCTACTGTTCTCTGCTGTGGGAACAGTAGGTACTGTTCTCTGCTGTGGAAATGGTAGGTGCTGTTCTCTGCTGTGGTAACGCTAGGTATTGTTCTCTGCTGTGGTAACACTAGGTATTGTTCTCTGCTGTGGTAACAGTAGGTCCTGTTCTCTGCTGTGGTAACAGTAGGTCCTGTTCTCTGCTGTCGTAACACTAGTTCCTGTTCTCTGCTGTGGTAACACTAAGTACTGTTCTCTGCTGTAGTAACAGTAGGCACTGTTCTCTGCTGTGGTAACAGTACCTACTGTTCTCTGCTGTCGTAACAGTAGGTATTGTTCTCTGCTGTGGTAACACTAGGTACTGTTCTCTACTATGGTAATACTAGGTACTGTTCTCTGCTGTCGTAACAGAAGGTACTGTTCTCTGCTGTGGTAACAGTAGGCACTGTTCTCTGCTGTGGTAACAGTAGGTACTGTTCTCTGCTGTGGTAACAGTAGGCACTGTTCTGTGCTGTGCTAACAGTAGATGCTGTTCTCTGTTGTGGTACCAGTAGGTCCTGTTCTCTGCTGTGGGAATAGTAGGTGCTGTTCTCTGTTGTGGTAACAGTATCTACTGTTCTCTGCTGTGGTAACACTAGGTGCTGTTCTCAGTTGTGGTAACAGTACCTACTGTTCTCTGCTGTGGTAACACTAGGTGCTGTTTTCTGCTGTGGTAACACTAGGTCTTGTTTTCTGCCGTGCAGGACTGTTCTACTAAGGCGGAGGCGCGGCGCAGCACCGCCAAGATCGCCCTCATGAACTCTGTCTTCAACGAGCACCCATCTCGGCGAATCTCGGACGAGTTCATCGAACGTGCCGTGGAGGAGGCTCGTGCGACCTTCACGGTGAGAACCTCGTACCTCTCTCCTGGCGCTAGTGTCGTTTGTGTGCGTCAAAACTGTCAAAAAATTGCTAGGGATTATTTAGCTAAAAGGTATGTTTTAAGGTCCCCGAAAAACAAAATCGCGCCGTTCTGTATTCTTATATAGGATACCGCCCAGTGCTCAATAAAGGGCTCAATGGTCGTGGAAACACGGTCTGAGTTTCCGTTGCTGGAGATAAATGTAAATTAGGTGCATAAAGAATATTTTTCCTATCACACTGCCTTTCAATATGCTCCTATATACGGTTGGCTTTGGAATTGTAGCAATTTTGCCTGTTCGTAATGCCAATATGCTGCTGGCATAGGCGGATCCAGAATTTCCGATGGGGGAGCACATGTTCGAGGTCGGGGTCGACAAATCCTATCGTGGGGGCGCCGATACTCGCATCCTGGGGAGGTGATGGGAAATCGTGGGGGCGCCGATACTCGCATCCTGGGGAGGTGATGGGAAACGTCATTTTGTAGCGGAAGGGGCGCTATTGACTTTCCGGGCGGGGGATCCGTGATGATTTTAGGGAAACCCGAGGATCGATCGAGGGAAAAGTGCCTCCCATACTTGCCCTTGAATCTGCCTATGGCTGTAGGTATCCAAAACTTCCCCAAACCTGCCTTTTACACTACACCGATTTGGTGGATCTACACAAACTGTTCGGGGAAGGGAAATAACTGGGTCCAAAATCCCAAAAAAGTATAGTGCTTTTGAAGAAAACCGGGAAAGTTCCGGGAGTTTAGGAAGTAAAATTCATTATCCCATTCCCTGTTTTCGCAAATGATACCCATACCCATATTGGACGCGGGGCCTTCGTGAGCTTTTAGTGCAGCGAATAGCCATGATTCTTGAGCTCCATTTCTTTGCATAGTTAATAGTTAACACCCTTAAAGATACAAGCCAAGTGACAAGCAGATATATACTCTTCCCCCTCGAGTCTTACTCGAGATGCGTGACTTGAAGTGCTCTTATCTTTTAAGCATGCACATCGGAGGGGAGGGAGGGGGCATGGGAAGCCTGGCCCCCGCCTCAAGCTTCATTTAAATATTGGCTAAGTTAAACCAATTTGGAAAGACAGTCAAGAAGTGTTATAACCAGTATGGGGGGAGGAAATCATACAAGGGAGCAAATGTGACGCGTGTTTTTGGTTCTAGTGAAGTTGGGGAAGAGTCTTGTCAGCAGGAGATAGAAGAATGACTGAACCCTCGCCTTTTGGTTGGTAGCGGTGCTTATGCCGCTATTGCTGTAACCACCGCATCTGCTTGTTCTATAGGGCAGCCATGATGTCGCCGACAACCCCAACACTGGCATTGGCGCCTTCCGCTTCATGCTGGAGATCAACAAGGGCAAGACGATGCTGGAGTTCCAAGAGCTGATGACCGTCTTCCAACTGCTGCACTGGAATGGGTCCCTGAAGGTGGGTTCTAGTTCAGGGTTATCTGAAGCTAAAACACAGAACTCATCTCCTCCGAGACCGTTTTGGGAAAGGTCTCGTGATTTTCGTTACCATCGCGTGCACGCAAGATGGGTTGGTTTATGCTGTGCATGCCGAGTAGTTGTATAATTTAGCAAAGAGGGGTGTGGTGGCGTAATGGTAAGCGTTTTCAGTTTCTACGTAATCATACCGGGTTCAAGTCCGGGCGAGTTCCCTGTAAACTATATGACTTTGTTTCCCCGAGTCGCTTCCAACAGTAAAAGAGGTGACAACGCCATATGTTCCCAGCCATAAATGAGTCGTTAAGATAATTGTGATGATAAAAAACTCTTAGCTCGAAGCTTACACTATAAACTTCGCAAACACCTGGGCTAGTTTTCCGAAAACTTCGGTTGCAGCGCGTCACTTACCCAGAGAGGTGGCTAAAAGAAACATTTCGGGATGCACAAATGCGGAGAGTAAGAGAGAAAATGAAGTCTGTGTGAATTATAAATATAGCTCACTTAGAAATAAAGGAAACAGCCAGGACTAGAGGTCCGCATGGGACGAAATTTCCACATCCATGCCATTTCTTACCATTTAACCCGCACCCCACCTGAGGTCCGGCGCCACCTTCGCCCCACGGGGCATCGATGGCCCCCTCTAGCTCCGAACATATGGGGGTTAGCGCAAATCTGCAAAGTGAGTTAGAAAGCTCGCGTGAATTCAGTAAGAAATAAATTTGCATGTTTGAGTGCTCAAGTCAATTGTTTAACCTCCAGTGGTCAAGTTAGGTCATGATCGGCTATTTTCGCTAAAATATGCAATGCTTAAGAAAACTAGGCATAACTCTTATGCCATTAGAGCTATTGAAATTTGGTAAAGTACACTTGATAAGAAAATGCCAGTCCCTTTTCCGCTATCTGGAACATAATGAACTCCTGCCATTGGTTTGACCTCCAGAGGTTACACTGTGACCTAATATGACCTGAGTTCACAAAAGGTCAGAAAGTGACCTTTCTGTATGTCAAATGAAAGCCAATGACAAGCCACACATGAAAATGTTTAATTCGGCGCTCTGGCTCAATTAGGTCAAAAGTTTTTGTAAAAATACTGCATTTGACCCCTGGTGACCTTGGATGACCTCGGAGAGGTTAAAGGGGAAATATGGCCCCCGGAATCTGTGAAAGGGTGTCGAAGAACGCTTTTCTGAGCAAGCTGGGTATTTGCATTAGTGTTTGTGACTTTTAGAGCATAAGACAGCTTTTCCCCATGCTTTTTCAATGGGAGAGGGCACCTCGTGACCTGACCTCAGATGACGAACTCGAAAAAATCCCGGATATATACCTTATAGACTCTGAAAGGGTCATGAAATGTAGGAAGTTTCAAATCGATCAACTAAGAAATGTAGCTCTTATAGAGCTCAAAAGTTGAAGTGAGGTGACCTTGGTTGACCTCGCCTGGTGACCTGACCTTGTGTGACCCGGGGTAAAAAAAATCAGGGAAGGTGGGAAAATGATTGGATGAGAGATAGAGCCATCAACTGCGGTGCTGCGTCTCGTCGTTTTTCTGCTATCCCAACAAAAAACTTAAGGGGGCCATCGATGGCCCCCGGTGGGGCGGGGGTTAAGTCTGCCCTGTGTAGTTCACCCCGTCCAGACCCTGCTCCATTTCGGTCGGTAATGCCTATTCTGCCGGGTGGTTCACACATAACTCTAGCCTAGACAACACTCCGATACTCTCTCGTCAGCTATTCGATGTCAAGTCGACGACGTGATCAGGCTGTTGGCTGGTTCTCAGCCAATTTTCGACTCGTATTATTTCACTTATTTGGTCCTGCAGACTTCTCCGAAGGGGTTATGGTTAACAGGGGCTGCAGTCAGATAATTTCGTCTATCAAACCATTCGGCTCTCGTGCCCCGTGCGTGAGGCGTTTTCCGGCTTCTCTCCGGTTCTGCCGCTGCCGTGGTCCAACCCCTGACCTCCCACGCCGCCGGCGGTCTGTGCCCGCAGGCTATGCGCGAGCGGCAGTGCTCGCGACAGGAGGTGGTGGCGCACTACTCCCACCGCACCCTGGACGACGACATGCGCTCCCAGATGGCGCTCGACTGGATAGCACGTGAACAGGTCAGTCAGAAGTTAAGCAAATCATTGTGAATTCGTGGGCTATGAAAAAGGCTTATTTGTCTCGGAATTAGTGAAAGTTCTAGTTTGAATAAAACAAATTGGCTGGTACACGGAAGCTCAAAATACTGATTTTTCCAAGTTTACCCCCGCGAAGTTGGCAGGATGGAGGGTTTTTCTGGCCTCTGTGTACCGCTTTGGCACAACGTTAGAGCCGGGCTCTCATTGTGTGTCTCTTGTCCATGGACGTCCCAAAAGCGGAAGTATGGGTTAAACACGCTCCCCCTCCCCTCAACCCCCGAATCAGGGGAGGGGATGTCCCCTCCAAAATTTTGAAACTTGACCCGTTTTTTCGCATTTTCTCCCTATTACCTGCGTGAACCTACGTAAATGTGTGCGTGAAGTGTATCGGAAATAGTTTTTCAGAGACAGCCAAGGTGCTCGAAACTCACCTCCCATTCCCCCTCACTGGTCAGTGTCAGTATGGAGTCCGTTCCCTCAGTAAACATTCCGTGGTGACGCCCCTGCTCTCTCACGGATGTCCATTTCTGCAGGAGATGCCCAACATCATTCGACAGGAGCTGCGGGCCGCTGACTCTGAACTGGAACATTCGCGTCGCGCCGGACGCGAACTGCGCTTCCCCAAGGAGAAGAGAGACATCCTCATGATGGCCTCTGTCCAGCTCAACGGCTCAGAGTACGCTGCATAGATGTCACTGTGCTTCAAGCTATAGATGGCGCTGCAGCAGGGAGCGCCTGCTTTCTACTAACTTCATAGACGAGACGCAGTTAAGACTGTAATCCTTTTGTGCGGAGGTGCTGTCAGCGGTGCAGTGAGAGTGTCAAGTGGGGGGGAAGGATTGTGCTCCAGGTGGCAGTGCTGCGTGTGCAAAAGTGGCGCTACAAACGCCTGAGGTGGTGCGACAGCGAACTACTTGTTGAGGAATGGAAGATAGCGGTCGCCATTTAAGGAGGAGGAGACCGGTAATTCGTCGCCTTTCTTATGTTTTTTTGTGAGTAAAAAGTGAAATAGCTGGATAGCTAGAACATGTAATGCAGAGTGCATGCATCCCTTCAGCTCTCATATTTGGAAGGAAAAAAACCAGACCAAGAAGTGTACCTCTGATGCTCTCATATCTGGAAAAACTAGGCCAAGAAATGTGCTCCACAAGACCCAGTGGTGCTCGCTCTGCTTACCGAGCTTCTGGAAGCTGCACAGTGCACAGGAGCAACGAATGAGGCTATCAATCTTCGGCAAGTGACGAAGGTGTGTTCAATCAAGGACACCTAGCTTAAAACACTCACCGCAAATGATACAAGAACGGTGATCACGAACATTGAACTAAAACAAACGTGAACACGAGAAGTGGTGCTACACTGCTAGCGTACGCGCTTGGTGAACACTGTGGGGCATATTGTATGTGGGAGGGACTTAGATAAGAAGCTGCGATCTCAGACCAGATCGAGGCGAGATAGCACGACGTAAACACGCCAGCGAGCACGCTCCCAGTACAGGCTCCGTGCCATGCAGCCCAGACAGGTCACGCCGCCGACAAAGGCGTGGATACGTGACCTCCAGTGATTCAGTTCTGTTTGCACAGTTGCAACCGCAGTGAGAAGAGGGAGTGCAGCGGCAGGAGACGCCACAGAACACTGTCAGTTAGCCTGAGAGTTAGTGTGTTAGTATTTTCATGAAGTCTTCCATGCTTTGCATTTAAACCCTCCTAATCGGAGGCAAGGTGGCATCAGTTTTGTAAAGCTAGGGCTCGGATCTCCATTATTTGCTTACGCAGCCATAAATGTTTTGAAACGCTCGTACGGCTGGAGGTTAATCAAGCGATCTTTCATTTGTTTGTGGGTGAGATGACGTTATTTTGATTGTTTTTGCTCGTTTTATCGCGTGCGCTGTGTGTTATGGCAATGAAGAGTTCTCATTGCGTGACCGATATTGAGACCGGTGAATTTGATGCGAATGCCACGGAACTGGTGTGTAGTTAGTTGGCTGGTTGCTGTGAGCGACGTTAAGATTAGCCTCCGTCGGTCCGCTGTGTTCAGAGGTAATTCAGACGGTCAGTCGTGGCATTGGCCCGTACTGTGTGCACTAGGCAACACATCTGGCAATAAAACTCGTTCACATCGCTCAACCAGCATGTTTTAATCTCGTAATAATCGTGATTGAGGAATACTCTATTTGACATAAAAAAGGTGCCCTCATATTTTTCGTCACCATTTTGGATGCTCATGATAAACTATTTATAAGGTTAATTCACGAGATGGCATGAGGGGGAGGGTGTGAAGTGCATATGAGAGATGAGAGCAGAGAATGAGAAAGGTACAATTATGATCGCGATCCGACCGTCACTGCGCAGAGATTACACAGAGGCCGTGACATTGGTCGTCGTCCATAATAACTGTTGAGACAGTTGAGGAGCATCTCAGCTTCAACAAGAGCCGTTACGATGTTTACACGCACAGAAAATGTAGTAGGTACGCTTGGCGTGAAAATGCAAACAGCTAGAACAGGTTTGTCGCTCGAGTGTCTCGGCTCCCCTGCAAAATACAAGTGATCGCATGGCTTACATAAACATACCGGTTCAAGTGACGCCAACGATCAATGACGTATCACCCTGCTCCGTGCTCTAAAGCACGTTTACATAAGCTGTTGAGACGTGCACTTTGACCAGGGCAGAGTCACTGCGGTGGGAAATACCAGCACCGCACTCCCGTTCGATTTTCAACCACCCCGTCTGAGCAGAGATAACACCATGGCCAAATCATAAATCCTTTGTTTTCCGGTAAGGGCTTTAGAGAAACCACCCCTAAAAAAGTTCAACATTGGTGTCAGGAAGAAAATCCACTCGAAATGATCTGGATTCATCCCAATACTTCAACCCCTTGGGCAAAACCAGAGCTACGCCACTGAAGCAGGGACTATGATCGAGGCGGGCTGGTATTTGTCCGTGACGTCATTGGTGTTTCTGTCTGGTTTGTCGCACGTACAATGGCGGGCTGGTAGTTGTCTGTGACGTCATTGGTGTTTCTTTCTGGTTTGTCGCACGTACAATGGCGGGCTGGTAGTTGTCCGTGACGTCATTTGTGTTTCTGTCTGGTTTGGTCACGTTCAATGGCGGGCTGGTAGTTGTCCGTGACGTCATTGGTGTTTCTATACGGTTTGTCGCACGTTAAGTTGTGGGCTGGTCCTGTCCAGAGACAGACTCACTGCGGCGGGGGTTCTGGCCAATTCAATGTAATCCAATCCAGTCCACAAGAAGTTCGGATATCTATTTGCCTTTCCAGTTCCTGACATATTTTTCTTTTAGATCGATTGACATGTGGTCAGGAGAAGCACCCCACTCCCTGATAACTCGCATTGTTTTCCGACACCTCAGTGTCCAACACAGCCCATGCCACCCGTACTGATTATTTTTTTATATATTTTTATTTGATTTTTTATTTTTTTATAAATTTTGTTCAATTTGTTCCTAGTACGGCTCCCGGAGTCGGAGTCTCACTAAAGTCATTTACTTGCCTATCCTATGTGTGAGTGACACCCTCTTGAAGATTAGTTCAGTTACTTCCCAATAAGACACTGAAACATCCCCCCCTCATCTTGAAGGCACTTAAAATTGGCATCGAAAGGGTGTTCCTCGTATTTGAGAGACACCCCCAGGTGCTGCACTGAGCCCGGAAGCTTCGCCCTTCCATCGTCATCTGAGATCCTTGGTTTATCACTGATCCTGTTTTGTATTTTCCTGGCTCACACCTTAAGTACCATCTCAACAAATACCGGAAACACATCAAACTGATGGTGAACTGCAAATGCTAAAACCGTGTAAAGGCAACACCGCCTCGGACAGTGCCCGTTCTGTGACTGACAGGAGGGTTGCCGTTCAGCGTGTCTGCACCCGTCACACCCACAGCAACTTGTGAATGTGTGTGTGTGGGAGGGGGGGCAGGGGCGGAGCCTGTGGTGGCTCCTGGGGTGGGTCAGAGACTTAGTCTGCTTTTTATAGGTAAATTGTGTCACTTAGATATCGGCCATATTATTCGAGGCACGAGAACACTGTCCTTCATTGCCTTTGATTAGAAACAGTACAATGTTGCGGGAAAGGCCAACACGCAAGCTTGACTCGCACCAAACAAGCACGTCTCTCTCTACGGTGATCTACCCGATTTGGAGACCCTGAGTACCAGCTGATGAATGCTTCAATGAGTAGACCCTCTCATGACTGATTTGATAGCTTCTTTCATAGAAAGTACAGGTGTGCGGAAAAATGGAGGAATAATACAACCATAGTATAATATAGCCTGGTGCTTCCGCACCCGGTGTCAGTCCTCACCGTGGATTCCCATGTGGGACACGCAAAAATCATGCTCACATCTTTAGTCACCCTCACCTCATTTCAACTGAAAAGACGCAAAACACGTCATGTGACGGATATTAAACATGTCTGTGGTCCAGCACCCGGTGTGAATACGCTCCGTGGTACTTCCACGTGAGACAGAGATTATAACAAAATTGCGGTCACTATTGTGTAATCAGGGGTAGCCGGATTTCGCTCAGGGGGGCGGCGCCCCGAAAAGGGCCCCTGCGACAGCGTCAAAGCCCTGTAAAAAGTGCCCTGCTTGTTACATAATCGTGTCCTCAGGAGGGTCCTTCGGGCCCTCAAGGGGGAGGGGGGTGGCGACTGTCCCTGCCACCTCCCCTTGGCTACGCCCCTGTGTGTAATCATCGGCAACTTTGAGACTAACTAGCGAGAGTTAGCGAACGTTCAGCTCCAATGGCGGGAGGCGGCCATTTTGTCCACTCTGGCACGGTTTTAGCCTCCGGAGAGCTCCCTAAAGGCCCGTCCAGTCACCACACCCTACAACTGGAAAACATGGTCTTGTTGGGAGTGGGCGTAAATGGCACATTTGGAATTTCCAAAACCTCAGCCCAAGGCATAACCCAATGGCAAATCAAACGCCCCACCTAGTGGTAACGACCACGATTTGATTCAATTTTCCGCTGAGTACTTCACGATCAAGAATATCCATACCCCATCTGAATCGATCTGCAGTCACCCCAAACAACCCGGACTAATCTGTCTGGAAACCATGGTCCTAACTCTGAATCCGATCTGTAACTGAAGTAGACTAGATAAGACCAAAAAGGGAACAATATTTATTCATTTCTGGATGCAAAATTACCTATTTTTGGGTCAAGTCCATCTAAAATGCTTACAGCTCAAAGATCCTTACGAGTATCCGGTCAGGAATGCGCCGTGTCTCCTGTCCGGGAACGCAGACGTGAGTCGGAAAGGAGCAGAGAAGGTTGAGGGGTGACGCTGGCGACATCAGCGCTTTTCAGAAGAAGAACGAGAAGATAAGATGACGAGGTGCAGACGTTACATTAATCCTCTATTAAGGTGGCTGGGTCTAAAATGGAAAAAAAACAGGAAAGCCTAGAGTAGAAATCTGGACCAGAGCAGGTGCTGGGGTCACTGCAGTGTGCAGATGCAGCTGCATTTTCTTATAATTTACCCTCTCTTCGCTTTGGAGACTGCCGATGGTACTCATCAAACTGTCAATAAGGCTTAACTTGTGTTTCTATCCCGCGACAAGTTTGACACCCTTTTCCAAATATTTATCTGTGATGCTTGCACCCGGTTTCACTCTACATTCGGCTGCTATGCCTTTGAAATGCTCACATGATGGATCTCTTGTGTGTGATTCCTGGTAAAATTCCCCCGTGAGGCCCACCTGACCCTGGAAGTAGAACCGTCAGATCCATCAAACCGGTTCAAGTGCGGTTAGAAAAGTCGGCTGAGCGGGATTTCTGGGTACATCGCTGGAATGTAGCAAATGTAATGTCAAAGACACCTTTTAGAGAGCGCAGCGGTTCACTGACACCTTGAAAACCAGTAAGCCATGCCGTTAAATAAGCTCAAACCGACTCTGCAGCCTGGCTGGTAATGTGAAAATGTAGGGCTCCCTCAGCTAGTGCTGCTGACTCCGCCATTGGAGCCGGGAGGGGGAGGGGTGACAGCGAAAGTTTCCGCCGTGCAGGCCCAGTCTGGGCGGCGTGCTGCCGGCGGGAGCGTGTGGGTTCCTACCTGGCCAGCGTGCGGCCATCCGAAACACCGCTTGGGTGCTGTGCGCTGTGCGTGCTGGTGCTGTGCGCTGTGCTACGCCGAGTGGCGGTGGAAATACACGTCATCTATAGGTAATTATTAGGCGGTCCACGTCACCACAGCTGTCGCCGCAGCGGCGAGTGCTGAGCGGCCGTCTGCCTCGTCCCATAAACTCACCACTAAACACCTGCGAGGCGAGGGTCTGAGCGGTGCTGAAGCTTCACCTGAACAACCGACAGCCGCCGGGACCTGTTGCAGGTATGGCATCGCTAGGTCCCGTCTCACCTCGACCTTGAACATTCACCGCGGCAGACGGTGCGTAGGAAGGCACTGCGTACTGCGGCTTTGTAACCAGGGGGCTAATAAGTGCGACTACGTGTATTTGGAAAACCGCGGCATGCACACAGGGCCTCGAAATTTTCCCTTCCTTTCACAGATTTTATTCCTAAGAGGGGAACCAGTGTAAATGCAGTAGTATCGCCGAGGACGGCATCGAAAGCTTGCTGTAAAGGCTAACATGTAAAATCATGATAGGAGGCACAGTTATATCTTTGATGCTTCACATATGGGGCTTCGCCTCAAGGGAGCC
Source organism: Lepas anatifera (assembly GCA_034440635.1). Classification (NCBI taxonomy): domain Eukaryota; kingdom Metazoa; phylum Arthropoda; class Thecostraca; family Lepadidae; genus Lepas; species Lepas anatifera. Next base: position 2,191,132 of record JAOTON010001615.1, on the reverse strand, counting down.
GGGAAACGTCTTCCCAAGCTTGGAGGAGAGTGACAGTTCACCCTTAACTTTTATGGAGGCCCGTACAGAAAAGTCACAACTCTCAGGACAAAACACTTAGGACGGCCCTGTGCCAACCCTGGAGACCCAAAAAGGCTTTCGTGGGAGGACCGAAAACAGTTTTTTGTTTTGTGATTAATTTATTATGGCATCCCCATAAGCCAGGTAAGGAGGCCCTCAATGATACGGGAGACCAAGCTATGGCAAAGTGTTCCAAATTTGTTTAAGCTGTTCTGAAACGGCCAAGGAGGTCTGAAAAAGGCCATGGAGGCCCCAAGACGGGAAATTTGGCTTCATGACAGCAGTATAAAGTTCGTTATTGCATTCCTTGGGAAGGCCCCATGGACATGTGGGGGGAGTGGGCGGATCCGGCATTTCCCATTGGGGAGAGGGAGATGCCTTTTTAGGGCGACAGGACCAGCAGGTGAGCGCCAAATCCTGTCACAGAGGCGCCATTCTAGAGTGGGAAACTATATTCCAGAGAGGGAGGGTGGCGCCGTTGCCATTTCGGGGACGCCGAAGGTTGGTCGATCAATGAGGGCAAATATCCCTGGATCCGCCTATGTACAGGAGACCTCTCAAAGGCACAGGATGCCCTAGATATACAATAGGAGACGATCATAGAGGGATCGGGGGCTGTTTGCGAGGCCCTGGGCAGGTGCTGTGGGTCGCAGAAATAATCTTGAAAATTTATGAGTTAAAAGAAGAGGCTTTCCAGATGGGACCAGGGGTCCCCAGGCTAGAACAGAAGACCAATGCATTCGCATGGTGGTCCCCGAAAAGGCCCTTATAACGGTAAAATGACCCCAAAGCCAGCAAATAGTGTTTTTGTAGATTATCTACTAAGTTTGTGGACTAAGCAGAACACTTTTGCACCGTTGGGGAGGGGTCATGCTATTTTGATCGCTTTCAAGCGGATGATGCCTTTTGCGAGACGGGGTGCAAGCTTCTGCTCAAGCCGGAAAATACGCTGTCGGATACTCCACCTTTAAACTGTTTTATTCTATAAGCGAGTAACAATGAATCGTATAAATGGTTTTGAATGATTCATATCCAAATATAATTAGTTCCTTTTATTTATGTAATTTCTGAGATTCGGCCTAAAATATAGCTCTCGTGTCGAATCGGAGTAGAAGAGATGTGTCGCACTGTCGGACTGTGTCAGGTAGAGGTCAACTTAAAAAGGTCAACCTCACCTCATCTCGGGACTGAATGATTAATGGGCACCACCCAGTGACGGCGGAACGTTCGAATTTAATGGGAGGGAGGGGAAACCATGGGTTTTTCAACCGATTTCTTTCCGGGCAACGCCATAGGGTTAGTGTTAAAAATTGCTATCAAAGGGGAGGGGCACTGTGCTCCGGTGCCCCCTCCCCAGTTCCGCCGCCAGTGGCACCACCTTCAGCAGGATTTCTGACAACCGATAACAGCTTAAATCTAGGTCTGGGACATCCTAAAGTTAGGTATTACTTTTGGTGGACATTGTTGCCCTAAAGACTCATAATTCACAAAACTGGCAACCAAAATGGTGCACATACCTACAGCTTTGAGTTAAACACAACATGTATTTGATAAATCTGTATATATTTTGAAGACCAGAGCAAAAAAATAAATGCAATTATAATCAAACATCGTTCAATGTATCAGGGTTGAGAAGGCATTGAAATCAGTGATCTAATGCCTATCATATTCCTGAACAAACATCTCTGCGTTTGAGTGTGTTACGCAACCTCGGTGAACGACGCAATTCCGCCGCGTCAACTTAATGTGGAGTGAAACGCCGGTCTGTGGACTGCTGAACCGTTCCACTGTTTCCTGTTTCCAGTACTTATACGATTTCACCGTATTAAATTGTTTCAGGTTTTAGTCTGTGTGAGCTGCAGCACTAGCAAAATCAATGTTCTGAAATTACAGAAACATGAGGATATTGTGTGCCCACGAACGTAGTGGCGATTTCAGGGCATTAGAACAGATGTTTACACCGCGACGCAGCCGGCACCGCGAGTGCTCCGTACGCTAGCGATCAAGGGCGTCGCGACCCAGGGCCTGAGAGGGAGGGGCCTGCCCCCTGCTCTGAAAGATGGTACTAGTCCTCACGTTACCGGGAAGTGGATGAGGGGCTTGAATCCTAGGTCTGCTCATCCTCCCTCCTTGACTGAAAAATATGGGTGCCGCACACTATCTAAAATACTATATTTGCTAGTTTACTATCTAAAACTGCGTATCCCCTCGTGGGGCTGGCGGTGCAGCAAGTGCATTCACCCAATCTAAGAGCGTGGACCCTCCTTCACTTTGACTTCCGGTGAGCTCGCTAAAAGTCCCACGTCAAAGTAGAAAATCTCGATGGTATTGCAAATGCTTTATGGCAGCGCTCCCATGGCGGATGGGGTGGCGGATGGGGTGGCGGATGGGGTGCGGACGGGTAAGTTTTTTGTCTGTGGATCGGGTGGTCACATGTTCGAATCTGGCCTCCGTCTTTACTGCTTCAGGGCATTGTATCAGACTGATCATGGTTCGCCTGCCACAGAAGAGGCGAGAAGAGGCGTAGGGGTTCGAATCCGGCCCGTTCCCGATGATTGAACAGTAGGATGTTTCAATCCTGTGGCGGTCTGCTCGTGTTGTTGAGCATTGGCTTCCAATCACAACAGTGTCCTGTCACATGATGATGTAGCTCGAGGATGATTGTACTGTTGTGAGTTCTAGAAGATTGTCTTCGGAGCTGACCGCTTGAAAAGAAAATTAATGAAAGCGTGTTTTATACCTATCTTCTAGATTGGCTAAAGACAAGTTTGTCGCTGGTTTTTATGAAGCATCTCATCGTTGATGCTTCGTAGATGTTTTTATTTATGTTTGCCCCTCTAAAGAGTATATTTACTGTTGTTCTGGTCGCCCCCTTTTCCCCCTCCATGCAGAACACACCATTTAACAGGATAAACTAGCTCTTGTGTCTCCATTTCAATCATTCGAACAGGGTATGGGTGGCTTGGTGGATAGCACCCTTGTCTTCTAAGCCACCGGTCCCGGGTTCAAGTCTCGGCGGAGCCTCTGAATAAGTCGATCTGATCCCCAAAATCCCTTCCAACAGGGTGAGAGTTGGCGACGCCGTATGACCCTGGCAGTTAGTGCGCCGTTAAACCCCAACAATTATCAATCATTCGAACAGGTAATCAGATCATGTGCTACGATTATTATCAAGAATGCACAGAATCTATGATTATTATCAAGGGGGACGACGCGTGTTAAAACACGTTGCGCACAAAGTGGGCGTTGTGAACAAAGCGTAGTTTGGGACTATTTGAGCAAGTGATTGTTGGATGAACACATTTCAGAGTGCGAGTGCATTTGACAAGCGGTTCATGTGTCAATATCGTTTATTCATGCAAATAAACGTGAGAAGGTCGTACCAGCTAACGAAAAGATACATTTGGAACTTTATAAGTTATCAGCAGGGATGTAAAATTGTGGAAAATCTCAATGGTGCTTTTCTTGGCTAATGGATTCATTTTTCAAAGTTTATATGAGCAGGAAGATGGGCTGAGTAGCGCAAATACTCCCATTAAACCGGAAATATTTGCACGAAAGCGCTGATCCGGTCTTAGACGTTATCGGTTGGTATACAAATCTGTTGCCTGAGCTCAGATGTGACTTGAAAGCCTTCAGGTGCTTTACGATGTTTGGAAGTGGTTTTTCTAGGTGACCTATGTTTGCAGGTGGTCTGGCTTTTAGGCGTAGTACACAGCTTACTTCTGCCCATGCTACGATTTTTTGTGTGTGTAAAATTTGTTTTCAAACCAAAAGGAGACCAATTTTGATTCCAACAAAAAGTGTTGGGAAAATTGAAAATATTGCCAGGGAAGAACGGCTGAAAATGCTTGAGGTAAGGTGGCTGAACTTGAGTACGGTATAGAAATAATTAAGCCTATATGTTTTGCCACTCAAACATACCACTATGAAACAACACTGTACACGAAATTGTTTTACGCACAAAGAACATGATAAACACTAGCACAGAGAGCAATATTCAACAGAAGTCTATTTTATTCATCTGATTCGAATACATATAAATCCGTCGATTCCGTCATCTACCGCACCTGTATATGCTTCCACACTGTGACTGTGCTGCGTGTACATTATGCAACATTTATAGATATATGATGACATGCACGCATCTGAAAATGTTTGCGTTTGACTCCAAGATGGTGTTTGTTTTCAGAACGCTGCACTGCGTTGCCATGCTACCATGTAAACCAGCCCAGCTATTGATTGCGGTCAGCAGCGGCTCACTCTGAAGATATCTCGATAAGATGTATCGTCAGTATAAGCCGCGACCTCAAGCTTGAAGAATTTGCTCAGCCGTCAGTGAATTATTTAGATGTCAACTACAGACCATATGACGGGTTCGGTACAACAGTGATGCCTCAGACGAGCTATAGCGTGAAGTGTGGTGCAGTGTAGTGTAACCTTTGTTCAGGCGATCAGCCCGCAAGTGCTAAGGCAAATCAGTCGAGTTCTGCACCAAGTCTGTGCTGTTGAGGAAGAAACGGCTGCCATGGATGTCGACGAAGCACTCATCCAAGTTTGATGGAGACGGGAGGCAACAGATGAAGTTCACTATAGCTGTGGGAATGGTCAATATTGGAGGCGCCTTCGTAAATCTGGGTATGGAATTTTTAGGTAAGATGCACATCTTTAAACTGCGTGGGTCATTGGTGAGCGCTGCAGGTCTAGGCTCTGGGGCTGTTCGAACGGTGAGTTGTGAACGACTTTTATATGCCAAGCCTTGGCTTAAGCCAGTTATGTGAACCAGTTATGGGTGATTTTGCCTCAGGTATGTTGAGAGTAACTGCTAGAAAACATCGTAAAGTTTGTTTAACCCTTCAACGCTGAGGGGTCTGATCAGGCCCTCCTAGATTTGTTTGCGAGCGATTTCGAGCCGGTTTCAACGAGTGTCTCTCTCTCTCCTCTCTCTCTCCTCTCTCTCTCCTCTCTCTCCTCTCTCTCTCTCTCTCTCTCTCTCTAATCAGGGTACCGCCAGAGCCAATACCAGTTCAGGGTACCCCTAGGACCCAGATCCGCTCTTGGGCCCCAGATCAGCTCTTGAGCCTCAGATCACTTCAGGGGACCCAAGTCAGGTCAGGGGGTCAGATAAAGTTGGGGGAAATAAATAAGCTCAGCAGCCTTTTATCAGCTCAGGTATCCCTCACCAGCTCGGGGCTCAAGCAGTTCAGGAGCCCAGAGCTGCTCAGCGGACACCAGATCGGCCCATAGGGCACCAGATCAGCTTAGGGAAAAATATATCAGCTCAGTGGTTCCTGACCAGCTGGGGGCCCAGAGCAGCTCAAGGGTACCATGTCAAATCAGGTCTTGAAACGTGCCCCCTGTGCCCCCTGGCTGTTCCCCTGTCAGTAACACCCTAATGCTATTTCTGTCAGTTCCCTTGCTACCCAGATTCCTGCCAAGGGGGATTTCTTCTCCAAGATCTGGGGAGAACAAAATTCTAAGCTGTTTCCAACTAGGTGTCCAGTGTCCAATGGTGTATACAAGGGGGAGGGGGGGCTAGAGGGCTCAAACCTCCAGAACTTTTAGAGTGTGAGTAGTTAAATAGGTAATTGGTGCATAGTGTATTAGCAAGTAGTTAATTAGTCTTAATTGCTAATAGTTAATACATAGCCGGAGGCTGTTCCGAGGCAATGGCAGGGCAGGCTCAAGTCCCTGCTCCCCCGAAATGGTGGTTTGGATTCGCCACTGGTCTATCAGCATTTTTGTTGCAACCTATGCTGCTAATTCGAACCGAGCGATTTTATTTCGCAACCAAGTTTCCCATTCTCAGGTCAACCGCTCAGTACTGGGACATGATGCAGACATGAGAGTGTGCTTCTGCGCGGCAGGCTACATACCCGAATCGTTCGAGTGCCTCAGAAGTAATGCGACCGGGGACGTTCAGGTACTGGTCAACAGCTGCTTCAACAACAGTGCCGAGCTGTGCGACCACATCAGCTTCCACACGGCCTACACCAGCGTGGCCACCGAGGTGGGCCAGGCGAATCTCCTATAAACCCGGCTGGTTCAAACTTACTGAAGGCTGGTATAACCCTCACTTAATTAATGTAGAATATTTAGAAGTTGCTTAGGATATAACTATATTAAAAGTTTCCTAGTTATGAATCCAATGTAACCTATCTAATGTTATTTAATAAGGACAAATACCGGCACTCATGGATCGTGACGAAGGGGAGGGGCGTGAGAGGCGCTTCCCTGACCATTCGGTGTTCTCAGAGTTTCTTGGGAAGAGCGCTGATTTCACGATTGTCAGCGGACACTACTGAGTAACTGGGCGGTGCCCTGTACCCCTGACCTGTGACAGCGGACACTACTGTGTAACTGGGTGGTGCCCTGTACCCTGACCTGTGACAGCGGACACTACTGTGTAACTGGGCGCTGCCCTGTGCCCTTGACCTGTGACAGAGGACACTACTGAGTAACTGGGCGCTGCCCTGTGCCCTTGACCTGTGACAGCGGACACTACTGAGTAACTGGGCGCTGCCCTGTGCCCTTGACCTGTGACAGCAGACACTACTGAGTAACTGGGCGCTGCCCTGTGCCCTTGACCTGTGACAGAGGACACTACTGAGTAACTGGGCGCTGCCCTGTGCCCCTGACCTGTGACAGCGGACACTACTGTGTAACTGGGCGCTGCCCTGTACCCTTGACCTGTGACAGCGGACACTACTGAGTAACTGGGCGCTGCCCTGTGCCCTTGACCTGTGACAGAGGACACTACTGAGTAACTGGGCGCTGCCCTGTACCCTTGACCTGTGACAGAGGACACTACTGAGTAACTGGGCGCTGCCCTGTACCCTTGACCTGTGACAGCGGACACTACTGAGTAACTGGGCGCTGCCCTGTACCCTTGACCTGTGACAGAGGACACTACTGAGTAACTGGGCGCTGCCCTGTGCCCTTGACCTGTGACAGAGGACACTACTGAGTAAGTGGGCGCTGCCCTGTGCCCTTGACCTGTGACAGAGGACACTACTGAGTAACTGGGCGCTGCCCTGTGCCCCTGACCTGTGACAGAGGACACTACTGTGTAACTGGGCGCTGCCCTGTGCCCTTGACCTGTGACAGCGGACACTACTGAGTAACTGGGCGCTGCCCTGTGCCCTTGACCTGTGACAGAGGACACTACTGAGTAACTGGGCGCTGCCCTGTGCCCCTGACCTGTGACAGCGGACACTACTGTGTAACTGGGCGCTGCCCTGTGCCCTTGACCTGTGACAGCGGACACTACTGAGTAACTGGGCGCTGCCCTGTGCCCTTGACCTGTGACAGAGGACACTACTGAGTAACTGGGCGCTGCCCTGTGCCCCTGACCTGTGACAGCGGACACTACTGTGTAACTGGGCGCTGCCCTTGCCCCTCCACCAGTGGGGCCTGGTGTGTGACCGTGCGGCCAACGCCAAGTTCCTGCAGTCGCTGTTCATGCTGGGGATGATGACGGCGTCGCCTCTGATCGGGCCGCTGTCGGACGCCTTCGGTCGGCTGCGGGTGGCCCTTATCATGATGGTGATGCAGGCGATCTTGATGGCCGGCCTGGCAGCCGTGCCCAGCTACGGTGCGTTTGCCATTCTCAGGTAATTAGCAGCTCTCAGACGGCAAGGATATTCCCTGAATATCGGCCACATCAGGGGGGATCTAGACTAAACGTTTGAGGGGAGGGTACAACACGGGAATATTGTGAAAACGCATAGTGTTCTTGAAGAAATTGGTCAAAATAGGTTTAACGTAGGCAGAATTATTTCGCTCTGGGAGAGGGAACACGGAATGGAATTACTATGGCTCCACCCTGATGCCATGGGCATGTATATGGAAATGCTTGCCAAAATATTCCCAATCGAAAGGGCTGAATCCTTAGGAAGATTAACAAGCTTAGGAAGTAAGAATTAAGGTATGGTATCTTAGGCACAAGAAATTAAATAGATCGGAACGAATGCACAATGTACCCGAAACCGTGGAATCTACTGTTTCACGATCGTCTTCTTGATTTCGAATATATTTTATCCCTTTGAAATTACATGTGTCCATGAGAGTCTTTTTAAACCAATAATCCTTAGTTTTATTCTCACCCATCGTCATCCTTGCCGTCTCTTTTTGGCGTTTTGTAACTTCATGTCACTACGACAACGCTTGAAAGGCTACCTCGCAAACGTGGAAGTGCCTGTAATACTTGACAAATATAGCCGAATGGGCCCCCTGGGTCCGCTCCTGAGATACATCAACTGCTGTGCTTTAGCGTCTCGATGGTTGAATAGCATTGTGCTCCAGAACACATTCGCTACAGTCTGGGGTGACCAGGATGAGAAAGCATCCCAAACTTGACAGCTGTCGTGAATTCTTGAACGCTTTCGCGAGGTACCCAACCAACACCAAAATCAGAAACACTCACCCAAGCTCACGCTGGTAAAGTAGAGAAAATTTCTACACCTAGGTCGGAGCTCCACGTTGAGGATTTCCTCCAGGTTCGTAACTTGAAAGATGTTTCCCCACTGTCCTTACTACTTTCGACGCCCATGGCCGTCAAAGCACTGCTTCGAAGACGTCATCATTCAACGTAAACTGAGTTTCAATTGTGGCTGGTGCCACGATGAAAATAATTAATTTTACTAAGAGCTACGGGGTAATTTTTCCTTGCTCTATGAATGATCTTTTTCCGTTCGAGAAAATATGGATAGAGACAATATTCGTCATGTCCAATATTTTACCTAGAAAGTTCAAAGGTCATTTGCAGACAGCTGTCATGTCTCTAGCTGCAGAGTCGCCTATCTCACAGTTCGATATCGCCACCGGTATTCTATGCTGATAAGAGCCAGTCCAGCTTAAAGCGACAATGACAGCCAGACTACGTGACCAAAGATAACCACTTTTTGTAACTAGAGGTCAGAGAGGGCATCAACTTGGTGCCAAACTGGTGACTATGAGCCCGTTGTTGTGTTCCTAGACATGTAATGACTATACTATAGTAATGGTATCAGTGCTAGAGTTAACCCTATTTCTGTCAGGCTCCTGGTTCCCCTATGCTACCAGGGGACCTGTTAGTGCCTGTATTTTTCAGTCATGGTGTAGCCAGACCTCGTATTGGGCTTGATATAAATGCCTCTTAGAATGAATTCTATAAAAAAATTGGATGTCGTGATACTGATAATCGGGGATTCCCTAACCTAAGGACCTCTTAGCTACAATGTAGCAAAACTATGTAGACCAGTAGCTGTGTGACAGGGTTTTGATTTATTTCACCGAAACACTATCTATTTTTATCTATTTTTATAATAAAAAATTATGTTAAAAATCTGAATTTCAATTTTATATCAATTGACCAGTACATTCTTCGTCAACTTATAATTGTGCTCATGGCCTCAGCACTCCAAAAGCTATCAACGTCTGAAGTCAAATAATAATTAAAACTTAGAAATATTAAAAACGAGGCATCAAAACTAAACAAACGCATGGTTTTTATTCATGATTGGTACGCAATGGAGATACAACAAAATATATTTTGCATTTTGAAGACCTAAATACTGCATAGCTTGGATACATGGCTATAGTAAACGTACCTTGTACTTAAAGGACCGGATTTTAAGAGATACCAAGTTAAACAAGTCGGAAAACCCGGTACTCCAATTATTTGTCGAACTGATATTTCCGAAACTAAATACCACACACCCCCACCCCGTCCGGCGAGTTGAGCACGGTGGACGAACACGTCACGATACATCAGCCAATAAACCCTGAAGCTTTCAAGGGTGTGGCGCCAGATCGTACACATCCACAGGCATATTTATTTCTTTCAGATGAGTATTTTTAAAAACAAAATATGAGCTTATGTACATTTTCAGAGAAATCAAGTGATTTCATTATTTTGAAAAGTACGCCTATTTCACAAATTCAGGATTCGACCAAGGTGCCACATTCCCTTAAGGTATTTTGGACAATATTTGCCCCTCCCCCCCACACACACAGGAATAGAGTTAACACCCGCCATGGTAGGCCTCCGAGCCACCTTTCACCATGGTGGGGAGATGTTCAAACACCCCCTCCCTCGAAATCGGCACCTATGGAGGATAGCAGAAAAAAGCGAACGCTGGTGGATAGCTCATAAAAATGCACGAAGAAACTATATCAGTCACTTTTTGGCTCAGTTCAATATTGATCCCATGACAGGTCAAAGGAGGTGACATGTTATGGAAAAGATTCTGGGCTCTAGTGTCTGATGTAATTGAGTTAGAATCAATTTTTAGACACCATTCGCTTACTCTCGTTACGGTGAATTGAGTGCTGTATGATATGACTATTCTAGGGAAAAACATAAAAATGACCCGACCTGACGTCAGGCCAAGGTCACTTTCTGATCCAGCATAGTCGATATGCATATCAATTGACTCCCAATAACAATTGAAACGTAATGGTATCAAAATTAACACGCGCGCTGGAGGGGGCCTCGGAGGCCCCCATCACCTGTTTTTCCAGGTGGCCGGAGAACCATTCAAAGCCGAAACGCGATAGTTTGTCACGTTCAAGAGAATTCAATAGCGCGTAGATTGAGGAATATTCTTTTTTAAATCTGATCAAATTTTTTTTGACTTATAGGCTTTCAAAGTCAGACCTGCATTTTGAGATCACCGTAATCGCGTGATCAGACCAGTTAGCTTGCATTGGAGGCCGAGTGGTGAAGCCATAACGCCATATAACCGGGATTATATGTCAAGGTCACCTCACATGAAGGTCAAGGTCAAAGGGCAAGGTCATATCTGCACTTTCAAAGTCACTGACCACAGTGCTTCCAGTCAAATGGCATTACCCGGTCTGATCTATATTATGCTATGACGTCATCGATAAGGTACCCCAATACAAAGTTTAAGGTCAAAATTCAAGGTCAAAGTTCAAGGTCAAAGGTCATTGGGAAAGGTCAATCCTCTTTTCCCGCCAAACAGTGGCTATAGTGCTAGTCAAAGTGTATATTATAAGTACTATATCATATTGTGACCTTAAATGTCAATGACCTTGAATGACCTTGACCCAAAATTATAGGGAAGGTTCTTTGAGACCTTATCTATATGACCCTGGCGCGCTTTTAGCTTATTCCCGCCATTTAACCGCATAATCACGGCATTTACTGATCGGTCCCCAGCATGGCCAAGATTTGACCTTTATGACCTCATTCGACCTCGAAGATATTAACCTAGGTAAATGCAATGAAAATTGGTCATGATGTAGATCACTGTAGCCCCCACTCACCTCCCAAATGGCGTTTTTCTACACCTCTTAGTTTTTGAGATCTTAGGGGGTCCTACCAGGTCCCCCTCCAGTGCGAGTTAGTGCCAGACCCCTCTTCAGGGCGGGTGTTAAAGCTTTGTCGTCATTTCCTGCAAATTTATTGACCAAAGCTTGAAAACCTGCTTAGTAGCCCAAGATGGCCTTTCAGGAGTCACATGTCAAAAATTGCAACATGAACCGGGAAAGGGGTCCATAATACTTCGATTTGGAAAAAATTGAGGTATTCTCAGCTGTATCTACACAAATAAAGCTCAATTTTTCCCATGCATTTCCAATAGAGAGGTCATTATCTGTATCTGACCCTAGTTCATCGATATAAAAAATACCAGGACATACTTTATAGCGCTCGGTGGGCCCATTATGTGACATGGGTTTCAATGGGATATATTAACCCGCTTCTTACTTGTTATCTTAAAATATTTGGAGGTGAGGTCTCTTGACGTGCACCAGTGGCCTGACCTGAGACGACCTGACCTTAAAGTTTTGGAAAAAGTTGCGCAATTGATCAAGGATAAGGTGTAACAAGTACGAGGACGCTTCGAGCCGCCGTTTCCTTGTACCACTGAAAACACTCGATGGGGTGTTCAAACACCCCTGAACATTCCCGATGGGGATGTTAAAACAACCTCCCCCTACTCCACCGGGCCGAGGGTTGAAGAAAGCTTGGGAAGCCTCCAGGAAAAATCCGATCCCAAAAAATTGGTAGCGTCGAGCTCACAGTCAATCAGAGAGCCACATATCTCCCAGGAGCACTATATTTTTGGAACCTGTTTTTCGTTTTTTCCACACCTATATAGAGAAAAAAAGGCACCAAACAAACAAAAAAACTTGGGTTTGAAGGTCAGCTCAAAAAACACCAGGGCAATGAAAATCCCAGCATTCCCGATCCCGGAGTGCCAATCGGTCCGTCCTCTGTTTGCAAATTACATTACACCAAAAAACACAACTTAAAATTAGTAAGAGTTTAAGTTTCCAAAAATGTCAAGCAGGAATACACCATAAACAACACACCGAAGAGTCGGCCAACGCCACGGAGGGAAAGCCCCACAAGATTTCGAAACAAAAGGCGTAAAAACCGGTAGGGGTGGGTGGGCAGGTGGCAAATCATGGCTATTTTCATTTACCAGGTCGATTTCTCAAGGCAAACAAGGTCACGAAGTCAAATATGGCCATGCGGGACCTATTGAAAAATGGATTATGCGAAAAAAAAAGCAAAGCACCAGAGTCAAATGGAAGATAAAAACACGCATTTAGGCAAGGCATCAAGGTCAAACCAAAGCAAAAAAACACCAAAGACACTATACGAACGCTAAGCAACGTTTGATGGAATAGGGATAACACCAAGACGTTACCCGGCCTGACCGACCTTACATAGGACCTAACTAATGTCAAGCAGATAACGTCAGACCGGGAACACATAAACCGAGGCACGGGGCAAGACATGAAAGGGAAACCTTCCGTCCTTGAAATATCGCCCTTTAGGCGAACTTAACATATCACCCGGTTATATGGCGTAGACGCACCACTCGGTCTCCAATGCAAGTAAACGGTCCGACCGCGCATTCCGGCGATCTCAAAATGCAGTCCACTTTTCTTTTTTTATTAGGGCCACCCCAACAGGCACACCCCAATTACATCGAGTAATGGCGGGGTGTAAGATCCTCCCACCGGGTCAGATCGGACACGGAAGGCGGTTTCCGCGTGGGGATGAACCAACGTTAATCCATGCTATCCGATCCGTAGACGGCAACGAAGCCATAGGCCACCCCGGCCCCAACTAGAGCCAGAGTAAAACGAAATCAACCGATGAAAAAAGTCGCAATCGACAAGCCGTTAAATCCAGGGCCAGTATCACCTTTGCACGAGCGGTTCTCGGACACCTGAAAAAGGTGGGGGCGCGGTACCCCCAGCCCACGTGTAACCCGTAAAGCCAATTTGCTATTCAAAAGTGGAAAAAAACCAGAGTGCAACGGCGTTAAAAGGGCAGATTTCAATTTTCCCATCATTCGAAAGCCCATGGAATATATAATCGAAATTGCTGACAATAATTTTGAGGTCAGGTCAACAATGAGGTAACCAGATGTCACCAACGTACACCGTTATGAAGTAAATTTTGCCTATGTTTTCGAACACAAAGATACAACAATCCTTTTGCTTCATGACACAGGACTTCAAATGGTATGCAACATGACCTGACATGTCGTTATTTGACCCTGACCCGAGGTTCTTGACCTGAGGTCATGGTCAAATATAAGGGTATCCCGTACCTAAGAAGGAAGGACATGTTCATGCGATTCATCTCGTTGAGCTGGAACAAACACATAAATGCCATCAGATATCTTCTAAATCTTCGCACCGGGCCGTCGGAGCGAAGATGAACCCTGTCCGTTTCCTTGGTGAGGCCAGATGAGGCTCCCCTTCACGCATAGACACATTGTTACAGTGGCAATAAACGTGAAAACAAACGGAAATAACTACTTCAAAGCCGCTGCAGAAACAAATGAGTTAGTGCCCAAGCACCTATATCAAGTCAAGTTAATGCAGTAACATTCTTAAGTAGAACACACCAACTCCACCAGGACTCTCCCGGTACCCGTCACCTTCTTGGGAGAGGAACAAGGCCGACAGTTCAGGTAGCAGGGTGGTCTTGATTAAGGTCAAAGGCATAAACTACCCCAACAAACAATAGCATGCATAACCCTGATTAGCATGGGAAAATGGTCTCCATTACACCAAAATCATAGTTATACTGCGTTTAATTCCAATTCTTTAACACTCTCAGATAATATTGTATACCCTTGGTGACCTCTGCTGACATAGCTATGGACCTAACCGGACATGACGGTTTGTGACATATCACGTTTTTCAATTCAACAGCTTTTGAATGTTATCCAGAAATTTCGTCTTGCATTTCAAGAGCAAGCTAGATTTCCACTTCAAAAATCACTATGAATGGACATAGGAATGACGTCATAACTCAGTGACCTGACCTGACCCAGTTAGGTATTTTTGTCAAAAATGTTGCAAAATTTGTCAGGTAACAGATACGCATATACTGACACTGCCTTAATACAAATACTTTGGAATTATTTGCAAGAGAAACTGAGAGTAGCAGGTCCAATGCAACACTAGGTAGGTGCCGGAAAACAAGCATCAGAGACGAAATTTTCACTTGCCCAGGTTCGAAGTTTTTTCAAGGTAGAACAATATCTTCTGCACTCAAAGTCTTCATTTTAATCCTAGAATCACCTCCTGAGTGGCAATTGGTCTATTCCAAAAATTATTTTTCACCATCATTATCATCCCCCTACCTATATGTGTAGCCACTTGAGAATGAGAATGAATGAATGAATGAATGAGAATGAGAACGGTCTGAGAATGAAGATGAAGGAGGAATGTTGACTGCCAAAGTATTTCTTCTTTTGAAAGGCACGTATCATTAAGCCCTCAAGTCTTGCACTTATCATTCTATTTGACCTCGCTTTTGCCAAGGGACCCATGATGCCCGCCCTCTAGGCCGAATTACTGCGAGCAGGGCTGGAGACCTGCTCAGGATTCAGGAGATGGCTCTGGGAAGAGTTAGCTCCGACACAGTCATGTTAATCACTCAAGCCTACCGAGATCTTCACCCATGACAATGAACGTGCTCTTATCTAACAGCTCAACGCTCCGCTCACGTTTCTCGTTCTTCTGAAAAGATGACAGGCTGAAACAGTAGCGACGTGGTTAAAGTACGGGGCGTAGAGACCGAAATGAACTAGCTATTAACACTCTATTAGAGCTAAATGAACTAGCCCGAAACACTCACAGCTATTTAATTTGCTGCATGCTTGATTTTATCCAGATACCTTTTACCCGGTAAGCAGCTGTTCCTGTTTTATATATCAGTGGTGTGGACCGCCACAGCAGCCCCCTCGGCTGTTTCTCACCACTGTGACGGCGGCAGGTACCTGTCTGGGATACTGACGATGGCCGGAGTGGTGCTGTTCACCCTGAACACAGAGCTGGTACAACCGGAGCGCCGCAGCTCGATAGGACTCATTGGCTCTGCTTTCTTCTCCCTGGGTAAGCCACAGTTTTCGCATGTCATTGCCTGTGACTGAGTAAGCCACAACAGACTCCGACATTTTCCTACCGGGTAAAACACAGCGGCGGTTTTTGTGGTCAACGCGGCTTGCAAACAAGCAACTTCGGGGCTTTACGACACACACACCGACTGCTGAGGTGGTATGGTGTCGCCAACTCTAAACGTGTTGAAAGGGCATTATGGGGACCGGAAATGTATGCAAGATATCCGCCCAGGAATTTGAGCCCGGGTCAGTGGCGTGGTAGTCGAGTGCTCTCCCCTCACGCCATCGAGTCGTCTAACTCGGTGTATACTTGAACAAGACGGGCTGATCCGGCACCGCCTGGGCTCTTTTCGTACACACCACAGCCTGGGGGTCCAATCGGACCCCGTTACGATCTTGGGAACCGGAAGTGATACGGACAAATTGAAACTGCGCTAGAAAGTGCCCTGCCATCTTCTACTTAGGAGCCGAGTTTGAGCCATATCCATATGAATAATTATGGTTAAAACTCAAACATCATATGGATATTCAGAAATCCCCCAATTGTAAGCTACAGAGGCATAATTTTATTTTTGCTGCAAACAAAATGGTTACTACATTATGAGCCAGACTCGGGCTTCATTGCAAATTTAGCTTTTTATACCTCGTTTAATCTTCAGCCCTGTCGATGTTATGTAGAAAGCGATAAGGTCACCTTTTTAGTGATTAGCCGCATGAAGATTCATTCATTAATATTTTACCTTCAAATTTGAAGTACCAGGCGCCCGCTGAGTTTTCAACCACACAGGAGTTTTACTGGTTTTCAAAAGGATATGATATCTCTAGCCTCCTGAGTCCCCACGTATAGGTATCTATACGCAGGTTTGAATAGCTCTACCACCTCTTACCGATGTCGTAACCTTTTATATAAATTATGTATAGAAAGCTGGTCATTCTAGCTTTCTTCTGGTGTCAAAATCATAAACTAAACCCAAGGGCAAGTGAGTAAAAATTCCCTTTGTTTGACGATAGGCGTGAGCGCCGGACGGTTTCGCGGTTGCTCCAAAGAAGGTATGTAGCTTAAAAATGTTACTGACAGAATCTAGTTTTGATAAGTATATGAACAGGAAGCTTAAATTATTGGAAATATCTCAGTTTTTATCCCGTGTTTTAACATTTGTTGTTGCCGAACAATCTCCTTCGAAAATGCTATGTATAGAGTTCTATACGCCAGGACTCAATGACGACAAAAGTGACATTATACTTAACCATTTGGAGGGCATCCCAGGCATATCATACTCCTTTGATGTAATGCGACATCATTGATGAGGAGCACATGTTAAGCATATATGTTATCCTTGTGGTTTCCTTTGTTTTTAATTTTATAAAACTAGAGGATATGGATTGGAACAGGCGATGCTTGCCATTCTGGTACTGAAGCGAGGGGCAGATCCGAGGAGGGGGGATGGGGTAATAGCCCCCTTGGGCCTACCTTAAGCACTGATAAAACGCCTCCCGCCGGAACCGCCGGGACCCCGCGGGAGGGGGAGCGGTAGCTGCAGCTATACCCTGGTCCCGCAAGTTGTCTTCCAAATACCACGCGAAGGTAGGTCTAGGGGGCCCCTCATTATGTAACCGGGGGCCCCTGAAATTAATATCGGTGGCCCCCAGAGTTGTTCTCGGGGTCCCTACCTCTGAGGTCCAACGAACCCCGCGACCGGGCCGCTAAAAATCGTCTCAGGGCCCACTGCTGTCCAAGCCGGGCCCCCTGTCCTCGGCAGTTTTAGGTCCCCGGTATTCCACCCGTGCCCCCTGTGACTGCAACTGGACCCCCTGCGGTTCACCCGGGCCTCCTTTGGCCATCTGGACACCCTAATATTCTTCTGGGCCACTTGCAGTCCACTTGAAACCGCTGAGTCTGCGACCGGGCCCCTCAGAATTATCCCAAGCCCACTGATGACGAAGTCGGGCCCCTGTTCTCAGCAGTGGCAGATAATTTCCCTGTATACCACCCGAGCCCTCTGTGACCCAAGTCGGGCACCCTGCGGCTCACCCAGGCCTCCTGTGGCCATCCGGGCCTCCTGAAATGCTTCCGGGGGCCCATGTGGCTCACTTGCGATCTTTGTGTCGGGGACCGGGCCCCTTACGATAATCTCAGACATATTGTGGATACAGTCAGCCCCCTGCCTTGCTTGCGGGACTCCTTTGGTCTCGGCCGTCTGTGGCTACAACATCTGTTCCTGCTTGAGAGTAGCAGGTTTAATATCTTAAACACGGTAACTCCTGACTGGAGTACAAGTCTCACGAGGACTTCGAGGAGACCAGGTACCTGGAATTAAAATCCAGTTCGCCGATCAGCTCGTGGCTGAAGGCAATAATATGAACTGTGAGGCCAGGCCAGAATACAATGAGAATGTTTCAGAGGCACCAGCTGACCAGCCTCCCACAAAGCGACCAAAGGTTGCAATGTCGTCGAAGGATATCAAAAGTCGTACATGCACGAAATTATCCCTGGTAAGGAATCGTACCGAAGATGCCGATGACCGTCCTATAACAAGCTGGCTCTCGTCAAGTCCAAGACGTTTGGAATGCTTCTCTGATTCATTACTGAAACGATCTTTTTTACCAAGATCCATGAGGATAAAGGTCATGGAGCGCACACGATGTATCTCTATTGGGAACCTGGATATGGTACATACATGCTTGGGCAGGGGTGTAACTTTGTGAAAATCTTTAGGAGTGCTTTTTCCTAGCCAACCCATAACATTTTACTGGCATTGTTCGGGGATGAAAAACGTAAAAAGGGGTAAAAACTTTACACTTTTGTCCTTACACCTTTGTTCTGCGACATTAAAGTAAACACCCCTCCCACAAAATTCTCCCACACACTTTAGACGCGGGCAAAGGTGCTTTGCACAGAATGCCTTATAAAGAGCCCTTAACTAGCTAGCTAACACTTTTGTCGAAACATCTCTAATGACTTCTTTCTTGCTTTATTTGCACTCCACACTGTTCCCCTTGGATCAAAAAATAGTTTGGCCCCCTGGTTTTAGCGTTCGGGGGAGTATGGCCCAAATACCATCCCCCTGGATCCGCCAGTGACTTAACACGCTCATTGCTGGTGGGCGAAATTCGCCCCCTCCTGGTTTTCCCGGAATAACGCAAAACCAAGAAACGCAGAGCAACGAAACCTACAGTACCTTATTCCTGATCAATTCTACGCATCTCACCAAATTTTTGAGGGCAGGTCATGTCAGGTCAAGGAGCTATCCAAGGTCAAGCGACCCGACCTCAAAACCTAAAATTACGAGTTTGATACGGCGCCTAAGGAGCATCAGCCAACCGATCAGTTTGAAACTCCCACAATATGATGAGGCTATTAGGGTCTACAAATCTGCTATCTCGGAATTTTGATATTGTTGACCGAAGGTGCGGTCAATTTTTGGTCACCCCATTTTAAGTCAATGGAGAAAAATAGAAAGGGCTCGTTTTGGTAAAGCCGGGATAGATAAAGCTGAAAATGCTCAAACGGTGTATTCTTACCACGATCTTGACCATAAAGCTGAGTTTTGGACCATCTGACCTCTCAAAGGTCATGTCAGGTCACAGGAGCATACAGTGATTGTTTTGGCAATAACTTCTCCCTGATTTGAGATAAAGCTCCCATTTTGGTTTTATTGTGCTTGTATTGTCACGAGGAGTCCATTGATATGTAATATGACCATACCAGGTCACCCTGTGACCTTGACTTAACTAGGTGTTAGGTCATTTTCACAGTTTGACCTAGGAAGGTCATATTATACATCATTCGATTTACCACAATGAGAGGAATCCAATGATGCATAAATATGTGCTCTAGCTCCACTGAGAGAAAAATCTAGAGGGGAAACGTACATTGCCCTGTTGTAAGCCTATGGGGCATTATTTGACCTATGCTGACCTCAATATTGACCTGAAATAAAAATACTTCGTATAATTTCTCTTCGTCTCGTGAAGAGCTTTCAAACGCCGTCCGTAATATTTCTTTAGCTTTCCTGGGAAATGAGATACGGAGGGAGGGGCGAAATTCGCCCCCCTCCAGCGGGGTGCGTCATGCCAGGGACCCCAGCGGGGTGCGTGTCAACATACTCTAAGAGATGCGCCCAAAAACCGTGTTAAAAAACTTTCGGACTATGGGGGCAGTGCCCACCATTTTCCAGCCGTTCCCGTACCTTTTTCAGCAACAAATCAAACGATAAGCCGAGTTACCTTCGGCCCCACCGAAATCGAAGGCCCTTTCCCACAAGTTCAAAATGATTCCTGCGCGGATGCTTTAACACGCACCCCGATGGGGGCAAAATTCGCCCCCTCCCCTCCTGGTTTTCCCCGGATAAAGCAAACACGAAGAGTCGCAGAGCAACGAAACTTGCAGTACCTTATCCCTGATCAATTTTACGCCTCTGAAATTTCTAGGTCAAGTCGTGTCAGGTCAAGGAGCTATCCACGGTCAAGTGACCCGACCTCAAAACCTAGAATCACAAGTTTGAAGCGGCGCATAAGGAACATCTGCCCATCGATCAGTTTGAAACTTTCACAATATGATGAGGTCATTAGGGTCTACAAATCTGCTGTCTCGGAATTTTGATATCATTGACCTAAGATGGGGTAATTTTTTGGTCACCATATTATAAATCTATGGTGAAAAATTGAAAGGTCTCGTTTTCCGTAAATACTGGTTAGATAAAATTGAAAATTCTCAAACCGTGTATTTTGCCACGATATTGACCTTAAAGGTTATTTTGAATATTTGACCTATCAAAGGTCATGTCAGGTCACAGGAGCAAACAGTGATTGTTTTGTCCATAACTTCTCACTGAATTGAGATAAAGCTCTCATTTTGCTTGCATTTGCTTATATTGTCACAGGGAGTCGATTGATATGCAAAATGACCATGCCAGGTCACCCTGTGACCCTGACCTAGCTCGATGTCAGGTCATTTTCACATTTTTGACCTAGCAAGGTCATATTATACGAGTGCATTATTCGATTCACCACGATGAGAGGAATCCAATGTTGTGTAAATATTTGCTCTAACTCCACTGAATAAATATATAGAGGGGAAACGCACTGCCCTGTTGTAAGCCTATGGAATATTCTTTGACCTATGCTGACCTCAATATTGTCCTGACATAAGAATACTTCCTGTAATTTTTCTTCGCCACGTCAGGAGCTTCGAACGCTGTGCGTAATTTTTCTTTAGCTTTCCTGGGAAATGAGATACGGAAGGAAAAGGGCAAATACGCCCCCAGCGCGGTGCGTCATGCCAGGAACCCAGCGGGGCGCGTGTTGAGCTTCCTACTCATCAAAGGTCACAGCTCGAAAAGCTGCAAACGTGGTGAAGCCAGGAGTTTTGGTGTCTTTTTAAACTAGCGCGCAGACAAACGGCTACCTATTTAGTGTTATTTTTGCATTTTACCACCATTTAAAGCTTATCTATGGTGTTACATTGTTCTTGGACCAACAAAGCTTTGAACACTTATCTATCCCTCGCCCCGGGGTGGGGGTGTTTGAACATCCCCATTCGGGTTTTTGGCGACACGAAAAACGGCGGCGCCGCCAAAATGATTTTCTATATCGATGACCTAAGGTAAAGTACGGATCAAGACCTCTCTATTGGAAATGCATGGAAAAACAGAAATTGGGCTGTATTTGTGTAGATGCAGCTGAGAATACCTCCATCTTCTCCAAATCGCAGTATCCTAGGCCCCTTTTCAGGTTCATGTTGCAATTTAAGACCTGTGATCGCTGAGAGGTCATCTGTGCTACTTAAGCAGTTTTCAGAACTAGGTAAATAACTTTGCATGAAATGATGGTACAACTTTTATTTTGACAACATTGCGCTTGGATTGCTATTGCAAGTCGATTGATGTCATATTGACTAGGCTAAATAAAATGTGACTTTGACCTAACTTGAGGTCAGGTAATTTTTTGTGTTTTGACCTAGTATGATCATATTATGCATCATTCGATTCGCCGTGATGAGAGAAGCGAATGGTGCCTAGAAAATGGTTCTAAAACTCAACTCTTTGAGACGCTAGAGCTGAAAAACTCTACTCAAAATGCCACTTTCTTTGACCTGTCATGACCTCAATATTAACCTGAGCCAAACAATGACTGATATAGTTTCTTCATGAATTTCTATCAGCTATCCACCAGCCTTCGCGTCTTGCGCTATCCCGCGTAGGGGCCGAGTTCGAGGGGCAGGCGTTCAAACACCTCCCCCACGCACCCACCAGGTCTAAGGTGGCTCGAGGCCCACCAGGGCGCGGGTTAATAGCCAAACTAAGGTCGAAAACTGCGTTAAGCTAGAGCCATAATGTAGGCAAATCCTCTCGTTACGGCGAATCAAATTATGTATGGTATGGACATGTGTCAAAATCTAAGAATGACCTAACCAAAGGTCAGGCCAAGAGCATTACCTTGTCAGACATAATCGATATGCATACCAATCGACTCGTAATGACAAGCCAAGCGAAATGGTACCAAAGTGAAATCTCTGTTATCATTTCCTGCCAAGTTGTCCAGCGAAGTTGTCCGGTTTCCTGCGAACCCATGTCAGAAAGAGGCTTAAATAGTCCCAAATGACCTTACATAGATCATAGAACAAACATGTCAAGACGGTCCTTTGGGGTGGCCCAATATACTTCTATTACGAGAACAGGAAGCTATTTTGACCTTGCCCTTCTGGAGGTATTTTACTCCCTCACCCTACCGGGGGATCGATTCGACCATTATCCGTTTGAAAACTAAGAAAGGTGGAAAGACGCGGTAAAGCGCAGCCTGTTGCCCGAGATCTGAACTCTCCGACAGTGTACAATTATGTTTACCCTAGGTTAACTAGTAACCTCGTGAGGTCAAAAATGGTGAAATTTTGAGACATTTAGAAAATCCCTTATGATTCGGGAATCAATAGACCTAGAACCAAGGTGTCAATGCGTTTGTCGTAACCCAAGGAGTTCCACAATATGTGGCATGACCTGGCAAGGTCACGCATGACCTTGGCCTTAGACCACCTAACATAACCTTAAGTCAAAGTCGAAGTGAGGTCGCATACCATCGAATCCTTGGGTGATGCTCGTAACTATGATACCAAATTAATTTCTACATCTTGTCCCGTCCATGAGTATAGCCAACAAGAGCTTCTAAAATGGTAACCTTTGCTGACCTTTGGGGACCCCTGGTGCCTTCGTTATGGAATTGATCTCAAAATAGATGGCGTATTCCAAATTGCCTTTTCAGGAGCCTTCGAATCCTTTTTAGAAACCTGATCTGCCTCTTCTAGAAGCCGAGTAACGCCCGGTTTTTCAGATATATTTTAGTACCAAAATTGCCTTACATAGGCATAGAAATGGCGTCATAACTCGGTGACCCGACATGACATTTACTTAAAATTTGGTCAAGATGTGTCGAAGTAATTTTGTTATACAATTTCCACGCAGCATTGGGCTAAACGAAACTTTTGTGTCATCACAAAAAAATAACGAGGGGCGTCGAATCGGCCCCCGAAGGACGAGGGTTAACCAATATGAGCCAAAATATAGCTATTTTACAGTTTTTACCCTGTATTTCCATTGAAGAGGTCGCCCGTAAATGAAACTAGGTGTATCACCGATTTCATAAAACCCGGAATATATGTTGCAGCAACCGGTAGGCCCATGATGGTTTTTAAGTGTCGGATTGCTAGGTTAAACGTGCCCCCCGAAGGAGGAGGGTTAACCAATATGAGCCAAAATATAGCTATTTCACAGTTTTTACCATGTATTTCCATTGAAGAGGTCGCCCGTAAATGAGACTAGGCATATCACCGATTTTATAAACCCGGAATATATGTTGCAGCACCCGGTAGGCCCATAATGGTTTTTAAGTGTCGGATTGCTAGGTTAAACGTGTTCTTACTTATAAATAACTTTACTTTTACTTATTGCATAAATGCAATCCTAATATTTTAGATGAAGTCACTTTCCTTTGCCTGATGACTTAACCTAACATGACCAAACTTGATTTTTAAAGATGCGGAATTGATCAAGGAAGAGATATGAAAGGTACGGCGGCGCAGCGGCGCCGTTTATCCGCTATCCTTACAAAGCCTTATGGAGACCATCGATGCCCTCTCGGACGGGCGAGGGTTAAGCACAAGCTACGTTTCCCAGATACTGGCCCTGATTTCCCTCCCTTTCTAAACAAGTTCCAATAGATCACAGCTACCACATGTTGCGTTTTGACCCTCTTTGATGCGTATTATCAGCTATGGACAGGTCTGATCTACATGCAGCCTAAATAAGTTCAGAAATAAATTGCAGCATGCACTATGGCATTTTGGAAAAGAAATCCAGCATTTTTTCTGTATGGAAGACATGATCAAGGAAGCGACGAGTGCACCCGATGGTACTGATTCTGAGACAACGGCGACACGGCAATTAACATTTTGGAAAACGCGCTCTTTTGGCTTTGGTCGCAAATGGCAGCTACCTAATTTCCATAGTTACTCCTGCGGCTCACCGTCTAAATATGACCTCATGCGGTTATATGAAATCTTCAGATCACTTAAGTAACCTTCTAAACTCGACATTATCTTTAGATGAATAGTTACAAGAGAGCTCCGAATCTTGATACTTATTATTTAATTGCTACATAATCCTGACATTATGTCCTATTAGAACATCGCATAATAGTTTTAGGGGTGCTTTTGGAAGTTTAGGGTGCTTTCAAAGTTTTAGGGGTGCTCGCGCACCCCTAAAAGTATACAAAGTTACACGCCTGTGCTTGGGTCTAACGATAGTCCTTGACTGATCCCTAACGAGAACGTGCTTTAATGCTCGGTGGTATTTAATTTAGGAATTAGGACTTTACTAACAGTGGCTTGAGGTGACGATCCGTATTAGTAGACTCAACCGGCAAAGGTACCAATTTTTGTCATGCCTACGTCATAATAATGATTAAAATCTTAGTTAAAAGGGAAAGCAAATGCAACGTTCATTATGAGATAGTGACAGATGCATGTTTTACGCAGCGCATCCCGAGAAAAAGTTTATCATTAGTGCACTATTTATAGTCATTGAGTCCTGGTGTATAGACTTCCATACATCCAATAAATTATATTTATAAATTTTTGAATTTAAATATTTGTTCATTATTGAGTTCCTTTTATCCAAAAACTCAAAAATCAAAAAGGGTTTGCACTTCCATCAAATACTTTGGGCTCAGGTCTCAAGAGGATAAGACCAGTTTTTAGGCTGATTTAGCAGCTGCCACGTGCGCAGGAATAACCGCGGTCCGCCGTGGCGCAGGGCTGGTGGTGATCGCCTTCGCGGCTTACATGACCACCAGCTGGAGACTCTTGGTAGCTATTGGCGCTGGAATCATCTGCACCCTCACATGCCTCGTGATCGCGTGAGTCTTCCAGCTACTTCTGGGGGTCAATTGGGAGATTTAAGGGAGCCAAGCTATGGAAATGAAACACTAAAATAGATTCAGGTATCTACACCTTAAACTTTGGATAAGTTTTCTTCAGTTTTCAAATGAGGAGTGACTGGGACTGTGGCTTTTGACACTATTCCCAAGAACATTGGTCAGAAAGCTACTGAATATTAATGTAAATGATGAACACCTAAATTTAGAAGTGACATACATTTTCGTGATGTGCTTTTGCTCTGTTCCGCTACGTTCCGTTACGTCGCTTCTGTTAGTCATTGACCTTTCTTTTTTACCATATTCTACAGGCTAGAACCAGATATGTGGTATCTACAGATAATCAACTTGTAATCTTTGGAGAGTCAGTAAATCAGCGTTGCTCAGGTGCTTGGATTGCGTTTGAGGTCTACAGCTCCTTGACGACACCTCCCTCTCCAGCATCGTCCCCAGGAGTCCGCGGTGGCTACTGCAGAAGGGTCGAACTCAGGAGGCCAGAGCCGTCCTGGTGAGGATAGCGCGCAACAACAACATCGCAGTGGGACCTGACCTGGAGCTGAGGGCAGCCAACAACAAACACCAGCCGACCGGAGACAACTGCTGCTCCATCTTCCGCTATCGACGACTGGCCTACTGGTCGCTCGTCCTCTTCTTCAACTGGTAGATTACAGCTTGCTGACGTTGTCTGTACCACCGGCCGCCTCGGATGGTGGCAGTGTGTTGATGATTTCGTAGCCGGGAAACGTTATTTTTCCGTTTATTTTTCCTTATAATTGTAAGAAAACACTTAAAACGTCCGATAAAAATGCTGGTTTTCTTTCTCTAAGAGTGATCATCTTTGTTATGTAAGCATGAGACTAGTGAATGATAGATCGTGATGCCTATCTTGCAAGATACTGCACTGCAATGCCACTCTGTGATATACCGTGCCGCAGTGTCTCTCCTGTGAAATACTGTACTGCAGTGTCTCACCCATGGAATATTGTATCACCGGCATAGACAAATCCGAGATTTCGATCCCCCGGATCGAATTGGGGGCGCCATCTGCACCCGGAGGCGCCACTTTTGGGGCGGAAAAACCTATCAGGTAGCCCCAAATCTTCTTGTTGGGGTGCCGATTCTTGCATTCTGGGATTGGGGCTGGAGTTGGGGAAAACGGAATTTTAGTGGGCGCCATTGAACTTTTGGGGATGTCATGACATTTTTATGAATAAAAATATGCAAAAGCCTAAGCCGAATCCCAAATTTTTTCGGCAAGACTCCCCGACTCACGAGTTTGGAGGAACACATCCTACTGTCCACTCCCTTGCTTGTTTATCCTTTGGAATGTTATGCCGCAGTGTCTAGCCTGCAGTATGCTGTGCTGCAATGTCTAGCCTGCAGTATGCTGTGCTGCAATGTCTAGCCTGCAGTATGCTACGCCGCAATGTCTAGCCTGTGGGATGCTGTGCCGCAATGTCTAGCCTGCAGTATGCTGTGCCGCAGTGTCTAGCCTGCAATATGCTGTGCCGCAATGTCTAGCCTGCAGTATGCTGTGTCGCAATGTCTAGCCTGCAATATGCTGTGCCGCAATGTCTAGCCTGTAGTATGCTGTGCCGCAATGTCTAGCCTATGGGATGCTGTGCCGCAATGTCTAGCCTGCAGTATGCTGTGCCGCAATGTCTAGCCTGTGGGATGCTTGCCGCAGTGTCGCATCTGTGGAATGCTGTGCCGTAGTATTTCCTATAGGATACTGTACCGCAGTGTCTCTCTAGTGGGATACTGTACCACAGTGTCTCTCCTGTGGGATACTGTACCGCAGTGTCTCTCCTGTGGGATACTGTACCGCAGTGTCGCATCTGTGGAATGCTGTGCCGTAGTATCTCTCCTGTGGGATACTGTACCGCAGTGTCTCTCTAGTGGGATACTGTACCACAGTGTCTCTCCTGTGGGATACTGTACCGCAATGTCTCTCCTGTGGGATACTGTACCGCAGTGTCTCTCCTGTGGGATACTGTACCACAGTGTCTCTCCTGTGGGATACTATACCACAGTGTCGCTCCTGTAGGATACTGTACCGCAGTGTCTCTCCTGTGGGATACTGTACCACAGTGTCTCTCCTGTGGGATACTGTACCGCAGTGTCTCTCCTGTGGGATACTATACCGCAGTGTCTCTCCTGTGGGATACTGTACTGCAGTGTCTCTCCTGTGGGATACTGTACCGCAGTGTCTCTCCTGTGGGATACTGTACCGCAGTGTCTCTCCTGTGGGATACTGTACCACAGTGTCTCTCCTGTGGGATACTGTACCGCAGTGTCTCTCCTGTAGGATACTGTACCGCAGTGTCTCTCCTGTGGGATACTGTACCGCAGTGTCTCTCCTGTGGGATACTGTACCCAGTGTCTCTCCTGTGGGATGCTGTGCAGTAATGTCGCTCACTAGTGGGCTACTGTACTGCCGTAATGTCTCGCCTGTGAGACACTGTACCACAGTTATGTCTGCACTGTTGGGAAACTGTACCACACTGTCTCTCCTGTAGGGACACTGTACTGCAGTGCATTTTTCTGTAGAATGCTGCACCGCAGTGTCTCTCCTGTAGAATACTGTACCGCAGTGTATATCACAAAGGATACCGTATCTCAGGGTAAAACCTGCACTCAATGGAGGATATACTTACGTAGGTTTTTGGAGGCGGGTCAACGGAGCACAAAATCAATACAATAGTGTTTTTATAGGAAAATGCGACGAAATCGGGGGTTTGGGAATTTTGTATTCCCCCTCTGAATCCGCCAGTATCTGTTGGAATGCTGGCTGCAGTGCCTCGCCCGTAACCAAGGGCGTTGCTAGGGCCTTTTTAGCGGGGGAGGGGCTGACCCGGCAATAAAATGTATGTCCATATGTCACTATGTCCGATTAATTGGATACAAAAATGAAAAACTTGTGTTGTGTTAAAGGTCGGAACAGCCTTATGAAATTAGCAATATGGGGTATTTTCAACGATATTCCCGGCCGAAAGGAGAGGTATCGACTCCCCTTTTGAGAGTATGGAACCCACTCTCCCCTTTTCACGACCCCCAGAGGTGAAGCCTCTACCTATATGACTGCTGCATGGCAGTATCTATGACATACAAGTGTCACATTACTTATTCTTTTTACATCAGGTCACTGGTGCTTTCATTTTGAGGCAGCATCGTAAAGTGCATTGCACTTTACTACGGCTCAATATTGATGCAAACGTATTATTTATTGGACAAGGGCAGCCGACAGAACAGCCTGATCCGTGTGATATTACCTGGTCTACGCCAGAGGTATTTTACAGCTTGTGTCATCGGAGAATAAAACGCTCGTTTTCGGGTTGGCGATGTAATAAAACTGCAACTCCGATTCCCGTGAAAGCAGCTTTGTTTAGAAGCTCTCTTACTGCACCCTGATAAATCAGCATTATCACTATCACCTTCAAATAGCATTTAAACATCAAAAGCTTGAAATTGTTTGGTTTGTTGGTTCACCACTGCATTGTTTCACAGCAGAGACCTTTCTAGCTGGAGCATCGCAAAAACAATGCAACTCCTCGCTGTGTAAACTGAACGGTAGTGCCATCTATAGCCGCTGGAGCGGCTATAGATAGCACTACCGTATATCTACAGCGTCATCTTGACGGGGCTATGCGCCATACGCACCCATGCGATGCCAGGGCTTCTATCTGCCAGACGTCTCAGTTAATCATGGAACAGATCGCGATAGTGTAAACAGGTCAGATGCCAACCTTGGTGCCAAAAATTTGGCCACAGCTGACGCACTTGTTGAAGAGCATGTGACCACGTCCATTGGGGGATCCAAGAGCAACTTTGAAGGGAACCAAACCAACGTTTGAGGGGGGGGGCTAAATTGAGAACAAATTGCAAAAGCACCATCATTTCAAATAAAATGGCTAACATTTGGTCCTGGGGGAAAGGTACTATTTTAGGCTTTGGAGGGGTCCACGGTCCCATTGGTCTCCCCTTGGATCCGCCAGTGACCACGTCCCTGACTGCGCTCCTGTGGGGTCGGCAGGGCGGTCCACACCCTCACCTACTACGGCTTGACTTCGGCGGCAGCCAACATGGGCCACGGCCGCTTCTCTTCGTTCGTGCTGTCGGCTCTAGTAGAGCTGCCGCCGCTCCTCGTCATAGTCTATCTGATGGAGAGGTTAGTCACGTTTGTGCTGTTATGGTGTCATCAAGGTTAGTAATGTTAGTAGTGTAAGGTTAGTAATGTAATGCTGTAATGCTATCACTAAACCTATGGCGTTGACAGGAAAGAAATGGGTTAAAAAGTTAATGGTGCCCCCCCCACCCTTAGATTTGAATGTTCCGCCGTCACTGGTCGTTTGTTATCCTGAGCCGTGAGCTGTTCTTGTAAGACCTTGGTGCTGTGGTGGCTAGTGAAAGTCGTGACCGCTGGGCGGCGTGCCGGGTGCTGAGCCTCACTCGCCTCCTCAGGGCTGGAAGACGCTACACCCTGAGCGGCATGCTCGCCCTCACCGGCTTCAGCTGCTCATTGATCTGGTTGTTGCCGCGTACTGTGGTGGACCAGTATGGAGGGACGCATGGTCCTCAGCCTCATAGGTCAGTCGACTTTGCCAGCTGATGTTGGAGGAGCAGGCAGAGCTACCTGCTCTGACGCTGCCTTGCTCTGCCTTGACGTCAGCTTTGACGCTGCTGTGCTGAAATGGGGCACTGTGTTGAAAGGCTCAGCGAGCAAGGTCATGATGCGCATGTTTTTCATAAGTCTTTTTCGATAAGTTGTTCTAGAAGTCTTTTTCATTTTTTCATAAGTTAAGCACATGAGAGTGTCAGCTCGCGCAAATTTCTATTTTTGAACTCTCGACATAAGTGTCTCAGTCTCCGAAATGAAATACCTTTAGACAATTTGAATTAAAATGCTTTGGCTCGGCATCATGTAAAGATGAAATTCAAAAATTTCCCTGCCATTTTTTCGATTTCGAATAAAGCTAAAGATAGAACTAAAGGGAAATTACAAGGAAATAATTTTCACATAGTTTTGTGTTGGACAATTTTCATTATCATTTGACCGAGATGTAATACATGCTTGAACGTTGCGAGTAGTATGGCGCGATAATTCGGCATCAGTACCACGATATCTGAGAATTCTGGGTATCATGCACGCGCCCACTGCCGTTCGCAGGGAAGATGGGCGTGTCTACCTCCTTCACCGTCAGCTATGTCGCTACTGGAGAGATCTACCCCACGTCTATCCGCAACACCGGACTCGGCATCAACAACGTCTTCTCAAGGCTGGCTGGAGTTGTCTACCCCTTCGCTCTCCTTCTTGTGAGTAAGGGCCAGTCTCTACATTGTAAACTTGTAGAGACGCTTTACAAATCCTGTTACACTTGAATGATTTTGTTGCAAATATTTTACTGGGGCTTCAGGCAGTCAAACACTCTGGTCCACTGGCGGATCCAAGGGGAGCCAAAGGGGCCGTGGCCCCCTCCAAAGCTTAAAATAGTCCATTTCCCCAAAAGGACCAAATTTTAGCTGTTTTTTTATAAAAATGTTATCTTTTTCACGATTTTTCCCAATTTGGCCTCTCCAAAACTTTGCTTTGGTCATCTCCAAAAATTGCTCCTGGATCCGCCCATGCTCTGGTCCTGAACGATTCGACCCTAGCAGCGAAGCATTAGCCTGGACATTGATATGAAATGCAGTTCATTCTTCAGGGTTTTCTATAGCTATCAGTATTATTATAAAAATACGGGGGGACTGGCACTGTCTCTATCGTTCAAGGGATATTCATTGAGTATCCATCATCCATAGTTTTGTCTTGAAAACGGGCGTGTACACAATTCGAAATGGAGAATAAGCCAATGTATTATGCCGTGTGATATCTCGGGGAAAATATGTTCTTACTTGTTATATAATTTTTTCTTGACAATCACTAAATAACAGCCACTTAGACATGAATTTTTCATTCCAGATTCATTGCTACTGCCACTGAGGTACCTATTTCAGGGGCTGAACTTAATGTTTTTTGCCAGGAAACCGAGCTCCGGAACACTCATAAGAACGCTCACCTCGTCCTTTTCGGAGGCTCCATTCCCAGATATGACATGTATAATTCAGCATGCTTTTGCTCTCCCTCCACTTGCAGTAAAGCCAACCACGGGTGACGGGTGGACTTCAATGGTCTCATTCAATTCACTAAACTACAAATGGGAAGGCGTCGCCGCCTTACTCCGCTGCGCTATTCCCAGATTATGAGCTCTTACACTCCAGCCATGACTAGAAAAATGTACTTAAGACTGCAGATGTCGCTATGGCTCCTAAGCTAGTGTTGCATTAGGTAAGCAGCAACACAATGCTTGCAGTGAACCCTCTTGCTCTGTCCTTGCGCCTCATGGGGCCTTTCTACTGAGCAATAGTTGTTGCGTTTGCCACCAGGGGCTTCGTGACGTCAGGACGCAACCCGGTGGCCATCTGCCAAGGCACATTTAAATACATTTAAAACGAGTCATTTCTTGGGATTTTATATACGATAGATTTTCTGCTACATCACACGGTGTCAAAATAGAGTTGTTTCAATGACAATTCTAGGAGTAGATGTCAGTCTGTAGAGCTTACACATGACAAGACTGTGCACCGGAATGCACTAACCCTGCTTCTGTCAGCTCCGGGCTGCCCCTATTTCTTCTGGGGGGGATACACCCTCCTGAAGTTTATAAACCTACTGGCTCAATGAAACACATTTACTGGGTCTGACTTGTTTTAGGATAAACTCCATTACAAATCCTAAATTGCTATCATTGTGGGAAAAGAGCAGGTAAACTATACAGTTATTTAATGTTTTTTTAGGTTCTGCAGGGCTCTCGGTCCTGTTGCTCACACTCACAAAACTAGTGCCATTTGATAGGAAATGTTTGCAAAATATGTATATCTTTGACACGTGTGAAAATGGGAAATTGAACAGCGGTTCTGGGGCTAAAACTTTATATTTAAATATAAACATCTTGCCAGGGGTGTGGATTTTTATCGCTTTGGTGGTGTACGGACACCCTCAATGAAACAATGAAGTAGAGTTGTAACATGTTTTAGATTTTCGTGTTTTTCATTTCAAGGAGGCTATATGTTTATGTAGTTGGACAGGTTTGTGGAAGAGTCAAGACACGCTTTATGGTATGTTATTTATTTTGATGTGTCGTTTATTGAAATTAAAAAAAATTGGGAGCCGACGATCTTTTTAATAAATCCTTACCCTTGCATTTTACCAAGGTCCTGTTTCACAGATAGTACGTTTAAGTTACTGTCTGACACTTCTGACATCAAAAGAATTGAGATAATGCGATAATTATCAAATGTGAAGACATGAAATTTGATTAGCAAGACAACAGTTGAATATATACACAAAATGCAAATATAGATACAAAATGCAAATATAAATATCTTCTAAAAAAATAAGCCATAAATATGTCCCCGGACAAGATGTCATGCTATAAGTTTGCGAAAATCTGCAAAATTTATTTTCATGAAAAGTCAAGAAGTTTCGGAAGCCAATGACATATGTTTATGAGATATCTAGGGTAAAATATGAGAGGGGGCAGAATCCCTCCTCTCCTGTCAAGAACACGGTTATACCCAACGCCCTCAATCCTACCATTCTGTATATACCATCGACTTCAGCAAGGATGTCACTAACATTTTCTACATACATATGCGTGGTGGCGGTCTCAGGTCCTTCTCTCCTGGCTGACACTGTAATGGTTTGTTGCAGAACTCAGTTCAGCAGGACGCCCATTTCCTGTTGTTTGGCGTTCTGGCACTGGCCTCCGCCGGCTGCGACCTTCTCTTGCCGGAGACGAGGGGGAAGCAGCTGCCGGACACGGTGGACCAGCTGATGTCGGCCAACCGAGCTGAGGTCTCCAGTTGGCAGCCAGGGACAAATGTACACTCCGCTCCACGCAGAGGATGTGGAAGAGCCGGGGAATCTGTGGACAGTACAGAGCTGAGCGGTGTTGGTGGGGAGAATGGTTACAGTGATGAAGATGAGTGAGAAATGAACAATGGTATGGGAGATGGTAGGTTACTGAGGGTGAAATCTAGTGAATTTAAGCAATTAGTGCGTGTGTGGGATGTTTCTGATGCTTTTAGTGCTTGTTTGCGAGCGCGTCAATTTTTGTTTCTTCATGGAAACACTTCATGCGTTCGCTGCTTGGTAGGGGCTCCTTGAAATAATATATTTATTGCTGCTTACAAGAGAATTGGCTGTGATCTTGTAAAAGTTAAGTCAGACTTTGAAAACTTCCTGATAGTTACAATCAGAAGTTACTAGCTAGACAATTTTTTGTTTGTTTTATTCTTCCCAGATACATTATTATCCTGTCACCTAGTGTATTTTGCCGTACAAACAGATCTGACATCAAAACACCAAACTCAAGGTGTGTGACGAAAAAGTAGAAAAGACACTCATTAGAACCAGGCTCCGGTATCAGAGGTTTAAAAAGGACAGCGTTGAAGTATTTGTGAGCTTTGTAACCTGATTTTTGGAGTTGAGGGTTTTTAAAATAAATTTTGTTACAGGTTCGGCTTTTGGGACGGACCTGAGCATCCCCCTCCCGTGCTTCTGTTCGCACACCTTGCACCGAGGGAATATGAATTGTACCGGCTCTGAGTTTGAACAACTTTGACGACTCAGTGTTTGTCTCCGGCTGTGCACCCCTGGGATTCTGGTCTGGCTGCGGACTTGTTTTGCCGTGGCGGGAACATCGTCAATTATGAGCAAATAAGAAGTGCTTGCACCATTTTGCTGAGGAGCAGAGTTCATACAGTGTTGTCTGCAGCGCTCATCAATATGTGGAGCATTGTCAGTCTGCACTAAGATCATCTCAGCAGGTGCTGACCGGTAGGACTGGACTAATCGTTCGTGAGCGAGAGTTTCAATTTTTGAGAATTTTTCTTGTTGGAATTGTCAAAATATTTTGAACGGTCTTCGAGGCTGTCGAGTATTTGAACGAGATCAATGAAAACAAACTCTCTGATCTAGATGAACCAGACGTGTGTATTGCGCCACCAGACGAACCTGCCGATCTAAGTGACGAGGAAAAATATAGACCAGGAAAACATTGAGCCGGTATACCTAGCAGATGTTTGTGGAGAGGCAGATGTTTTCATCGGATCAGCAAAGAACAAAGTGTGTCCGTCACCACTAGAGAAGTCACCAGAACAGTTCTTACCAACAAACAAGAAACGCTGCAGTGGTGCGAGATGGGAAAAATGGACCAGTTGAACATGAAGTTGCTGCAGGGTCAGCCGAAGATGTTAATAGCGAATCAGACCTCTGATCTTGACCTGTGACCTTGAGTAGTTTGAACAATGAAGTCATACCATGACATACGTCATACTGAATAATGCTATCTGACCGGAATACTGGGGTCAGGGACCTTGACCTGTGAACTTTGACCTTGACGTTCATGTGCGTTGAACTTGACATATAACCTTATTTTATGACGTCACCACTCGGCCTGCAGTGCAGGCGAACTGGTGCGACCGCGCTATTGCGATGGTCTCAAAATATAGGTCCGATTTTGAAAGCCTATAAGTAGCAGGAACTATTGACAGATTTTGCAATTTCTTCACCAATCAATGTCCTCATGAATTCTCCTAAATGTGGCCAAGCAACTTTTTTCGGCGAAGAATGGTTCTCCGGCCTCCTTGGAAAAATATTGGGATGGGAGCACTTTAGGACCCCTCCACTGCGCGTGTTAAAGGAATCCAGCCTCAAACATTTGAAAACCGAAGATATGGCAATGACCATACATTTGGTTGAATTATTGACGTCATTTATATTTTAAGATAATTGAAAATACATTTTGGGG
Organism: Lepas anatifera; assembly: GCA_034440635.1. Classification (NCBI taxonomy): domain Eukaryota; kingdom Metazoa; phylum Arthropoda; class Thecostraca; family Lepadidae; genus Lepas; species Lepas anatifera. Next base: position 2,156,415 of record JAOTON010001615.1, on the reverse strand, counting down.
TCCTTTTGGATGGTACTTTTGATTGCATTTTGAATATAGATCGGTTGGTTAGTTCCCGAGTTAGGAAGGGGGTACTAACCCCGTCTGTGCCTACTACGTTACGGTCAAGACCTAGTACCTGAGACGGATTTATATTGTTAAATGCCCATGCCACTTTTAACCCTCGCCCCACCGGGGGGCCATCGATGGCCCCCCTAAGGTTTTTCCGGGATAGCCGAAAAACGACGAGGCGCAGCACCCGCGGTTGAGGGCTCTACCTCTCACTGCAACATTTTCCCATCATCCCTGAAATTTTTTACCCCGGGTCACCCAAGGTCAGGTCACCAGACGAGGTCAACCAAGGTCACCTCACTTCACCTTTAGAGCTCTGTAAGAGCTACATTTCAAACTCGATCGATTTGAAACTTCCTACACTTCATGACCCCTCCAGGGTCTACAAGGTGTATATCCGGGATTTTTCGATTTCGTGCCCTGAGGTCAGGTCACGAGGCGACCTCTCCCATTGGAAAAGCATGGGGAAAAGCTATTTCATGATATAAAACCCGCAAAAATGATTGCAAATACTCAGACTGCTCAGAACAACGTTTTTCGACACCCTTTCACGGATCCCAGGGGTCATATTTGCCCTTTGACTTTTCCAAGGTCATCCAAGGTCACCAGAGGTCAAAAACAGTATTTTGACAATAACTTTTGACCTAATTGAGCTAGAAGCGGTGAAACAAACACTATCGTGTTTGTCTTGTCACTGGCTTTCATTTGATATACGGCAAGGTTACTTTTGACCTTTCGTGACCTCAGGTCATATTAGGTCACGAGGTGACCTCTGGCGGTCAAACCACTGGCGGGAGGTCTTTACGTTCCACATAGCGGAAAAAGTACTGGCAATTTTCTATCAAATGTACTTTACCAGGCCTCAATAGCTCTAATGACATAAGAGTTATGCCCAGTTTGCTTAATCATTGCATATTTGAGTGAAAATAGCCGATCTTGACCTAATTTGACCTCTGGAGGTCAAACCATTGACCTGAGCACTAAAACATGCGAAGTAATTTCTTACTGAATTCACGCGAGCTTTCTATTGCACTTTGCAGATTTGCGCTAACGCCCATATTTTCGGAGTTAGAGGGGGGGCCATCGATGGCCCCCCGGTGGGGCGAAGGTGGCGCCGGACCCCGGTGGGGCGCGGGTTAAATTAATCCCCTTATTTCCACAACATGGTTTCAACATCGGCACAGACTGCAAGCAAAACCTAAACAGCAATTGTCTACTTAGGTACGTGAATCGGTTTGATAATGGCTTAATCCTCGACGCACAGGGTCGTCTATGCCCCCTATGGTTTTTTTTAAGAATGGCAGACAAACGACGAGATATAGCATCACAGTTGGGGCATTCCAGGACAAAACGACCAAAAATATTTCAATTTGACACCACCATGTCTAGAAAAAATCTGAAACTTTGTCTCCGGGGTAGTTTTGGGCCAGAAACACGCCTGTGAGAATCTTAGGCCCCTCCGACCAACGGTGACCGAGTTATAGCCCGAGGCATTTTCGGGAGGTCACGTTGTAGGGTCATGTTTGATGCTTCATAACTCAACAACGCATCACCTGATTAACAAGTTTTGTATATCATTGAACTCGTCTTGAATTATAGTTTATTTTGAAAACAGAAAATGTTAAAATTTGTAAATTTTTGACTTTTAATTTGTTTGACCTTTTCCTTTTTTGACCTAGCTTGACCTTTTCCCAGTTGAAATTGCCCTTTTAGACACCTCAAAAATGTTTCTTCATAAAATATATTTCGATAGCAAAAATAAAAAAATGCGTTCTTCCTATAAGTTCCGAATATTTAGCACCTAAGGTAGGTATGTACACGGTTTTTGACCATTGCGGTAGTACAGCCTTATGTTTAACGCCGCAAATATAGCGATTGCTTTTGTAATCGGTCGCTGGAAATCATACTCCATTGTCTTTACGAAATTTTAATCGTACAAGTATCCGAATTTATGACAATTAACATGCGCCCACCCGAGGGGGTGGGCAACCGGCCTCCTCAGGTCTCTACAGGTAGTAAAAAATACCTTCGTGCAGCGCCACCGTACTCCATCTACCTCTAACACAACATTTTGCAACTTCTGGAAAAATAATTTAGGTCAACTGGGAGGTGGTAGGTACCGTAAATGCTGAAGGCCAGCAGGCAACTCAGTGGTGAGGGGGTGACCTGAGGTAGACGGTCGTCGTTATGCCTTGTGGGACTTTCAACTTTGTTTCCTTGATTAACACTTTATCGTGGGAGTTGCTCGTTTGGGTGGTGGGGTCAGGGTCTCCGTAAAAAGTCCCTTGATGACTCTAGTGAGACACCTACTCCTAAAACCGCCTCCTTGCCGCCCCGGTAGCTCAGTTGGTAGAGCGTTGGGCTCCGGCCCGCGGCTCAAAAGCATGCAGTGGCAGTGCATGTCCAGGCTTGGGATCGGTTCCGCTGAGACGCTCCGGCGCTCAATAGCTTACCCGACGTATGTACAGGTCGGCTGGCAACTGACTGGTGAGAGGGTGACCTGAGCGGGGCGGCCGTCCCTGTGCTGTGTGGGACGTTAAACGTTGGCTTCTAAAATCAACCCTTCGTTGTGGGGAGTTGCTCGTTCGGATGGTGGGGTCGGGGTCTCCGTGACAAGTCCATTGATGACTTTAGTGAGACACCGACTCCAACAATCGAACTGAGAACAACTTGTACAAAATGTATAAAAAAACTGAACTGGCAACAACTTGGGCAATATTTATAAACAGAAAAACTGCAGCCATTAAAAGTGATAAAAAGGGATTCCTTGTTTCGAGGGAGACGAGGGCAAATGAACTTATTAATAATGAACCTTTCAGCCTTAAACGAAAATTTACAAAGATGTCGCGACCTTATCAATAATTGAAACAAGTATAACTTATCCTATGAGCACCACTAACTCACACAATTACATCGTTCCCGGAGATGGAAAATAGTATCGATGCAAGCTGATCCAGTGCAGCACAGCATATGTTTGAGAGGATTCATGCAATGTAAACAAACGTGTCTGAAAGGCTTTCACTCCCAAAAAGTAATTTGAATCTGCTCATATATTCGACAAAATGTCCTGAAATTGTAACGCATTCGACTTGGTCGCTTGAACAGGTTGCCTCATGATATTTTTTACAAGGTGATCATTTCATAGCTGACACGGATCCGAGAATCCCAGATAAATAATGACACAGTGCACTGGGAGTGATGCCGCTAAATAGCCAGTTTTAATCATTACCGAATATGTTACATACAATCGTTTGGTCGTGTCGCCTTTGAGGTTGCTCAAGGTCACAGTATTTCTTACGGGAACTAAGTGGAAACCTAAATTTTGTGGCATAATAGGTGACAGAGAAGAGCCGTAGAAAGAAAAGTTCAGCACCATTGGAACACTCTTGTTGAGCCCAAACGGATTATGTATCTTATAATATTGCCTAGTCAAATGTCAAAATTAACCTGCTTTGACCTAGAGCCAGGCTTAGGTCTGTATGGTAAAAAGAATATTAATCAAACTGCAGTGGCAAGTCAGACACGACAATGTAAAAATACAACCTCCATCGCAATTCTCGACAATTCTCAATTCTCGCAAGTTATCAAAATTTACCAATCGCCCCATGCATTTATAATGGAAAGATCATGACCTTTGCCCTGCTCCCGGTTATCGATATAGAAATCCTGCTACGAAAAATTATCTTGCTGGGCGACCTTACTATGTAATGCGATTCTAACCACGATAGGCTAAATTTGATATGATTTATGCACCTCCCAAAGTTTAAGGTTAGGTCTCTTGACCTGGGTTGGTGGTCTGACCTGGTATGACCCAGACCTAAAATTTTGCCAGAAGCTGCAAAAATTTCGAGTTAGAGGTACATGAAGTACGGTGGCGCTGCGCGAAGGTGTTTTTTTTACTACCTGTGGAAACCTGAGGAGGCCTGTTGCCCACCCCCTCGGGTGGGCGCGTGTTAAATGTCATAAATTCGGATACTTGTACGATTAAAATTTCGTAAAGACAATGGAGTATGATTTCCAGCGACCGATTACAAAAGCAATCGCTATATTTGCGGCGTTAAACATAAGGCTGTACTACCGCAATGGTAAAAAACCGTGTACATACCTACCTTAGGTGCTAAATATTCGGAACTTATAGCAAGAACGCATTTTTTTTTTTTTGCTATCAAAAGATATTCTATGAAGAAACATTTTTGAGGTGTCTAAAAGGGCAATTTCAACTGGGAAAAGGTCAAGCTAGGTCAAAAAGGAAAAGGTCAAACAAATTAAAAGTCAAAAATTTACAAATTTTAACATTTTATTTTTTCAAAATAAACTATAATTCAAGACGAGTTCAATGATATAAAAAAACTTGTTAATCAGGTGATGCGTTGTTGAGTTATGAAGCATCAAAGATGAGTCTACAACGTGACCTCCCGAAAGTGCCTCGGGCTATAACTCGGTCACCGTTGGTCGGAGGGGCCTGAGATTCTCACAGGCGTGTTTCTGGCCCAAAAACTACCCCGGAGGCAAAGTTTCAGATTTTTTCTAGACATGGTGGTGTCAAGCCTTGGTCGATCTGTCCTGGAATGCCCCAGTTGACAGTTCTACCTCTCAGCCCATCACTTTCTCACTATCCCTGAATTTGTGTACCCGGGACACGCTAGGTCAGGTCACCAGGCGAGGTCAACCAAGGTCAACTCATTTCAAATTTTGAGTTCTACCGTAGCTAAATTTCTGAGCTAATCCATTTGAAACTTTGTACACTTGACGGCCCCTCCAGGTTCTAAAACAATTATATCCGGGATTTTTTTATTTAGTGACCTGAGGTCAAGTACGAGGAGACCTCTCTCATAGAAAAAGTATGGGGACAATCTGTCTTATGATCCAAAAGTCACAAAAATGACTTCAAATGCTCAGATTTCTCAGAAAAGCATTCTTGGCCACCCTTTCACGGCTTCCAGGGGCGATAATTGCCCTTAAATCTATCTGATGTCATCACAGGTCACCAAGGGTCAAAATCAGTATTTTGACAATAACTTTTGACCTAATGAACAGAGGTGCAGAAAGTATCCTGGCTGTCACAAACTCAATGCGACGTATGCCTCCTCTGTCACACAGAGCTGGAAATAATAATTGTATACTTGAATACTATTTCCAATTTGCTGAATGTCCTCTACCTGTCCCTTACTTTTTGCAGCAGACAAGTTTCTAGCACCAAACCATTACACCATGAAAGTAGTAAGTTTTCATTTATAGATCATGTTTTTGTTTTTGGAAGGAAAATTTCCAATTATGGGTCATTTTTTCCAGTATTGGGGTCATAAATATTATTGGCAACTCTGACTGCAGTTTCCCCCAATGATATGCATTTCCTTTTTGAAGAAGTTTCCATTTTTGAAAGGAGTGTTTCCAATTATGGTACTTTTCCACATGATTACATGTAGCAATTATCATGAAAATAGTCATTATTTGGAACATACCTATTAATGGGAGCATACATGTACACACAATTGGGAACCCTAACCGCAGCTCCCCCCCCACTAGACTTCTATCTCACATATCAACAAAAGGGAAAAAATGTCAATGTCAACATAGTATTTGAATCTACCTAAAATGTGTTGGTAAAATTGACCTTAGGTAGCATTTTTATAAACACATCAAATGCTTAAAATTTGCATCCCACTCACGATCATTACCTGCCCGGTCATTCCTTTTTGCAGTAAAAACTCTGAGGCAACTAGCCTGCATAGATGTAAAATTATGTCTATTGCCCTAATAGGTACAGAGGTATTGGAATTCACATACCAAAGAAAGATCCAGTGTAGTCAAAATCCTGCTTTAACTCCATGCAGTTCAGGTCCTGTGCGTTGCTTACCACCACTGGTAGTAAGCAACACACCCCCAACCAGCGTTTTTCGAAGTCTATTTGTTTCTGAGATTTGCTGTGATTTTCTGAGATAAGAAGGGGGTCTACTCGGCCCCCTCCAGTGCACGTTAGTTCCAGGCCCCTCTCCAGTGTGGGTGTTAACACTTTGTGGAGGACTGCATTAGCACACATTTGCTATCTGTACAATATTGATATGATAATTTGATCATGAAAACTCACCTGAATCACTGTTGTTGCCAGCCTGTTGCTGGCGCCAACTCTCCCAACTTCCTCCAGCTCCAAATCTATCTAACCAATCTAGGGCACAAATAAACTAAGGCACAAGCAGGCTAAGGAATGAAAAACCAAGCTTGATATGGGAAAGTGCATCAGTTTTACAATAGCCTACATTCATCTTAGATTAGCCATGGGCAGCAATATTTGTTCTAGCTAGTTTTAGCCTGCACTTATCTTAAATATACCTAATGAATATGCCCTCAAAATAAGTGGCTTCCCGCCTGTTTAAATTTTTGGCAGGCTCTACATCACATAAACATGTCTAACTTGTCTTGTCGCTGTTGCGCAGTTTAAGTAGAATTGCTGCCCAGCTATGTTTATTTTCTCACTCACTTAGTACTTTTATTAGTAGCTTTTAGGCGTACTTAATACTAAATTGGAAGAAATAGGGGCCAATAAATCGAAGACACTCAAACTGTAAATATGATTTAACCTGAAAAAATGGACAGAGAAGTACTTAATAAAGTACCTGCGTTATCGTTAATGCCTTAAATATGCCCACAATCGTGTATTTCTCGAAAAAATTGACTGTCACATTTCCGGTATCTAGGCGACAACTTTCTGCAAACTACTAACAATCAGCCCCATTGGGCTGCATGTTAAAATCTGGCAACTGTGACAGCGGTTTGCGGGTTTTCTGCAGCGGGGGTCCCTCGTTTTAGTAGAAACTGAACACAGTACCAATATTGTATTACTAATGGTACGCTGTGCAATTGAAGAACAGAGCTGCTAAGTTAAAATATTCCCTACACGCTTCATTCTCTATTTCGAAAATATGGGGTTTGATCTTGAGCCATACAGTCAGGATCGCTATTTTGTCACAATTATGCACCTCAATTTTCGTAGATGTGTCACAAACTCCGGTAGCCGAGTTGGCAAGTTTCTGCACCTCTGCTAATGAAGTCAGAGCGATTAATTAAATGTCATCATGTATGACTCGTCATAGGCTTTCATTTCATATACGGCAAGGTAACTTATTGACCTTTCGTGGCCTCAGGTAATGTCATGTCAAGAGGTGCCATGGCATCTGGAGGTCAAACCACGGGTGGGAGGTCCTCATGTTTCACATAGTGGAGAAAGCCCTTGCATTTTGTTATCAAATGTACTTTACCAAGCCTCAATAGCTCTAATGGCATGAAGCTATGTCCAGGTTTCTTAAGGACTGCATGTTTTAGTGGAAATAGCCTTTTGTGACCCAACTTGATGTCTGGAGATCAAATCATTGACATGACGCCTTAACACGCGCATTGACGGGGGTCTGAGCCACCTTCGCATTGACGGGGGGGCGGGTACCCGCCCCCTAAGATCTCGAGAACCACGGTAGGTAGCGAAAAACGGTAAACGGCGTTGGGCTGCCCATCCACTTCTCCATCTAAAACATTTGAACCATTTTTTTGTCAGGTCACATTTAAGGTCACGAGAGGTCAAAACATGCCGTCATAGGGATAACATGTAAAATCAGTTTTTCGGACATTAAATCTGAACAAGTAAAGATAGAGCAAAACGACTTAAAGTATATGAATCCTCTCAGCAAGTCGAATCGAATGATATATAATTTTACCTCGCTAGGTCAAATCAAGGATTTGACCTGACCTGAGGTCAGGTCAGGCTCAAATTATATAAAATGAATATCATTAGAACTGCAAAGCCCAGGCGAGTCTAATGCAGCTAACATAAATGCTCTATCACCATTCTTTATTGAGTTTTTCCGTAAAAAACATTTTTCCCATGTATTTCCAATGGAGAGGTCATGCCTCGTACCTGACCTTACGTCATCGATATCAAAAATACCGGAACATATGTTAGAGAACTCGGTGGGGCCATTATGTGATATGAGTTTCAATCGGATAATTTCACCCTGCTCCGAATTATGCTATCTTAAACTTTTTTTGAGATCGGGTCACTTGACCTGTACTGGTGACCTGACCTGAGATGACCTAACCTTAAAATTTTTACAAAAGTTGTAAAAGTGATGAGGGAAGAGGCATGCCAAGTAATGCGGCAGGCTACGCGCCGCCATTTTTTTACTATCTCCAAAAACCCGAGGGGGGCGGGTACCCGCCCCCGTCAATGCGCGTGTTAACATGATCATTAAAATCATTCTGAATTCACATGAGCTTTCTAACACACCTTGCAGATTTGTGTTTTTTCGAAGTTAGAGAGGGGGGCATCGACGGCCTCCGGTGGGGTGGCGATGGTGGGGTGGGTGGGGTGGGTGGGGTGAAGGTGGCGCCGGAACCCCGGTGGGGCGCGGGTTAAACAAGAAATGGCAACAGAAGTGTCCGGAAAAATGTCACTAGCTGATGCTCACCAGTACGTTGTTAGAGCACAAAAACAGTTTATGAAGTTCCCCCAACTTGGGCTTTCCCTCAGTTTCCTCTGGAGGATGGTAGGGCACCTTCGGGACAGTGCCGATTTTTTCGTATCGCCGCTGGTTTCCGAGATTGAAGAGGAAGGGGTCCGATGATCCTCCAGGCGGAGGTGGGTACAAAAAAGAACAGGCGGTGCCGGGATTATGTTAGCAGTATCGTCTTGTCGTACTAAATCTTCTTGTAGTTAGAGCCTGGCCTCCTTCCAGTATATTATTAACATGCTGACTGATGCAGGACGGATCCGGGGTATCCGCCATAATCTGGCCATGACCCCTGCCATCCCCAGATGACCAAATTTTTCTCGCTTTTAGCTAATTTTAGCTGAAACTATAAAGCATACTCTTAAATATATATGGAATGCTATAAAAAGTTCTGGCGAGCACACCCACTCCTTGGAGGCAACGTGTGACAAACGAGCTCTGAGAACACCTTGCCACCCTGAGCTGATCAAAAATGCATACCGATCCGTGGGTCGCGTCGTCTGCTCATGCAATAAGCAAGGCGACGAAGACTGATGGTGGCTTGGCCCACATTATGCCACTGATAATTTACGTTATTAATTGTTTTATGTCGGGACTATCACAAGCGATCGTGCCAGAATGCATCACGGCAGTGACGTATGCAAAACAGGCATGATGGGTCATCAGTAAGCCTCTTATCTGTGATATCTGCGCTTTCAGTGCAGTAGTGACAGGGTCTGAGCCTGAAATATGTGTGTTGAAAAACATGACACTGTAGTCTCTGCTCGAGACAATTAATGGAAGGCATTAAAAGCATCCAATAGCAATAAACATTGGACCAACGCCCACGTCGGGGGTGCTAGCGCGTGCTTTTCACATAGCTCAGTGACTCGACGCCGGAAATGTCAAAGCATTAGATGTACTATAATTCCAGTAAAAAAATCTGCTACTTTAAGATTGGGGTCGACGCAGTGTTGCTGTCGTATTCTTGCCTTTACAGGCGCGTGTGGCATAAACGCAGCTGGGCAGCTAGCAATACTAAAAATAACAACACCATCACCTAACAGCCACCCCGGTGGGCCTCCTAGCCACATTCCCCCAGGGGATGTTCAAACACCCCCTCCCCGCCCCTCGATCTTGGTTTCTATATGGGATAGTGAAAAAACGCAAACGCTAGTGGATAGGTCATAGAATCCAATGAAGACACTACATCTCACTTTTTGGTTCATTTCAATATGAGATTGTGGCAGGTCAAACAAGGTGTCATGTTAGAGAAGAGTTTCTGAGCTATGGCGTCTGACAGAGATGAGTTAGAATGAATTTTAGGCACCGCTCATTTTCTCTCGTTACGGTAAATTGAACGATGTATAATATGACTATGCTACGACAAAATATATAAATGACCTGATCTAAGGTGAGGGTAAGGTCACCATCGGACCTAGCATAGTCAATATGCATATTAATCGACTCATAACAACAATCTAAACGTAAGGCCATAAAAAAGTTTTATCATAATTTCTTACGAAGTTATCAACCCAAGTTTGAAAACCTGCTTAAGTTGTCCCAGACGACCTCTCGGAGGTCACAGGCCCAAACTTGCAAGATAAACCTAGATAGGGATCTAGGAATCCTAGTTTCCTAGACTAGGATATAACTATTTAGATAATAGGAAGGTATTATAAGCTTTATTTAGGGAAATAGAGCTATTCCTTGCCCAATTCACGTTTTCCCCATGCATTTCCAAGGCATAGGCCATGTTCCGTATCTGACCCCGGGATATCGATATAAAAAATCCTATAATAAACTGTGCAGTACGTTGTGGGTCCATTATCTGATATAAGTTTCAATTGGATAGATTTACCCTCTTCGTACTTATGCTATCTTAAACTTTTTTGAAGATGAAGTCACTTGACCTGCACTGGTGACCTGACCTGAGATAACCTAAGCTTAAAACGCTGGAAAAAGTTGCAGAATTGGTCAAGGATAAGATGTTCCAAGTACGGTGGCGCTTTGTGCCACCGTTTTTAGTGCCGCTAGGAAAAACCCGACTGGGGGTGTTCAAACACGCCCACCGGGGTGAGGGATAACACACTTTAAAAGCTTACTTGTGCACTAAACTCATGGACCTGGGTCTAAGACATAAACGTTTTGGTCTTTATTAGTCTACTTTAGGTCTATGTTTTGATCACCAGGACCTATATTTCCACACTGAAGCACGACAAAAACACTCTTGGCTGCTACTATGAACATATCATCAGTAGACAGCATTTCCAATGGCCAGGCTTTGAGTTGATGACAATGTTTCTCCAATTCACTATGTTCATCTAAGCCATACGGTAGCAGCTCAGTCTGACGGAATACGACTGAAAAATAAGATGGCTCCTATGCCGAGACAGCCGGGCAGAGAGAGCAATAACGGTACCAACAATGTAGCTTCACTTTTACTTCCCGCCATATCATATCAGTTATGGCTTAGAATGACACAAGCCTTCCGTCGTTGGTTGAAACAATCTGCTTACGGTAATGAGAAATATGGCGCCGTGGGTTGCTGGCGGGGAAAGATTGTTTCCCTGGACCTTCAGGACAGGATGTTTAAAACTTTAGGAACAGTAAAACATATTTGCGTGTTAACTAGAAAACAAAACACCACAAAACTGTTTCGATATGCCCTCTTCGCAAGCTCTAAATCGGACCTTACCATGCTTGTAAAAATGGGTCTGTACCAGGCCTGTTAATGTAAGAATTTGACCTGAAGTTAGTAGTTGGCATCATACTAGTGCAGTCAAATTGTAAGTTGCAGAGCTCTACAGCGCGAGTATTTATTGTGCCATCTAAATTATTGACAACTCATTCTTCAACATAACCTCTCTACTTTTCCACACAGTACTCCCAGCGACGAACCAGTGCTCCTATGGCCTTGGCGAAGCTTTGTTAATTGTTATGTCTACCAATACTGGTGGACTGGCATACTCGTGGTGCACGCACAGCTTTTGGGGGGCAAAGAGGTGGCATACCTCCACCAGAGTTATTATCTTTTGGTCTCTCGGTTGAAGAGAGGAAACCAACCCTCATCCTCGTCACTTTTTTCTTCAGGAAAGAAGGCCTCCTCGTATATATATATATATATATATATATATATATATATATATATATATATATATATATATATATACCAGACAATTTATGGCTATGGTCTGTTGGACAGTTTTCTGACCGTCCGTGAGACATCACGTGACGCATCTGGAACAATCTTTGGACATCTTCAGCTTATCGAAAATGATGCTCGATACCATTTCACGGCTAATTCTCAGTGATTCAGCGATGCCGTCGATGGTTCTACGTCTGTCTGCCATCACCAGATCTTCTACGGGCGCAATACGCAATACGGTCAGTGTCGTATGCCGTGGTGGGCCTTCCAGCACGTGCTTTGCCACCGTGTTACGAACCTGTTTAAACTCTCTCGCCCACCTGCGTGCTGCCATATTCAAGAAAGCTTGATTCCAGAAGACCTTCGCCAGCTCCAGATTAATTTTCCGGGTCAATTTGCCCAGCAGCGTCAAAATCTTATGATCGAGCGTTGCTCGATTCTGGGGGCTTCGGCCATTTTGGGCCAGTCTCTAAGAATCCACTTGATGTAATCTCGATAGTGAACAAACTAGAAGGCCTAGCACTAAAAATAAGACAGGTATTGAAACATAGAATGTCAGTCTACATACTTAGTAAAAAAAACACGTGCGCTTACTTCATGTGTTAAAATCAATGGCTCTCCGGAACTTACTTTTTGACTGCACGTTGTATGTGAATGCTTTATATAATATCAGGCATTAAACCATAAAAAATAATACTATACCAATATGCTTAGCAATTTCAGGAGATCGTGTTTTTCAGAATCTTAATGGGGACCAGGATGGGGTCAGAGATGGCTCGGTCCAGTATAAATATGTAATGCCACTGTTTTTTCACTGACCTCTGGCATTGGCTGACATCCTTTTTCAGTTTGGCTGGACTATTTTGATTCTTCTCTCTTCTCAGAGGACCGCAAGCAAAGAACAGGAAGCAGTATGGTCGTGTCTATTTTTGACTATTTCATTCTGTCATTTGTGAAGGTACGAATATATGGGCTCTTTTATAGCATCTGTTAAAGATTTTACCTCGTGTTTGCATTGCTTTGCTTTCTTAGTCAACGGGCAGCTGAAAGCAGTGCACCACCAGGGGAATTATTGTGGGCGGGATTTTTAGAACACTGCAGCGATGAAAAACTGAGTGCCAAGCATAACTTAGCAAAGCAACCGATACGCGATGGTAAAAAACAGATGCCTGATATACATGAAAAATATTACATATCATACAAAATCAACCCACACCAATAAGGGTCATCCCAAGGAATATGACTCCTCAAAAATTACCAACGCACTGTGGCGAATATGTCGATTTGACCTGAATTTACTCCAGAAACTGAAGTTCTATTTTCAGGACTAAACCCACGTCTTACAACTCCGAAGTTACTGTAGGGGAAAGTGGGGGGGAGGGGGTCACGGACACCGTAACGATGGTGTGAGTTTTTGATGACTTAATGAGCTTGTTTCGCGCTTCTATTTTGGCTGTAGAGATACTTCAGACATTTATCTACCACTGTGCAAGCAGCTATGTGTCTGTAATTATCATATTAAAATACGCGTAAATTTTAGAAAACAGTAGCAAAAATCCATTTCGCCCTACCTAATGGGGTAACATGGTCACCCCATAGGGAAAGATGGACAAGATGAGCAATGTGATCGAACCAGACCTTGAAGATTTCCATCTGCATCCACCTAATAGGCGACTGTCCTCCGCCGCGGGGAAGGGGGCATTTTCTTACTTTTTCCGTCAAAGGGTCAAAGGGGGTCATGCCTTTTCTGAATTTTTTAATGACAAAGGATTAAAGTATCAAGGCCTGTCGTGGAACTGTGCATAGGTTGATCCAGGATCACCGATTAGGGGAGAGGGGCACCTTGCGGGGGGGCACCAACCGGATCAGGGGATGGGCGCACACCCAGGGGGCAGCGGACCCGGGCCCCCAAACGCTTTGGCTCCAAAGTGCCGCCCCCACCCATGTGGAGCGCCGAAGGCGCCCATCGAGGGGAAGAATGAGCCTTCACCTGGCTTTTAGAGGCAGCGCTACACTGACTGCCGCTCGTGCACCCAACATGCCGCCCCCCTACACTGACTTTGCTGCCCCTGCGCCCAACACGCCGCCCCCTAAAAAATTGCACTAGGCCTGTGGAGCAAACAATTCATCGCTCTCAGCCCCCCCTAGGATGCGAAAATTGACCGCCTTTTTGGTGAACAAGTGCACCCCCTGAGGCAAAATGCCACCCCCTCCACCGGCCTGCCGCCCCCTCTCGTCAGCCGCCCCCCTAATAAAAATTCTGAGTGTGCGCCTGGCAGGGGGTTCCACTTTTGGAACGCATAACCTATCAGGTGGGCGCCAAATCCTCTCGCAGGGCTAAGAGCGCCCCCCCGCTCCTGAGGGGAGGGGTTGGAAGTGACACTTTAGGGAGCCCATCAATCTCTCAGGGGGCACTGTAACCATTTCAGGGGACACTGAAGGTCGAAGGGTACAACTGCCCTTGGATGACCCCAAATGTAATTATATGTTCTCCGGCATTTCGGACCGTTTCCCCACCTCCCAAACCATCAGCCTTTATTTATTTAAGCTTATAATACATGAAATTCAATATACTCATGTGCGGGGTAACATGGACACCATGTCCAACTTGCCCCACACGTGGTGTCCGTCTTACCCCACTTTCCTCTTCCTAAACAAACTTAGATATGAATCGGATGCCATTGCGATTACACAGTCAGCGACCGCGGAGAACAAAATGTAACATCTTGAAGAGCCATATTACGTAATACCAATAGAGTATCTATAAAAGCATCCATGCAATGACCTTACGAATTCGATTGTGAAAAAAACACATGAGTTGCAGTTTTTACTATTATGAAAATTGTATAAATCCCAGAGAGCTCATCGGAACCAACATTGCTCTGCGACCGATGCGCGCTAAAAAGAAGCGTATTACGCGCTTTTCTCGGTCGTGACACTTTCAGTTCGTCCCAAACAGGGAGTGTTCGTCTCACCCGCGGTGTCCGTGACCCCCCACGTTCCCCTATTGTTTCGGAAATGGGCATATGCTTTGCTTTAAGGGCAATATTTATACAGAAATTTATCGTTAAAGTCTCTCTTTTGTGACTTTTGTTGTTGGAAGCAGCCAAGCGGCATAATATAAGCCCGTATGCAATGTGTTGAGAATACATCACCAATCAATGTCTGTCAGAAATAAATATATTTATCACCAGTTAAAATGAACAAATAAAGAATCATAAGGAAATAAATTAGTGAAAACAATGCTATGAATTTATGAACGGTATATAAAAATGTTCCATTTTTTCAGCCTAGAGGAAATTAGCTTGGGAAATATTAAAACAATTAACAATGAACACCCCACAAGACCATAAATCCAGTTTCAGACTCATAATAACCACATGTCTGCACTGGGACCAGTGTTAGTTGCTTGCGGCAGTTTGCGGTCTTTCGAAAAAAAGGAAAATGTATTTCGAAAAAATATTGGAAATTGCTGTCAGTAGCTGTGTTGTGGGTTTCTCAAGTGACGGGTCACTATTGAAAGCGTTTTTAACGCCAATGATAATTTTTCGGGGTTTTCAGACATTTTGATTCAGAAAACAAGTTTCATAGAGCTAGATCAATATCTCCAAGGTCAAACGAGGTCGTAAAGGTCAAATCTAGGCGGTACCGCAGACCTGTTGGGAAATTCCGTCATTATGCATAAAACCGGCAATACACTAAAAACGGACTAAGAACAGAAATGGAAGGGGCTTTATTAAAGCTGAGTTCAAGGTCATCCAAGGCCACTGACCTATGATTTAATAATAGGACATATTCCCAATAGTGTACAATGACTGCCTCTCTGCCGCCCCGGAAGCTCAGTTGGAAGAGCGTTGGGCTCCGGTCCGCTGCTCAGAAACAAGCAGTGGGGTTGCATGTGCATATTGTGTAGGCTTAGATCGGTTCCCTTGAGCCACTCCGGGAATCCTTGTTTAGGTCGGCTCGCAACTAACTGGTGAGATGGTGACCTGAGCGGGGCGGCCGTCCCTGTGCCTTGTGGGACGTTAAACTTTGGCTTCTAAATTGACCCTTCATTGCGGGAGCTGCTCGTTCGGATGGTGGGGTTGGGGTCAGCGCGACAAGTCCACTAATAACTTTAGTGAGGCTCCGACTCAAATAACCAAACTTGCAACAACTTGGACAAAATTCATGAAAAATAACTGCCAATATAACTTTCATGGACCAAAAAACAGAACATTGACTTTGAAAAAGACATTTGACCTTGACCTTGACATTGAGTAGCCTGTACTATCAAGCCATAGCATAACGTCCGTCATACCGATTGTCATCTGACCGGGATAGTGGGGTCAATGACCTTGAACTGTGACCTTTGCCCTTGACCTTCATGTGGAGTAACCTTGACATATAACACGATTATATGACGTTATTACGTCACCACTCATTCTACAGTGCAGGCAAACTGGTGCAACCACGTGATTGCAATGGTCTCAATATATATATATATATATATATATATATATATATATATATATATATATATATATATATATATATATATATAGGTCTGATTTGAAAGCATATAAGTAAAAAATGACCAAACGATTTTCAAAAGCAATCAACGCGTTCTCTAAATCTCTCAAACGTAGCCAAGTTGCGTTTTGCAGCGGCGAACAGTTCTCCGGCCACCTCGGAAAAATGATTGAGGGGGTACTTTTGGACCCTCCTCCACTGCACGTGTTAACCCTGCCCCCGAGATCAAGAACACTTATGATCACAGCAATATCAAATTTTGATATAAAGCCAACATTGGGTGTTAAAATTTTCATGACAAAAAGAAGGGGTATGACTAAATATGTCCCCTTTTTGGCTAGTCATAAAGCTACCCCTGCTCAGAATTTTGGCTACAATACATATCAAAATGTGGGAAATTGAGTTCTCTATCAGTTCAGAAGAAACTAGGAAGTCTTAACTGTTTCAATTTTGGAAACATCATAAGAAATGTCTAACCATTAATTAAATGCAGGCTAAATCGCAATATTTGCCACCGTACAACACGGTGCCAGAGACCGAGAGACCAAGAGACCAAGAGACCAAGAGACCGAGAGAGCGAGAGAGCGAAAGAGCGAGAGAGCGAGAGAGAGAGAGAGGAGAGAGAGAGATCTGCCCTTTTGTATTACGATTGCAGGTTATTGTAATTGACCAGGCGGCTGATTTGAGCACATCTGTATCATCAGCTTTAATTAACACGCGCCCCGCTGGGTCCCTTGCATGACGCGCCCCGCTGGGGGGCGTTTTTTCGCCCCCTCCGCATCTCGTTCCCCACGAAAGCTACAGGAAAATTAAAGGCGGCGTTCGAAAGCTCTTGACAATACGAAGAGATTTTATACAAAGGATTTTTTGTCAGGTCAATATTGAGGTCAGCATAGGTCAAAGAAGGCTCCATAGGCTTACAACAGATCAGTGTATGTTTCCCTCTCTAGATCTGCCCCCAGGGGGCTAGAGCAAATATTTATGCATCATTGGATTCCTCTCATTGCGACAAATCGAATGATGTATAATATGACCTTGCTAGGTCAAACAGTGAAAATAACCTGACCTCGAGCTAGGTCAGGGTCACAGAGTGACCTGGTATGGTAATGTTGCATATAAATCCACTCTCCGTGACAATATAAGCACAATACAAGTAAAATGGGAGCTTTATCGTAATTCAGTGAGAAGTTATTGGCAAAACAATCACTCTCTGCTCCCGTGACCTGATATGACCTTTGAAAGGTCAGATCCTCAAAAACTCAACTTTATGGTCAAGATCGTGGTAAGAATAGACGGTTTGAGGATTTTCAGCTTTATCTATCCAGTATTTACTGAAAACGAGCCCATTCTATTTTTCACCATGGACTTATAATAGGTTGACCAAAAATTGACCCCACCTTAGGTCAAAAATATCACAATTCCGAGATAACAGATTTGTATACCCTAATGACCTTATCATATTGTGGAAGTTTCGAACTGATAGGTTTGCTGATGTTCCCTGGGCGCCGCTTCAAACTCGTGATTTTAGGTTTTGAGTTCGGGTCACTTAACCCTGAATAGCTCCTTGACCTGACATGATTTTAACTAAAAAATTTGGTCAGATGTTTAAAATTGATCAGGAATAAGGTACTGTAAGTTTCGTTGTTCTGTATCTCTTAGCTTTTGAGCTATTTGGGGAAAACCAGGAGGGGGCTAATTTCGCCCCCCCAGCGTGTTAAGTCTTCCCATCTTACCCACAGCTTACCCCCTCACCTATGCAACAATATTGGCTTTAAAACGTTCGCGCTTTTCTTGGTGAATGTTAGTTTACTGCTAACAACGTGATAAATATATCTGAGCTCAACAACCGACTGCAGTAAATCACAAAATGGAGCTTAATTGATTTTCAATGCGCCCTTTGTATGCGCCAGAAGTAGGCCGTGCGCGGGGCTGCCGCAGATGATCAGTGTGCGACCATTCGGCGGCGTCATACATCGATCCCGTGGTGGAATTCACCGCAGCGTTTTAATCTAGCCCATCTAATGGCCCGGCTCCGAGTTCAGAGACGAAAAGCATTGCCATCGTCGGCTTCTTCGGTCGGCGACAAGACATTTGTGCAAACTTCTCTATCTGTCCCTATCATGTTAGCTCTGAAATGGCACCATAACGTTGGCTCTGCGCAGAAATGTGCTGATAGTTGGACTGGTTTTCAGCTCGGCTCGGATTCCAGCGACAGGCACCACTAAGCGAGCCATGCGACCATTCTGTGCCAGCGCCGGGCCAGAGCAGCCGAGCTTCAAAGGGCTGCGAGCGTCGAGGCGCGAGATAATGGTATCAGGGGGCCCGGACGGCCGCTGCCAGCCGCGCTGGCCGCTCGCCTCTGCTTTAGGGCCTTAATGAACGCTATG
Source organism: Lepas anatifera (assembly GCA_034440635.1). Taxonomy (NCBI): domain Eukaryota; kingdom Metazoa; phylum Arthropoda; class Thecostraca; family Lepadidae; genus Lepas; species Lepas anatifera. Next base: position 2,137,840 of record JAOTON010001615.1, on the reverse strand, counting down.
ACGGCCCTCTGCTGTACAAATCGCCCTTCTCACGAGATGTCGACAAATGTCGCGTCCAGAGGAAATTAAAGATAAGTGTTTAATTTAGAGACGTGGAAGTGAAGGCCAGATTATGTTATAATTATCACATTATTTTAACCATTCACTCACCTTAATAGCCAGATATGAAATGTAGAAAATGTGATTAAAAACATAATTCAAATGGAATTATAAGATGCACTAGAGACACAGCTAATAGCACGCTAAATAGCACGTCTAACTACATCACTCGTAGAATACAAACTGTTTGTTTTCGGTGTAATGTGTTACTTGCCTGTCAGGCTGTGCTTGAAGTGTGACGTGATTTGATGTGCAATTTGTCTGTGTCTCTTGTGCCCTTTTTGAATTACATTTGAATTGTATTTAAAATTTCATCTTGCATATCTGAGCCCCTGATGAGGCTGTAAAAGTGAAACTATATACTAATGAGTGATTAAATAGTTAAAGTAATTTACAAATCATAACGCAGTTTGGTATTCACTTACCCGGTCCTCAGTATGTTCCAACCTAAGCTTGAGTGTTTACCTTTAGCTGAATTTACATGCTTTACTTAACCGGGCACCGCCTGGGCTCTTTTCGTACACATCACCACCTGAGGGGGGAGTCCGATGGGACCCCTTCCCTCTCCAGGTGGTGATGGGTTAAGGTAATAATGGCCTTGGAGCAATCCACCCCAATTAACGACTGCAATGTGAGGCCTGGCCGCCGGCTAGTGCCAGTGACGTGTGGAACACTTCCGGGACCATACGGGAACGAGACAACTCAAGTACCAAACGCGTTCGGGGCTTATTGGGGACCAGACACGTGCGAGGAATCTCAAGTACCAGATACGGGCGGGATTTCCCCAGGATCAGACACGTGCTATGGACATGTCTGAGATCAGACACGTGCAATACGCATATCTGAGATCAGACACGTGCCATGCGCATATCTGAGACCAGACACGTGCCATGTGCATATCTGAGATCAGACACGTGCAATGCGCATATCTGAGATCAGACACGTGCAATGCACATATCTGAGACCAGATACATGCAAGGCGCATATCTGAGATCAGACACGTGCAATGCACATATCTGAGACCAGATACATGCAAGGCACATATCTGAGATCAGACACGTACAATGCACATGCCTGAGACCAGACGCGCGCAAGGCATTTCAAGCAGCAAGCTGGCGCGGAGCGTCTGGGAGAGCAGACACGTGCGAGACATATCCGGGGTGGGACACGTGGCGGTCTATCTGGGAGCAGACGGTAATGCCCAGGCCGGGCAGGCAGCCTGGTGCCAATGACAGGCCAGCCCACTGACCGGCGCGATGGTGCGTGAAACAGTGCTGCCACCTCCAGAGAGAGCCAATATCGAGGGAGGTGGAAAGAAACTTTAACGCCAACTGGGAGCTGGGAGTATTTCTGAGACTCGTCACGGCAGGATTTTGGTGGAGGATTGGAATAAAATTTTGGAATGTGGCGCTATTCTAAACAACAGTCTGCTGGCCACGTTAGCGCAGCTTCCTTTTCTGTGACGACACCTCGTTTTCGGATGACCTCTCAAATTCGAAATGGAAACGCAAAGTACCATATCGTCGTCGTGTAATCATTATCCCCGGTGCACAACTATACAATTCGCACGATTTCGGAACCTTTTTACTCGCTGATCTAGCTTTCAGCTCACTTCGAGTCGCACCTATGGGTACTATAAACTCTACCGGGCCAACGAGAGATCCTATTTAGGAGCCGGCAGGAGGGAGGCCGTCGCTGGCAGCGACCCCGAACACCAGTAGAGCGTGAGGTTGGGAGATTCCTCCGGTTGAAACGTCGCACACATGCGGCGTAGTTTTTCCGCAGTCACTGCGTCGGCTGGGAGGGCACGCCGATGCCTGTTATTCGGTGGCCGCGTATTTCTGTCGCATTCCCAGTTCGACGCGCTGATTGGCTGACCGCAGAAATAGGGGAAGGATTCATAACCTCACTCTAGATAGTGCAGCTAATTCTGGTGGTGGAGTTTCAAGGAGATACAGTATAACCTCGGTGTTAGTTAGTCAGCTTTGTGAGACGGTGTTTTTATGTATGTAAGCCGAATTTCTTTCTTCATTATGTTTAAAACAAGCTTGACAGGGTTTATTGGGATTTGCAACATTTTGTTGTTCACATTCACAAGGACAATACGCGTCAATTATCTCACTTCATCGGCAGCCTCAAGCTAGATCATTTCGTTATTGTAAAAGATTATAGATCAAATGCCAACGTCAATACCGTAGAATACGATCAGGCGGAGCGCCCTGCACGTAATAGTCTCCTTAGTAGAAATCACGCAAGTGCTATATGCTCTGGCCAATGATCTTCCCGGCATTCTTGCTAGACTTGCAGAAATTACGCACAGAACCTTGATGCGTTATAAGTCCAGTTTCCCAATGCTCCTTCAATGCGCTACAAATGCTCAAGCTGCTTATGACGTCATCGGCTTCTACTCTTTTGGTAAGGATTAGGAAGTTCCGAAGGCTGCTTGGTCTGACACACCGAATTTGAAGCCAGATAGCCACGCTTGCTTGACAATATGGTTGTGGTATAGCTTCATCAGCGTTCTTAGGTGACTTCAGAATGATAGTGAGACGGAGAGGGATTGGCCCGAGACACGCCTCTTTTAGAATTGGAATGAATCAACTTTTAGGCCTGGACTCGAATCAAAGAAGAGGGCACCCAAAGCTACACAACTACCGTCTTCTACAGAACTCTCTCTTGGCTTTTTTAGTATCGAGCTACATAAAATAAGTTTTAGGTGTGTGTTGTAGATCGGTAGAGAACGAAATACAGTTAACTTTCATTGTTGCACTTAAATCTCGTACAACGCCAAATGGTCTCCCTCCTTAGCTCTACAGCATACTGGGTGTCCGAGTCTGTGCGACGTGGATGTTCACGGAGACAAATGGTCGACACTCGATTGGGATCGCAAAATGCAGAGCCTTAGTCCCCGGGTGAGATAGTTTGGAAGTGGTTTATCTGATTTTCTGTGATGTGTAGAAGCCTCTCAAAGACCGAAGAACAGAAATTGTGATATTCATAAAATTCAGGTCTATTTCACTAGCATTTGTATAACAACAAGAACATTTATAGCCGTATCATGTAAATCAAATCATCTATCACAGCAATCTATCATCTCAAGGAAAACGTCGTGCAGGACAATCACTGATGAGGACATCCAGGTTTTTTTCGAAGGAAGGCCATGTTTGCTGGCTTCATCAAACAGCATTCTAAGGAGTGAGGCTGTTATTGACTCAGCCTGCTTGAGGAGCTCGAGTCCAGCTAATCGGGTCTTGTTCGGGCGGTAGATGGTCGTCCACAACTGTCTTATGGGTCAGCAAAGCGCTGATCCCGGGCGGTTTGGAGGCATGACGCTCACTATGGGCCATCTGACACTTTCGGCGCGTGCAACAGGTAGTTAGTGTGAATAGATGTGTCAGAACATAAAACCTGTTGATAAGCTCGGCAAAAAGGGGAGTCAAGGATAAAAACCTACCAGAAAAATGTATGCACCTTAGTCTCATGACTTTGAGGGCAGACAATACAAACTTAGATCATTAACACGCTAAAAGTTATCGCTGTAAATTTACATTATATTCGCTACTGTTTGATAATTGTAAAAAAATGGTTCAACATCAGGCAAGGTTAAAATGTCACATACAGCAGCTTTCAACACCTATCAGAAATCTAAACAGGTTCCCGAATCCTTCTTGCAATGAATTGGATTGACTGGAAAGTAGGTGTGACATGGCTCCTTCCAGATTCTGAATTGTTGCCAGCTGGTTTTTCTCTTCCCTGGATTGTATTCGTACTGAAAAGCATGACTTCAGTTGGATTGAACGGGATCTGCAGTGCAGCCAATGGGGTTTTGAGGTGCACAGACCCCGCGAGACGACTTTAAGCACTGCTCAGAGGCACTGTAAGTTCGCAGAATTTTGTGGCTGTTGCTGCTTTGCTGCCTTTAGAACATTTTAGCATGTATGGCAGCGATATTCGCCATGTTTTAGAGGCTGGCCAACGCGGAACGAGTTGGTTTCTGCTTCAAGTCTTGTGAGCTGATCCAAACAACCGCAAAATCCAGTTTTAAGCAGCATCTGATATTACTGATTTCCATAGAAATAGTTTTGACATCCGCACTGGAGAGGGATCTGGCACTATCACGCACTGGAGGGGGCCTGGTAGGCCCCCCTGAAATCTAAGAAACTAAGATGTTTAGAAAAAACGGCAGTTGGGTGGTGAGTGGGGGCTATGGTGACCTACATCATAACACATTTTATTGAACTGGCGCAATATCTTCAAGGTCAAACGAGGTCATGAATGTCAAATCTTGGCCGTGCTTGGGACTTACTGGAAGATGCCGTAATTATGCGAGAAAAGGTTGAGAATATGCTAAACGCGGAACAGGGTCATAGAGGTAAGGTCACAAAGAACCTTTCCGAAATTTTTGGGTGAAGGTCATTCACGAGCGTTCAATTCAAGGTCATTTATGGTCACGATTGAACGACGATATGACGTCACAAAATGGTATACACCGTATAATGTACAGGATAACTAGCCCTATGACAATCATTGGGTGGGGGAAATGGGGATCAACCTTCCCCCAAGACCATTGACCTTGAACTTTGACCTTAACGCTCACATTCCAGTTGCCTATGACGCTATAGCCTAAAATACGTTAGGCAAGGTAACGCCCTCTGACTGGGAGCACTGGGGCCAATGAATTTGAAAGTGCTGGTATGACCTTGAAATGTGGTCTTTGACCTTGACATTGACATTCATGTGAGGTTACCCTCACATATCATCCCGTTTATACATCGTTATGATGTCGCCACGCGGTCTCAACTGCTAGCGAACTCGTCCGGCCGAGCGATTGTGGTTGGGCGCGATATAGCCTAGATGCTGAAGGCGCCCTATAAACCTCAATACACACACGAGCGATTGTCGTGATCTCAAAATCTAGATCTGACTTTGAAAGCCTATCAATTAAAAACAATTCAATATATTTTAGAAATGTTTCCCAATCGACGCATCGTTAAATCCTCGTAAATGTGGCCGAATATCGTTTTTCGGCTGCGAACGGTTCTCCGGTCACCTTGGAAAAATAGGGCCTCCAAGACCCCACATATATATCACCCCCACTGGAGGGGGGCCTTCAGGCCCCCTCCAGTGCGCGTGTTGATATTGCGTAGTTAGGCACATCGGAAAGTTTCGATTTGCTTTATTTGCAGCATTTTTTCTAGTACCAAACATAATCTAATGGGTTCATTAGTCAGGTGTGACGGGCAGCTATATTCAAAACAGAAAGGTTTCGTTTTGTTTAAGCTCTTTCGATTGTTGAGTGACCCAATACACCCTTCTGCTACTTTCATTCTAAGCAAATATAACTGACATGCTTCTGATCATTTTTGTTATTCGTCCCATCAAATAATTATTCTTCAACTGCTGTGACACATTTGCATTTTCCACAAGCGTCAAACACAGTCACCTCCAGCACGCTGTATTGTAGCGTGTGCAAAATTTACCACAAACCTCGCAAGACCCGGCAGCCGCGGCACCGCAGGACGCCCGGCCGTCGTCTCAGGCCCCGTACCAGTCTCCGCCTCGTGACCCATCACCCGCAGTGTCGACGGCGTCGACGGTGACGCCGCGCCGCGCGCAGACGGCCGTCGCTGCCGACGGGACGGCACAGACGGGCGCCGGCGGCGGCGCGGGGCGGGCGCGAGCACGGAGGGGCTGCGGTCAGGTCACCACCTGGGTGAGGCGAACCATTTCAATCACGCAGTGGTCACTGGTGAACGGCTGTGCGAACCGAACGCAGTGTGGCTCTCAGCCCTTGATATACTTTGGGGAGAAGAATAAGCGGTGTACGTGTGGAACAGTGACGTCAGCGAGTGCGGCTCAGAGATAGCGGATGCTGGGCTATAGGGCAGTGGTAGAGAATGAGGAATGTCCGGCCCATGGGACCGCAGATGAGACACGGATGCGTTACTTAACTGGGTGAGTCGGAAACATTGAGAGCCGGGCTGAATTGAAGGACGAGGTCAGGTGATTGAGGCTGTCTGGTATCCGAGGCTGACTAGTCAGCGGTCATGAGAGACTCGAAATAGTCGAGATGATGAACTCGCTTATTCATGTTTGTAAATGAACGTGTTGGTTAGGTTATGTTCGGTAAGACCTGAGGCGGCCGTCCCCTTTTCCAACTCAATGAATTCTAAGCTGGAAGCAAACTTTTGCGTCAGTGCTCCACATGTTTTTATCTAAGAAGTGTGCGGCTCATTGAACGTGGAGCAGTAGGACGGCGATACATAACAGACATTCTAATTCATAGCTGTTTAAAAATGTTATATAGACTAGAGGCACTTGTTGCGGTCCTTCAGAAACATTGAGGCGAACGCAGGTCTAGGAGGACGAATGAACTTTCTTGCTTCAGTGGAATCCGATCACAATTCCATGGTTTGATGTCGTGTCCGAGACTTTGAAGGCTATGGCGTTCAACAACTCTGCAGACATGCTTCCTGAGGACATGCTGGACACTGACGCCAACATCAGCAACAACATGCTACCTCCCCTGGGGCGACTCGATACATCCTTCTGGCTACTCGACCCTCCGTATCGTGCTTACTTCCATTCTGGTCACACTCATCATGATCGTAGTGGTGGTGGGAAACATGCTGGTCATCATTGCCATCGCCACCGAGAAGGCGCTCAAGGGAATCCAGAACTGGTTCATCGCCTCGCTGGCGGTTGCCGACTTCTTGGTGGGCCTCATCATCATGCCGTTCTCGCTGGCGCAAGAGCTAATGGGCTACTGGGTGTTCGGCGAGCTCTGGTGCAGCTTGCACGGCGCCATCGACGTCCTGGTCTGCACCAGTTCCATCAACAACATTTGCCTCATCAGTCTGGACCGGTACTGGTCCATCACGCAGGCGGTCAGCTACCTCAAGAGCCGGACGCCTCGCCGGGCTGTGCTCATGATCGCCTTCGTCTGGCTCTTCAGCGGGCTCATCTGCATCCCCCCGCTGCTTGGCTGGAAGAAAAAGCGGCCGCAGGCCGAGTTCCCGCAATGTGGGGTGAGTATTGCTATATCCGCTAAGGGATCGCGTTGTGATAGTGTGGTAGGTAATTGTCGTTCTTTTCGCAGTTTCCTGTGGTGCGTCGTTTGAGAGTCAGCAACGCCGCGTGCTTCCTTGGAGAATACCCCTCATCACACAAAGTACCACAGCCACGCATCATTTCTCCAGATTAATTAGCGATAATGCGTTTGGTATTCACTTATTCACGGCCTGAAACTGAAGTTGCACATACAGGCTCGTCGGTTTTTGGCTAGAAGTTGTGCACAATTACCCAGTTCGTCTTGATTGAGCCGTCAGCATCTGCATTGGCCAGAAACCTGCGTGTACATATCCGGAAACGCTTAGCAGTCTCCGGTCGGAATATGATTAGCGGAAGCATTCTTCCACTGATCTTCCGTGGTACTCACGCTTTTAGCGAACCTTTTTTGAAAATGTTCCTTGTTTTTGGAGTCTATATGTCTATTTATATTTCCATAAATTCCTAGAAATTAAGAAGTGCATGAAACTGCAAGATACAGATAAAACATTCAGTGCTCAAGGTTGAATCAGCTCCAAGTGAGCAGTAATTCGTTCAGCCACTGAGCCAAAACTGGCAATGCTTGTCTGTACAGATTCATTGGGAGAGGGTCATGCACATATACAAACAACAACATAAGGTTTTGTTTTTCAATTTTAATGATTCAGACAAGTGATGGGAAGAAAGTCGAAGGAGGGATTTTGTGCGACTCTTTATGGGGCTGAAGTCACACATAATGAATATTTCCACCCCAATTCAACACGTAAAGTTTATAATCCATTAAGTCTACATATGTGTAATCAGTTTGAAAATTACGTGGTAGAAGCCACAGCGGAAGCAAAGCTCAGATGAGCGGGTGAAAACTGCAATTGTCTTAACCAGCGCATACCAAATATTTTGAGCCGATCCCATTCATTAATTTAGCAAAAGAACGTGCGGGTGCGATGCATATTTACTACTCGCTTTTGGCGTGCAAAACCAGGAGGAGCCTGCTAGTGATGCAGGTTTTCCTCAAATATTTGTCCAAGAACTGAAAAAAAACAGACGAAATGCAGCGTTTTTCATCACAAGTAATATGAGGCAGATAGCTTTATAACGTGCTTCAATGTGTCACTGCTTGAGCTTTTTCGGCACTCACCATCACCTGGGTGGTTATTTCTGAGCTTCCCCCTCCCCATATGATCTCGGTAATCAATGACAATAGAGAGAAATCGGGGGTCACTAATACCAATCTACAGTCTTCTGCTTTTGTACCGAGCTTGAACAATATCCACTGAGCTGTAACGCTACAGGGGGTGAAAACTGGTTAAATTAAGGCATATTTAGGAACTCCCTTATAACTGGGTAACCATTAGACTTAGAACAAAGTTAGGTGCAATTTTTTATTGTGTATCCCCGAACCAGCTACCATGCAATCTACATATTAGTGTTAGTAGCTCCCAAGTTGCAGTGAACAGATAGGAAAACCTCGTAAAACATACAAGGGTAAGGATTAAAGAAATAAGGATCTTAGGGGAATCATACCTAATGCAAAATATTTGATTTGATAACCAGAAGTTAGCAAACATAAGCAAGAAGTCACGGCACACAATACCTTACGCGACATCACGTTGAGCCTGTGACCAAGGGTATTATTTTGCAGATGACGAAAGCTATCATTTTGAGCACAGGTGGATCCAGGATTTCTAATCGGGGAGAGGGGTGTAGGTGCCAACCGGATCATGGGTGCCATTTTGGCGGAGGAGGGATGTGAGGCGACATTTCAGGGGGGGTCACTGTGCACATTTTAGGGAGTGTCGGGTGTTGGTGGGTGGTACACCCACTTGCCTCCTTCCTATGGTTTTGATCACATCATAATTTAAAATAGGAAATGCCATTCTTTTGATCCTAGCGACTTAGCGCGGAAAGATATGATGTGTAGATTTTGAAACATACTCTGTGCATACAAACTGCTTATTTCATATTTTCTAAAAATAATACTTTTGAGTCAACATGGTCAGATTCGTTAACTTATTACTTCTTTGTATATATATACCCATTGAGCTGTGGAGCCATGCGAGGTAGCTCTTTAACTAAGCCCGGCCTCCTGTCCACGTAACGTCGGCCGCGTTTTCTTGCCATTTGAAAAGTGTGTCTGCTGGTAGAAACATGCATGAATAAGGGACCAGGCCAATCCCGTTATTCGTGCGGTAGTAGCCGATTGCTATTGATTTTGCTCCTATTCGTGACGAGAACTTTTTGTTTGCGAAAACCGATTCATGGGTGCCAGGCCCATCGCCCCAAAAACATCAAGTCCCATTTCCGTAGACGAAGACTTGTGAACGAAAATACAATACCTCCAGCAAGGGGATTGATGTTTTCAAACTTGATTGTGTCCTGAATGAATGGGTAGTGGTTGGTTGGTCCGTAGTGTAATCGGTGGGTTCATTGTTTCACGCCCCTGACTTTGGCTGACGTTTTCATCATGGTCAGACTTACGGGTGCGTGGCAGCTAATCTGAGCAGCTTACGCTATGTCCTCTCTATTGATGGATTTCTAGCTAAGCAAGTGGAAGTGCTGCGATGAGACAAGCTCTATAGGAGGTTCATAAATTCAGGGGATCCTGAGCTCTTCTCTGGATACCCGCTCATGTTCCACGTTTTCCAGGAGTATAAACTCTATATCTTGAATTGGCTCTTTCGAGCCTTAATCGACACTCATACTTTAAGCCTGGAGACTCGCGAGGGAGCCACAAGCGTAACATTCTGCAGTTAGAATGACTGTGCTCGCTTGCAAAGACTGGACCATATCTGTCTGAAAACGCAGCCCTTCTGGTTTGATTTGATGGGACAGGTTGATGGGTGGCAGCTCCCTGACGGTGTGCTTCATGGGCTTTACGTGTGCTACACGGGCTTTACACCTTAGTAGAAGGTGTCAAAGACACGGAAAGCTAGAGGATCTTTATGACCACCAAACAGGTTTTCGAAGGACATGACTACGTGCATATAAAAATCAGGTACCGACCTGTCTCTAGTCTGCGCAAAAAACTCTTGAGGAAAGGATACAGAATGCGTTTGAAGCCAGTTTCCTGCGGGAAAAATTAGAGTAGATTGTCATCCTTCTTAGTGTTGGGGTTTAGGGCGCTTCAGTGACTAGGCCATATCACTGCAATCCTTCTTATCCGTTACACTAGCCTCATCTACCAAAGTTAGTCCCTCGCGAGTGCGAATCCTCAAACCAATCCCGTAGGCACTTTGAGGTTGATGCCAGGAATAGAACGACTTGCAGGATTTCCGCGAAATTTAATTTCCAAACGCTATGGAACAGAGATGATGTATCTGAGTGTCAACAGAAATCAAATCTCTTGAAACGGGAATATAAGCGTCAAAAATGCGTATCTCTTCTCAGCCTTCAACAGAGTGGCCCACACTATATTAATGTGTTATTTATCGATATACTTAGACATCACCATGATTTGTGTATCATCTGACGCAAACTTGTCTCGTTTTGTCACTTGGTTTATTAGTTAAAACTGCGTCTACCATTTTTAGTTTTACCTTGTTAAAATATTCCTAGCTACAAATTAGTTAAGTGCAGCAGCTAAACAATATGTTACGGGCAAAAAATAATAAAATTGCTATGCAATGCGTTCTACTGGTAATACAAATACCTATTTAGAAACATACCTGATAACCACTACACATGCTATATCTCTGTCCTGCAAATAAAATACAACCAGCTAACAATGACTACAATTTTGGCCCCGATAAAAGTGTATTCCCTTGCTTGGTGAGCTACTGGAAAAAACATTATTCACTGTCTGTCTGTCTATCGTCGTCTGTTTGTCTATTTGTATGTCTTTCCGTTTTTCTGTCTGTCTGTCTGTCTGTCTGTCTGTCTGTTTGTCTGTCTGCCTGTCTGTCTGTCTGTCTGTTTGTCTGTCTGCTGTCTGCGTCTGTCTGTCTGTCTGTCTGTCTGTCTGTCTGTCGGTCGGCCGGTCGATCTATCTATTTTACTGTCTGTCTGTCTGTCTATCTCTCCATTTATTTAACTATCTATCTGTCTCTATATTTAACTATCTGTCTTTCTGTCCATCTGTCTGTCTGTCTATCTGAGTGTCTCAAGGTATATATATCTATCTATCTGTACATATTTCTATCTCTCTGTCTATCTGTCTATAATTTTGTCTATCTGTGTATCTGTCTGTCTGTGCTTCTGTCTGTCTGTCTGTCTGTCTGTCTGCCTTCAGGGCTCTCTCTCTCTCCTCCCCCTCTCTCTCATTCTTTCTCTCTCGCTGTCCGTTTCCAAATCAACATTCGAACAGTCAAGAATTGACTCCACTCCAAAGTGCACTGCCACTGTAAATCAGCCCTGTGCGCGCGTGGGGACCTACAGGGGATTGAAGCAGTGACAGATCGGGATTTATTGGGGCGAGCCTAGAAGCTCTCTTGACGTTATACGTCTTTTCAGCTGCGCTGAACCAACGCCGAAGGGAGCAAAGCCATATACGTGCATACTGGTGCAAAGTCATGTTGTACCGGCTTTTTGGTGTCAGGTGTTTTGACGGAAAGTAATGCGGCGCAACGTAATGTGGCAGGCGAGTCATAGCTGTCAAAATAAGTGACTAGATAGTAATGACACATTTGTTGCATTACTTTCTGTCATTTGTCTTGTGTGTTTTCTGGCGGAACATCTGGCGCTGTGACCTCTCTGTTTTTTTTTTTGAGGAAGGAGGGGTGGAACAGCTGATTGGTGTGCCTGTATGTGTTATTGCTACTTTTGTGTGTTGCTGTAGCGAAATTAATTAAATGTGTATGGCTTCAATCTGCACTAGGCATAGGACATATAGAAGGAGAAATAGCAAACACATGTTCTGCTTTCGTAAGTTGTATCGCACTTTCCTATAGATGACAACCTGGTCGCAATTACAGTAGCAGAATCTTCCCATTCAGGCGTGACCTTCAGCTGAATGCATATGCATTAAGTTGACGAACGGCCACAATGTAGTTTTGTAATCACCAGTATACCTGTGCAGAAGTTTGGTATTCGGCGAGGACCACCTGCAACAGCCACTGGGCAGGTAGTTAGCAGACACGTGACATTCACCAGTGGCGGAACCAGGTTTTCATTTGGGGGGCTAAGGGGGCTCAACCTTACCCTACCTTTACTTAGCATGGCTTAATATGTGTCTACTAACAGTGCTCAGAAATTTGGTGTGGGGAGCTTGGGTCCCCTGGACCCGCCATTTGCATAGGCTTACACCGAACCCAGACTGTTTGGCAGGGCGTGTGCCCACGGCCCAGGTACTCAGTTATCGATTACCAGCGCCGCCTTCCAAACCTAATGCAAAACAGTTTTATAATTCTGCCATCAACTCTGCGTTCTAGCACGCGAGTAGGCTTTGTCACACACGAACCGCTTTTAAGTTCCGTAGATGACACCGACTGCCAAGCAGGACCATTTCGCCCAGACAACAAAAGTACTCGGAGTGTGTGTCTAACAGCAGCGATATTAGATACAAATTCATCACCACATGCTTGGAGCAACGAATTTCACGTGCTTTTGTGGGTTGTCCTCTGGTGCGTCAGCTGTGTCCGCAGGCTGACAACGCGCGGCACGGCTGACTGTACGGCGTGGGGCCGACAGGCTGACAGGCTGACAGGCTGACTGCACCTAGCCGCTGCAGTCCCAGCCAGCGTCGCCAGTCATGACAATCAGACGCTAAATTCGAACTCAACAGGCAGTTTGACGGCGGCACGACGCCTGAGACCGACAGCCAACAGGTGTGAGCGGCGGCCAGTCGGTCCCGGCTGAACCTCAATGGGCCCGTCTGTACCGACTCCACTCAGCCAGTGACTCCAATGAAACCACTGGTGTCGCAGTCTAAGGTGGAAAATAGCCTCTGGTGATGGGATGGCACTCACCCATTAGACTGTCCTGTCGTTGGCAACAGCGTCAGCGCAGTTTTGGTGTGCTATCAATTGAGTTAAGTCGGCTGGCGACCTTGCACTAGGGTGCGCACCAATGGGATACCGACGTCCACAGTATTATTGGATGGATCGATAGGCAATTACTATTTTGGCCGCCCACATTCTGACCTTGACTTACTTTGAACAGGAGCCTGGAACTAAACCCAGCTACTTGTGTCTGTAAAAACCTAGGTTTTAGAGACAGAGTTAGGTACAATCATTGTGATACAATAAGCATTCCAGATAAGTCGATCACGGGTTGATATTCTCATATCGCAAGTATTTTCTTTTTCCAAAAGGCCACCGATGGTCTTGATTCTGGTTTTGCTAAATTTCCCAGTTAATTGCTCATGAGCTATAGCCTCAGGTTTGTTACCCGTTCGACTTAATGCAGTTTTTTATTGCGCTTTCGCAAAGTAATTATTACAAATACAATGAAAATAATTTACAGCAATAATGAGGATGCGCTAATATGTTAGAGTTCACTCTGGAAAATAAAAGTATGCTATACATACCTACATGCTTTTCAGTTGGATTTCACATATGTTTGAATTGTGAGAAGTTGAAAACTTTTGCCAAATTAGGAAAAGTTGCCAAAGTTCTTTGTCTTGTTTTTATTTCAATAATTTAGATAGATGATGTCCCCATAAAATTTCAGAGACAAAATAATGGTCATTGCCAAATTTGGCAGGTCACGTGACCCCAGCACCTCACCCTCCCCAGCTCGGTACTTTAAAGTAAGTCAGTACTCGTACTCGTCCAGTACCAGACCTTTTCCATCATGGAACTGCCATGGGTAGAGCAGACCCAAGATACCTTTACTTAAAGGTACGTTCAAGAGAGATTCCTTCACGCCCGAGTGACGTCACACGGGCGTGGAGGAATTCCTTCACCATTGGGCCGTGTGTTAAACTGCTGCTAATGACACTTCCCGCTTACGAATTTGTGAGAATAGACGTGAATCAAATTTATCCCAAATGCAATGGATAAACATTTTACTTTGGATCCTGGACTTCTTTTTGCAAAAAAATTGGATATTTAATCATTTAATTTTCCCATGTTATATGCTACGAGGTGTGACGTCACATCCGGTGGTCTGCGCTTGCTGCTGGAGGGGGCTGGAGCAGACCAGGTTTGGAAGAGCGAGGAGGGAGAAGCTGTTACTGAAATATGCCTGTGGTGATCCTACGAAACAACAAAAGGTAATGGGAAGGTACGCCGCATAATGAGCATCGGTGCCTTTAGACCACCGACTTGGTTGAGAAAAACAAGATACCTTTATCTAAGGGTACGCTCATGAGGGATTACTTCAAGTCTGCGTGATGTTATACCCTGTTACCTCCAAGGCTGTATCAAGGGTGTTTCAATAATTCCTTTAATATCAAAAGACAATCCTGTTAAAAGACAAAATAGTTTATCCCTACGTGTTGAATCCAATTAAATTCCTTGAGTGCTCTCAAATTTGGAAGAGAGCATCACAAATTTAGGAATATTCATAAGTAGACTCAGCGGTGGAAAGAAACCTTTACGTTCACGTGACGTCACAGCACAGTCTGGCCCTTACTTTTGGAGGGGAGTGGCTGAGAATGGCCTCCGATGGGTGATTGGACAGAAAACTTTCAGTGACATATCGCCCCCGTTGGGTGGTTCCAGGTAAATGACCGCTGATGTTTTCCTCACCCGAAGTTCAAGGCCAATTTCTCAGCGCGATTCTTGGAAGAATACAACAGATGCAACACAGAATACGAATGAAAAATGACAATAGAAACAAGTGCAAATAATATAGAACCAGAATTTACGTAGGAAATCATAACAGACTGTCGGGCTAGCGAAGTTTATACTGCGTAGTTATGTTTGGTAGGACATGTTAGCTCGTTAAGAAATGTTTCACAAAAAGTATTAGTTAAAAACACTGTTTCCAGTGCAAATGCATAAGCTTTCTCCAATGCATTACAAACCTTAAACTGAAAACCCAGTTTAAACACAAATTTGTAATGCAAAACATAGCTATACAGTTTTATTGTAGCTTCCACGTTATACACTATGATAGCAAGACAAAGCTTATGTTGGCACTCAAACCTCCAGCATATTCCCCAATAGCCTGCTGCCCGGCACCTTATCGCACAGGGGTCACGCCGACACCGTAAAGGTCACCACAATATACCCTCCGGCGGCCTCGCGATATCACTGGGAAGAGTCGTAAAGGGGGGGGGGCAGGCGTGTGGGTTCTGCAGGGCCGGCAGCAGTTGTGTTGGCACTGGAGTTGTGTAGTGAGGGATGTGTCAAACATGAAGCATCTGGTTTTGTACAGATCATCTAATCACAGATTTGTGCATGACCTTTTAAAATTGGCATATTTAATGGTTTAATTTCTTCTTAATGTCCTGATTTTTACAGCTATGTGGCTTGGTGACCAATTTTGATTGAATTAAAAGTATCCAAGTGAATACAGTTTGGTCTTCAATATATTAGTCCTGGGTCTGGATCCATGTTGTAAATATGCTTATTGATTTTCACCTACAGCAGAAGGTTCATTAAGGGATATTTGACCAACGATTAAGCTTTTTGTTACGGCGAAACAGCAAGCAAATAGAAAATGATATACTAGAAAAAAACACAGGAATTATTCATGCTTAGTTTCGTTCACTTCATGATGTGTGAAGCTGAACGAAAACGGAATCACTAAAATTCAGTATTTGTGGAAGATCAGCACTTGAGAGCATTTCAAAACATAAAGATTGGAAGTCTCTCATTTGGATAAACCAAATGACTAAAGTTTCAAATTGGAATAAATAAAATGAATAGAATCACACACTGTTGTGACCCGATTCACCTGACCCCTCGTTAATAAGAACTCTGCAAGACCGCAAACGTATGTCGTTGTACATTACAAAATAAGGTGTGTTGTAACACATTGTAAGACACCCTTGCACGTTTGCAGCTTATCTAGACAGGTGCGTGCTACAACATGCCGGTCCTTGGCAGAGTTGCTAAAGGAAGTGAGGTACCTAGCTCTTCTGCGTTCGAAAACGAGTGCGAAGTCGGCACTACTTACTTGACACACCTAATAATGTGGGTCAAGTAGACTATTAAAGACCCTTACACCGCGCATGAGGGGCATGTATATCTACGCGTGTGTATCGCTCATTTAATAATGCTCTAACAAGTGCTATGATGAAGATAGCTGGAAACAAAATATTAGTTTTTTTCTTGAAATAAGAATATACAATTACTTGTCTGTGTGTGGAAAATGCCCTTGTCCATTTCGAAAGGTTTCTTCGCAGAACCTGAAAATGGGTGAAATTTTTCCCCAATTGACCTGGCTATGCGTAGACTGGCAATCCATTTTTTTCTACGCACAAGGCGTTAGCTCACTATCACTAATTTTGGGTATTATAGAAGTTCCAGACCAGCTGTTTTGCCAATTTACAACGAAATTAGAAAATAACGGCCTCATCCGAAATGTGTCTGTGTTCCCTTCGGAAAAAAGCAATCGAGAGAACAATATATCATTGAGAGATCTACAGAAGTTCTTCTTCTCTTGCAAGACATCATCTGCAATATCGCAGGTCAGCCCGTAAGTTTTGATTTTTGTGCGTGCTGTCTTTATGATTCTGAAAAAACTAATGCTAAACATTGATGTTGATTATTTTGCATCTGGGACCCTGCGACTTAGACCGAAATAACATTTCTTTTTTCTCCGATAGCTTATTGTAGACAGTGGATTTTCAGTCTGCCCTGTTACCGAGAAATATATCAGTAGCCTAGTTATACTTGATTAATACACTGCCATCTTTTCTCTAAAAAAAACAGCTCACCAAGCTAAACGACAAGGATTTCATCAGCCGACAGCCCATTTGTCCCGTGGCTGTTATTTGGCGGCGCCAGATGCGCTGTTGTCCGCCCGGGAGCTGCTTATGAAGCAGCGTAGCGGGCCGCCAGAATAGCATAGTGACCGCAGCACAAGGTCGCAAGCCGCACCCGATGCATATGAAAAAGAGCCTAGCAGCTTTCAGAAGAAGACACTCTCATTTATGTCCTCTCTTCAGCGGGCAGCAAGGCTGATGGTAGAATGATTGTGTCTGCTCAGACTCTGGAATTTGAATTTCTGTGGTACCAGCCATGGCCGAAATATATGCCAAAAAAACTGCATGTTGAGTCGTCTGAACTTTATGACACTAGCCTTTGCTAGTGAAAAACAACAACAGAATACAGGTAGCTTAACAACTGTGCAGACCAACTGCAAAAGGTTTTATAACGGTGAATACTTCGCGGAATCTAGGTCGACGGCTTACATGCCTTCTTCATTAAATGTCGAATCCGCACTTACTGAGCGAATTTTCCACGTTGTTCTACTTGCGCGGTAAGTGTAACGAAGCAGGCCATGTGCACTGACGCTAGTCGGCGGATCTCATAAACGGATATGAATTAATAATGTCTAGTGCAAGGTGCACTCCTAATATAAGACAAGTTTGATTATTTCTTTCAGTTTCTTGACACGTAGTTAATCATACAACCAAAAGAGTGCATTTGATATACTTAATTACAAAGATATGAATTATCAAGTACGCTTTACTGGCTGTGGCAATTGATTAAATTGATGAATGCGACGTGACCGATCAGGCTGAAATACGGATCTTTTGCGCCAGCTTATGTCTGCAGTCAGCTTGCTTACATCGAAATTCAAGCGGTTCCACAACATTCTTGCTTCACCAGGTGAAATAACATGCTAAAGTCTAGGAACGCTTACCCGCAATGCCAGTTGCTAATTTGTGTTCTACGAGTCCACTGTGTGCACTGTGATATCAAACTGAGCCGTTCGATCAAGAATCTCTTGTTTCACATATTTACCTGTTCAGTAAGGTTCATTTGCTGCAGATCATTCCACAAGAGTCGAATGAGGTGAATGCGAATTCGATAGTGGTAATATTTAACCCGGTATATTTATATTGATGAAAATTATTTGTACCCGATTGACTGGTTCGATATTTGCATGCGCTATGTTGTTAACGATGCACAATATTCTACAAGAATTCGTTTCAGCATCCAGGAGTCAGATAAAGGTGCTTATGCTCAGACAATATCGCGAGGAATGCTTGATTTCGGAGCTCTAGCTATTTCACTATGAGACCTGTTCACGATTGCTACGTAGCTTACTCTCAGTACCATTTTGGACCTGCAAGAGCAGCGCTCTCAAGCTGCACGTTTCATCCTTTGATATAAATTGTGTCAGCAGATTTTTGTTATAAAGCTCCTGACTCAGTCTTCTCTATCCCTGTAGTCATGTGAGTGGGAATATTGGGGCACTTTTGGAAGCATAGCAGATTCCCAACATGGCTGAACCAGGCTAGAGAAACCAGTCTAGTGTCATACCTTACGATATTCATATATAAATTTCAATGGATGGGGGTTGTCCCCTACCGACTTTGTCATCAAGAGATAAAACTGGGAGTAAAGATAATTATAACAAGATGTCGATAGTGATTTTTGTCACTCAGCCTGAGGTCATCTAGTTCTACGAAGGTGTGCTGTAGTGTTTTTTGCAACCATATCGGTGAGCAAAAGGCGGAAGTATTAGTTTGAACTCACTACCACCATTCGCTGCAAAGCTGTAAGCCACAACGAACAGATAGACCATAAAATGGACAAAACTGTCTTCCTTGAAAATATATGTGAATTGTTTAGAAATAAATGTAATTTGGTAATGGGCTTAGAATAAACGAGCCTTATTACTGGCACTAAAAATAAAAATACTGGCCACATAAACATTTTAAAAACATTTTGTCGTCTGAATTTTTCTATTTCAATTTAATTATTAATTAGCTGTGTGCGCTTCAACAACGTTGGTGGCATTTTTTAGCGCCGTCGTAATGGACATGAAGCAATAAAAACTATGGAAGGAGACGGGAAGGATAAGGATGGATGAGGGTAAAGAAATACAAATATTCGTTAATATTTGTATCCCAAAGTCTTGTTCTACAGCTCACAAAACCGATAATGATATGCAGTTTGATCGTGTGTGTATTCTACATGAGTATGAGACTTCCATTTCAGTAGATAGGTTTCTTGGAAACCCTTAAGAGTGCATTAGCAATAAATCGAGAACCCTTAGTTATAATGACGATTTCCAGCACGGTATGATTCTACGCCCCAAGCAGCCGCTTCAAAAAAATGTCACACTCCGAGATGCAGGACGTTATGGCCTGGTTGATTTGTCTTAAAACTACCGCATAGAAAAAATCACTTCACAAAGACGCAACAGTGCTTTGAACATTTTTAATGTAATTCTGTACACCTGCAATTGAAATGGTGTCCTCATATCGATTTCTGGTTAGAGGTTAAGCCAGTAGATGGTTCAAGTCGTGAGATTTTATCCCAGCGCGTGAGATTTTATCCCAGCGAGTTTTGGAATACATTTATGCAGGCTGCATATATGTAATTAACTCATTGCAAACACAAAATATAGAGTTTTTGATCTTTTCACTATCATGACACGCACCTCCAAATCTTGAAACTATTCTCCTGTTACGGAGAACCCTAGCCAGCTCTATAATAACGTTGTCTCCATGACACTTGCAGAGGTCTCCGGATATGGAGTGGGCGGTATTTTCTGCAGCTCTAATTCGCCGTCGCGTAACTTGCCTCGCGCCCCGTATTCTGGGACAGTGGAGTTTGGCTGCCCTTTAGCGTCAGACCGGAGGGCTGCGTTGCGGCACAGCGTCCAGGACAAGGAGCGTGACAGAAGTGACGAGCCTGAGTCCAGCGGCCAGGGCCTGGAGCTCCGGTCCAGGTTTGCTGCCCTCAGCAGCACCTTAATGAGCCCACGGTGAAATTTTAGATGCGAAGGTTAAGGCTATTTTTGCTGGATGGTTCACTGAAAAACATAATGTTGCGACTAAAAGAATGAGTGCTTTGAAAAATGATAATTAGCAGGTGGGTTTTCATTACCCTGCTTCGGCAGAAATGCCGTTAATAAGACGCCAATATCATGCTCTTACATACCTGAAACATGGCTCCGCGTGAAACGAGGGTAGCAATCACATGTGCTGAATATTTAAGGACTTGGCAACTAAAGATTTATTTGAATGACGAAGACTGAATATGGTTGGGTGATTTCTATCCAAGTTTTGCTGGAAGTTACAAAAATATCAAATTGCATGTTTAATGCATACCTACTGGCAAATTGTGCAGCCATTAATGTTGTAGATTGTTTATTATTCGACGAGCAGCTTTAACCCTCGCCCCACCGGGGGGCCATCGATGGCCCCCCTAAGGTTTTTCCGGGATAGCAGAAAAACGACGAGGCGCAGCACCGCAGTTGAGGGCTCTACCTCTTACTGCATCATTTTCCCATCATCCCTGAAATTTTTACCCCGGGTCACCCAAGGTCAGGTCACCAGACGAGGTCAACCAAGGTCACCTCACTTCACTTTAGAGCTCTGTAAGAGCTACATTTCAAAGTCGATCGATTTGAAACTTCCTATACTTCATAACCCCTCCAGGGTCTACAAGGTGTATATCCGGGATTTTTCGATTTCGTGCCCTGAGGTCAGGTCACGAGGCGACCTCTCCCATTGGAAAAGCATAGGGAAAAGTTGTTTCTTGATATAAAAGCCACAAAAATGATTGCAAATACTCAGACTGCTCAGAACAACGTTTTTGGACACCCTTTCACGGATCCCAGGGGTCATATTTGCCCTTTGACTTTTCCAAGGTCATCCAAGGTCACCAGAGGTCAAAAACAGTATTTTGGCAATAACTTTTGACCTAATTAAGCTAGAGCGGTGAAACAAACACCATCGTGTTTGTCTTGTCACTGGCTTTCATTTGATATACAGCAAGGTTACTTTCTGACCTTTCGTGACCTCAGGTCATATTAGGTCACGAGGTGACCTCTGGAGGTCAAACCACTGGCGGGAGGTCTTTACATTCCACATAGCGGAAAAAGTACTGGCAATTTGCTATCAAATGTACTTAACCAGGCCTCAATAGCTCTAATGACATAAGAGTTATGCCCAGCTTGCTCAATCATTGCATATTTGAGTGAAAATAGCCGATCTTGACCTAATTTGACCTCTGGAAGTCAAACCATTGACCTGAGCACTAAAACATGCAAAGTAATTTCTTACTGAATTCACGCAAGCTTTCTATTGCACTTTGCAGATTTGCGCTAACGCCCATATTTTCGGAGTTAGAGGGGGCCATCGATGGCCCCCCGGTGGGGCGAAGGTGGCGCCGGACCCCTCGGTGGGGCGCGGGTTAAAAGGAGTACCTCCATCTGAGCCATTACTCAAGCGACAGTGTTATTTGTTTTGCTGCGGCCTAGCCCGTTGAAACGCATATCCGACTGGTTTTAGCGCCTGCCTTCACAAAGAGTCCGGCTTTGGTGAGCCTGAAAAGGAGAGTGTCAATTTGCGCGCTTGCACTGTGGGCTTTGGGTTTTCAAAGCGAGATGGCAAATAGTGAAGCTTGTTGGTCGTGTCAATAGGACAGCCGACAAAACTACGGCCCGATACATCGGGCATGGCCGGACACGTGAATGGACCCTCGCGGGCCCCGGCACAAGCATCGATAAGGGCGATAATTGTCAGCGAGGTCCTGACAAGGATGTGTTTATAGCGTAAGACAATAGTGCGTAATCCCTTGAAGATTATCGCCAAGTTAATCACAGAATTTATGCAGTTTGTACTTCATGCGTGACACCATAACACTTTGTGGAGAATATATTTCTGTGTAGAATTATCACGATGTCTTATCATATGGCGAAGTAATTGCTTCGCAAGTTTGCACTTTCTGTGACTACACTGTGCCGCCCTGTGCCCCCTTCCCTTCCCCCACCGTGCATCGCCGCTACACGTTGGTGTAATGGTGGGACGGGGAAATGCAGAGTATGGTGAGTGGTGCCTCGATTTCGCTCGGATCACATTCGTTCTTATGTAAACAGTTAGCTTTTTTAGACAAAAGGGCGTATTTAAATAATCTAGTGTTTTTATTTTTCAAGGCTGCTCCCTCAGCGTGCCCATTCAAACTCAATTCGAAAGCTAGGAGTGTATTTTTTGTCGGGTAAAAAAAAACACTTGGTCAAAAATGAAATATGCTGTACATTCATTACCCGTCTGTTATATCCAATGTCATTCTTAGCCATGCCTGCTAAACAGCACACTATTTAGATGGCTTAGACGAATGTGTTTCATTGATCAAATTTCAGATTGGAATACAGTTTCTTAGATAAATTGTTTACCTGACGAATTTTGGTGCGGGTTGAAGGGAGGCTCCCCTTGCTGGGGCTAGAGTACCTGCTTCAGGTATACATCAGTTTTTTTTAACTAAATGGAAATTGAAGTTCCCGATATTGCTGATAGGCCAGTGCCTTGATTATGGCTTGATAGTGAAAGGATAGTTGCGACACCACCGTGGTGTTGAACATAAACGTACCCCTTGTATTCAGCAAAATAATATCTGATTCATGCATAATTCTAAACAATGACTGCAATAATTTTAGTCCTAATTGAAATCAGTCACAGAACTCAGTTTGTGCTTAAGCCAACGTGGTTTGTGCGTCAGGACTGCCTCAAGAGTACCAAGAGCTCTGTGTGTGCATACTTGCAATACACGCAGAGTAGTCCTGTGGGCTACTGAGGGTACAGACGCAGCGCCAGTGTTGAGAAATAGCCGCTCGCAGTGACTACATTCATGAAGCGTCCTCTAGCCGGCGCGAATTGGCTCTTTACGCATCAGGAAAGCTGTTTACATCATGCGTGGATAACTGCATTACCATAGTGACTGCATGGCCACCTCCGCCCAGGAAGCGGGGCGGATTTCCGAGCTCCCTGCCGGCCACTGCACAGAGGAAGATAGAATTTCTCCTCCGAGGAGGATTCAGTGGCAAAGTAAAGAATTGCCTCTCTGAATCTCAGATCATGTTATTTCAGTACATCTGATTGGACTTCATGACGATGGTCAAATTCTCTAGTGAACTCCTGATTCTACTAATAACTTTCAATCTAAAAACAGTTGATTATACCGCATTATCATCGTCACAGTCACACGCTCTGTGTGGCCGCCGCTCAGGGCGAATTTGCGGTGCTCAGACTGCTGACTGTGTATGACGTTTGACCGCTGATTGAGTGCGCTTGTGACGCCACTGCGCTCTGATATCGTTACCGTCGCGTGCAAACACACGCCATAGAGAATCAGCCACGGCGCCGGCCTTCGCTAATGATATTTATTAGTCTGTCAGTCAGCAGCTGGGCATCCTGCAGCACCAGGGGCGGTGCCAGGGTAAACGCCAGGGGGGGTAAGGTGAAGGTCGGCTTATTCAGGAGGCTACGTTGCAGGGAGTGTGTGCTTAACTGTCGTGATGAGAGGATGGCTCAGTATTCAAACAGACGAATGGGCTATTGCATTTCCCATTCAGCTAATTGTGTTAGACTGTGGAAAGGATTTTCCAGGGGTGAAAGCTCGCTTAGATGATGACCCATACTGTCCATAGAAAAAAATGATGAGATAATCTGCTGCTTTCTGATATATGATCAGCTCAAAGTTTAAGTGAAACGTTTGTAGTAGACAAGGTCACTACTCCAGAATAATGAGGCCTTTGCGTTGTTGAATTTTGTCATAGCATAAGATCGTTAGGCACGGATTAAATTAAATAAGGTTTCCATGAGTCAAAATGATTGATGAAATTATTCCCGTAAAGTTATGCCTATTAGGCAGCTAACCTGTGAACGAAGAATCTTTCTGTGGTCTGAGAAACCCGGGTCTCACTTTTTTATACAAATTTTGTCCAAGTTGTTACCAGTACGGCTGTTGAAGTCGGAGTCTCACTAAAGTCATCAATGGACTTGTCACTGAGACCCTGACCCCACCACTCGAACGAGCAGCTACCACAATGAAGGGTTAATTTAGAAGCCAAAGTTTAACGTCCCACAAAGCACAGGGACGGCCACCCCGCTCAGGTTACCCTCTCACCAGTCAATTTCCAGCCGACCTACGTCGGGTAAGCTATTGGGCGCCGGAGCGTCTTAGGGGAACCGATAACAAGCCTGGACATGCACTGGCACTGCATGTTTCTGAGCAGCGGGCCGGAGCACAACGCTCTACCCATGGGCGCCGAAAGCGGGGGAGGGGGGACGGGGGACGCGTCCCCTTGCCGGCCAACCTGGGGGACGTCCCCCCCAAAAAGAGTTTGGTCCATCGTCATTAATGCTGTCAGCAGAGATGGCCTACGCTACGTTACGGTTCGATTCTGGCCAAAACTACGCTACAGAATTACGCTACGTTATATTTCATCGCCTACGGAATTACAGTAAAAATATACCGTACTGTGATATCAACATTTTGTTGACACGTTCATACTTAAACCATCGCCCCGGTGGGGGGTGTTTGAACACCCCCTTGGATTTTACCGGTGCTACGAAAAAACGTCGGCGCGAAGCGCCGCCGTACTTGACGCATCTTATCCTTGATCAATTCCAAAGCTTTCCTCAAAATTTTAAGGTTGGGTCATCTCAGGTCAGGTCACCAGTGCAGGTTAAGTGAATTCACCCCCAAATTGTTTATGGTGCCATAAAAAGAAAGAGGTGAATCCATCAGGTTGAAACTGACACCACATATTGGGCCTACCGAGTACTACAAAATATATTCCGAGTGTTTTCATATCGATGACCTTAGAGATGTCATCTGGGCTACTTAAGCAGATTTTCAGACTTGTGTCAATAACTTTGCAGGAAATGACGATACAGTTTTTATTTTGATATGATTACGTTGAGATTGCTATTGCGAGGCGATTGTGCATATTGACTATGCTAGATTAGATAGTGACCTTGACCTGACCTGATGTGTGTTACCTGATGACCTGATGTGTATGACCTGATGTGTGTGATCAATAGTCGGGAATTCTTGTCACCAGTTAAAAAAATCCATAAATTGGAATCAACCGACTTCTAATTTTTGCAGGCCCAAAAGTGTGTCCGTGATTTACAATTCCACCAAAAGGTCCGATCTTAATTGACAGCGATTTGATGCATTTCTCATGGAATTTTTTAAGTTTGTAATTTTAGAGTAATGGTCGTTACTTGTTCAAATATTATCACTTCTGTTTCAAATTTCGAATTAAAGCAAATCGTTACCAAGAATCCTTAGTACCGTTATCGAGATCACGAGAAGGTTTATACATATATGACGTAATTTTTTCGTAGTACACTACTATACGCTAAATTTTGGCGTAGTACGCTACAAAATTCGCCCAGCTACGCTACGTTTCATTTCCAGAACTACGGCTACGGAAAAATAATTTCGTAACGTAGCGTAGGCCATCTCTGGCTTTCAGACCTGACAGCCTCAATGACGATGGATGATTTGGTACCTGTACCAAATATGCTCAGAATTCGCCTCCCCCGGTCAGCACCAGCCCTGGTCCGTACCCCCTGTACAAATTTCGTGGTGGCACCCCTGGCTCTACCAACCGAGCTGCCAGGGTGGCATTGTTACAGATAATACCTCCAAGGAAGTTGTATTAGTCACGCGGACCCAATGTTCTCTAGAATAGTCAAACATTCCGAACAGTGGCCAGAAAATTGTGCTATTTTGCTCAACGCAGACTAATCTAGCACGAGTATAATGAGCGTCTCCCCAGAATAAGATATTCAAGTGACTTTGATAGCGTCGATACGTTTCTGCAAACAAAATCAGGTGCCCACTTAACCCTCATCAGGTGGGAGGGGGTGTTTGAACACCCCCTCGGGTTTATTACCGGCGGCACCAAACAACGGCGGCGCGAAGAGCCCTGCGATCAAGTGCAGGCGACTAGTGCAGGTTAAGTGAACTCACCTCCAAAAAAGTTTAAGATAGCATAAGTAGGAATATACACAGGCATAATCTATGCGACTGAAACTCATCACATAATGGGCCCAGGAGCTGATTTAAAATATACTCCGAGATTTTTCATATCGATGGCCTAGGGTCAGGAATGGATCATGACCTATCCATTGGTAATGCATGGGGAAAACGGGAACTGACCGTAAAATTGCTTTATTTTTGTAAATGCAGCTCAGAGGTCGAAAAACCTACCATTTTGGCATTCTAAATGGTGACAGCCCAAGGTGGACAAGGTGACAAAAATTACCCGACATGTTTCTTCCAGACCAATAACGGAGCAAACCACCAAAATTGGCAATTGTAATTTGAGCTCGCAATTTTTCAACAACTAGAATGGTCCAGG
This sequence comes from Lepas anatifera, assembly GCA_034440635.1. Lineage (NCBI taxonomy): Eukaryota > Metazoa > Arthropoda > Thecostraca > Lepadidae > Lepas > Lepas anatifera. The sequence goes on along the minus strand of JAOTON010001615.1, from coordinate 2,111,524 downwards.
AGTATCCTTTGGCATCTTACTAACATAAAAAACTTTGCAGCCTGGGCTGGTGACACATTTATGGTTCGACGTTCTCAATGGTGACACACTGGACACGTTTTTGGCCCCTGATGCAGCTTAGAAAACCTTAATATTCTCAAAATTGTAGTATCCATGGCCCCTTTGCAGGATCACGTTGCAAGCTTGGACATGTGACATCTGAGAGGTCATTTATGAACTATCCACCAGCCTTTGCATTTTTCCACCATATCGCATAAGGACCAAGTTCAAGGGAATGGCTCCCCCCACGGTGGAGGTGGCTCGGGGGTCCCCGGGGCGAGTGTTAACATGCGCATTGACGAGGGAGGCGGGTACCCGGCCCCTCCTGATTTCTGGAGACCTAAAAACGCGGCAGTGCATAGCGCCGCCGTACTTGGCATACCTTTTCTCTGATCATTTTTACAACTTAAGTCAAAATCCCAAGGTTTTGTCATCCCAGGTCAGGTCACCAGTGCAGGTCAAGTCACCTGACCTGAGATGACGCAACTTTAAAATTTTGGGGGAAAGTTATGGAATTTATCAAGGATAAGGTGTCCTAGGTACATACGTCGATTTTTCGCGAATGATTCCGAGCCTATTTAAGTGGGACGTGCGTTGCTTTGCGTGCCTCTTGGCCACTGGCGGTGGAACTAGGGGAGAGGGGGGGTGGCACCGGGCATGGTGCCCCCCTTAAATCATAAATTTTTATCCTAACCCTTTGGCGTTGACTGGAAAGAAATGGGTTGAAAAGCGCAGACTTCCCCACTTAAATTCAGACGTTTCGTCGTCACGGCTCTAGGCTGATTAATTTGACAGCTTGTGACCAAAATTGGCGTCAGGTTAGGTGTAGTCAACAAGTTATGGCGTCATTTCCAAACTCATGCAATGCGATTGCTCTTCTAAAATGAGGCTGACAAAACTTTGCTTCTAGAAGTAACTTGGCTTCTAGTAACTTGGCTTCTAGAAGAACCAGATCAAGTTTTTAAACATAATTAGAAATCTCTTGAAGGGAGAATTATACACATGATATTCATTGTGACGTCATGTTAATGTCAGGGTCAGCAGAGGTTGCCAAAGGTCACGGTTTTCGGTTTTTGTGTATATACCTTTAAAAAGAAACAAGATGCAGTCTTAAATGAGGAATCATAGCGATGAGCATAGCTCTAGGATTCCAATGACATGCAAGGTGACTTTTAAAAAGGCAGTATTGGCCTGGACCTCACATCAAGGCCATGATGTGACTTTTAAAGGTCATGTCGCATATCATTTTAATCCTTGGGTCAATTCAAACACATCAATACCTTTGGTTTTGTTCTAGGTTTAATGGTGCTTGATCTGTAACATATTTCTTTAATTGATCTCAATTAGATCCAATTTGGCCCACTGTGACGTAGAAAAAGCTCGGCTCCAAAGTAAAAGATGGAAGGGTGCCTTCCGCGCAGTTTCAATTTTTTCAATCACTTCCGGCTCCCGAGATTGTTGTGGTCCGATCGGACCACTAAGGCAATGGTGTGTACGGAAAGAGCCCAGGCGGGGCCGGGTTAAGTTACGAACAGCTTTTTGTCTTCCTAGAAGCTGTAGCTGGAGTATTAATTACCATCAATAGTAGATCCAGTTTGGTTTAGTTAAGCTTATTAAACAAAAAATTACCAACAGATATGAACAACCTCTGACAGGTGAAATACAAAAGGTAAAAAAGTGAACGCACAACATTTACCATTACTAGTAGCTGTAGATCAGTGTGGCTAAAACAGTTCATTATACAATTCTGACTAGACCTTGGTATCGCAATCACAAACATTTAGCAGAAAACAGTCTCCATTACCAGCCGTCCCCGGCGATTCCACAGCCTTGCATGATTCCCTGTGGGAGACCTCTGTGATAGCGTAATTTCTCATAAAGCAAACGCTCCCGCTGCCTGTCGCGCTACGTAATTGTATTTGATCGCCTCCATCGCTGGAGCCCTCCTTCCGCAGTTGTGCGACGCTTCAGCGATATTACCGCGCCGTATTAACTTCCGGAAGCACTTGCGTGCGTTAGTGAACTAGAAATTGCGCCAGCTCCCGCGGGGGTCGGCGGTGTTTACTTGGAACGGGGTCACAGCCAGCCACGCGACCTCTGCCGGCCAACAGCCGGAAACAGCTGACTGCGCTCCGGGAGACCCAGCATGCATACTCAACGGCTTGGTTTGGGAGAACAAAATGGAGGCTGGACGTTCAACGCACTGGAACAAACACTGTCCACAGTAAAAGTTGTGGCAATAAGAGCCGGGGACAAATTTAGATAAGTATAGAACCGATATTTTGTGTGCATGCTTATGTTTAGACTTATAGTTACTAACGCAATCGAACAGTTTCTTTTTCCGTCAGTTCGTTACCTCAGGGATGCCATCTGCGATTCTAGTCCAGTTCCCTGCTTCCGTGGGCTAAACTTTGGAATGTTGTAGGTGCTCGCTAGTTTTACCCGCGTCGGCACGGAGTCCGCACCACCGTCGCAGGCACGGGTGTCCCCTAACATCTCAGCAACTACACTAGGTTGCACCACCCGTTCAACTCTAATCTGGCCACGCGTGCACCCTGGAGCAAACTGACTACGCTTTCGTGGTGGACAAGATGCCACCAAAGACATCTGCCGCCGCACACTGGGCAGCGATCGCCCGTCTTGCGCCGACCTCGGCTACCTGATTGGCCGGATCGTCTCCTCCAACATGGCCTCACTCCGCTTCGGTGGTGCCCGCAATGTTGATCTCACCGAGCTCCAGACCAACCTGGTGCCCTATCCGCGCATCCGCTTCCCGTTGGTGACGTGCGCTCCGGTAATCTCTGCCGAGAGGGCGTACCACGAGCACCTGTCTGTATTATTAACGCCTGCTTCGAGTCCGTCAACTCTAGATCTAAGATCTAATGTTCTTGAGAGTGACCCGCACCACGGCAAGTACATGACCTGCTGTATGTTGTGTCGTGGTGATGTGGTCCCCAGGGACGTCAAATGGGATATCCACCATATCGGCATATTAATTATTGATGCCGCCATCGATACCATCAAGATCTGGCGTCCCATTCTGTTCGCCGACTGATGTCCAACCGGCTTCAAGATCGGCATCAACTATCAGCCCTCACCATCATCCCTGGTGCTGGCCTAGCCTGGCCAAGATCAGCCTTGATCAGTCTGCATATTCTTCAGCGCCATCGCCGGATTATGGGTCGTCGGGGTGCGTGCTCTTGGCTAGTCTCCTGCCTTCGTCCTGCGGAAAAGTAAGTGGGTGCACCGGGTGTGAGATGACCGAGCCCGTTCCAGCTGTCAGCAGAGTTTTGTCAGCACAATCAGCGGGCCGCGTTGCGCCACGTACAGGATGAGCTCGGGAACTAGTTCAGAGGTTTTAGGGTGAGGCTGCTTTGTATGAAAACCGTAATGCAAGTGGAGCCTAATATTTTTAATGGTATAAAGGTTTCAGTTCCCTTTGCTGAGCACAAACAAGAGGCGGTTATGGCGCGATGTTACTTTTTGGAGGAGAGGTTAGAGGTCCGCTGACAAAACTGTGCGACAGTGGAACAGGGCGTGACTGTCGCTGAGTGTCCGTGGCGGGGGCTCTGTCGCGTTGTGGGCGCGGGTGCTCCTGTGGGAACTCGGCATGGCGTTAATTAATCTACCATCGTTGTGCCCGTTGCGGGTGGATGGCAAGCGGATTGTGATTTCGAGGCGTGGGGTGTGACTATGCCGACGCGTGCATACATCTCGCTGTTTTTCAGCGTCCCACACAAGCAGGTTTTTTCTATCGTCAACGACACGTTGGTCGTCACCGGCGACCGTATCAGGTGGCATTAATTAGGAGGTGCCCTGGAAGATGTGTAAATTTAATCCCCCAGTGTGAAACTCTCTTGCGAATACTTTACCTTACGATTATTATTTGTTTCATCTTAAGATGCCCCAACCTGCTATGGTGAACATGTTACTGACTCGAGTGTGACTAATTGATGATAGATAGGCAGCCACCCAGGTGGGAGCCGGGTACATTAATATGAACGAGGTCTAAAGGCGGGGCTTGTATCCTTGAGAGCGCTGCTTTTCGCCGATGCTGGGTGACGTCATGCTTGGTTGGTGGGGACGATGCGATGTTGGGCTTGGCTTGTGTTACGCGTTGGTGACACATCAAGTCACTCCGATAAAGAGAATCCCAGTTAATCTCGCCTGACCTACTAGAATCTCATAAAACGTGCTTGGTCATGTGTTTGTCGTTCTAAAAACAACTGTAAAGCGAATAGAACCCTAATTGACTAGCTGAAGCCATATGAATTGTGAAGAAATGTTACACTAGCTATACAATCGGCACCAGACTCGCAAATTCAGTTTAAATGTGAAAATAGCAAGATGTTTATGCATCTCTTGGAAGGGTAAACTTGACTTAAATATTGTGACTCCAATTAGAACACTGCCTATCCATGCAGAGCCTGGTCGTGTGTTTGTCGTTCTATAAAATGTGAAAGTGAATCGAACCCAAAATGACCAGCTGAAACCATGTAAACTATGAAGCGAATGTAATACTGACCGCAGTAATCCAGCGCCGGGCTCACTAATCTTGGCTAGAATGTGAAAATAGCATGGTTTTTGTTATTGTGTCTCCTGGTAGGGCAAATTCTGCCTAAATGTGACCTCTTAGAACACTGACTAATTTGAGCAGGATCTATTATTGGATGTAGTCCCGGTGCCGCCCGGCTTGCCTCAGTCCACCGTCAGAGCCGCATGACGAAATCCATGGAGCGAAGCGGATTGATATTTCTCAAGAGGCTCTATTCTGGCCGCTTGTTGGTTCTGACAATTAATGCCAGGGCTCTGCAATTGTGTAGGGTGATAGCCCTTTACGCTAGACGCCCAAACTAAGGCCCCAAAATCTAAATTCAAAATAGTTTTTGAGAAATTTTGGATCAACTGTTTTCAATTTTGCATTTTTCCCATTTTTATTTCTTAAGCGACGAACTTGAAATTTACCTCCTTTTGAATAAGTAGCAGGGCCACCTAAGAAAAAATCGAACTGGTCCGACAATATTTATTACGCTAAAACGCAGTATTTCTAATACAAGCAAAAAGCTATTGGAATTTGACGGCCGACTTATAAGCTCGAAATGTCAGAAGGCACACTTCAGTTAGTTTACAGACAGCCACCTGGAGGTAGCTAGGTCAATTTTCTTGTGCTTAGACATAGTTTCCAGTGGAAAACGTAAAATTCTGACCTAATCCTTGCCATTTTGCCGGAGGACTGCATTTTTGCTCACTTCATTTAAATCATAATATCTCACGATCTGATGCGCCGATTTGACTTTCATGTCAAATAATGAAAGAACATTGCTTCCCCCTGATCATATTTGGAGATGGATATCGTGATATTAAAATTCGTTGTTTTATATGTATAAATATAATTTTAGTAGAAAACCTTTATTTGTAGCTTCTCTGCCCGAGCACATGTCATTCACAAGCTCACAATTGACATGGCTGAATAGGAAAATTAATTGCAGTCATTTCATTTATTTACACTACCAACTTATCTCCAACGGCTTTCGAGTACTTCGTCCGAAAGGGTATTTCAAGGAGCTAAATTTCTCGGAACACGTTTGCTTCTCACCATGGTTTCAAGTCCTCAAAATAAATGGAAGTAGATGCAATTTGGTATGAAGCTAGCTTAGGGTCACCGATACAAGTGGTTTTAGGCCAACATAATGTTTGATTCGTCTTCTAGAAACAGTATTGTATCATGCATTTTCTGTACGAACACAGCACCCGGCGCAACGATCACGGCATCGTTTTGATTGAGGGATACCGGCCAGAGACTTGACGGGTCACAAGTGTAGGGTTAGTGGGAGCCGGTACATTGTGGCGCGGTGGTATAGTGGTTAGAGACACTGTCTCGTGATCAGGGGTGCCCGGTTCGAATCCGGGGTTGAATGGGTGGTATTTGCTAGTTATTTCAAAGAAAAGAATGATAAAACTGACTTACAGGCTTATGAAGAGATACATTAAGAAGGAAATATGGTTTGCTTTCAGCACATTGTCATGCGGCTCTCCTGCGCCGGTGGGGCGTTAGCCCAGGTTGCAGACCAGGGTTTGGCTATTGTGTGAGTGTACCTACAAAGCCACCACCGTTACTCATCGGAGTAAGCGGCCATAGATGGTGGCATGCGTGCCGGAGGGACGTGACCGGGACGCCTACCTTTTCTACTGCAGCGGACTGTCTTTGCCGTGGCGGCGGTCGGCCGGAAGGATATGTTTTCAGCCCCAAATTTGGTGGCCTGGCGGCGGGTGCTATCCATGCGCTGCTGGACCTGGGAGTTTGCACCCACGGACGTGTGAGGAAACAAACATATGAGGAAGTTATCGGACCTCCCTGCTTCCTCAGCGATGCTGGGTATGCCTCCGTAGCTGTTGAGGAGCCACTGCACCCGTCGCGGATCCCAGGCTATGTGCGCTGAGGGACGGGTGACATTCTGAGCCTGGTGGCTGCCCTGAGGGGGCACTGCCGCGCTGTGAGGCCTGAAAGGAGAGGAGTGGACCGACCGGACGACCCGCTGGGTACGGGGTGACGGGAGAGCGCGGATGTCGGCGAGGTGACGAGACACCCCCGGTACCGCTAGTCGCGTTCCCGCCATCCAAGCGGAATGGTGACGATTCTGGCTTTTGGCAGCTTTACGGCACCCATTTTGGCCCTGGTGAATCCTAAATTTAATCAGCTCGATGCTTTCGGCACTGACTGTCTGCACTTGATCTGGGCGTCCCCCCCCTGAGTGGCTTTTTTAGCAGTTTTTGGCGAGCACGGATGTGCGATATTGAGTGCGGCTGAGGTCGGGCGAGATCAGTTTTTACATGTTCAACTGCGATATGACCCTATGTAATCGGTACCGTGTACTTATTAAATGTGTGCTTTCTGCCTTGCTGTTCACTTCTGTTTCTGTTTTCCTGCTATTATTAAAATGAAATAAAAATATTGGTCGAAAAAGGTAGTTGCTGAGACCGGAAGGCAGCGCTAGATAGCCCGTCGTGATCGCTGCGGAAAACATGTTAAGTGTTTTAATCAGGTCACTTGGCACTTATTGTTATCGAACATGTTCACCATATTATCAAACATGTTCATACATGTTATCGAAACTACGCCAATTTCCCCATGCTAATGGAGTGGTCATGTGACCCTAACCTGACCCCAGGTCATTGATATAGAAATCATGCTCCCAAATAGATTTTTAATAGGTGACATTATGTGACGTGAATTTGTGACCGATAGACTAAGACTGCCCTTACTGCTGCACCTCTAAACACTTTTTGAGGTTTGGTCACTTGACCTGGGCTTGTGATGTGACGTGATATCACATGGCCCTAAACTTTTGTTTGAAGTGGCGAAAACGACCGGGTGACTGGTATACAACGTATACTGCAATGTTTTTTCCGGGCTTGTGTGAAAGCCCTTAGTGAGAGAGGCGGGCACCCGACCAGCGTACCGGCGCCTGTTAATGAATTCAAATAATATCTAACTGCAACTTACTGTCCTTATCTGTTCTGATTCGCAAATAGCTAGAGGGGATTCGAATCTACCCCACCCCCCTAGGGCCAGTGTGAAAAATGGCTCCTGTTGCACTGGAATGAGAACAATTTGAGAAGGGTCACAGTTCACAGGTGTAGCAAGTACGGTGGCGCGGCACGCTGACGGAATTGGTAGGCCTGAGAACTAAGCGAGCACCCTCCGTGCGTGTGCGTGTTAATTGCTAATTGTTGAAGCCGGAATACCTGCAGTCACCGCGGGAGTGCGGGCAAGTTTCAAAGTACCAACCCAAAAACCTGCAGAGAAGCAGCTACTTTCAAAGTACAAACAATACAATGAGGCAATTTTGTCTCACTGCTCGTAGAAGTGAAGTGAGTAACAGGTAAGAGATATAGTCATTCTGCAAGAGCAAATAGCAGCTTCGTAGGGGTTGGGCGGGCTGCGAGTAGCGGGGCGGGACAGTTACCACGACAGGTGCCCGGGAGGCGAGCGGGTCCGGGGACGTGCTTAAATAACCACAGGAGTTGCGTCGGGGGGGGGTGTGTAAGCCAACAGACCAAAATTAAAAAAAAAGCTTATTTAGTATGACTCTTCATTTCCGTTGGATCGGCTGCTGTGTTTCTTGGCCTAAGGTGGCAGAGAAAGTACACAGTTCGAAGAAACTTGGAAAATTTACCAACAAACAATGGGTTGATAGATAATAGCCAAGCAGCCCCAATACTATATCGACATTTGTGAAAGCCCATCTATTAGTATGCCAACGCAGGCAAAGTTTCCTAGTCCTCATTCAGATCCCTGGCAAGGGCTCTGCGTAAGTGTTATTTCCTCCTCTCTGATGATAGTGGTTATTGGTCCCCAGTGGCAGATGCTGCTGCTGCCGTCTAGGCCTCGGAGAGCCATTAAGGCTTCCACTTTGTTTAAAATAGATAAGACCGAACAAACCAATGGGCACTCGAGACACCCACTTTGCGTCCCACGTGAACGCAGGTCCGTTTGTTTGAATGAAACCGTGAAATTGGACATAAATTTCAAGAAATTCTGGCATGTACATACTTGTGTGTGTTTATAGACTTCACTGTCTGTCACCCACTTGCAATTAAGTTCATGATTTTGGGTTGAATAGTTGCCTTTCCTTATTTCCATCCACGCAAGCCATGTTCTTAAAGTCCATTTAGTGAAGCAGCTGTACCAAAAATCTTCCACTTTTAATGACATGAAGCTTCTATTTTCATTGCCTCCGAAACTGTTTATCAATTAGGCATTCTATGTTTATAGTGCAAATGGAGGCTGGTGATTGAAATCTGCTCTTGTCCTGGTTTCGGTGACGATGCTGTGTCTGACTCCAATTTCATTACACCAACGCCTTGCACGTGCAAGGGTCACGGTCAAACCATAAAGGTCACCCAGCAGCATGCCCTGAGGCGGTCAGACTGCCCCTGGGGTTAGAGCCGAAGAGGGGAGGGGAAGACAAGGCTGGAGGAAAAGAGGTATATATCAATATATCAAACCCCTGAGGAGTTAACTGCTCCGTTTGTAAATGCGATTTCATATCAATGAAATTTTAGCATAGCGCAAGGAATGTTTCTTGCGTTTAATAGTGGTTGACCTGCATTGGCTACACCGGCTAGCGTGGGCTTTCACTGCCCAGTCCAAGCTGAAACAAGTGGAAAGGTGGCGTGCAAGTGAAGAAGAAACAGAGAGCATTTAAAGGGAATGTGGCACCTTCATAACGTGATTTTAACTGAGATAGCCAAGTTGTAAAGCAAGTCGGAAAACCCGGTACTCCATATATCATTTGTCTTGGAACTCGATATTTCCGTAGACAAAGCTAAAACCTACCTGACACCAAACCCTCATCAACCCCTCGCCGGGCGGCCATTGTTGTGAGCTTCTGGTGTGACGATAAATGCCGACGTCACGATGAGCATCAGCCAACCGAAGCCCTTGAAGCGTTTCAAGTATGGTAGTGGTTGCCAGATCGTGACATCATCCACAAGCTGATATTTATTTCTTTTTCTAGATGGGTATTTTACAAATAAAAATATTGAGCTTATTGTACATTTTTCAGAGAAATAATGAGTGGTTTCATTATTTTCGGCTAAAAGTATGACTAATTGCATTAAATTCCAGGATTAGACCAAGGTGTCACATTCCCTTTAACTCCCCATAGACAGAAACGTGCTTCAGTATAGCCAATAATACGTCACATGTCGGCTATCTGTTGATACGTTGTCTCACTGTCCGCACAGCGCCTTCAAATCTCCACGGGCAGTAGGGTTTGGTGCAGGATCACCCTGGATTTAAAATTGTCGTATTGTATATGCCTTATGGCCTTCCGTGGTAAGGATTGAACCCAAAAATTGTCATTCGTATGCTGGCGACTGTTCTTATCTATAGTCCGTCTCAAATTGGAATAATTTTACATGTAGAATAAAGATCATCCGCGCCAGAACAGTCAAGTGTTGAGGACTTTTATCACACTGCCCTTGAAAAATAAGTCAATAACATCTTCCAATTTATTCCGTTATTGCAGTTTCACATTTTTAGTTTCTTTTATTAACCTCGTCAGAAAGCTCGGACAATGTCAAAAGATTCTATTTGCTTAGAATTTGGGTTAAAAAACTAAGCTGAGGCCAGAACAGGGCGCCTAACTCTGCCCATGGGCGGCCTTGATCCCACGACCCTTCACTTACTGCAAAGGTCACGTTGTCGGGCTCAACGCACGCGCTAGCCGACTACGTCACCCAGACCCTTTCCAGTGATATCAAGCGTGTTACAGGACCACCAGTAAGCACCTGGCGCAGTCTCGGCAGCACAAATGACAACACAGTGTCAAATGTAGCACATTTGACCAGAAAAGTTCTACTGGGGACACCCTCCCTGCATCTATTTCACCAGCACGTCTCGTTAGACCCGTTGTGACGGGTGCGCCGTGCCGGGTCGTGGAGCCGTGCCTCGGGCCACGTGTTGACAGACTGTCCTGTCCTGCCAGCCCGGCCTCAGCACCCATTCAGCCGGTATTGAGTACGAGCCGGCCGAGACGAGCCTCTAAAGGTCGGCATATTGGGCTGCCGAGTTTTTAAGTGGCCGGCTCATCAGGCCGGGCCTTCTTGGTGCAGTGCGGGCATTGTCGGCCAGATGAAGCTGGGCCGCGCCGGACTCGCCCGATCAATGCGGCCTCCACCCAGGCGGCCCAGTCAACAGCCGGCCCCCGGGCGGCGGCGTCGCACCGCGCACTCCCTCCTGGGCATGGCAGCGAATTTTCTTCGGAATGAAAACAGAAAATATAACTGATTGCTGTATTGATCTGATGAATTCGACCTGAGCTGATGTCCTCACTATTGATAGAATTCCAGTAGTCATGGCGGGGTGTTATACACATATCTGAATTCTGATTTAGATGTGTGCTATTTGTATGTGTTAGATTAAAGTGATTAAGTTCCAAATCAAGCTAAGAGATGGCGCGGTGTAGCATAAGAATGTAATTAGATAATGACTGGTGGTATTTGGCGCACGACTGAACAGGCTGATTATCTTGGTGTCGGTTGAGTACATTTGTGTCGTATTGTTTTATTTCTTGCTAGTCGCTGGGTAATTAAGACAGCAATACTCCTAAGTTACAACCTCGTCGCACATTTTGCAAACGCTCGCAACATTTTGTGTCACTTAAGTGCGTTGTATATTTTAAGGAATTGGGACTGGTGGGCATTCGGCTGAAAGGGGCACATCTGCCCATTAAAGGGGCACTTTTAGGCAATCAAAAGAGCACATAAAAGGAGTAAAATGTCTGCGTAATGTTCTTAGGTCCTGCGTAAGGTTCTTACACGAAATTAATGCGAAGTTTCGAGAATATGAAGATGAGTTCATGAATATGTAGTGGTTTGGGATTACCATTACTAGCCATTGTAACGTCATGTAATGACCACGCCTCGCAGCGTAGGAACAAACGTATTGCCTGGAACCCTTTGAAACCTATGTGCTAAACGAGACAAGTACTAGTGAATTTAAACACGTATAACTTGCCTTAACACGCGCATTGACGGGGGTACCCGCCCCTTCGGGTTTTTCGGAGATAGCATAAAAACGACGGCGCGTTGCGCCACCGTACTTGGCATACCTTTTTCTCATCATTTTTACAACTTCTGCGTAAATTTTAAGGTTAGGTCATCTCAGGTCAAGTGACCGGTACAGGTCAAGGGACCTGATCTTAAAAAAGTTTAAGATAGCATAAGTCGGAACAGGGTGAACTTATCAAATTGAAACTCATATCACATAATGGGCCTAACGAGTTCTCTAAAATATGTTCCGGTACTTTTTATATCGATGACCTAAAGTCAGGTAAGAGCCATGACCTCTCCATTTGAAATACATGGGAAAAATGGTTTTAACTAAATAACTCCGCAATGAATAGAGATAGAGCGTTTATTTTAACCGCATTAGATTGGTCTCGTCATTTTAGTTCTAATGATATACATTTTGCCAAATTTGACCTTGACCTTACTTCAGGTCAGGTCAAATCCTTGATTTGACCTAGCAAGGTCAAATTATATATCATTCGATTTGGCTTGCTGCGAGGATTCATATGGTTTAAATTGTTTTGATTTATCTTTACTTGTTCAGATGTTATGACCAAAAACCTTCATTTACACGTTATCCCTATGACGCATGTTTTGACCTCTCGTGACCTTAAATGTGACCTGAAAAAAGTGGTGCAAATATTTTCGATGGAGAAGTGGATGGGCTACCCAACGCCGTTTACCGTTATTCGCTACCTAGTCTGGTTCTTGATATCTCAGGGGGGGCGGGTACCCGCCACCCCCGTCAAAGCGAAGGTGGCTCAAACCCCCGTCAATGCAGGTGTTAATGACAAGTTTCTACCGTGAATATGTTTGAATATGTTGGCAAATTATTCAGTGTAATTTATTCAGTATGTTATATATCATGATCATTAAGTTGAAAACATTTTCCCATCTGTTTCCAACGAAGAGGTTATCGCTTGTACCTGACCTTAGGTCATCAATAGATACAAAATACGGGAATATCTTTATAGAACTCGATAGGATCATTGTGTGATATGAGTTTCAATTGGAGAGGTTTCCCTGTTCTGATTTATGATATCTTAAACTTGCTGAGGTAAGGTCACTCGACCTGCACTGGTGTCCTGATCTGAGATGAAACAATTTTTAAATTTTTTCCTGACGCTGTAAGAAATTATCATAGAAAATATGAAATATACTAACTACTAAAAAAATATACTAACTACAGCGGTGCGTAGCCCCCCCGCCGTTTGTATTATTTCTCCAAAAACCCGAAGGAATGGTTACCCGCCCCGCCCATGAATGCGCATGTTAAAATGTGTCTGGAGTGAAAATCCAGAGCTTTAATTCAAAGTAAAACAACTCAATTAGTGACATGCATTCACCGGTCTATCCAGGCAGCATGATGAAGCACGGTTGAAAACAAATTGGAAATTAGAAGTCATAGGTGACACAGGTCATACTCTGCATGGTTGAGAGGCCTTATTCTTCTCGATGTCACGGTATTTGGCACTGTCCCTCGTTTAACGATATTGCTCAGTGAAGAACAGGTATATATGCATTTATTTTTTCTTGGGTCTTTCAGGGCAGCATTGTCCACTCTGATCCAGATACCACCTTCAAGTACGTCACTGACTGCAGTTCCACGGGTCAATACCGCGACTGGGCCGAATGGGACCACTGAAAGGTTGCAACAGGGAAGCACCGCCGTTATGGCTCTTGACGATCTCATGAAGATAAAGCTCTTTGGCATAAAGCCAACGTATCATCAAATATGGTCATGACTTTAACCTCTCAGCTCCAAAGGATAGATTGACACCTCTATAGACACCTGCATTCACATCACACTCAAGTACGTAACTACGCCATTATGTCCACTCATCACAGATACGATGACACGAGCATTATCCATTCCTATAGGCACAAACGTCATTCCACGTAGTGCAGCATCACCACTTGTACTGCAAGGTGTCTCAGAAGAATGACGTGGGATTTGCAGATCTGCGAAGTGACATTACTTTTTCATTCTTCCCCGACATCTACATGCTGAAAGTTTGGTTTTAATTCCTTGTAGGTGATCTCTTCTCATTCTTTTTTTTCTTCGACGCCCCCACCATGCACTGAAAATTAGAGTATTTCTTATTTACTTTACACAAGAGGCCTCTGCAAGCACTTGGTGTGCAGCCAAAATTGATGGACAAACGTTCTTAGTTTGAAATTTGTGTATTGTGTTCTTCAAACTAGGTACTACCAGGGTCCCAGTATATCTCGCTCTCAAAGCCGGGACCTTTTCTTAAATGTTTTAAAACTTCAATATCTGATTTGACACCAGTAGCGTAACTGTGAGGCTTGGTTTGCACGGTAAGAACTTTGAATGAATGAGTTTTGAGCCTCTGCGACTATTTTGACTTTTGGACCTCAATAGGGGAGATGTCGGGCCCTGGGGATTAAATAAATAGGGTGGTTGAAGGTAAAAATAATGCAATGGATGGAATTTGACTTTCGCACGCCTATTCCTTACACAAAAATGCAAACTTTGTCGACGTTCTTGCCTGCGCGAACAAAAATATTGTTGAAACACCCTATGCTATAGTTCAATATGAGGAAACCTTAGACCGAGTAGGCTAACACTAGTTCCGTTTAAATTCCACTTGCTTTGCTATTGTCAACGCTCTTAGGCTCAGCCACGTAGAATTATACCATATCATTTTGTCTGTGTGAGAAAAAGTCCTCCGGCATCCTACTCCCACAACATGCCACCCCATGCAACATTCTTCCCCGCTATAGAAGATTTTAGTTTAGTATAGCCAGTTGCTCTTAAACTAGGCTCCCCAGTTACACCTTCCCCACAAGGCTTAGCATGAGGGCCAAGGGGCCCGGTGTCTCCAATGCCTGTCTCCCGATTGTGGTGACACCTATCGGCGTGATCTCAGCTGCCAGGGAGAGAAAACGCCTCCGTGTTCCATCTGGCACGATGGAGAGGATTCCTGCCCGTCCCCCAGTTGGGGTGTTTGGACACCTCACCTAGGATTTCACCGACGGCACAAAAAAAGAAAAAGGGCGGTGCAAAGCGCCGCCGTAATTGGCACACACTATTCTTAAAAAAATTGCCCAGCTTTGTTCCAGCTTTCAAGTTTGGGTCTTGTACGGTCAGGTCACAACGGCAAGGTCAGGTCAGGTCAAGTGACTCCACCCCAAAAGTATTTCAAGTGGCACCAGTGAGAACAGCTTATATATATATATATATATAATTACGACATGACATGCTACTTATATTACTTACCTGACATGATATTAACTCTTGCAATCCTGCTAATTTCCTTATCTATGAATTTTGGCGAATTGGTCTACGATTTAAACAGAGAAGAAAGATACATTGTCAACTCAATTATCCAAACTAATAAGAAGATCTCAAAAGCAGCGTCAGTAATCGAATTTAATCAGCGCTGTTTATAAATATATATATATATATATATATATATATATATATATATATATATATATATATATATATATATATATATATATATATACATATATAATGTTCCTCTCACATATATCGGCTTCCACAAGTTGTGGTACCTTGTTTTTATATCGAAGGCCTAAAGTCAGGTGCGGGTCATGTCTTCTCCATTGGAAATGCATGGGACCACGGGCATTGACAAAAATGGCTAAATTTATGTAAATACTGCTGAGAATAACTTCTTATTTATGAAGCTGCAGTATCTTAGCTCAGTTTTCAGGGTCAGTAGCCTGCAATGAGGTGAACAGCGATCGAGCGTGTTGTACGCTGGGCAATGTTCAGCCACAAGAAGAAAACGGTTATGAGGTATTTACTCTCACAGGACATAGTCTTAACTGCCAGCAGCAGTTAAGACTTGACAAGCCTCTTCAATGTTTTACCGGTGGTAAATTTTACACGCTATAAGATATATATTGCACGATGAAAAGCTAGAATATATTAGACTACCAGCAGTTTTGTTTCGTTATAATTTGAGAGCAGGTGCTCCGTGACACCGCTCTATACCGGCCGCCATTTTGTAGGATGGCCCACCTATCACGTCCTGACGGTCACGAGAATTGATAATGCCCCAGCCGTCAGCGTCCGCCCGGGGAAAACACATGGCAGATATTCATTGCAATACATTTGCCATGCATTCCAGGAATAGGGCTGCCAGTATCACTAGCATGGCTTGGATGTTGCGAAGGTTTCAATCTCGAGTGGCGGTGTTGTATCACGGCCAAATCCAGGCACGATAGGAAATTACGGAATCAAATGTGGGCTATTTAAAAACAGCCATGGCGTAATTCTTAGAGATTCAGTAGCATTTTTAACATCACAAATTTGATATCATTTCTTCTGCAAAATGGCTAATGTGTCCAATATTTATTTTTATTTGATTTCCCTTTTCTAGGGTTAAAAGCCCTCCAAGTCGGCGTGGCGTCATGATATGATAGCGATTCTTACTACACAACAAAATATTGTTACAGGTTGTACCACAAACAAAAATAGAAGTGAATATTTTTGGCTAATGAGGTATCTAGTAGAACCCGGGGTGACATTTTTAAATTGCGTTTTTCTGCATATTTCAAAATCCAGCCAGTGAAAACTATTGTATGTGATGCGACGTGTTACATAGAAACGTAGAGTAGAACATATATTTTTGGTTCCGGTAAATGCATGAGTATAGTAGCGACCATTTCACTCCAGCGATTCGTGGTGCTCCGTGTAAAAATTAATGATGCGATTCACATTCCCCCCATTCCTTTGATCAACAGTGGCAGTCATGATAGAGAAGGGATGAAAAAATGTCACAATTTGTTTATCGTCATCGTTTGCCGCTCAGTTCCTGTCGCTTCTGTTGCTCCTTTTCTGCCTCTGCTCTGCTCTGCGTGGGTGCATTGTCTGTAGTGTCATTTAGCGCACAACTATCACACATACTTTTGACTGAGTTTACTGTTACGCTTTGCTCATGATGCACCTTTTTCTTGGCTCATATAGTTCTCACACAAGACTGTACAAACACAATAGTGTCACTTTGGTCTGTCCTTTCTTTCCTGTGCGGGTCACCGGCGGGATGAAAGCAGCTTCATTCGCGGAAAATAGTGTGCCGTCTGTTGGGACGGGACGGGACGGGACGGGACGGGAGGGGAGGAGCCCAGTGGCCTCTGCTAGCCTCGGTTCCGGCGGGTCAGTCCATTACCGTTCCGACCGGTCGGAGGTTTCCGCCGCGGGCCGCTGTCGGGGCCGCTGGTGCCGCAAGAGGGGCCGGTCCGAGGCGGCCGGCGCCAAATGGCCTGCAGTGGTCACGAGGTACCCGCCGCTGGTCAGCACTGCTCCACATCAGCGGCCTTCAACTGTGCTCTGGGTCACCATGTCCTTCCAGGGCCATACTGACCATGACATACCCCCCTGCCGGGCTGGCGAGGGGCCGACTCCCTGCCACTCCTCCGCCGGGTGTGGTTTTCTCTACAGCTGAAGCCAGTAACGATTTGCAGTGCTTGCACAACACCGTTGTACTTTTGAAGTTATTTCATTGGCATATTTTTCAGCTGACATTACATTTTCTGTTCACAGCTGCGTTTTGTAACGTCACAAGACTCGGGGACTACGAAGTTGTTATCATTACCTAATCCTAGTCCAGCTCTGGTATGTCGATATCGATTGTACGGTATTTACATATTCCTTCTTTCCCGGCAGGGCCACGATGCCTCATGCCAAAGCAGGCGGTTGACAAAGAACGATACCCAAGACTACGGATTCACTAACCATTTTGCAGTTACGCACAAACATGGATGTGATGTCTGCACGAGGCGAGGCGGCAGGAATGTTTGCTTTCCTGCAAAGTTCACATGTTTTTATTCACTTCAGTCTGGCCTGCCACGAGTTTCCTGTAAATTTGTGATCAATCCGAGGCCGTGGAGAGTAAAATCTTACATTCATTCCCGGCAAATGAGTTCCTAGAATTTCTTTACGGGGCTTATAAGTTATTTTCAATGCTCTGACAGAACTTGGAAACGCCTTGTGTCTAGGTTATTGGGATGTCGGCGCTTTCGGATCTCAAAGTTTTCACGAGAGTCGCGGCCAGGCCAAGCTGGGTCTCAATCTGGAGGAGATTGCCACTTGAGGAAGCTGCAGGCATCAGACCAAAACGTGCGGGCGCCGCTGCGCGAATCCCAATTGCGGATTTCTGCGTTTGTTTTAGAGATGATGTGCTGAAATCATCGAGTGAGTTACGCGTCGGAGCAAAGCTGGTGTGCTTATTTAAAAAAAGTAGGCTAGATGTCTCTTTTACCTGCAGTATAGTCATCTGTTTCCAGTATGTAAAGGCGCCTTTAGTCCTTAGGCGCAATTAAGTCCTCTAAATACATACATTAAAGTTCTGTGTTTTATTCCAGAAGTGTATTCCGGATAAGTCTGTAGTGGCTGATCCTAGGCTCTGAAGTGGGTTTGAGCGGCAGGAGCTGGTATTATTATCAGCACGGACTTCATCAACTCCACGTCAGACTCCTGTCTCTGAGTGTCACGTTCTGGAAGCACGTCCTAGGCTCATGCTACTCTAGAACGGTGAACTCGTTCAAAGAATATTGAAAGCTGGAACTGCCTTACATTAAAACTGAGTGAAAACACCTTGGGAAAGGCAGAATTTCTGATGATGTGACAATTGTGTTTTTTTATTTCGATATTTATGCATGTATTTAAAGCTTCTGGGTCTGACGCTTCTCGGCACTCTGAGTTTGTAATTCGTGTCTTGTTCACCCTAGCTTCAAATACAAGTCGATTTGATCCTGGCTCAGTTGAATAAGCCATTGGCGCAGAGTCGATTCTGACTCAGATTTAGCTTGTCGTCAATCCTGCTACTGCATGGGCTGAACCAAAGGTGTAGAAGAGGAGAGGCGACGGCTCACGTTGGGCCCGAACTTCAGCATTCCAAAGAGCCTCTGCTTTAAGCCGTGTGCTGCCGGTGCTGAGTTGGGAACGCAGCCCTCCAGGCTGACCTTAGCGGGGTCACCAGAGACAAAAACAGCTGCGCAGAGGGACATAAGACTCGGAAATCTGGGGCCATGAATGGTTATTGTCTGCCTCCACTCCCTACACCTCTCACTTGGATAAGGACACAGATTACTCCTAATTTTGGGCTGGAAACCTGATGGACAATTGCAAGAGGACCCATCAGAAGTTGACCGAGATGCTGTGCTCCTCCCAAGAATGCTAGAGCCTGATTATTAAATAAATAGTACTTTTCAAAAACCTGTGCAACACGTCAAAAACAACAAGTTTTTGCTGCAGCCTGTCTTCACAGAACTGGTCGCAACAAACCATGAGGCATAACAGGTGGGTATCTGCACTTCCAACATCCTGATTTTAACCCTCGCCCCGGTGGGCTTTCCGAGCCACATTCGAACTCGGATCCTATGCGGGATAGCGAAAAAACGCGAAGGCTGGTGGATAGGTCATACAAATTCATGAAGAAACATCAGTCACTTTTTGGCTCAGGTCAATATTATGGTCATGACAGGTCAAAGAAAGTGGGTTTTGAGTAGAGTATAGCGTCTGACAGAGTCGAGTTAAAATCATTTTTAGGGTAAATTATTGACCTCGCAATCATATTTTTCATCACTTTTAGAATTAATTTTTTTCAAAACATTTAGCTTACCTGCATCCACCTCTGATGTTTTTTGACATTAGGGGATGTCCGTGAAAGAGTACGCACTTAACTTTCTAAAGGCTTTCACTTTTCTCCTATAAGTCTAACAGCTAAAATTTTTAAGTGGTTATTTAGCCTGAAGAATTGCCTATGTATGGTCCATGTTTCAGCTCGCTGTCTCTGAAAGAAACTCGCCACGAGCCCATCAAAAATAAAAGTCACGTGCGTACTCTTGCCGGAGTGGGTCGGTAAGAGTACGCAAGAGAGGCGGTAGGAGTACGGATTGCTGCCTCGCTATGCTTTAGGTGCATAGGCCATGTCGCGAAGTTTTTTGTCGCCAAACTAGGTGATTATGTGGCTTTATATCGTTCTGAATATACAATAACGATGTTGCAACGTTTGGTTTTCCAAATATGAATTATGGGCTCTGTCCCGAGCGAAAATTAAATTTTCCTATCTCTTAACCTTTGCCCCAGTGGCGGGTACGGGCCACCTTCGCCCTGGTGGGGGGGCTAAAAAAGACCCCCACGACCTCAAAAACTAAGAGAGCTAGAAAAAAGCGCAAAACGGCAATCGAAAGCTTTTCGAAAATGATATCGAAAATATTTTGGTCATTTTTCTTGTCAGGTCAATATCAAGGTCACCAGTTGTCAAAATAGGTCAAAATCGCTAATATGAGGTGTACTAAGAAAACCTCATATATCCCAGAAACTATGATAGCTAGAAACACTTTTCTAACACCATTCGAAAGCTCTTGAGATGCGCTTTCATTATAGTGCCATTCATTTTCGTGTCAGGTCAAAGTCTAGGGAGCTACAGGTCACTAAATATTGGGAATATTCTTGGGAATGTCCATAGCCACCCATGCATAAGGGCGTTTACTTTTTTGCTAATAGCTTCCAAACCAAACAAGATACAGCCATAGTTTATACACCATTGCAATCCTCTCGTCAATACAAATCGAATGATATATGATATTGCTTTGCCAGGTCAAATTCAAGAATTTTACCTGACCCAGGTCAACGGTCTGACCCAACTTGACCTGGTATAGTCATGATGTATATCATTTGATTTCCAGTGACTATACAAACACTTTGGTGACAAAATAAAAGCTCTATCTTATTTTATTCAAAATTTATAGAGAAAAACACAAAAAAACGCTCATTTGACCTAAGGTGACCTTTTAAAGATCACAAGTCAAAAATGTTGGCATCGGCTTCAGAAATGGGCTAAGAGCAAGTCGCAACCGATGTTTGAAGTTGATTCCATCCATACCTACTGAGAAAACCTTATTTCGTTATTTTCCCCATGTATTGACAATGGGGAGGTCATGCTCTGCACATGACCTTAGGTCACCAATATCAAAAATCCCGGAACAAATGTTGTAGCTTCTGGTGGGCCCAATATGTGGTATGAGTTTCAACTTGATCGATTGACCCTTCTTTTAGTTATGCGGTCCTAAGTATTTTTTTGAGGTGAGGTCACTTCACCTGGCCTGGTGACCTGACCTGATATGACCTTGAGTCAAAATTTTCAGGAAAGATGTAAAAATGATGAAGGAACATCTAGACAAGGCTTGGCGGTGCTGCGCGCCGCCGTTTTTGGTCACTTTGGAAAAACCCGAGGGGGGGTCTAAAAAGACCCCCACCCGGGCGAAGGTTAAGCATGCGCACTCTTGCCCAATGGTCTACTGCGTACTCTTGCCAGACATGCTCCCTTGGGAAGAAAGTCTTCATAAACATGTTGGCAGGCGTTTTAGCGTGAGCTCCGGTCCTGGAGAACACTCCTAGCTCAGCTTTCTTACTGTTGACAGAGCGTAATATAATAGTTTTGATTATAGAAGCATGGTCTACAAGTCTACCCAGTTAAGAAATATTATTTCAAGAGTGCCCAGAAACTTATTTTGCTCTGTACTCCCGCGGGAAAAACAGGAGCACGTTGAATTTTGGTGCGCAGCCTGGGCGCTGATCTTGCTTTTTTTTATACCAGGGTATCCACCATCTTAGTGGTTGCTAAGTAACCAAAACAGCTGCTGCGTACTTTTATCTCCTGCGTACTCTTACCCGCCCTTACCCTATACAATTTTTCCTGTATTAAAAATTCCATACAGTATCTGACATTTGTTTATCTATGCAAAAAACAAACTGGTATATATATATATATATATATATATATATATATATATATATATATATTATGTCTGTGATAACAATAAATAAATAAATAAATAAATAAATATATATATATATATATATATATATATATATATATATATATTTATATACTTCACCATATGGTTCCAGTCCTGGATCCGCGATTTATTATATGGCAGTTATCATCAATTCTCTGGCAATACGTAATGGTTTTGCGAAAATTAAATGAAAGGGCCAATCGATATGGAGAATCAACGGAACGATTAAAAATGCACCTGTAGCTTGCACGGCCCTGTCCCTCAATTTCAAACCTTTGATTATATTCTTCATTTAAAGTGGGGTTCAGTGTGAGACGAATCTGTCCCAATTTGACTTTTGGAAATCGGCCGAGTAGATCTTGATATTTTTGGGAAGCCAAACCTGCCCCCCCTCCGGACTTGAGTAAGGGTGGCTGTGAGTCTGACAGGAATAGGGTTAGGTGTGGTCTAGTAATTTGTTTAAGATCCAAAACTGGCTCAATAACTATTCATTGCTTAGTAACGGAGCGTCACTGTCGATGCGAAAGTTTGCAGTTTTTGTTCCACACTCATCCATTATGAGGCCTCACATAATTCAGACCAGCCTATTGTGGTATGGAACACCTCTTCGACCGCGCGGGTCGCTTTGCAGGTGCTTGAGTGGATTCTGCTCACGGAGCCAAGAATCATAAATCCTCGCGGCCGGCCGAAAATGAAGGTTAGATCCCAGCACGTGGTGGCTTGAGACCCCAGCGCGGTCACTTCTAATGCAAAAGTACTGAGCAAGTCCGGCAGGGACTCAGGCTTCTCGAAATGAGCAATGAGCGTGTCTCAGCAGTTTGCAGTGAACATCTATATGTGACTGTGAGTGTGTGACGTGATGCTCCCTTATGACCTAATAAAGCTATTATCAGACATGCCCCGAGTCGTGCAAGGGGCACCGACTAGATGAATGCGTTGAAATGGCTCGTAGTTTTTGGCTCGCTTATTCTATCAGTTAGGGGCGGAGACAGGGGAGGAGGGGCAATCCAGTCATGGCCTCTTAAAGCAAAACAGAGGGTGCCTTGCCCTTCCCAAAGCAAATTTTTGCTCTGAAGGAGAAGAAAAGCAGATATCTTCCGTTTTTCGAGCAATCGTTCAGGAGTAGCTGACATAAAATATGTTCACTGCTCTAGTTGAATCTCACCAGCCGCCGCCCGTGCTGCCCAATGTTTCTCTACAGCCTTACAGCCCCAAGAATCGAGGCTAACATGAAGCATATCCCCAAACCAAGTGGCTGGATCCACCCCTGCTGTCAGCACTTACTAAACGTACCGACTAGGGATTTTCCGAGTTCTTCCGATTCACCTTTTCTGTGACAGTTGGATACATTAACCAAGATCTTAAATTACTTATTGTGACATCACTGAGCTAAGGGCAGCTTGAGTGTTCATCTTTTTCTCAACACGCACCATTTCTTAACATGCGCCCTTTTAGAGAGGGGGAATTCGTCCCCCTCTACTCCTGGAATTCGCTGAATAAGACAAAACAAAGAAACAAAGGACATGAATTACAATACCTTATCCCCGATCAATTTCTCACGATTCACGCAATGTGTTAGGTCAGGTCATGCAAGTCAAATACTGATTTGAGGTTGTGACCCCACTTCAAACCCAAAAATCAAGAGTTTTTAGGACCACCAAAGAAACAAGTCCTAAGCTTTTGTATTATGGTGATATCAGGGAGATCTATAAATTTTCTGCCTCAGAATTTCTATATTGTTGACCTTAGATGGGACACATTTTTGGCCGCCTCTTTACAAGATTATGGTGAAAAATGGATATGGTCCATTATTCAGTAAATGCAGTACATACCATTTTGGAAGTTCTCATTCCATGTATGTATTAAAGATTACTGGCCATCAAGTTCGGTGTTTGGAAATCTGACCCTCCACATATCATCGGAGGCCACCTGTACAAACTGAGACTCTTTTACCAATAACGTCCTACCAAATTGGAATAGAGCTTCTGTTTTGATTTCATTGTATTATTATTGTCAATAGAAGCCGATTGGTGTGCACAAAATGGCCATACCATGT
Source organism: Lepas anatifera (assembly GCA_034440635.1). Taxonomy (NCBI): domain Eukaryota; kingdom Metazoa; phylum Arthropoda; class Thecostraca; family Lepadidae; genus Lepas; species Lepas anatifera. Next base: position 2,088,051 of record JAOTON010001615.1, on the reverse strand, counting down.
CTCCAGGTAACCCTGACCTTGCTTGAGGTCGGCCCATTCTCGCCACATGATAATATGATACATCATTTGATTCACTGCAATAAGATGAATTCAATAATGCCTAAAGAGGTACTCCAGTTCCGCTCAGTAAAAAATATATATAATGACAAATATTCAGATTTCCTTTCATCTCTTCAGGTGCCGTTGAAACGCTGCCTGTAATTTTGATGTAGCTCGTCCAGGAATTGAGCTATGGAGGAGGCGATGAAAGCCCCCTGCGAGGCGCATCACATCAGGGACCCCAGCGGGGTGCGAGTTATAAAGGGAAGTACGGATGCACATGCCCATGCTGCTGGAGTACGCTGTGCTTATCGCACAGCTCATTTTCCGAGCTTCTAGCTTGGAGTTTAACAAATGGAAGTCTTCTGTTTCTTTCTAGGGATGTTGAGAGGCTTTGAAATTTACAGGAGAGTGCAAAGTTAAGTTTAGCCACAGAACTGAGCTCTAATTCATAAGTCGTCAGACTTTTTATCCGATTTTTCACATTAGAGAAAAGTTTGTACGGCACACTAATTGAGGACTATATGGTGCGCACAGCAAGGACTTCCCCACTGCCGCCCAGACTCAACTCAAAGCCCCTCGAGTTATATGACTTTTGGATTGAAGGGATTAAGTCACTCGGCGCAGAAACTGTACTGAATATCATTAAAGGGAATGTGGCATGTTCATAATAGGGTTTGAACTGATATATCTGTCAAAATTTTTTTCAATGACTACTTTGAAACCTGAATATGTTTAAAGATATAAAAATAGGCGAAATTGATAACTGTCACTTCATTTCCCAATTTTTTAGATAAATACACTTCATTTATATTCATACTCATCTGTGGCACAGATCAAAGAAGTTCAATTTGGCACAAAACATTACCAAACTGTACGTCGATTCGCCGTCACGCGAATTGGAGATTCCGTAGTCGGATCCAGGGGGGTAAAGGGACAGGTGCCAGCCACCCCGTAGTCACGGCGCCCACCGAAAGGGTCGACGCTTGCCCCCCTGAAATGTCACTTTCCACCACCCCCTCCACCCAGGATGCAAAAATCGGCGTCCACCGATAGGATTTAGCGCCCACCTGATAGGTTTTACCCACCAAAAGTGGCACCTCCCTGGTCCAAATGGCGCCCCCGAATGTGCCCCTCCGAATGGCGGGGACCCCAGAGGCATACATTGCTAGGTGGGTATAAACTGTCATTTCTGTCTTGCATGCATGCCGAAAAACCATTGTTTTCATACTTTCTTTGTTCGGAAGCCCAGCGATTAGAGCAAAATAAGCGTGTGATTAGATTGTAAACTGGCCCCACCAGCCCTACCAGACCTGCTGGGGTGACCACACAACAGGTGCGACGTCGGAAGTCGGCAAAAGGAGAGGAAGGGAAGAGAAGTCTTCAGGGAAGCAAATGCAGGCTCAGAAAACACTCTTTTCTCTGTAATTAGTGAGTATTGGGACAATTGAAATATAAAGCAGGTTCTCTGGTATGTCCAGTGTAAGTTCAAACAAGGACAACTGTCGCATTTTTGTTTAAGCAGCCGCTGTGTTTTCCTCTCTGACCAAAACTTTCTGGTATACTTTCTAAATTAGTCCGAATATTCCGTTTTACTAAAGTAGCAGTCAACACAATTCAACATGATATGCACCATCGTCTTATTGTTCGCCAGTTAATTCCTACCGCAGCCTCCACTGTCATTTTCCTATAGTGAAAAACATGAACTTAAACCGCTGATGCTGACATTTGAAATTGCACAGCATCGGCGTAGGAATATGAGGGACGAGTGCGTGTTTGGGATGAGCTGTTTTTGCTGTCGGTGCTACCATCCCTGGGCTGTTGGCTGCTGCTAGGCTTGCTAATTAACAGGCTCATCCGACGGCCAGTCGCTTTATGGCGAAATAACTCGTTCTGGAATAGATGCAGTTGAAACTCAGCGCCATCGGTTGCAGCGTCGTGTGCTGGAACTGTTAGTGAACAATGCCGGGAAGGTGGCCGCCAGAGCTGCGTTTCACTTTGTTTTCACATGCAGGCACTTATTTTTGCTAGCACTTATAAGCACTTCGCCAATAATCATACTATTATTTTAATTGAGGATTATACAAGGTTAATGATTGGTTCATGCGCTAAGAAATGGTGCAAAGTTCTGAGAACTGGCAAAATAAGGAAGTATGCAGCTGTACTCGACGGGAATATATTTACGTAACGTGGATAACGACACAAACTGCTACACTTACTTTTGGTCGTTAACGAACACAAACACTGCATTGAACAGCAGTAAATATAAACTCTTATCGAAAACTGCAATAGACTTTCTCCTCTCACTGCTGCGTCTTACGGAAGCTCTCTGTTCATGCACATAACTAGGGGTTTCTCCTAACTTCGGTATGTCGCTTTCTTGTTTTTAGTTTTGATATTTGTCAGTTCTTAGTTTGGTTGTGATTTTAGATTATAATAATAATAATTGTTGGGGTTTAACGACGCACCAACTGCCAGGGTCATACGGCGTCGCCAACTCTCACCCTGTTGGAAGGGATTTTGGGGATCAGATTGACTTATTCAGAGGCTCCGCCGGGACTTGAACCCGGGACCGGTGGCTTAGAAGACAAGGGTGCTATCCACTAAGCCACCTCATCCCCGGTTGTGATTTTAGACATGATGATATATGTTGTAGCGTATTCTTTCAGTTTTGGCCTACTTTTGATTCATCTTAAGACCTCACGTAAAGCTGCGCTTGGGGTTGGATTGTGTATACAACTCCTGATCTGTTGGCGCATCTACCACTATATTAGTCTATATTTATTATATATCTATATATGCATAAGCAGAACTGCTTTTCTGATTTAAGCCATTTCCATACAAGACAATGATGAAATAAGGAGCTGGAAACGGGAAACTGTATCTCATGCATTAGGATGTCTCATTTGTCGTAAAGTGTGTTGTAGTTAAACTGAACAAAGATCACAGTCCTTACTAGATTGATACGGAGGTTTCTTTTCTTCGACCTCGAGTGCTACCAAGAGGGTAAAGGTTAAAGAGGGTCTATCCATCCTCAATACACGACTGCTTTGTGAGTACGATGTCTGTTTGTACTGTACGATGTGTATGAGGCTGGAGCCAGGACACACATGCTGTTTTCTGTGTGGTTCAGCTTTCTTGGATGTTGTCTTGAACACTTGATTGTATGCTCTCTTGAGTTTGCGTAGTCTCACGTTAAGTAGTCTTTCACTCAGTCGATTTAGTGCGTGAGTGACTATTTTGCATCATGATGCCACGTATTGGAGGTAACGGTACATAGATGGTGTGTGTGTGTGTGTGTGTGTGTGTGTGTGTGTGTGTGTGTGTGTGTGTGTGTGTGTGTGTGTGTGTGTGTGTGTGTGTGTGTGTGTGTGTGTGTGTGTGTGTGTGTGTGTGTGTGTGTGTGTGTGTGTGTGTGTGTGTGTGTGTGTGTGTGTGTGTGTGTGTGTGTGTGTGTGTGTGTGTGTGTGTGTGTGTGTGTGTGTGTGTGTGTGTGTGTGTGTGTGTGTGTGTGTGTGTGTGTGTGTGTGTGTGTGTGTGTGTGTGTGTGCAGACACGCTTCAATTGTTTATACATGGTTTGTTTAAGGTCCCCTGAACAAACTAAAATTTATGGGGTTGGTTCCTTCATTGAGTAGCCATTTGCTATTAGACTGCCTTATGAACTTGCCACTTTAAAATCAACGGCTTATGATCGCAGCTTCGACTCAGTTATACCCCGTGAACTTTTTTAGTGCTCAACCATAAAACATCTTAGAGCGTCGCTTTTCAAAATCGGCTATGTAAAGCCTGGTCTCCGGCTCGGGCTATAAACAGAGGATTGTAAAAAGCTCCACCATAAAGCTGTAATCTAGCACTGAGTCTGCTCTCATTCACCAAAAGACAGTAACGTTTAACACCCACCCCCCCTCACACTCCTGCAACGGGTCTGGAAGCTGCAGTTCGTAGCTATAAAACGGAACCAGGAGCAAGGAAATGTAACCATTATTCTAAAGGGATTATTATCTCTGTTCTCTTGTGCGTGAACTTGCTCAATTGTTCCAAAGACAATTGTAGCAGCGTACTATATTTGGTTTTCCTCCGATAGCTCCGACGTAAGCCAGCGATATCACCCAAAACCAAAAAGAATACCCGTTTAGGGATGTATGGGAGCTATCATAATCTACATTATAGCCAGCTTTCAGAGACCTAAGTCAATCTTCTTCAAGCTAAGTCAAGCTAGGTCCAGCTCTAGTCTTCAAAGTTAACCCTCGCCCCACCGGGGCATCGATGGCCCCTAAGGTTTTTCCGGGATAGCAGAAAAACGACGAGGCGCAGCACCGCGGTTGAGAGCTCTACCTCTCACTGCATCATTTTCCCATCATCTCTGAAATTTTTTACCCCGGGTCACCCAAGGTCAGGTCACCAGACGAGTTCAACCAAGGTCACCTTACTTCACCTTTAGAGCTCTGTAAGAGCTACATTTCAAAGTCGATCAATTTGAAACTTCACACTTCATGACCCCTCCAAGGTCTACAAGGTGTATATCCGGGATTTTTCGATTTCGTGCCCTGAGGTCAGATCACGAGGCGACCTCTCCCATTAGAAAAGCATGGGAAAAAGCTATTTCATGATATAAAAGCCACAAAAATGATTGCAAATACTCAGACTGCTCAGAACAACGTTTTTGGACACCCTTCACGGATTCCAGGGGTCATATTTGCCCTTTGACTTTTCCAAGGTCATCCAAGGTCACCAGAGGTTAAAAACAGTATTTTGACAATAACTTTTGACTTAATTGAGCTAGAGCAGTGAAACAAACACCATCGTGTTTGTCTTGTCACTGGCTTTTATTTGATATACGGCAAGGTCACTTTGTGACCTTTCGTGACCTCAGGTCATATTAGGTCACGAGGTGACCTATGGCAGTCAAACCACTGGTGGGAGGTCTTTACGTTCCACATAGCGGAAAAAGTACTGGCAATTTGCTATCAAATGTACTTTACCAGGCCTCAATAGCTCTAATGACATAAGAGTTATGCCCAGTTTGCTTAATCATTGCATATTTGAGTGAAAATAGCCGATCTTGACCTAATTTGACCTCTGGAGGTCAAACCATTGACCTGAGCACTAAAACATGCGAAGTAATTTCTTACTGAATTCACGCGAGCTTTCTATTGCACTTTGCAGATTTGCGCTAACGCCCATATTTTCGGAGTTAGAGGGGGCCATCGATGGCCCCCGGTGGGGCGAAGGTGGCGACGGACCCCAGTGGGGCGCGGGTTAAACGAGGTCTTAAAAGTTTAATTTTGACCATGCTGTGGACCTATTGGAAAATGTCTTATTGATTCAGGAAAAGGTCGGGAATAAATTAAACACAGACCAAGTTCATAGAGGGAATCTTTCGAAAATAATTTCTGAAATTTTGGGATCAAGGCTATTCAAGGTCATTGGCAAAAGAATGCACACTATATTTAACGCTATAGCGGCCGTTGGGTGGGAATGAGGATTGACCTGACCCATGACTTTTTATCTTGACATTTTTATCGAGTTATCTTAACTATGACGTCATAGTATAATGTACGTTATACTGGGTAACGCCATTCAACCGGGAGCATCGAGGCCAATTCCCTTGAAAACGTAGGTATAGCTTTGACTTATGACCTATGACTTTGACTCTGACCTTCATGTTAGGTGACCTTTGCACATCATTTAGTTTATATTATGCTATGACGTCACCTCTCGGTCTCCAATGCAGGTAAACTGGTGCGACCGCGCGATTTTGCGGATCTCAAATTATAGATAAAAATTTTGCAGCCTATAAGACAGGAACATTTCTACCAATTTTTAAAATAAATTCATCGATCAACGTGTCCTTGACCTCTCTCAAATGTAGCCAAGTAACGTTTTTTCATTACTATGAGCGGTTCTCCGGCTTCCTCAGAAAAATAGGTGAGGAGACTTTTCAGGCCACCCTCCTGCACAGGTGTTAAAGAGTGGTGTGTAAGGACCTTTCCCATCTCTCCGCCCATAGTTCGCCTTAAAATTTTCGATTAGAAGTGTGGTCAGTATACCGTCCAGTATGGGTTAAATAAGTTGCCACTATGTCACCATTGAAACCTTCAAACCGTAACTGTGTTCCCAGCTTCGTCCAAAGAATGTATCGCATTTTGCGCTAGTAGTTTACCAGTGCGGGGCAGTGCGGTACAGTATAACGCCCAGTGGTTAGGAGCAGTGCGGTACAGTATAACGCCCAGTATGTGGGAGCAGTGCGGTACAGTATAACGCCCAGTGGTTAGGAGCAGTGCGGTACAGTATAACGCCCAGTAGTTAGGAGCAGTGCAGTACAGTATAACGCCCAGTGGCTAGGAGCAGTGCGGTACAGTATAACGCCCAGTGGTTAGGAGCAGTGCGGTACAGTATAACGCCCAGTATTTAGGAGCAGTGCGGTACAGTACAACTTCCAGTAGTGGGAGCAGTGCGGTACAGTATAATATCCAGTGATTGGGAGCAGTTCGGTACAGTATAACGTCCAGTGATTGGTAGCAGTGCGGTACACTATAACGCCCAGTGGTGGAGCAGTGCGGTACAGTATAACGTCCAGTGGTGGAGCAGTGCGGTTCAGTGATGATTGGCGGTGTGATGATTGGCTGCCGCACAGTGCCCTGCTGGTGAATTGCTGCGACAGACGGTTACGCCACACCTCCCACCGTTCACCCATGACGCTAACGGCTCTGGCGTGACTATCCGTCCGCGGCTCCCCGCAGCTCCCCGCGGCTCCGAGCGGCCTTTTTTGTCGTCTAGCAGCTACTTTGGCGAATTATCATCGGTGGCGGAACATTGGGTCAGATCTGATATCGGTAGCGACACCAGATCCAGCGTGGGTCGGCCTGGCCCGGTGCCAGCGCTGCACCAGAAAAAACCACGGCCGTATGTTCCTGTCACTTGCCGTTACTCCGACTCGGGAGCGCAGAATGGCTCGTCAGTCGGCTTAGAATCAGAACATGAAAACACGAGACCAAAAAATTCTCTATAATGGTTCCTTGATACATCTGAAACTGCGTCTAGGCTCTTTGGCTTGAGTCTATTAGAGTGATGAAACCACAACTCGACGCTGGATTTAAGGCTAGTATGTGTTCGGACACGCGTTGTCCCTGATTAACAGCGCGGTGGGTGTGTTGGGTTACCGCGGAGGGACAGCCGTTGCCGCTACACGATGGGTCACGACAAAAACCGAGACAGCAGTCATTTCCGCCGCCGTCTCCCTGGCTCGCTCGCGTCGTACTCATCTCCCGACCTGACTTTTTGGCCGCCGCCGCCTCGTCGGCCGCGTCGAAACGACGAAATTCAATCAGCAGGCGTGGGGTCACTTGTTTCCACGTCTGTTGCGGGGTACAACACACGTGCCTCCGAGAGTGCTGTTTTTGCTGTCTTGAAATTGATGCCAACTTATATTTTTTCAAACTGAATCCCAAAAACAGTATCCCAGGAAGATATTCCTGCATAATTTTTGCATCACGCTGAGTAAACAGAAAGCTGGTATGATTATAAAAAAGTCAATAGTGTGCATGAGGGAGACCATTTTTCCGAATGTCAAATGTGTTTTTTTACCTTGGCGGGAAACCAGTCTCGCGTTCAATTCCGCGCAACGGTGAGTCCAATTCGGCTATGCCACTCCACCGAGGTCATCCAATTTTAGTCACTGGCTTTCGTCTATTTTGGATGGTTTTCTATAAAAAGCAATCAGTTTGTTTCAAGATTTTACTTGGACTGCGCCTCCCCTCGACGTTGGATTGCGATTTGCCTCTGGCAGTGAGTGCCGCCTCCTCCGGCTTTCGACAGGCTGGAGTGACGGTGTAGGAGAATATTTGCAATGCTTATTGCAAATGCCTGTTCAGGTTCACTCACTGAAAAGCCACAGGCAAACCACATAATGTTAAAAATAGTTTGATGATATTTTCTTTTGAAATTATTTACAGCAAATTTGAAACACAATTCGAAAAATTTTGGCCTCCAACAACACGGAGGATATTGCTGGTGGAGCTTGTCAGCCTCTAATGATGTATCCTGTGTTCAAGCCGAGAGAGAGCGAGAGAGCGAGAGAGCGAGAGAGAGAGAGAGAGTTGTACCAATGACCATACATCTGGTGGCCAAGGTGCGAGCGCTGCTCAGAGACGAGCCCCGGCAAAACCACTAACGGCTGTTACTGGAAATTATACGATCAATAAGATTGACTGTTAGCGTACTTGTACAACTACGGCGAAGAAATTGGGTTTGTGTGTATATAACCGGATATTCACTTTCCTCCTCATCCAGTTCGAAATAAGTACTGGATGTGTTTCCTTAACTCTGAAACATTTTTACCAGGTGGCTGAAGCTTAGTGCATAGTCTCTAAATTCCGCAGCCGTCCTTGCTTGCTCTTTTTTTCCTTTTTACTTGCCTTCAGAGACGGAACAGGATGTGATCCGGTAGAAAAATTATAGTTGGTGCACTAATTGCTAAGATCAGCATCATCTCTGTCGACCTTGGATGTCGCCAACTTCATTGTCTTAAGTGGTAAACAAGATATTGTTAATGAATATTTCGGTGGCGGCCAAATCAGAATCAATTTTTATGAAATCCTTGTCAAAATTTTCAAAATGGAAGAATATAGTGCATCACAAATGGGCAGATCGCCAAGTTCAACGGCAGATGGGCACCTTTTTTATAATGTTTGTCCCACGTGGAAACACCACGGAGCGTATTTACACCGGATGCTGGACCACAGACATGTTTAACATCCGTAACATGATGACGTGTTTTGAGTCTTTTTAGTTGATGATGAGGTGAGAGTGACTAAAAATGTGAGCATGATTTTTGTGTGTCCCACGTAGGAACACCACGGTCAGGACTGACACCGGGTGCGGAAACACTTTTTTATGATGATGAGGTGAGGGTGACTGAAGATGAGAGCGTGATGTTTTGTGTGTCAGGCGTGGGAAACAAAGCCACCTGAAAGGGTGACTAGTGATAAGGTGACTGGGAACAAGGTTGAGTTGTGTATTTAAGGAAAATACCCGAACACTTATCTGGGGAACCAGGTGCGACTTTAGCCAAGGATTTGTAGCTCTGGCGACAAGTACACCTTTGATTACACCTACACCTACCGACTTACCACGCATCCACCAGCTTAATAGAGTCAGACTACTCGAATTTAACGTGTTTTCCCGCTAACCATACGCAGCCCCGGACTACGCAGCATCGCGCCGACTCAGAATGGAATTTATCTTCAGGGAACATAGCAATAAGCCGACCACTACGGCGAAGCACGGGCCGAATGGCCGCTGGCAGCCGGCGTACTGCGGTAAAATTCAATGATTGCACCATCGTTTCCTGTCCGTAACGACAGGAAGTAAGGCATTTGCCGGTTCGCGCCGGTTGTTGTAATGAAAGGACTGTCTTCGTTACGAGCTCTTTTCACACTGCAGGCTCGGTAATCTGGGTCAAGTGGGTATGTTCAGGCTGCTCCTTTTCTAATTTGCTGTTACAATTGGATGTCTGCTGATAGCTTGGGCTTCACCAGCGCTGAATTGAAACTGAAATCCTTATCTGAAGGTCATGCTCAAGTACAAGTCAGATGAATTTAGACTTGCGTTACGTAACTTATGTGTCATTTGCAATATTTGCTTTTGCTAATAAAAGAACAGAGAAGTGATGAATATGCGGGCTTGTGAATGTTGTTTTAACTCAGTATTGTAAGTCTGTCATCAGTTTGGAGGAAGCTCGAGCACCAAAATGTAATTAAGGGCTTGTGTTGATCTATGATCTATTATGATAAATATAATTTCCCAAAAGCCCACCACGGTAGTGATTTGAAAGTTTTGAAGGCGAAATGATATAGACTACAACTACAATATTTCCAACAAATTGTGTGTGTATTTTTTTCTTAATCACGTGTAAACGTTTATATTTCACTAAGTTAGTTGACATTTGTTAATTTGATATGAGTCCAGTTGAGGGCTTTTACTTTTCATGTGGCTACATTGAATTGTTTCAAACTCTGTCAGTCTGTCTTCATCACTTTGTACCCCGCACTAGACTTGCAACTGTGGTTCGTTAGTCTCTGACCTCCGACATTAGCTTGCTATTTTCGTGTTTTGGTAAGCCTTGTGACATGCCCCTCATTCTGAAGAATACCTCCCGCGTTATTCACTTACAAGATGTATTACCCCAAAAAACAATTAGTGCAATATAGCTGAGTCGATGAAAGTGGCCTAAAACTCCAATATACACACTTTACTTATAAGCAATTGTAACTTTTACCACAGCTTACCACATCCTTTTGCGGCCATACTTGGGTCATTATGGCCATGTCGGGTCTCATTTCTGTCTCAGAATCTACGATGTATTTTGTACGATGCATTTAGTCTCCTACGTATGAGTGGCTAGCTATTTTACACAGCTGAAAAGTGAGAGAAACCCCGAAAGAAAGCCTCCATGGAAATACTCAGTGCTGAAACATCAGCCTGATTCTCCAACACAAACATGAGCCTTCTATTATCACTGCAGGAATTCCGGTACTTACATCACTGCCATCGATCCTTTATGGGCCCGCTGATTTGTATGCAACACCGTCGGACACGACTAAAGATCTCGATTACTGCCGCTGTAACGCTAACGTCCCGGCGCCCGGAGCACACTCGTAGGCGGCTGATCCGGCTCACCACCACCAACATGAGTCATTGGTAAGCATGGGCAGCGCCCCGGCGCTCTCTGGTGGCGCAACAATAAGGCGGCCGAGGCAGCACCCTGATCCCAACTGGTCTCGTGTTCTATTACAGCCCAAGCCGGGCCGGGGCTGATTTGCCCGGCCAAAGTGTCCTCATCCAGGGCAGCTGTGTCGGCTGCCGCCGCCAAATCTGACCCGGCGGCCGGCAAATGGCGCCAGATCTGGCGCAGATGGCGGCAATAGGCCACGCGCTTCTGGCGCCCATAAATGACCCAGATGAAACGGGAGTTATTAATGATGACTGGCTGTTTCATACCGGTCTGACGTTTATAATTCAGGGAAGAACTCGGTGCTGCGTTAGACTCTTGGTACTATTTCACCGTTTTGTCTAGGTGACTTCACGATAGGGTTCTATTTGAAAAGTGATTTGACGAAACTTTGCATATCTAAACTTTGCTGAGAGTCCTGTTTCACTTGAAGTACAGGAGATCATACTATTAATTAGATAACAGGGCCCACCAAAAATTATGCAACGTGTATTTTTTTATTTTTGACACCCCGATAGCACAGTGGTAACGTTTGATATTGGTGTGGCTGTCGGCTTGGCATTGCGTAATTTATGGAAGGCCCTAAATGCAATACAAATTTTTACTGCTGCGGTTAGGCTAGGATGTCACTTGATGAGAAACGGACCAGGGAACACTTCGTATGGGTTTAAAATGATTCAGTGATCTGATCTATTCTGTATTTTAGCCGTGTTGAGTAAAGATTAGAAACAAATTGTGAAACGTTTAAGTGAAGGCCAAATTAGGCAAACATTTATAAATCACTAACTCATAACCACTAGTTACACCAAAATTTCATTTTAAAAGCTTTATTTGGGACTCAAATATGAAAGTATGATTTAAAACACAATCCAAATGCAGTTCAAGAACACACCTAGGAGAAACAAACAAATAGTGCACCTAATCACATCATATCTCAAACATGGACTAGATCAAGGACTAGACCCTGGTTAACTTTTCTTGCAATTCGCGGAATGACGTAGCGTAGTCGTATAATAATTTGCTTCGTTGTCTGGGACTTCCCTCCACGGGATTATGTTGAAAGCTACATTTCTACCTCTATTACAGGCTTTCATCAGCCGGATAATGGCCTATGTTGGATATTCACATTTCACGTGTGTGTTCTCATTCATAGTTCTTTCTTGTGAAAATCCAAAATACGCCATGTACATGCTTATGAAGGCCCGAATAATAGGTGAAAATATTTTACGCCCTTAAAATTATCCAGTGGAGAAAAGTTCTGAACAACAAAACAAATCAAACTGAGTAAATTAAGATAGGCAAACTAAAAATTAATTAAAAAGTGTGTATTCAAAGTCTGATGTGATTATATGTACTGTTTGGTTGTGCTTCTTGCGTGTCTTTGAACGGCATTTGAATTTTTCTCTTTACCTTTTACATATTTTAGCCCCTGGTGGACCTGTAAAAGCGAAACGTTTAGCTGATTAGTGATTGCATGGTTAAAGTGATTTGATAATTCTAATGTATTTACACGTTCCTCAATTTTAGCCATTATTGAAATATGAGAAGCCCAAATCCACAGACACTCATGGAATTCATTCGTCTCTTTAAAAGTAACCCTGCATATTCTATTGTTCCCAAAAGCCGTTTTCCATTTGGACCCTCATTTGGAGCCTCCACCAGCATAGTGGGGCTATTTTGACGACGACCTTGTCAAATATCAGTGAGCTAAGAAAAGAACGGTCTCAAAATAAATGGGAAGAGTAAGAACGGTCGAGTTTAAACTCTCAAAAATATATCAAGTCACAATGCCTTTCGAAGCTAGAAGTAAATCAAAGAAGCCGAGATAAACATGGTCGGTAGTGAATATAAATGAAAAATTACGCGCTCCGCGTGATCCACTCTCCCTGTGAAAACAGGATCTATAGGCCATCAAAGGATGAACAAACATTGCAAGTGCCACAAATAGCCCACGGGCACAGTGTTTCTTTGTATTTTTTACGGAGCATTGCATTTCAACAGCTGCAGGAGGCCGCAATAAGGCAATACCAGCCTCTGTTTTCCTCCTTCTGCTATACAAAAATAATAAGGAAGTTGAGACTTGGCTCTCATGCCAGAAAATACGTAATGTCGACGTCATGCTGGAGAAGAATCATTCCAAAACATGATTTCGGCCAGAGACATACGGATATATTTCTAAACCTTCAAGAAATAGCCCTGTTTAAATATTTAAATGATTGAACGCCGAAAAACGCCTTCCCAGTATTAAGATTCATATCCGGTAAAAAGTGATGGGACCAGTCAGCCTTCAACCTACTGCTAACAAGACGCCAAGAGAAGCTAGAAGTAAGAAGCTAACTCTGAGCCAAGAACTCATCGCACTGGGCTCACTGTTGCCGTCGGTACTGCCCGGTGTTCCGATTTCCTCCCAGTTTGGCAAAAGCAGGAGCTTTCAAATAAAAGTGGGAGGTCGGGCCTGGCCTCCCTATTCTGACATAGATGTCCCAAATTACGATATTAGGGTGCAAAATTGTGTTTCACGGCCCTGACGAGGATCCTGAACAACTCAACACCAGCATTGAAAGGAAACAGCTATTTGCGTTTGCATTGTACTTTGGAGCCAATTCGGATTTCCTTACGAATTTTTATACTATTTTCTAGGAAGTCTTAGCCAACAATTTTTAGGCAAAATGGGTAAAACTATTTTCATGGTAAAATCTGTCAGAAATGTCTGAAAATAAGCACAGCTTTTCCTTGATCTGCCCTTACTTTGTTTTCATTTAGCCTGCCATTGCTTATTCCGTGTTATTGACTTAAATATTTTGAGATTTACATCAGAACCCATCAAACAGAATCATACTCGCATTATTAACCCTAGCATTTCCCTTTCCCTTTTCAACAGCATGGCTGCTGTCTTCTCCCCATTCAGTCTTATCGGCCTGACTATCCTCACTTTGTTCCTGGTGGACCTTCTTTCTTTCAGTTCTAATTAGTGATGTTTGTTTTTTTCCTTCTTCATGTTCCCCCTCCTTTTCTCTTCCACTTGTCAAAGTCATTTCTTTTGATCCTCATATGCTCAGCCTTAAGCTTTTATTGTACTATCTGCTTGTTTTTTTAACTTTCTCCTTTTCCATTGCCCTTCATCTTCTCTCTGGCTTATTCTCCCTCTCTCTCTCTCTCACTCTCTCTCTCTCTCTCTCTCTCTCTCTTCCTTTCCTTCATCATTTTCTTCCATTTTTTGTCTTCTTTTCCCTTGATTTTTTCTTAGCTGCTTGTCATATTCACACAGTACTCTCACACTGTGAACGGGACAGAAGTTTCCATATTCCAGTAGCTCTGCGGGACGGAGGTGTCGCCCTCTGCAGTCCATGCGCTGCTCCAGTCTCTTCAATTCCCAGCGCCCGGCAGAAGCCTGGCTCTCACGGGAGAGATGCGGGCGAGGGACTGGGCTGGTGGATCACTTTCAAGGTTGATCAAGCCCATGCATCCAGCAGTAGGAACCTGGGCTGGCACGGCGTTGATTCCACTCTTATGGAGCGCACTTCCCAGTGTATTGCTATTTCCTGGGTTGGAGGCGGCAACGGAAAAGGATGCCTCATGAGGTCAGCCTCAATCCAGGAGCCTTCCACACCAAATTGTGGCGCCTTTTCCACCCGCGCCAAGGGGCGGCCTCTTTATCACTTTCTGTCAATCAATTAAATCTTGTTCTCCCTCATATGTCTACTCTGTTTCCTCACTCATTTTCCATCCCTTACTTAGTATTGCATTCTACTTTGTTACCAAGCAAAGGATATCATGCAATTTTAAAATCGCATTACTCTTTAATAGGCCTGACACTTTGCTTCGTAAAGCCAGAACCTGTTAGCGACGAATGCATTTTGGAGGAAGCCTCAGAGCGATATTCAAGCCGCGTGTAAGTGGCTCTTGGCCCGGTATCTTAGCTGGGTCGGACGGCGCCGTATGAGAGCGCCCGCCGGCTCTCCCATCCTGTGACAACGACGCAGTCTGAAGCCAGGCCTGACCGGCCGAGATACCCCGGCCGAGGCACGGCCACCCTGTTTCAGTTCCATCAGCCGTGAGCAGATGATAGTTCAGGGCCGAATCTGAGCAGATGAGGGTCGTCGGATGAGCTGGGACACCGAGGGCCACTTCACCGCGTGATAACTGAAAACGGAGGGCGTATCACTCTCCCTGAACACAGTGGTACTTAGGAGGTTGGAAGGGCTGCAGCAATCTGTGCAGCGAATCCCGAGCTACGGCGGCGCCAGATTGATTAGCTGAAGCAAATGTGCCGATTATCGGTTATCGGTTTTTGGTTTTACGAGTTTCCCCTGGTTATAGTCATATTTTCTACGACAAAGCCGGTGAGCTGTCTTCTTTGGCCGACGACAATACATTGAGCAATGATACCCGTAGGTGGTCCTGCTTCCTTTTCACTTAAAAAAATGGATGCAGACGTCCACGGCAACTGATGGACTCAGGACCTGCGACATTCTGGAAAGCGTGCGTCATGTTTTCCTGTGTGACACACGCTTTAAAACATGCTGGAGACGGAAGTGTACCAACACTTCTGTCTTGAACTACAATTTAACCACGATTCCTTTAGAATGCATAAGCTGTTGCATAAGTTTTGAACCGCATCAAACATGCGTGTACAATAGCCAACTTTACAGTTTCTAGTCGGCATGAAAAATGTTGTACTTTCGACGGCTTTTGAAGTCGCAGCTAGTAATAATCGTTAGGGCTTACCGATACATTATCTGCCAAAATCAGCCGACGTCGCTAAATTTCGTTATATTGAGAGGTACTTTGGAGATCTGATGAATCTCATTCAGAGCACCAAATGGGGACTTGAATCTGAGATCTTTCGCTCAGGAAATGAGTGCTGACTGGGCTACACATATAGTCTTAACCTGACATATTTGCTCTGCCCCAACAGAAGCCGTGCAGTGTTCACAATCCCATGCTGCCTGTGCGATAAATACTTCGTAAAAGCCTGGATTATTGTGCTTTCGAAACGGGTATGCATTTTTTGTTAAATTATACATAAAAATCATAAATCTTATCCCAATGCGAGAAAAAAGAGTTCACTATACTTA
This sequence comes from Lepas anatifera, assembly GCA_034440635.1. Lineage (NCBI taxonomy): Eukaryota > Metazoa > Arthropoda > Thecostraca > Lepadidae > Lepas > Lepas anatifera. The sequence continues at coordinate 2,072,200 of JAOTON010001615.1, read as the reverse complement.
TCAAAAGGGTGAAACATTGTGCATTTTCCCACGTTGCTAATCATGAGCACAATTGGCTCGTGGCCAGCAAGATTAAAAATACATGATGCAGCAAAAACACGTTCCAATCGGTTTATAAAAAGGTGAGCATTATTACTCATATGTTTCATTTCCAATTTAAAATTTCCAACACGAATAGGGGTAAGCCTGAGATGAAAAATAAATCAAAATACGGTAATCGGTATTTAACAGGTTACCCGAAGCAAACTGTACGCAGTCGAGCATTTTATTGCGCATAGGCTACCATGCCAGTTTTTTTCAGTTTCTTGTTGCGGAGCCGTGCTCTTTCTAAAGCCAGCATTAGGCAAGCATTCCAAGCCGACCATCATCATCATCAACAACAGCGCGGTCTCGGGACCGGGCCCATGGGGGGGAGCCGGACGCTGAAGTGTCCCTAAGTTAGTGGGATGGAGCCCGAGCTGCAGTCGCCTGTGGTCCCAGCCATGCCTGCAGCATGATGAATACCACAATCAACCACGTCCTCGGGTCTGGGGTCATGGCACCAGCATCCGGACCCAGCATGCTCAGACGGCGGTAGTGGTCTGCAGACGTCGCGACATGACTTGGCCGCTCCACCACCGGTCCCGCATACAAAGGAAAACAAGATAGAGTTGGATATGTTTAGCATGCGCAGTAGGAATGGTTCTGTTGTCAACGCGCAGTGCAGGGGGTTCTAAAGTGTCCTCCTTGAGATATTAAAAACAAAGAGGGTTACAAAAACGCCCGTTTTGAGGTGTGAGGGAGCCATGGTGATGTACATAATAAACCACTTTCATTTATCTTGGTAAATATCTTTAAGATCAAACGAGGTTGTAAAAGCCAAATCTGGGCCTGAGAAAATCAAACTGAAAGCGGACTCAAGTCATAGAGGAAATGTCCTACATTATATCCACTGGTAGTGTCACATGGTTGATGGCGGAGTTCTAAAGTGTCACGTCAAGGTCACTAACCTATGATGTAACAAGATTACATACTTTCAATAATTTACAATATAATTCTCACTATAACAGCTTTTTAGACAACATAAAGCTTCGATCTTTTTTTCTAAACGTTTACCTTGACCTCTTACCTTGGGACTGACATTGAGTAACCTAACTATGAGACTATGAGGTAATAGCATAACATATGACATACTGAGTAATGTGATCTGACCGGTAAACTAGGGACAATGACTTTGGAAATGTTGATAACTTGATCTGTGACCTTTAACATTGACCTTCATTTTGAGGTGGCCTTGAAATATAATTCCAATTATATGGTATTTTTGGTCACCACTCGGTCTATAGTGCTGGGCAACTGAGCAACTGCACGATTGTGATGGTCTCAAAATGTAGGACTAATTTTGAAAGTCTGTAAGTAAAACAATCATCAACCAGTTTTCCTAATTGACGCACTGATACATTTTTTTCAAACGTAGTCAAGTAGCGTATTCTGCCTGCAAATGGTTTTTGAGGCACGGTGGAAAAATAGGCGGGAACACTTTAGGACACCCTGTCACGTCCAGTGCACGTGTTATGGCAGGTAAAGCTAATAATCGGGCAAATTGAGCAACTAGCTTCAAATAAGATAATGACTGTGATAGCACTTCGTCTTTGGGGACATCGATACAAAGTTCTCGATAGTTATGTTCAAGACTTAGCAAAATAAGCTAGTCTATGTGAACGAAATGTATTCTCTTCTTTTGGCGAACTCTCTCATCTTCCTCTCTCTCCTCTCTCTCGCTCTCTCTCACTCACTCACTCACTCACTCTCCTCTCTCTCACTCACTCACTCTCCTCTCTCTCCCCCTCTCTCTCTCCCCCTCTCTCTCTCCCCTCTCTCTCTCTCTCTCTCTCTCTCTCTTTCTTCTTGTCTGCCATTATTGGAGCTTGACATTTATTCTTAGCATTCGAAACGGTAGGAACATTGTCTAACGGAAAGGTCACATTAGAAATTCAAAGGTCACTGAGCAAACCCCAGCTGGAAACCAATGAATTTATTTCTGCTGACTTGTGAAGAAGCAGGCGAAACTGATATTGCATAACATATAGTGCTTTTTCGTTCTAAAATCTGTTGTGAAACCGTGCCAATATCTGCCCCGTAGTAATGCATTTGGTGGACGTGGACCTGATAGCCTTCCCTCTATGTTCTCTGTCCGCTTTTGGTGTATTTCCAGCTTATTTCCGTATAATCACGACATTTCCCAATAGTTCTCCAGCATGGTTCGGATTTGTTTTTACGACCTAGTTTGACCTCTAATATATTGACCTAGGTCAATGAAACTTGTAATTTTTCATTTCATATTCAAGTGTTGGTAATATACAGCTACATTTGTTTATAATCCTCTCGAAATATATATTCTATCATGTATATTTCCTTCACATCCATCTCCAATTTTGATGAGACCAGAAATACCTAGCGTTAAGTGCGTTCTTAAATGTTGTGTTTATCATAAACGCATTTTTGCATACATTGCACATTTGACAAACCTTCTAGCCCAATAGCAAAACATGAACCACACCATCACAATAAGCGATGAAAAACAAATTATGATTTTTAGGATCAATATGCACGTTACATGCATAAAAAGCGGCGTCATAAATGTTTCTTTGTTGTACAAAATCTTACATTTTTCGGAAAGGATGATCAGAAAGTTAGAACAAAGCTACCAACTTCTAGCTGATCACTGCTACTGACGCCAGTAAAAACAAGCCCTTATAAGCGATGTTGAGGCAGAACGTACGGGTTAGGGAAGTCGTTTCGCTGCCATGTTTGGATTCTACATGATGAAAACAGCAATCCTACCACGATAAAGGCAGTCAAAGCTAAGAATAGATGATCCAATATCTACTTAAGTTGTGTCTAGTATAAATTTCATGACATGTGTTTTATTCTATTTTCTATTTTATGTCTACATGTATCTTACGACTTTTGTTTTTATTTTTTCCATTTAGTGTCTATTTCATATTTTTAGAGCGTAAGGTCACTCCTTTTATTGATGTTTAAATGGTTCTCTATTTACAGCACACCATCCATGAAATTTAGGTTGGTTTCAAGTCGTCGTGTATGTATGGACATCGCGTGTATAACAGTGGCGATAACAAGCATGGGCACTGCAAGAATCGAACATTTTTGCGCAAATCTAGAAAAAACGATTTTCGATAAAACGATTTTGCAGGCCTTCGCAAAAGACATCAACAACAGCTGCAGTTTTGAGTCTCAACTCAGTAAACAAGAGCCAATCGTGAGGGCACTCATCTGTCACTGCTTGTTACCAGAAATTGGCGGAAGCATTCGAGAAAATACAAAACTTTTCAACTGACTTTCCCCGGAGTTAAGCACCACTATTCAAATCAAAGGAATTCAGCTTCTCTTGTTTCCCTTTTCATTCTTCAGTGCGCCCAGGCTGTGCGTTTCAAAGAGCTGGTGAGGTTTTCAGCCTCTATTTTTCAGAAAGCCTGACAACCAGCCCTAATTCTAATCTTCAGTTGACGCTGTTAGTGTCGTGGGCGCCCGATTGAATTAAAGAAGCAGACATAAGTTGGCGGTATATTTGGACGACCGCGAATATTTTTCACTCTGACGATGTCATGCCGGCATAATCAAGTTTTATGAATTTCATGCTATTTTTCAGAATCGTGTGTTCTTCACAGGGTCACAAAAGTCACCCACTGGCGATGGAAAATCAAGCCAGTAAAGCGCCAAGAGCTGAAACCAGCGCTAATGCCTCCCAAAGATCGCTTGCTCTCTTTAGCAAGCCGAGACCCGAACAAAGCCCGATAGATGGTGACTGGGAGAGTCAGCGATGGGCACGCACTGTCAAAGCCAATTGAGGCCGTGGATGCCCCCTCTGTCGCCGCTCAGTTCATTTGGAAAATGGCGAGAGCAGGGCTATTGGCGCGGTTGGACTCCGCCGGCTCAATAATAGGTCGGGTACTCTGCGCCTGCGGTGACCACGGACGACTGCAGGAGATGGCACTCAGCCGGGTCTAATGGTCAGGATTGCCGCTTGAACTCATCAATTGACAGAACATTGGTCCATGCTAACCCAATTATTTTTGGCCCCGTCTTCCACCAGGAGCTACTCCCGAGGGACCTGCTGTCCTCGCGCACGTCTTTAAATGCACAGAGGGCTGTCTGAGAACAAACCGCCCGTAGAAACAAAACATGAATATGAAGTTGGAGCTTTCGGTAAAGTCGACACTATAACTAATGTCCGAGCCAGCCCTTTTTTAACCAGTCATAACTTTGTACAGTTTTAAACTACAGTGCCATTAAAATGCAGCACATTTATTTGCTTCTGAAGTAAGCTGAAAAGATCATAGGACAGATAAGCGCCACAGAATCCAACAACACATCTAATAGCATCTCCTGTTTGGTTTTGGAATGAATCGAATAAAACTTCATGAACATGCACAGCTCCCGTAAATAAGGGAAAAACGCAAGTACCAATCATCGTCATGAAAGCCAACAGAGCTCCAGGACCTACGCTGGAAGCAAGGATTCTGGCCTCTCAGGCTTATGCGTGCTTTCCACAGGGGCTACTTAAACTTAACTGAGCAATGCTTGATGGAGCTTTAGGTCCCTAATGTACCGTTAATCCTCTTCCACTTCGAGCTGAGACAAGACCAGTTGAGTTTCCCTGCAGTGACCAAATAGACCGAGCCACTGAGGACCAGGTACCGCTCGTCAGACACTTTGACAACAAAATTTGTACGTGCCACTTGTGATGAGACGTATCTTTTATTCTCAACAATGGCAAATTGTTTTCGTGGACTAGGCCATTGGAAGGAAGATCTCCCCAAGGAAGATCCTCCTGTTCCATGATAGTTAGCTATGAAGCCATGCCTCATTCTTGATTCAACGTTACAAGTCCCGAAATACGCCAGAAGTCAAGGCTTTTTGGACCCATTACCCGATTTTTATCGGAAACATATCTCAACCAATCGCACCGGTGAACAGCTGGTACCGTTGTTAACCCCCCCACCGGGGGCCATCGATGGCCCCCATAAGGTTTTCCGGGATAGCAGAAAACGACGAGGCGCAGCACCGCAATTGAGGGCTCTACCTCTCACTGCATCATTTTCCCATCATCCCTGAAATTTTTACCCCGGGTCACCCAAGGTCAGGTCACCAGACGAGGTCAACCAAGGTCACCTCACTTCACCTTTAGAGCTCTGTAAGAGCTACATTTCAAAGTCGATCAATTTGAAACTTCCTACACTTCATGACCCCTCCAGGGTCTACAAGGTGTATATCCGGGATTTTCGATTTCGTGCCCTGAGGTCAGGTCACGAGGCGACCTCTCCCATTGGAAAAGCATGGGAAAAGCTATTTCATGATATAAAAGCCACAAAAATGATTGCAAATACTCAAAATGCTCAGAAGAACGTTTTTGGACACCCTTTCACGGATCCCAGGGGTCATATTTGCCCTTTGACTTTTCCAAGGTCATCCAAGGTCACCAGAGGTTAAAAACAGTATTTTGAAAATAACTTTTGACCTAATTGAGCTAGAGCGGTGAAACAAACACCATCGTGTTTGTCTTGTCACTGGCTTTATTTGATATACGGCAAGGTCACTTTGTGACCTTTCGTGACCTCAGGTCATATTAGGTCACGAGGTGACCTATGGCAGTCAAACCACTGGCGGGAGGTCTTTACGTTCCACATAGCGGAAAAAGTACTGGCAATTTGCTATCAAATGTACTTTACCAGGCCTCAATAGCTCTAATGACATAAGAGTTATGCCCAGTTTGCTTAATCATTGCATATTTGAGTGAAAATAGCCAATCTTGACCTAATTTGACCTCTGGAGGTCAAACCATTGACCTGAGCACTAAAACATGCGAAGTAATTTCTTACTGAATTCACGCGAGCTTTCTATTGCACTTTACAGATTTGCGCTAACGCCCATATTTTCGAGTTAGAGGGGGCCATCGATGGCCCCCCCGTGGGGCAAGGTGGCGCCGGACCCCAGGTGCGCGGGTTAACACCCGCACTGGAGGGGGTCTGGCACTAACGCGCACTGGAGGGGGGGCCTGGTAGGCCCCCCTAAGATATCAAAAACTAAGAGGGTTAGAAAAACGCCACTTGGTAGGTGGGTGGGGGCTATAGTGATCTACATGATGACCAATTTTCATTGACCTAGGTCAATATCTTCAAGGTCAAACGAGGTCGTAAAGGTCAAATATTGGCCATGCTGGGATCGATTGGTAAATGCTGTGATTATGCAGGAAAATGGCGGGAATAAGCCAAAGACGTACAAGGTTCATAGAGAAGAGGTCTCAAAGAGGCTCCCCCACAACTTTTGGGTCAAGTTCATTCAAGGTCATTGACCTTTAAGGTCACCATATGGTATGCTACTTATTATTTACACTTTGACTAACACTGTAGCCACTGTTTGGCGGGAAATGAGGATTGACCTTTCCCAATGACCTTTGACCTTGACCTTTGACTTTGACCTTTGTATTGGGGTACCCTACCGATGACGTCATAGCATAATATATGTCAGACGGGGTAACGTCATTTGGCCGGACGCACAGTGGTCAGTGACCTTGAAAGTGCAGATATGACCTTGACCTGTGACCTTTGACCTTGACCTTGACTTTCATGTGAAGTGACCTTGACATATAGTCCCGCTTATATGACGTTATGACGTCACCACTCGGTCTTCAATGCAAGCTAACTGGTCCAACCGCGCGTTTACGGCGATCTCAAAATGCAGGTCTGACTTTGAAAGCCTATAAGTCAAAAATTTTTGGCCGATTTTCAAAAAGTCTTCACCAATCGACGCGCTATTAAATTCTGTTAAATGTGGCCACGTTTCGTTTTTCGGCAACAAGCGGTTCTCCGGCCACCTCGGAAAAACAGGTGGGGGGCCTCCGAGGCCCCCTCCAGTGCGCGTGTTAAGCTAGCGCACCGCCTGGGCCTTTTCACATACTCTACCACCTGGGGGTCCAGTCGGACACCCCCTGCGATCTTGGGAACCGTAAATGATACGGAGAAATGCAACGTCACTTGAAGCACCTTACCGTCTCCATCTCTGGAGACGAGTTTGATCCGTATTCATTGACCCATGACGTCACAGTGGGCCAAAACGGGTCAAATTCATACCCATTTAGAAAATCCCTTATAACTCGAGAACCATTAGATCTGGAAGAAACAAAAGATATAAATGTGCTCGCCTTGACCTCAGGATTCAAATGATTGCAGCATGACCTTGTAAGGTCAGATTGTTCATAAGGTTATTGTCAAAAAATGCCCTTTTAAGGTCATGCTGCATAGCATTCGAATATTTGTGCCATCCTTATTACTATGATAGCAAATTTAAGACTGTATCTTGTTTTGTTCAAAAGCTATTGATATCAACCATTTCGAAAAACGTGACCTATGGTGAGTTCTGGTGATCCTGGTAGTGAACTCACCTCAAAATAGGTGACAACATGCAGATTTTTCTTCCTTTCAAGAACTATTGAATCGTCTTAAGAAAATTGACCAGCTCTTTAAGAAGCTGAGTTACACCTTAGGTTTGCCAGCGTCCTTTAAGAAAAACAGAACTGCCTCCCATGAGTATAGCAATTACGTCATAACTCGTTGACCTGACCTAACCTGATGTCAATTCTTAGTCATAAAATGTCAAATTGATCACCTCAAAGGATACAAAAGCGACGCGCATCTCATTTGAATTGGCGCTGAACCATTTGCGAAATACCCAGGGGAGGGGTTCCATCGGACCCGCAGGTGTTAACACACTTATTAACACGCGCTGTGAAGGAGAGTCCCAAAGTGCTCCCACCTATTTGTCCAAGGTAGCTGAAGAACCATTCGCTATCAGAAAACGCTACTCAGTCACATTTGAGAGAATTTATAAGCGTGTCGATTGACGAAGTAATTTGAAAAATTAGTTTAAAGTGTTCTTTTTATAGACTTTCAAAGTTAGACCTATATTTTCAGACCATCACAATAGCGCGTAATACAGTTCGCCTACACTGAAGACCGAGTGGTGACGACATAACGTCATATAATCAGGTTATTTGTCAAGTTCAATCCATATGAAGTTTAAGGTCAAAGTGAAACGTCACAGGCCAAGGTCATTAACCCCAGTATTCGGGTCAGATGGCATTATTCATTATAATGTATGTTATGCTTTAACTTCATAGTTAAGGCTGTTCAAGGTCAAGGTCAAGGTCAAGGTCACAAGTCAAGGTCAAAGCTCTTTTTCAAGGTCAACCCCTCAATCCCGCCTAAAGACTGCTGTAGTGCCTGTTACATTGTACATTGTTGGGAATGTCATATTGTTAAGTCATGGGTCCTTGACCTCAAAATTTCAGAAAGCATTGTGTAAGACCTTTCCACTATGACCTCAATCCATTTTTGGTGTATTCCTGTTTTCTTTTGCTTAATCACGGCATTTTCCAATACGTCTCCGGCACGGCCCATATCCAACCTTTACGACCTCGCTTAACCTTGAAGGTATTAACCTAGGTCAATGAACCTTTTCCATAGGGTAGATCACCATCACACCAAACCACCCCTCAGCGGGCGCTTTTCTAACCCTGTTGGTTTCCGAGATCTCAGGAGGGGCACCTTAGAACCCATTCCACTGCGCATTGAGGCCAGACCTACCTCTGCCCACTGCGCATGTTAACGGGAACCACCATGGAAAGTCGAGGGTTCTTAAGATTTTGGGTGAAGACACCTATGAGCATTATTGCAATTTATTCTGTAATGATATGCAATAACTTTTTGGTTTTGTTATATTAAAAAATATCCTAAATTCAGGGCTATGTAATATTCTGAGCACGGTTTTTTTACAAATACATGTATGCAGTGGTCACAAGAGAAATCAGAGCGACAGCGAGGGCGAGAGAGAGAGAGAGGGAAAGAGAGAGGAGAGAGAGAGGGAGAGAGAGGGAGGGAGAGAGGGAGAGGGAGAGAGAGAGAGAGGGAGAAAGGGAGGGAGAGAGGGCGAGAGAGAGAGAGAAGGGAAGAGAGAGAGAGAAAACAAATTATCTGTGAGTAATTCTCTAGTAAAAGCAGCAGCAAGCATTAGCAGTATGTAATTAGCCAAGGCTTGTGCTATAGATATGTATTTCAAAGCTGTATTCTTATTTTTAAGGCATGACACCAGCAAACGTTTTTTATATAATTTCTGACATTATGGATTTGGTCCCGTCCTGGTAACCGATAACAAAGAAGGCATTAACACCCCCTCCCTGGCCTGAGATCAGCATACGGACGTTCAACAGCCAGAAAAAGCTCTTCACCTGCTCTAGCTTTGCACCGACACCCATTTTCCCAAATCGGGTATCGGGGGACATTTCATCTTTACAGGTTTGCATGGACTTGGAAACCATGCATCCCACGACGTCAAAACCAGCAAGGCTTGATAGATGTGGGCGCCATCTATAACATATCTGCTGTTGTACCACATTGAAACTATGGGTGGACCGTACGGTGAGGTGAAAGTTTGTCATCAAAAAAGCTTTAGGGGACATTTTATGTCGTTGAAATTAGGTTATGGTGGACTTAATTTTTCTGATTGTAAACGTTTCCGGGGACATTTCTACGCTGGAAAAACCTATTTATGGTGGACTCTAATTTTCTTACCAAGTACGTTTCCAGGGACATTTAAACGTTCTTAATATTAAGTTATGGTGGACCAAGTTAATATTCTAATCATTGCCAGGGTGGCATGAATTTTTACTGTAATCGGATGGTAGGAGCACCACACTGTTATAAAGGCTTACTTACCTGAAGGTAAGGTAGATAAGGACAAAGGTGGCTCTTATCAATGATGTGAGCATGTGAACCAAATGCCGCGTTTCATATGATTGGTCATTTTGTACCTGGCAGACATTTATCAAGTAATTTCGAATGCACAAATCACCGATCTCATGGTAAATTTACACGTGCATTGACGGGGAAGGGCAGGTATCCGCCTTTCCTCGGTTTTTTCGGAGGTATAATAAAACGGCCGCGCGTAGCTCCAGCGTAATTTGTACACCTTCTCGCTGATCATTTTTGCAACTTGAACTAGGTGTGCTATGGCACATCTAGTGCTGCGGTATAGTAAGACAAAGAGAGAAATAATAATAGTTTATATAATAATAAAAACAATAATGATGATAAAATAAAAATAGAACATTATTTAGAACAATGATAAGTCTAGAATGTCTCGAAGCTTCTTTGTATACATTATAGAATAATTCAAGAAGCGTTATTAGAATATCCTCAAAAACGGTGCCTTTATAGTTCTGTCGCACGATAATTTTGCACAAAAATCTAAACGATGAAACTGCTGCATGTCTTGATGGCGGGCTCCTTATCCCTCCTACCATAAATGGTGAAGAATAAATTTTTTATCGAAACGCGTTCATCTGCCTGCTGTGTTGGTTTAAGTATTAGTAGCTGTCAACCACTGTTATACACTGAAAAAAGTACGCCAGAAATTGGATTTTTTCTACGGTGCCAAAATCCACTCTTCTTTCCGTGAATATTTTACACCCGATATTTTTAGATTGAGAAGCGTAAAATGCCATGAAACAAGAATAATACAACCCCAACCCGTGGGGTGTGAAAATATCAACTACAAAAAAGTACGCCACTTTTAGTATTAATTCTACGGTGCCAAAATCAACTCCTCTTTCCAGCATTATTCCGCAACCCATTTTACCCCGGTGTAATGCAAAAATGCATGTGTTTTGAGGGAATATTATTATACCACTGGAGTAAAAAGATTGTTAGCTAAACCGGAAGTGTGTAAACTGGAACTGAGGGGTAAAAATAGATTAAAATGTGAAATTCCTGGTGTAGAAAAATATTTGCAAGGTGCAAGATGAGCCCGCGTTCAATATTACGTTGCTGCGGAAAAGAAACACCGATTAAAAAAACGACCCAGTTTATTCTCATGGAGCGTTTGAGGTCAGTTTAGTCTGATTAGGCTGATTAATATACACTCTGATAAACATACACAACGCAACGGAGAGTTTAAATCATTTGTTTTCATACCCACTTCTAATAATCTACATAAATACCTCTAATTTGCACTATAATCTGGAACAGTATTTAAATCGACCTTCAATCACTAAAATTATTTAGTTCCTCTTTGCACAAACATTACTAGGTATATGGTTTTTGTCTTAGGCTTCTGCTTTTTACACTGCCCAAATTTTCCTCTTTTATATCCGCTTATCACTACATCATTTTCGCTCATCACCGCAAATCACCTCTGAGGCGCTGCACAGCGTTCTTAACACGCGCACTGAAGGGGGTCTCGGAGGCCAGCCCCACCTTTTTCCGAGGTGGCCGGAGAGCCGTTCATGGCCAAAAACGATAACTTTACCTAGGTAATGGCCTCTGTGACCTGTTACTAAATCTGATTTAAACATAGGTCACCCACCATTGGTTAGCTTATACCCTGAGGAGCACCCAGTGAAAAATCGGAATATGATTCTTTTTTTAATTTTATATCTAAAGAGGAGTTCACACGGTCACGAGGTCAAAACCTGACCTGAAGTCAAAGTTTTTAGTTTTCTTATCTGAACCCTTGTATCTTCTATCCAGCAATATTCATAGAAATTAATTCAGATCAGCCACTTTTAAGATACAAAATTATTTCTGATTCAATGTTCGTGTTAGCCTTGGAAATTTCATGACCTCTATCTGGTGACCTCTTTCACCTTTGGTCCTGAAAATGGGCCCAACTTGTTATTTTGTATGGAGAGCCTTGGGTAAAAGTTTGGTGGAAATCCGAGAAGTGGGTCATGTTGGACTTTTTCGTGCCTACCTGGACGATTTTTCCTAGAATGACTCATCTATGTCCCGGAGAGTGGCTAACAAAAGCATCACTATTAGGGGGGTTGAAACCACTATACTGTTCGGAAACGGATACATTCGATATCTTTGCTGGAATATTATTGAATATGCTTAATTCAAGTGAAAATATGGGTTATCACTAGCTCACCACTGTGGATCCGGGCCTCTTGTAGAAAATCCTTGACGACGTCCTGGATGCCAGACAAAGATATGTATATAAACGATAAATTCAGGCCCATTGAGGCAAATTCAACAGCTCTTTGCTATTTGCTGCACTTAGCTAGAATGATTTAGTCTTCGTTTCTTCTCCACGGCTAGACTAACCTCCACGCGTCAAGATCAACACTTTATGGGATGCAGAACTGCAATGCGGTGATTCAAGCTCAGAACTGAAGCGAAAACAAAATGACAGCATTCCACCCACGTGTCAACTGTAGTAAAAATACCTTCTTATATCATAGAAACACACTCAAATGAAGATAAGAAGAATTAAAACATTCATTAAGCGTAGTTAAATCAGCAAATATCTCGTTTTAATCTATTGGCAGAATTGTTTCACCACAGGAGAGTAAGACTATTCTTGAGGCAGTTTGCGAGTTCCATAGAAATACTATACAGAGTACATGTACGGATAAATTTACCCGTTTTCATTTTCAGCACGAATGGAACTGCCCTGTGCTAAAATAGCACAGATATTAAATTACCACACGCTTGTAATTTACACTTTTAATTCTAAAATTAAGCTAGTTGTCAGAATGAATTTACTAAGAATTCTAAACAAATGCTCGAAAATGGGATACGTTTAGGACTAGACAAATTGAAATTCTACGCTCCAGGTGTTGTTTTTTTCAGTGTACACTCCTCAATCTTACAGTCAGAGTTCGAAAAATCTTCCAACTTGCCAACAATGTTGGTGACACTAGTCGATCACGTCGGTGAACAAAATATAGGCAAGCTTGTGCACACATCAGCGTCAAAAGTTAACGCGTAGTCTGCCGATATGCTATTTAAGATTCAAAAAGACTCAGTGCTTCTGGGAAATAATTGCCCGTTGGTGCCAAGTCCCAATATTCCTGGTTAAACAAGTTTGGTTTGAAATTCCTATGGTAAGGCTGGAAAAATTCTGCTTGCAGTTCCCACCCAGACTTTTGCGGGTCTTTTGAACTGATTAATATGTTTTTAACTCCTAGGCTGCATAGGTCCCCGTTGTGTGCCGCCCTGATAGGGTACGGGCCCCATCTGAAGTTGTGCGGGTCCCTATATTTTCATACGCCCAACTACAAGATGGAGAGTGGCGGGAGGTGTGAGGGTGGTTCACGTTGGAGTGGGGAGCCCCAGGACTGCAAAAGAGCGGCCAATAGTTGGGACGAACCATCATGCAGAAGAGGGCGGCCAAAAGTAGACGAGCGCGGTCCATGTTGTAGTGGGGCGTCGATGAGTGCTCACCTCTTCTCCATTATCAGCCGCCCTTTTCCATCCCTAACTCTCCCCACTTCGGCGTGAGCGACCCTCACTCACCTCCAGTCGCCCTCGGTTTTGGGGTTGGGTGCCCCTATTTCATGTTTGGCCACCATTTTCAGGCCTTGGACACCCCACTGTAATATACACCGCCCTCGTGTACTTTTAGCCGCCCCTTTTATGATTTTTCGTCCCTTCTCTACCACTGGCCACTCTTTTGCAGCCCTTGGACTCCCCACTTCATGGTGGATGCCGTTACCCACCTCCGGTCGGTCTCTATTTTGTGGTTCGGAGCCTTCTATTTCAAGATTGACCACCCCTCTTTCAGCCCTTGGGCGGGCTAATTTGTGTCTCTCCAGTGCATGACTGAGCCCTCCTTCTTCACCCTTCACCGCTATTTGACAGCCCTAGGCCGCCCCACTTCAACATGGACCGCGCTCACCTCTGTCTGTCCTCAACTTCGCAGTTGGGCGCCCGGTTTTGACAATTTTCCGACCCTTTTCAGCCCTAAGGTGCTCCATTGTACAAAAGATCGCACTCATCCACTCTAAGCCGCCCTCTTATGCATGATTTGGCGCACCTTTTCCAGCAGTTGTTGCTCTTTAGAACCATTTGTTACTTTTGAACACCTCTACTTGTTAACCCGCGCCCCACTGGGGTCCGGCGCCACCTGCGCCCCATCGATCGGGGGCCATCGATGCCAACAATAACTTCGAAAATATGGTGGTTAGCGCAAATCTGCAAAGTGCATTAGAAAGCTCGCGCGAATTCAGTTAGAAATTACTTCACATGTTTAAGCGCTGAGGTCAATGGTTTGACCTCCAGAGGTCAAGTTAGGTCACGATAGGCTATTTTCACTCAAATATGCAATGCTTTAGAAAACTGGGCGTAACTCTTATGCCATTAGAGTTATTGAGATCTGGTTAACTACATTGGATAGCAAAATGCCAGACCTTTTCCTGCTTTTGGAACGTAATGACCTCCCGCCAGTGGTTTGACCTCCAGAGGTCACCGCGTGACCCATATGACCCTAGGTCACTTAAAGTCAGAAAGTGACCTTGCCGTATATCAAATGGATGCTAAGGATGAGACATACACGATGGTGTTTGATTCAGTGCTCTAGTTTAATCAGGTCAAAAGTTATTGCTAAAATACTGGTTGACCTTGGATGACCTCAGAGAGATCAAAGGGCAAATATGACCCCGGGATCCGTGAAAGGGTGTCCAAGCTTTTCTGAGCAAGCCAAGCATTTGCAATCGCTTTTGTGGCTTTTAGATCATAACACAGCTTTTTCCCATGTTTTTTTCAATGGCAGAAGTCACCTCGTGACCTGATCTCCGGTCACGAAATCGAAAAATCCCAGATATACACCTTGTAGACCCTGGCGTGGCCATGAAGTGTAGGAAGTTTCAAATCGATCGACTGAGAAACGTAGCTCCTGGTGACCTGACCGTGGGTGACCCGGGGTAAAAAATATCAGGATGGTGGGAAAATGATAGGGTAAGAGATTGAGACCTCAACCACGGTCCTGCGTCTCGTCGTTTTCCTGCTATCCTGAAAAAACCTTAGGGGCATCGATGGCCCCGGTGGGGCGAGGGTTAATACAATTTTTTCAAGTCGTTTCAAGCTCGGTTCTTGGAGCCGGAATCTCCCTTAAATCATCAATGGACTTGTCACGGAGACCTCGACCCTAACATCATAACGAGCAACTCCCACAATGAATAATTAATTAGAAGCCAAATTTTGACGTTCCCCAAAGCACAGGGACAGCTGCCCTGCTAAGGTCATCTTATCACCAGTTAGCTGCCAGCCGACCTGCGTCGGGTAAACATAGAGCGCCGGAGCGTCTGAGGGAAACCGATCCCAAACCTGCACATTTACTGTCTCTGCATGTTCCTGAGCAGTGGGGTGGAGAACAACACTCTACCAACTGAGCTATCGGTGTGGCACTTCGACGTGAACCGTCCTCATCCCCCTCCGGTCGCCCTCTGGTTTGTGGTTGGCGCCATTATTTCATAATCAATCGATCATTTTCAGCCTTCGAGCGGCCCACCACAAAATGCATCCTTCTCATCCTCTCTGGACGGTCCTCCATGATTGCCCGCCCCTTTCCACCATTGTTAGGGATGCGTGGCTCGGTGGATAGCGTACTTGTACTGTGAGCCATGGATCCTGGGTTCAAGTCCCGGTGGGACCTCTGGATAAGTTTTTATAGTCCCCCAAATGGCTCGCAACAGGATAAGAGTTAGTGACGCGTATATCCCTGGTGGTTTTTGCATCGTTAAAACCGAACACTTGTTATCATTCCACCATTTTCTGCTCCTTAAGGCATTCACCTCCGGATGTCCTCTACTTTGTGGTTGGGTGCCCCTATTTCACCCTTTTAGCCTTAGATCGCTCCACTGCAACATAGACCGCCCTCAGCTTTCAGCGGTAAAAGTTCCTCGAGTTCATTTAGTGTATGCCTTGTATATCGATCGGTGTTATATTTTGCCCAGATCTTCAGATATCACTCAGGATCTCCCATGCGACACCCATGCCCGCCACATATATGGTTGTGTGCCCGCCCAATATGTGGCTTTGGTATCTATTGGAACGACAACATGCTACGATGCAATATAGTGAGCTGGTAATATCACGTTTCCTATGGAGCAGAGTTTGAGCACGATTACAAATATTCCTTATTTTTTAAGAAATATTCCGAATCTATTGATAGCTCTGTATGATGTATTAAGCCTTGCGTCATTTACTAGTCTTGCGGATGTTTTTTCGCTTTGCAACTAAAGAAATGTTGGGTCCAGAATAAAATTGAAAATTCCTACGTTATCTGTGAGAAAATATTGAAAGCTCGGCAGGAAATTTCCCAACATGATTTTGCTTGCGTCCCCTACAAATGGATCATAAAGTCCAACAAATTCTCCCTCACATATAATATTGTAGATGTATCACTATTCAATCGGCGCAGATCGGCCGAATTGGGGAGAGAAAGTGGTCCTGAAAATAACCAGTGGCCGTCCTTTCGCGAGTTCAATTGCCAAAAGTAGTCCATAGAAGGACGCCCTGTATCATTAGGATTTGTTTTAACAGAAGCAACGTCAGAAACTCTGCCCTTCCCTGGCTTTTTTGTCAGCGCTATTTGAAATGACATCGGCGACTGGAAAATTAGTGTCACAAAAGCACCCTTTATAAAACTCCAAGGGCCACCCCTCAGCTGGTCAACTGGCCGCTCCCGAGTCTTTGCCCCCCCATAGGCGGATCCACAGGGGCAAAGGGGAGGTGCTCCTCCCGATCAAGCCTTGGCACGCCTTAAAAATAGTCACGGCGCTCCTTTGAAGGATCGATAGCGCCCCTGAAATGTCGTTTTCCACCACGCCCCCCCGAGGATGCTAAAATCGGCGCCCTGGGGTAGAATTTGGCGGACACCTGATAGAGTTTGCCGGTCGAAACTGGCACCCCATAGGACGGATCCTTGGTCCTCCACAGCAATGTGCCACCCCTCCCCCGATCGGTGACCCTGGATCCGCCTATGCCCCCTAGCAAAATCCTGGATCCGCCCCTGCTTCAGATGCCATACAACAACTGAAACAACATTTTCCCACATTCAAGAACGCTGCGCTCGTGCGGCGCGCGCGCACCGTCAGCTGATTTTTCGATTGCATCGCCACGTGGTGGCACCGATCGGTACTAAATTCCGTCAAAAATTTTTGATGGAAATTCCGGCTGTTTCGGGGACGTATTTTGATGTCCACCCTAACGCCATCTCTTGGTATATGAATAAGCATCCCCAGAAACGTGGATAGCTGCCTTTTGTTTAGGTGGACAAGAAATGTCCACCTAATCCCCGGTGTCCACCAATGTCCAAAAAAGTTTCCTGAAATGTCCACCCAAACCCGAATTTGGAAACCTATAGCTTCTACGGAGCGATATACCTAGGAAAATATGCCGCATCGTACATATATGTCAGGGCCATTCCCATGTGGATAAAACACTGGAATCAAGTTTTATATCGGCTTTGGCTTCTTGGTTTTGACTTTGAACTCATGCACCAAATGTCATTGTATGTCATGACTCGAAGCTATCAGTGTCTTACAATGAGGCACATGGCCCAAGTGAAAAAACAAACAAATGAAGGCTGAAGAAAAAGTGGCGAGGGCAGGGAGGCTGACGTGACGTTGTCCGGACTAGTGGTCCTTCCGCGTTGGCCGAAATGAGAAGCTGTCACGTCACAGCCAGGGTCGGTTCCAGGAGCGCCTTGTCTTTCTACTGAGCACGCCCCTGCATGGACATTGAATGAAGCCTAACTTCCTTGATTTAAGTACACAAAATTTTCCAGGCAAACGTCAGCCTAATTGGTATGCTTCTGAACAAAATTTAGTCAGCATTTGTCCTTGAAATAAATTTTGACACGCCGTTGATTGTGGCACATTACTCCTGGTATGGTGCCACGTGTTTTTGTTTACATCATCAGCCAATGTCATTACGATAGCCTAAATAAACCAGCCTGTATGCAGGGCAATGCTGTGCATGTAAATTATTCCGACATTTCTAAATTAATGTGAAATTTTGTCTAAGGTAGTATTCCTATGCAGGGAAAAAGGAGATTTCAGCGGTAAAACTTCACATTTTTGGCCTGTTCCATTCGATGATAATTGGGGTTTTAGGGCACTGCAGCTGCTGAGGCTATATGTGCCCGGGCCTGTTTCATTTGTGTTATTTCATTCGCACAAATAATACATACATTGAACCTGGAATTTAAAAAAGTTCTCAGATTATATCACGCATTAATTTTTAAAAGCATGGGTACATGAGTCGAAGTTTTGAATAATTCAAAAAGAAATAACACAAAACGAAGAGCAGTAAAACGATTACTACTCTTATCTCTTAATCCATTCATTCATGGCAAAGCAGTTGAAAGGCTTTAATAATATATCAAGTCGGTGCATTCCTACACTTGAATAATTTTCTCAAAATGACGCACATAAGTAAAACCTGCATGGCGTGGATAAAGTCTTACATAAGCAGAGGCATCGTCACAAATTTTGTGATGGGGTTTCGTCTTTGAAACTGCAAATGAAGATGTACATACATACCACTAGCACACATTTACGTAGGTCAAGCAGGTAACAGGGATATAATGCAAAATTTCAGCCATCTGAGTCGCTTCGGTAGCTCAGTTGGTAGTCAGCGTTGGGCTCCAGTCCGCTCAGAAAATCGTGTTGTGACAGTGCACCGTTGAAAGCTTGGGATCGGCTCCCTGAGACACTCCTGCGCTTAGTATCTACTCGACATAGGTTGACTGACAGCTGGCTGGTGAGAGGGTGACCTGAGCGGGGCGGCCGTTCCAGTGTTTTGTGGGACGCTAAACTTTGGCTTCCGAACTAACCCGTCGTTGCAAGAATTACTTATTTGGGTGGTGAGGCCGGAGTTTCTAAGAGACACGTCTTTTGATGCCTACCTTGTTTATTCATTTGATCCCAAAAGCCGAACCTAGAATACATTAGACAAAAGTACAAACAAACTTTAATCGATTCAAAATGTTTGGGAGGAGGGAAGTCACCCTGACGTTTTAGGTGGGGAGGGCCTATCCCCTCGCTTTCGACGCCCATGTACACAAACATATCCTGTTGAGGTAAAAATTGTCAGTCAGTCTGAAAACAAAGAATATGTTATGTGTGCTACTTGGCATAAATCTGGATTTTAATCCAAGATGCCCGAATATCCTAAACTTAACTGTTTTAGAGCAGCTGTCCCAACTACCCCATTGCCTCACTTTCCGCACTTTTCTGACTGGTCAATGTCCAGACTTCAAAATGACTGGTAGATCGATATGACGAATGGGCTTGTCGGGTCCCAGTCAATTAGAACAAGTCTAAATTCAAGTAAAACCTAAGTTTGATTTGGAGACCAAAATGTTTGGGATGGGATATTTTTGGAACTATTTAAGCTGACATGTCATTTGGGTGACAGAAGTGCACCATCAAGATTATAAAATTTCGTTTTATATATATATATATATATATATATATATATATATATATATATATATATATATATATATATATATATATATATATAATAATATAGATATATGGAAGAGACTTGAGACTTTTTATTAATTTACTTTATATTTATCTTTTCGCATGAGACAAGATAAATATAAAGTAAATTAATAAAAAAGAAGTCTCAAGTCTCTTCCATATATCATATATAATGTCAAGAACATATCAACAATATATATATATATATATATATATATATATATATATATATCAGGTTTCGCAAATAGGTAAACTAGATAAAATAGAAATAGGAATAGGCAGTGGCGAATACAAGGAAGGGGCCAGGAGACTCAACCCCTCCCCCTCGAAATTTCAGAGCGCCTGCAGTTAATGTATAGCCGGAGGCTACTCCGAGGCAATGGTATGTGAGGCTCGAGCCCCCTAGCTCCCCCAGCCGAAATAAAGTTCAGGATCTGCTTCTGGGTATAGGAGTGAGCATAACTGAGGTCTTCTTGTCTTACTCAGCTATATATATTTTTTTCATAACATAAAATACCCAAGTGAGAGGGTTTCGTCAGTGAAAAGATGGGAGGGAAAGTTGTCAGAGATGAAGAAATTAAAGATATTTGCTACTTAATTCAAACCCTGTAGCATTTTAGTCATATGTTCGGCGATCATTTACTCCACAAGCCGTTTTTCGTGTAGTGAATTTGTTTAGCTTTGCGTAGAAATGCGTATTTGTTAGGAAAAACGAAAGACTGTTTTTTGCCTCCGCCGTAAAACCAGTCCAGTCCATACCAACTGGCAAAGATGGATGCACATTCCCTGCTGTGATTTCGGGGCCGCCACGGTGCACTGAGCAATGGTCGTTCTGTGAGCATTTGGCGGCTAGACAGAAAGAGAGGGAGTAATTGGTAACTGGACCCCAGAGCGGATCACCACCCCATCAGTGTCGCATCAGCGCCCCATCGGCCGCGACGAGACGCCAGCGTCGGCACCGACGCAATAGCATGACACCGATCACAGCACGACCTCGCCTGCTAATGGACTCCTTTGGCAGGGGAACACCCTGAGCATCACCGCTGGTTCTTCGAGCGGCGCCCACGAGTCTGGTTGGTACAGCTGTTGTTTGGGGTGGTGTTTGTACGGCTGGTGTCGCCTCTGTGCCAGAGAAGCTGCTCTGCCGTCGGAGTTGCACTGGCAGTCGGAGTGGCAGGGTCAATCGAGTCTGACGAGCAGCCCATCTGTGCCCGTGCTCCCACGGGACTGCCGCCAAAGATCGCTGCCCTTCCACTGCTGCAGACCACCCGTGGTCTGAAGGTCAAGGATCAGCTCAGCGCGATTTTTACGGCCGCGAGTAATTTGGCATCTGCCAATCAGCGGCTAACTCCAGGGCGTGACGTAAAAGATAGCGCACCTCCGCTGGGAGAGGAATCCAGCGTGCTGATTGGTGCGGACGCCCGAATTAGACTTTTTGGCCGCTAAGTTTCCAAGTGGTGCCACGAAGCAATCATTGGGCTAGTTTTGACCACCAATATCTTCTGAAAGTGCTTTCATTGTGGTAAAATACCTGACCTTGAAACA
This sequence comes from Lepas anatifera, assembly GCA_034440635.1. Classification (NCBI taxonomy): domain Eukaryota; kingdom Metazoa; phylum Arthropoda; class Thecostraca; family Lepadidae; genus Lepas; species Lepas anatifera. The sequence continues at coordinate 2,051,322 of JAOTON010001615.1, read as the reverse complement.
TAAATCCGTACGACATGGATGCTAGAATTGATGCATAATTATTTCTGCTTAACTTGACTGTATAAGCGTTTGCATATGTATTTGCACATCTACATTTGTAGATACAAAATGTGTAAGTTAGTTTAGAAAATCTTGGTTATTTTTATTTATACCAAGAAAGCTTTTATCCCTTGAATTCGCACATTTGCAATCCTCTGGTAATTAATTAGTGACGAAATCTGTAAATCGAAGTCAGCTTGGGCTTCGCAAAAACCAGCGGTTCATTCCCGGCTGTCAGGGAACGTGGCAATTTCACCTTTTGCTCCGTACTGATCAGCTTCTGGTCATGGGCCGTCGTTTTGTGACGTCATCAGGGCGCGAGATTGTCCCTTTACCTTTCTTGACCTCTAAAAACTTCACCAGGTTTGGAAGTGTTCCCACAGGGTTCAGTAGACATCTATTGGATAACATTCTCAATATTTCATCTTTTTGTCTGTTAAAATTGGTCTAATTTTTTCAAGTTCTGATTCATTTGACCTTTTAATTGCCCTAGAAAAAGGCACCGCAAGGCTGAAGAAACATTATCTTTGTACAAAACAAACTTTTTTGCATTTGCAAATGCAAAATTAGCTTAGGAGTAAGTGTCCTAATTGCACACAGAGGCTTATTATACACTGTCGTAAGATACATATCCTTAGATAACATCACAGCCAAACTAAAGTCAGCTGACTATTTTTACCACACTCGGCGATTTTTTCTGTTCTGCCCTGAGCCTGTGCGGACATTAAAGTACGCAGCGGTGATTTCAATGCCATTTGTTGAAACAACATTTTCCAGATTATCGTAAAAATGACCTATTGTGCATTGCAATGCCTTTTGTTTCACAGTTTTCTAGGAATCTATGTAGGTTGATATTTTCAATAATAACGACATAATGGACGGAAGGGAACAAGCTTTCAATGTTTTTTAAGATTGATAGATGAATAGTCTGAAAAGATTCGAGGCTTTACTCACACCATGACCAAGAATTTATGATTTCAAATACTGCATTATGAGGATTCTGATAAAGGGCTGTGCCCGAATATGTGATATCAGTGTATTACCTCCATTTTGAGTCTCGAATTCGAAGAGTAAGGGCATTTAATATATTATCAACATATTTTGCAATTGTTCACATGAAAAACAACATAATTTAGCACAAATGCTTCTTAGGCGAGGCTCTTTGCCTTTAGATTAGTGTGCCTAATTACGCCCAAGGATAGTGTTTCTAACTGAGCACATGCTAGATTGAAAATAATTTCTGGACGAAACATGTTTATCCAGAGAAAATGTATGTCTAGTGAAACAAACCATTCTAATCCCTCCCGTCACATATTTAACCATTAGTGTAGCCAGAAAAGCTTGAAGGGAATGAGCACACATCATGGACACAAAATTATTTAGATTTTAGACACAAATTTATTTAGATTGGCCTTAACCATCACCCCGATGGGGAGAAGGGTGTTTGAACACTCCCTCGGTTTTTTCCGGCGGCACGACAAAGCGGCGGCGCGAAGCACCGTCGTACTTGGCACACCTTATCCTTGATCAATTCTGCAACTTTGTAAACTATTCCAAGGTTGGGTCATCTCAGATTAGGTCACCAGTGCATGTCAAGTGACCTCATCTCCAAAAATCTTTAAGGTGGCATAAGTAAGAAAAGGCCGAATCTATCGAATTGAAAGTTATACCACACAGTGGGCCTGCCGAGTACTAAAACAAGTATTCTACGATTTTTCATATCGATGACCTCGGGAATTGAACTATATTTGTGTACTTATATCTAAGAATACCTTCATATTCTCCAAATCGTAGCATCCTGGACCCCTTTCTAGGCTCATTTTACAATTTTTGACCTGTGACCTCTGAGGGGGCATGATGGCTACCTAAGCAGATTTTCAGACTTGGGTCAATAACTTTGCAGGAAATGATTATAAAGCTTTTATTTTGATACCATTACGTTGAGATTGTTATTACGAGTTCATTGATATGCATATTGACTATGCTAGATCAGATAGTGACCTTGACCGACCTCAGGTCAGGTCATTTTTGTGTTTTGACCAAGTATGGTCATACTATACATCATTCAATTTGACGTAACGAGAGGAAGCGAATGGTGCCTTAAATATGATTCTAACTCAACTCAGTCAGACAATAGAGCCCCGAAACTCTTCTATAATATGTCACTTTCCTTTGACCTGCCACTTCAATGTTGACCTGAGCAAAAAGTGAACAATGTAGTTTCTTCATGAATTGTCATGGCTATCCACCAGCTTTTGCGTTTTTCGCTATTTCACATAGGAGCCAAGTTCCAGGGGGTGTTTGAACCCCCCCCCCACCAGGGCGAAGGTGGCTTGGAGGCCCACCGGGGCGGGTGTTACTGAATCCTCTGCTTCGAATGCTAATTCTCCCCAATATTTTTTTAGATTCAGTGCTCTGTCAATACTTGGTGGCAAGCATACAGCTACTGAAACGTCTATTTTTTATACTTTAATGCTTAAATTTGTGATGAAATATGTATTTTCAGATGCAAACATATTTTACACCATAGATTATCGCAGAAGAAGTGAGGCACCAGACGATTTCTCTCTCAAAGGAAATCAAACGAGGTAAGCATAAAAGACTTACCAGAGCTGGAGACGCTGAAATTGCCACTTTTCCCGACAGACATGAGAGTTTTGCCATATTTATTCAACAATTTTGTTAATAATTTATGAGAGTACTATAAATAGATCAAATTATGGGATTGGGAGTTATAGAAATTATTGGCCCATCAATACATTTGTCTTTTAAATGACCCTGTACAACCCCACTGTACATTTTCCACGCGTGGCTTGAGCCGCAATCGGTATGTATTCCGGCTCTGCTGGGCCACCGGTGCCATTAGCACAACTGCAGCGGTCCGGCCCGTCTGTGACGGGCATATCCGTGGGGTGGTGCTGCTTCTCTCTTCCACCAGACGTCCGCCCGCAGAGGCGCGCCCAGGCCCGACAACCCGAGGAGATCCCGTCAGACACCACTTCGCTCGGCGGCTGGGGCGGGGCAAATGTCCTGCGTTTGGAGATGGCACATTTACTGGTTTTGGAACGTGCACAGTCCAAACGTGGCTTGAGTCGCCCTGAGCCCCTGTTCCGAGTGTTTCCTGCATCTGACACGGACAGGATTGAGCACTCTCACCGGGGCATGCATAAACAGCGTAACCCTGACCCTTTCCAGGCCTGCAGGAGGGAGATTGGGGGCAAACACCGGGGACTGACTCTGCTACGCACCAGAATGTCAATGATCTTTACAATGTGAAAAAGTTTGGCAAGATATTTGTGGGTTAGTGGTAAAGTAATTGCTGAGGTTACGTGTTGCCACCAACTCGTTCATTTTTTCTAATAAAATGCCGATGAGATCAAATCTATATCATATAACTAGCTCGGATCAAACACGTATAAATCTGGGGTGCTGGCCAGTGACCATTACACCACCAAGCCTCATGCCCCTCCCAACCCGGGAAAATCGAAATAATAAACTTGGAACCTATCGGCGACGGTAAAAGCATTGTTTCACCAGTTAGCTGTTTGTATTTGGAATGTTTTGGATGCCTGCGGTGCTCTTTGTCGGCCAAAACAGACACATCTAAACAGTGAAAGCGCGGCTGTGATAACAAGCAGTGTTGTGTTTTTCAACCTGAACTGCTATTGCTATTCTGACTGGCGGGCTGAGCCGCGCGGCATTCGAGCGATTTTTAACACAAACATCAGACTGGTCAAGCAACAGGCGTACTACTAAACATAATAATTTTGAGGCAAACCCGTTGGGCTCGATACCTTTTCAAAGTCATTCGAAAGGAAACTGCAAAGAAAATAAGTAAAATAACAACTCAATACATGAAAGCGGTCGTTCAGCGTGGATATACACAGGTGATTTCTGAACTCGGGTTACACGTGACTTAATCATTGTTCATGGTGAAGCCTGGTTTAACTCAGGAAGCGTGACTAGTGCTGTCTGCATAGCTCATAGCCGTGATCCATGCCACTGAGGCCTAATAAACTCCAGCGTCAGTGGCCAGCTAGACCCAGCAAGTTCCTTGGCAACTTACCTCGAAACTGTTTACCTTGAAAGCCCCAGTTTACTGATAACAGAGGTATTCTATTGTAATACTTAGCTGATACAGCCTCCTACACGGCCTATATTTTGTGCTTTTAGATAACTGTTGGTGCAACTAATTGATACGGAATTCAATTATTTATCACAAAACACGATGTGATGTTAAGTTATGCCTCTAGGCCTGGGTTCCAAGCAAACAGTGAAGCAAATATGGCCCCATAGAGATTTACTAGACATATAAGTGTTGCAGAAGATCTCTATGAAGGTGGGACAGCCATCACTACTGGGCTTTCACTAGACACTTTTTTCAGAATCAGGCAAAGCTATAAAGGCCTGATTTGTTCTCTGAGCTTCACTCAGTTCTTCGTTAGTGGCTGGCCAATGCTCCATTTAATGGTTTTAATACCTTCATCAGATTAAGCCGGAAAATGTCAAGGATCACTGAAACTTATTCCATTTTAGTGCTTTAAATGCTTTCTAACAAGGGCTCAAAGAAAAATGACAGCTCCATTAGCTTGTTGTTTTCGGTGAAAGTTTGCCCTCAAGATCTTAAAATAGGCAGAACAAAGTATTGCATATGAAATATATGGTTATGAAGCTTCAATACCCTGTTTAAATCTAGAGACACGTTATTTATGTCCACTCAAATTGATTAACCCAATTTCCAATTTGAGACTTACTTCACGTGAAATTCACACGACTTTTCAGGGCGCAGCAATCTGAACGTGTATTCAACCAGCCAGGATATACAACAGAAGAAACATCAGCAGTGAAAGCGTTTCAATGACTCTCATCCAATAAGGTCTGCACACTGAGCCTCTCAGATCGGGTCGAAAGGCGCGCACACTAGCGGTACCGGCTAATGAAGACCATTGGAGGGTGCTTGACTGCGCCACAAATTACCTGCGTAATCAGCCCCGAGCGCAGTGTCCGTGGAGCCTGGCCTCTGCCGCCTGTTTGCTTAAGCGCCCCGCATGCAAATGAATCCACCGCCGGGCAACGCACAGCGGCCTCATCGATCACCAAGATACGATAGCCACGTCCAGGCTGGTGGTAAGCCTTTGTTGTGACGTGTTGGGCCTCCTTGGCTGAGGTAACGCTGCTAATTATGAACAGGAACGAAGTTGTAGCCGAAAATACACCCAGTTTTGACATAGATTGATGTTGTTGGCTGCACTGTTAAAACAAGCAGCATAGTTACCTTTTACTATGATGTTTGATATATCTGAGACATCCTGCACAGACAGCTATGGAACGAGGAAACATGGCCGCTAATTTAAATAATTCTGCATCGGGAAAGGTGCTGGAGCCAGCATAAATCTACTACGTATTCGCTGCCCAAACCATTGAGGGTGTAAGGGTGTCGAACAGAATTAAACTTAACACTTACCAGTAGCTACCATCTTTAGACCAAGCAAACGTCCAGAATTCTGAAACTTTTGGAACTCCTCAAAGCTATAAAAGACTAAATCATCCAGCCTGAGCCATGTGTCCTGCTATTTTATATCATTTCCCGTCAAAAATAGGTAATTTTTACTTCATTTTTCTAATCTTAGAGAAAAATAATCAATGCAGCGTGGGGTCAGGACTGTTATTTACCTTAAGGTGGTAACCGACGAGTCTGAAATAATCACCCAGAGGCTATTTGAAAGGACTAGGTTTGACTAGACTTACGGTTTCAATATAGCTATTGAAGCTATAAATCGGCACTTACGATACAAATTGTGAAGTTCATTGTCGTACTCCAGGAGCGTTACTAGGCAGAATAAGTTGATAATTTGTTAATTGGCCTGTCTCCTTAAATTCTGGATGCAAAGTGGGCAAATTCACTTTGATTACATTTCTTGACACAGCCATTCCTCATGATGTTCATTAGAAAAAATGAAGGTACATATTCCTGGTCATAGTATGATCCGCGACCTCAAATATTCGAGGTCTTACCTTCCTTAGACAATTGGCGAATACACAGATTCTCGGATCGACCAAAAAATGGTGTACTCGTCCATTGTCTACTGTCTGCTGATGATTCTAACAAAGAGCTGAATCCGAATATATAATCACAGTGAATTTGCTCAATTTCACATCCAGGAATCGAGAGGATAGACCAATTAACTAATTATCAACTTATAATCATGCTCCTCGATACGGCACTGATAAATATATAAAAGTTTGAAACCTGTAGTAGGCAAAAATAAGGTTTACAAAGCGCATGTCACAGGAAAGTTCCCGTGCTGAAGGGAACGTGGTCCCTGTTGTACTGCACCGGGTTGTGCTGTGAAGGTAGTGAAGATCTGTATGCCAGTAGGAGGCCGATCACGCCGTAGAATGACTAGCAAATGTTCGCTTATTTGGAATTTTTGGAGTGACAGGGAGCCATACATGTCTGTATATAGGTATAAGGTATGAATAAAAGTATGTCATATATATATGTATATATATATATATATATATATATATATATATATATATATATATATATATAAGGTATACCAACTATATTGGAAAACAAAATGTACTCGATGAATGTCTGTGCATCAAGATCAAGCATATATCTGCAGATATCTGCAAAGTAATTATGGTTTTGCTCAAGTAAGTATGTGCATGAATCATTGGTGATCTTCTGCTCACGCAAGTTGTTTCACTAAAGCTGTCACGAAAGTTCTATCGTGAAAGATGTTTGCAAAACGCGAAAGGATAGTTAAACTATCTTAATGCACCAGAAAAAATGCTGCATGCTTTTTTAAGCCCGGAAGATGGTTTAAAGAGATTTGGCTGCACATTCCACTTCCGGTGGAGTGCCAGGACTTGCTTGCTGCATTGGCGCTTGACAATGTGCAGGAGGTACCAGTGCTGGTCTTGTCTTTGGCAGCGCCGACAAACTGTTTGATGTTGCACGCTTAGGGCTGTCATTGACTGTTTTTAGATATCTGACGCGGGTTTTCGGACATTCTTCCGCAAATAGATTCTGGGTGTTCTTCCCGATCCGCCGGCGGTACGAACTGCTGCTGGTGAAGCCGCTCAGGGTCTTGGTGCTGCCCACTCTCAACCAGTTCCACTCCAGCCTCTTCAATTCCGTACTGGCCGCAAGCCTCACCAGCTTGTCCAACATCTGCGACCCACGGTTTGGACCGCAGCCCAATGTTCTGGCAAAGGAGATCGCAGCCTAAACGCGACTAGATCAAACTGAAATCTGGCACGACACTTCAACAGCATATTTACTACACAGATATCATCAAAATGAAGCAAAACTAACAACTCCTACAAAATGAAACACCCTACTTCACAGGTTCCAAATGCTACATCCAGACTCATCTTAGAAATTTTCCGAGCACCTAGTTTCGCTTCTAGGATTTTCTCGGCTTTAAAAGTTGTGTTGTGCATGGGCCAGTGCAGTTGAGAGCTCGGACTAACTTTTACTTTACTGAGACCTTGACGGTACTACGACAGGCCCCCTGGCGCCAAAGCCGGCCCCGTGACCACACAGTTGGGACAAGTAGAGGATGTTCTTCTAAAATTCCGCCCGGTTAGTTCAGCCTTGATGCGATGTCTGGTGAAATGGGTTGGGCGATGCATATTCGTGAACGAAAAGTTTGATCGTTTCTTAGATTACTATGATTTTTAAGAGCAAGTGAATAACAGCATTAACTGCCTCTTTTTCAACTGTGATGAAATAAGGTACTTCCCCATGTTTCCTAATAGGGTTCGAGCTTTCAAGCAGTACATTTTGATAACCTTATATAATTCTATATTTGGCAGGACCAGGATTTCTAGCCAGTAACCCCAAGACTTGTATTTGAGCGGGCGCTGATGAGGTCGCTAAGCTCTAACTGTCAAAGTCCCCAGTAGTGCACCTACATAACTTGTCGCCTTCCCTTGTCACAAGCGTCACTGCGTGGCACTGACGACCCTGACTTGGTATGATATGCAGGTTTTCGTACTTACTCCGTTTAATTCACGTTTGTACTTTTGTATACCAGCCCTTGCCCTTCTATTTGCTTTACCACTTATAGTATAAACATGGTTAAACAGTTTAACCCAGTTTTGACGGCAGGTTCTATCCAGCGCCCGATCAGATAGATGTCAGTAGCCTCGGCCCCGAATCCTCTCGTAAACCAGAACCGACGCGTCTAAAAATGCACCTGTCAGAGGTGGAAACAAGAGTGTTTCCGTGAGGTACCGTGAACGCCGACCTGACATATACCATTTCCACCAGTGTCGATGGGGCTGCACCGACACACCATCTGCATGGATTTGTAGCCGTATTGGTGCAGGAAACAAGTCTTAAAAAAAACCTAAATAATTGTTAACCATGATCTTTTGGTATCCAATTCGTAGATCTAAACACAACACTGGAGATGCTAATGGCTTCAATTTGTCCCTTCTGAAGGACTATGATGAAATATTGGACCATGATTAAATCAAACAGATCAGTGCTCACCAGATACTGTGATTATTTGGAATATATTGCGCCTTCAAGGCACTGATTGTCTTTTTACTGGTGGCACCTGTGACTGGTTAGACACTCGCGACCGGTCCGCTGCGGGGCAGCATTGATCTGGCAACACCAGACGATCGCCAGTCTGGCATCATTGGCTGGAGCTCCGGTCAGGGACGGAACCATCAGCACAGCTGGCGCCATTACCACTTCCTCGGTGCCAGCAGGCGTTTTTCCCTTCCTTCCCGACTTTTGGTATCCCTTCTATATTAACGAGCGAGATACCGGCACCGTAATACATTAGTGGCCGCGTTACTCCCCTCCCTGCGCATCGCACCAGCCATAAGGCTATTTGGAAATGAGATATTGTCCTTTGCCAATAGCAGCTCGACCGGCTGAGGCATTACAGTTAGGCAGGGATGGAATGCGTCTACTGGTAAGAATAGAAGAAGCACTTAGATTAGGACTTTTAATTACTCCAAGTGTTTCTGAACTTAACTCGTTGCAGCTCTTCAGCACTATGTTCCATCGACATAAATGTGGTTAATGATGGTGGAATGCCCAAAAATTATGAACTGCTTATAAACACATTTTACAAAGACGGGAAGGTAAGCATGCATGCATCAATTACAACTGCCAAGTAGAACTGGCTCACTGGCAGTGGTAATTACCTCAAAATTAGATCAGAAATTGTTACCAAGCTGATAACAGTAGCTTTGTACAGTACAGATGTAGCAATAGCTAGGCGACTCTGTACGATTTGTAAGAATGGTCTTAAGAAGGTGGATAAGCTGACTAAAGTCCACTCCAGCTTAGTGCCCCCACTCCCAATATCACAGTCGTCACAGTAGATACTTGTCACAGTGTGTGCCGGTCACAGCTTGTAAACTGGAGCAAAAGAAAGATGAGAAACAAACAGAAATGATTCGGCATGTTTCTAGGGTTTTGGATTCATGACTCTTTGAAGATGTACGGGCAACCCAGTGAAATGTTGAACTGGTGTCAAAATATCATTTGAATGTTTGTGTTTTTCACATAGCCTTTGACCGCCTGGGGGGTTTGATCAGACCCCCTTCCCTTCGTCTCTCGGAAATCATTCTGAGCAGAGTTGAACAGAATACGCATCGTTTTGCGTTGGTCCAGCGTTATCAATTTAACAACTGACCAAAAATTTGCCTCGGTTCAGGTCAGATCGACGAGTTATGACGTAATTGCTAAACCCGTGTAAGGCGATTCTGTTCTAGAATTATGCTGACAAAACTAGGGTGTATGTACCTTGGCTTCTAGAAGGGCTGTATCAAGTTTCTAAACATCATTCAAAAGCTCTTGGAAGGAAAAAACTGAAAACTGTAGACTTCAATACTTTGCCTTCTCTGATGCGATGAAGTTGATATTTGATACAATTGAAACACGATGCCTTGATTTGACAGTCATCCCATAATAATTTCATGTTACAGTCATCTTTGACATAAGTTCAGGATCAAACGGCGAGCAGCGTGGCAATCGAACTGGGGCAAGTTTCTTATATCCTCTTTTTATTCACTATGTCTCCCTAAATATCTGTCCCTCCCCTTTTGCTGGGAGGCCTCGTCGATATCCTGCATGCACCGACCTACGCCCTTCGGGCCAAGATGTCAGTTTTAATCAAAACCTCATGTCAGAATTGCTTACGTAAAGCCATGTCGATTTCTGATCGGCTGTCACACTGGCATGGGGCCGCCTGACCTTCGACCCCTGCGAAGATCAAAGTGCCGCGGGCCATTTGACGCCCATTGGGTCTGAGGCGATGTGGTGGTTGGCAGAGCGGCGAAGACCCAACCAAAGCGGCGCGGCAGCTGTGTCTGTCGCCAGTGCCGCTGCGCCGCTCAAACGCGGTGCCGCTAAAATAATCATTTGCGGCTTCGATTGATCAAAGGGATCCGAGCGCACAGCAAGACCTTGAGAATGTCAGGTTCAGAGGTGTGGCACCGGGAAAAAAAACTAGTCAATAAGCTGTCATCAAATGGGTAACAGTATTTTCACTTCCATCCAGTACAGCTCAAAGATACGCTGTTCTTCAAAACTTTTGCCACCCAGTTCTAAATTGACTCACACTGTCTGGGAGCACTCTAATCAAGAAACTGTCTTCAAATGTCAAACACTAATGGTCTAACAAAGTTGGACTTGGACTTCAAATGTTTTTCGTGGTGCAAATTACATTCTGGGATCTCAACGATGAAGGCCCTGAAGTGAGTGTGGGTAGCGAGTGGAAGGCTAAGGTCAGGTGAACTTGATTGCTTCCAGCGTTCCAACCCCTGCCCGTACTCTCTTCCAAGTATTTGGAGTTGAGTTCTCGGACCGTGGCGCACATGGTTTTCAAGAACCCCGGTCACGTGACGGCGATCGCCTCGGGGCAGGAGGGAGGGTGAGGTGACAGCAAGAATGTGAGGTACCCACAAGGCAGGACTAGGCATGATGGACTTGCAAATAGGTTATCATAGGATTAGCATTTGCTTTTAACAAGACTTAACAACGATTAGCAACTAACAACATCTTAATGGGAACATCACCAACATGAACATCTTAACAACTGATTAGCATTTGCTTTAACACGCCGTGAAGTGGGGTACTCAAGTAGCCACACTCCCCCCAAGATCTCGGAAGCCAAGAAAAAAGTTAGAAAGACTCCTGTTTGGGAGTTTGTGGGGGCTATGGTGATCTAAATTGTATTCAATTGTCATTGACCTAGGTCAATGTCTTCAAGGTCAAACTAGGTCGCAAAGGTCAAATATGAGCCGTGCTGGAGACCTGTTGGGAAAGCTGTGGTTATAAGGAAAAAACGTAAATACACCAAAAGAGGACTAAGGTCATAGAGGTCATAATCTTATACCATTTATTCTTAGGTTGCCATGTCGAAGTCATTCTGGGTCGCTGACCTGTGACAAAATCATATATCACTTATATCATCAATCAATACACTTATCATCAAAAAATGTAGGGGTGAAATATATTTGGCACTATATCAATCTTTGGGCAGGAAATGTGGGTTTGATCTTGACACATTAACACGCCATTGACGGGGGTGGGTACCCGCCCCCTGGGTTTTCGGAGATAGAAAAAAGCGGCGGTAGCGCCGCCTACTGTATACCTTTTCCTCATCATTTTTACAACTTCTGTGCAAATGTTAAGGTTAGGTCATCTCAGGTCAGGTCACCAGTACAGGTCAAGTGACCCGACCTCAAAAAAGTTAAGATAGCAAAGTCGGAGCAGGGTGAACTTATCCCATTGAAACTCATATCACATAATGGCCCCATCGAGTTCTCCAAAACATTTTCCGGTATTTTTGATATCGATGACCTAAGGTCAGGTACGAGGCATGACCTCCCATTGAAATACATGGAAAAATGTATTTACGGAATAACTCAGTAACGGATGGTGATAGAGCATTTATTTTAGCTGCATTAGACTCGCCTGGGCTTTGTGGTTCTAATGATATGCATTTAACAATTTGACCCTGACCTGACCTCAGGTCAGGTCAAATCCTTGATTTGACCTAGCAAGGTCAAATTATATATCATTCGATTCGGCTTGCTAAGAGGATTCATATGGTTTAGGTCGTTTGCTCTACCTTACTTGTTCAGATGTAATGGCCAAAAACTGAATTTACATGTTATCCCTATGACGGGCATGTTTGACCTCTCGTGACCTTAAATGTGACCTGACAAAAAATGGTTCAAATATTTTGATGGAAGTGGATGGTAGCCCAACGCCGTTTTCGCTACCTACCGTGGTTCTCGAGATCTTAGGGGGGGTACCCGCCCCCCGTCAATGCGAAGGTGGCTCAGACCCCCGTCAATGGGCGTGTTAAGTTTGGGTTGGACCTGTAGCTTTGACCTTGACAGTGGGTAACCTTAACTATGAAGTCATAGCATAACATACGTCATACTGAAAACCCCTCATTATCCGCCCTAGTGCTTCTATAGAGGCGAGTTATACTGTACACTATTGGAAATATGTTAAATTGTTACATAGATAAGTCAGTGACCTTGACCTTCACCTCAAACTTCAACGGGATTGGTGTGGGACCTTCACTGTAAGGACTTAGTCCACTTTCAGTGTATTTCCGGCTTCTTTCTGCGTAATCACATCTCCCAATAGGTTTCCAGCACGACCCATATTTGACATTTACAACCTTGTTTGGCCTTAAAGATATTAGCCAGGTCAAGAGAAAGTGGCTACAATGCATATCAGTATAGCCCCTACACCATCCCCCCCCAACAAACGTTTTTCTAACTCTCTTGGTTTCTGAAATATCAGGGGGCACTTTAGGGCTCCTCCACTGCGCGTTGACGCCAGACTCCTCTTCACTGCGCGTGTTAATCTCATTAAATTACTGGAACAGCCTTGGAAATTTTGTTATGCACGCCTTTTTTGCTAGCCTTTGCAATGGATTCTCTCTCTCTCTCCTCTCTCTCTCTCTCTCTGCCACATCCAAATTTATACTCACCTCCAGTGCTTTTATTACCGCTGCGTGTTGGCACTGCGGGAAAACACTGTAAGAACCAAGTTCGTTGACCCAGACCAGATTTTGTTTATGGTTACAGCATCTCACTGCGTGCTAGAGAATGACCCATTGCGTTGAAATGTTGTGAAACGCAAATGGAAACCATACATTAGTACAGTCACACATCCCAGGTGATTGTTGCATTTCCGCTCCAAGTCCTTAACCTTGTCCTAGTCAATCTGGCAGAGCCCTTTTATCTTTGACAAGCTGCAACAACAACGTACATCCTGCAGCATTGTTTGACAAGCCGAAGTTGTTTCATCAGTCCTGCTAGCCTTAAATCGGCTCGTCCTCCCACCTCCCCCCGTCCGGGAATTTGACAGAAGAGAGAACAAAGGGGTGGTTGATGACATACAGTCTTCCCCATTTAGTTAATATTGAATAGCGGTTGGAGGCTGCTACAGAGAAGGCAGAAACATTTGTTGCTTATTAATAGAGATCAATTGCTGTTTCGAGATATCACCATAACGAGAATTAGTCGGTGGCAAATGCAACAAGTCTAGTGCATCTAAACAAGCATAAAAAGGTGCAAGGATGCTGTGTTCGATTTTGTGAATGCAGCATACAGCTTTCCCGTTTTATATTAATGGGATCTGGCTATCAATTATGCATACGGTTTTTATGCCCAGCTCCCTGTTGCTGACTGTATGCTGTATGATCTTTGATTACTGGTTTTGGGTGCTAAATGGCCTTAGATGCTGAAGGGCACTGCAGCCCCAGCACTCACGCTAATGATCAGCACTCACGAGTGCGTATCTACCTATTTACTCCTTGACTCATGCCCATGGTAAGTATCAACCTTATTTCACTTTCCATCCCTTTCTAGGACGTTTGGTTTGCTCTTGAAGAAGGAAAAATGAGAGAGAACATGCTGCCCTTGCATGCTTTTTTGAAATTGTGTTCATATTTACTCAGTTATGGCATGTTTTCCTGTTAATGAAAAACTATAAGCAGACTTATCCGTTAGTTATAATTGCATATACCAGGAGTGTAATATTGCCAAATGGGTGCATTTGGACATAGGCAATTCTAATACGGACCGTTTTCAAATTCCCCTGCTAGATGCTATAGTCGAGGAGGTTGTTCCGAGCAGCCGCTGTTAACTGTGTGAGTGTTTAGGACATATTTTCGACAGCATGACACGTTTCGAGGTAAAACTGGAATCGTGCTCTTGCAGAGTAAATAGGCTGAGAGCAAGACAACCAGGAGGAAAAAGGTAATCATGTCATACTCCCAACCATATATTATACGATAAGATGTAATATGCGTGCTCAAGTATTGTAATAAAGGGGACTTCACGCATGTGCAAACATATTTTAGTATACTACATGCATGGAATGAGAATAAAACTCAAGACAGAAAATAGAAAAATTCATCCATAAGCGGATCAAAGACACAATATAACTCATATTCCCCCTCCCCCAGCTCTCCTACGTTTGCCATAGGCGGATAAATTATCCGCAATATGAAAAGTATTACAGCCAAGAAGTATATATATATATATATATATATATATATATATATATATATATACCTTTAAGACATTGGTAATATGCATCCTGCCCCACTATTTTACCTTCCTGCATTCGTTTTTGGTGACTTTTTTACATTACACTTTTTCCCTCGATGTCAAATATGCTCCAAAGTAACTGACGTTTGTTAACCCATGCAATAAATGAAACGGTAAAATGTGTATTTTTCGTGATGTAGTTCTTTCGGCCATGGGGCCACAATTGAAGCTAGAATTTTCTCATAATTGAAATATTTGAAAACTGCACCTCAATTCCAAGTCAAAGCGTCAAAATTTCGTAGAAATCGAACAACAGGCCAAGAGCTATGGATAACTTAAGAAACCGTTTTGAAAATGTGTATTTTGCGCGCCCCTATCCATACTTGTCCACATTTTGAAGCTTCTTTTTCATGGAGCTCAGCATGAATAAAATGGATCTCCCTTTTTTAAATCAGAGCTTGGAAATCAGACCGGTAGGTTTTGAGACTTTAGAGGGGAGTGGGTGGATTCGACCTCCCCCTCCCCCAAAGGAAAAGGGTAGCCAGGGGCCCGATAGGAATAAGGTTAAAATTGCACGTTTCAGAGCCTTGCTTTATTGCACTGTATTCTGAACGGTACGGCAATGGCAAACACATTTCCATCTAAATTCAAACAATTTCATTCCATTTGAATTCAAACGATTCATTTTCCCGTTATTCTAAAAAGTATATCTGACTGACAAGTAGGTGATGGTCAACAGATCTGTATTAAATCTGACGCCTATGTTTTGACTGATAGCCCCATAAATGGACTTTGGTGATAATTCTATCTTATAGTATCAATTCTATAGTATAGTATCAGCTGACCTTAACTTGTATGAAGACAAACAATGAACTGCAGATCCAGGAACGAGTGATCTTCTCCTACGGTATGCAGGTATCTTTGAAGTAAGGGGCGACTCTGGCTGCACTTAGACATTTGGTGTGTCGCGAATCTAAAGCTGCAAAATTACTGGTCAGAAGATCAGTATACACGGCTGTTCATATTTATTTGGTTCATACGGTTACCGAATTACTGCTTGGAGTATATAGCAGTGGTGAACTTAGTATTTTTTTAGAATCTAATGTACCTAATTATTGTCTGGTTGAGATGGTCGCTATTTGATGTCAGTAGTGAACGATTTACCTTTTACCACGTGTTTAAGCAAACATAAAAAACGTAATTTTCTCCTGCTGAAGACTCTTCAGTACATCACAGCGAGATAAGGTCAGAAAGTGTTCGCACACCTACCTCCGAGAAACGCGGCTTCGCGTCCAGGACTGTTTATGCCCCCTTCCCTTAATTCATATGAATGGAGCTCTGGGAATTGGAAATCCGCGCGACGAACCCGCTGCGGGGCCCACCTCCTTGTGATGTAAAACAGCTATTCAGTCTGGCATGCAATCAACAGGCTGGGTTTGAGAGCGTCGGCGGCGGCGAGCCGTGGTGCTGCTATTCACCTCCGGCTTACATATTGGTCGTCGACTGAAAGAACGTCCTAAGTTGTACAAAACAGATTACGGCGAGGCAAAATTACAATAACTGCACTAGTTTGCTGTGGACTTACGGAGAGTTGGCAAGTTTGCCCGAAGCTTGGCTTTCATTTACTGGTGTTGTTGAGATGCTTTCAGCTAGCGTTTTTGAGCAGCTTCTTCATTTGTCCAGCTCTTTGATAAATTATACCAATCAAGTTTCGTCATGCTCCTTTTCACCTTATCGCTTAACCCTCGTCCTGGTGGGGGGTGTTTGAACACCCCCTCGGGTTTTTCCGGAGGCATGAAAAAACGGCGGTACAAAGCGCCAATGTACTTGGTACACCTTATCCCTGATTAATTCCGCAACTTTTCCCAAATTCTTAAGTTTGGGTCATCTCAGGTCAGGTCACCAGTGCAGGTCAAGTGACCTCACCTTCAAAAATATTCCAGGTGGTATAAGTATGAAATGTGTGAATCTATCAGATTTGAGCTTATACCACATTATGGGCCCACCGAGTTACAATAAATATTACGGGATTTTTTTATATCAATGGCTTGGGTTCCGGTATGGATCATGACCTCTCCATTGGAAATGCATGGGGAAAACAGGCATTAGGCTGTATTTGTGTATATACAGCTGCGAATACCTCCATCTTTTCCAAATCCAAAGACAATACAAATCTAATGGAATTAAAATAAACGTTATATCGCCGTCCATTGCTAACTTATTCGATTAAACCATTTTTCCATGTACTTCAAATAGAGAGGTCATGGTTCGTACCTGACCTTAGGTCATCGATATAAAAATATCGGAACATATTTTAGAGAACTCTGTGAGCCCATTATGTAATATGAGTTTCAATCGGATACGTGTACCATGTTCTGGCTCATGCTATCTTAAACGTTTTTTTTAGGTCAGGTCACTTGACCTATACTGGTGACCTGAGTTGAGATAATCTAAACTTAAGATTTCGACAAAAGTTGTAAAATTGATCAGAAACAAGGTATACCAAGTACGATGGTGCTACGCGCCGCCGTCTTTATACTATCACCAAAAAAACGAGGAGAAGCGGGTACCTGCTCCCCCTTCAATGCGCGTGTCAAGCACCAACATATTTAAAACTGGAATTGTCACACAGTGTCTGATGATACCAGCCTGACCTAAAAAAAACACAGGTTCAGGGACTGGGGTAATGTGTGCCACCGCCTAGAAAAGTGAATTCCGATATGGGCCGCTGGAAAATGTATCAACCTATTTGTGCCAATATTCTCTGAAACCATGATACAAATCCAATGCATTTACGAAACACTAAGAAGTGAAAAAATGAGAATCTGAATCCATATGCAGATGATAATTTCAAAAAAAATCAATTCGATTCATGCCATAAGTGGTTTAGGTATTCGCTCCAATACCTGCGGGAGGACGCATTCAAGGCAGGGGGAGAGTGAAGGTAAGATTGTGGAGTATGTGACGAGCTCCAGCCATCTAGCGCACGGCTATTCACCCTAGTTCTCAAACACTGTCCCTGTCTCAAAGTACCACTCTTTGACGTCAACGTCTGTCTCGAGTACCGTATTGGGGCACCCCTAGTTGCCGACCTCTACCTGGGTTTCTATGCACCAGCATTCGACGTCATCGTCAGTACCGAGCGCAGTAAAGGGGCGTCCCTATTTGTCAGCCCCTGCCTTCGTTCCCGTCTACTTTGACCTCCCGTATACTTCGTTCTTACATTCGACGTGATCGCCAGTTCTAAGTTCAGTAGAGGCGTGTACCTATTTGCCGACCTATACCGTCGTTTCTATACACCGGTATCCGATATCTCGCCAGTGCCAAGTTCAGTAGAGCGGCGACTCTATTTACCGACCTCTACCGCTGCTCCCCTATACTGGCCTTCGACATGATCGTGAGTGCCGGGCACATTGGAGAGGCGGGTCGTCACACCGCCTGTCTTGTTATCGTTGGCTAAGTGTACATGCCCACTCTCTTCATGAGCCATTACATGTCGCTGGGGCCGGCGGTGATGCATGCTGCAGCGGCTGCGACCCGGTGCGTAAGTGCATCGCTACATCGCCGCCGACGCGAGACGACCAAGCTCGCGACGACCCGCTACACATTCACAAGAGTCGCGGTAGAGAACGCCTTAGCTAGTCCTCTGTCACTTTGCAAGTGCTCCACTTCGAGCATTCAGACTGCTGCAAGTGCTCCCCGTCGGATATTGTTGGAATTTGCATGTATAATTCGTGCTTGATTTCGTCTTCACGTGCTACAGGCATATTCTGCAGGGATAGTTGGTATTCCACCCCCCCCATCCCCATGGAGGTCCACGGCAGGCTCAAAGCAACGGGCATTCCGTAATTACGCCCGTCCACTTTGTACAGCGACCACCCCCGTTATTAGCTGATGCTTCACCATACAGTGGGATCCAGGAGAGGAGACCCCCGCCCTTGTGTATCGCCGCCTCGTCAAACAGTTTCGGCGCCCACTGGCACGTCGCTTTCCCAGAACGCGACTAGCGGGACCATTACAAATCTTTGGATCGAATGGCGCCCCCTATTCGAGTGCCCACCACCTATACACAATTAGCGGCACCTGAAACTTTCCATAGTTATATAAATTTGCCTCGCCAGTAGCACCGCTGCTCGCCCAGTAGCATCATCAGGTATTTTTATTAACTCTGTGGCCATCTTGCATCGCAGATTTAGAGCATATCTTGTCCGAAATAGAGAGTGCGTTTGGCTTTTTGCTGCTTAAGTCAGTGCTGTGAGTGAGGTCCAGCAAGAAGAATTGCTGATTTGGTCCCCTTTGGCCAGTTAAGATAATATTTTTTAGTCGGCCTTCTTTAAACAGCTTGAATATGTACTTATTTGGTCCCCTTGAGTCAGTATCAAGCTGTGAACGAGATCGCCATCATTGAATAAATACAAAAGTTCACGAGACGTTACTATGTCTTTCAAGAAAAGAGCCAAGCTACAATATTTGTTCTACCTAACGCGGTCTCCACCAGAAACAAAATGTAAGGACCAACAGTTTTGAACTAGAACAGGTTATCACTAGGCTGTTAGGCCTGGTACGTTATAGTTTACACAATTATTTTCGGGTGGAGCCTGGAACTCTGCCATGCTTTAATCAGCAGCATGTCCAACTCTGGTGAGGAGCATGGGCTTGGGCATTGTAAATTACATCGCATCAAAGAAATATAACAAAAAGTTGAAATAGAGTGTTATAAGCCCTTTAAACAGACGTAACGCGCAATGCTAAAACCGCTCTGGACTGTTGCCAGCACTGCCCTGTTTGCTGCAGCACGACCAGGCCGTGTTATGGCCAGCTTTAGACTGGTGTCGGGCCGTTCTGTCGCCGTTTCTGTCGTCGCGGCTGTAGGCCGGCCGGTAATGTGCCGTTGTGGGACACGATTGGAGCGGCCGACTGCGGCGCCCAGCTCCGAGCCGCCCGCACCGCTCGGATTGAAGATCAGACCCCGATGGCAAGCGGAACGACTATAGCAGTCCCGTCCTGGAATTTGTGTGCCTGGAGTGTCGTGTATCCAGATTGGGACTTGTTACGTAGTCATGGAAAGATAAGGTTTCTTGGCTCAGTTGCCAGATAGCTAGAAATTATTCGATGCTGCAGTGGGCGATTTTAGACTGCAGCGAGAGATCGCGAGCTATTTGAAAATATCATTTCCTCTCAGTGGAATCATGCTTACTCCTCTAGCACGTTCTTAAAAGGTATCTAATAATATCTACAAAGCTACGGAGTGTCGTCGTGATTTATTTTGATATGAACGCTTATGTAAAAAAAATGCAGCGGCAGGAATTGTTTCGCCAAAACTCGGTTCAATGAGCTTGATGATTATGAATCACTCTAGCTGTCATTTATCACTCTAACTGAGTGGAATGCATGCCATGTTTTCTAGTACATTTAGCCGTAATAAAACAAACATAGACTATTAGATAAAACATTTTGAAAACCTCCATGATTTAATGTTATATGGTATTTCCTTAAAGTTTTGGTATTTCTGATATCGCTGTAGTCACTTTTTCCAACGAACTACTGACCACTGGTATTCTTGGTCCTGATGTTGCGCTACATAAAGCCTAACTGTAACCAAAATAAACGAACTGACTACCATTCAGCCAACTGCATGGCGCATCACATTAGCCAGCTCTGGCCTAGTTGGTACATAAACAAAAGCTCAGTACATCCCACGACAGCTGCAGAGCTATTTCGGCCTAACTTCGGCAAGCGATGGAAAATTTCCTTTGCTCTAGCAACTTGTAGCTAGAAAACTTCAAATGCGGGACTTTATGGAGAGTTATGTGTTGGAGCATCCGCAATGTATGGACGTGATATCAAGGCAGTTGCTGGACTGCGGCTGCATCCGACTGCGGTGGAAAGATCAGCCGCTGAATGATAGCTGAAAACATGTCTGAATACAGCTGGTCACCCTCTGGGAGGTGCTGAAGGTCAAATACCTGATGGTAACTCCCATAGAGTGAATTTTGAAGCATATGATTTTATGCGCAAGCTTCCGATTAAATTGTACCAGGATGATACAACTTTCTTTCTTTTTCAATTGCATATGAAAAAATTGGTCACGATTAAAATAAGTATTTCTGATTCCTCAAACTGATGCAGCTAGTGCTGTAAATGAAAGTGTTTAGCACTAATCTACCCAGTTCAGCGCTTTCTGATTGCCACTGTAGGGCTGTTCTTTAATGCATTCATATATTTCTTAGATTTTGATTCGATTTTTTCCATCATAAAATAATCACGCGGAAATTCTGGACGACAACCTTTGTACACAGTATATAATCATATTACATGGTACAAAAATCACAATGATTCCACTTGAAGGTTTATCAATCATTTTTAGTGGTGTAGCAGAGCATGTATATCGATGCCTCCCTCACTTTGGTTGCCGGCATAGAATAAGGATGGTGCTTAATGGTGTTTCTTAGATGGTGCTTAATGAAAAAGGTACAAATATAATGAGGCCATAAGGAAAAATAAGCCACAGAGTCTAATTGTTTTCTCAAATTTGGTTCTTTTATCCTTACTCAAAAAGCGTCATACACCAATACCAGGCTGGGACAGATATTGGCGACCCGTTAATTAGTCAATGAACGACATCACCACTCCTTCCTCTGTTTCTAAGATCCCTACAGTCCTCTCACCGCGTCTAACCCTAACATCAGGTGGTGACAGGCCTCATTCCCGGTCAAACGCCCGCCATAACAATGCCATTCTCGCAATGATTGTGGGCTGGCTGGGAAGACACCAGATTGTACAACCCAGTGTAGCAGCCGATGTGTGGTCGGCCACCATCCATCCCCACTGCGCTCAACCTTCGTCAGCACTGAAAGGCAGCGATTACCGCGGCGTTTTCGACACCGCGACCTGGAGGTCAAAGGGCCGCTGCTCTGGTGGGCAGATCAATGCACTGCTGCTCTTAACCCAGTTTTGCACTCGGCCAACGGTCGGAGGCTCTCTCTCAGCAGGGGTGCGGCGGCAGCGGGGACGGCGACGCTGCTCCGGTCCGGTCCCAGCTGACGGCGACGCCACCATCCCCGCCACCGCCCCCGCTCCCACCCACGCCGCCGCCACCCTCGACGACAACAGACGCGAATATTGACACCGCGCTGATGGCGGAGTCCTCACCATGGCACATGGCCCCAGGTGGCCTTATGCCCCCCCGCGGCAAACAGCACCACGGAAGGATGTGCTATCTACCCAATACTTGACTTGGTAGCAATGGTGATTTCTGGCTTAAAGTCTTACTTGGCAGTTATATAAGTACCACCTTGGATGAATAAATTTTTGAGTATTACATCCACGGCACAAAACCAACCCTATCCAGGTATCATGTTTCCATTTTGATAGGTGATACGTTTTTTATAATTAATCTTCGGGGCATGATACCGTTTCTGTGTGTATTTGTTCAAAATTAAGGAAGCGACAGGAATTTTCATTATAATAAAATAAAACAGAAAGAGGCACCTTTAGATTGAACTAGCAGGCGTCCATAATTTCAAAACATTTGATACCATAACTAGATTCTGTAAAACTTTGGTAAGAGTCTACTCTACACAGATGGCTTACTTCAAGACAATACTGATATCGATGCAGTCTTTTTTTCCAATTCAATTTATTTTCTAGTCAAGTGGTACCCTGTCGTGGTGTCAATACTGCAATAAGTAGTCCAAAATATTTGTAGATCAGTGCTGACACTCGCGGTTGGGCGGGGTGCGTTGTCGTCTTGCACTGGATAACCGGGCGCGTGCATAGTTGGAGCAGCACTTGATGTTAGAGCAGGGCCAGTAATCCTTGGAAGTGCGTGCGCGTCAAGCTGCATAATCAGCTGAATGGCTGATAGCTTAGCCAGCCGCAATAAAACGTCAGATACGAAAGTGTGAGCACTCGCGACACTGCACAAGCATAAGTATCTTAAACTTCCTGGAATCGATCTACCTGAGTTGCCCCTATAGAGTCGTTCAAACGGGTTGAGCACCTGAGGGCTGACACCGCTAGTGCTTCAGCCGATAGATTCAGAGTTGAAGGGAATACAGCTCCGGTGTGGATTAGAAATCTAATCAACAGGTAACGTGTTTGAAATTTAGTCAACGCCTGCTCGATATGGAAGTGGTTGGAAAGTATTGATTTTAACGCTGCTACTTCTAACGACTGTTGGATGGGTAACTAAGCAGCTGAAGAATCCTAACGTGGCCAGAGGTAGGTCATGAAGCCTCGTCTAGGTGCAGCTCGCGTCTGTTTTTATGTGTTAACATTCACACGTGGAATTTATTATTGTATTGCGATAGTCGAGGGGGAGGGCTCCAGTCGGACAGGAAGAACGCCCAGTTTCGGTAACGTGAAGGAGTCAGGGGCCCCCGTATCACATCGGGGGACACCGCTTCTAAGGGGGAGAGGGGAGAGCCAGAAAGCACCGTTTCACATGCCGCCAGAGGTTTTAGGGGCACCAAACGCATTGCTTGAGTGGCAATGCTAGAGCGGAGAGGGAAGCCCGAGTGTCCCTCTCCGGCTTTTCCCCTGGATCCACCTATGTTCATATTTATACCGTCGTGCCGGGAAACATTGTCGGAAAGTCTGAAGGCGCGCTCTATGCTGGTGTTAGACAAATATCAATCTATAGTCCCAAACTAACGTAAGACATGCGTTGCTTGCTGCTTTGCGTAAAAGACATGATGACGCACAAGCGCGATTTCAGCCCAACGGCTGCTGCGGGATACTCTGCGAGAAACTCTCCCTGAAACTGATCAGTTCCAAAGTTTCACCACCGGGCTAGATTTGCCGTTAGTTCTGCAGATAAAGCAGGTTGAACGGGCAGTCGCAGTCTGACAACAGTGGTTCGCTCTGCCATCGGCACTGGCCAAGTTTTCTAGGAACTGCGCTGGCGAGCCTGGCTCCCGCGGTAGCTGCAAGAAAGACCAGGTTGTTATTTCTGAGAATGGCGAGATTTCTGGTTACTTTGTGGTGAGAAACAAACGAATAATATATAAGAAACAAAATTCAAGAAATGAGATTTCACACTGCCTGAGGACAAGGAAGGGGGCTTCAGCTAGGGTAGGAAGTGCTGTCTCAATGGCGTTGAGTTTTCTGCAAGCATGTTTTTTTGTCCAAAATGTATTTTGGCCATCAAATGGTGATTTGCCATCAATTTCAGGCTATGGATTAACAGGACTATCATTTTCCAAAGGAGGAAATGCATTCGAAGAAGTTCGGTCTTCTGCAAGCTTGTTTTGTTCAAAATGTATTCATCTCTGAGCATATGATGGGCTGTAATTGTGCACAACTTTCCCCTAGGAATTAGTGTTAAGATTAGTTGATACATTGATGCTAACATGAATAATCATCTAATATGCTGTCATCAATAAAATAGTTTTTTATATCGCCTTTTCTCCCATGGCATTATTTCCACATACTCTTATTTTTTCGAATAATCGTACTCTTAACTCACCTATACAATGTTTCTGCTCAACTCATACCATATTTACGTACGATCTTCATGATAGAAAAAACTTGAGGTATGTGTAGTATCTTGTTGCCGTAACGATCGAATCAATTCAAATGTGCTACCGGTTAGACCAGTTTTCAGTAGGCACATACTAGCAGCCAAAGCCCTGGGGCTGACAGGCCACCCAATCAAGATGCATGACAGTGAGTGTGCCCAATGGCTGTACATTAGAGCAATCGCATCAATATCCACGCATCTGGGTCACTGGGGATCAGCGGGCCAGTCTTCTCTCTCAGCCATTTACATTGGCTAGTGGCTATCACTGCCATCGGGCTCCCTGCTGAATGCTGTAAAAAATCCCAGCTATTTTTTTCAATCTGTTAGAGCCTCTCTCAACGGACACACTTGCCAATCACGGGGAGTATTGGTGTGGGTGTTTAAGGAGCCTTTTCACCGGGTCAGACGGGAAACGGAAGGTGGCTTCCCGTCGTGAGAAATTAGCCCACGTCGCCTAATCCACGTGATCCCAGTCTGGATGCTGGCAATGAAGCCACTAGGCCGCCCGACAACGGTTTCTTTTAATTCCTCCTGATAGAGAAAAATCCGTCGCGGCAACCGGTGGCCAGACCAAACCCCAAATTGGATCATACAGTTTTGAGACCAGTGAAATTCAACACAAAACTGGCAGCTGGCGGCTTATAGCGGTCTGCATTATATTCCCATTTATATGTATTGCTGAAGCGCAACGCTAGTCTGCTCAATGTTTTCGCACCGCAGAGCAATACAGCCTGCAGGCAGTGCGTTGCGGGATAGTCTAACACTGCGGAACAGTATAGCCTGCAGGCAGTGCGTTGCGGGATAGTCTAAAACTGCGGAACAATATAGCCTGCAGGCAGTGCGTTGCGGGATAGTCTAACACTGCGGAACAGTACAGCCTGCAGGCAGCGCGCTGCGGGATAATATACATGATATTAGTAGCTCATTAACTCTGATATCTGAACCCATTTTAACTGCCAGATCTAAGGAGAAGGGGGAGGAAACCGGAAAATTGCCCCCAAACCACCAATTGTGACTGATTTCCTTTACAAAAATGTTTTTCACGATATTGGACCCCGTTGTCCCCCCCACCTCCCAACCGTGGGTTTGGGTCCATCTCTGCCTATTTTCGCGGGATGAATGCCTAACGCTACGAGAAAATTTGTCACAGCTTACGTCTCGATTCCGTGGTCAGGGCGACCAAAATTGTTCCATTAGAAGGATCCAAATCAGGTTTCTTTCAACCAACGTGATGTGGCTATTTCTCACAACTACACACTACAGCTAATGGTCAATATCCAGGCAAACTTCCTGTCTAGCCCGCGACACCACCAAACAGGCCTGTAAATACGTATAAAGCATATTTGTCACTACTACGATGGTCTATCATTCACCTTGGCAACAGTAGTGCTAAACAGCTCTGAATAAGTATTTCACCATGAAATTCAGCAAATTTTTGTTGATATATCGCATATCATTTGTCGAAATAAGACCCATCGATGTGTTAAAAACCACCTCTGTCCTTGTCAATCATTTGCAGGACTGCACAGTTGCTAAATTCTGAAAACGTTACTTGCTCCACTGCATAAATGGAACCAAAATACATCAAAAGCAAACAAACACGAATACAAAACTCAACTCGCACTGGGTTGTGACATTTAGAAAATTGAGGTGCATAAGTACAAATACGATCAGACAGTATGGTTCAAAATTAAACCATATTTCAAATACAGAATAACTTAGATAAATTTAATTAGCAACTCTGTTCTTCAATTGCAACGTACCATCAGTGATAAATATTGGTAGTGTTCAGTTTACTAAAACAGACCCTAAACAAACCCGTCAGTTGCAGATTTAAATGCGCCAATGGTCCGATTTAAGTTGCCAAAATTGCCCTAATGCAAATGTGACAGTCAATTTTTAAAATAATGATTGTGGGCATATTTAAGGCATTAAAGATAACCAAATATTTATAAGTATTTCTCTGTCCATTTGCCAGTTAAATAATATTAAAGTTAGTCTGTTAGATTTAGTGGTCCTATTTCTTTGAATTTAGTATTAAGTAGCCTAAACTACTAAAAAAGTACTAAATGGTGAAAAAATAAACATACTGGCACAATTCTCAAACACGCAACAGCGACAAGATAAGTTCGTAATGTTTATTTGATGTAGAGTGCAAAAATTTACACAGGTGGGAAGCCACTTTAAGGCATATTTGGGGTATATCTGAGATAAGTGCAGGCTAAAACTGGCTGGAATAAATAGTCTGCCCATGCTAATCTAAGATGAATGTACTACTTTGAGACGATGCACTTTCCATATCAAACTTGGTTTTCATTCCTAGCTTGTTTGTGCCTACCTTATTTGTGCCCTAGATCAAGATTGGTTAGGTAGATTTGGAGCTGGAGGAAGTTGGAGGTTGGCGCAGCAACAGACTGGCAACAGCAGTAATTCAGGTGAGATTTCATGATCAAATTATCATGTCAATATTGTACAGATACAAGGTGTGCCAATGCAGTCCTCCACAAAGTGTGAAAACACACTAACGTGCACTGGAGGGGGCAGTAGACCCCCTTCTCATCTCAGGAAATCAGAAAATCTCAGAAGAAAGAGACTTTGAAAAACGCTGGTTGGGGTGTGTTGCTTACTACCAGTGGTGGTAAGCAACACACAGGACCTGAACTGTGTGGAGTTAAAGCAGGACTTTGACACACTGGATCTTTCTTTGGTATGAGACTCAATACTTCTGTAGGTACCTATTAGGCCAAAAGACATAATTTTATATCTATGCAGGGTAGTTGCCTCAGAGTTTTTACTGCAAGAAGGAATGAACAGGCAGGTGATAATCAGGTGTTTGGGGAAAATTTTAAGCATTTGATCTGTCTATAAAAATGCTACCTAAGGTCCACTTACCAACACATTTTAGGTAGATCCAAATCCTATGTTGACATTGACATTTTTGTCCCTTTTGTTGATATGTGAGATAGAAGTTCAGTGGGGGGAGCTGTGATCAGGGTTCCCAATGTGTGTAGGTGCACGCTCCCATTCATAGATAGTTCCCAATAATAATTATTTTCA
Organism: Lepas anatifera; assembly: GCA_034440635.1. Classification (NCBI taxonomy): domain Eukaryota; kingdom Metazoa; phylum Arthropoda; class Thecostraca; family Lepadidae; genus Lepas; species Lepas anatifera. The sequence goes on along the minus strand of JAOTON010001615.1, from coordinate 2,024,141 downwards.
TGATAATTGCCACATTTAATCATGGGAAATGTACCATAATTGGAAACACTCCTTCCAAAAATGGAAACTTTTCAAAGAAATAAATGTCACTGGGGAAACTGCAGTCAGAGTTGCCAATAAAAGTTATGATCCCAATACTGGAAACAATGATCCATAATTGGAAATTTTCCTTCCAAAACATAAACATGATCTAAAAATGAAAACACAGTTTAATACTTCATGCAGTAATGGCTTGGTGCTTGAACCTTGTCTGTTGCAAAAAGTAAGAGACAGGTAGATGACATTCAGCATATTGAAATAGTATTCAAGTATACAATTATCATTTCCAGCTTTGTGACAGAGGAGCATATGTCGCATTGAGTTTGTGACAGCCAGCATACTTTCGCCCTCTGCAGAATAACTTGAATGACCAGTCTAGAATATGCATATAGTGGGTACAGTCATCTCCCTTCATTTTCAATAGAACATTTCAATAGCAACCGATACAAATTATCGAAACCCGGTCCTTTGGATATCGCTGAGTCAAGCTTTCACAATGGAATTAGTGCATAAAACATTTTTTAGGTGTAATGCCATCCTGCATTGAGATGCAGCTCCTGAAAAAGAAGGTTTTGACAGTAATGTACTATGACTGAATTTAATATGAAAGTAATGATGACAGTAATGTCATTTTGAAAACAAGATGGAGGTGTCTGGATTGGAGCTAGGGTGCTCTGGCTTTCGAATTCTATGGAAAGGGGGAGGGCTGAGAGAGGAAATTTCAGAAGGTGCCGGAAATGCTTTCACGGGACACAAGAGAAAAAGTGGGAACAAATGCACGGTTGGGAAAACCAAAATTTGGGTCGGTGGATGTATCGGCATTCACAAAAAGCCCAAAAATTCCCCCTGAAAGGCGGCTTCGCTTCTTCATGCAAACTCAGAAAGAGATTTCATGCTAACAAGCTGAGCAACGCTTGCAATTCTGAAGTAGGCGGCAGTGGGAGTTGAGAAGTAATCTTTCAGATGCAGCGTGAAGCCCGCCCATGCCGTCCATCAATGCCACAGCATCGATCAGGAGTGACTAAGAACCGGCCCTTATAGCTTCGTGGCATGGTAATAGAGAAGAGGGGTCAAAATCGGACAAACTGGCTCCAATATGGCGGGACTTTTAACCGTCAGTCACTTTAAGCTCTGGGTTTAGGTTTTGAAGTGAGGGCGGTAGAAATGCTGCATGATCAGCTGGACAGTGGACAGGAGCAACAGCCTGCTGAGGTGTCCGAAAGCGTCAGATTGTTGTACAATTTATACGTTCCGCTTGGGCTGTTGTTGCTGCTGAGCTGGCTGGTAATTTTTGGAGGGCGTATCAGCACTATTTTTCACGGGCACCATCAGGTGGTAGTAAACACGATGAGTGAATACATATGGCGGTTTTTTTCATCAATTACATCTATGGATAGCATGAATCGTCCAGAAATGATGATGATGCTGATGCTGATGATGATGAGGATGAAAATGATGCAGTAGTGGCAGTGGGCCCGGATCTAAAGTTAGGTCACCATGGACTTTTCAACCCATTCATTTTCAGTAAATTCAATTGGGTTAGTGATAAAATTCATAACCTAAGGGAGAGTATCGTGCCCCAGTGTCCCTACTTCCATTGCCAATGACATTATGTACGTTGTACACTAAAAATATCATTTAAGATCCCGAAAAAGATGTGAAAACTTCAGTTATAAGGAAAATGAAACTCAAAATTCATATTCATGAGCTACCGGGGTGGCCCGGTAGAGTGTTGGGCTCCGGCCCACTGCTTAGAAACATGCAGTGGCTGGGCATGCCCAGGCTTGGGATCGGTTCCCCTGGGACGCTCTGGCGCTCAATAGTTTACCCGACGTAGGTCAACTGGTAACAGACTGGTGAGAGGATTACATTGGCAACGGCCATACCATGCTGAAAACACCAGTTCCCGTCCGAGCGGGTTACATGAGTGGGGCGGCCGTCCTTGTGCTTTGTGAGACGTTAACCCCCTGGCGGAACACCCGCCGGTGGGGGAAAAAACCCCACGATCTCAAAAACTAAAGCAAAAAACTAAAACAGCAATAAACTTCGAAAAGATACGAAAAAATCATTTCTTGTCAGGTCAATATCAAGGTCACCAGAGGTCAAAATAGGTCAAAATCTAATAAGGTGTACTAAGAAAACCCATATATCTCAGAAACATGATAGCTAAAACATTTTCAACACCATTCGAAGCTCTGAGATGCGCTTTCATTACAGTGGCATTCATTTCGTGTCAGGTCAAAGCCTAGGGAGCTACAGGTCACTAGATATTGGGCATATTCTGGGAATGTCCATAGCCACATGCATAAGGGCGTTTACTTTTCCTAATACCTTCCAAACCAAACAACATAAGCCATAGTTTATGCACCATTGCAATCCTCGTCAATACGAATCGAATATATATGATATTCTATGCCAGGTCAAATTTAAAATGACCTGACCAGGTCAACGTTCGACCAACTTACCGGTATAGTCATGATGTATATCATTTGACTCCAGTCTATAGAAACACTTTGGTGACAAAAAAAAGCCATCTTATTTTATTCAAAATTTATAAAAAAACACCAAAAACTTATTGACTAAGGTGACCTTTAAAGGTCACAAGTCAAAAATTTGCATCAGCCAGAAATGGGCTAAGAGCAAGTCCAACAATGTTTGAAGTTGATTCCATTCATACTACGAGAAAAGCTCATTTCGTGATTTTCCCCATGTATTGACAATAGGAGGTCATGCTCGCACATGACCTTAGGTGACCAATATCAAAATCCGGAACAAATGTTGTAGCTCCTGGTGGGCCAATATGTGGCAGAGTTTCAACTGATCGATTAACCCTTCTTTAGTTATGCGGTCCAAGTATTTTGAGGTGAGGTCACTTCACCTGGCCGGTGACCTGACCGATATGACCTTGACTAAAATTTTCAGGAAAGATGTAAAAATGATGAAGGAGCAGCTAGACCAAGTTTGGCGGCTGCGCGCCGCCGTTTTTGGTCACTTGAAAACCGAGGGGGTCTAAAGACCCCCACCCGGGCGAAGGTTAAACTTAAAGGGAATGTGGTACCTTGGTCGAATCCTGGAATTTAGTGTAGTTAGGCGTACTTTTTGCCGAAAATAATGAAACCACTCATGATTTCTCTGAAAAATGTACAATAAGCTCAATATTTTTATTTTTTAAAATACTCCTCTAGAAAAAGAAATAAATATCAGCCTGTGGATGATGTTATGGTCTGGCAACCACTACCATACTTGAAACGCTTCAAGGGCTTCGATTGGCTGATGCTCATCACGACGTCAGCATATGTCGTCACACCAACAGCCATGACAACTGTGGCCTGCCGCTAGGGGTACAAGAGGGGTACATTGCAGGTAGGTTTTAGTTTTTTTCTACGGAAATCTTGAGTTCCAAGACAAATCATATACTGAGTACTTAGTTTTTCGACTTGCTTTACAACTTGACTATCTCAGTTATAAGGGTGTCACGTTATGAAGGTGCCACCTTCCCTTTAAGCTTCTAAATTAACCCTTTATTGTGTGAGTTGCTCGTTCGGGTGGTGGGCTCAGGGTCTCCGTGACAAGTCTAGTGAAACTCCGACTCCAGCACCGGTACCGAGAACAGCTTGTACACAATCTATAATAAAAAATCATGTAAAAGAATTACATAGTTCTTAACTACGGTATACAACTGGCTCCCACAATGAAGAGGCATTTGATTTAGCCTCTACAAGTTAGAAAAATTATATAACTTCCTGAGGGCTCCTGTTGTTTCAACATCTGTGTATATTTATTTTCATTCTCTCGTTTCCAGCTATGCAAAGGCCACATGGAGAATAGGTCGTTATATAAGGCACGTATCATATTTATAGTGTTTGTATGGTGAGGAATAAAAAAGGCTGCGTGGAAATGTGTTTCAAGAGCATGCTGAAAACATACATATAGCATTGAGTGATATTTAGGTGAAACATTATTAGCACGCACATTGACGGGAGGGGGTACCCGATCCTCCCCTCGGTGCTTTGGAGATAACGGTGCGTAGCACTGCCATAATTGACGTACCTTTTTCTGATAATTCTTACAACTTTTTTCAAAATTTCAAAGCTGGTCATCTCAGGTCAGGTCACCAGTACAGGTCAAGTGACCTGACCTCAGAAAAAAGGTTAAAGATAACATTAGTCAGAACCAGAACAGGGTCAACTTATCCGATTGAAACTCATATCACATAATGGGCCCACCGAGTTCTCTAAAATATTTTCCGGCATGGTTTATATCGATGACCTAAGGTCAGGTACGAGCCATGACCTCACCATTGGAAATGCATGAGAAAAATGATTTTAACTAAATGAATTGGTAATGGATACTGGTAAAGCGTTTATGTTAATTGCATTACATTTGCCTTGTCTATGCAGCTCTAATTATCTGCATTTTGACCTAAATTTTGTTTTAACCCGCTACCCATTGACCTTGACCTGACCTCAGGTGAAGACAAATCCCATGTTTGACCTGATTTGACCTAACAATGTCATATTACATATCATTCGATTCTGCTCGCTGCGAGGATTTCAATGGTCTAATATTTTTTGCCATGTCTTTAGTTATTCAAATGAAATGTCCGAAACCTTCATTTACATGTTATCCCTATGGCGGCATATCTTGACCTCTAGTGGCCTTAAATGTGACCTGACAAAAAATTGTTTAACTGTTTTCGATAGAGAAGCAGATGGGCTTTCCAACGCCACTTACCGTTTTTCGCTATCTAGCGTGGCTCTTGAGATATTAGGGGCCGGTACCCGCCCCCCCGTCAAGGCGAAGGTGGCTCAGACCTTCATCAACGCACGTGTTAAAGTAACGGGAGAAAGCAATGCAAAGTATCAAAACAAGGAAACAGCGAGAAGAAAATAAAAGCTCACTCGTGATAATAAGCACGGTAAGTACATCCGACCACAAGCCGAAGCAGCTCCCAAACCAGCTCCGGCCCTGGGGTCCACTGATATTTTGGGCACGTCCAGGACAAAATCTGCCAACGACAGCGAGGTCACACAAGCGTCTCGTTCCGACTACAACGGGGCCTCTTTGAGAGAGCTGAGTCGGCCGTTTATAGTTGGCGGCCGTTCTGACCATGTGCTCAGTACTGGCAATGATCAGGCCATCCATTGCAGATAGTCGCGGGTAACGAGCCAGCAGGGTGGCGTCGGAACCTCGCGGTCACTATCGCTCCGGCGAGGTCAGCGCATCGACCCCCGTCGGCCACACCAAGCCAACTGACGCCAGAGAGCCCCGGAGAAGAGAGAGAGAGAGAGGAAAGAGAGAGAGAGAGAGAGAGAGAGAGAGAGGGAGAGAGGAGAGAGAGGAAGAGGGAGAGAAAGAGAGGGAGAGAGAGAGAGAGAAATAGAGAGGAGAGAGAGAGAGCTCGGCTCTTCCGCGCTGCAATTGCCAGGGGAGCAGCAGCGGTGACCGATTTGTCCGGACCGCCGGCTGCGATTCAACAGCGGTCTGAATTGATGGCGAGGGAAGCGACAGAATCGGAATCGGTCCGGCCTCAGTCTCAGCTGCAGGGTCAGACCGAAATCGATGCCACTGACAATCCAACGAAACCAATCTGTAGAACTGCAGAAAGTACGGCCCTATGATTTACATTTGGTAACGCTTTTACTGTTATTTTCCGTAATAGTTTTGAATTATCATACGGAGAAAATTAGCTTACGTACAATTAACAGGGTGTGCAAGCTTTGGTTAACCATCTTTCATTTAGACCGCCCTTCTATCATTAGCTACTTACTCCAATTTTGGCTCTGCGATCGCCCCTCTTGCAAAAGTTCACCCGTAACATTCCGCAAAGAGGTCCGAAACACCCATTGCCTAGTAACATCCAAAATTGCCATAAGTACGCTCACTCCTCGTAATGATCAAATAGTCCTCCAGGCGTTAAAAGGACACCCTCTGAAGCCCTAAGTGAAGTCCTAGATCCGTTGTCATCCTGTGATCTGGACCAAATATTTTAACAGTGCATCTTGGACGTGCATTGAAAATGTACCCGATAGAGCGGTACAACAATTATCCGATTATTGTGACTTGCCGACGTTCTATTGCCACTCGGTTGCAGACTGCAGCACCAATGGAACAAATATATCTAGCTTACTCAAAAGGATTTAAAGCCTTGACGACGACTTTTGACTAGAAGCTTTGACATATTTGTCAATCGAAAGACGTATCTGTGGCAAAGATCAATCATCTTGCTGCAAAGGTATGGGCAGGCTGCAACACCAGTGAGACGGTATTGCCGACTGTCTGTCAGAAGCAGCCGGAGGTCCACCTGTCTGGGAACACTGTCTGCCTGTCGTCTGTAAGCGGGGGGGGTAGAACGTGCCCTGACGACGACCACGACCCGAGACCATCAGCCAGGTGCTTGGGCGCAGCCGCAGTGGGTGGTGTCTGGGCCCATTGTCGCTCCGATCGAACCGGCCCCGTATTGGCACTGTCGCACCAAGATGCAAAAACCATGCAGGGCACCGCTCAGCTCACAGAGAGAGGCCTGCAAGGAGGCTGCATACATCCCCAGGGAGCTTTCAACAAGACATTGTGCACACAGACTGTGTGGGGTGCCACCGAAATTTTATAATATATTATAGCATGTTTATTTTTATTGTTAAATGTAAATTATCAGGTGCAGGGCAATGTAAAACTACTAGTGTCAAATTTTTAATTAGTTCCTGAATACTAGAAGCCATTAATTCACCGGATTTGAGATGCAGTAGCGTAAACTGTTATCAGACTTCCATCAAGAGCGAAGAAAAGGCTTACCCAACCGGCAAGCCTAGGATAAGGTAAGTACCAGCTCCCCTACTTAAAGCTACTACTTAAGACCATATATTTGTGTGATCTATGGGTGTTTCAATTTCAATAAGAGATCAAGTCTAACACTCCTGAGTTCAGTGAGTGGTCAGAAGAAGGTAAGTTAGTTATCATATTAATGTGAGCTTCTGGTCAAACTGATCCAACTGTAGCTGGGTAGTTGAGTCCAATTTAGGGTAACTTTTTCAGAAATGTGATCTTTTTCTACATATTCTCACATCTCCCTGCGAGATGTTTGAGCCAAAGTGACGTCAAATCCAACTAACATCCATTTCAAATGCATTATTCCCTCACTAAGGTAGTTTCTTTGATATCCTCGTTTCAACGGCCAGGTGGGACTACATGGATCGAACTGGGTCGAACTATGAGTTAAATGGATTCGACTCATAAAAATATCAAACAGCGATTCACTTGCTTCTAGCGAATCCAACGAAGACAGAGATTCAGAACCCACTCCTATTTAAATTGATCTCGTTTGAAATTTAATCCTAAACATATTTTCAATTCCATACATCTTTTTTAGATTTCTGGAAAAATGAGACGAATATCGATCAGCTTTTGGAGAATAGCCAATTTTTGTATTGTCATTAGTTCGGTGATCGATCTCTTGCAAAGCTGGATATCGACTCTTCATGGTTTACTGATGCCTGTTCCGTATATCATTCATATATTTATCTATTTATCTGCATCATTGCCAACGGAATGACCCCAATAAAAGACAAAGTCATGAGACAAAAGATCACACATGTACACCATAAAAGTATACATGCTACAAAATTTTAATAAAAATGCCAAAAGAGGCACAAGGTTACCACATAAAATAGTAAAACCTATTGTGACAGCATACAAAAAAGTAAAACCATAAAAGTGATACAAGCCCTAAGAACGATAAGAATTCATAAAACCATCCACAACATAGGGCACAATCGCTGTCTCATAAACTACTACAACGAGGTGACATAAGTTTTTATTTTTCCACAAAACGATTTCCAGATATCTGCAAATACATCTGCCGCCGGTATCCTGTTGACTTTGTGCTAATGCATGTCCCAACGCTTCTGAGACATCGAGGCCTGTTCTGTATCCTGTTGACTCCGTAAACATCCCTGTGCCAACGCTTCTGGATCCATCGAAGCCTGTTCCGTGTCCTGCAGACTTTGTGCCAGTCCCTGTGCTTCTGAGTCCATCGAAGCCTGTTCCTGTTGACTTTGTGCCAATCCCTGTTCTGCTGAGTCCACCGAAGCCAGTTTCGTGTCCTGTTGACTTTGTGCCAATCTCTGTGCTTCTGAGTCCATCGAGGCCTGTTCCTGTTGACTTTGTGCCAATCCCTGTGCTTCTGAGTCCATCGAAGCCTGTTCCTGCTGACTTTGTGCCAATCCCTGTGCTTCTGAGTCCATCGAGGCCTGTTCCGCGTCCTGTTGACTTTGTGCCAATCCCTGTGCTTCTGAGTCCATCGAGGCCTGTTCCTGTTGACTTTGTGCCAATCCCTGTGCTTCTGAGTCCATCGTGGCCTGTTCCTGTTGACTTTGTGCCAATCCCTGTGCTTCTGAGTCCATCGAAGCCTGTTCCTATTGACTTTGTGCCAATCCCTGTGCTTCTGAGTCCATCGAGGCCTGTTCCTGTTGACTTTGTGCCAATCCCTGTGCTTCTGAGTCCATTGAGGCCTGTTCCTGTTGACTTTGTGCCAATCCCTGTGCTTCTGAGTCCATCGAAGCCTGTTCATGTTGACTTTGTGCCAATCCCTGTGCTTCTGAGTCCATCGAGGCCTGTTCCTGTTGACTTTGTGCCAATCCCTGTGCTTCTGAGTCCATCGAGGCTGTTCCGCGTCCTGTTGACTTTGTGCCAATCTCTGTGCTTCTGAGTCCATCGAGGCTGTTCCGTGTCCTGTTGACTTTGTGCCAATCCCTGTGCTTCTGAGTTCATGGAGGCTTGTTCCACGTCCTGTTGACTTTGTGTCAATCCCTGTGCTTCTGAGTCCATCGAAACCTGTTCCGCTTCCTGTTGACTTTGTGCCAATCTCTGTGCTTCTGAGTTCATCGAGGCCTGTTCCTGTTGACTTTGTGTCAATCCCTGTGCTTCTGAGTCCATCAAGGCCTGTTCCGTGTCCTGTTGACTTTGTGTCAATCCCTGTGCTTCTGAGTCCATCGAGGCCTGTTGCGCGTCCTGTTGACTTTGTGTCAATCCCTGTGCTTCTGAGTCCATCGAGGCCTGTTCCGCGTCCTGTTGACTTTGTGCTAATCCCTGTGCTTCTGAGTCCATCGAGGCCTGTTCCGCGTCCTGTTGACTTTGTGTCAATCCCTGTGCTTCTGAGTCCATCGAGGCCTGTTCCGCGTCCTGTTGACTTTGTGTCAATCCCTGTGCTTCTGAGTCCATCGAGGCTTGTTCCACGTCCTGTTGACTTTGTGTCAATCCCTGTGCTTCTGAGTCCATCGAAACCTGTTCCGCTTCCTGTTGACTTTGTGCCAATCTCTGTGCTTCTGAGTTCATCGAGGCCTGTTCCTGTTGACTTTGTGTCAATCCCTGTGCTTCTGAGTCCATCAAGGCCTGTTCCGCGTCCTGTTGACTTTGTGCTAATCCCTGTGCTTCTGAGTCCATCGAAGCCTGTTCCTGTTGACTTTGCGCCAATCCCTGTGCTTCTGAGTCCATCGAGGCCTGTTCCGCGTCCTGTTGACTTTGTGTCAATCCCTGTGCTTCTGATTCCATCGAGGCCTGTTCCGCGTCCTGTTGACTTTGTGTCAATCCCTGTGCTTCTGAGTCCATCGAGGCCTGTTCCGCGTCCTGTTGACTTTGTGTCAATCCCTGTGCTTCTGAGTCCATCGAGGCCTGTTCCGCGTCCTGTTGACTTTGTGTCAATCCCTGTGCTTCTGAGTCCATCGAGGCCTGTTCCTGTTGACTTTGTGCCAATCCCTGTGCTTCTGAGTCCATCGAGGCCTGTTCCTGTTGACTTTGTGTCAATCCCTGTGCTTCTGAGTCCATCGAGATCTGTTCCGTGTCCTGTTGACTTTGTGTCAATCCCTGTGCTTCTGAGTCATCGAGGCCTGTTCCGCGTCCTGTTGACTTTGTGTCAATCCCTGTGCTTCTGAGTCCATCGAGGCCTGTTCCGTGTCCTGTTGACTTTGTGTCAATCCCTGTGCTTCTGAGTCCATCGAGGCCTGTTCCTGTTGACTTTGTGCTAATCCCTGTGCTTCTGAGTCCATCGAGGCCTGTTCCTGTTGACTTTGCGCCAATCCCTGTGCTTCTGAGTCCATCGAGGCCTGTTCCGTGTCCTGTTGACTTTGTGTCAATCCCTGTGCTTCTGATTCCATCGAGGCCTGTTCTGCGTCCTGTTGACTTTGTGTCAATCCCTGTGCTTCTGAGTCCATCGAGGCCTGTTCCGCGTCCTGTTGACTTTGTGCCAATCCCTGTGCTTCTGAGTCCATCGAGGCCTGTTCCTGTTGACTTTGCGCCAATCCCTGTGCTTCTGAGTCCATCGAGGCCTGTTCCGCGTCCTGTTGACTTTGTGTCAATCCCTGTGCTTCTGAGTCATCGAGGCCTGTTCCTGTTGACTTTGTGCTAATCCCTGTGCTTCTGAGTCCATCGAGGCCTGTTCCTGTTTATTTTGTGTCAATCCCGGTGCCTCTGAGTCCATCGAGGCCTGTTCCGTGTCCTGTTAACTTTGTGTCAATCCCTGTGCTTCTGAGTCATCGAGGCCTGTTCCGTGTCCTGTTGACTTTGTGTCAATCCCTGTGCTTCTGAGTCCATCGAGGCCTGTTCCTGTTGACTTTGCGCCAATCCCTGTGCTTCTGAGTCCATCGAGGCCTGTTCCTGTTGACTTTGTGTCAATCCCTGTGCTTCTGAGTTCATCGAGGTCTGTTCCGTGTCCTGTTGACTTTGTGTCAATCCCTGTGCTTCTGAGTCCATCGAGGCCTGTTCCGTGTCCTGTTGACTTTGTGTCAATCCCTGTGCTTCTGAGTCCATCGAGGCCTGTTCCGTGTCCTGTTGACTTTGTGTCAATCCCTGTGCTTCTGAGTCATCGAGGCCTGTTCCGTGTCCTGTTGACTTTGTGTCAATCCCTGTGCTTCTGAGTCATCAAGGCCTGTTCCTGTTGACTTTGTGTCAATCCCTGTGCTTCTGAGTCCATCGAGGCCTGTTCCGCGTCCTGTTGACTTTGTGCCAATCCCTGTGCTTCTGAGTCCATCGAGGCCTGTTCCGTGTCCTGTTGACTTTGTGCCAATCCCTGTGCTTCTGAGTCCATCGAGGCTGTTCCGTGTCCTGTTGACTTTGTGCCAATCCCTGTGCTTCTGAGTTCATGGAGGCTTGTTCCACGTCCTGTTGACTTTGTGTCAATCCCTGTGCTTCTGAGTCCATCGAAACCTGTTCCGCGTCCTGTTGACTTTGTGCCAATCTCTGTGCTTCTGAGTTCATCGAGGCCTGTTCCTGTTGACTTTGTGTCAATCCCTGTGCTTCTGAGTCCATCAAGGCCTGTTCCGTGTCCTGTTGACTTTGTGTCAATCCCTGTGCTTCTGAGTCCATCGAGGCCTGTTCCGCGTCCTGTTGACTTTGTGTCAATCCCTGTGCTTCTGAGTCCATCGAGGCCTGTTCCTCTGTTGACTTTGTGCCAATCCCTGTGCTTCTGAGTCCATCGAGGCCTGTTCCTGTTGACTTTGTGCCAATCCCTGTGCTTCTGAGTCCATCGAGGCCTGTTCCTGTTGACTTTGCGCCAATCCCTGTGCTTCTGAGTCCATCGAGGCCTGTTCCGTGCCCTGTTGACTTTGTGCCAATCCCCGTGCTTCTGAGTCCATCGAGGCCTGTTCCTGTTGACTTTGTGTCAATCCCTGTGCTTCTGAGTCCATCGAGGCCTGTTCCTGTTGACTTTATGTCAATCCCTGTGCTTCTGAGTCCATCGAGGCCTGTTCCGTGCCCTGTTGACTTTGTGTCAATCCCTGTGCTTCTGAGTCCATCGAGGCCTGTTCCGTGCCCTGTGGCTTCCCCTGCTAAGGCATGTGCCAGCCCTCCAGGATCCGGCCAGTCTTTTTATATGTCCTGTCGACCCTGCGCCAATTCCTGTGCCAGCCCTCTGCGGAGTTCACCAAGATCTGTTCTGTGTCTTGTCCACTCCGTGGCGATCCTTGTGCCAACGCCCCTGGATGCAGTGAGGCCCTTTTCCGTGTGCGAGTGACGTTAGTGAGTTCGGTGTCGACGCTTATGGATCTTCCGAGGCCTTCTTCTGTGCTTACTGCCCTGCGTTCTCGCGGCTTCGGCACTCTACGAGCCCAACCCTCCCGGTAAACCCAGGAATCCCAGGAGGAAGGGCTCGGGTCCGACCCGCCGGGCGGATCAAGGAGTTTCAGACGGGAGTTCTTGGATCCAACCCGCCGGGCGGATCAAGGAGTTTCAGACGGAAGTTCTTGGGTTCAACCCGCCGGGCGGATCAAGGAGTTTCAGACGGGAGTTCTTGGATCCAACCCGTCGGGCAGATCAAGGAGTTCTAGTCATTAATTATTGGCTCCGACCCACCAGGCGGATCCAGGCGTCCTATGGAGAGATATATAGATCCCAGGTAGACCAGGCGGAACAAATAAATGAATCGAGCTATTTCAAACTTGTCTACGTGTACCTTCATCCCTCCATCCATTTACGTTTCCCAATTGACTCTCTGTGAAGACCCTCCCGTTCGTGAACACAAAGGAAGTTTAATTAGATTATTGAGAGCAATATATGTATTCAAAAAGTATAATTCGTGCCCTTGTTGGTGCTAATTGTCAGTGAACATTCAGTTGGCAAACACTGCACTGTTTGCCCGACAAAAACAGGACACCTGACGGTGGTCTGAAGTTGACATACTCAATCCCATCAAACACTATTGGAATTGCTAAACAGGCCAGTCGGAAATGAAAACAGACTCGGCGATATCGCCAGGCAACACACGCAGGAATGAAACTGAACGTTTTTAACATCCACGTTGTTAGACCTCCTCAGAAATTATCTTGAAATGAGTTTAGAGGTCCAAGTTTCAAAAATTAAGTGAAATGACTTTCCAGAAATTGTAGGGTATGGACAAGTAATTACACGTGACAATTCTGCAGTCTACGGCTGCGTTTAAAGTATTTTGCATACTCTATTTCTAAATATATCGCCGTCAAAATACATTAAATACAGATGGAAACTAACAAGTTTGGAAACACTGATTTTCATCATTGAGCTATCAGATCATAATTTCTGTTGTTGGATAATTGCTTTGAAAGGGCCAGTTTTCACCTGATCCAGCACCAAAAATATTTCAAGGGAAATAATCAGAATCATTGCTGCTTACAGTCTAGCCCCAAAATGCAGATGTCTCAGTGTTCTTCATTGTTCGATAGGACTGTGGAGAGGTTATTCTCCTTCTGGTGCAGAACTGTAGAATACCTCGAATCGAGGTAATCATAGCTTCTATTTTTTCAGTTTGCTCGGAATAAGCTGGGAATTTTGATAGATTAACTACCCTTGCATCATACAGGTTGAGAGTAAAACTGTGTTTCTTGCAATGTGATATAATTTCCTGATCATACCATTTCATTTCCTGTTTGCGGGGGTTACTCTCAGATTAGTTATGTAAATGGTATTCTTATAAACATGACAGAGAATAAAAATCGTTGGATGGAAGTTATTAAAGGTGATAAGCACCAATAATATAAAGTTCTGAACTCAATGATATCTACACAAAAGAGCCCCTGAACATGTATTAGAGCAAATGGGGATGGAACTAATTTAGTCATGAGCCATTCGTTTTCCCTTTTAATAGCTTAATCAAGCTTGGGGTTGAGTTCAAATGTTTAGCTTTGTAAGCGCGATAGGTGGGTCATGCCACAACATTTCAGGGAAAGCATTTGAATACACTTACTCATCATTTGAGAAACTTTCTATTGGCGGGTACTTGTCTCGTGAGGTTTTCCTTTGTGATATTCTGCTATCCAACATGGTCATGTTTGGTTGCTTTGTTCTGATTTCACGCACAGTGGCTGTGCTGGTGATGAATACAGATAAATACGTAAATGAATTTATTGATCGTACGTTTATCTTGACCTTACGTTAATAAATGGTAGTTTGTGATTTTATATATTAACTATGTACCGTTGGCAACGCTGTTCTGTGCTGGGATATTTGGTGTTGTCCACGTTCTAATATTTGATGTGGTAATCTGATGGGACCGACCCTTCAGTCGTCGGCAGCCATCAGTCCATTTCCTGCTCAGATGGAGCCACGCCGATATCCCGTCACCCGGTGACACTCCGCCGCCGCTGGTGCCGGACCACGCTGATTGGTGCGATGACGCACTCGCTATGTGACGTCATACGTTCTCCTGGGAGGGAAGGCGGCGGCGCGATAACTGGCGACGTTAGCGAGCCGCGCCAGAGAGGCTTGTTGTGGCGCTACGGTCTGTCGGCCGCGGCCAGTGGCCTCCTGTTGCATCTGGTTCCCCTTGTCGAGGTGTCAAACCGCATAATCACACTGACCCCAACCACTGACGAACGCAGTACGACACAGGCAAAGGGTGTCACCACAGGAGGCCCGCCCATTACACCGGTAATGGCTGTAATAAGAGATGTGTAGATCTATCACTGGCATTCATTTGCAGGAACTTTCCCTGCCTGTTGAAGCTGATGTGCGTTGGTGTAAAACAGCTTGAGCTGTATCTATTTTGATACAGCAACAGGAATGGGTCCATGGAATGGTTGCACGTGGCTAGCAAAGAGGCTGTGCAGTACAGTCAGCGAACTAGACCTGAATTGCAAATTTGTATACGAGCGGAGTTGTATTTTTTTGCGAGCATGTTAAGCCCCTATATCTGATCCATAAAAGCATCACTAGCTTTATTTGGACGTCGTCAGTAAGTATTTGGACTACTGCAGCGCCTCCAATTCTATAGTCTCGCTTTCCTTGGAAGATACAGGTACTAGCAATCCCCAGTTGGATGACGTTACCAGGATTTGTGTTACATTAATCATCATCATGTATTTCTCACACTTCCACACAAATGAGGTGGCTTTTAAAGTTTCGTCGCAATGAGTATAAAGTGATTATAAGCTATGGAAGGAGATGGTAAGGATGAGGAAAGGTGAGGATCAAGAGGATGGGATTCTACCTGGAGGGGTCGCTGCAGCCACAGGCGCATGCGCTCACAGCCTCCAGGTAGAGTAAGGATAAGGATAAGGATTAGGTACCGGTAAAAAAACACAATCGCACACACCCTTCGAACATTTAAACAAAAATAATATAAAGATGAAAATGTTCGATTCTTCGGCTTCGCTTTCATTTCGTCTTCGATCTGATAAATTTCGTTGTTTGTGCTCCATCTTGTCTGTGACATCGTTGATCTTGCTTCACTGATGTTCAATTGCTGCATATTTTTTTATTTTCTTTAATCTCCGGTGCTGATGTTCTCTTTCACAAAACTTGTTTTTTTATTGTTCTCTAAAATTAGCCATCCTGAAATATTTCAATATTCCCGCCGCAGAAGCTTTTTTTTCTTGAAGGAGGTCTTAAAAACACGTGAAACGCAAGAAAAAAATCAAGGAGAAAGATAAGCGACGAAACGAGGATAGTAGGCCAAAAATGATGACTTGCTTCTTATTTTTATCTTCTTCTAGCTTGCACCAGAGACGGTCGAGGCGAATAAAAATTAGTACATAATGTAGACAAAAGAATGTATCCTTCACCTGTACGGTATCATTGCTGATTTTAAATTAGAACAGGAGTATTTTTAGAATTTCATAGAGCACTGAAAACACGTCCACTCCCTGTCGCTGAAATAACTGAACTGCTTATAACTGATAAATTAAAATACAAGCTTTAACAAACGAAAACTGACAGAAGTCTTGCCTTTGTTTCAGCTGGCTGATGACACGGGCTACGTGCTGTACTCGGCCATGGGCAGCTTCTACTTCCCCTCAGTCATCATGATCTTCGTCTACATCCGCATCTACTTCGCTGCCCGCAGCCGGGCGCGCAGGTATGTTAAACGGCGGCCTCGCGCCGAGCCGCTCTCCACCACGGCCATGACTGCCGCCGAGGTGCACAGAGACCCACCTAGCGGCGACATCGACAAGTGCAAGTCTGCAGGCGCGCCACAAGGCAGTGCTCTCAACGACAGCCGCGCCAGCAGTATTGCCGAGCCGGGGACGCCTCAGCCGTCGGAGGTGGCGTCGGCGGTGTCGAAGCCGTCGAGTAACGGCGCCGGAGCCGCCCTCTGCACCGTGTCCAGGGACGCGGAGACCGACCCGTCGTCTTCAGGCTCCAGCCACGGCGTCAAGTGCACAGTCATCCGACCGCTGAAGAAACACTTCTGCACGCCGATCTGGAGCAAGAAGCCCTCCAAGGCGAAACGTGAGATGATCGACATGGGGAAACTGAAAGTGCTGAAGCGGCCCAGTCGCGAGGGATCGTCGGGACAGTCCCGCGAGAAAAGACGAGATGGCCGAGACCCTGATCGGGAGAAGCGCAGGCTGGCGAGAAAGAAGGAAAAGCGAGCCACGCTGATCCTGGGTCTCATCATGGGCTCCTTTATCGCGTGCTGGCTGCCATTCTTCTTCCTCTATGTTCTGAAACCGCTTTGTCCCCATTGTCATGTGCCAGATGAGGGTTTTGCGTTTGCGTTTTGGTTGGGATATGTGAACTCGGCGCTAAACCCCGTAATATACACCATTTTTAACAAAGATTTCCGCCGAGCTTTCCGGCGTATTTTGTTCAAATAAGAGACCGGTGAAATTGAATTGAGCGTCAGTAAAATGCCGAGATGAAATTCACAATTCACGTGCAATATTGGGCAGCCTGGCCACCTTCGTTACAATTGTTGGCTGCGTGCGGCAAACCAATGTATTTAAAAACGCTTTCTTTCGAATATCCTCCCACGTTTACCTTGTACGATTTGATCTGAATTCATCATGTATAAATGACATTTAGGTTTCATTTGATTTGATTTCAAAGTCTGCAGAGTGCTCAGCAGCTGTGGTACAATATTGATTGAGTGATAATCCATATTCATTTGTCGATGGGCGCTCAGAGCCTTTTATATAAGGTAGCTGAGTGAGTGTTTCACCATGGTGGCGGTGCAGAGGGTCCAACCCCTGAGATTAGTACACCACCGCGGTCGTGCTGAAGGCGAAGTCGTTGAACCTGATAGTTAGTCGGTAAAGCAATTGAGGCCAGTCGCAGCCCTTACTTTATCTTTAAAGCGGGAACCAGTGCGATCCACATGTCACAAGTGAGAATGAGTGAATAGTAGCGTCCGAATGTCCTAAGGAATGGGCTATTGTGATACTGATTTTGTACAGGTACTGTACTCCGACTCGGTGGTTCCGCATGAGAGAGCGGTACCAGGTACAAGGCTGGTACAGTGGAACTTAAGACTTCAGTGCCATTGGCTGTATGACGTCACCAGACGTTAAACCCTGAGAATAAGCAGTGGAGTTCGACTGTCAGGCTCTTGCCGCTAAGGCGGAGTTTACTTTGTCTGCGAACGTCAAAACACCGTGAACTGTCAGATTCGATAAGGTGCAAAGTTGTGTCCAATGGCTATGTCTGTAAATAAATGATCAAAACTATCGTTTCAACGGGCTTGAGCACTTTATTTTTGGTGAGCAGTTTCACATCTACTCCGCTTATCAGTAAGTACGAGATGTGGGGCTGCTTTTTCAGAACTCCGGATGCATTCACCAAACACACCCGGGTCACAAAGTGCACATGATTAATATACAAAAGCATATACATACTCGTGACATCAAGAGGCAATAAAGCAGTAGCGACCCATAAGCGTGCCTACGATTGCACGCATACTCACTAACACCAGTCATATGCCATACACACTCATAACACCCTCCCCCACCAACTGCTCCTCTTTTGTTTTCACTCCCAAACCACTCCCCCGCCCCCCCTCCCCCACATCCGCAACAAACCCCATCCATCACCTGGAAAGCCAACGAAGTAAAACATTCTGGAACAAGGACCATGCCGGTCCTTGTTCTACCATACCGGTTCATACCATACCGGACCATACCGGTTTCATATCATACCAGTTCGTACCATACCGGCTCAGTACCGGTTCATACCATACCAGTTCATACCGGTTCATACCATACCGGACCATACCGGTTTCTTATCATACCAGTTCGTACCTTACTGGTTCAGTGATTATTTTCGGTCGAATATATGCGCTGCAATATTGCTACTTATTACCGAGTGCACACGGGACGTTTGCAACGTGTCCCTCTAGCTTAGTAGAAAAGTCCACACAGGACGTGGCCCGGCCCTTCCGTTCTAACGCTTCTGTCGAGCTTATAACTCTGAGAGTAGTTGACATAAGGAAATGAAATCGAAAGTGTTAGGTAGAGCTAATGCAGCTTTGCATTATTTCAATTTAATAGATCCAATTTTCAAGACTGACCGTTACCCTACACATCAGAAGTGTGTATTTCCCCAAGGCCTTGTAACACCCTCTGAATAAGACTTTGAGTAGCTGCAGCGCTTGGAAAAATGAGTATTTGCAGACGGAATGAAAATGGGCTATTGGAAAAATGAGTAGCTTCCTGAATACCTTTTTGACAAGTAAAAGTGGATGATTAATCCGATTAATTAGCTTGTTCAGAAAGTGCAAAAGGCTGATCAAATCATTCGTATCAAATTACTATTTTGCTAAGATGTTCCCAGGCCTCATGCTCATCATGCTCCTCGCCGCAACTTATCAAATTACTATTTTCATACAATTGTGGTTCATGTTAACTGGCTGTAATTAAGGCATTGATTTTATCGAAATTGGCCCCACTGTACTTAGACTACTACCCTTAGAGTACTTATCCGAGTAACAATTCTCGACAAGCTTTCCATGAAGAACATTGAGTGGGTTTGATAATGATTTTTGACGCTTTTCGACGCACCAACTGCCAGAATCATATGGCGTCGCCAACTCTTTCCCTGTTGGAAGGGTTTCTCGGGAGTCAACTTCCCATTGAGTGGGTCAGTGAGCCCACTAAGTGTTCAATGTGTCCGTTATCCCAAACCAAGGCGAGTAAATCCAGCTGTTCAATTATGCTGAACACAGTTCCTAGTGCGTAACCTTATCCCAAACCACACGAAAAGTTGACCCCTTGGAGCATTTCACCCTGAGCCTTTTCATTACAGAAGTGTCCACAGAGGTGATGGTAAAACCACAGCCCAGCTCGGGAACACCATCCGACAGATCAGCTGGTTTCACTCTACATTGATTCGGCTCCGGATGTCTGAAAGTCTCTCAGAGGCGGAGGTCTCATCTCCTGATTGGAGGTGCGAGGCAAAAACCGTGTCGGCTGAAACACTGCAGACAGAACCTCTGTTCTGGCTTGCTGACATGGAGGGGCAAAGTTAGAGTGGATCAACGGCGATGTAGCTTCAGGGTGAACCCAGAAGTGAAAATACTGAACTCCCCAGCAAAGTTGGAGACAATTTCGGGAAACCAGATGTTAGGATGTTCTCAAAGCAGAGATTAGTACTGCTTGAGAGGCAAACAAGGACTTAAATACAGTATCATATCACTATCAGCCACCTAGCTTACTTTTTCTGTGTGTTGAGGATAGTCATTTTATACATCAGAGTTCCCCACAAACCCTTTAAGGACGGAGGAGGGCGGAATTCCTTATCCCGGGGTATGAATTGAAGTCCTTTGGGGAATATTAGTTATTTGTCGAACTCCTGGTGAACAATTACCCAAAAGCAAGCTGCAGAGGTACCGGATTCGGGACAGACCCTCACCACAAAAACAGCCGGAGAGTCCCCGGTTTCAGGGTGGATGGTCCCTTATCTAACATCTAGTACAGGATAGGCCGCGGCTCCAACGTAAACCCTTACCTAACAGACAGCAGCAGAAGCTCTGGCTTCAGGCTGAAACCTTACCAATAGCTAGCAGCAAAATTCCAGCTTTCAGGACGGACCCTCACCGGACAGGCTGCAGTAGATGGCTTGGGATCTAGGGCAAAATTATACTCCTCAGCCAGCAGCAGAGATCTCAACTTCAGCTCGCCTCCAAGTCTCCACCAACAAACATGGATCCAATGGTTAAGGTAAGCTTCAGAAGGGTAAGTTTGGTCACTTGGCCTTCTTGAGTCCTTCACTTTCACCGTGGCAAGTTTCGCTGATTTTTGGTGTAGACAAAATATTCTGTAGTTGAAAAAAGAAAAAGTGCGGTGTCAACATAAGATTGTTCTTTATGGCTACTTTTATTAGCACCCGCAGAAAATCAGAGGCCCGGTACCAGCACACACTAAAGGTGCTAGCTGCATCTGAACCTCCCTCTCTTTGAGATATTGGAGCCAAAGCTGTACGTACCCTTTTAGGGTCTTACGGATGCTAAAGTAATCTCTGTTATAACCAAACTATTGACACATGTTGACATCTTCCAGTTTGAATAAGATCGAATAGTTTAAATATGGGCCATGATGAGAATCCATCTCGATCTCCGGTGATGATGGACCGGCAAGTTAGGAATGCGATGCAATGGACAACGTTTTCTGCAAAAATGTTTAATGCGTATGACATTTCCAGAAGCTTCGAGTTTGAGGGTATTCAAGATCATTGAGCGTTGAAATCACAAAGCCTCATATCGTGTTCGGCAAGCGGACGGACGCTACGGAAACTTTTGAACTGGAAATAACGATATGGACTTGATGCATAATCTTTGAACTTTATCTTTAAACTTGATCTTTACCAGAGTCTTTGAACGTGATCTATGATTTAGAATCACTAGTATTGATATACTTAAGCTATCAAGTTATAGGATAGTATACAACATGTTTTATGACGTCTTGCGGTTGAAAGCATTTGGATCAATGACCCTGGAGCTGAGTTATGACCTTGATTTGACAGTCCTTAACATCGAAACACATGTGAGCTGTCCTTGACGAGCCACCCCGAGTAAAAGGATTGGGAAGTCATCATTTACTTTAACACTGCAGGTCAGAAAGTGCATGTATAGTGTTCTTCAAGTTTAAAATAGAAAGTCAGGTTCAAAAACCTATACGAGCAAAAACAACACAATTGTCAATTTTACCGATCAAAACACTCATTAGTTCATTAAAAAGTTAGCAAGAAGTGTTCTTCTACTCTGCACAGTTGTCCAAACACCTCGAAAAATCCTTAAGCTGCGGGGGACTCCTTTTGACCCACCACTCTGATCTGGCTATAATGGAACATTATCTGCTAGCGTTACATCAATGACTCCTTGATTCCTGGAATTATCTTAACTGTCTGAAATTAGGCTTCACGCAGGCTATGGACTATCATACTTTACCTATTGAACCACCTGATGTATAATCAAACAGAATAATGCACATTATATACATGCCCCACTCAGCAGGTAGCCTCATCCCTTGATGAGTTTACATTTACAAACCAGGTCTACTCAGCATTGATCTTTACCACTTCCATCAGTCACAGAAATGTATTTTTCAAAACTTATGTTTTGCTCATCAGGCTGATGCGTAAGTTTGAACAGCTGTCACTATTTGGAGAGAAGCCGTAACATGAAGATAACCTCTAAAATCTGCTGACCTGTTTCAGCTGGGCGATCAAAGCCAGCACTGAATGGGAGAGAAGCATGGTGATAAAGTGCGAAACTGCCGACCGCGGTTCGCTGCCCCAGAAAAAGTCATTCGGGGACATTTATCACCGCCCTACGGACTTTATTACAAGTCGTTATTTTGTCTACCATCCCCGTGGATCATAGACGGTATTATGGACAAGAAAACAACAAGGAAACCGCTTTTGGCCGAAGGCATCTCTTTCCAAGAGAGCAGCCAAATAGGAGAACTTGTAAGAAACTTACAAGTTTCACTGCATAATGAAAATTTGATTGTATTGGATTCTCATTTGTGTTGTGGGAATGACCTAGGACCCTAAAAAGATGATACAGATGACAGTAAAGCGCTAAGAGACTGCTAGCCTAAAAAGCCAAAGTCCAGAAACTAAAACGTCTAAGCCCTAAAAAGCCCAAACAAGGCTACGTCAAGGTAAAGATAAAGAAAAAAGCGTGGGATGAGGTAAATGCAACATTTCGGTCTTAGACCGTCGTCAGGCGAGGGGTGCAAGGTGGAGGTGGCTAGAGGCCTGAGGTAAACGTTTACCAGTCTTTTTACCAGTCTTTACCAGGCTACCAGTCTTTTAGCGCTTTTACTGTCATTTGTATAATCTTTTTAGGGTCCTAGGTCATTCCCACAACACTCTGCGGCTTATGGCACCCTATCTCCGGCAGGCCTTCCGAGAACTTATTAGGATTCTCATTTGCTTGAAATCTATTGCATACCAGTAGTAACCCTACTTTGCCGTATTTGACATTTTCGCCAGTTTCCCTGTTTATACCGATTCAACGGGCTGTAAAACTGGAATATCAAAACAAGGTTACGTGAAGCCGAGCGTAAAGCCTGTATTTAAAACAAGCGTACAGCTTGTTTGACTCAATTCAAAAGTACAAGCACTAAGTCATCTCTTGTGTTTGTCCGGTTGACCAGAAAAGAAGATTGCGCAGAGTAACACTAAACTACCTTGACGCGTATGGTCTGGTCAGGACGTTCTCGAGTAGACCGAAGAATATTGATCCGTTGCGTTCTCATCTGGATATTCCGGAATTAACAGGGATATAGTGATTGTTACGGTCTTGTTTGGATATTCCTGAGTGGACGACCCGTTGCAGTCTTGCCTGCACGTTCCAGAGTAGACTGGGAGATTGTGATCCAGTATAGTCTTGGCTGGATGTCTCCAAATATACTGGGAAATCGCGATCGGTGCAGCGCTGTCTGGATGTTGCCAAATAGACAGGGAGTTAATCTCAGCCGAAGCCACAAAAATTCCGAACACAGGGAGACAATCTCAGCCGGAACCACAAAAATTCCGAACACAGGGAGACAATCTCAGCCGAAACCACAAAAATTCCGAGCACAGGGAGACAATCTCAGCCGAAACCACAAAAATCCGAACACAAGGAGACAATCTCAGCCGAAACCACGAAAATTCCGAACACAGGGAGACAATCTCAGCCGAAACCACAAAAATTTCAAACACAAAAACGCTGAGTCATGGCCTTCTGGAGAGTGTCTTGCTGCTAAAGTCAGCTATCTCAGGTAAATAAATAAATAATGTTTTTAACGAAATGATGTACTCGAGGTTTTTAGAGATTAGAAATAAAATTAAGCTTGGATGATGCCAGAGGTGGGCAGAGGTAGACAATTATCTCGTGTGTCCTGTATTTTTTCATGCAGAAACTCTTGATTGCTGTCAATATTTTTTGACGACGTCGAATGGAGGTATCTTCTAAAGAAAAAGAAAAACAACAAAACCAAAACTATCTGAGACGTCTGTTGAAACGTCTGTGCACAGAAAACTAAGCTTTACTGGTCTCAGTACCAGCTTCTTCAATTTTATAGCTTCCTGAGTGAACCTATCAATAAAAGAGTCACATCTCTTCAAAGAAAAATTAGCATTTAAATGATTAATACAAATAGGCATATACAAGCTCTCGGAACTACTTTGATAGCTCGGTTTTAGCTTTACATAAGAGCTAGGCATTTTTATTCTGCTCTATTGCGACCTGTTGTGTTCTTTAAGCCCAAAACCAATCTGTGGCACGGTGGCACGGTATTCTATTTTGATAGTTCCAGTTTTCTTTCCGTCCTACTTGAATTCTTCCATAAAAAAGATAACCCATCGTCTCAGCTGCATCTCAGCCGGCGGAGAATCACGCAGCGCTGGTCCCAGCTCGGTTTCCAAGTGATACCGGTGAGGGTGTGAGCCGAGTCGAACACAGGCAGACGCCAGCCAATTAGAGAGACTGTCAGCGGCACACTGGCGCGCCAGAAATGGCGCGAAATGGGAAAGCACGGGCGGTGCACCACAGGCGTGGGTAGTCGTAGGTCTATTATCGCTCATGTAAGCGCTTATAGTTACTGCGTGATTTATGCGTGGTTTTGGGATCCGTGGCTTTTTTCTACGACGAAGCTGATTGATGATATTTTTATTATTCCAATTTTGTGTTTATTTGATAATCCATAGTTCCACTGTTTCAAATACCTCATATGGCATCATACAGACGAATGACGAATTTTTCTTACGTGATAAATGGCGCTTTTATGGCTGTACGCCTTTGAAAAATTTATCGCAGAGGACATAACAAAAAACACAAATAAAAAACGAATTAAAGTTAACTTTTTCAAGAGTGTAGTAGAAAACACTTAAAATCGGCGGCGTTGTGAAGCAATAAAGTTTTAAGGATTGATGAAGATTATGAAATATTTCGTTTGAGATGATACCTGTGCTTAGAAAAACATCGCTTTGAGGAGACTAAAATACTTATAAATTTCCGAGTTGTTAATTGACCTTTCTCCTCAAATTCTGATGCAAAGTCTCGCCTAGAATTATAGTTATTGCATCCAGAACTCAAGAAGAAATGCCGATTATCAGTTTGTTAGTACATAATCATGCTCCTCGGCCCAGCACAGCTAAAGCTATCAAATGCTGGTATATTCTATATTAAAAGGAACGTTGCACCTTCATTTATGAAAGCGAGACGTTAATTGTGTAGATATATCCTTAGGAGGTTTGTGCGCCCAAAAACTCAAATAACTAAGCCAACTATGATGAACCGGCTCGGTACAGAGGCTATCTCGGCTTACTACAAGACAGCCTTTGGATTTGAGACCCTGTGATGTAGCATACCAAAAACCACTGATTTATATTTCATTGATCCGGAATCTAACTTTTGCCAAGAACCATACCTCAAACTATCCGGAACCCAAGCCCTCTGAACCTCATTCTCCCGGAACAGCCAGACGGCTATTGGTAGCCATGGCAACGTGACGTAATGCTGGCGTCACGCTGAGCGGACAAAGGTTTGTTATCTCGGCGCTCGCAGGACCCGCGGTAAGGCACAGAAGAGCCGAAAATGCTCGCTGCTGTACAGTTCCCGGGCTTGCTTGTTCCGTGATGTCACTTACTAATAATAATAATAATTGTAGCTTCTTCGTCATTGCAGATAAATGCTCAGAGATAAAGGATTTTAGCTCCGAAATATTGTCCAGCACACACTACACAAGAAACAGTCACTTAAATAATAAACACAATTATTTTCTATCGTGATACATGTAGATTGGTCGTACATCAGGCACTCTTGTATCACTGCTGAATATATGGTGCGATTTCGTCGCGTTTGTTTTAGAGAATGATGATAAGCCATCCAGTAAAGCTTAAACAAGCCTTTACTTAGCATCTTGAAACAGAACCGTTTGCTCGATTATCCCCAGGTTATCAGGGACGGTTGACTGGTAATGGAGCGGGCACTTAGCTCCCGCGAGATTTCTCAATATATATATATATGAATAAAAAAATATATATAAGGATGCAAATATATTTATTAGCGACATGGCACAGGCCACCCAGCTCAGCCTGACCGTTTCACAGGCAAGAGATTTCAGAGAAAACTCATGCCGCCCTTCGCTAAGATAAAGCTCATGCCTCCAAGACAGTGGCAGGTCCAGGACTTGATCTGTGGAGAGCGGGGTTGGCGGCTCGAGCCCCTCACCATTGCCTCAGAGCAGCCTCCGGCTGTGCAGTTACCATAGGCCCTCTGAATTTTTTTTTTTGGGGGGGGGCTTAAGCCCCTAGACCCCCTTATATCTACCATATCTCCAGAAAAATGCTTCTTACCTCAAATGGGTCTTTACCAGTTTATAGCTTAATCAGTTTGATTCCTGAATGAATATTAACGAGCTGGGGGGGTACAACTTGTGGCATGTGCAAAAGCCAAGACATGTCAAATTAATAAATTTGTGTCGCATGTTGCGTCATAACCAGATTCTGGCTCACCTGAATATATATATATATATATAAACTACTTTACAAGGTACACTCATTCTGGGGGCGCGGTAGTGGACTGGTCAGCGTAGCTGGCTGCCACGCAACTGACCCGGGTTCAAGGCCCGGCAGCTTCCCTGAACAAGAAGCAAGCTGACTCCCGAGAAGCCCTTCCAACAGGGAAAGAGTTGGCAACGCCATACAACCCTGGCAGTTGTTGCGTCGATAAGCGCCCCCCCCCAAAAAAAAGGTACGCTCATTCACGACCCTCATGCAATGGTGATATCATGTGAAGTTGTCCTTCAAGATGATATAGATTTGAAACTAACTGAATTAAATACACAGGCAATCGTGCACATAAATAAGAACGCCTAATTTAATTCTAAGTAGTTTTAGCGAATTTCGGTTGCCGTTGGGACCTAGAGTTGTACTTTCCGGTTTCCAGCTACAGTGACTATAATGTTAAAACGTTCCTCATGTATGAACCCAATCGATGAAGCAAGTAAGATGTATTTACAATCGCCAAAAGGAGAATATGTGCTTAGCATTGGCCCAGCACAAGCTTGAAAGAGGAAGCGAGAACTTGGTAGCAATGAATAAAGTTATCACTCTAAGGGAATGGAGTTGGGAGGAGAAAGCCGTTGATTTTGCAGGAGGAAAGCTTTCCTTCGTGGCTGCGCCGCTCGCAGGCCTATTTTTGTCGCGCCACTGTATGAAAGTCAAAGCATGTATTCTGAAAAGAATGGCAATTGAAAAACAACCAAACATTTCAAATTCTATTGAAGAATGTTTTATAGTTATTTAATAAAACTTTGTGAGAGGGGTGAGGTGACCTTTTGTGATTTTTCTCCTGATACCCACAGGTTGAAAATTTTCCCCCACGTGATTGTGATGTTCTTCAATTCCCTGGATGGGACGTCACCCATTGAAGGTCAATTCGACCCAAGATCTGAATAGACCCCCACTTGGTAAGCTGGGTGCACCAATGTCGTGCGTGGGTGGTGTAGGCCAATCCAATCCCACATTAAACTCCTCGCGCGCAGGTGCATGGGTAAGGCATGACAACTTTCAACCCACACTTTCATTCAGTACATGGTATATTCTCAGGCTGATTTAAAAACAATATAGCATTAGTTAAATTTACGGTCCTATGCCACATGCGCCAGCGAGTACCAGACCTCTTCACAATGCGCTGGGTGCCAGGTATTAGCCCTAGCTCTGTCCGGCTCCTGACTACCGCTATTCCTGGCAGAAAGGGGGGTGGATCCCCGCCCCGACTTAAGATCTCAAAATTTACCCCATGTTATATAAAAAAGATTCAAAGTGAGACCGATGTTTTTCACACCGAATGTCATTAAAAAACAAAATATGAAAATGGTGGACAGGGTTTTTATCGTAAGTGCTCCTTTCTAGTGAATTCCACCTAAAACCAGTGGTGAAAATCTGGCTATATTTCAGATCACCAAAATATATTTATACCCGGAGAGAGTGTAAGTCCTCTAACATGCAATGGCCGCGCCTGGAGCGCTACAGGAGCGCAAGGCATGCGGCTATTGTTGTTATCGGCAGGTCCGGTAGAGCGGACGGCTGCTGTCTGCTCCTCGGCATTTCCTCAACCCGGGGACGGCTCCATCAGTGCCACGCCTCACCAGCTCGAAAAAATACCACTGATGAAGCCACCCAGCAGAAAAGCGGAACAGCTGGCAGTCTCCAGAACAACCCGCCGAAAGAAGTGAAGTCCAAGATGGGCGAAATCGCCCAACAATTCATCCCAACACTTACTCAGATTGGGTGCCTATGTTGGTGGAAGTTGTGAAAGTGCAGCTTGAGAGTCTCCACTTAGTCGTCCCAGGTTTACACAGCTGGGAAAAGTTTTCGGTCGCCGAGAGTGAAGACTTCATTTCCATCTCAATGTGGCTGCAATTGTACGAATGCTCTCGGAAAGGCGGGAAATGTATTGCCTAAATCCAGTCAGCATGCAGCTAGTTTGGTAGCATAGTTATATGACTCGGCTCGTATCAGATATTGTGGTGAAATCCGTGCGGTATAATTGTGTGTGGTTCAGGATTTAGCGCAATAAAATGACCTTAATTACCTTTTTTGAAAATACTCGTAAATTTCGACATCTTTCACGGAAGACAAAGGACGTCGAAAGCGGGCGGGGCGTCCTTCAAACTGGTGAGCCGGGGAATCACCCTGAATAATGTATACTTCATCTACACATTTGTCCCTTCACTCCTTACCAGTGAGTTCGAACGTACATACGTGTTCTGTTTTGTTGTTTACCTTTATCTGGAGTGCTCTTCAATACAGTTCTATAAGGTTTGAGTTTCCCCAACCCCCCCACCCACCCCTCCCCCTGTCATCACATAGTCGGAGGCCGCCTCCCCCCTCCCAAGTTCTAAAAACATGGTGATTCCTCTGACAGAGCTTCAGATATTGTTAGACTTGCAGTTCTTCCGACTACAAAGCATCGTAAATTTTGACGTCACATGACTGGGGGCTTTTGATGTTGGTCAGATAAAGCTCATTACATTGGTTGCTTGCGTGACATCATGCGACACATTCGTGCCCTCAACTCTGCAGAAGGCTCATTAAACCTAATGCCGTTTGATGCAAAACACTGACGAGGATTCTAATGGCGGCAGTTAATGCGGGACAACCAATTACCGCATGTTGAAGGCCTCCAAGGAAGGGAAACGCATCGATTCACACTAATGTTTATGAGTACCTTGCCTTTTACCCATAATGGCAAATCAAGGTTTCCCGTTTGGTACATGGCTTCGTCATTAGAACTCTTTTGCCTCCCAAACTTACCCGGGTTTGGTTGAAAAATGGTATGGCTAGTGGTAATTGTTGCACATGGTATAAAGCTTTACTTTTGGCAAGTCATGGTACTGATTCTGATTTCTGACAGTCATTTAGTTTTCTTACGATCATAGTTTCTGCGTACGTAAGTGTCAGTTGCTTTGAACAGACCTCAGTGCGTAAAGAAGCAATCCTATTTCATTGGCATTCACGTCGATATGTTTCTTGGTATAAGTTTGGCACGGTCATCATGCTAATTTATGGGAGATGGCGAGCAGAAACGAAGTTGTGGCTTTTGAAGTCACCTTGTGCTCCTTCGATCAGGCCAGCCAAAGATGACTGAAATTACAGGCTCTTTTTAATACTACACCAAGGTCAGAAGAATGTAACGATCAGGAGCGTATTGAGGGATTTAGGACGATTTGTTTTTATCTTCAAGTCTGTTGAGAGGAGTGGGATGATCAGTATCATAAGCAAGTAGTGCCAGACCGTTTTTTGGCCGACACAGGTAATCTGTGATCATGACCTCCCTCCTTGGTGGTGAGACATACGTCATGACATCATGCCTATATTATTTTTTGGCCTTTAAGCTGCCTGCATTTGGCGGAGGGAGAAACTAGTAATTTGTGCACGTTTTTTTCGGAAATGAATCAGAGAGGGAAATCTTTCCTACGAGCAGGCCAAGTATATGAATGTCAGACCTCTTGCTAGCGTAGGTCCAATGTTTCAAGAGCGGTAACATATTATATATTTGTAATGCTAATGCATGATAGGCTGAAGTGTAGCACACCAAGGAATGGGCCGTATATGTTGCACCAGGCTCATGCGGGAGATATTGTATCACTGTCAGATGATGGACGCAGTTTTGACACTACTTAAAATAGTATAGCTGCCATTGTTTGGTGCACTTAGCCAGCTTTCTTATGTACCCATAGTTTTACGCACTTGATGTAAAATATTTTGACAATTACAATAATGGAATTTATACTCGATTTCGCTTTTCAATGAGTTTGGCTATGCTTCAACAATTATCAATTACATGGAGTAGTGGTAATAACATATAAGAAAATGTTTATTTCGGAAATATATGAAGGGGTAAATGCTTTACTAATAAAATATGCTCAGATTTTCTACTCTTGAAGATAGGTGACACATTACACTCCATTGTTACTAACCTTTTGTCTGGGGTTCGTTTGGGGAAAAGCGACGGCAGGAAAACAGTGTGTGTAAAGATGGTAACTAATTATTCAAGCAAAACCGCATGGCCAAACGACACGGCATCAAACAAACCAGGCCCATTCGCCCCTAACGGTATTGTGCATTCACACCGAGACGGAACATGGCAATAGCACATCAAGCGAGCCAGCAACGGGGCGAGACGGTCGATAAAGGGAGAAGGATTGAATCCAATCGAAGCCACCAATCGGACCCGGACATGCTAGTTACTATCCAGCATTATGGCAAGAATGTAAAGAGCTTGTTTCGATCAAGCCCAGGAGGAAGGAAGCCCAGAGAATCGCCCTGGGTTGTAAACCAACCGAATCGTTGAGATCAACTCGGAGGTAGGGAAGGGAGAGGTGGAACAGTGCCACTCACCTGGCCGAGTCCGGTCCTGGACTGACCTCCCGACCCCGCTGGCACACCGACCTCAGCTCGGCTCACGCACGAGGACCAATGAAATTCGACGACACATTTACACGGGGCGGGAACAATTGGAAACCTTCTCGAACATTCTACCCACAAACTAACACGAGAGCTAAAAGCTCAGCGCCCGCTCGGCCTCGAACTCACCATCGCTGAGTAACTGCTAATGAACAGCGCCTTAACCCTATTTCCGGCAGGGGGCTAATATTGCCCCCCTTCAGGTTTTTCGAGAATATCTCCGAAACGGCTTGCGATAGAACTTTGAAACTTCCTGACTTTTCCTAAAACTAGTACAGGCAGGTTTTCTGAAATTTTCAAGATTATATATTTACCAGGGGCGGAGCTATGGCTGGGTTTTGGGGAGGTTCTATCCACAAACCAAGTATTATCGTATGCGATGGGTTTTTTGTAAAAGGAAGCCGTCTCTGCTGATCCTGATACCAGTTATATGGTTTTATTATATCATTTTTTATGTGAGATGATAGTGCATTCACAATTGTCACTATTTGTATTCATCAGGGGCGGTTACAGCAGTTCAAAATGGGGGAATGTTATCAAGAAGGACTAAACGTTAGTAAGTGAGAAGACTGCTTACAGCCGTGTCAGGGCGAATACAATTGGGTATATGAAAATTCAAAATAGTTATAACCCAATTCTAGATAACCAGAGGCGTGTCCAGTCACTACACATTTTCAAAATGTATATTCCCAGCCAGTATCACCGCCGCGACTCAATATCGTTGTATATTGAAAATGTGTTTCCAATCACCCCCACCCCCACGACGAGTCCTTGATCCGCCTATGTCACCCCCTTTCCCAGAGCTGCCATGGGAGGGTAAAAATTATCAGAAATTAAATTTCAACTAGTCGAGGGACTAATATACTCATGCATACCATTCGCATATTGTTGGTATGTATTTTACCCCACTGTTTTACCTTACTGCATCCGCCCCTGATGAGTTTTTCACTTTTTTTTCTCATTTATTTATGTGTCAAAGATGCCAAGCAGTATATGACGGCTTCTAATCCGCGTAACAAAAACTTTTTAGGTTGTATATATTTCCCCTCATAGTCCTGGTCCTGGAACTGCCATTGAATTTCGAATTTTTGGGTAACTCGAGTATATGAAAATTTGGGTCAATTATTTGTAAATCTGAACTAGTTTTGTGAAAATCGTACAACAGAGACAAGGGTTATGGAAAATCTAAAAAATACACAAAAATTGTATATTTTGCACGACCTTCTCCTAAAAAATAAAAATTTTGAAATTTTCTTTTTTCAAAATAAAGTTTAGCAGCAGAGGAATCTATGGCACTTTGAATTTTCAAAATCAGCCGGTTAGATTACGAGATCTTAGGGGAAGGGGCCGATATTGCCCCCCTGCCGGAAATAGGGGTAGCCGGGAGCCTGACGGAAATAGGGTTAACCGACTGAGCTAACCCGCGGAACGACCGGAGACACAGTCCCGACGTATCCAGTCCGCAACACTACCCCCTCCTGAGAAGTCTGCGACCCGCAGACTTATTTGATAAACAAAAACAAAGCATCCTGAACGCACACCAAATGTCGCTTTGCTGTGATGTCTCCTCTTCCTGGAGCTGCAACCAAGTTGGGAGCCTTGACTGCAGCCTACGGAAACCGATTGAGGTGAGCTGGACGCCATCGCTTCGAAAGTAACCGTCATTGTTCACGATCTGATGGCTCTTCTTGCGCGGCATCTCTTGAACAAACCGAATCCGAATCAGGAGATAGGTGAATCCTGCCACGGCTCTGAACGAGGGACTCCAGCCAGTCCCAATCAGCAGGGCCCAGCTCCAGATACAGGCGAGCATCAGACGAGGCCGAAATAAATATCCTCCGCCAAGGGATCCATCCTGAAGAAGGAACAGACAGCGGCAGCCACGGAACACGGTGACGAAACAACAAGAGCACTATCAATGCGACGTGTTGAACTTATGCATATATGTACACGCATGTCTGGGTCATAACAAGACACAAACCTCGTCAAGACGGGCATTAACGCGGAGCAAGACATACCATTAGTGAGGATCAGCCTAATGGGGCACGTAGGATGTCTGTTTTTGTGCGTCACGAGGTCGCAAGTTATAGCGAACTGCGGGAGCACTCACAGGAATAGCTTCTGGTACCTGTTCGGATGCTTTTCGATGTTTTTGCAGTGAGCTTATTCCTAGATCCGTTGTGGCTGGTGGTTTTTGTGCGTGATCCCAGCTATAAGCGGGCTGCTCACACTTCCACAAGCGGTTGGCGTGCACAACCTTTGCCTTTGAGTGTGGAGCGCGTCGAATTCGGTAAGTGACTTCCGAAGGACAGTTTACCACGGTGTAAGGGCCCTCCCAATCACTCATTAACTTAGGTGATCTACCCTTGACTCTTCTGGGGTTGTAGAACCACACCTTATCGTTTTCATCGAAAACCGAAGACCTTGCCCTTGCGTCATGTCTCATCTTCATTGCATCGGCTGCAACCCTCAGATTCGTCCTCGTCAGCTGGTGGACTTCGGCGAGGTGATGCCGCAAACGTCCCACATACGTAGAACTGACTACCGGAGGCTCCACTTCCGGGGACGTCCGATCGCCAGATCCACGAGTAGCCGGATCTCATGCCCCATCATCACCCTAGCCGGAGAGAAGTCTGTCGTCTCATGCTCCGATGACCGATATGCCATCAGCAAGAGCGGTAGCTTCTCG
Organism: Lepas anatifera; assembly: GCA_034440635.1. Lineage (NCBI taxonomy): Eukaryota > Metazoa > Arthropoda > Thecostraca > Lepadidae > Lepas > Lepas anatifera. The sequence goes on along the minus strand of JAOTON010001615.1, from coordinate 1,991,275 downwards.
TTCCAGTCGTTCTGTGCCTTTGAACAGAACTTGGCTAGCTCTTGGCCCACCGTACGATTAAATCGCTCGACCATGCCATCTGATTCTGGTCTCAATGGTGTTGTTCGCGTTTTCCTAACGCCCAGTAAGTCACAACACGCCTTGAACACTTTGGACTCAAAGTTTCTTCCCTGGTCAGAATGTAGCTCGAATGGCACCCCGAACCGTGAGAAAAAGTTATCCACCAGAGCGCGAGCAACGGTCTCTGCCTCCTGATTCGGTATAGCTATCGCCTCAGGCCACTTCGTAAAATAGTCCATAGCTACACAGATATACTTGTTTCCGGAGGTGGTTGTGGGTAACGGACCCGCGATATCGACTGCAACGCGTTCCATTGGAGCCCCAGAAACGTAGAGCTGCAGAGGTGCATTTCCTTTCCTTTGGGGTCCGTTTTTAGCACAGCATGTCTGGCATGCACGGCACCACTCCCTGACGTCACTTCGCATGCCCATCCAGTAGAAGCGTTGTCTTAGTCTACCAAGCGTCTTTTTGTTACCCAAATGGCCACTGGATATGCTGTTGTGTTGTTCCTGCAAAACATGTGATCTGAGCTTACGCGGCGTAACAACCTGCCAGTGAACACAGAGGCCATCTACAGATTCCCATTTGTGCTGGAGCACACCAGATTTGACCCTGAGGACATTCCAACGAGACCACAAGTCTTTTGCCTCAGGGCTGAGACAGCTAACCTCATCCCATGGGGGTCTTACTCTGTCTTTCATAAGGTGCCGAAGGATTGGACCCATACCTTCGTCCTCCAGCTGGGCTTGGCGTATTTCAGCCAAGGAAACGCCCTCATGTGAAGAGCCACATTCCTCGTTCCCAACAAGGAGTGGCCCTTTGGAAGGCTCCGAATGCCCTGCAGTCGGAGATGATGAAGATGATATCGTGTGCTGTAGAGACACAGCAGAAGACGGGCGAGATTTCTTTTTGCTTGCACCCTGAGCATGAAACAGAGCCTGATTGCTTGCTGATTGATTGCTGATTGGTTCACGTGTGACAACTCTGAACGTGTGCTCTTCAACGTCATCATGAACCACCAATGGAACCCGATCGTGACCCAAGATCAGCTGCGAATTTGGGATATCGATTCGGCAGCTGTGTCCAGACAAGAAGTCAAGCCCGATGATACACGGGTCCTGGATGTCAGCCGCGTAAACAGAGACCCGTTTTACAACGCCCTCAATTTCCAGCTCGATTTCGACTGGGCCTCGCAAAAGGCAGTGTGTGACCCGTCACTCCACGTAATTCGACATCTGATCTGCCGAGGTCCATATCCTCGAGCAGGTCAGCTCTCACCAATGACTTCGCGGAGCCAGTGTCGATGAGCAGCGGGTGGGCTCTGCCCTTTATTGCTCCCATCACCCTCAGGGATCTAACATCGACTGATTTTGACCCATACTCAGCATCAGGGCTTGACATCTGTTCAGCTGGTGAACGCCCTTCATCACCAGCTTCACCTAGTTTCCCGACCGGGCTACGCCGCTCGATTCATAGTGATGCATTGGATCGGAAGCTCTATGGCGCTGCTGGCAGTTGCGCTGAATGTGACCAAGTTTCCCACAATGCCAGCAAAACACCCCTGAGCCCCTTTGAGGAGCCCTAGCCGGAGGCTCGGACCGTGTCTGCCTCGATATTCCCGCAGCTACAGTCCGCTCCAAGTGGCCTAGCCTCTCTGAGATCGCATCAAGCGTTGATGTCGCACCACTAGCATTTGCCACTGCCGTATGAACTTTTAACCCACGGTTACCACTGAAGCTATCCTTGCGCCCATACGACTTCTGGAGAGCCTCGATCCTCTGGGCGCAAGTCAACGCGTCAAGAAGCGTTGCTGGGTTGGTTTGCATGACAGATATCTGCATGTCTGGGTTGTTCAATGCTTCAACAAATTGGTCACGGATCAGCCGGTCAAGGAATTCAACTGGTGCCCCGGGGTATGCCAGCGTCCCCAATCTCTTGACATCGTATGCGAGCTCAGACAGCGTTTCATTTTGATACCTTGTTCTATCTCTGAACTGGGCAAGGAATAGTTCCTCTTGGTGAGGAATCCCAAAACGCTGGTCGAGCGCCTCTGAAAGCATAACAAAATCCAAATCGACACCCTGTGGCAGGTGGCCGAGAATCTCTAACGCTGTCCCTCTGAGGCTCGCAATAAGCTGAGTAGCCCTTTCCTGATTATTCCATCCATTCTGGTCAGCAATAGCTTGGAACTGGGCCTTGTAAGCCGCCCATGATATAGTTCCATCATAAGGCTGGGGCACAAAATGTCCCATGCAGCTTGCCACCGGCTTTGTGTCAGACAGGTTCTCCCCGCCATGTTGACCTACATCAACAGCCGGCATGGAATCAGGAAGGCGTGAGCCCATCAAGTCAATAAGTATCTGGACCTGCCTCTGTAGTTGCTCAAACTGAGAAGAATGGCTGTGATGTTGATTCACTACTGAGCCGGGGGAGTGGGCCGCAGAACACACAGCTTGAGCTGTCACTGCCTCCACCTTTTCCATACAATTGGGTTCACCAAGTTTTTGGGTCTGACTCCTTGTAGTTATACCCTTACCATCCATAATTGAAAACAAACGTGGGTTACGTGACTACTTCTGACACCAATGTTACGAACCTTTTGTCTGGGGTTCGTTTGGGGAAAAGCAACGGCAGGAAAACAGTGTGTGTAAAGATGGTAACTAATTATTCAAGCAAAACCGCATGGCCAAACGACACGGCATCAAACAAACCAGGCCCATTCGCCCCTAACGGTATTGTGCATTCACACCGAGACGGAACATGGCAATAGCACATCAAGCGAGCCAGCAACGGGGCGAGACGGTCGATAAAGGGAGAAGGATTGAATCCAATCGAAGCCACCAATCGGACCCGGACATGCTAGTTACTATCCAGCATTATGGCAAGAATGTAAAGAGCTTGTTTCGATCAAGCCCAGGAGGAAGGAAGCCCAGAGAATCGCCCTGGGTTGTAAACCAACCGAATCGTTGAGATCAACTCGGAGGTAGGGAAGGGAGAGGTGGAACAGTGCCACTCACCTGGCCGAGTCCGGTCCTGGACTGACCTCCCGACCCCGCTGGCACACCGACCTCAGCTCGGCTCACGCACGAGGACCAATGAAATTCGACGACACATTAACACGGGGCGGGAACAATTGGAAACCTTCTCGAACATTCTACCCACAAACTAACACGAGAGCTAAAAGCTCAGCGCCGGCTCGGCCTCGAACTCACCATCGCTGAGTAACTGCTAATGAACAGCGCCTTAACCGACTGAGCTAACCCGCGGAACGACCGGAAACACAGTCCCGACGTATCCAGTCCGCAACACCATTATAAGATAAAACTTACCCAACTAATGACCTGAGTTAACTGAAATGGCCCAATGTGCCATAGCATTGAAGGAACACCACTGGGATTTCTTTGGCGCCTCGTTACCGGATAGCCTAAGGCTGTAGCTGTCCGCAGAAATAAACACATGACTATATGAATGGATGTGCTTCCAACGTCCCCCTGAAACTTTAGTTCAGGCTCACACCCAGGGATTTTTGTTTGGGGAGGGGGCCCGGCTGACGAAGGGGGCAAGATGATCGGGGCCGGCATGTTTGACAGAGGGTGGCAGGCTACTGGAGGGAAAAATTGGCCGGAGAGGGTAATAATCACGGAACTTATCACGTAAAAGGGCGGCACGAATAGTGCAGAGGCGGCAATATGAGGGAAGAACTGGTACTAAAATCCAGATCAAGGCCAAATTCTTCCCTCGGTGGACGCTTGCGACGGTCAATTACTACCGAAACCTATGTCAGGAGCCTTCGGCGCCCGACATGGGCGGGGGCCGCACTTTGGAGTCGAAGCGTTTGGCAGGGGCTGGGGCCGCTACACCTCCCCTTGGGTGCACTACTGGTTTAATTCAGTATGCAGAAGACCGTGTACTGCAAGTTTCACGTGTTTAACAACTTTACACTTCTCCCATTGCTCTGCAAGCACACTCATTTTTTCACTCAAAGTGCATTTGAGAAAATAAGGAGCTTATGCCCAAAGCAACACGTCTGAAAGGCTCCTTCCGACTTCAGAAATGATAAGAGCCACCCTTACGCTGTGTAATGCTGAATAGCTATGTAATAAGCCTTTCAGACAGGTGGTAGCATTATAATTCACTTCAAATCGAAGGCAAAGACGATGCAAGCATAATCATAAGCATCTATCGAACATAATCAAGCATAATCGAAAGTATCTATACGTGTAGTATGATCTGGACAAGCGCTAGCCTTGGCGACTTCCTCGTCTCACTGGGGTTGCACTGGTAGTATGAGCATTTCATATACAAGTAGAAAGTCTGCAGAGTTCTGGATATCTTCGTGTCCGGTGGGTGCAAGGTGCTAACACGTGCACAGTATCTTACACGGTGGAAATTCAGAGGCGTCAGCTAAAAATCTGTAGGGAATGTGTAATCTCGAACAAGGTCTGGACCAGAGCAAAATATAAATACAAAAGATTCTTTTCAGATTCGTCCACGATAATAGAACAATTTAAGTCAGCAAAACTCTACGTCAAATTTATGCTGGATTGTCTTTACTACTTGGAATGGATAACGGTACTTGCGTCACTCGAAAACTTATCATGATGTTCTTCAAAGATGAACAGTATGCAAAATTCCTTAAATATGAACAGATGGTTCGGATAGCAACACCTAAACAACGCAGTCGTACCATGGGCTATGCTCCCGTCGAATATTTTGGGGAAAATAGTTTGCTACCAAAGTCAATGAATACGTTTCGTGCAAAGTAAAGAAATCTCGACGAATAAAACTGAATTCGATGGTAACTACGACGAGTAAAATTATTGCATCAATATGTCAGGCACACTGTGTCCTTAAGTAAGGCAAAATAGTGACTTTAACGCTGAAGAGATAGGCCATTCTTCCCGGGTGCATCCCGGAAGTTCCGGCCCTTAACTAGCATGCGGCGCACGTCTAATCACCCGGCCGATTGATCGTTATAAAGTAAGAGAGTAAGTGCCGTTTTTACGATATTGGGTACACAGCGATAATGATTGGATTCACACACAAGCTGCGGCCTTCCTACCGGCTGACGCTAATAACAGGGTACTAGAGGTTGGATCGTCTCAGGTCTGGTCACCCGAGAACGTCAAGTGACCTCACCTCCAAATATTGTTAAGGTGGTATAAGTAAGAAATCGGATTAAATAATTTTAGGTCAAAGAAATCGGAATAATCGGAAATCATAAGTAAGTATCGGATTAAAACTTATACCAAATAATGGGCCCATCGATTACTACAAAACATATTCCGGGATAACCTAGGGTCAGGTATGGATCATGACCTGTCTATTGGAAATGCATGGGGAGAACAGGAATTGAGCTGTATTTGTGTATATACAGCTGCGACTACCTTCAAATTATCCAAATAATAGTGTCTTGGGACTCCTTTCCAGGTTCATGTTTCAATTTTTTACCTGTGTCCTTTGCGAGGTCATCTGGGGCTACTTAAGCAGGTTTCTGACATGGGTCAATAACTTTTCAGGAAATTATGATTAAGTTTGTATTTGATACCATTTCATTTGGATTGCTATTGTGAGTCTATTGATATGCATATTGACTATGCTAGGCTGAAAGTGACCTTGACCTGACCTTAGGTCAGGTCATTTCTATTTTTTGACGTAGTTTAGTCATATCATACATCATTCTATTCGCCTTGATAAGAGGAAGCGAATGGTGCCTAAACAATTCTAACTCCACTCTGTCAGACGCTGGAGCCCGAAAACTCTTCTCCAACATGCTACCTTCTTTGACCTGTCATGACCTCAATATTGAACAGTACCAAAGGTGAAAAATACAGTTTCTTCATGAATTTGGATGAGCTATCCAACAGCTTCACATTTGTTTCGTTATTCCGCATAGGAGCTGAGTTCGAGGGGGTGTTTGAACACCCCCCCCACCAGGGCGAAGGTGGCTCGGAGGCCCACCCTGCTGGAAGGATCACCCTGCTGGGTGTTAAAATTACAAGAGCGACGTCGTCATCGGCGCCGCCGTCAACATTTTCATCCCAAGATAGCCTGCGTCTGTTAAAGAGTGGGAGATGGGATGAAAGTGGTCGGAAACATGTTATTTCATTGCTAAGCATCTTCGACAGAAAACTGCCCATTCTGAAACCTACATTTCATTGGCTATTGGCTCTTTGCTACCTTTACCACGGTGTTCCTAATGAGGGTTTTCTCTTTCAAAGCTGGCTGAAATAATAAAAATTTAAAAAAAATTTTTAAAATGTCAAAAGTAAAATCACCCCTGTCCCCAGCAGTGACAACAACCCCCCGCCCTCCTACACTTGAAAATAGTTCCCGGGCCTCTGCCTCCACAGCCAAAAGGTTGGGGGGGGCAGCAGGCCCCTGTCCCCACGCTTCCTGCGCCTGTGCAAAAACACGTGTTCAGCTTCCACGCCGCTGACCCGTGTTCGATTACTGGGCGGGTATTCTGCATAAAGCTGTCCGATCCTCATAATATCCTCTCAACAGGGGGAGGGCTGTTAACGCCATATGACCTCAGTAGTCGGCAAAGCCCCGCAATTTGATGACCACTTACTGCTAGACGTGCAGTGCTGTCACAATCTATCACGATATATCAATTTACTTGCAGAGTATGCGTGTCGGAGAATTTGGACATTAAGACTCACGCTGGATTAATGGACGTCATAGCCGCACATATTCCTGTGTTACATGTGCAAACGGACACTACCACACCACACCACACCACAGATATCTAATCACGTGTTGCAGCTTTACGCATTCTATCTTGATAGGCCAGCATAATTGTCTGTTAAATTACTCAGTGGGCACTTATTCGCCCCGACATTGTCTTTTTCTTTGTGTTCGGACAGAAATCGATACATCTGCGTGTTTGAGGTAGGATTCTCGTGCATTTTACCCAGACAATATACATAGGTGGACCCAGGATTTCCGACGGGGAGGCACATGGTTGTAGTGCGCCATCCGGACCAGGGGGTGCCGCTTTTGAGTAAAAAAACAATCAGGTGGGCTCTAAATCGAGGGGGCGTCATTACTCGCATCCTCGGAGGGCGCCATTGACTGGAGCGAAGTGACCATTTCAGGGGGCGCCGAGGGTTGATGGTGGGCAAGTGCCCCACTTGTCAGTTAATTGTATCGTTTGAATGCTCAAAGGCAGCCGTAGCATCTAGTCGAAGAAATGCTCAAAATTCGCCCCTCCACGCGCCTCCCTCCCTCTCTCCACCATCACCATCAGTCGGGCGTATGCTCTCTCCAGTAAAAATTAGATGGCAACGTTCTTGCTAAAGACACAGCTGCAACTTGAATATAAAGTTTTCAATAGTCTGGAGAAAGCTCTGTAACAAAAAGCAAAAACAACATCCCTCCGCTGCACCATCAAGCGAGCATTGTGCAAACTTCGGATTAGTATCTCCGGCGCAGGTATCCTGCTTAGACACAAAAAGTTCAACTCTCTGTTAGCCTCCAATAACAGTTTCTCTCCCCAAGCAGCCCGTTTGTTTTGGACGGTCACTTTGTTCTTGGAAGTATTTGCTTCCCATTTAAGTTGGACCACAAGAAATAGGTCTTTGCACGGCACTCTGTGACATGTTCAGATCATATTATGTTTGCATTAGCGATTAAAAAGGACGGAGGTGGGGCGCAGAGCACAAAACAAATGGGATGGGCATTAAATGTTGGGGTCCCGTGATGTCGGGGGCAAGCAGCAAAGCGGCGGCAATGAAGCGGGAAAATATCCCACAAACTGTCTTTTTCACAGACACCTAGCGGGCAATTTTGTTTAAGTGACAGCGTCTCGAAGAGCATTTTTAAAGCAGTGTCAATTGCAATCAGAGCCACGCTCTGAAGGTATAGGCCGATCAATTCCATCATGATTAGGGCTTTATGGCAAGCCGACAGCACTGGCTATTTTGCGCTCATATCTAGGTCGTTATTCCTGGTTAAAAAAACCGGCTTCAGTAACCTGCGACAGACACGTGATAAACGGAAACCAAAAACAAGTTGCTAAGATGATAAGAAAACTTATCAACGTTTGAAACCAAAAACAATTCAAACGCAGTAGAGTCTCCAAGACTTTTGTGCTTATTAAGGATGATTTTCGACAGCTATTTCTCAATTGATATCTCAATCTTAGCTACTAAATTTGATACGATACGAAAGGTTGCAGTGCCAAGCCAGGCTGCAGGCTGCTTGGTACAATTTAGTGGCGGTCTGTCTCCCTACTGTGACCGGACTGCGGGAATAGTTGGTGGCGCGGCCGGGCATCAACATGTTTGCGGCCTCTCGGGGGAGCAGGCCCGGGCATAAATTGCCCCCACCACCCCGCCGCCACCAGACAAGTTTTCACCTCCTCCATTGTTGCTCAAGGCGAAAACAGGAAGGATTCACAGCTGCTCTGAGATCCGCGCGCTATCTGGCCCCGGGCTGAGCTCCGAGCACCGTTACATCTGCTTTCTGCGCAGGCTTTGTTTCAGTCTTGTTCCAAAATGCATCAGAAATGCATACAGTGAGAGGAATCTGCGCGCCTGGAAAACATCGTAAATCCTCAAGGTGGTTTAAATGTTGAAAAAAGGCAATGGGAGATGTTGAGGCAATACAGGAATCGCGTTGGGCTGGCTGGTATACGGATGGAATGTGAGATGGTGCAGAGCGTATCCATGAAGATTGAATTTGGTAGGACTGATTTTCAAGCGCCGTCCTAATTGCTCGGAGTTGCGCCACTTCATGAAGTGGTGCTACTGTAAATCTCTGGGTCGAGATTAATTTCCTGCTAAATTTTTTTGGCAGTCCGAATACGTGATTCAAAGCTTCAACCTGTAAGCTCCAGTTTCACAGAGTGGTATTTCAAAGCTTGACGGAATTCTACGAACACGAAGATAAGTGAAATATGAGGATTTTTATTTAAGCCAGGTAGTCACTCTATTAACGAGGTCGCTTTCTAATTCTTCCCAATCGGGGACAATGAGTACCGACAATGAAGATCTTGTATCGAAATCACCATTTTTGACTATATAGTTAAATTTTCTGTGGTCTTTCACTCACCATTTATCATCAAGCTGAAACTTGCAAACTTTTAAACCAGCCAGTTTAGTTCTATGATTTGGAAAAATAAACTGAACTTTGCATTTGAACTATATGTTTAATAAAAATTAATGATTCGCTCTTACTCTTGTCGGGACGATACATCTTATCTATGTATAATTTTTAAAATTATTAGGGATTTGAATTTTTTGGTGTTTTAATTTGTTTTAGACTGCCTTTGAAATTCTTGGATGAGAACTAAATTTTGAAAACAATATGGTCCAATTTCTTATTTTTAGATTTCAGATCAAATTTAGATTTCATGAACAGATTTTGAATGAAAATGTCAGAAAATATATCGATACAAATTTTGAAAGCATTTGAGCTTAAGCTACGAGAGATATTGGGTTATACATGAAGGCCTTTAGGAGTGTGTCAAACATTTATATGCCCATAACTTTTGAAATTGCCAACAACTTTTTAATTTCTTTTGTTCGTTGGAATCAGTGTCCCATGTTACTTACGAATATGTATATAGAGAAAAATATTTTGACCCTGAATAATGTAAAAGTGTTCAAAAATATTTGGATTATCTTAAACCTGAAAAAATTTCATCGCCTGAAGACCATCTAAACTAATTTTGAACAATATCTCCTAATAAATACTAAACTTGTATTACTTGAATGTGACAAATAAAGCCCATGTGCTCAGGCTTCTGCTCCACAAGCTATAATTGCCAGATAATTGCCTCTGGGGAACGTTCCTCTCATCCTGGGGCATCAACTGGTCTGCGTTGGGGAACCAAATTACTATTTCTGACCTCTGTCTGTGAGAACCACGCGTCCCGCTGAGGCCGACACAATCAGGAGCCAAACCTTCTCCTTCCATAGTTTAGTTCACTTTATGTCGATCACGGCAGCATTTGAGATGCCATCGTATTTATGTGAACGTGTTTTCAAAACCACAACTGTCAGGAGGCTGCGAAGAATTCGGGCAATGAAGAGGGATCCGGGAACAAAGTTATGATAACCCAAGCAAGGAGAGCTCGGAGAAGAACTTTGGTGTGGTGGCAAACCTGTCCACTGAGTCCACCGTCACACGCCTCACCGTGCACTTTGGGGGTGGCTGAAGAGTTCGATGCGTGGTCGTCCGGTGAAATGTAGAAGGAGGCTTTGAACAAGGAATTATTTCCCTGCGGAGCAACAGTGAGGTTTCGCCACAACAACACCCGCTCCAGTTCGGCCGTGGCGGAGAGGGTAGGCTCGGAGGGTGGAGTCATCTTAAAGGGAATGTGGCACCTTGGTCGAATCCTGGAATTTAGTGAAATTAGGCATACTTTTAGCTAAAAATGATGAAACCACTCATGATTTCTCTGAAAAATTTTCAATAAGCTCAATATTTTGTTTTTAAAAATACTCCTCTAGGAAAATAAATATCTGCCTGTGGATGATGTCATGATCTGGCAACCACTACCATACTTGAAACACTTCAACAGCTTCGATTGGCTGATGCTCATCGTGACGTCAGCATATGTCATCACACCGACAGCTCACAACAATGGCCGCCCGGCGAGGGGCTGATGAGGGGGCTGGTGTCAGGTAGGTTTTAGCTTTTTTCTACGGAAATATCGAGTTCCAAGACAAATGATATATGGAGTGCCGAGTTTTCCGACTTGCTTTACAACTTGGCTATCTCAGTTAAAATCACGTTATGAAGGTGCCACATTCTCTTTAAAGCCCAAGAAGAACACCATATATCCATCAAATTCGAGATACCTGTGTTGCTTAGGATCAGCTCGTACAGAAGGAAGAGTGTTTATTTGCCTAGAAAGAACCAAGTGAGGAGAGACAAGAAAGGCTCATCGGTGCTTGACCATCTTTTTAGCTGAGTCTATCCCACACTATATTGTCTGCAACAGGGTGATCAGAAATGGATTCGTGCTAATCTGGTGAGATGTAGGAGGGCAGGAGGGAGAATATCCTCTCCACGCTAGATTGGTATATATTCCTGATTTGCGTGTTGCTGTTCCTTTTGTTTTGCATGTATTGACTGCAGCTATCTTGGGAAAAATTTAATGTTTTACAATCATCCAAGACTTGATTTTTTATTAAACACCACATAAGACTGACATTTTGTAGACAAAACATTGTTAAGATAATCTAAAAGTTAGGTTTACCATGCATTGGATGAATTTGGTGCGCTTGATTCAACTTTTAAAATTGTAATCGTTATTACTTCATCGAAGGCATCAATTTCATGACCGAATTATCGTTATCGAATTCATTGTTCCCGGAAAAGGATATTGATCTATACTTATTGAAGTCCGGCTAAACTTGTGGAGTGTCCACCTCAGGAATTAAGCAAAGAACCAATTGCATCTTAGGCCTAATCCTCACGTGGCGCACGCGGCAGAATTTCGGTCGGAAAATACATTGGTGGCGACGCAATGGGCAGACCCGGCGTATACGGCGTAATTTTTTTCAGTCGGCGGGTGACGTCATGCATTAGGCTGGTGATGTCATCGGCTCTGAACCAATCAGTGATCCGGCCGCCGACCGAAATTTTGTGCGCCGGAAAAGCGGGTTGGATTGAACTTTCTGAGCAGAACGCCGGCGCAATTTTAGGCAGAATCCGATGCGATTGATCGGTTTTAGGGCTATGTGGCGTTTAATTGTCGGCGATAGCGCGGTTGATTATTGAGAAAAACCCTAGCACATGCCTAACATGACGCTTGCCAATACATAACACCATGACATCCATACATATATATATATATATATATATATATATATATACAACACATGACATGACGCTTGCCACTACATAATACCCAATAGTCCACTCACCAGCCTCGAAACACGACGCTCAATTACTACTGAGAACTTGCTTGCCCTTGAGAACCACTCGTCCAATAGCTTGTAGCATGTAGTTGGCACGGTAGGTAGGTATGTAGAACACTACAGTAGGTGGGTGCTTGCTTTAGTCTCATTTAGTCACACGTTTGGAAATAAAACTAATCCGCTGCTAAATGCCAACCCGAGGAAGTTGTCGGAAAATAATAAATACTCTTGACCACGCGATTCAGTATCCACCACAAAGCTAATATTCATAACAATATTGAAATTCAAAATTCATGCCCCAGGAATTCTGCTTGGAATATGGTGCCACCTCCTTGGGTTTTCCCGAAAATTTCATATTTTTAATACATGCGCGTGCGCACGAGAGGTGTGTACCTAGTAGTGATAGGCACAATCCACCCATATTGTTGGTGAAAATATGTATATTAAATTTTAGCCTAATCGACCCAGCAGCTCCTGAGATAGCGAAAAGGAGTGTGCACGTGCGCACGTGATGTTAAACCCTAAATGTAACTAATACCACCTTGTACTAAGATCAGTCCGAATCTGTGTAGTAAACTATATCGCGATCGAATTTATAGTTTTGGAATTATATCGAAGCTTTGGTGGGGAATGAGGTACGGAGGGGGGCGAAAAACGCCCCCCGAGCGGGGCGCGTCATGTAAAGGACCTCAGCGGGGCGCGTGTTAATCGTGAATTTCCCGAAAGGTAAGCTGTAGCATCACGGATAAGAAATGTACCCTCATCCACAATATCCCTTCCAACGGCAAACTCACAAATTCCTTCCACGCACTCACTCAATTTCCAGTCTTCTTTCCAATAACCATACTGACGTCAAAATTCTGTATTCTCCGCCTTGGTGATATCCCGCCTCAAGACAGGGCTCGCCAAGGTTACCGAAGTAACTTAAAAACTCACCGCCCGCACATTCATGACACCCGAGATCATTCTCCCCAAATACGACAAAGTGACGTCATTGTTCCGAATGGACGAAATCCAACTGAGACCTTTTCACCGAGGCCAATGCGGTACTTGGATGTCTTTGGAATCCCATTTCTCATTAATAAACACACGGTTGAGGGCAATCGAACGCTAGAAATGTTGCTAAAGCACGTTTCAGCTTGAAAAAAAACTAATAGAAAGATAATAAAACTGTATTTTACGAAATATATTGTAAGATGGAATCAGCCTCACTTAACCCGCGCCCCACCGGGGGTCCGGCGCCACCTTCGCCCCACCGGGGGCCATCGATGGCCCCCCTCTAACTCCGAAAATATGGGCGTTAGCGCAAATCTGCGAAGTGCAATAGAAAGCTCGCGTGAATTCAGTAAGAAATTACTTCGCATGTTTTAGTGCTCAGGTCAATGGTTTGACCTCCAGAGGTCAAATTAGGTCAAGATCGGCTATTTTCACTCAAATATGCAATGATTAAGCAAACTGGGCATAACTGTTATGTCATTAGAGCTATTGAGGCCTGGTAAAGTACATTTGATAGAAAATTGCCAGTACTTTTTCCGCTATGTGGAACGTAAAGACCTCCCGCCAGTGGTTTGACCGCCAGAGGTCACCTCGTGACCTAATATGACCTGAGGTCACGAAAGGTCAAAAAGTGACCTCTGCCGTATATCAAATGAAAGCCAGTGACAAGACAAACACGATGGTGTTTGTTTCACTGCTCTAGCTCAATTAGGTCAAAAGTTATTGTCAAAATACTGTTTTTGACCTCTGGTGACCTATGGATGACCTTGGAAAAGTCAAAGGGCAAATATGACCCCTGGGATCCGTGAAAGGGTGTCCAAAAACGTTGTTCTGAGCAGTCTGAGTATTTGCAATCATTTTTGTGACTTTTATATCATGAAATAGCTTTTCCCCATGCTTTTCCAATGGGAGAGGTCGCCTCGTGACCTGACCTCAGGGCACGAAATCGAAAAATCCCGGATATACACCTTGTAGACCCTGGAGGGTCATGAAGTGTAGGAAGTTTCAAATCGATCGACTTTGAAATGTAGCTCTTACAGAGCTCTAAAGGTGAAGTGAGGTGACCTTGGTTGACCTCGTCTGGTGACCTGACCTTGGGTGACCCGGGGTAAAAAATTTCAGGGATGATGGGAAAATGATGCAGTGAGAGGTATAGCCCTCAACCGCGGTGCTGCGCCTCGTCGTTTTTCTGCTATCCCGGAAAAACCTTAGGGGGGCCATCGATGGCCCCCCGGTGGGGCGAGGGTTAAAGTGGAGATTTTTACCGAAATCACGATGTAGTTCCGAGCATTTGAAAATTTAAAAAAGAACTGCATAGTAAAAATACCTGATAAATGCTTATCTATTTTTGTTTGATTTTTTTGTTCTTTCCAACATTTGTTTATTAAAATAATATATATATATATATATATATCCTAATTTATTCATCAATGTCAGCAACATTAAAAATAGTTAAAAAATCAGAGTTGACTTTGACAGCCTCTCTTGAAATTATAAGATTACTTTCACATTATTGGTGGTCTTGATAGGAATCTACGTTTCATTTTGATCCTTTCAAATGCGAATTGTATCCTGTTCTAATACGAATAATTGCCGAAAATTAAAAGTAGACAAGAACGAATGCGCCTCGATCCGATCGGCTTCACTGAACAAATACCCACGTGAAGTCTTTTCTTCGCCTGAAAATCTGGTAGCAGCCAAGCCCAAGCCAGCTTAGGCAAAAAGTATGCGCCATCTTTTGTATTTAAAAGGGCCAGAAACTTCTGGGACATGACAAAGTTTGTTATACCTCCAGAAAACCTTTGTTGCCTCACTTTTCCCATGTCACCGTTGGTGTTTTTTCTGTGGGTTTTATATTTTAGTTTGTGGCAGGCCGGGATAGTTTTGTTTTGTGCGGCGTTATCATGTTGTCATCGTTGTTGGTGTATGTGGGAGTAGTACTGGCGTTTGAGATTGGCGAGAGGACGTAATCAGGCAAGATATTATATCAGTGGTGATTGGGGATTATACTAGAATGGTTTGGGTATTCACTCTCATAACTTAGATGTGTATTATACCGGTTTTCATGCCCGGGATTCCTCTGCCAAGTGAGGCCAAAACAAGTCCCTGGTGAGCCCTAAATAAATCTGAAAAATATACGTTTTCCACTTAAAGCTGTGAATTTCAGGACACTGGTTCTGAAGTGAGGCTCCAAGGCAGTGACGTCATACCCATTACGTCATGAATCTATCCTCATAAGTCACTTAGTGTGACGTCATATTACGCTGGCGTTCTAGGCAGACAAATTACGCTACGTGAGGATTAGGCTTTAGCGTTGTCAAATATAAAATGGACGTGCTTGTCCATAGAGAAGCACGTTTTCTCTATTTTTATTTCCAAACCGTCTTTGGTGGACGGAGATGAAAGTGACGTCGGGAAGCATATTCTACCTCCACGCTCCTGACCCGGATTTGAATCTCTACCAGTCATTCTGCATAGGTCTCCCCGCTCCCAATAATGTCTTCCAATGAGGTTGAGAGTTGGCGACGCTGTGTCATAAGACCCAAGGCTACCACTTCTTATGTCTTTGAAGAGCGTCAAACACTGAAGGTTCGCACTTCTCCATGGATAGTGCTGCCATTCTCAGTGATCTTTAAAGACTGCACACAGCAGGTCATTCAAATAAATACCGTGACTGACACTGGTAGCGAGAATTTAGGATCGAATCGCTTGGCCACATGCTGATAGGAGTGGTCACAGCTTGAACAGCACGTGAAGAGCCGCTATTTCCCGAGCTGTAGATTCAGACAGAGTGAGTCCGAATTGATGTTGAAGACGAAACTGCGGCAGCAGCTCCGTTTACGAGAGCATCGCACTCTTTTCAAGCCAGTCTACCACTGGCAGAGCTCTCTCATTCCGAGCAAACCGAGTTTAACCCATACAAATGTCAATGCCAGGCATGATGAAGTATTAGTCTAAATTGAAACCTTACGTTTTGTATTTGAACACGTGATTAAGTCCCAGTCCAATAGCGTGAGCTCAAGTCTAATTCTGACTCAGTTTGAGGGTGCTGAGTGTCGCAAGGAGGGAATTACCAGTTCCTTTATCGCCATTGATTACACAATATTACGAGAGGGTGTCAATCTCCATTTGGACTGCCAAATAAAAATGATTCCATATGGTACCTTACACGTTTTGCAGTGTGTAGCTTATATTCGATTTATGGGTGATCATTTGGGTGTGGGGGGGGGCAAATCATTATTTTTAGTTTTTAAGAGTGACTCGTGACTCACTGGATCCATCAGTGGTCGAGTACAGGGCCAGATCTGCGCCATCAAACACCAACAGGAGACACTTCGCAGAGCCTAATTGTTTTCTGAAAAAGACAGCGTCAAAACCTTAGACATCAGTAAAGTGTCAGCGATTCGGAAACTTTGCTGCATGCATGCTTGCGTGTTTGCATGAAATCCCTCAATTATGGGGGCTCAAGCCCAGACAGGGTGGCCGGGTGGGGGCGGCCTTGGTCGACGGGACTCGGCTGGCTCAGCGCAGTATTCTCCGGTCTTCATTAACACCCGCACTGAAGGGGGCCTGGTAGGCCCCTAAGATCTCGGAAACTAATAGGCGTAGAAAAACAGTCAGTTTGCGAGTGGGTGGAAGCTATAGTGATCTAAGCCATGACCAGTTTTCATTGACCTAGATCAATATCTTCAAGGTTAAAAGAGGTCATAAAGGTCAAATATTGGCAATGCTGGGAGCTATTGGAAAATGCCGTGATTATGCGGAAAAATACGGGTACAAATTAAAGGCGGACCAGGTTCATAGAGGAAGAGCCATAAAGAATATTCGCTGCCATTTTAGGTCAAGGTCATTCAAGGTCATTGACCTAGGATATCACAATAAAACTACCTATAATGTACACTATAACAGCACTATAGCAACTGTTTGGCCGGAAATAAGGATTGATCTTTACTAATGACCTTTGATCTTGACCTTGACTTTTACATTGAAGTACAGTCCCCCGCAATTGAAATTGCCATGACTAGGCTCGACCGGTTTAGGATGAATATCTCGCAACCTATGGCGTCTATAGCTTTATAAACGGGTTCTTCTTATGTATTTTTGCAAGAGCTTTCAAGTGGTTACCATTATTTCCTAATCTGACATCTGCGTGAGAAAATATTACACAATTACTGATTTTGCTGCATTTTGACGGGGTAGTCTTCGGCTGACTTGCCACCGCCCCTGATAATCCCGGACCCTTCGCTCGACTGGCACGCATACCTGGGTCACGTGATTACTACGTGTTTACAACGACAGGTGCAAGGCCACACGTAGTAAATAGTGTGTGGCAGGCAGGGGGCACAGTGTTTTGAACCGAGGTGATCAGTACTGTCTCGCAGGTGTCTAGCCCCAGGCGGTCCGTCCAGTGACCGAGGCGCCTGGGCACGAGAGTCCAAGACTGGGTATGTCTGAGCTATGGCTTCAAACAATGTTTCCAGCCTCATAAGGCTCACAGGATCACTGCTGAAATATTTTTTTCTGGGGGATTAGAGTTCATGGGGTTTAAAACGGCACCCTTTGGCCGAATTTTGTTATTTAACACCCGCCCCGGTGGGTGTCCGAGCCATCTTTTGCTGTAGCCTCGAACCCGGCTCCTATGCAGGATAGAGGGAAACGCGAACACTGGTAGATGGTTCATAAGAATTTATCGCGAAACTACATTACTCACTTTTTGTCTCAGGTCAATATTTAGGTCATGACAGGTAAAAAAATGTGATAGGGTGTAGAGGAGTTTATGGGGCCTATCGTCTGACTGAATTCAGTTAGTATAAACTGTATGGCGCCATTGGCTTCCTCTTTTTACGGAAAATTGAACCATGTATAATATGACTATACTACATGAAATCATAAAAGTAACGTGACCTAAAGCTGGGTCAAGGTCTTTATCTGATCTAGCATAATCAATATGCATATCAATCAACTTGCAATAACAATCCAAACGTAATGGTATCAAAATAAAAACTTTTTCATCATTTCCTGCGAAATTATTGACCCAAGTCTACCTGTTTAACCCTCGCCCCGGTGGAAGGTGCTTAAACACCCCCTCGTGTGTTTTCCGGCGGCACGAAAAAACGGCGGCGCGAGGCGCCGCCGTACTTAGCACACTTTATCCTTGATTGATTCCGCAACTTTTCCCCAAATTTTAAGGTTGGGTCATCTCAGTTCAGGTCACCAGTGCAGGTGACCTCACCTCCAAAAATGTTTAAGCGGCGGAAGTAAGAAATGGGTGAATTTATCGAATTAAAACTTATTCCATATAATGGGCCCACCGAGTGCTACAACATATATTCCGGGATTTTTCATATCGATGACCTAAGGTCAACTACGGACCATGACCTCGCTATTGTAAATACATGGGAAAACAGAAATTGGGCTGTATTTGTGTACTCAACAGCTGCGAAAACCTCAATATTCCCTAAATCGTAGTATCCTGGGACCCTTTCCAGGCTCCTGTTGCAATTTTTGACCTGTGACCTCTGAGAGGTCATCTGGGGCTATTTAAGCAGTTTTCAGACTTATGTCAATAACTGCATGAAATGATCCAGCTTTTATTTTGATATCATTGCGTTCAGACTGCTATTGCGAGTCGATTGATTGCATATTGACTCTGCTAGGTTAAAAAGTGACCCTGAGCTGAGGTCTGGTCATTTTTAAGTTTTGACCTAGTATGGCTCGTTCGATTTTCCGATTTGATTCATCATTCGATTTTCCGTGACGAGAGGAAGCGAATGGTGTCTCACTCAACTCTCCAGACGCCAGATACCAAAAACTCTACTCAAAATCCCACTTCCTTTGACCTGTCATGACCTCAAAATTGACCTGAGCCAAAAAGTGACAAATATAATTTCTTCATGCATTTGTATGAACTATCCAACAGCGTTCGCTTTTTTCGCTATCCCACGTAGAGGCCGAGTTCGAGGGGGTGTTCAAACACCCCCCTCCCACCAGGGCAAAGATGGCTCGTAGGCCCACTGGGGCGCGGTTTAAGCAATCCAAGATGACCTCTCAGAGATCACAGGTCCAAACTTGCACCATGAGCCTGGAGAGGGGCTTAAGCTACTACGATTTGGAGAATGTGAAGGTATTCAACTACATATCAACAGAAATAAAACCATTTCCCTCAATTTTTGTTTTCCCATGCATTTCCAATGGAGAGGTCATGATCTGTATTTGATCCTAGGTCATCGATTGTAAAATCCCGGAATGTTTTGCGCTAATTGATGGGGCTATTATGTGATATGAGTTTTAACCCTCGCCCCACCGGGGGGGCCATCGATGGCCCCCTAAGGTTTTTCCGGGATGGCAGAAAAACGACGAGGCGCAGCACCGCGTTTGAGGGCTCTACCTCTCACTGCATCATTTTCTCATCATCCCTGAAATTTTTTACCCCGGGTCACCCAAGGTCAGGTCACCAGACGAGGTCAACCAAGGTCACCTCACTTCACCTTTAGAGCTCTGTAAGAGCTACATTTCAAAGTCGATCGATTTGAAACTTCCTACACTTCATGACCCCTCCAGGGTCTACAAGGTGTATATCCGGGATTTTTCGATTTCGTGCCCTGAGGTCAGGTCACGAGGCGACCTCTCCCATTGGAAAAGCATGGGGAAAAGCTATTTCATGATATAAAAGCCACAAAAATGATTGCAAATACTCAGACTGCTCAGAACAACGTTTTTGGACACCATTTCACGGATCCCAGGGGTCATATTTGCCCTTTGACTTTTCCAAGGTCATCCAAGGTCACCAGAGGTCAAAAACAGTATTTTGACAATAACTTTTGACCTAATTGAGCTAGAGCGGTGAAACAAACACCATCGTGTTTGTCTTGTCACTGGCTTTCATTTGATATACGGCAAGGTCACTTTTTGACCTTTCGTGACCTCAGGTCATATTAGGTCACGAGGTGACCTCTGGCGGTCAAACCACTGGCGGGAGGTCTTTACGTTCCACATAGCGGAAAATGTACTGGCAATTTGCTATCAAATGTACTTTACCAGGCCTCAATAGCTCTAATGACGTACGAGTTATGCCCAGTTTGCTTAATCATTGCATATTTGAGTGAAAATAGCCGATCTTGACCTAATTTGACCTCTGGAGGTCAAACCATTGACCTGAGCACTTAAACATGCGAAGTAATTTCTTACTGAATTCACGCGAGCTTTCTATTGCACTTTGCAGATTTGCGCTAACGCCCATATTTTCGGAGTTAGAGGGGGGCCATCGATGGCCCCCCGGTGGGGCGAAGGTGGCGCCGGACCCCCGGTGGGGCGCGGGTTAAGAAGAGAGATTCACACCGTTCCTACTCATGAAATCTTAAACTTTTTGGAGTTGAGGTAACTTGACCTGCACTGTTGACCTGACCTGAGATGGTGCAAACGTAAAATTCTAGAAAATGTTGAAGAATTAATTACGGATAGGGTGCGCCAATTACGGCGGAGCTTCGCGCCGGCATTTTTATGCACAGTCGGAAAAATCTGAGGGAGGGTGTTCAGACCCCCCTCCCTCCGGGGGAGGGTGAAGACGACGCCAAGAAATTTTTGATTTGGCTGAATCCAGTCAGGTGCAAGGGATAATAATGGGAAAAGCCAAGTATGTCAACCAGACACCACCTGGCCTCTTTTCGCACCCACTACGACGTGGGGCGTCAGTCCATCTCCCTTTCCCCTGTTAACCCTCGCCCCACCGGGGGCCATCGATGGCCCCCCTAAGGTTTTTCCGGAATAGCAGAAAAACGACGAGGCGCAGCACCGCGGTTGAGGGCTCTACCTCTCACTGCATCATTTTCCCATCATCCCAGAAATTTTTTACCCCGGGTCACCCAAGGTCAGGTCACCAGACGAGGTCAACCAAGGTCACCTCACTTCACCTTTAGAGCTCTGTAAGAGCTACATTTCAAAGTCGATCGATTTGAAACTTCCTACACTTCATGAACCCTCCAGGGTCTACAAGGTGTATATCCGGGATTTTTCGATTTCGTGCCCTGAGGTCAGGTCACGAGGCGACCTCTCCCATTGGAAAAGCATGGGGAAAAGCTATTTCAAGTTATAAAAGCCACAAAAATGATTGCAAATACTCAGACTGCTCAGAACAACGTTTTTGGGCACCCTTTCACGGATCCCAGGGGTCATATTTGCCCTTTGACTTTTTCAAGGTCATCCAAGGTCACCAGAGGTCAAAAATAGTATTTTGACAATAACTTTTGACCTAATTGAGCTAGAGCAGTGAAACAAACACCATCGTGTTTGTCTTGTCACTGGCTTTCATTTGATATACGGCAAGGTCACTTTGTGACCTTTCGTGACCTCAAGGTCATATTAGGTCACGAGGTGACCTCTGGCGGTCAATCCACTGGCGGGAGGTCTTATGCGGCGTCAATCCACTGGCGGGAAGAGTTATGCCCAGTTTGCTTAATCATTGCATATTTGAGTGAAAATAGCCGATCTTGACCTAATTTGACCTCTGGAGGTCAAACCATTGACCTGAGCACTAAAACATGCGAAGTAATTTCTTACTGAATTCACGCGAGCTTTCTATTGCACTTTGCAAATTTGCGCTAACGCCCATATTTTCGGAGTTAGAGGGGGGGCCATCGATGGCCCCCCGGTGGGGCGAAGGTGGCGCCGGACCCCCGGTGGGGCGCGGGTTAACTCAAGAGGCAAAGGTGATACGAAAAATAGAAATGGCGCTGGAAGCTCCTTGCCGTCTTGTTCTAAAGATATGAGCACAAACAAGCTCGAAACTATGACCTCCGGTGATCCCTGGTAGCGTCTTTACTGACGTGATCTCAAAATAACTAGACGATATCTGGGAAATTTTTATTTCGAAGAGCTTTTGAATGAGGAGGAAACTCGACCATGGCATGCTGTAGGAGTCGCGTTTTTCCCTTGCTTTGTCGTTCTTATCAAAGAAAAACAAAAATGACCCACATGGGCGTGGAAATCACGTTAAAACTCGTTCACCTGACCTGAACTGTTATCAATTTACAGTTATAAGTTGTCAGGCTGATAACCATAAATTGGTGTAAGTCGACTAGTCTCTCATTTAAATCGGCTCCGAATAACTCGCCAAAAATGAGGATGGAGCCCGGGAAGAGCACCAAGGCGATTAAAATTATGTATATGGGCATATTTTTTCCTTTATATTCCCCGCTTAGCTTATCAATGGAATGGCCTGGGGTTGTGGGGTAAGTTTGAATTCAAATTGTTTATCAGGTTTAACATATATGCCTGTTCCATGGGTGTCTGTTCCTGTTGTGAATTATGCTGATAGTATTGTCACCATTGTGCTGCAAAATAAATAAATAAATATCTCTTTATTATATGGTAATCAGGACTTATGGACCAGAAAATGGTTAAAATGAAAATGATTAACATATTTGGCTACAATTCATGAACGCTAGGTCGCTAAAACTCCTTATGAAGAACAAGAAGGGAGCATGAAAAAGTGCCGTTTGGCTAATGGGGTCTCAATCACAAAAAATGGTAGATAAATGCATGAGGTAATGAGTCGAAACCTGCCACTACACTAAAAATGACTAAAACTATCGACTTGCAAGTACTGAATCCTCATATTTATTTGAAATGTTTCGAAATTAGGAGCAGATATTCTGCCTGAATTTTATTCCACTGTTTTCTTGTTGCTCATGTGTCCAGAGCGAAATACACACATTCAGGTCTTGCTTGTTTTCGCATTTTTCCAGGGACAAAGGAAGAAAATGGGTTCAAAGCAGCTTTGGGGGTTTACACGCACCGACTGTTGAGGCTATATAGTGTCGCCAACTCTCATGTTGCTGGGAGATGGGCACAAAGGGAACATTACATGAATCGAAAAAGAGCTATTGTTTTCTTTATTAGGCTCTTCGGTTTCCTACCTTGCCCTTGCTTGCCTGGTTATGTGCTCATAACGACCTTCCTCAAAGGTCACATTAGCCCTTGCCAAACGGGAAAGGCCTTCAGGTATTTCGAGCTAGAGGGGTACTGTTTGCCAGTTAGGGAAATATTCCAAAGGCTGGGGACCATTGGTAGGGGCTGCCAACCAACAATGGTCATCAGCTTATATTAAAATATATCCTGATTTGCACAAATCAGTATTCAGATAGAGGGATGTCTTCAATTCCAATTAAATGCTAGAGACGCTGTATTGGAGTGGTCAGCGTAGCTGGATTCCACCCAGCCGACCCGAGTTCAAGGCCCGGCGGTTTCCCTGAACAAGGAGCAAGCTGGTTCCCGGGATATCTTTTCAACAGTAAAAAAGTTGGCGACACCATATGACACTGGCAGTTGGTGCATCGATAAGCCCAAAAATTATTTATTACGTATAATATCGTATAAAGTTAGTGATAAGGGGATGAGGTGGCTTAGTGGATAGCACCCTTGTCTTCTAAGCCACCGGTCCCGGGTTCAAGTCCCGGCGGAGCCTCTGAATAAGTAGATCTGATCCCCAAAATCCCTTCCAACAGGGTGAGAGTTTAGGACGCCGTATGACCCTGGCAGTTGGTGCGTCGTTAAACCCCAACAATTCTTAAAGTTAGTGATAAATGCTTATGTGCCTCTTTCCGGGCGACCAAAACCAATGCAGATACGTTAAGTTGAGATGGCAGCTAAGGATGCACGATAGTTAGGGGCCTCTGAGCCAGCTAGGCTTTCGAAAGATTGCACGAGCTTAAAACACCCTTTAGCCCAAGGGGCTCAATATTAGGCTGCGGGAGTTCTCAAAAATTTATCGAGGCTAAAGATTTAAACTCAATGAAATCCCAAAACAATATCCTGATAATAATCTCTCGGGCTAAACCAGAATCAGACCAGCTTAACATTCGTTTCCAGTCCAATTTTAGTCTTGTTGGTAATATACCCTCTCAGGTCAAGGGAGCAGCGTAGGCTTCAGGGGCGTACGCAGACCCGAGTTTTGGGAGGCAAACCCATGTCTGCCTGTCCTCCTGTGGGGGGAAGGGGGTGGGAGCGAAGATGTTTTGCTCTACATACCTATTGTAAACACCTTTTTCAGTGCTCGACATATCTAGTATAAGCTACCTCTCCAAGTGCATGATCGCTCTCCGGGGGAGTGGAGGGGGGAAGCGAATATTTTTGTGCTCTACAGGCTTAGTGTACACACCTTTTTCAAAAATTTCTCCGGCGTTTGGGGGAAAGATAGTTTGGCCCCCCTCCAGCGCTTTGGGGGGCCATGACCGGAATGCCTCCCTGCGTCCGCCAAAGGTAGGCTTTGGTTACAAGGTCCCCCGGGTAATATTCTGGTTTCGCCCAACCAGAATATGTAAACAATATTTATCCTAAAATATTTTCATTTCAGCGACACATCGAACAATTTTAACATCAATAATAGCTGGAACCAATGTCGTGCTAAATTTCGAAGAGTAGTAGCTCTCGAGTTGGTGGATTTCATCAGAGAAACATTCACTATTCACTGCCATTTTACCCTCGGTGGTCGCACGTGGCAACGAGACCCCTCAAACAGCACCCAGTTCTAATGGAGGACCCAAGGGGAGGGGACAATACGTATTTTCTCCCCGAACGAAAAAGCTCGGAGCAAAACCATAATGTTATCCCCCTCCCCCAAGCTGTCGACCTTTTCCCCGGCTCCTTTTAAGTTCATAAGCAGGGTGTTGGTGCTTTAACTGAAGAAATCATTTTCAAACAGAACCAGTCAACTTCAGTGTGAATATTGGAGCCTGCTTCTCTTGATATTTAAAATCGTATTTGGATGAATGATCCTTGGATATCGAAAGCAAGCATTTTGTAGCCACATATTTCACCCAGTGACGCCTGTTTGTTTTGCTTTTCGACTTATATTTACTCCCCACTCCCGGCCTCCCAACCTGCCGGTTAGTTAGATTGTTGCAAAAGCTTTCACTGCGCGACGTTTTTTCTTGCGTTTCGATTTTTGTTTGTCCCACCAAAACTACCACCTAGATCCATCACTGACCAATTTTACCGCTAATGATACTCTCAACAACGATCACTATCACCGCTAAAGCTGCTACATAGGCTTTTATACCTTTGTAATACTGCTACAAATTATCTAATATTTTCAGCATAAAATATGATCATATCCTTCCGACAAGTGAGGGTGCTGCCAAAAGGCCGCAAGAAACCTAGCGCTGATTCCCTGACTCAACTCCCCCGGTTTCAACTCCTTGGGTTCATGTCCAGGCAGATTCTCTGAATAGGTATGATGATCAAATGCACCAAATCTCTCCTTACAGGGTGAGAGTTGGTAACGCCATATAACTTTGAGAGCTGGAGCGTCGTCTAACCCCAACAATTTTTGTTAGAGACTATCGCAAACGCTATGCCAAGCTTGCACCGTGTGATGTCAGTCTAGAGGCCAGTTCATGGAAACTCAATCCTCCCCAGTTAAAGCAATGGTTGCCGTTCGTTGAGGGGAGACGACTGCGTGATTTTAGTCAAGCGAGGGCACAGTTTTATGCTCCCGAGAAATAGACTCTACAAAGGTTCTCAAGCTGGAAATTTAAAAATTCTCTGTGGACGGAATTAAGCTCATTTAGTTGGAAGCAATTGTCCCATAATAAATAATCGCCGCCACCGACGAAACAGTGATAGAGCCAGTGAACCGTCACCCTTGACAAGAAAATTTCCCATCTAAAAACAAAACGTCGTCAGGTTCAGGCTTCTTGAGACCTTCGCAAAATGCTGCCCACACAATGCCCGATTTTCCTATTGTTTCTTAAATCGCGATGTTTAATGAAAATTGGGGGCCAGCCCCACCATAGAGGATCCAGGATCACCGATGGGGGTCACCTTGCCGGGGGTGGGACGTCATCCGTACAAATTAGGTGCCACTTTTGGCCGGTAAAGCTTTCAGGTGGGTGCCAAATCCTATGGCGGGGTGCCGATTTTTGCATCCTGGGGAGGGGTGGAAGTGACATTTCAGGAAGTGCCATCGACCGTTTAGAGGAGTGCTGTGATCATTTTAGGGACGCCGAGGGTCAATGAGGGGGACCTGCATTCCTTTACCCTTGAATCTACCTATGGCTCCAACTGTCCCCTCTTCTGACGAGTATCTGAAAATATTATTTTAATGAAACCTCCAAACAAAGTTGCATCACTGTATCAGCCGTTTTACCAGAATCCTGTCTAAATAAACATGCAGGTGAGGGGAGCCCGGCAGCCAATGTCAGCTTACATGTTTCGCAACCCAAGCACAAGGGCGGATATAGGAGGGAAAATTCGTGTGCGTCCCCTCAGCAAAATATATTCCGATGGTTTGCCCCATCTGTGCCCATCTTATTGGATATTGCTCCCCCCTCAAAAAGCAACTCGTGGTTCTGCCACTGCATTGCGTGGTTCTGCCACTGACCGGGGCCCCAGGTCAGTGACGCCAGTTGTCCAGCACACAGCAACACAGTGGGAGCAATTGCAATACGAGTGCCCCTCAGACACGACAAGATTTATGAGAGGGATGAATGAGCTGGCACAATGCCAACCGCCCATTCATCTGTGAGGTCACGTGGTCCAGGTATTGGCGAGAGGGTCAGGGATTATCAGAGGCGGTGGCAAGTCAGCCGAAGACTACCCCGTCAGAAAGCAGCAAAATCAGTAATTGTGTAATATTTTCTCACCCAGATGTCAGATTAGTAAATAATGGTGACCACTGGAAAGCTCTTGAAAAAATACACATGATGCACCCGTTTCTAAACCTATAGGCACCATAGGATGCAAGATATCCATCCTAAACCGGTCGAGCCTAGTTATGGCAATTTCAATTGCGGGGACTGTACCTTAACTATGACGTCATAGCATAATATACGTCAGACTGGGTAACGCCATTTGACCGGAAGCACTGGGGTCAATGAACTTGAAAGTTCTGGTATGACCTTGACATGTGACCTTTGAACTTGACCTTGACATTCATGTGAGGCGACCTTGACATATCATCCCCATGTTATGGCGTTATGACGTCACCACTCAGTCTCGAATGCAAGTGAATTGGTCCGACCGCGCAATTGCGGCAATCTCAAAATGCAAGTCTTACTTTGAAGTCTATAAGTAAAAAGTTGCTACCCATTTTCAAATTTCTTTCACCAATCGACGCGCCGTTAAATTCTCTCAAATTTGGCTAAGTATCGTCTTTCGGTCACGAGTGGTTCTCTGGGCACCTCAGAAAAACAGGTGGGGCCTCTAAGCCCCCTTCAGTAGACGTGTTAAACTACAGCCTAGTCTATTGGCGGCGCCGCAGTTCCCGCTAAATGAAAACTTCTGTCAGGTAAACAGTGCGTGTGCGTGTGGTGCAAATACTTGAAATTGTCGGCGGGACAGGACAGAGACACAAGAGTTTTAAAAAGAGTTGCGGACTGAGAGCGGTCAACGCCACTAAATGACGACGGAAGTGACTGTACCGTTGATTATGACATAGACTGTACCGCAGTACTTACAGAAGTAACGGTGCAATAGGACCAGCTGAACGCTTCAGGACACTGTGCCGCTTTACTTGACAGTATTGCGGCACAGTCTTCCTCGTTTACTGCGAGATCGCAGCGACTGCTAGTGAAAGTCAAACACGATTGAAAGCCTAGCGGAAGTTGTGAAAACTCACGAGTTGCGAAAGTGCGGGGGGATGCGTCCTCTCAAATTTTCAACCAAGGGGAAAACACTTCCTAAATTGTTACAGCTCATTCTAGCCTTTTTATTTTCTCCCCTTGCCGTGAGCCTACCTGAACCTTCAAAGTTTTGGTGTTGGTTTTCTGCCCCGTTAACGCTCTCCGAGACAACTATTAGGTTTGGGAACCATCTGTCCGCTCCCCCCGGTCATCGCCAGGTCAGAATCCCCATTCCCAATGAAGAACCCTTAGCGACGCCCTTGGTTCTACTTTACCTCAGTTTTCGGCCACGGCGCTGGCAAGCCCGGCATGGTTCCGTCAGGGCATGAGGTGGTCCTGGAGAGTGACGGATCCAGGACCACATTAGGGGGAGTTAGGGGGCTCAAGTATCCATTCATTGCCTCAGAACAGCCTTCGGTTGTGTATTAGCTAAAGGCACTCCGACATTTCGTGGGAGAGGGGGCTTGGGTCCCCAAATCCCCTTGTACCCGTCACTGGCCCCGGAGAAACAATACGATTTTATACGCGCGCACTGGAGGGAGCCTAAGAGGCCCCCCTCCCACCTATTTTTCCGGGCTGGCTGGAGGACCACTCGCAGCCGAAAAACTATACCTAGCCACATTTGGAGAATTTAATGGCACATTGATCGGTGGAGTTTTGAAACTCGGTTGAATTTTTTTTACTTAAAGGCTTTCAAAGTCAGACCTGCATTTTAAGATCGCCACAATCGCGCAGTCGGACCATTTAGCTTGCATTGGGGTACCGAGTGGTGACGTAATAACGCCACATAACCGGAACGATATATCAAGGTCACCTTGCATGAGGGTCAATGGAATGGTCAAAGGTCACAGGTCAAGGTCATATCAGTACTTGCAAGGCCATTGAACCCAGTGCTTCCGGTCAAATAGCGTTACCCGGTCTGATGTATATTATGCTATGACATCATAGTTAAGTTATCTCAAGGTGAAAGTCAGAGATCAAGGTCAAAGGTCATAGGTAAAGGTCAATCCTCACTTCCCGCCAAACAGTTGCTATAGTGCTAGTCATAGTATACATTATAGGCAGTATACCGCATTGTGACCTCATAGGGCAATGATCTTGAATGACTTGACCCCAAAATTGTAGGAAAGATTCTTTGAGACCTTTCCTCTACGACCCTGACCCGCCTTTAGTTAATTCCCGTCTTTTTCCCGCATCATCATGACAATTCTTAACAGTTGCACGGCCAAGATTTGATCTTTATTACCTCGTTTGACCTTGAAGATATTGACCTAGGTCAATCAAAATTGCTTATGATGCAGATCATCATAGCCCCCACCCACCCCCAAACTCGCTCTTTTCTACGTTTCTTATTTTCCGAGATCTTAGGGGGCCTACCAGGCCAAATCCAGTGCACATTAGTGCCAGATCCCTCTCTAGTGAGGGTGGTAAAGGTGGGAAAGCATAAGCTACATAAGTAAATTTGTAGTGTTTTTACGGCAACGGTGGATATGCGAATATATATTTGAAAAACCTGGGAATCTGCAAGTTTTTCGTTAAGCTTCAAACCGCCGATCTCCCAATTTTGTTGGGTTATGACACCAATCGCTTTACCCTAATTTTTCTAGTTTGCTGTTCTGCTGACCTTCACGCTAAAATTGCTTTTTTATGAAGTTTATAGTTGCCTGCTAACCTTTTTTGTTTCATCAGCCGACATAAAATTTCCTAAAGGGGCAATAGCAGTGTTATTTTCACTGTGACTCTAGGTTTTTTAATCAACACGCACAAGAATCAGCCATTGCAAAGCACCACACATTTTACTGCCGTAACGGCGACCTCTGCATGCCATGCATCTCTGTTTTGACCCAGAGAGCTGTGAGTCTCCACATGAGCCATTTCCATTTTAAGAAGCCTGTTTCATTTCCCTTGCCCTGCTTCCTACCCTCCCTCCCTTCCCCCACTTCCTATCCTCCTCCCTCCCCCACTTCCTACCCTCCCTCCCTTCCCCCGGTTCCCACCCTCCCTCTCTTGCCCCACTTCCTACCCTCCCTCCCTTCCCCGGTTCCTACCCTTCCTCCCTCCCCCACTTCCTACCCTCCCTCCCTTCCCCCGGTTCCTACCCTTCCTCCCTCCCCCCACTTCCTACCCTTCCTTCATTCCTCCGGTTCCTACCTTCCCTCCCTCCCCCCACTTCCTACCCTCCCTCCCTTCCCCCGCTTCCTACCCTCCCTCCCTTCCCCGCTTCCTACCCTCCCTCCCTTCCCCCACTTCCTACCCTCCCTCCCTTCTCCCGCTTCCTACCCTCCCTCCCTTCCCCGCTTCCTACCCTCCCTCCCTTCCCCCGCTTCCTACCCTCCCTCCCTTCCCCGGTTCCTACCTTTCCTCCCTCCCCCACTTCCCTACCCTCCCTCCCTTCCCCCGGTTCCTACCCTTCCTCCCTCCCCCCACTTCCTACCCTTCCTTCATTCCTCCGGTTCCTACCTTCCTCCCTCCCTTCCCCCCGCTTCCTACCCTCCCTCCCTTCCCCCCCCCCCCCCCCCACTTCCTACCCTCCCTCCCTTCCCCGCTTCCTACCCTCCCTCCCTTCCCCCACTTCCTACCCTCCCTCCATTCCTCCGGTTCCTACCTTCCCTTCCTCCCCCCACTTCCTACCCTCCCTCCCTTCCCCCACTTCCTACCCTCCCTCCCTTCCACGGTTCTTACCCTCCCTCCCTCTCCCCACTTCCTACCCTCCCTCCCTTCCCCCGGTTCCTACCCTCCCTCCCTTCCCCGCTTCCTTCCCTCCCTCCCTTCCCCCACTTCCTACCCTCCCTCCATTCTTCCGGTTCCTACCTTCCCTTCCTCCCCCCCACTTCCTACCCTCCCTCCCTTCCCCACTTCCTACCCTCCCTCCCTTCCACGGTTCTTACCCTCCCTCCCTCCCCCCCACTTCCTACCCTCCCTCCCTTCCCCCGGTTCCTACCCTCCCTCTCTTGCCCCACTTCCTACCCTCCCTCCCTTCCCCGCTTCCTACCCTCCCTCCCTTCCCCGCTTCCCTACCCTCCCTCCTTTCCCCGGTTCCTACCCTCCCTCCCTTCCCCGCTTCCTACCCTCCCTCCCTTCCCCGCTTCCTACCCTCCCTCCCTTCCCCGGTTCCTACCCTCCCTCTCTTGCCCCACTTCCTACCCTCCCTCCCTTCCCCCGGTTCCTACCCTCCCTCCCTTCCCCCGCTTCCTACCCTCCCTCCCTTCCCCGCTTCCTACCCTCCCTCCCTTCCCCGGTTCCTACCCTCCCTCTCTTGCCCCACTTCCTACCCTCCCTCCCCTTCTCCCGGTTCCTACCCTCCCTCCCTTCCCCGGTTCCTACCTTTCCTCCCTCCCCCACTTCCTACCCTCCCTCCCTTCCCCCGGTTCCTACCCTTCCTCCCTCCCCCACTTCCTACCCTTCCTTCATTCCTCCGGTTCCTACCTTCCCTCCCTCCCTTCCCCCGCTTCCTACCCTCCCTCCATTCCTCCGGTTCCTACCTTCCCTTCCTCCCCCCACTTCCCTACCCTCCCTCCCTTCCCCCACTTCCTACCCTCCCTCCCTTCCACGGTTCTTACCCTCCCTCCCCTCTCCCCACTTCCTACCCTCCCTCCCTTCCCCCGGTTCCTACCCTCCCTCCCTTCCCCGCTTCCCTTCCCTCCTCCCTTCCCCCGCTTCCTACCCTCCCTCCCTTCCCCGCTTCCTACCCTCCCTCCCTTCCCCCACTTCCTACCCTCCCTCCATTCCTCCGGTTCCTACCTTCCCTTCCTCCCCCAATTCCTACCCTCCCTCCTTCCCCCACTTCCTACCCTCCCTCCCTTCCACGGTTCTTACCCTCCCTCCCTCCCCCCACTTCCTACCCTCCCTCCCTTCCCCCGGTTCCTACCCTCCCTCTCTTGCCCCACTTCCTACCCTCCCTCCCTTCCCCGCTTCCTACCCTCCCTCCCTTCCCCGCTTCCTACCCTCCCTCCCTTCCCCGGTTCCTACCCTCCCTCCCTTCCCCGCTTCCTACCCTCCCTCCCTTCCCCGCTTCCTACCCTCCCTCCTTCCCCGGTTCCTACCCTCCCTCTCTTGCCCCACTTCCTACCCTCCCTCCCTTCCCCCGGTTCCTACCCTCCCTCCCTTCCCCGCTTCCTACCCTCCCTCCCTTCCCCGCTTCCCTACCCTCCCTCCCTTCCCCGGTTCCTACCCTCCCTCTCTTGCCCCACTTCCTACCCTCCCTCCCTTCCCCCGGTTCCTACCCTCCCTCCCTTCCCCCGCTTCCTACCCTCCCTCCCTTCCCCGCTTCCTACCCTCCCTCCCTTCCCCGGTTCCTACCCTCCCTCTCTTGCCCCACTTCCTACCCTCCTCCCTTCCCCCGGTTCCTACCCTCCCTCCCTTCCCCCGGTTCCTACCCTCCCTCTCTTGCCCCACTTCCTACCCTCCCTCCCTTCTCCCGGTTCCTACCCTCCCTCCCTTCCCCCGCTTCCTACCCCTCCCTTCCCCTGCTTCCTACCCTGCTCCAGTGACAGAGTTTAGCAACCAACACATTGCCGGGGATCAGCATGTGGACAGTGCTGTGGTTCCAACGTGCAGCTGGCCGACACGCACCACATCACATCACCACATCACCGCAGCACCTTCCCCGGCGATTCAGCTGGTCCTCACACCACCCATCCAGTGCAGTGCACGCTAAAGCAGGCCCAGGTCAGTTAATGTGAGGGGGGAAGGCGCGGACCAGAACGGTCCCAACTGAAAACTATTATACAACTGAACTGTTGAAGTATTGTACTGTTCTCGGGCTGACAGTTTAGGAGGAACAATGTTAATTGGTCAACTAAATTCACGCCCCTCAACAAAAGTTATATCATAACCATGTTTTCATGCTGCTTGGAAAGCTAAGTATCAAACAAGATAAATTCTTGAACATGATTTAAGCATAAGAAGAGGCGATATCCGAATTTTTTCAAATGGTCAAGAACTATGCACCACTTACTTTGATGATGTTCTGTTTCAGGTCAATATATCTCGAGGGGTAAGCATTATCCCAATTTTTTTAATTACCAACAGAATTTGAATTTATTAGCCAATAAATAATTCTAGCCCTTTCTGGTAGATCAATTTGGTATTGTAAATATGATGGTAATCATCATAAAAATGTAATCCGGTGTGAATTTAGCTTGAAAGGACCAAGCCTTTATCCCTTTAGGCCTGGATTTCATTGAGCATCTAAAATCACTGGGTGTCTGCCTCTACATTACCATCTCCGACGCATGAAGTTTCCCCTGTTGAGGACAAATAATGTATTGATTTAAGAACGTACAAGGCAATCCAATCCTTCTTCTTTCTAAAGCTGTATAAAAGCAGGGAACAGGGGACGTGGATTTTTTAAAATTATTAAGATGCCAAAACTTGAAACACTGTCAATAACCAACATATTAAAAGGGTTACAATAATATCAGAGGTGCTTTAGCCCACCCCCTGGCCAGTTATACTGCATGAAACCAATTTAAAGTTCTTGACATGAAAACAAAGAAAATTTGAAGGCAGTTTTAACAATATTTCGAAATTTTGTTGAGGATAGCCTGATACCCTCAAATAGATAAAAACCGACACTCCTGGTGGGGGTCAATAATGGACCGTTCTCGGCCAGCCTAGTCTAGAAAATAACTACCTATTTTTGATGAAAGTCGAAATAGTTTAAAGTTAACATAGCCATACCTAAACAATGACATATGCAGCGAGTAAACATCGGGAAGCTTCAATCGTCAATGTAAATTTGAGTATAGTGTCAGTGCTCTCATTTTGCGATGAAATGGAAAGAGAACAGTAGTGTAGCTAGAAATCGTCAAAAGAGGCTGATGACCAAAGTAGGGGCCAGCCGAGTTAGCAGTGCAAGACTTGCGCATCTGTGCAAGGGACACATCATCCACAGAGGAGACCAGGGCCTGAAGCAACCCCTAGATGTGCCGCTAAAGCTGAGTAACGTTGGTTCGGAGAGCAGTGAAAATGGAGACACCCCGAGTGTTGGTCGCGCTGAGTGGATGGTGTTGTGGTTAAGCACATCAAGAAACAACAAATCTGGAAATGAATGGACTTCACGGGAAAGCAGAATGAGCAAATTTCAAGAATAATTATTTGTTCTGCAATAATGAGCAGAACCGGGCTTACCTATGGTGGAGTCCGTTTTGCATCTGTGAATGACGACTGTGATGCTCAAATCTTCTGGAAAATTTATACGATGAGTAGGCACCAGATCACACCAGTCACTAAATGGCCTCGCACCGAGTGAGTTTCCGGTCTCACTGGCACCTCATCACACCAGTCACAGCAGCCACATAACTTGCCTTGCCTTGAGCAAACCATTCACCATCACTGGCACCACACCATACTACCTACATAACCTGCTTGCCTTGAGCAAACCATTCACCCTCACTGGCAGCGCACCAGTCACGTAGATTGTCTCGACTCGGAGTGAACCCTTCGCCCTCTGACCCGCCGCGGCCGCGGTCACGTGACCAGCAAGGCTCCACCCACACTGACATGGCGAGGCCACAGCCTGCCTCAATGGAGCGGGACGGGCAATGGAGAGCAGGGCTGAAAATCAAGAGAGTATGGAATGACGCGCTGATTTTGATATGTTCCAACAGTGTGTCTAATGGACTGAAGATGACGATAATGATTATCTCATTAGAAGGAAAGTACCAAGCAGTCATGCAGGGGTCCCCTCCATCAAAATTTTCTAGTGCGGGTGGGTGGGACGGCCCTGATCTGGCGATGAGCATGGAGAGGGGGGGCTGGGAGAGGGGGAACAAAACAACTTTAATTTTTCAAAACTTTAATTTTCATCCACAATAAAATAACAGCTTAGTGTTGAAAGGCAAAGTATTTCTAATATTGTCTTTTTATCAGGTGCTGTTGATGCTTCTGACGAAGCATTGATTTTGTTTACCAGTCTGGCTGAGACCTGGGAGGTGGGAGCGCTCCCCTCGGCCGACACCCATGTATGAGAACACTCGTGTTAAGAGTGCCACCCGTGCACCACCGATACCATTCTCCAGCTTCAAGGTACAAAGCCGGGTGGCTGACCGTTGGACAGAAAGGAATCGGTAATAGCAAGGAGCTAAAGACATCTGCTCAAAGGGCAAACCATAACCGAAATATTTCCCCTTCCTGATGTATGTACACGGGCATACAACTAGAAGACCATAACTGTTCGTTGCCACAGTGAGTCAAGCTGGGAGAACGGAGCGCGCGTTTCCACATTCTCCATTTCAGATGTAAAACAGGCGTTGTTTTGCTGTCTGGTTTTGTTCGGCACGGTGCTGACTGTGGTATCGAGCCAGAGCACCACCCCTCTCCCCAGAGCCGACTCCAGCGGCATCTGCATAACGGTGGCGACAGGTCGGGCGTACGGTGTCGCTCCAATTCGCACCCGCACGCGCAAGCCGATCCCCTTTACAGCTGGCACCTCCACGCTGAAAGCCGTCATGTCATAGACAACTTTCATGCAAAATAACGGGGAAATAACTTCAGACAAACAAAACAACTAAACCACAACGGATGATACACTCGTAGCTGGAGTAAGTCAAAACTGGCGACGAATCATCGCTAACGCTGGGGCGAAACGTGATGACCCCTCCATAGCACGAGAAGCATTGTCGGACGCAGAAGGGACGTAGCATGATTCCTGTCCAGTAATGCCGCTGCACAGCTACAAGGATAGCACTATTGCTACGCAGCTACAGATCAGCATTGCTACTGTTGCTGCAAATCTGAAGCGGATAGCTGACACCATTGCCGGCCATACGTATACGTGAGTCAGAGTTCCTGACCCAATGCGTAGCTCAGTTCTCAGCTTTGGGTTCGGTTACCCACCGTTCCAGAATGCTCGGAGCCATTTTTTCTTATTTTACCTTGCAAGGGTCATCTGCCGAAGGACATGTCCCCAGGGAGGTGAACGGGCGATCACCTCTTCTTAGGTCCCATGGCTCCTCCTACCCTATCATGACGTCTTCGGCCCATGATGGGTGCCAAAGACGCTACCCGTGGATAAACCAAAACCCGTGAAATGTCAGAAATGCAGTACTGGTGACAAGAGGTCACAACAATTACACTTCCCAACCTAACTGGGGACAGATTCGAGGAGATCAGCACCTTGAGCGTACCGTTGAGCACCATTTATCAAATCTTTGAAGGATGAAAAAGGATCGAAACGTGAAATATTTGTTCTAATATTGTAGCCTGCTGGGTACTTCTCTATTTGTTTCTAGTCACCTCCTCTCTAATCAATGCCTGACAACTGTTTTAGATGCATGTTTTATTTCGCGGATACATTGGTTAAATAATGCACATGACCAAAAACAGCCAAACGTGACCTCAGAAAGGTACTCTTAGTTATTTCCCAAAGATACCTTTCACAAGTTATATTTGCACCATCTAGAATTTTGTCTTTTCTCTTGAGCGAAGCAGTGGATCAGTGCCTCATGAGTCCTCACAAAACCTTATTTTCTGAGATACTGGAAAATTACAGTGAAGTTTAAACACAATTTATATCCCAGGTTCGGTACATTTTCAAACTAAGATTATACACGGTTTAACCATAGATACTGACAATATTACCTTGGGCACTGCATACAGTGGTAATTAAAAGTAACATTTTACTTTATTATTGCTTATGTTGGCTCTAATTAGTCCTTAGAGACGGAGTCTAGGGCCTTAGGCACCAATATTCCACACCGGAAGACCATGGAGCTAATAACATAGAATACTAATTGGCTCCACCTGAATTCAATTAGCTTGCAGTTTTAAGGTCTTCGTGACCGTGGTACCGCTGGGAGCGACAGTGTGCCTTCAGTGATGTCTCTTCCCATCAGCAACAGAGAGCCGCCAGTGATTTTCTCCCTTTATTAGCGGGCCATGTGCAATCAGTGATGTCACGCTCAGTAAATGCAATTCAATTTGTATTGTGAAACCTATACAGATGACGTCACGACAGGCGTAAGAGCAAGGCCACAGGAGGCGCTGAACCCACCACAACATTCAATTTTTAACCAATAACCCTGTGGTGTTGTATGGTAAGAAATGAATTAAGAATATTATTAAAATTTTTTCAGAAATTATCCCTTGTCATTCCTATACTTTGGATATATGTAAGATTATCCCTTGCCCTTCCAATACTTTGGATATATATATATATATATATATATATATATATATATATATATATATATATATATATATATGTAACGGAAATATTACCAGACTTCACGTGGCATGGTTTTGATTGGCCTATTTATATAGATATTCTACCGGAGACAACAGGATTCACGCAGTTAAGATTTGACACTCGACTGATCGAATCGGGGCAACTTCTTGCCCCGGTTCAAGTCTTATGGGCGCCATATAACCCTCGCTGTCGGCGCGCCTAAACCTCCAGTTTTGATGACTGGTTCAGGTCCCACGCTTGGCCAGCAGCCCTCTCTTGGGAAGTAAGGATGTCTCAGTTGTCACGGCCTTCGGACGTGGTTATGAATAATACGGATATTGGGAATGTGTACGCTTTGGTAACTACGTCTGACATTGTCCCGTGTACTTACGTATTCGCGGTGGACAGAGGCTTAGCGCCTGGAGGGCATGGGGTAATCGTACGTTGGAGGTGGCCACAACTAATCAGGGGTATGGATTTATATCTCTTAAGGAATACCCGAGCACCTCCAATAAAGGATTGAGTTAGTGTTGAAGTAACCTTTAAATTTATATTTGTTATCTTAAGGAGTTTAAAGTGGCTTTATGTTGTTCAAGAGATATGTAAGAGGGCTAAAACAAATATTATATAATGCTGTCTCTTTTTATGGGGCGGTTATTGGCATCGCCTCAAGCTTCCGAACCCCGAGATATTTTCAAAGCTCCACGCCTCTGCTCCAATCATGTTTGTCGAAGGTCAAACTTCACCAATCGTGATAGCTGGACGTACGGCACTCGCTGACTGCTGAGTAGGGATAAAAAGGTCAAACGATTTATGAGCAAATGCTCGGTGCAATTACTCTAGTTTTATTACCCTCTTAGACGAAGAATCACACTCGCATGCCAACTTAAAATGTGATTGGTGCTTCAAACGCGTTACCATG
Organism: Lepas anatifera; assembly: GCA_034440635.1. NCBI lineage: Eukaryota > Metazoa > Arthropoda > Thecostraca > Lepadidae > Lepas > Lepas anatifera. The sequence goes on along the minus strand of JAOTON010001615.1, from coordinate 1,953,634 downwards.
GTTTCATTTTCATTCATTTGAACGTGTTGCTCAGCACGTGTATCATATTTGAGAATCTGATGTTTGCATCTAACGTAACGAACACAAGACATCGAACCTATAATCAATATTATGATACACGCTAACCGCATATGACAAAAAAATTGAGTTGCACGCATGCTTTGATGTCAGAGAGCTGGGATGGTGTTACAAACATGAATCATTGCAGTGCATGCAACGTCGCGTGGTAGACATCACTAGTGCCAAAGCCTGGGCTCTCTCTGCATGTCGATGGATGACATATCGCGCATACCTCCAGTGTGATCAATATCCCGTACATTTATCACACACCAAATCCACATGAAGTTCAAGGTTAGGATAATTTCTACCGATTTGAAATGGTTGATTTACGCCCAGTGTACAATGGATACGGTGGTGGCGCCCTGAACAGTGCTGGTGTTCCGAAATCAATGGCATGTTTGTACCGTGAATCCTCCAGGTCATCTATTCATTCAATGCATCTAAGCAACAGGATATCCTGTTGCTTAGATAGCTCAAGATAATTTCGACTTTCATCACTTGGCGAGTTCTTGAAGCCTACATGCAAAATCAAGATGGATTTGATGAATCAGGACAGGAGCGTTCACTAGGTTGTATTTCTAGATGCTAGAAAACACAATTACGGGTGGCAGCTGCTGAGGGCCTACATTTTCTATGATTATGTACACATCCTGAAAGAAAACATGGTAACTCAAAATAATTATATATTCGTCAGGGTAAAACAATGACATTAGGTCATGAATCAATATTTTTTAGACCCAGGCATAGTTTGAAAATAGCCGGATAGAGCACACAGCTCTCCCCCTTTCCCACCTCTCCGATTCCAAGGTCAGCAAGTTTGGAAACATTTGGGTCATACCTTTAGAAAATCTGCTTCAAAACATATGCGAACCATCCACGACTGATCAGGTATCATGCTCTATTTTAATTTGACAGGACGGACCCGGGCCGGAGCACAAAGAACGTCTCGCAAAATAAAAGTTAAGTATGGTGAAAGTGGGGTATTTTTTGCGCCATCAAACGCTCGTTTATAATGCAGGCTTGAGACTTGAGTTTTGCGCCAGTAGAGTGATCCACTTCGCATTTTCTACCATTGGAATGATTATTCTATCTTTCATAATTGTATTGATAATCATCCCCATCCGAATTTTAGCCCCTGAACAGAAGTTCTGGATCCGCCTTCGGCACCCCCGTCTCGAATACCAAGTTTTCCTACATTACCCAACAAGCCAAGAGGCTCATATTACCTCACTTTCCCCTACCTATTACGTTCTAAATAGTTTTCACAAGAACGCTTCCAGTATTCCCGCTGACATCATTTGGTCGGCGGTCTCTCTGACCCACGCCGGTGGTAAATATCCGCCATTTGAGGCACGCTTGGATGATTAGCCAATACACGAAATGCGCGTGCGCTAATTGATATCGTGGTAAAACTATTGGGACAGAAGCCATTATCGAGCACGCCATAATGGAGGCGCAGCGGGGCGGAGGAAGCTCACAGGAACTGTCATCAGGGCAGGAGCTGGGGCAGGGGGGAGGGGGGGGGCAGCAGGACTCAAGCTCATAAAAATATGGCGTAAAGAAGAAAATAGGCGAAATCGGAAGGTTTGGGGGTGAATGCTTCCGGCTTTTGTATCCGCCCCTTTCTGCCATCACCATGTCATAACGTCAGATGTAGGATCATACCGCTCCGCAGTCGGCTGGGGGTTCGGTGGAAAACGAACTGAACGATAGACCCAGTGACAAAGCAAAGGAGTACGCTTGCTGTCGGTACGTGCAGTACGGACTAGCGTTTTGGCTTTTACTGTGCTGGCGCTGGGCTTACGGTCATGTACCGTACACGGTGAATCGGCCCGATTAAGGCGCGCTGGTGTTCATGGCGCTTTTCGCACCTCCTCCGAGATAGATCTGCACTTCTCGGATCAGATTATTCTCCGATCCCGCTGCTGTCGTTGCCAGGCAGCATCTACGCGTCAACAAGACGCCAACATTTCATGATGTGATCATGTGTGATGCCAATTACGTGAGTAACGCACACGCCATCATTGTCGTCGTTGCGGTCTTTGGGCACGTCGACATCAATGCCAATAGGCGCGTGAGCAGCACACAGTCATGGAACAGCTAACAGATAATTGCCGCGTGTGCAGGCGACTTAATTGCTTGTTATATGATAGCTTTCAGTGTATCGTTTTTTATGCTGAATAGAGCGTCGCACGCATGAATCCCGAGTATCGCTCCAGATTGCGTTCATGTGAGCAAATGCAACGTGCAGCGCATTAAGATTTTGTACTCGTCTGTTAGGTACGCACTGGCACTTCCCAAAAGCAGGGTGCATTGACGAAACAAGTTCCAAATATATTATGATGTGGAACCAACAGCGAATCAAAGTTCAGTAGTGTCAGGAAGGGTTCTTATACAGCGTCTCAAATATCGACTTCCCTTTCTACGCACTTATAGCGTAAATCGAACAATAGTAGGGGATATTATTTTTCTCAATGCATCCCCAATGCGGTCTTCATAACTTGTCCATTTGATTCAACATATCACACAAGAGCTTGTGCAGCGTCTCTGGTCTCGGACTGCGCCATGCTCTCCATGACGTCGAAGCTGCAGCATCTCCAGGCGCAGGTTCTCGGTCAAGTAGTAATGGAGCTTCCGTTCAAATGCCTGGAGAAAATGTCATACACCGGCTTTAAGCCAGTTTTTTAGTTGAAAGATGTACTGTCGCTGCCTTTGTCGAGAATGGGTTTAACCGTCTGAACCAGAAGGGTGTTTCTCGCACAACCTGTGTAGTTATTTGAGCAAAACGAAATCGATTTAAGACACCCTGTACGATATCTTCACGGGCGGGCCGTTTCGACGCCGTACCTTCAGCAGTGTAATTACTGCCTAAGCACGGAAATCGCTGAGCTCATAGTGATTCATTGTGCCACCTGCCTGTTGACTACAGCTAAGCAGCATGATGCTACCCCACGATACAGCATGATGCTACCCCTTCACTCCCCAACAACCCCCCAGATGCACCCGATACAGCAATCACCCGCCAGATGCACCCCGATACAGCATGATGCTACCCTTGCAGCATGATGCTACCCCTGAATTCGTCGCAAGTACACACCTGCGTTGTGCTAAATGTTCGCAGTAAAATGACACGAAAGCGGAAGGTATGGCTTTTGAAAAACACCCTATCGTGTGCAGTTTCGGATCCGATGTGAGCAACAGGTTTGAGTAGCAGATCAATAGCAATAAAAAATGAAAGCAATGCCCCTACCGGCCCAGAGCTTGCATAGGTCTTCAGACACCCTGTGCCCTGTTCCTTAGGTAGTTGGCTAAACCAGCAGGTGGATGCCATTTTGATACCAATTTTAACACGGCAAAAGTACACAAAATCAGCAATTACAGAATATTTCGCCGATAATTTACTGTTTCCACCATCAATAACTATTAATTATCTATCATGTAATTTATACAACTCATATACTAGTTCCTAACCTGACCAAACAAAAGCACTTCAATCGTATCCCACAGCGTGTGTGAAGCGTGCACCGACGTTCAGTGAAGCGCACGCGCGCGCGCACACACGCACGCGCACACACTCAGACACACACACACAGACACAGACACAGACACAGACACAGACACAGACACAGACACAGACACAGACACAGACACAGACACAGACACAGATAAAAAAAAAAAAAAACAACACACACACACACACACACACACACACACACACACAACACAACACACACACACACACAACACAAACACAACACACACACACACACACACACACACACAACACACACACACACACACACACACACACACACACACACACACACACACACACACACACACACACACACACACACACACACACACACACACACACACACACACACACACACACACACACACACACACACACACACACACACACACACACACACACACACACACACACACACACACACACACACACACACACACACACACACACACACACACACACACACACACACACACACACACACACACACACACACACACACACACACACACACACACACACACACACACACACACACACACACACACACACACACACACACACACACACACACACACACACACACACACACACACACACACACACACACACACACACACACACACACACCTCTGGCAGCACACAGCAGTGCCGTGCCCACAAAGGCCGGCCAGTTCCGGAGGCCGATAGATTCGTGCGGCTCCGGCTCCTGGCGTGTCCATGTCATCTCAGAGACGAGGCAGACGCTGTACCCACTCTTCCCTGTCCGAGCTCGACGCTCAATCCATCAACCTCCCGGCGCTGACGCTCCAGGATTAGGACGCGGACCCGACACCGACAGCGTCGACGCGTGCGACACACTGTAGCTCGGGTAAAAAGGTCGGCCAGTTTCAGAGCGCTGTCGGCACGAGGGAGGCGCTGTCTTCCTGCCTGCTCCTGCATACGCGCAGTTCGGCAGCACTGTTACATCACCGCAGTTTTAACAGCATGACGTTAAAAGTTCAAAAACAGATGTGTAGGTATTAATGGGATCGGGTTTATTCTGCAAACCATTTGGATTTTTCTGCTTTCTTTGCATTGCTTTCAGTTTTGATTGCATTACAGGTCTTGACATTGCGGCTCTTTTTAATTAGATCCAGTACAAAAAAAAAAAAAAAACAAAACAAAGTCGGCACCATGATAATAAAGTTGCCTCCAAAACACTGGCCCAAAGAAGCCAAAAACAAGAGAAGCCTGCCATTTTCGGTTTCCTGATGCGCGGACTTGACCAATACGCAGATAACATGCCCTATCCAGAGCTGACGGTGGTCTCACGTGACGGTGACCTCTGCTGACCCGGGCCAGTTGGGAGTCAAGTCTGAACGGCCGCAGTGCCCTACCTCAGCGCATTTAAATGAAGAGCACCCCTGACAACGGTAGTGTTTTGACTAGACCCAGTCGACACCAAACCATGATCAACACGTCAGTACCCACACCATAAGCGGAACCAGGGGAGGAGTGGTTGACCCGCTGATCGACTTTCCGCGCCTCTAGGAATGTGGCTTCCCTCAGGATGGGAGTATTGGCGCTCCCACGAAATGTTTTGCTGTCTAAAAGTGTGGTGGCCAAGTGCCACCCCCAACCCCCCGTCCGGTAAACCTGGATCCGTCTATGACTCACGCGGAACTAAGTTTATAACTTATTAAGAACATATTTTGAGTGATCACGTAAAATATTTTTACAGATGAGTATGCTAAGGATTGTTAAAGGGCTGACTCTCGCCTTTATGGTAACACTTTATACTGTGCTTTAAGGTTGCCTCATTTTAATATCAACCGGGTGCCAGGTATGCAGGTGACTATTGTTTTCCCTGCTGTTGGAAACAAGCGTAACCCTTCTAGTTCCAAGAGCTTTCATATTTATGGAATAGAAAAAAACAATGAGCCAAATTCACCGTTAGTAATGGTCACAACAACGAAAGCTTGCAAAGCTCGCAATAGGATAAAGCATAGCCACTTTTGCAGGGATGAACATTTCAACAGAATCTAAAAAAACTTCTGGACGGGCGGCACACGCGAATGGTCGAGAGAAGTTCCTATTTTCAAGAACGAGTAAGACTTCCTACTTCAGGAGTTCCGAAAATGATTGCTGAATGTATCTATCAAGACAAGCAGCATGCTAGGAACATATGAGCGGACGTTATTTCGGGTCGTGTTGTTAGAGGAATACACGCACCATTTTCCGGCCGGCCGGTTCACCTCATCAAGGTAAACAGTAAAATGATGAGTGAAACATAATACTTGGAAGTACCTGCTCATTGGTCTCTTCAATAATCCCCAGTAAACAATGAAAGCATTAACACGCGCCCCGCTGGCGTCCCTTGCATGACGCGCCCCACTGGAGGGGAGGGGCAAGGGGGGCTGGGGGTTTCGCTTTTTTCGCTCCCCCTCCGTATCTCGTTCCCCACGAAAGCTAAAGGAAAATTACGGCCGGCGTTCGAAAGCTCTTGACAAGACGAAGAGAATTTATAAGGATAATTTTTATGTCAGGTCAATATTGAGGTCAGCATAGGTCAAAGAATGCTTAATAGGCTTACAACAGAGCAGTGTACGTTTCCCTCTCTAGATCTGTCCTCAGGGGAGCTAAAGCAAATCTTTATGCATCATTGGATTCCTCTCATCGCGGCAAATCGAATGATGTATAATATGACCTTGCTAGGTCAAATAGTCAAAATGACCTGACCTCGACCTAGGTCAGGGTCACAGTGAGCTGGTATGGTCATGTTGCATATCAATCGACTCCCCGTAAAAATATAAACACAATGCAAGCAAAATGGGAGCTTTAGCTCAATTCAGTGAGAAGTTATTGGCAAAACAATCACTCTCTGCTCCCGTGACCTGATATGACCTTTGAGAGTTCGGATGCTCAAAAACTCAACTTCATGGTCAAGATCGTGGTAAGAATAGACGGTTTGAGGATTTTCAGCTTTATCTACCCAGTATTTACTGAAAACGAGCCCATTCTATTTTTCACCATGGGCTTATAATGGGGTGACCAAAAAATTGACCCCACCTTAGGTCACCAATATCAAAATTTCGAGATAGCAGAGTTGTAGACCCTAAAAACCTTATCCTATTGTGGAAGTTTCAAACTGATCGGTTTGCTAATGTTCCCTGGGCGCTGCTTCAAACTCGTAGTTTTAGGTTTTGAGGTCGGGTCACTTGACCCTAAATAGCTCCGTGACCTGACATGACCTTAACTAAAAAATTTTGTCATATGTGTAAAATTGATCAGGGATAAGGTAACGTAAGCTCCGTTGCTCTGCGTGTCTTCGTTTTTGAGCTATCTGGGAAAAACCAGGGGGGCGAATTCCGCCCCCCCAGCGGGGCGCGTGTTAAGGCCAACATAATGCTAGGCATTAATTAGGGGGCGTGTGATGCATATTACATACATATCACCTGCGGGCATTCATTAATCATGCACTAACAATTCATCAATGAGTGGCTCCGTAGCTAATTCAGCTCTGTTTTGAGACGTGACGACACGCCCCGGCCACCTGTGGGTAAGCACGGCCTTGTATCCACCAATTAGCGAGCGAGGTGACTGGAGCATTGCCCCGAGCCACAGAGGTCGCGGGGGTCACGCCCGTCACCGTGGGGCGGCCGGTGGGCCGTCGCCGCAGGCTGTGGCCCTAGCAACAGCGGCAGCGCCGCCGGCCGCAGATGTCACGGAGGTCAAACGCGCGGTTGTCACTGGATGCATGTATTTGTAATGAAAGCGCGTACATTGGCGGGGATGACTTGTCGCGTTTCGACACACGGCGGGAACTCCGCTCGGTAGAAAGGCGTTAAAACTCGCCACTGAGCAGGCACACTCGATAAAGCGACTGTGCGGGTAAACAGATTGATGTGCATTCGGCGGGAGGTGGGGCGTCAGCGTCGGACAAGTGGTAAACAATACGTAATACGGAATACATGCGGTACGATCACCTAGGCGCGATTGCGATACAAACTATCATTGTGGTAACATGCGTGCATAGCCAATGGTATAAACATCCGACAAAGCGATACAAAGCTACTAAATCTACGTGGTCCACTCACTTAGGAGCAGCGCTGTGACCTCGGGTAACCCAGCGGCGGCGACCGATTTGAAGCCCTTTGACGAGCGCCCGGGTTCCCCGTACGCTACCATTACACTGGTCTCACTGAGCGGTATAATCACTAGTACTGGCTCTGCAGCGGGCAGTGCCCGCAGACTAGACGCATACAGCTCACGTTGCACACACACGCATACAGGCACGTGACCTGGCCGATGACCGCTACTGTTGATTCAGGATAATCCTCCCAGCGCGGAAGGACCAGGTACGCCGGTATTACAGTGTTCGAGTTCGCACACAGATGCAAGCAAGCCGGTTCATGGTCCCCATTATTGGCGGATGAGCACGTCTTCCCAGGTCACAGAGGCCACGGGCAGAGGTCACCAGTTAAAGCTGCGACCTCGGGTCGACAAATTTGCTTTTCTAAAACATGTCCACCAACACATTCTGATCGCAGAAACCTACAACTAATTCTGAATGTTATAAATCCGCTTCTGTTCAGGCCTTACAAGGAAAGTAAAACAATGAGCATGACCTCAGCTGACGCTTTCTATGACTCCAAGCCTCACTGTTGTGCAAAGGAAAAAAAGGGTTTCTCCTATATATTAGCAATGAGAGAGGCCCTTTTTTCTCTGCACGACAGCATAGAATTCGACCAAATATGGCCCTCGCCATCACAAATCCTCCTGAAACAATTGGAGCTGGATCGGATGGTTGATCGTAAGCAATAAAAACCGGCCGATCCAACCGCCTGCCTGCTAACATCACAAAAGCTCGAAACACACGGCTGACTCCGAGACCTCCCTGTCCGCACCGACAGATACATTAGCGTGAAGCCGTCACTGAAACAGTGTACACAAGCACACAGGAGCCTCGAGAAGAGTCTCCCGCCGCCGCAGGGGCGGCACAACGGCCCGGCCGCAGTGTCAACACCCTCAGACGACCTCGGCACCCCCACCGCGGTCTAACGCCCTGCATGGTGCGGTGACGCCGCTGTGGAAGAGGTCGTCACCCGGGCAACGAGAGCTGGCCGACGGTACACACTGGCAATGTAGGCGGCACACGAGCGCAGAGCGATGACTGCAGGCTCAGGCTTCCCAGACAGCCCAGAAGGCGCTTCCCCCGCACCAGCCACCAAAGCCACTTCAATAAGTTCAACGAGTGACTTAATTTAGTTGTGGCTGAGAGTGATTGGGCCAAATGGAATTGAAATGGAGTGGAATTCTGCTGAGGAATTGGAATCCACCACAGGAATGGCTTTTCTATAGCAACTTTATTTGTTGATGAAAGAGGAATTCATATCTTCAAAAATAGGCAATCATCTATTCATGCCGTTTTATCAAGATCGCACAACTTCAGCAAGAACGCCTCTTTTTGTGTATGAGCCTGCCTCAGAAACAATTGCCAACTATTCCTCCGCGCCCTCCCTTCGTCGCTGTATAATGTAATCATGGTTCAGCTCGCGCGTTCTTGATTTTGGATTTTCGGCGCCATGCCCAGCAGGGTGTGGACCAGACGCATTAGCACTGGCGGCACGAGGTAACGAGGTCTGCGACGGCCGGTTCCCGACAGTCGGAAGGCGATATCTTAATTCTTGTGTCACGAGTGTCAGTAAGCGTCCACTGTGTCTTCTTTAGTGTTTCTACAATTACAGCCTGCATGAAAGGCCTGTGCAACGAACGGATATTCATAAATACAATTACAATTTTGCATGCTGCGAATGTTTTTGCCGCAAGTTGATTGCTGCATCCTAAAGTAAACCATATGTTGCACAAACGCGAGAACAAAGAAGCCTCAGCATGTTAAGAAACTACCCTACCTCTCAGGTTCCCCGGTCAAAAGAAGGCATCACTTGGCAAGCCTACACTGACTCACCTGGAAACCCACACCTTCTGGGAAACAGCTGTAGACGCCTCACACGGCTCAATGGGTGCACCGACGCGCTGCTACGTTACAATGGGCTGACCGCAGCGCTGCGAGTGGCCTCAGGGGCGGATCCAGTCGGTTGGTTTGGGGGGGCATACCCATGTCAGCCTCCGGCTCAAGACGTTGAGCGGCGGTGGAGTCGACTGGTCGAACTGAACTGGTCCAGTGAATCAATTTTTACACAAACTGCTACTCGGCGATCGTTCAAAAAAACGGAAAAGACCTTGCACTTTTCTTTTGTTTTCAAAGAATTCTTTTCCACGCTCAAAGATGTACCCTCTACACTAGCAAATACGCCTAGATATGTTTTTACAGACAATTGTAAACACAAATTTGCTTTGGGGGGCTGCGGACGAAACACATTTGGTGCCCTCTGTTTCGATTTGGGGGCATGGCCCGACTGCCCCCCTGGATCCGCCGCTGAGGACCGTAACAACATTCGTTTGCGGTGCAGCACTGGGTCGAAACACTGCACGCCGTAACGGAGACTCATTCGAGAAGTGCACACACGACGCCCGTGTTGGTTTTTTTGGTTGTTCGTGACTACAGACCCGACGACTGGAATTAGACCCATCGTTTCCACTATTGATTTCCGCCTTCGGTTGTTTATCGCCGCGTACTCGCGCATAACGTGGCGTTACAGCGGCGGCTGGCGCGCGCCCGCCGTTGGTCGCCGGGCCCTGTCGCTGACCGTCGGCAGGGTGATTCGATATAGCGCAATAGGTGGCACGCCGTGGGCCGGTCCACCGGGCGGACACCGCCCAGCTCCCACCTACAACCACGCGCTGCTGGGCTGAGCAAGACGGCTCACCATCTGAATCTACAGAATTGGTGGGGCATGACACCGGATGGACATTCAATCACGTTTTCTTCGTAATCGAAGGCGAATTTTAGCGGTGACCCAGCAAAGACTGGAGAGACACCATGATGCCCTCGCACATCGCTGGTGAAAATAAACCCGAGCAGTAAAAAGGAACAAGGACAGACCGAATCCAATACCATCGGGATACAACGCCAAAAGAGCTGCTGGAAAGCCTGTCCTGAGCACGATCCCAAACAAACTCCACTATAAACAAACTACATTAAAACTAAGTGACTAGCGCCTCAGCCACAGGTGGGCCCCGAGGTGCTTCTCAATGTCATGAACGAGCCTCAATTTGTGTACTTCCAGTTGCACAAGGCCACCCCGAAACACAGTCCATGCAAGCGACCATAAAACAATTCACTCCGTAGGTACATACCCAATTTCGTGGCAATAAAAAGGTGGTAGAGAACATGATGCATAAGTTTAATAGCGTTTCCAAGAAGTAATTCGCGAGTTACGATCCCTGACAGTCTCATTTTTCCGCATTTACGAATGCCAGTCTATTCAAAACACCCTTTCAGTGAAGCGAAAATTCAAAAAGTTGAGGTCTATACAACTACATCCCGTTGCAATTTGCCCTTTAAAGCACAGTTGTAAGGTTGCTGTCACGCTTACGTTAAGAATAAACATCACTTGGACTGTCGCATCGCCTTCGAACGCCGCGGCATACGAAGTCAAAGGATACGGAAACAAAATCGAAATGTATCCTGCCGATTGAATTTTTATGCTTGCTTACATGGGCGGGTGGAGTTTCTCTGACCATACAGAACTTCTACTGCACTACGCTCTCTTCAAGCTACATGTCTTTTGCACGCCAGCAAGAGGCGGCCAATTCTAAATCTATCCGAAACTCCGCCGGTGGAATCACCATACCGAGAATGCCCACAACGAAAGACCTGACGGAATGAGCAAACACCTATCAGTACCGGGCGTCTCCGCTGACAAACGGCAATAGCGCGTGCGCCATGTGAGGTGCCTGCTTCCACCACGACGACGCGGCGTGGCAGCACGGGCCGGTCCAAGGCACAGTCATCTCCACCGCCACGAGGTCTGCCTGCTCTCCGTCACCGACAGCGTTCCTAGAGGACCGACTGGTGACGTCAGTGCCGCCCGGCCGAGCTGTGAAGTCAGCCTGGTCCGCACCGGCCACACGTACCTCCGCCGCAGGGCGCGCTCAGCAGTCGCTGGACGCCGCCGCCTCCGACGGTGGACTCTCGGCAAGAAGTGACGGCCTCTCAGGCTTGGGCGGTGGCAGCGGTGGCGACCCGTCCGGCACCGGTGTCAGCTCCTGGGGACGCAGACAGTCAGCTCCTGGGGAAAGCAGACAGTTAGCTCCTGGGGACGCAGACAGACAGTCAGCTCCTGGGGACGCAGACAGAGCTGGGGACGCAGTCAGCTCCTGGGGACGCACACAGTCAGCTCCTGGGGACGCAGACAGTCAGCTCCTGGGGACGCACACAGTCAGCTCCTGGGGAAGCAGACAGTTAGCTCCTGGGGACGCAGACAGACAGTCAGCTCCTGGGGACGCAGACAGAGCTGGGGACGCAGTCAGCTCCTGGGGACGCAGACAGTCAGCTCCTGGGGACGCACACAGTCAGCGCTGGGGACGCAGACAGTCAGCTCCTGGGGACGCACACAGTCAGCTCCTGGGGAAGCAGACAGTTAGCTCCTGGGGACGCAGACAGACAGTCAGCTCCTGGGGACGCAGACAGCTGGGGACGCAGTCAGCTCCTGGGGACGCAGACAGTCAGCTCCTGGGGACGCACACAGTCAGCTCCTGGGGAAGCAGACAGTTAGCTCCTGGGGACGCATACAGACAGTCAGCTCCTGGGGAAGCAGACAGTTAGCTCCTGGGGACGCACACAGTCAGCTCCTGGGGAAGCAGACAGTTAGCTCCTGGGGACGCAGACAGTCAGCTCCTGGGGACGCACGCGCTGGGGCGCCACAAGCAGACCGAGCTGGGACGCCAAAAAACATACACTTAGCACTGAGGCGTGGCTAACAAGCAAGACTGGGGCGTCACAACCAGAATACGGCACAAAAGCGCACCACCATGCGCCGGAGATGCTTGGGAGCTTTTCCCACACACAGGTGATATACGGAAGCGTTCCCACACACAGGTTAAACGCGGGAGCGCTCCCCATACGCTGTTGATAAACAGGAGTTCCCCACACCCAGCCATCCACACAGGAAGCGTTCCCCACACGCCGCCACCGGTGAGGTGTCAGGAGGCTGTCTGGGGTCGACTGTCGATGTTATGGAGCTCACCGCCACCACAACAAGCTTCTCCGGCATCACGTCGTCCGTCCGGAGCAGCGACAACTGATCTTGTTTGGACAAAAAACCTCAACATTCAAGAGCGGCCGGGGTGTAATTTCCATCGCAATCTTAGCTGAACGGAGGACAAACAACCGAATTTTCAGGCCGTGTGAAAATGAAGCAGGGAGCAGTGATCCCATTCCGAGATAATTGTGTGCCCTATGTTTTCTCTCTGCATAGCGCAGACAAAATGATGCCGGCTTCCATCCTCCGCTGCAGGCAAGTTCAGCTTAAAAATGGGTCTCCGGGCGGCAAGAGGAGTGCAGCTTTGTATGCCTCATTTTCAAACCAGCGCGCTAAAAGGAAAGGCACGTCCATGCGGCTGAACGAAATAACTTCGAGCCATTGAGTGCAATGGCTGGTAGCCATGATGAGAAGTTGCCAGCCGCATTCAACCACCACTTTGGCCTTCGATTCACACATGCATTCCATCCATGAGTTTTGACAGGCCGACTGGGATTCGAAACATGCAATGCCACTATACCCCACAGAAGGCAGATTCAAACACAGACTGATGTGGGAAGAGAGTAACATGAATACATGATGCGGTGGCATTAAGATTTTCATCTTGAAATGGGTGTTACCAGGTACTGACTGTCCGGGGACCACTAGGCTAAAGCCTAAAAAAACAAGAGTAACCACTTAAAAACGGCGTTGGGAATTAGATGCATAGGCAATCACATCGTCCTTATTTTTTAGGTTTCGTGATACGAATCACGACAGAACTGGGAGGAGAAAATCGCAAACGTCGAAGGGCTGGTTTGTGGTGAATATACTTATACATGAACTGTTGAGTATATTCCGCTTCTGAAGAACTTCAGCGATATTTTCACAGACTCAGTAGCAATACCCGTCAGACATTCTTAGCCGAAGGAAGACTAAATCGCGATGCGAAAAAACAGCCGTGAGCTGTCCCTTCACACCACCATCATCCAGCCTTCGTCTCAAGATCATTGGACGGTCTTAACAGTCGCAAAAAAGCATCAGAACCAGGTCATGTGACCTATATCTAGTTTTCAATGCCAAACACTCTTAGCGACCGTAAGTGTAGCCCGTGATCGAGTTTTCTGTCACGGCTTTACAGAAAATGTGTTCCTTTTAGGCGAGAGCTATTGTTCAAGGCACCGACATGTAATACACCTCTTTTTCCAAGTATTATGATTTTCATTATCTTCACCTTGTTTTTGCTGCAATCAAAAGTTTTGTTTTTGCTACAAATCTATTTAAGGCCAAGGATACCGGCGGCCTCGGTAGCGGGGGAACGCGTTCCGGAGTCAATTTGGGCTTACCTAAGGTCACTTGCTCCAAACGTACCTAAACTTATCCTTCTTAGCATATAATTTAGCATATATTCCCCAGATCTAAACAATATCACGACTTAGACTAAGCAGTGATATATGACAACCTTATCTTTCGTTCATTGACAAGAAAAGATGGAAAACCGTTAATGAGGAGTTCCCTGCAGTAAAATAGGAAAATGAATACAGCAATTAAATGTTTTTTACTAGTTTACTTGAGGTAGATAAATATTTGGACTCACTCAATAACACCAAAGCTATATCGTAGTTCATTTAAGCGATATTTTCGAAAGAAGCTCATGGGTTCCAAAGCACTCATGCGATAAAAGTTTAACTACGATTGGTGTATCAAAGCTTGAATCTGACACCTTATGATCGTTTATCCTCGAGGATGTTATTCTTGCCTCCCATTAAATTGACATTGAAGCGATTCAAGAGGGTTATTAAAAACATGCTATTTTTAGTCTGTTTACTAATCGCTAAATTTTGTAGGTCAGACTTCCGTCCCCTGCGCGAGAACGTTGAAGTTCGAGTCATGTGTCGAAAGACTGATTAATTCTGCCCCCGGGTACGAAGTTCGTACCGTGGAATTTAATTCCTGTCTTCAAATCCTGAGCACCAAAGCGCCAGCATCAAATTAATCATACATAGCAAGATATGTACCGTGCAAGCATAACATCAAATAACTAGAGCAACCGGTCAACAACTGAACAGATCAATACTCGGTGCTTCGTTAGATTGCATGCGCTGGTCCAGAGGGCTTAATTGTAAGCGCGATCGTGCCAGTTATTTCCACCTGACTTGCGTATCAGATACGAACAAAATTAGCCTGTCGATTACGCACCAGGGCACGACCTTCAGAATACGGAGTATTATCAACTCTGAAAAAGGTCTATCAAAATACGGAGTTACTAATTTAACTTATCTTCCATCGCGATTTCTAGGGGTCAGGAAAAATTGCTTACTACCAACGCAGTACCGTTTCCGTAGCTGCATCTATCAGCCACACGTTAAATAAAATCAGAGCCGGTATCTTTTATTTCTTTGACCCTGTTAAGTATATCACAGACCACGGTGGTTTCTAAATTACCAATGATCACGACACTCACGCTTAAAAACCCCCACCAGCCGACCACAAACAGGTGACCGAAGGGTCACCAGACTGCCCTCTGGCCAACACGTGAGCCAGCCTGCCGTCCAAGCCAACCAGCTCCACCACAAAATCCACCGCAGCGCACGCATCAACTATGCCGACTGCGTGCACACATACTCTCTCTTTTACGGTGTTTACCCTGCCAAATGACACGTGAAACGGCAGGCTGCAGCATCCCTGATCGCCGCTGATTGAACCGGCGGGGCAAAACACTAGAACCTGGGACGAGGAGAGAGCGCACTAAAAAGAAAGAAAAAAACGGAAAAGAGGTCACGCTGGATTCGGCTGGTTCACGACGGTGAACGCGATAACGCTGTCGAACTCACATGGGTACTCCATAATTCAAGGTGGTTATGATTTTAGCACCAGTTAAGAAACGTGGTCACCAGAAACGTAGACGTCACACAGTTGAACGTCTTGGTCAAATTGCCACTGAGCTTTTCGAGACGGATAGGATGGAAGCCGCTCAGGCTTCAGTCCTGAAGTGGTTTATTTCCCGCCTTGCGCTGATCAATAGCCGCCTAGAATGTGCGAATGAGGGAAGCCATCACGTCACGGGTCTCCAGTTCAATTCCTACCACCCGAGCGCCAGAGCACGCCAGCCTTTTAGAAAACTCTGAGAGCGGCACGTTTTATTAGAGCTCTTTTACTGATCATGTCAACCGGATAAAAACTTCATGCAGCAAAACGTGAGGAAGTGGAGCGGCGTGAGGTGAGTTTTTACACCTCTATGTTGTTCCGGCACGCGGTGTTCACAGGTGGTTCTAAAAAGTGTTACCACATCCAATCCACAGCTCCGCCAGCCGCGGCCGGCCTGCCAAGCCTTACAATTTCCCGTTGTAAAGAACACGGCATTGATAAAAAGTAGACAGGTGGCATCACTAGCATGCACAAGGTGGGGTATATTGGGACTTGCATTGATCATTGATGAGTAAGTCGCAGAGAGAGGTTCAGACCGGACCGTTTTAGAGGGCAGGCCGGGGACAGATGGTAATAAACATGGCGAAAAACATGCTTGTTTTCCGAAAGAAGGAATGGTGTGAGGGGGAGCAGCACGAAATACCTCTTGGATACATCGGTGTTGTCATGTCCAGACATGCAGCGGCGGATCCATGACTTAATTGGGGAGGGGGATAGGGGCTCGAGTCTCCCCTCACCATAGCTTTGCAACAGCCTCCGACTATGCAGTTACTATAGTCACTCCGACATTGAGGGGGGGCTTGAGCCCCCTAGCCCCCCTGTATTCGTCACTGCAGACATGATTCGACCGCGCTTGCCGTGCCAGATTCATTCTCCGCACCGGCGGCTCCAAGACTAGAGCCCAAGCCTAGATCTAACGAGTAAAGATAGAGTGGGAGGGGGGGTGGAGTGAGAACTTTAAACAATACACACGTCAGCCGCAGCGTTTGACAGGGACAAACTGCAACACCTAGCCGTAAAAACATCGCATTTCTCAACACCGTCACGATTAATCTCGTCTCTATGGGACCGTTTGCGGTGGGGACGCGGCCCGTTTGGTCCCGCTGCCCCACCGTCGCAGTGTGGGTGGAGCCCCGTTGGGTCCCGCTGCCCCGCCGTCGCAGTGTGGAAGGCGGTCCGTTTGGTCCCGCTGCCCCGCCGTCGCAGTGTGGGTGGCGGTCCGTTTGGTCCCGCTGCCCCGCCGTCGCAGTGTGGGTGGCGGTCCGTTTGGTGCCGCTGCCCCGCCGTCGCAGTGTGGGTGGCGGTCCGTTTGGTGCCGCTGCCCCGCCGTCGCAGTGTGGGTGGCGGTCCGTTTGGTCCCGCTGCCCCGCCGTCGCAGTGTGGGTGGCGATCCGTTTGGTCCCGCTGCCCCGCCGTCGCAGTGTGGATGGCGGTCCGTTGGTGCCGCTGCCCCGCCGTCGCAGTGCCCGTGGCGGGCCGTTTGGTGCCGCTGCCCCGCCGTCGCAGTGTGGGTGGCGGTCCGTTTGGTCCCGCTGCCCCGCCGTCGCAGTGTGGAAGGCGGTCCGTTTGGTGCCGCTGCCCCGCCGTCGCAGTGTGGGTGGCGGTCCGTTTGGTACCGCTGCCCCGCCGTCGCAGTGTGGGTGGCGGTCCGTTTGGTCCCGCTGCCCCGCCGTCGCAGTGTGGGTGGCGGTCCGTTTGGTCCCGCTGCCCCGCCGTCGCAGTGCCCGTGGCGGTCCGTTTGGTCCCGCTGCCCCGCCGTCGCAGTGCCCGTGGCGGTCCGTTTGGTCCCGCTGCCCCGCCGTCGCAGTGTGGGTGGCGGCCCGTTTGGTCCCGCTGCCCCGCCGTCGCAGTATGGGTGGAGGCCCGTTGGGTCCCGCTGCCCCGCCGTCGCAGTATGGGTGGAGGCCCGTTGGGTCCCGCTGCCCCGCCGTCGCAGTGTGGGTGGAGGCCCGTTGGGTCCCGCTGCCCCGCCGTCGCAGTGTGGGTGGCGGCGGCCCCGCCGCGTGTCACGGCACACACAGAGGCCGGCGCACCTGCGGCCGGCCGCATGCTGGCACCCCGTTACGTATTCATCACGTCAGGGCCCGTTCGCCTTTGGCAGGCACGATAGCCATCGGCCGGATGGCGTCCTCACAACAGCACGACGTCAGAGGTGGGTCCCGGGCAGCCGTGTACAGAGACAAAGGAAGGGCCAGGCCCAGACAGCCGCGCACAGAGACAAAGCGACTTCTCGACAATCCCCACAATGCCCGGATGAGAGCGGCGACATATTTATTTGATATAAGACATTGCTAATTCTCCAGTTACAGGATGTCTGCCCAGGTCAGCCGCACTGACCTTTGGGGTCAAATTTCTCGAATTTGCTTGTTTTTGGGCGCTCATCTCCATTCTTACACTTTTCCTGAAACTTTATTTTTCTTATGTCCCATCGACTGACCTATTTTCTCAGCATTTCTATTGCTGGAAAAGGATACAACAGTGATAACAACTCGTTCTGTTTAAAACCACCGATTTGTTGATCCCCAATTCTAACCAAAACTACTGGGCTTTAATCACCCAGACAGGCGACACGACCGGGAGTGCCAGGGCCAGAATTTGTTTGCTCAGAAGCGTCGTTCCCCCGTTGCATGTTCACACCGAGCGCGCGTCCCTTCCGAGCTTTCAGCTCCTGCGAGTCGACGCTAGCATCCAGCTCCCGCAACCACTGGCATTGGTCAAAGGCTTGCTTGAATGTTGACCGGAGGTAAGCTAGGAGCGTGCACAGAAAACCATATGCTGTAACACTACACAGACACACACAAGCTCGGATTACACGGATTCAATTACTGGCCACGACCCAGCCGTGCTCACAGTGCGCGGCGACTCACTCTCTCTCTCTCTCTCTCTCACTCTCTCACACACTCTCTCTCTCTCTCACCACCCTCTCTCTCTCTCTCTCTCTCTCTCACTCACTCACTCACTCACTCACTCACTCACTCACTCACCACTCACTCACTCACTCACTCACTCACTCACCACCACTCACTCACTCACTCACTCACTCACTCTCACTCACTCACTCACTCACCACCACCTCGCTCGCTCGCTCGCTCGCTCGCTCGCTCGCTCGCTCACTCACTCACTCACTCACTCACTCACTCACTCACTCACTCACTCACTCACTCACTCACTCACTCACTCACTCACTCACTCACTCACTCACTCACCACTCACTCACTCACTCACTCACTCACTCACTCACTCACTCACTCACTCACTCACTCACTCACTCACTCACTCACTCACTCACTCACTCACTCTCTCACTCACTCTCTCTCTCTCTCTCTGTCATGTGAGTGTGTGTGTGTGAGTGAGGGAGGACGGGACTTACCTCGGGTGCGGGTGTGCTGCTGCGGAGGCCGTTCTCGTCAGTGCTGACCTGCACGGACAGCATGCGGCTCTGCTTAGCCGGCAGTGGGGGCGGCACTGCCTCCTCGTCCTCCATCGTCAGACCTGAGGGGTATATCAAGGTCAGGGCACATCCCTGGTTCTCAGTCATCAGCCTGAGGGGCACACCGAACGTCATGGCATATTCCTCGTCCTCCATCATCAGGCCCAAGGGGCATATCCCTCGACCTCCATGTTAGGCCTGAAGGGCACATCCCTGGTCATTAATGTCAAACCTGAAGGGCAGACCAAGGTCAGGGTACATCCTTCGACCTCAATCATCAGGTCTGCAGGACAAGGACTACCAGAGCACCTAGCAGGTTCAGCAAAGCCAATTGCACTGCGTGAGACCCGGAGAGTCCGATAGCTAAACACGTCCGGATGTGGAGGACGGTACAGTACCAGGCTCAAAAAACTGTACACTACCGGCGTCCACAGTACCAGGACACGTCCAAGAGTCAGGACACGTCCCACACGGCCTAAAGAGTCAGAACACGTCCCACACAGCCTAGAGAGTCAGCACACGTCCCACAGCCTGGTCATCCAGGCCGAGTCAGAACTCCACAGGCCTAAAAGTCAGAAAGTCGCATCCATGGCCTAAAAGTAGAACACCCCCACCGCCTAAAAGTCAGAAATCCCGGCCAAGAGTCAGAACAAGCCCCACGCCAAAGAGTAGCACACCACACGGCCTAAAGCGCCAGGACACGTCCCACACGGCCTAAACGTCAGGACACGTCCCACATGTCCTACAGCGTCAGGACACGTCCCACATGGCCTACAGCGTCAGGACACGTCCCACATGTCCTAAGCGGCAGGACAGTCCCAGGCCTAAAGAGTCAGAACAGTCCCACAAGCCTAGAGAGTCAGCACAGTCCCACACGGCCTAGAGTCAGAACAGTCCTACAGGGCCTAGAGTCAGAACACGTCCTACAGGGCCTAAAGAGTCAGAACACGTCGCATCCACATGGCCTAAAGATAGAACACGCCCCACACGGCCTAAAGAGTCAGAACACATCCCAAGGCCTAAGAGTCAGAACAAGCCCCACACGGCCTAAAGAGTCAGCAACGTACCACAGGCCTAAAGCGCCAGGACACGTCCCACACGGCCTAAAGCGCCAGGACACGTCCCACACGGCCTACAGCGTCAGGACACGTCCCACATGTCCTACAGCGTCAGGACACGTCCCACATGGCCTACAGCGTCAGGACACGTCCCACATGGCCTACAGCGGCAGGACACGTCCCACATGGCCTACAGCGTCAGGACACGTCCCACATGGTCTACAGCGTCAGGACACGTCGCATCCCACATGACCCATAATGCCAGAGCGTTTGATACCCGTGACAGCGGCGTCAAAGCACACTCAAAACGGCTGGTAAGTACGATCTTAGATACTGGAACCCAGACGACTACGTATTATCGCCAAAACAAATCAAGTCAGAGTTAGGAGACTAAACTGGCTAGAAATGATGGCGTCCTGCCATGCTAATGCTACCGTTAGAAATGCTAGAAAATGTATCCACAGCACTGCAACGAACCGCTATCATAAAATAGGACCAGCAGATAAAGTTTGACAACAGTAATGAAACTGTTCAAACTTGGACCTGCTGAACTTTGATAAGTTCTCAGAATGCCAGCAGGAGGTAGTGCGCCATCAGCCAGTCTGGTACGAGCGATCTAAAACTCAACAAGATGATAGAGAACGTTTTTGATTGCGTGCATCTTAAACATTTCTCTTTACATGCTATGCTTATTTTCCACAGGCTTTTGTTCGTGCATGTTCCTTAGTTTTAGCAGCAGTTTTAAAACAGTTTTCACGGCGTCTTTTCGTTCGAAGGGTGGGCTTCAGCAGTCTTAACTCCTGCTGTCTTCTGCTTCTATCATCATTAGAAGGCTTTGGGTCATCCCAGCCACTGCTGAGCCTTGACCAGCGCTGAGACAGCTGCATCAGGTTACAACTCCCGCGTACTACACAAGCACACAGCAGCGTCCGTGGACGGGTGGCTGGGCACGCAACCCTGACTCTGACTCAGCCCTGACTCTGACTCAGCCCAAACACCACCGAGCTGGTGGCGGTGAATGACTGGATACCTCAGGAGGCGGGTTCTCGGGCTGCTGGGGCTCGGGCACGGGGGCCCACCTCCTCCGGGCTGTCTCCTTCCCAGGACACATCAGCTGGTGCGTGTCCGCTCCACTGGGGATTACCACCCAGCAACCGCCGCCGCTTTATTAGATAAATGGGCCCGACCGAGCCTGAAATAGGTGGGCTGCGCGGGACGCTGCCGGCAGACACGACTCGCTTCAATGGTCCGCACTAATCCCACGCTTGCCCCTGCTCCAGGAGTCGGACGCCGGAGAGATGCAATCCATGGGCAAAATAGTTTGTTAAGCGCTGTTTCAGTTTTTTTAGCCATTTTTCAGCCATTGTTGGGGACTGACGACAAACCAACCACCATGGTTATACGCCGTCGCCAACTCCGCCCTGTTGAGAGGAGAGTGGGGGATCGGGTCAACTTATTCAGAGGCCTTGCCGGGATTTGAACCCGGGACCTGTGACTCAGAAGACGTAAATGCTATCCACTGAGCCACTCATCCTCCTTTTCGTCATTGTTGGCCGTACCGAACATGAATAGGCCGTACCGAGCAAGTCTAACTTTAGTCGGAAATATGTATTCGGTCATAACATTTTGAGCAAATTAATTTTCGATGTGAAAACTACATTCCGAATTATTACAATCGAAAATTGGCTGCCTCCTCCTGAACTTCAAAACGACAAATACTACCAGATTTAAGCCAACGGCAACGTTTTGAATCCTTTCAAATCACCAAAATTGTTTTGAAAAAACTGGCCCAAACCTTACCGACCCTCCCCTGCCCATGGTTTGAAATTTGAGTTCCAATTTTATTCGCTTAGATATAGCATCAGATCGTGAAGCGCATCAAACACCAACAAACACGGAGACATGCAACTGTTAGGAAAGTATGTTCATGGTACCCATGCGTTGCAAAAGTTTTCGTTTGTCATTCTCGATTCATATCTTTTAGTGCTTCGGATTTTTTCTTCAACGAATGGAAAACTATGCCGGAGAACAGCACAACTAAATGCATGGATACCAAACTGAAGCTCGATGCAATCCAAAATCCTACCAGGGATCGATTGAAAAAGTGGCGGTCCTCCGAGAGCCACAAAAACGCTCATCAAAACCCATAATGGCATCCTAAGCTAAAGTGAACAACTCAACACTCACGGATCCATACTGCACCACTCTTCGTTCTAACTGCTCTCTAACGACATTTCGCTACATTTATGGCTATGACCGAGGCCTGTCCAAACAGGCCTGCTTGCCTTGCGAGCCCGGCAAAGGCATGCCATGTACACAGAGTGGATTTACAGCATGAGCATTACTGCTGCCGCCACATATTAGCTGGATGAGACGGCGTCTCTTCGCCCGGTATGCAAATCCTTTCCCATTAAGCACAAGCTCCGCTGAATCTGCTTCACAAATACCCGTCTGGCCGTGGGGCGGCCGGCTCTGCAAGCCGTTTACCGCGACAAACTGAGGAAATATCGAAATCAATCTGGCCGCTGGAGGTTGATGACGCACCTCGTTGACTCTCCTGATCGGCTAACCAGCTAGTTTTACGATAGACTCGGCGCCGGCGCGTGCTCGCGCCGCCGACTCGAGGGCCTAAACCCGCCGGCAAAGATTCCGCACACAGGGAGAGAGAGAGAGAGAGAGAGAGAGAGAGAGAGAGAGAGAGAGAGAGAGAGAGAGAGAGAGAGAGAGAGAGAGAGAGAGAGAGAGAGAGAGAGAGAGAGAGAGAGAGAGAGAGAGAGAGAGAGAGAGAGAGAGAGAGAGAGACAGAGAGCGAGAGACAGAGACAGAGCAGAGAGAGAGACAGAGACAGAGACAGAGAGAGAGAGAGAGAGAGAGAGAGAGAGAGAGAGAGAGAGAGAGAGAGAGAGAGAGAGAGAGAGAGAGAGAGAGAGAGAGAGAGAGAGAGAGAGAGAGAGAGAGAGAGAGAGAGAGAGAGAGAGCGAGAGAGAGAGAGAGAGAGAGAGAGAGAGAGAGAGAGAGAGAGAGAGAGAGAGAGAGAGAGAGAGAGAGAGAGAGAGAGAGAGAGAGAGAGAGAGAGAGAGAGAGAGAGAGAGAGAGAGAGAGAGAGAGAGAGAGAGAGAGAGAGAGAGAGAGAGAGAGAGAGAGAGAGAGAGAGAGAGAGAGAGAGAGAGAGAGAGAGAGAGAGAGAGAGAGAGAGAGAGAGAGAGAGAGAGAGAGAGAGAGAGAGAGAGAGAGAGAGAGAGAGAGAGAGAGAGAGAGAGAGAGAGAGAGAGAGAGAGAGAGAGAGAGAGAGAGAGAGAGAGAGAGAGAGAGAGAGAGAGAGAGAGAGAGAGAGAGAGAGAGAGAGAGAGAGAGAGAGAGAGAGAGAGAGATCATCATCATCATCATTTGGTGTTTTAGGGCGCGCCGACAACAAGGGTCATGTGGCGCCCATAACGCTAGACAAGATATGTATAAAAGAGTTTCAACATCTCAGGGGCTTAAGGTGTGTCAAGGGTAAAATGTAAATACACCGCACGTGCTTCAACAAGTCAAAGTGAAAAGACAGGTGATTACGTCCTAGGATGGTGAGTAAATGACATTAAATGAGACACTCTTTAAAAAAGCGGCAATAGCCGTGAAGTCCACGGTTGGATGCTCTCCAAGCAGCGAATCCAGTGAAGGCGACCTGTGAAAGTATCGCTGTCTCTCAACCTCAAAATCTCGACAATCCACAAGAACGTGGCGCACAGACAGGCGCTCCCCACAGCGAGCACACTCCGGCGGGGCATCTCTACAAAGTAAAAATGAATGTGTTGCGTGGGTGTGGCCAATGCGGAGCCTAGAGAGGATCACCTCCTCCCTCCTTGAACTCGCAGAACCTGAAAAGCGCTTACCGATCAGCGGTTTCAGGGCCCGAAGCCTCTGACCCTTTGGGTCCGTATCCCACCTGTCCTGCCATAATTTAGTCACGTGTTTTCGAATATGTGGGAACCAATCAGAGCAAGGGATCCGAAGGCCCGATGGTACGGTGCCCTGTGCTGCCTGCTTTGCAGCGAGATCGGCGCGCTCGTTTCCAACGATACCTGAATGACTGGGGACCCAGGCTAGTATAACTTGCTTTTTCTTGACATGCGTTCGGTGAAGTCTGTGTCTGATTTCATCTAGATAAAATGATGATGACGACTTAGTTCCGAAACACTCGAGGGCCTGTAGCGAAGATAGAGAGTCAGTGAATATAACACATCGGAGCTGTCTCGATAAAAGAATAGCGTCCAGGCAGCGTAGAATGGCGAATAACTCCGCAGTGAAAACCGAAGCAGCAGACGGTAGAGTGAAACACCTTGTAACATCATCACTTACAAAGGCACATCCGACACCATCCTGACCCTTCGATCCATCCGTATAAAAGAGCCTGTGGTTTGGATAGGAAGTCTGACAGTGCTCCAGAAAAACCTGTTGTGAGGCTACCGGAGTCAAATATCTGGTTTTTGAGACCAGGCTTGTGTCTACCGTTGGCTCAGCTACCATCCAAGGTTCGATGGACGGGGCCTGAAAAAGTTCCACCTGTTCCAAGTTAACTTGGGCGTCATCAAGCCAGCTAGCTATCCTGTAATCTGCGTGCCGGGCATACTGAGGAGAGTGTTCAATTTGACGCCGTTGTTCATGTGAGAACAGCTTTCGGAAGGTTGGGTGATTTGGGAACTGAAAAAGTTTTAGGGCATACTGCATGCCATGCATTCTGCGCCTTAGGTCCAACGGCATCTCACTTGCCTCCACGAGCATACTGGAGGTGGGAGATGTGCGAAAAGCACCGATTATTATCCTGATGGCGTGATAATGAACTGTGTCTAGCATGCGTTTAGAGCTTTCCGTGGCGGCATCATATGCTATGGAACCATATTCTATTTTAGATCGGACCAAAGATCTATATAACATAAGGAGGGTTTTCTGGTCCGCGCCATACTTGAGCTTGGTCAAAACTTTAAAGATATTTAGGGCTTTGAAACATCTATCCCTTAGATCCTTGAAATGTGGCACGTATGTTAATTTCCTATCAATGATTACACCGAGAAAGCGGGTTTGTTCTACTACATCTATGGCTTGTTTATACATTGTTAGGACAGGATCAGTGCAATCATTTCGTTTACGACAAAAATGTATGCATTTTGTTTTTTGCATTGAGAACTTCAAACCATTCTGTCCGCTCCATCGTTCCAACTTATCCAGAGCAATCTGCAACTGCCTCACGGCCGATAGTGTGGATGATGTCGTGACCCAAATAGTAAAATCATCGACAAAGAGGGCTGTGTTTATATTCGGAGGGATACCATTTGCTATATCGTTGATTGCAATTGCAAACAGCGCAACAGAGAGGACGCTGCCCTGCGGTGTTCCATTTTCTTGTGTGTATTCATCAGATTCTGATGTGCCAACGCGGTATCGAAAACGTCTGTTCTTAAGAAAATTGGACAGAAACCATCCCAAGTGACCTCGCACACCTAGATCGAAGACCTTCTGCAGGATACCGTGCCTCCAGGTGAGATCGAATGCTCGCTCAATGTCAAAAAAGACGGCAATTGTGTGCTGCTTTCTGCTGAAGCCTTTCCGGATAGACAAGTCTAAAGCTAAGAGGTGGTCAATGGTGCTTCGACCCCTCCGGAATCCGCATTGAATGTTCGACAGTAGATTATTGGTCTCCAAAAAGACATGAGGCGGAGGTTAACCATCTTCTCCAGCAGCTTGCAGACGCAAGAGGTCAGTGAAATTGGGCGGTAGTCCCCAGGTGAGCTACCTTCCTTACCAGGCTTCAGTATGGGGACAACAACCGCGTCTCGCCATTGCTCGGGGAAGTCATGTTTTACCCAGATGTGGTTGAAGATGTGGAGTAGAGATGCTAATGAGCTGTCAGGAAGATGGGAAAGCATTTCATTTCGAATAGTGTCAGGCCCAGGTGAAACTGGCCTAACAGAACGAAGTGCTCCTTTCAGTTCACGCATTGTAAATGGAACATTGTATGAGGCAGAATGGTTATGTCCGAAGTTAACATTTGTTTGCTCTGCTCGTCCGCGTAAGCGCCTGAAGCTATCGTCCTGGACATGAGAGCTACATCTCATGCTGAAGGCTGCCGCCATACGGTTCGATACTTCTTTTGTGTCAGTTATTTTGATGCCGTTATCATCTAATACGGGTGTGGATGTGGATTGTGACCTACCCTGAAGTTGTTTTACTCTGGTCCAAACCTGTGTAGTTGGTGTAAATCTATTCACGGTACACACATACTCCAACCACCACCTCCGCTTGGCATTTAACACAATGCGGCGAGCGAGTGCTCGGGCACGCTTGAAGGCTATAAGGGTCGTGGTTGTCGTACTCCTCCTCTAAGAACTCTAAAAGCCCGCTTTCTACTTAAAATGGCCTGCTTGCACTCGTGGCTCCACCAGGGAACAGGCGTTCGCCTGAGTTTGCCAGACGTCATGGGTATAAAAGTCGCTGCGGCCTCCAAAATCATGTTGTTAAAGTCTCTTACGCTCTGAGTAGCCGAAGTCGCAGAGGAGAGGTTCACCAAACCACACGCACTCTCAAAGCCAGTCCAATCTGCCCGCCGTGTGTTCCATCGTGGAAGATTTGTTCTGCAGACGGATGTCCGGGTTTGTGAGATGATAATAGGGGAAGTGGTCGCTACCGTGTGGGTCATCTAGAGATTTCCACCGGAGCTGGGCTAAGAGAGACGGTGTACAAATTGAAAGGTCTATAGCAGAGTGATTTCCAGATGGAAGAGATACGTGGGTGGGGCGACCGGTATTCAAAAGACATAGTGAGTTTAGGTGGAGAAAGCGTTCAAGTGTTCGACCTCGAGCACACGTACGGCCCCCAGCCACTCCCCACGCGGCGTTGTGGGCGTTGAAGTCGCCCAATAACATATAAGGGGTTGGGAGCTGATCAACAAGGCTGTTCAGATTATTTATGTCAGTGTTACCTCCCGGTGGTAAGTAAATGGAACAAACTGTCAGCTTCATAAAAACCAAGTCGGCCCGGGCTGCCACAGCCTGCAAGGTACTTCTTAAAGTGATTTGATGACATGGTATGGATGTGTGGACAGCTAACATCACTCCACCGTATGCTATTGTGGTGCTAAATACGTCTTTTCGGAATATATTGTACTGTCGAACTGAAAACTTACCACCTGGACGCAGCTTAGTCTCCTGGAGGCAAACAACAGATGGATTGTAAGCAGATAAGAGGCTCTGCAGGTCCGAGACGTTTGAACGAAGGCCTCGGCAGTTCCATTGTAGAAATTGTGTCATTTATTTAAAAGAGAACGGGCCAAGATTTACTGCGGGCGACGACGGGTCTGTCTAACCTTTCCACGGGGGCCAGAGCCCCCGGGTGGACCCTTAGCTGGTCCTGCCCCCGGGCCACCGGAGCCGGTTCCGAACCGGACCACGGCCCCGTCCAATCTCCAATGAAGTTCCTCGGGCACGCGAAGTTTGAGGATGGCCGGGAGGGCTCTCAGCCGGGCGCTTCACTGGGGACCTACCCCGTGAAGAGCTCTCAAAATTCCTCCGCACAGCAGCCACTGTGGAGAACGGAGTTTGGGAGGGGAGATGCGATGGCGTTGGCCCGGTCTCTGCTGTAGACGATGGCGCAGATGCAACCGGAGGCGCTGGAACAGCGCCCCCAGCGGGTGGTTCAATGGGGGACGGCGGGCGGCGCCTCCCTGTGGGGGAATGCTTGCCTCCCCGTCCCACAACTGTCCAGCTCCCTAAGTCGGCCGAGGGCTCGTGGCTGGACGAGTGACCAACAGGCGCCGCCTGCTGGTGCTCAGGGGTGGGGCCATGGCCCCGCCCCACACCCCGGCAGGAGCCGAGGACGGGGGATGGAGTCAGGAGCGTCGCTCCGCTCCCGCCCCCTCCTCGTAAGGAGGAGGTTGTGGAGGAGGCGCCGCCTCCGGCTCGGGAGACGGAGAGGCGGGCTGGCGTGCAAACACCAGCCCCATCCTCCCTGCCAGGCGAACAAAGTCCGATACTGACAAGGATCGGATGACCTCCTCCGGGGTCATCCTGGGAGGGGCCAAGGCCCCGGTACCGACAGCTTGAGCGTATGATTTCCGGGGGTGGGTGGCCTCGTAGGCGTCCCGAGCCTCCCGGAAGCTCATACGCCCCTTCACTTTGATGTTAATTATTTCTTTTTCTTTTTTAAGAGTGGGGCAGTTGCGATCATATGCAGCGTGTGCGACTTGGCCTTGGCCACAGTTGGTACAGAATGGGGTTTCAGCGTCACAGGATGTCGACTCGTGCTCCTTGGAACCACAACGTCCGCAGGTTCGGGTACCTCTGCAGGATGAAGTAGTGTGTCCGTACCGGTGGCACGTAAAACATCGCATTGGATTGGGAACGTACGCTCTGACTCTCTCCTTAACATATCCTACCGTCACCGACTCAGGCAGATCGACTCCATCAAAGGTAAGTATTATTGAGTTTGTGTCTTGCATTTCTCCTGCCTTCTTAATCCTGATCCTTTTCGCTGTCACAACACCAAAACAACTCAGTCCCTCTACAATCTCCTCATCACAAACTCCGGCCAAGTCGAAGCAGTTGATCACTCCTTTGACAAAGTTCTTTGTTTTGTGCGCTTCGATGCAAACATTTACAGTGACATTTTCTTTGTACCTTGATCGTGTTTCGTGAAAGTAAGGGTGGATGTGCTCAGTGCGCGTTCTGCATCACGGTGGTCAAGAAACTCGACCTCAAGAGTTCCATCTCGCAAGCGGTCACAGCGGCTGACTTTACCTAGGCGGTCACACGCCTCCTTTCTTTGGAAAGGGGACAGGCGAGACAGGGAGCAGCTCACTCCTCTTATGAGGAGGACGCGGGGGCGCGATGGCTTCGATTGGGAAGGGTTTTGGGAGGTGGCCACCTCCTGCTGGAGGTGGTGAGGGGGTTTGTGGAGTTTGAGGAATCCATGGAAAGATCATAAGGTTCGACCAGCCACGTGCGCCCCCTTCCAACGAGGGTGCTACAAGGCGAGACGACGCACGGGCTGGCTATACGGGGGAGACGCCGCCGTTACAGAGGGGGAGAGACTCACCAAACCCCCTGCCTCGACGACGGTCCCCCTTGCACCTAGCCTAGACGACCCCGGGCGGGGCACGGACACCCCTCCCTCCCCGGGTGAAATCGGGACCTCGCCAAGGGAGGGAGGGACAGCCGAGCCCCACCAAAGGTCGACAGACTTTTACAATGCTGCTACTCTTGTCGATGCCTTCAAGAGTTCCCCGCCCTTGCGGAAATCCAGACCAAAGTAGAGTGTTGCTAGAGGCACACGAACGAACACAGCGCCTACCTCAGCTCAGCTACCAGGACTCCTTCATCCCGGGGTACGGGTCGGTGCGCAGCTCACCTTAAAAAGACAGGCGCCCCCACACGGCCTCATCGGAGCAGGCGACTACCACCTGCTCGTCACAACTGATTCCCGGCTGGTCCGAGAAACCGAGCCCCCGCCCGCAGGGCCGGCGATTAGAGGGATCCAATCGCCAGCCACACGAGCCGGAGGCCCACATACACCCAGACCATCCAGGAATCATAGGCACGTGCAAGGACGCCCATGATACTGGGAAAAGGTGGATAACTGGGAAGTTATGAGTTGGAAAAAGGAAGCGGCTCGGTCTGCGCTGTCCAGCCCAGCCGCGCGCCACACGCGACCGAGATGTCCACACTCAAGACGAGCAAGAGTGCACACATCCCCACCACACACGGAGACACGCCGGGCTAGACATCGCGGACAGTGGATAGGAGCGGTATTTAGGAGTGGACAGAAAGGATACGGGTGGAAAGGCATGGATACACAAGGAAATAAGGAAAGAAGAGGAAAAGGAACAAGGAGTTGGTGGGATTTGGAATTTAGGAAGGCCAGGAAAGGATGAGGATGGCAGTTTCGATTTGGCCTCTCGCCCGAAGGCGGGGGCGAAACCCATCCTGCCAACTGGGGTCGCGGGTGTCGTCACATCCCGTACCCAATTATCCATGTGCCGGACCAGTCAGCAGGTGCCAACAAGTCCAGCAGATGAAAATTGGTCCCCTGCGGGAGAGAGAGAGAGAGAGAGAGAGAGAGAGAGAGAGAGAGAGAGAGAGAGAGAGAGAGAGAGAGAGAGAGAGAGAGAGAGAGAGAGAGAGAGAGAGAGAGAGAGAGAGAGAGAGAGAGAGAGAGAGAGAGAGAGAGAGAGAGAGAGAGAGAGAGAGAGAGAGAGAGAGAGAGAGAGAGAGAGAGAGAGAGAGAGAGAGAGAGAGAGAGAGAGAGAGAGAGAGAGAGAGAGAGAGAGAGAGAGAGAGAGAGAGAGAGAGAGAGAGAGAGAGAGAGAGAGAGAGAGAGAGAGAAGGAGAGAGAGAGAGAGGGAGAGAGGGAGAGAGAGGAGAGAAGAGAGTGAAGAGAGAAGAGAGCGAGAGCGAGAGCGAGAGAGAGAGAGAGAGAGAGAGAGAGAGAGAGAGAGAGAGAGAGAGAGAGAGCGAGAGAGAGAGAGAGAGAGCGAGAGAGAGAGAGCGAGAGAGAGAGAGCGAGAGAGAGAGAGAATCAAACCATGAGGTTATATATCCGGTCGTACACATGGCTACATTTTGAATAATTTTTTATTTGAACTGGAGTATTCCTCTCATACCTACGCGACAATCAAGTCTCAAACTAAAATGTTTAAGCATTACCAGTCTTTATTTTCCGCTGTCTTCGTAAGCCTTCCACGATTTGCATCACTCTTAGTCAGACCACTTTCCGGAGTTACTTTGATCTCGCCATCTCCCTAATGCCTCCACCCGGCCCAGCACATCGGGTATTTCGCCCGGCCCAGCACATCGGGTATTTAGACGCAGCACATCCAGTATTTAGAACGACGTTAAACGGACCAGCAGCACCCGACCGCGCCCGCGTGCCACGTAAAATACGACACTATAAAAATGTCGGCGCCCACACCAGCTGGCGATACGTGGGAACCAGCATGCGGGCGGCTCTCCTAACCCGCTCCTGGGCCGGACCAACGAATCCAACCTTCCACGGGGATGCGCAACCGAACCCCAGGTCTTACCATACATACGTGAACAAGGCATTTACGATGGGGGGGGGCAAGTTCCGGCGGCATAGTGGAGAAAGAATGCATCTAGGGGAAAGTTGGGAAGAAAGAATTCAGGGGATATCGGCCGGAGAGCCATGGGTTTTACTTCTCAATCCTAGTTTGGGCAGAAGGCGGGAAGGACAAGCGATGTTTCAGGGAGTGCCAGGATGGTGGTAGGGGGTGGGGTGGATTCTCGATCTCCCTCCCCTCGAGGAGCACACATTCCGCTCTGCTCTCTGGATCCGTCTATACTAAGCAAAAAATACCGACTATAGTTCCGTTTACCTTCCCTTAGAGCCACCCGAGTCACCTTTCGCGCCGCAGACTGCTCATTTCTGCTTCAGCTAGGGTCAGATCGAATGCCCTTCAGAGGCGCCTCGAACGCCCTTAAATTGTGCAGTATAGGCACCTTAAAATTGACTTTAGAGGGTGATCTTGGCGGAGGCAGCCTGTTCTCCCTCTTCTTTCAGTGCTTGCCTCCCCAGCCAGACGCAGGCTACAGCTGGTCCATTTGACCGACCCTCTCCAGGCGGCGGCACCCCTTTCACGAAATTTGCTCCGTTACTGTCCATTGAGCTGTTAAAATACCCCCAACCTTTACAAAAAGCCTCGGGTAGGCATCCTCTTAAAATAAACAAAAGGCTCCCCTGTGTGGTAAGGGTCGTCCCCCTGATACCTAATCTTCCACTCCATATCTTTTTAGATCGTTCGCTGACTTCAGTGAAGACTGACGTGCGCTGGCTGGCCTTCAGCATCAGTCGAGTGATAATTATCAACAACAGGCCAACACGGTACTTGTTGCTGAACATCTACACACATGACATTGTACGGAGAGAAAGAAAACAATACAGATAGCCTTTTATCCCTCATTCCTATTTGGTTTCAACGTCTAATGAGATCGATCACCGAACTGTTACCCTAGTGCAAGAGAGGGGGCGAGGGCTGTTTGCACACCCCTCCACTTTTTCGAAGAAGCCCCCCAAAAAAAAACTTATCCAAACAAAAGAAGTGTAAAACAAAACATGAAAGAAAACAAACACAAGCTAATATTAATAACAGAAAAAGATGAAAGATGCATTCTTAATCCGCCATCTATATCACATGAAGCCCAATGAGTGCCAAAAGTTGTAGCAATATGATTTTTTTTAAATATCGATGACCAAAACAAAATAAGTTAATATCAATAACAGAACAAGAGAACAGAAAACAGTCTTAATCCGAAATTTATATCACATAATGCCCAACAAGTGCCAAACGTTGTCGTAACGGGTTTTTATATCGATGACTTAGCGTGATGACATCTCCTTTCCACATGCAAGGGGAAAATGTGACATGTCCAAAAAAGTTCAGTTTGAACTTTTAACCTGCGAAATCTTAGAGATCGTCTGTAGTCACTTAAGTAGAGTTTCAGACTCCAGTCAATAACTTTGCAATGCATGGTGACAGAGCTTTTATTTCGAGGTCGTCGTGTTCATAGTAGCATTCTCGGTCGATTGTTATGCATACGACCGACCATCAGGTGACCTTACATTGCTTTTGGATTGGAACATTTTTACATTTCGACCCAACAAGGTCATGTAGGACATAACTGGTCTTGCGGTAACGACAGGAGTAAAAAAAGTGGATTAAGATTCTCAGCAGTTGGACCCAACAAATCTGGCACGTATAAATTTTCGCGACCAGGACCCGGTCCCATTTTCAAGCAGTTAACATAACAAACATACTATGCAACCGGCAAAAACTTTCATTTAGCAGCACCCTTAACGGGACAGTCATGCCCACACATTCCCTTTCATATACCCCACGGTATGGTACGGCGAGACAATTCCGAGTTTTCGTGACAGGGGGAAGGTCTTACTCGGCCGCCCCTGTCCAGTAGAACGGGCAGGGGGGGCGGTAATCCATCGGCCCTGCCGGACCGGGCCTGCGTTGATCGCAATGCCGGGAGGTGGGAGGCCCGGCGTGCCTTCTGCACCACACGCACCATATTGACGGCGGCCGCAGACTTTAATATGGCCCGCCACGGCGATCACGCCGGCCTCCATCACATCATCCGTCCCAACCCCGCATCACACTCAGAATAGCCAGCACAAACAGCCATCCCAGCTCCGTGTCACACTAAATAACCAGCACAAACAGCCACCCAGCTCCGTGTCACACTAAATAACCAGCACAAACAGCCGTCCCAGTCCCATGTCAAACATAGAATAACCAGCACAAACAGCCATCCCAGCTCCGTGTCACACTAAATAACCAGCACAAACAGCCGTCCCAGTCCCATGTCAAACATAGAATAACCAGCACAAACAGCCATCCCAGCTCCGTGTCACACTAAATAACCAGCACAAACAGCCACCCAGCTCCGTGTCACACTAAATAACCAGCACAAACACCCGTCCCAGTCCCATGTCAAACATAGAATAACCAGCACAAACAGCCACCCCAGCTCCGTGTCACACTAAATAACCAGCACAAACAGCCGTCCCAGTCCCATGTCAAACATAGAATAACCAGCACAAACAGCCGTCCCAGCTCCGTGTCACACTAAATAGCCAGCACAAACAGCCGTCCCAGCTCCGTGTCACACTAAATATCCAGCACAAACAGCCATCCCAGCTCCGTGTCACACTAAATAACCAGCACAAACAGCCGTCCCAGCTCCGTGTCACACTAAATAACCAGCACAAACACCCGTCCCAGTCCCATGTCAAACATAGAATAACCAGCACAAACAGCCACCCCAGCTCCGTGTCACACTAAATAACCAGCACAAACAGCCGTCCCAGTCCCATGTCAAACATAGAATAACCAGCACAAACAGCCGTCCCAGCTCCGTGTCACACTAAATAGCCAGCACAAACAGCCGTCCCAGCTCCGTGTCACACTAAATATCCAGCACAAACAGCCATCCCAGCTCCGTGTCACACTAAATAACCAGCACAAACAGCCGTCCCAGCTCCGTGTCACACTAAATAACCAGCACAAACAGCCGTCCCAGTCCCATGTCAAACATAGAATAACCAGCACAAACAGCCGTCCCAGCTCCGTGTCACACTAAATAACCAGCACAAACTGCCACCCAGCTCCGTGTCACACTAAATAACCAGCACAAACAGCCGTCCCAGTCTCATGTCAAACATAGAATAACCAGCACAAACAGCCGTCCCAGCTCCGTGTCACACTAAATAACCAGCACAAACTGCCACCCAGCCCGTGTCACACTAAATAACCAGCACAAACAGCCGTCCCAGTCTCATGTCAAACATAGAATAACCAGCACAAACAGCCGTCCCAGCTCCGTGTCACATAAATAACCAGCACAAACTGCCACCCAGCTCCGTGTCACACTAAATAACCAGCACAAACAGCCGTCCCAGCTCCGTGTAACACTAAATAACCAGCACAAACAGCCGTCCCAGTCCCATGTCAAACATAGAATAACTAGCACAAACAGCCATCCCAGCTCCGTGTCACACTAAATAACCAGCACAAACACCCGTCCCAGTCCCATGTCAAACATAGAATAACCAGCACAAACAGCCGTCCCAGCTCCGTGTCACACTAAATAACCAGCACAAACAGCCGTCCCAGTCCCATGCCAAACATAGAATAACCAGCACAAACAGCCGTCCCAGCTCCGTGTCACACTAAATAACCAGCACAAACTGCCACCCAGCTCCGTGTCACACTAAATAACCAGCACAAACAGCCACCCAGCTCCGTGTCACACTAAGCAACCAGCACAAACAGCCACCCAGCTCCGTGTCACACTAAGCAACCAGCACAAACAGTCACCCAGCTCCGTGTCACACTAAATAACCAGCACAAACAGCCATCCCAGCTTCGTGTCACACTAAATAACCAGCACAAACAGCCGTCCCAGTCCCATGTCAAACATAGAATAGCCAGCACAAACAGCCGTCCCAGTCCCATGTCAAACATAGAATAGCCACACAAACAGCCGTCCCAGTCCCATGTCAAACATAGAATAGCCAGCACAAACGGCCGTCCCAGCTCCGTGTCACACTAAATAACCAGCACAAACAGCCACAGCTCCGTGTCACACTAAATAAAAGCACAAACAGCCGTCTCAGCTCCGTGTCACACTAAATAAAAGCACAAGCAGCCGTCTCCGCCCCAGCGCCACACTCAGAACAATCAGCACATGTCCCGTGCCGGCCAGTTTCATATGGAGCCTCCGCCGGGCGGCAGAGCCGTCAGCAGGAGGCCACCACCGCCGGCGAGTCTGCCGGTCGGTATTGACGTGCCGACCATCTGCGCCGCCGAGGGTCATCTTTCAACAATCGCACCGGCACAACACCGGCACTATCCATTCATTCCCGGCCGGGCTGGCGTCACGGCGGCGTACTGCGTCAGGCGCATGGCCCGTCGGATAACGACGCCCCGCGACAGCCGTCGGCAATTACTGCGCAAGATAGGACGGCACATGCGTAACAGCTGCCGACCTTAGCAAGCAGACAATCAATGAAAGGGAGCATGGGGAACACTTTTGGAAATAGAACCCCCGGATCGAGTTAAGTTCCAAGTAGAATTTGATTGCCGTACGCGGAGAACGGCCCTCCCAGCCAAATTGTCGCCCGGCTGACGTCAAACTTCATATCAAAGTATGCCGCGTTCTGTTTCAGTTATACACCCACGGTCGTTGAGATGACAGTGGAGCCCATACTTACTTTATTTAGCACTTACTTTACCAGCTCGGGCCTTGCCCACAGCCAGCTAAAGGGGCCAGCGAGCCGGCTTCTCTCTTATCGCGGCGGCAGCGAGGCGATGGCGAAAACCACGATATCTTCCCCAAATAAGTCAAATAGCCCACCTAAGCCACTTAACCAACAAACGCACACTCTTTCAAAGCCCGGTGTACCTTTGGCGTTTCATTCTCGTCCAAACGCAGTCGCAGCGTGTGCCCACGCATTCCCTCGCACTCCCTGAGCTGATGTGGGCGGAGGCTGTGTACTGATATCAGTAGCGTTTGGCCCGGTGAAGAGTGGAGCGCCGTCCCACGTCAAAACACCCACAGTGGACAGTGGTGGTGTCAAGCCTCACTATTTCCGAACAGACGACCGCTCCGAGTCCGATTGGATTTGCACTGCGGAGTCCGGAGAAATTCCCGACCAGAATATATGTCCGAGATATTCCCGATTAGAATAAATGTCCGAGAAATTCCCGACCAGTATATATGTCCGAGAAATGTCCGACCAGAACATATGTCGAACCCACGAATTGTCGAATGACCAGAATATCGTCGAAATCTAACAGAATATCGTCAAAATTCGACCAAAATATGTCTGTCGATCAGAATATTCGAGCCCGACAAAATATCGTCCCAGACTTCAAATCAGAATATTTGTAAATGCCCAACAGAATATTCGAATGTCAACGAATATCGTCGACAAATGTCCGATCAAATATCGTCCCAGAAATTTCCAACCAGAATATCTGTCCAAGAAATGACCTATCAGAATATATGTCCGCGAAATGTCCGGGAAATATCCAATTTAGGAAGATAATTACACTTAAATAATAATGTACAAAACGTTGACAAAACGATTCAAGTAGTACCACAGACAGTTGTGGCCCGGCCTACCAATATTATAAGGCAAATCTGAGTCGGAAAACCAACTGTGGTGCAACAAATGTCTCAGGTAAACGCAGTCAAGATCCGCGCGGTGTCCGATAATCCGAGGTCTGTCCGTCCAATTTCCGAATATCTGACACACATTTTTCCGTCTGACATCGGGCCGGCGACCGACACCTCTGGTGGGCAATGGCAAGGATGTCGGGCGCCACACGGTAGCCAACTGTAGCCGCATTGCCGAAGACGACGTCAATGTCGTCATGAGCCTCCGACAGCCGCCTAACAAGGCATCATCAGAGCAGTCAACAACGACGACACCCCACCCGGCCACTGAGACAATGACAGTGGAATTAGCTCGGAGAGCCAACACGACCTGACTGAATGGCAGACGGGTGCCGACGATGTAGCCGGCATCCTACGCCAACCACGCCGTCCGGCCACTGTACATGTGACAGCCTCAGCGATCCGCGCCCTGATGCCACCGAGGCGCAACTGCTCACCGACTGGGCTGACTACAAGACCCGCATCACACCCCATGAAACCCTCCCCAGGCCCACAGCACTTTAAAGTCACCTCTGGGAGCCGTAAACTCAAATGACCGATCGTACCCAAAGCCTAGTTCACAGCGTAATGGACGCGCCCACGCAACATTTCGTGAGTGGAGTCCACGCGTGATGACGCCATCTAGTCCTGTATATCTGCATATATCCTCTCCATTCATGTTAGGCAAAGGCAGGCAGATAATTCGAGCGGACGGGAGACGGGTGATAGCTGTCCAACTCCACTGAAGAAACAGCCAAAACACTTGCCTCGATCTGGCCAAAAATACCAAAATGACACATCCGCGACTCTAACGACGTTAGCCGACTAATATCGTGACGAACGAGCCACACTTCCGTCTCAGAGGCGGCACATTCGCACCGCACTGGGCAGGCGCGCAGCCGACAAGTGCTATGACTCCCCGCCGACTGGGGCGCGTGCACCGCCACTGCCGGGCTTGGCCCGCGCCGCAAAACCGCGGTCGGTGTGTGTCCGGGAATATCGTTTTCTCGTTGAAAGTGTCGAAATATGTATGGTAAAAATCACAGAACGCAAGAAGAAAGTGCGAGTCAAAACACGCCAAACTCTAATATGGCCCCAGGGCAATGACATTCGAAGACATCCTCCTTTCATACTTTTTCCGGCGCATTTTTGGTAGTTCTTTGCATATTTTGGGCACATACTCGTATCTTTAGTATATGCAATCTCTCGAATCACCTTTTATTGTACGTTAATTTATCATGCTGATTTTTTCTTCTAATACACATATATTGACACGCAAATTCAAGTATTGAGTGTCTCGTATACAGTAGGGTTATGTTTCGTTGAGTAATGTAAGAAGGCCAGGTAAGAACAGGAAGCCACGAGTACAAGTTAACCTCAGGGCGGTGGAGGTCTGTGGTCCACGGGACCCCTTCACAGGGAACCCCAAACAAGGCAGTCTCCTACACTGTGGCGTAGTGGGAGCATAGAGACAGAACAATATTGATAGCTGCCAATAATTCCGGCGCGTCAAGTATTAACAACAAAACAACAGTTCAGATAATTCCACGCCCCTCGCCAACTTTCTCGGGAATAGAGCGACCCTGTAAATCTGGCTGGTTTTCTTCTACCTCGCTGAAGCAAACCACTAGTTCAGTGAACTGATTCCTAGACAGTAGAGCAGCGACGCAACCATGACCGCTGGAGCGCCGTACTGATGGCAATGTACCCGCATTTTCCCCAGCAGAGGTTTACTATTGCTGTCTCGCAGCTGAAACACACGATGGATGCACAAAACTAACAGGTAAATCCTAGCACAATAAATCATCTTTCGCGTTTTCTAACACTGATGATGTTTTTCTTCGAAACGCTATTAAAAAAACATGCTCCTTCTGCCCTTTGTTTAACTTGGCGCTAACTTTATCAACACATGTATCTGGATAAGGTGGCAGCCGTGGGTAGCGGGTGGTGGCGGTGCTGCCCTCTACCTGACGGAGGGGCCCCGGCTGGGACGGCCACGTGCCGCCAAGCAGACGCCGAGGGCTCTCCCGACAGCCCGCCGCCCAATTAGACGCCCACCCCGCCGCCCTGCCCCCCGCCTTAGCATACCGGCGGCCGAAACAAGCCGGAGGGCAGGCCAGCACTGAGCGCTAACTCACTCTGATGAACGGGCTCTCTTTATCCGAAACATCCGGCTTGGTTGAAAGCACAGAACTTGGGGAAAGTTTAGGTTACGGCAGTGAATTGGCACAATCGACGCAAATAACACCCTCGGCGACTGTATGCACCTGATCCTGGTATCACAGAGGAGGAAAAACTCAACTAGGTATTCCAAGCCGAAATGAGCCCGCGAGAAATCAATGTTTTGTGCAGTTTGGCTCTGTGCCAAGGCTTCAGATCTCCAGAGGACACACTCCGGAGTACGGCACGTTCTACGTCCGCGGAGGCAGCAGTCTGTGGCGGCGCCGCCTGTGCACACTGGCCGCATCAGCTGCTGAACTGGACCGCCACTTCTTGGACTTTTGGACCGCACAAAGCCTACCAGGTGGGTGCCAAATCCTATCGTGGTGGAGCCGATATTCGTACCCGGGGGGTGGGGGACGGGTGGGAAGTTACATTTTAGAAGGGGGTGGTAGGGGGAGCCCCCGTGAGCATTTCAAGGGGGCACCGAGGGTCGATAGGTGGGCAATGTCCTTGTCCCCTAGATACGCTTACGACCTATACATTTACCCCGGATACCCGAGCAGCTTCAGTACGCTCTACTTACGTACCGAGCACGGGAACGGACTTATCAACTCATGTATCCAGGACTCTGCCCTCAGGACTTCCGTTTACATGAGCCGGTAAGTCCGTTCTCGCGTCCGATACGTAAATATAGCGTACTGAAGCTGATCATATATCCGGGTTGGTCCATGCCGCAAGTAAAGCCCAACTGAACATTTTCGGGTGGATATCTCTTCTACGGACATATTACCTTGTGGTTGAACCCCAAACAGTATAGCGCAACAACGTGCTTCAAGCATGGGCAGCGCCCCGGAGTCGCGAGCGAGCGTCCAGCTCTCGTAACTATTACAGACGATTCCTCAGTAATCAGCAAGCAAACTTAGCCGGAGAATTATGGCTCTATCTATCAGTGAAATGTTTAATAAGATTACTTTATATTTGTGTTATGCATACATTTGAGTGTGCGTTTTCCATCATCGTATTGGCTTGCTACGAGTTCCAATACTAAGAATCACGTGAGCTGAGGGTACAGGTACAGGGGTACTCACCAACAGCCACGTGAGCTAAGGGTACAGATACAGGGGTGCTCACCAGCAGTCACGTGAGCTATGGGAACATGTACAGCGGTACTCACCAACAGTCACGTGAGTTAAGGGTACAGGTACAGGGGTACTCACCGACAGAGTCGCGTGAGCTAAGGGTACAGGTACAGGGGTTCTCACCGACAGAGTCGCGTGAGCTAAGGGTACAGGTACAGGGGTACTCACCGACAGTCACGTGAGCTAAGGGTACAGGTACAGGGGTACTCACCGACAGTCACGTGAGCTAAGGGTACAGGTACAGCGGTACTCACCGACAGAGTCGCGTGAGGTAAGGGTACAGGTACAGCGGTACTCACCGACAGAGTCGCGTGAGCTAAGGGTACAGGTACAGGGGTACTCACCGACAGTCACGTGAGCTAAGGGTACAGGTACAGGGGTACTCACCGACAGAGTCGCGGAGCTGAGGTACAGGTACAGCGGTACTCACCGACAGTCACGTGAGCTAAGGGTACAGGTACAGGGGTACTCACCGACAGAGTCGCGTGAGCTAAGGGTACAGGTACAGGGGTACTCACCGACAGTCACGTGAGCTAAGGGTACAGGTACAGGGGTACTCACCGACAGTCACGTGAGCTAAGGGTACAGGTACAGCGGTACTCACCGACAGAGTCGCGTGAGCTAAGGGTACAGGTACAGGGGTACTCACCGACAGAGTCGCGTGAGCTAAGGGTACAGGTACAGGGGTACTCACCGACAGTCACGTGAGCTAAGGGTACAGGTACAGCGGTACTCACCGACAGAGTCGCGTGAGCTGAGGGTGCTGGTGGAGGGGGTGCTGCGGAGAGGGTACTGTCCGCTGCTGGGCCGCGTCAGGCGCCGCTCCCGCTCAGCCTCCGAACGCAGAGGTCGCGCCGGCCGCAGCTGCCGGCGGGGCACAGGTCAGCCGGGGTGGGACACAGGTCAGTCGGGGTGGGACACAGGTCAGTCGGGGCGGGACACAGGTCCGTCGGGTCGGGACACAGGTCAGCCGGGGTGGGACACAGGTCAGTCAGGGTGGGACAGAGGTCATCCGGGGTGGGACACAGGTCAGCCGGGGTGGGACACGGGTCAGTCAGGGTGGGACACTGGTCAGCCGGCGGGGACACAGGTCAGCCGGGGAGGAACACAGGTCAGCCTGGTGGGACACAGGTCAGCCGGGTTGGGACACAGGTCAGCCGGGTTGGGACACAGATCAGCTGGGGTGGGACACAGGTGAGCCAGGGTGGGACACAGGTCAGCCGGGGGTGGGACACAGGTCAGCCGGGGTGGGATACGGGTCAGCTGGGGTGGGACAAAGGTCAGCCGGGGAGGGACACAGGTCAGCCGGGTTGGGACACAGATCAGCTGGGGTGGGACACAGGTCAGCCGGGGTGGGATACGGGTCAGCTGGGGTGGGACAAGGTCAG
Source organism: Lepas anatifera (assembly GCA_034440635.1). Taxonomy (NCBI): domain Eukaryota; kingdom Metazoa; phylum Arthropoda; class Thecostraca; family Lepadidae; genus Lepas; species Lepas anatifera. Next base: position 1,912,087 of record JAOTON010001615.1, on the reverse strand, counting down.
CCGGGGAGGGACACAGGTCAGCCGGGTGGGACACAGGTCAGCCGGGGTGGGGCACGGGTCAGCTGGGGTGGGACACAGATCAGCTGGGGTGGGACACAGGTGAGCCAGGGTGGGACACAGGTCAGCCGGGGTGGGACACAGGTCAGCCGGGGTGGGATACGGGTCAGCTGGGGTGGGACAAAGGTCAGCCGGGGAGGGACAAAGGTCAGCCGGGTGGGACACAGGTCAGCCGGGGTGGGGCACGGGTCAGCCGGGTTGGGACAAAGGTCAGTCAGGGTGGGACACTGGTCAGCCGGCGGGGACACAGGTCAGCCGGGGAGGAACACAGGTCAACCTGGTGGGACACAGGTCAGCCGGGTTGGGACACAGGTCAGCCGGGTTGGGACACAGATCAGCTGGGGTGGGACACAGGTGAGCCAGGGTGGGACACAGGTCAGCTGGGGTGGGACACAGGTCAGCCGGGGTGGGATACGGGTCAGCTGGGGTGGGACAAAGGTCAGCCGGGGAGGGACACAGGTCAGCTGGGTGGGACACAGGTCAGCCGGGTTGGGACACAGGTCAGCCGGGTTGGGACACAGATCAGCTGGGGTGGGACACAGGTGAGCCAGAGTGGGACACAGGTCAGCCGGGGTGGGACAAAGGTCAGCCGGGTGGGACACAGGTCAGCTGGGGTGGGACAAAGGTCAGCCGGGGTGGGACACAGGTCAGCCGGGGTGGGGCACAGGTCAGCCGGGTGGGACACAGGTCAGCCGGGGTGGGGCACGGGTCAGCTGGGGTGGGACAAAGGTCAGCCGGGTGGGACACAGGTCAGCCGGGGTGGGGCACAGGTCAGCCGGGGTGGGACACAGGTCAGCCGGGGTGGGGCACAGGTCAGCTGGGGTGGGACAAAGGTCAGCCGGGGGTGGGGCACGGGTCAGCTGGGGTGGGACAAAGGTCAGCCGGGTGGGACACAGGTCAGCCGGGTGGGACACAGGTCAGCCGGGGTGGGGCACAGGTCAGCCGGGTGGGACACAGGTCAGCCGGGGTGGGGCACGGGTCAGCTGGGGTGGGACAAAGGTCAGCCGGGTGGGACACAGGTCAGCCGGGTGGGACACAGGTCAGCCGGGTGGGACACAGGTCAGCCGGGGTGGGGCACAGGGTCAGCCGGGTGGGACACAGGTCAGCCGGAGTGGGGCACAGGTCAGCCGGGTGGGACACAGGTCAGCCGGGGTGGGGCACGGGTCAGCTGGGGTGGGACACAGGTCAGCCTGGTGGGACACAGGTCAGCCGGGTGGGACACAGGTCAGCCGGGGTGGGGCACAGGTCAGCCGGGGTGGGGCACGGGTCAGCTGGGGTGGGACAAAGGTCAGCTGGGTGGGACACAGGTCAGCCGGGTGGGACACAGGTCAGCCGGGTGGGGCACAGGTCAGCCGGGTGGGACACAGGTCAGCCGGGGTGGGGCACGGGTCAGCTGGGGTGGGACAAAGGTCAGCCGGGGTGGGACACAGGTCAGCTGGGTGGGGCACAGGTCAGCCGGGTGGGACACAGGTCAGCCGGGGTGGGGCACAGGTCAGCCGGGTGGGACACAGGTCAGCCGGGGTGGGGCACGGGTCAGCCGGGGTGGGGCACGGGTCAGCCGGGGTGGGGCACGGTCAGCCGGGGTGGGGCACGGGTCAGCTGGGGTGGGGCACGGGTCAGCTTGGGGTGGGGCACGGGTCAGCTGGGGTGGGACACAGGTCAGCCGGGGTGGGGCACAGATCAGCAGGAGCGCCAGAAACCAGGTCACTGACAGAATACAATTCGGTGGGACCGCCGCTGCAGGGCCGTCTGAACTTACACCTGAAAACCATTGGCGGGTGTCGGTAGCACCAAAGTCGTAGATTCCGGCTATACGGCGGACACCCCGTCGTGTATGCTTTACAACAAGTGGACATCGCGCTCAGAAAACTAAAATACTTGGTTGCTACAGAGACCTCCCCTACCCCACGGATAGTGATTGATGACACTTAGTTTTTTAGCAGCTAGGCCATGAAAGTACTGGAGTTTTGGATTAGTGCCGCAGCCGAATTACTACTAAGATTCGTAAAAAGGATTAAATGGTAAGAAAAGGAGAGATTCGGTAGCTCTCCTAGCCTCCCTATCCCAGTATAACGTGCCAGGAGCCATCAGCAGCCAGACCCCGTTTCGGCCTGTCCAAATTAGAAAGGTCATCCGCGCGGGGCCGAGCGCGCCTCGTCGCCGAGTACATAGCTGACGCCGGAGCGGCTCGCACGGATGAAGCAGCAGAATGTCAGCATTATCATAATCGCTTTTCGTTCCCGACGCACTGGCGCGGCGCGGCCCAGAGCTGCAACAGCACGGCCCAGAGCTGCCACGGCGCGACCCAGAGCTGCCACGGTGCGGCGGCGCCGCTGCTGCAGCCGCCTCCGACACGGGACACACCACCCGACTTCACCGCCTAAAACATTCATCCTGGAGAACGTCTCCGTCGCCGCCCGGGCAGCTCTCCGCGGCGCCGAGGCCGAGATTGAACACGCCTCGGGACGACGCTGCAGGCACTGTCGGCCGAGCGGCGGGTTCGGGCTCGGCCGCACAGCGGCTGCGTCTGACTGCCGGCCTCTTTCCCCGGGGCGGGTAATTCCTGCGCCGGTCCCCCGAGGGCAGGGCGCCGCCGGGTATATGCGCCGAGCGCGCGCTCCACGCATTGCGACGCTCCGCTTCTGTGATAGGGTTTCAGCTCCGGGGTTCGCGCCAGCGGCAGACGCTAGCAGTACACAGGCTGCGACAGTGGGGGACCCGGGCTTTCACTCGCTAGGGGGCTCAACCCGACACCACCTTTACTCCGAATAACTTCTTACGATGTGGCTACTATGGGCGCTCAGAAATTTCGGGGAGGGAGGGGAGGGGTTCAGCTCTCCTTGGACCCGCCGCTGGGCTGTGACGTGGCGGTGTTTGCTGCGTAAACATCCGAAGCTAGCTTGGCTGGCTGTGTGGTGTGTGACAAACACACAAATAAGGTGTGTCACCGACGAACAACAATGGCTGATACGGTGGGGCTACAATGCGTTTATATGCGAAAACAGAATTATGCGTTCAGGGTGAGAGAATGCATGTTATCTTTCACGTTATATCATGATTTTATAATAGGCAGAGCCCTACGACGCAACAAGATATATATTGTCAAGATTTGCTCTTTTTGACGTGCTCTAGTCCAGGCCCCGAGCCCTGGTCGAGCAGTCGCTTGTAATGTCACCACCGCCATACCGACGTCAATGGACACGCAGCAATCCGAGACTCCACTCAACGTGCCTTGGCTACGGCACACAACGACGATGGAAACATATGTTGAGTTCGTCTAGCTATTGCGTATTTAGTCTGTAATCCTCTTACAGACGAGGTGAGCTAAAACTGGGTTTTCTGCCAGTGGGAGGGCCCCGCCCGCTTCAAGGGCAGCAGCGCGGGGCGTGGCAGGACTCAGACGACCAGCAGACAGCCAGGCTGGCATCCACTCTCACCGCGACGTCAAAAACGGCGCGCACGCCGAAAAAACACCAGGCCGGCGCAATTAGCCGAGTGGTGCCAACGCCGCTCGCTCGCTAACGCAGAAACGCACGGCTCCCCAGGCTTATTAAAACACGCAACATGCTTAATATGTGTTCAAGGAGAGAAACACATCCACTGCTGGCTTCTGGCTGCCCGATTTAACACTCGGCGGAAACATGGTGAGCAATATTGCACACCGTTAAAGAACATTGTTGCATCTAGTGTGGCCAGCAAAAGCTTCCGTTCGCCTGCGAATATTCCCATGCGACTGTATGAGATATTCAATGCAATGCGACTATATGGGATATTCCCTCGCGGAATATTCATATCGCGAGAGTCCAGAGTCCCGCTCAATCAGCAACGCTTCACACACAATGACAGCGGCAGTCACCGCACCAGACGAGGCCGAGGGCCGGGGCCGGCGGTGGGCGCGGTGCCACAGCTGGCAGCGGCGCGGTATCGACACCAGGTCTCTTCGGCCGGCGCGGCGCTCTCTCACGCGAGCAGACGCTCGGAGCAGCCCGGAGCCGTCTCAAAACTCCACTCCCGTGCCGCCCGGGCCGAATTCCGGCCCACACGCCACATGTCCTGACACGGGGGCATTGCCTGCTCGACACGGAGGAATGCTGCTGGGGACAACAGCCTGCTGAGAATGGCGCCCGGGACACGGCATATCACACTTTTCTCTATCTGCATACTTGTTTTCATGCCTCAGCACTGGCGGCACAACCCCGTCCCGAGAGCCACTGAGCCACTGTTGACGCCTTTACTGACGAGCCGCACTTGCAGTGTCGGCTTCAATCATTCCAACCATCAACATGCGGTAAAACAGCCAACTGCAGCGTCGCCGATCTCGTCTGCCAGAGTATTTCAGGCCTCGCTCCTACAGAATTTACGGCGTCGTTTCCAGAACTTACAGCTCTCATTGTCAGCAAGCAGAAGCTGCTTAGCATGCGGTAAAACAACATGGGCGCCGGAGCGCGGATCCGTCTGAGGGATGAATGATTCAACACGTGTGCCATTGCGCCGGGCCCCGTCCGCCGGAGAGAGTCGTGTTTTATGGCGGACAATGGAAGCGACGGTCGCTTTGGAGCTAGTGTTATGCACGCGACCGCGGGACTCCCCGGCATGCAATACATTGGCACACAACTGGCAATAGTCTCGGAGAACCAGTAGGCAAGAATGCGCAAAAGTAGAAGAATTCGTTATTGCAGGCAGGACTTTAGACCAGTGGTTTCCAGTTCTCCCCGTGCGATTTCTGTTTTCAACAGTCAGAGGGCGATACTTTCCCCGCCTTTCACAATTCCATGAATCAGGACCAAGTCACGAAGTTTTGCTCCAAAAAACTCGCAGGTTAATTTTCAGGCAAAACTAAATAGCGCTACTTCCTCGCGTTGACTCGAACTCTGCCCTCGCAGTGAAGTCTTGTTCAAAATGTTGTATTTTTTCGGAAGGTCAGCAAGATGTCAGGCCTTCCGAACCCCACCGAGGGCCGAGAGAATGTGCGCCTGCACAGCTGCACTGCTGCGCCCTGGTCTTTCCCCATCCCAGACATCATCAATCATCCTGATCCTATTAAGTCTCCTGGCATACGGCTTGTTTTACTCATTCTAAGTCCAACAACATTGAAAGAGCCAGAGTGATAAATACTGTTAAAATTTTCGCCAAATACCAATACCGGCTGGCGTCAATCAATGAGGGTTGCATCAAACCTGTCTTAGCAGAAGCTCTAAGTAAACTTCATAGGTCTTTGTTATCTCGTGGACTGGCTGCATGACCCCAAATGGGGCCATGACCAGTGGTATATCCAAGGACACATTTCAAGGGGGAGGGAGGCTGCGGGGCTCGAGCCTTCCAGTCATTGGCTCGGAACAGCCTTCAGCTATGCATAACTATAGGCAATCTAAACATTTCGTGGGGGGGGCATCAGCCCCCTAGTCCCCCCTTGCATCCGTCACTGACCTTGACCCAACGTTCGGGAGCCGCCGCTTTAGGCCATGAACTGCATGGAAACGAAGAAACGCCATAAGCCAACTCGGATGTAGAGTAAGCTTTTCTGATTGGGCAGAGCGTGGCTTACCAACACGGTCTCTGCATAAATTGATCTGATCCAAAAATACCTTCCAACAGGGTGAGAGTTGGCGACGCCGTATGACCCTGGCCGTTGGTGCGTTGTTAAACCCAAACAATTATTATTAACCTGCTGAATAGCCGGCACATTGTCACATAGCCAGAGTGGGCACCACGGTCCGACAGTCAGCGGTGACCTGCCTGACCTACACCCTGATCACACAGCACGTCACACCGCGTCAAACGCTCTGCCTGCGAGCATGCGTCCCCGACACATGGCCGTTCCTCAGCCGGCAGGCTGTCGTCGTTACTCTGGCGCCTGGCAGAAGTGACGTCCAATTTCGCATTCGGTGGCGATGCGTGCCGTTTGGGCGGAGGGCGGCGGCACGCGTCGCCGGTCCCGGGACAGCGGGGCTCACCGCTGAGCTGGGGCGGACCGGAACGGAACCGCCAGTTCCGCCGACACACTGACCACAGGTTGTACTCCGATTCCACCATTATCATCATAGTTAGCGTTTTAGGGCGCACCAAAAATGTAGGTCATATATGGCCATAGGGCCATACATATGTCATAGGGGCGTACATGACCATAGGGCAAATAGGGCCATATATGACCATAGGGTCATATATGGTCATAGGGTACCCATTACCCGGATCGCATGCGCACTAAGAGTTTAGTAAGAATTTCGACTTCCGAGGGCATTTATGCACGACATATGGAAATTTCAGCAGCAGTAAATACAAAAACAGCATCATCAAAAAACAGCACACTAATCAAGCACTCCATCACGATAGGTATCGCTTCCGGTACGGTAAACACGGTGATGCATTTCACTGTCACCACTATCATTCCCTGATACTGAGGGCAAAAAGTGCATCAGCTCTTTGCTCGAATGACGTAAATAATCAACCGGAACAAGATCAAACATTATCGACAGTTGCATTCCTACCGCTCCAATTCGTTATTCCGGTATGACTTCAGAAGGTGGGTTACACGAAAAGCCCATGGCACTCGCCACGCTATAAACGTCACCTCCATCACAAGGACGTAGATACAGATGAAGGCTCCATCGACAGAGCAGTGCAAACATCACTGGAGGCTGCACGAATCTGAAATCGAATGATAGGGATCCCACGATTTGACCGACGGCGGTGCTTGGCGGAATCGATGGCTGGTCCACCAGAGTTATGCCAGTTTAACGTGCTTGATGTTAAAGCATTGCTGATCTAGATAAGGTGTCACCTTTTCCGAACCAGGGCCTTTACCGAGCCTTCTAATAGAAATCCAGACTCTCGCGTTTGCAACAGTCTCATACGCTATTCACGCGGGTAATTACATCGGGGATCTAGACACAGCCACTGGAGGAGAGAAAATTGTCAAAATCGCAAAAAATCTAAAACTTTAAAGAAAACTTGACGAAAATCGAACTGTTTGGGGTTCCACGGTCTATCCCAGCTCCTGAATCCACTGGTGGGTAAGTGCACTCCTCTGAGACCGCCATCACCCTTGCCTGGGTAGCAATCCTTTCTCGGGTCGTCGTATGCTCTCTATTGAGGTGCCTTCGAAACCCAATTTTCTATCAATCGCTACAATCCGGATGGGGGATTTCCCGTCTCCCAAAATGGCGCCTGTCCTCGGCCGTTGGCGGCCGGTGTTCAATTTTGTCATTGCCGAGAAAACGTGGCCGTCCCCCAGACACGTCAATGTCCGACCAATGTCTCCGAAATAAAAGGTCTGCAGATAGAATACCACTGCGAAAAAATTAGACACAAAGACGAGAGACACACCAGGGCGCAGTATTGCCGTGATACCACTATCCGCAAAGCCGGTCAAACTATGTCGAACGACACAAACTCCGATGAATATTTACGCAGCTTCCCCACGCTCGTCACCATCAATGTTGGCCAGTTGGGATTTTCTGAGCTATGGAACTCGCTTTGTTTTTGACAGCGGACGAATTCTGGAACGGAGCGTTGACCGCTTAGCAGTACACAGCTGCGTTCTCTTGGAGGACCAATAAGACGTCCGCACAGCTCACTGTACTGATAGCTGCTGGGCTTGGGGACTTAGGACGAACCGATATTTTGGACCCTATAGCCCTCACTAATATCATAGACAGATCCAAGGGGCCAGTGGGGATACTTGCCCCTATAGGCCCTCGGCGCAACCTGAAATGGTCACTGCGCCCCATTCCGCTGAAAGGTCGACTCCCATTGCCCCAGGATGCGAGGATCGGCGCCCGTGCGATAGGATTTGCTCCCATCTGATACGTTTTGTAAACCAGACGTTTCACCCTGCCGGCCATGCAACCTTTCCCCGATCGAAATCCTGGATCCACCTATGACTACTAATAAGGAACAAATTAAAAAACAGTTTCCCCGCTTTCGAAACAATTCAAATGCAGCAAAACCGACCCTTAGTTTCTTTACCTCGCGTGACCTTGGGTATCTGATTTGCAGACATTTTGAAAATTGGGGCGCGGGAGCATACGCAAAGCCGGCCGATAGCACCAGCAGGTTTGACCGATTTTCGGCGTTGCAGTCTGTTCATTTCCACCCAACACCCTAGCCAATAACGCGTTACAGAACGCAGTCCCCTGCAGCGAACGTAGCAGAGCGGTGGCGGTTTTCCGCTCCGGCCGGTCGCCGCGTGCGGCGAACTACCTCCCACTGGAGTCAGTAACACGTGTGAAGGCGCGGAGCCGCGGCCTACGGCGCTGTCGCAGGCGACAGAGCCGCCGGCAACGGCGCTGTCGCACGCTCAGAAGGCGCCTGCCTATTGCCCAGGTGCACTCCCCCCGGCGTGGAGGCAGATACTGTCGCGTGGTCAGCGACACGGCGGGAGAAGCCCAGCGGCAGGCACGTCTTCCAGCCGCACGCCCAAACAGAGAGTTTTGGAAATTCAAGGGAGACGGGAGGGAGCAAATTAAGTGTTTGTATAACTGACAAAAAATGCAACACTTTTTGAGACTTAACGAAAATCCAGCTCGAACTGAGACGCGGATATGCTTGATAGCCTACTGCTGACGCTTCAATTGAACAAACGGTCGGCTCGGTCGGTCGGAAAGTGTATCGTCCGAATGTGGTGATGGCTGAGGTTAATTTTTCGTTGTGGTTTCATGCTAGTTTTCTCATCAGCCTGACTACAATCTAGTCGTGAAACACGTCTTCATATTTTGGCTTGTACTGAACTTTCTAAAATATATTTCAACACTTTTAAAGATCAACGGCATATTTGTGTTGTCAAATAAGATCGTGTCATTTGTCTCCTAACCACAAACATATTTGTATAATTGGCATGAACAGGGGGGGGGCGGGAGTCTCAAGTTCTGGATGTGCGCTGTCACCTCTCCCGGTCCGGTCTGGAGAAAATGCACAGTGGTACAACTGGCAGCATATTAAGCACGTGATCAGAACACTGGATCCAAATACAGCCAATGATAATTTTACACTCGTTTTCTGTCATATAGGAATGCTTATCAGGCATACAAAGTTCACCATCAACCAGACAAGGGTAGCAGTGCGCATACATGCGAAATGTTGCCCACGTTTGGATCGCGGTAAGTCTGCCAAATCGACTTTATTTATGCAAATAACGCAGATGCTCTCTAACCTAGGGAATCATCGTTCTGCGCTTGAGATAGTCTTAACAGTCATAGTAGTTGGACAACTGTGAGCAATGCTTTCCAAAGGTTGCATCTTCTTTCAGGCATACAATCATCCGTTCAAGATTTCCTGAACATGAAAAATGTACATTGCCTGGTAATTTATCATTGAAAGTTCTTTCATGGGGCCAGTGTCAAACATATAGAACATATATGTCATGTCCAAAAAAAAAACACGCACGGACCCCTCTAACCCCGATGCGTTGAGAGCCATAATCAGTTGCGTGTGATCCGCAGGAATCCCACACCGCTTCCATATTCCGAAACCAGAGTCAGCCTCTCCGCCAGCGTTCAGGCATATGGGGGGGGGGCGTTCTTCTGGCCTGGATATAACGCATCAGCGGGACGCCCGTGTTCTAGTCCTAAATAATAGAATTGAACGAGCGCGACCCTTTGTATGGCCGTCATAAACTGGCGGCGGCTCTTCACGACGAAGCCGGCCCACGTGATTCATTTGAGCCACAAATCGCCGCCGCCGGCACCACAAAGCCAAAAGTGGAGGCCGGCGACCTCGCTCCGAAAACGGCCCTACCATGACACATATTGGAAAGCTTCAATTCGTGGCTAGATAACAGTGAAATAGACACGAGTTACGGCGCTCCTCCCGGCGAATTTGCCACAAGTCCCATTGGATGAATTCCATCTGGCGGTAGCACCTCATCAGAGTCGATTCCTCCGCCGGCGGTAGCGGTACCAGCCGCCGCCGCCGGACACGCGTTTCGACGCGACCGCCCTCGTCAGTGGACTCGGCAGATGAGCCCCTGAGTTACGAGCTCGGGGATAGTCGGCCTCCTCACAGCAGACAACTCGGCACCGCCGCAGCCGTCATATCGCTGGCGGCGCCCATTTGGTGGCGGTGACGACGCCTGCGTTTGAAATAGAGGCCACATCGCAGCGGCCAGCCGCCATCCAATCGCAATCATGGCCGGTGGCCGCTGGCCTGAAGCGGCCCTCGCCGGCTGTGCGCGGCTGAGCACGTCGTGGACCAGCAAATTCAGATCCATGCCGGTTTACGTCCAAAGTCCCCCCTCCCTAAAAAAATCACGCCGATCCGTCAGCATACCACGGATCGCAGATGGTTTCAAATCCGATCTATGCTCGAAAATATACGAATAAATTGAACAATGTGAGTCAAATTCGATATCCAGACAGAGAATTGCTCAAATTCTGAGCCAAATACAATCCAATCCAATACGATCCGATCCGATTCGACCCGAGGATCGGACATCCCTTCATAAATCCTATCCATGACGTCACCTAACCAACAGGCGTCTCCCGACGCAACCTGAGCGGCGCACTCGTCTCTTGCGGTCAGGAGTCAGACCCAGCCGTGGCGGTCGGGAGTCAGACCCAGCTGGGGCGGTCGGGAGTCAGACCCAGCTGGGGCGGTCAGGAATCCGACCCAGCCGGGGCGGTCAGGAGTCAGACCCAGCCGTGGCAGTCAGGAATCAGACCCAGCCGTGGCAGTGAGGAGTCAGACCCAGCCGGGGCGGTCAGGAGTCACACCCAGCCGGGGGGGTCAGGGGTCAGATCCAGCCAGGGCGGTCAGGAATCAGACCAAGCCGGGGCGGTCAGGGGTCAGACCCAGCTGGGGCGGTCAGGAGTCAGACCCAGCCGTGGCGGTCAGGAGTCAGACACAGCCAGGGCGGTCAGGAATCAGACCCAGCCGGGGCGGTCAGGGGTCAGCTCAGCCGGGGCGGTCAGGAGTCAGACCCAGCCGTGGCGGTCAGGAATCAGACCCAGCCGTGGCGGTCAGGAGTCAGACACAGCCAGGGCGGTCAGGAATCAGACCCAGCCGGGGCGGTCAGGGGTCAGCTCCAGCCGGGGCGGTCAGGAGTCAGACCCAGCCGTGGCGGTCAGGAATCAGACCCAGCCGTGGCAGTCAGGAGTCAGACCCAGCTGGGGCGGTCAGGAGTCAGACCCAGCAGGGGAGGTCAGGAGTCGGACCCAGCCAGGGCAGTCAGGAGTCAGACCCATCCGTGGCAGTCAGGAGTCAGACCCAGCCGGGGCGGTCAGGAGTCAGACCCAGCCGGGGCGGTCAGGAGTCAGACACAGCCGGGGCAGTCAGGGGTCAGACCCAGCCGGGAAGGACCGCGCAGCCGCAGCATGCACAGCCAGGCAACGCAACATGTTGAAAACTCGTTTGGGAAAATTAATCATCGCGAGAAATGCGAGCGTTCTGATCGGGCTCAGAATGGCCCAGCCGTAGAGGAAACTGTGCGAAATAATCAAATTTGTGAATAGTTATTGCCCCTCGTGGAACACAAGCAGCCAAACAGAATGTGAATGGTAAATTGATATTACATATTAATTATTGTTGATAAAAGCCATAATAGCTATTAAATAGCTTATATGACTATTTTATCTATAATAATATAAATTTAGCCTTCATGTTATATTTGGCTGTTTGTGGTTCAACCATCTTGTCCGAATTCCCACACACATACCAGATCATCACAAATTGGGCGGTGCCCAGCGTGGGACCCACCTCCTCTGAGAGCTCGATGATGGTGGAGGCGTCGGACAGCTGGGAGGCCTGCGAGGTCACGCTGCCGCGCTTGGTGTCGCGGCGTCGCTCGCGCTCCTCCAGCGTGGTGCGCCGGTCCCGGCCCCGCGCCGCCACTGGCGTGCCCGCCGGCGACGACGGCAGTGACGTCACAGAGCTCTGCTTGTAGAAGATGGTGTGCGAGCGCGGCAGACTGGGCGCCGTGTTCTTCTGTGCTCTGCACCGGAGGCGCGGAGAGGGGAGAGGAGAGAGAGAGCGGGGCGGCGGTGAATAAACGCAAAACGCCGGCGGGCAAACAAAGCAGATGGAATGAGATTCAAAATAAAGTGTTCCCGGTCGACAAAGGAAATGAGACAAACATGTTAAGGCACACAAAAGAGGGAATAATCAGCGGCGAGACAAAAGGCGCCGGGGCTGCTGAGAGAGGGAGAAAACTAGAAAGGCATGACGAGTGGGCACACCCGCGGAAATAAGCGACACCTGATGTTTTCAAACAACAAAACATAACACGGCTACTCGCCTACCACTCAAAGAGAAGGCTATCACTCAACAAGCTAGTGAACATAAATCATATCAATTTGCATGTTTTTTTGGAAATTCCTCAGTTATGGGTAATCAAAGAGAGTGCATCTGAGTTGCCACCTCGCTCGTTGTCATTACGACCTACTTGTTCACCATCGCCTCTTTAATCACTACTGATTGATGGACTCTACCCGTCCCAAACCAGTAAAAAACTGACCACGCATTCAACAAACATGAAAGGCTTATGGTACATAAAATGTGCATCATATTGCAGGCCCAGTTTTGGGCTTTGCAACAAAGGAGAACAGAACAAAGTCATTCTAAGCTCACAAAAGCATAACGTAAGCACCAACAAAAGCGCAGATGAGTGGCGACAAAATGGGGAGATTCAAGTCAAAGCCGAGCCGATGTGACAAACCTGGGTAGAGAACCAAAAAGCACGAGAAGCGCGAATGAGGGGAGCAGTCAATAACTTCAAATGAGCAGCGCTAAGTCGGGCTCTTTGAGCACTCAAGTAGGAGCAGCTTAAGAGTTATTCATTGGACAATTCTTCAGGTCGAAAGGGTGGTTTTCAATAACCTGTCATCACGATAAATCGCCGGTCCCAACTCAGCAAGCAGAGCGTAAATTCCAACCCACTCTTTGAACCGTAAGGCGAGACCCCGAAAAACCATTCCCAACTTATGCCTATTAAATATAGAATGTGATATATTTTTATATAGTATAATATCAAAATCAGCCGCATGATAAGGGTGTTTTCCGAAAAAAGTAACATACTTCAATTTTTTAACATAAACCACATGCGTCATGTTGTTGGATTCACTTTAATGTTCCCGTTAAAAGGGAGAGTCCGATGCTTATAATGGGCTTTAAGCTGAAGAGTTTTGTAGAGCCTGTCGATAAACCACCATCGACATTCAATTTCACCCAAAGCTCTCTGTACACAATCTCCGCAAGCTTTAAAGTTAAAAGTAAACGGGCTTACCACCTTACTTCACACCATGAAAGAATCCCTTTTCATTTGGCAGCGCATACCACGTGATAAATATCAACGTGGCATGGCCACGCAACCGGACATCTTAAAAGCCACCACAAGCTGCCAGACTCGTGATTACACGCGATGCTTGGTTCAACTCGGCGTAGTAATGCAATAAGCGGTATCCTTGTTTTGAGTGATCTGAGGTAGAAATAAAATGTTTTCCCGATTTTAAGATCTATTTTTATAGATTGTTCGTTTTGAAATTTCAACAAAGTGTTCTATTCCCTTCAAGGATATCAATACACACTCCGCAAAATGCATGCTTTGTAACTAAAATAATCATGCAGGGGAAACAACTAGTAAACTGGGGAGAACGGGTGCAGTGTGAACAGAAGGACCAGCTGGGAGATGCGCAGGTGTGACCGGGTTAGGAGAGCAAGGCTAAGAGAGCAGCCGCTCCGGAAGCGCAGGCGGCAGGCCGTAAAACCGGCTGGAAGAGGAGGAGGACGATGAGGAGGGCCGGCCGGTGCGGCCGGAGCGGAACTGCAGCTTCGGGGGCAGCGGGGGCACCGCAGCGGCGACTCCCAGGGGGCTGCCGGCCGCCGCCGACTCGCACCTGGACAGGGAGAGGGTAACGCCTGTTACACTGCAGCGCGGGGTGACGGTCTGTGACTGGACGCCCAGTCGAATGGGCGGCGGCGTCAGTGGTTAGTAGTAAGCCAGCTACGAGGCACCCCTGGGTCAGAGGGGTGGAAAGGAGATGCAGACCAGCTGTGAGAGGCGATGTTAGTGGCGGGAGCGGGGCTGGCGGGGCCGGCCGCGGCGGACGCCGTCTACTCACTTGAGGGTGCCCCCGCCGGTGAAAGTCTGTGAGATGTTGATGAGAGAGCGAGTGAACGCCGGCTGATTACCGTTGGTCTGAGGCGAGGGCGTGAACACGACGGCGGACAAGCTGGAGAACAGGGGACAGCACAGCAAGGTCACAACACGGACACGGAAGGGGTAGGGAACAGGGGGACATAACGGCACAGTCACAAGACGGACACGGGAGGGGTAGGGAACAGGGGGACATAACGGCACAGTCTTACGACGGACACATACAAACTGAGAAACATGGGGAAATAACAGTACGGTCACAAGACAGACACAGACGGACTTAAAAACAGGGGGACATAACAGCACTGTCACAAGACAGACACAGGAGGGGTAGGCAGACATAACAGCACAGTCACAAGACAGACACAGGAGGGGTACGGAACAGGGGGACATAACAGCACGGTCGTGAGACGGACACGGGATGGCTGCGGAAATGGAAGTACAGTGACGCGGCGTCAAATAGCAGGCCCGAGCTCCAACAAATACAGCGACAGCAACTATCCATATGCAGTCAAGTCACCCCTGCCGAAGCAGCACAGGTACAGCTGCGACCCTCCTGTGGGAGTGGCGCAGCTACACATCGACGAGGACATCACTTCCCAGAAAGCACCGCCGACTGAACAGCAGCAGCGCCATGGCCGGCGCCGGTATGTACTTTATCATGAGGGAGGTACTGCGGGAGGACAGTGTCCGCCTGGCGGCCGCTGCTGGGCCGCACGGCACTGATTGGCTGCCGGCTGGGTAGGACGAGCGCTGATTGGTCTCCTCTGACGCCGGTGTCAGGGTTGAGCGACTGTCAAGAGAGGAGGCTGCAGCATCAGAGTGCCGTCTGCGATCCGGCATCGATGAAAACGGCAGCCAGCATCACATCCTCCGGCTGTCATCAACGCCAACCACATGCTGAAGACGCTGGAGACTGGGAGGGCAAGTAACACCGTTCAAATCTAACTTCGGACTTGGATTTTGACATCAAATAACACAGCTAATAAAACACCAGCAAACGACTGCTTCGTTAGCAAGAAATCCATAACCAGAGAATCAGAAAATGGGGGGTGCAAAGCTGGGGGGTATACGAAAAACCTAATGGAAGACTGGCACACAATTATGCCCTGAGCTCGGTGCGATCCCACGACCTCCAAGTTACGCCATCAATCTTACACAGTGAAAACTCGGCCAATGAGCTGTGGCCGGCTCCGAGAATCGACGCCAGCCCTTTTACTTACAATTCCTTGGGCGGACCAAAGTGCGCGCGTGACGCCACACAACTACTGGGGAAATATGTCTGGCTGAAATATACCGCCCACAAAGTACGGCCCAAACAGACCGTAAACAGGCCCCGACCAATTGCTCCTACTTTTATGGCCCGCGCAGCGCAAATTGCTGTCCCCTAAAATATGTGTGAGGCGCACATCCAAAACAAGTGGATCTGAACAAAATTCATGCAAGTAATACTCAAATTTTTAACCCCATCCACAGAGCACAATTCACCGCAGGCCATGCTAGAAAAAAACTAGCCACTATGTGATCCCTATACAGTAGAATAAGCTGCGTAAAATTAATGATTGAGACACTGAGCACGTTAAATGACTACCAGCACCACCGCTGCTCACTATACCACAGCTGGTTTATCACTCCTCCCAACTTTCCCAGCACCTTCCACGAGAACAAAGCAGCTCTCAGAGAAGTCAACAGACAACAAAGCATTGTCTATAATGACATCTTCAGGGGTTTACCTGCCAGGCCAGGCCCAACAACAAGGCCAGGCAATTCCAGGCATACAAGACCATTTAACCACGCTTAACACCCAGCCGCGGGCGCTTATCTCCGGCCGCACAAACACCATTTCCCGCCAATCATGTTTGTGCGCTCGAACTTGGTAAACTCAAGAATACGGCCGTGCGCTCATATGGAAGCCATTTTACCCAAAGTCATCTCACCATCTATTATTAAGCGACGTCATTTTACCATCTAATATTGCTGAACGTCATCATTAATATCTACTAAGCTGTACCGCACTCCCTCCTGTTCAACCCGGAACCTGGCAGCCTACACCCAGCGACGCCTCCACAACTGCCAGACCTCAGAATCGAGTTGAGAAAGCCCCGCAACATCCCAGTCAATCGATCTCTCTTCCATTCCGGGGATTTGCATAAGAAACGAGAGTGTCAATTGGGCTGTACCAGGGCTGGGGAGGAGGTGATGATGAAAGGAGTGGCAGAAAAACAGCGTTTTCCAGGCTCACTCACGGCGGCGTGGCTTTGAAATTAGCCTCGGGCGGGGCTTTCACCATCCACGCGATACCAGTGGAACTATGCTGGGTTTCAAACGTCCGTACAGCCCGCAGACAGAGCTCCCGCGAGTGTAATGCGCAAGAAAGCACGTGCCTATTCACAGTCCGAAAATTCAACGTACAATTTGCAACGGTTGTACAAGACAAAACACTTGGACGAGTTTGCATTGGACTTGATAATCTATGTTTGCGTAACTGATGATAGGCGTAGGAACGGCGGGCGCGAGAAGGGGGGGGCAGGGAGGCCATGGCCCAGTCTTCATGATTCTCAATCATTAACCCTATGGCGTGGAATGGAAAGAAATGACTAAAAGATACATCTCACCCCTCTCCCTCCCCAAAGTTCTGCATGTTCTTACTCCTATGTACCTAACTAACAATCATGGGCCGTGCTCAGGTACCTATGTACAACCCGAATGTAAACACGACTCAGGCTTTATAAACTCCAAGCGACACAAACAGGTATCCAATACCTTCTCCGTATGGATGGAGTCAGATAATTCGGTATTCGGGGGCCATCTAACGGACCCAGAGCTCTTCCAAACTGAATCTTCCAAGTCCCTAGAACCGGCTCCGAATTCGGATCAAAACCTTCAGCCGTTAGTTCAATGAAACCGGACGATCATTTTCCTCAACATTTGCTTAAGCAAATAGTGCGATCCGGTAACAACCCGCAGGATGGCAGCACATGTCCGGCAGAGCTGGTTCTAATGGGGCCCATTTCTGCCAGGTGAAGCCGAAGTGTCCAGATCGGCTGAGGCAGAAGTTTTCCGGACGACTGGGAGGCGGTCCGCTCCCCGAGACCAGCCTCAATGGGTGCGGCAGAGCGCACCGCTGCCACCCGAGAGGCGTGACAATGGCCGCAGCGGCGGGGGTGACGTAACCCGGGGGGGGCGGCGGCGGTGCGCGAGCCGGGGGGTACCCCGCAGACGTCACCAGTAGTACCGGAATTACAGCCACACAGCTGATCTGGTACCGATCCGTAACCAGCGGCGGTACGACCAATACAGCACGACGAGACCATGCCCCCTTTTGTCGATACATGCGGTTGAATGAGCCCCAGAAGCCAACTTTGGATGCCGTGACACTGTCGCGTATTTGCAGAGCCCCGCGTCAGGCCTCGCATTAGCCGAACACGAACACAATTCTCTCAACCGAAGGCAGCTCCTAAAGGTGTCTCATTTCCAGACGAAAGAATTCCTGATTTGACGAAGCGATTGGTTCGCTTTTAGCCTCGGCAAACACTGATGTACTGCACCGGGGGTTAGGAGATGGGGATTATTGATTCATCGTCACTTCCAGAACTCTCTAAAATGGACGTACGCTGTAAAGTTTATAAGGTAACAATACATCCCCAACGGGGCTAAAAACAGCCATTTAACCCTATTTCCGTCAGGCTCCGGCTACCCCTATTTTCGGCAGGGGGCAATATCGGCCCCCCTAAGATCTCGTAATCTAACCGGCCGATTTTGAAAATTCAAAGTGCTATAGATTCCCCTGACGCTAAACTTTATTTTGAAAAAAGAAAATTTCAAAATTTTGATTTTTAAGGAGAAAGTCGTGCAAAATATACAATTTTGTGTATTTTTTAGATTTTCCATAACCCTTGTCTCTGTTGTACGATTTTCACAAAACTAGTTCAGATTTACAAATAATTGACCCAAAATTGTCATATACTCGAGTTACGCAAAAATTCGAAATTCAATGGCAGTTCCAGGACCAGGACTATGAGGGAAATATATACAACCTAAAAAGTTTTTGTTACGCGGATTAGAAGCCGTGATATACTGCTTGGCATCTTTGACACATAAATAAATGAAAAAAAAGTGAAAAACTCATCAGGGGCGGATGCAGTAAGGTAAAACAGTGGGGTAAAATACATCCCAACAATATGCGAGTGGTATGCATGAGTATATTAGTCCCTCGACTAGTTGAAATTTATTTCTGATAATTTTTACCCTCCCATGGCAGCTCTGGGAAAGGGGGTGACATAGGCGGATCAAGGACTCTCGTCGTGGGGGGGCGGGTGGGGGTGATTGGAAACACATTTTTAATATACAACGATATTGAGTCGCGGCGGTGATACTGGCTGGGAATATGCATTTTGAAAATGTGTAGTGACTGGACACGCCTCTGGTAATCTAGAATTTGGTTATAACTATTTTGAATTTTCATATACCCAATTGTATTCGCCCTGGCACGGCTGTAAGCAGTCTTCTCACTTACTAACGTTTAGTCCTTCTTGATAACATTCCCCCATTTTGAACTGCTGTAACCGCCCCTGATGAATACAAATAGTGACAATTGTGAATGCACTATCATCTCACATAAAAATGATATAATAAAACCATATAACTGGTATCAGGATCAGCAGAGACGGCTTCCTTTTACAAAGAACCCATCGCATACGATAATACTTGGTTTGTGGATAGAACCTCCCCAAAAACCCAGTCATAGCTCCGCCCCTGGTAAATATATAATATTGACAATTTCAGAAAACCTGCCTGTACTAGTTTTAGGAAAAGTCAGGAAGTTTCAAAGTTCTATCGCAAGCCGTTTCGGAGATATTCTTGAAAAACCTTAGGGGGCAATATTAGCCCCCTGCCGGAAATAGGGTTAAATGAATGTCTGGAGCATGCAACAACACTTAAATGGTACACTATTAACATTAAGTGATAGCAGAGCTCACAACCATCATTGGAATTAGAAAAAAACAGCTGACTGTTTATCTTGTATAGCCAGCACAGCCACCATACCGTACGGAAGGATTGCAGAAGGGTTGGCCTAGCATTGTTCCTATCGCGCCAACTCACCCCTCCCCCCACTCAAGGGGTCATCCTCTCTAATATGGCGCGGGGGGGGTCAGCGCAGCTAGCTAACACGCAGCCGACCAGGGTTCAAGTCCCAAAAATTATAATTCTTATCTTTGATATACCGGGGAGCCCCCCCCACTGAACCCCCTGGATCCACACCTGTTTCTTCCTTCCATTCTTTCTTTCAATATCAATAAATAAACCCGTTCCAAAGTAAGCTTTAGGCACAACTACTGGACCTAATTCAAGCACACAACTATTTGAGGCGGCAACTGTAGGGCCGTGGAAAGCTGTCTGGCCCTGTCCCTGCGTGCCGCGGGGTGGCTCCGACCGCTGCGACCATCACCAACACGGCCTGTCGCCTCAGCTCCGGGAGCTGCAGCCCCGGCGGCGATTGACTTTTCTAGCGAGCAAACAAGCACCTCAGAGAACGCCGCCGAGGGCGTCGATCTGCATCGAAAGCGCCGCCAGGCTTATCCGGAGGCATCCAAACAACTCGGCGACGGCGGCGCCTGCCCCGCGCGGCACCCCGGGCCCGGAGCAGTACGGCAGCAGCTGCACCAGGAGGACACCGACGCTTCACGGCAGAAATGTGGCAGCCGCACACATAGCTTCGACGTTGTCTCCGCAGTAGAGGCGTAAGGTTAAGAAATGAAAGGTTGGCTAATGCGCATGAGTTTCAGCTCGTCCTAGATCAGTACAGGAAGAAAGCACAATATTCTGTCAGAGAAGGCACGATGAAAGTTTTCAAACGTGCAAAAATCACAAGAATGTGCTTGTTGATGGAGACTATAAACTGGGAATGAGACAAGAACTTGGAGCAGCTCCGCTGTGCAAAGGGATAATCCATCACATCATTTTTGGGTCATTTTTTACATCACAGTAATCGTCAGTTACTGACGATTACTGTGACGTAAAAAACCAAAAATTATCACAAAATGACGTGATGGGCTCTTCCTTTGCACGACAGAGCTCCAGTGTCGCAGCAGTCTGGCAGCTCTGTCAAGTTTTTCACTTCGAAATATCGATCACTATTATCTAAGAGATCATTTACATCAAATCAAACTGATCTAAAATTTAATGAAAATAGAAACCAGCTATATTGTTGTTTACTTAAATACCAGTTATTGGAATAGAAGAGAGAGACAAATGCATGGCACAAGACCATACATAGCTACCGAATAGAACAACACATATTCCAATTCCGCACCGCTGTTTTGGTCAACCAATCCCGGGCCATGTCGGAATTCATATTTAAGCTACCCTGTAGACAACCCACTAACGATAAATCCCCGAATACGACGCCACACTGGCCAGCCAATAATTTAGCAGCTATCAGAGGCGACCACGGCGTCACAGTTTCAGCAAACACCAGAGTTGGCAACAGGTTCACCTTCAGTAACTCTGAGCTCAGGCAAAGGACGGACTGAATACAAAATTCCACAGAGAAGGCAGGTGTACTTCCATGTAGAATTACCACCCAGAATCGACAGGTCTGGCTGCAATTACAGCCCGGTCATGACGAACGACTTTGGGGCCAATGAACCCACATACACCACTTAGCGGCTAAAAAGCAGCCAGCTGAGGGTAAAAGCAAGGAAACCTTAGCCAGTGGTGGACACAAGAGGGGGCCAGGGGGCTCAAGCCCCCTCCCAAATGTTCCAGTGCCTATAGTTAATACATAGGCGGAGGCAATGGTGGGGAGGCGCAAGCCCACTATACCCCTTCCCCCACGAAATTAAGTTCTGGATCCACCAATAGCTTTATCCGCCAAACAACCCATTCGTGGGGACTTTAGGTCTCTTTCGCAGCGGTGCGCACCCACTCTGTAGACTATCCGGCTAATTTCGTTTGCTACCTTTTAAAATCTGTCGTAACCTCTGATCGATGAGAGATACTTAGTTCGCTTTACATACACTAGTCTCGCGTACCTTATGCTGGCCAGGACCATTCTACCACTTGAATCCTTTATTCAGCTTCAACGTGTATCATACAAGATCACGACACCCAACACCCATAGAAAACTCAACACCCATTCGACCGTGTCCGAGACGCGTCCAATCCACTCCGGGATTGCGCGTTTTCGATGACACTCCCGCAAAAGACAGCTCAGATGACTGCCCATCCCGGCCGTGATTCTACCCTCCGTGACAGAGAAGCAGCGCCGTGATTCTACCCTCCGTGACAGGGTGCAGCGCCGTGATTCTACCCTCCATGACAGGGTGCAGCGCCGTGATTCTACCCTCCGTGACAGGGTGCAGCGCCGTGATTCTACCCTCCGTGACAGGGTGCAGCGCCGTGATTCTACCCTCCGTGACAGGGTGCAGCGCCGTGATTCTACCCTCCGTGACAGAGAAGCAGCGCCGTGATTCTACCCTCCGTGACAGGGTGCAGAGCCGTGATTCTACCCTCCGTGACAGGGCGCAGCGCCGTGATTCTACCCTCCGTGACAGGGTGCAGCGCCGTGATTCTACCCTCCGTGACAGGGTGCAGCGCCGTGATTCTACCCTCCGTGACAGGGTGCAGCGCCGGGATTCTACCCTCCGTGACAGGGTGCAGCGCCGTGATTCTACCCTCCGTGACAGGGTGCAGCGCCGTGATTGTACCCTCAGTGAGAGGGTGCAGCGCCGTGATTCTACCCTCCGTGACAGGGTGCAGCGCCGTGATTCCACCCGCCGTGACAGGGTGCAGCGCCGTGACTATACCCTCCGTGACAGGGTGCAGCGCCGTGATTCTACCCTCCGTGACAGGGTGCAGCGCCGTGATTCTACCCTCCGTGACAGGGTGCAGCGCCGTGATTGTACCCTCAGTGAGAGGGTGCAGCGCCGCGATTCTACCCTCCGTGACAGGGCGCAGCGCCGTGATTCCACCCGCCGTGACAGGGTGCAGCGCCGTGACTATACCCTCCGTGACAGGGTGCAGCGCCGTGATTCTACCCTCCGTGACAGGGTGCAGCACCGTCATTCTACCCTCCGTGACAGAGAAGCAGCGCCGTGATTCTACCCTCCGTGACAGGGTGCAGCGCCGTGATTCTACCCTCCGTGACAGAGAAGCAGCGCCGTGATTCTACCCTCCGTGACAGGGTGCAGCGCCGTGACTATACCCTCCGTGACAGGGTGCAGCGCCCGCGGTGTCCGCTGCCAGGGCGGCGTCACTGCTACTCTCCTGAGGGAAGCCACCACGCCCCGCTGCCTGCCTCTCCTCCGGAGCCGGGCAGCCCCGGCGCCGTTTTTACGCCCCGTCGCACCCAGCAAAAAAGCGAGTGGGTTGCCGTCACAAAAGCGTGACCGTCAGCGTCACTGCCAATGCCAGACGATGGCAGTGACGGCCGGGGCACCTGAACCGTGATCAGAGGCGCGGCGGGGTGTGGGGCGGGACGGGGTCAGCGTCACCCGGACCACCCACTTCTCCACAGACGGTTAGCTTGTTCCTGAACACGGACACATTACTGAAGACACGGCTGAGGCCAGAGAACTGTGAGGCTGACTGTGGTGGTCAGGGGGGACGCAGATGGTGGGCCTGCTCCACCTCAGCAGCGACGCTGGCGACGCGTCACTGGCGGGTGCACAAAAACAGCGGGCTGCAGACTGCGGCGAATCACCGCTCCGGCGTCGGGAGGCGGTCCCCACAGGGCTGCTCTCGCTCCAGACGCATCGAGACTGGTGAAGCAGACGATGATAATGCAGCCCACGCGCCTCTCAGGACTGAGGTGGCCTCGCAGGCGGCCCATGGTGTCAGCTTTCAGGCTGATTTTCCATTGACGAAGTGGAGTCGCACATCGCGCTCTGCCCCGTACGCCAGCTCATTCGTTTCCCACGCTGATCAATAATGTCGCACCCTTCTCAACCCCATCCCACGTGCCGCGCCTCCAGGAACGCCGACGCATCTCCCTGCTACGTGGCGTTGGCATGCCAACCACTGAGTCATCACCCTTAAATCATTGCCACACAACGTCGCTGTGCTGCCCGCGGACACAGTAACCTTACCCCACTAAACCCAGCACCGTAGACCAAACAATATGACAATCTGATCCCGCAGGCCGAGCTATCATTCTCATCGTATTTCCTTAGGACTCAGTTAAGCAGCTTAGAAGCATGTTTTTTCAGCTTTCGTTATATTTACTTCTAAAGAGCTGGGTTACATCTGAAGCTATTGGCTTTTAAAGCTGGACACTATGATTTCGCTTGCAGATGGTTACAAGAGTGCCGATATCTGCCGGAAAAAACGCGGCATCCAAATTTGCCTCCGAAAACTGCTTTGCTTACGTTACTGAGAGGCATCAAGACAGTAGACAGAGTATTGATAATATTTATATGAAAACATAGCCAGTAAATGCTAGTAAGTAAGAGTACCTTGTCATTCTCGTTTTGGAGCTCATAGCTCAAAGTCAGCCATTGATACCCACGACAAAACCACAGTGCTTTGTCATGAAAAATTGGGTGTCGTCTTGATGAGCTCGAAACAGCATTTTCATGGAAATTATCCATGTATCTTTCGTTTTTAATTACAATGCGATATATGAGCCGCTCAGTGCTAGGTTCAGGGGCGTCGCCACCGGGGGGGGGGCAGGGGGGCCATGCCCCCCACTTTTTGACAAAAAATTTCCTGAGCTCAGTCAAAATGGGAGAAAACCGGGCATTCTTGGAACCAGCCGCTGTAGAAGGCAACGAGGAGCCCAAATTCGAACAGTATTTGGTCCTAACGTGGAAAGTTTTTTGTCAGCGTCAGCTTAAAGTTTGGCTGCCCTCCCCCCACTGTTTTTGCCGGTGGCGACGCTTATGGCTAGGTTCAAATATAATTATCGACGATAAGAACTATGGAATAACGCTAAGACTGCTATACTTTTCTACCATTAACTGTAAATTCCTATCCATAGAATCAAAACAACCTAGTACCATTTCTTAAACATTCGTATGAATCCACCACATGGCGTCCCCGTGAGGGAAGTGGATTTAACAGGAGATTTAGTCCTACCCGGACATTCCATATTCTGCAGCCAGCCTCAAAATTGACTAGTGTGGATCACTGAGAGGAGTGGTACTGCACGCTACGAACGTTCATCTTGGCGAGAAAAAAACTCGGAAAAGAGAACGCTACCGAGTCCACGTGGACGCAATCTTCACTGAACACGCACTTAGCAGAAGCGGGCCGACCAAATGGACAAATCCCGAAGTCAAGCGAGCCCCAAGGATGCCGTGTTGTCCCTCACTGGCTCTCACAGGGCACATTTCCAGAGTCCCCAGCAACCTGAAACTTCGTCGCAAAACAGACATTTGGATTTAATAAGCCGGTACTTAAGACACTGAAGACGCTTCACCGTCAGTGGCCCGAAGAAGGAGGTCAGAATGAATGTTACGCTCCATATCATACGAAGACAATCATTTTACTTGGACAAGTCCGGGGTGTCTTGGAAGGACCCTTCAGTTATGTATCTTTAGACATAAATAGGAAGCTACTGACATAGATTCGGGGCGTCGCGTCGGCGACAGGTCGTCTTATGCAGCAGTAGCTGAAGTACATGATGCACCATAATGGCATGCGACATCACAGTGATTGGCATGGCGCGGATTCTCCTTTCCTGTTCCGCACGAAGGTAGCTGCCAATTCACCTTTCCCTCCGAGCCGTCCGGGTTGAGAGCGTTTCCCCGTACACCAACAACGCCGCCCAGTATCGTTAGAGTTACATACACACGGCAGGGCACAGGCGGATCTCGAGAGACAAAGGAACATCTGCCCCCCCCTCCCCATTCCGATCGACAGCAGACTCGGCGCCCCCACACTACACTTATCCGCCCCTTGAAGCGTCGGTCCTTCCTCCCTCAGCATGCAAGTATAGGTGCCTCTACGATGCATACGGTGCGCACTTGATAGGTCACACAATAAGAAATAACGCTACTCTGACCAAAGTGCCCCTCCCCATCACAAATCCTGGAAGCGCCTATGCGGACGAGACGGGAAATCTACTGTTTTGGACTGACTAACTTGTTTGCATCGCGATTAGGTAAACACAGGTCAGGGAAAAGGTTATCCCCCAAAAAAAGAACAGACGAGTGCTCAATTTAACGATGTATTCGAGTCGGCTGAATCCAGCCAATAATTCTGAATATCGACGTGTAATTGTCAGACGTTCCATCAGCCTTTCTTGCTTGTTGTTGTTTGTTATTTGACTTTAGGGGCGCGTCAACCAGTACGGTCATATAGCGCGATATCGGCTGCGTTCCAGGTTGCCCTCTGCTCATGCGCCAAGGCCTCGAAGCTCATAGACCAGACTAATCAGGAGGCTGAGTGATTTTGAGTGCAGTCGTTTGCTGGTGATTAGGCCGCGGGATCGGGCAGCGATACCACGGCTGGCTGGGGAGAGGTACTTACTCGGATGCGGCCGAGTCCTGGCGCTCCCAGCCGGCCAGCGAGGGTCGGTGTTGGCGCATCACCACCGGAGCACGCTGGTGCGGCAGGTCACACTCCTGCCGCGGACAGTCACACGTCACACCGGGGTAACGAACACGGCACACGGGGTACTGGAGCACGTTACACTCGTCCGACTGATCTACCGCACCTTTACGTCCGGTTTCACCTGTACTTTTGGTTTCGACTGTGCGCGTGATCTCTCCTTTAGGCTCGTCTCACCTGTACGCCGAACCTCTCCTGCACGTCCGCCTTCATCTTGTCGAACAGCTGCTCCAGTCGGCTCTGCAGCGGCTGCAGGGTCGCCGGCGCCCGCAGCCCGTGCGTCTGCCAGAGGCGCCCCACTGTCTTTTCAACACACTCACACAGGCAACCTAGCGTCACAATAACACCGTCTACCAGGGACGCCCCACCGCCACTTCCACACACTCACACAGGCAGCCTAGCGTCCCCACAACACTGACGGGACCGTGCGTCTGCCAGGGACGCCCCACCGTCACTTCAATACACTCACGGAGGCAGCCTATCGTCCCAACAACACTGATGGTGCCCGCAGACCGTGCGTCTGCTAAGGGCGCCCCACCGTGACTTCACCAAATGAACGTTTTTCAGTTTCGGCTACTCATTGTAGATAAATATTTACCTCTTAAGTATCAGTAAAGCGTACACAAAATTCGAACACGAATAATCCAAACAGTATTCATTAGAATTAGTTCCAACGATTTTGCAAGAAAACACGAAACACCGTTCATGGGTGTAAAGTATTGAATCCAATACGGGGTAAATACCAAACAATTGGAGAAGAATAAAAATACGGAGAGTTGCCGGCAGAAGTTCAATTACAAAATATATTAGGATGATGACCTCTTGGACGCAGATCCTAATACAACCAGAACACAACACAAAAGGAAACAATGAAAACAACTGTTCAAATGCAACGGTAATTCGCATTTTGCACACCTTCAATGTAGCATCCTGAATACCATGAAGTTTCGGTCAATCCAAGGACAACTACCACCGAGAGCTCCAACGAAGTTGGTTTGTACAACTCTTGACGTGGCTGAGTTCTAAACGCTGTGCAGCCACTCACAAAAACATCGAAAACTAATGCTGCAGCTCAGCAAATCAGTTGGAAACGCCCCTTTCTCAACGCAACAGCAGCATCCTACCAGTGTATTTAGACCACTGGTCCTCCGAGCGTTACGGCCCAACAGAACATCGCTGAGCCATCACGAAACGCACCAAAGCAGGATTTCTGAGTTAGGTAAACAGAAAAGCTAGAACAATCAGCGGAGAGCCGACCAATCACAGCCGGCGGCGGCAGTGGCGGCGGGATTGAGCGCCGGATTCAATCAGACACTGTTGTGCCGGCGCCGGGACCGGCCCGCTGAGCCCCCCCGGCGCCCCGCCCGAGTTATAACCTCCCGCAAAAACGTGTGATTTACTGGCGCGCTATAAAACGCCGGCTCCTGATCCCCGCCCGGCTGACGACCTGGCACGGCCGGCGCTACTTCTCACAGAATCAATAGCCAAGAAGCGAGCAATAGCCCGCCGGCAAGAAGTCGGGACCGGGGGGCCACGCCAGGAAATTCGACAGCTGAGTCCATCGAGCCGGGCCGCAGCCTTCAGTGTTCGTCAGCACGTCAGGGTACACAATACAGACGGTTTGCGGGAGATCACTGCTGAATAAAACAGTTCTCATTTCGGTCGACAGTTGAGGATGTTAAGTGACACAAATAATTGTTGGGGTTTTCCGACGCACCAACTGCCAGGGGTCATACGGCGTCGCCAAATCTCACCCTGTTGGAAGGGATTTCGGGGATCAGATCAACTTATTCAGAGGCTCCGCCGGGACTTGAACCCGGGACCAGTGGTTTAGAAGACAAGGGTGCTATACACTAAGCCACCTCATCCCCCATGTTGAGTGACACATGGTCCGGTGTCGCCTACTTCAGTTCGGCAATACATTGATGACGTCACAGTGAATACTGGCGGCCAATCTCCATCCGCTCAACTTCAGGCACGACCGTTTTCTATGTATTTGTTAAACATTATTGTTTTGGGACAAATACACACCATTTCTGAGGATCAGCAGCACAAAACATGCTTCTTTTGCTAATGCAGATGAATCGCGCCAAGAACCTATATATCTAATTATATTTTCGTGAGCCTTGTAAATTGCGAAAAACACCATTACGAGCTGACAACACTAGCCCATCTGATGGAACTCAGATCCCCAGCACGTCAGAGGACACCCCGAGACTATCCCCAACACGTCATAGGACACCCCGAGACTACCCCCAACACGTCAGAGGACACCCTGAGACTGTCCCCAGCACGTCAGAGGACACATCGAGACTATCCCCAGCACATCATAGGATACCCTGAGACTATCCCTAACACGTCAGAGGACACCCTGAAACTATCCCAAACACGTCAGAGGACGCCCTGAGACTTACCTCCAGGCCGGCCTCCAGCAGGGGGATCTGCTTGGCGATGAGGAGCTGCAGACGCTCCACCAGAGCTGCGTCCTCCGGGTGGGCGTCCAGGTACGAGGGGTTCAGGAAGTACTGCACACACAAGCAGAACGCGTCAAAGGACACTACCCACCCGTTTTACTCCACTGCACCAAAACATGCTACCCATTGGTCTTTGGTCTCTAAGTCTGAGTCTAACACGCAAACCATCGATATCTGTCCAAGTCGGCATCAAACGCGCCAACCGTCTGCCTTCCTCCACTATCGCTCTGCATCAGCGATGCCGCGCAGCCCCTTCCACATCGTTCTTCCGTTCCAAATCCTGCGGTTCGTCAGTCTCGTCTGATGCATACCAACCTTTCACCCTTCCCATCCTTTCCCGGTCCCGCTCGTTCGTCCACCCCGTGCGGTCGGCGGGAGGCAGGCGGTTACCTGATAGTTGGCCGTGCCTCCCATGACGGCCGGGTTGATGATGCCCGTCAGAGTCTGGGTCAGCGGGTTCAGCGGCAGCGCGGCGTCACTCCGGTTGGAGAGGATCAGCTCGCGGACCCGCCGGTTCGCCGTCGCCATGGTCTCGATGGCCGTGTCCAGAGGAGTGACGTCATACTGCTCACTCCTGGTCACAAGGAACCAGCCCAGGATGCCTGCCGCAACAGGTAAACCCACAGTTGGTCACAACAAACCATCTCAAAAATACCCCCGACACATCCAGACGGCTGATCAGTAGGAACCACGGTCGGACAGCAGGTCAGAAGGAGTCAGTCTCACCCGGAGCCCGTCCCCTCTGTTGGTTTCCAGGAGCAAACAACCCCTCACTATTAACGTACCGACGGTAGCGCACATGATTAAAACAATAACAAACACATACAGGCAAAATCACGATCTGCACCTTAAAGGATCTCGTGCGCCAGTGCATGCTTGGAATGGATTACCGACAGGTTAATCAGTCCGGATTTGAATCAGGACCAGCATTGTCAGAAGCGTACCTGCTGGGCCGCAACGACACACCAAAAGTCAAAGTTGTGGAGCGTGGCCACTTCGCACCTTGTTAGTACCAGCTGATGTGACCAGATAAGCCTTATTCCGGGGACTCGCCGGGATTTGAACCCGGGACAATGGCCTCAGAAAGCAGGTACACCGCACCATAAGGTCACCAATCCTCCCGGTCAGCAGCTGGGAAGGAGGGCATTCACCGCTTCACCTCCACAATCCCCACCGTCAACGGCCAGCTCTCGCGGCAGGTTCTAGCGCAGTCTCTGGGGGCGTCGGGGCTGAGCTTCGGAAACGAGACCATTATCGGCATGGGTGGCCTTTGCGAACGGACCGGGCGCTGAGAGGTCAGCTTGCTGTTGTCCACCATCTGTCGCCATTCCCTCTCCAATCAACCTGTCCCATCTCGCTGTCCGTGGCCAAAAAAAAACACTACGCGCGGTACGACATTATACCATGGGTTCGGCGTCGCCACACTAATCCGACATTTTAAATCTGTGCGGCACGACGGCTCTGAGCTGAGGCAGCGTGAAGCCGAGTGTTCCGGGCGGCGTTGAGGAGGCAATAACGCTCATCATCTGCAGCCGGAGCCGCCCCGAATGGCCGCCCGGCCAGATTGATGGCTCTGAATAAGCAGTTTCTGTGCATGGCGGGTCGCCGCCCAATAGCTGCTACGACGGAGAGCACAAAGACTGCCAGTATCTGCATGGGCCATCCATGGCGTTTTCAGTGTCACTGGTAGGACTAAAACCAACGCCGTCATGAGCCAGAAGACAATTGGATTACAAGTATCTCAAACGAATTTAATATATCACTCCATACGCTCTCTCTCTCTCTCTCTCTCTCTCTCACTCTCTCTCTCCCCTCTCTCTCTCTCTCTCTTACTCCATCGGTTTGCAGATTAGCCTGTTTAATTATTCCCCAGGGATTTAAACGGCGTTCCAATTATGTATGCAGCCTCCGTGCATCGCAAGCTATCGCGTTATAACTTCTTAGTTAGAGCCCGGAACAAAGAAAACATGTTGTGGCGCTGGCTAGATGAGAACAAATGACGCCCGGCCAACCAACAGCCGCACAATTTCCTCCAACTGCGCATCGGGCGGCGCTGTTTTCGCCGTTGGCAGGATCATATTCACACAGCGGCGCTCGGCGTACGGGAGGGCCCGCTCCACAGTCGCAACAGTCGCGGCGGCCAGCGGCAGAGTGCCGCGTTATTGCAATCGGTCCCATCTGGTGAGCATGCCACGGTAACGTCTGTTGTTTCATCTGTCGCTCAGGAAAAACGGCCGGCCGTCTCATCACGGCAGAACACAGGCGACTCGCCGAGCTCCACTGCGTGAAACAAATGGTACCGGGTGTACACAAGGTCTGCGGCGGAATAGCGCGAGCAGTTGTGTAACTAGCGATAATTTGTCTACATTAGTCGAAATAGTGGCGGTGGAAATCTGCTAAAAATAAGCCTTGAACATGAGCGCAGTGTTTTAAGAGTACACCAGCTGAGGATAGTACTCTGAAAGGTGACGAGCCCTAATGTTGGCTGGATGTTTGACGAACAAAAAACAAGCAACCCCAATCTTCACAACATTGACATATCTCCATCCTTTTGCTCTGTCGGGCAAAAAATCGCCAACTCTCCATCACAGGCAAGCACGTACTCATGCTAATGGACATAGTTCAGCGCAGCTTATTCACGCGGGCTAAACTTTCCAAGGCTGAAAGGCCGGGCTTATCGTAAAAGTTTCATTCTTGCAGCAGCTGGCGTGGTTGGAGAACCCTGCGTGAGGACCGCGCGCTGAACGGGGACTGATGGAGTCGGCGCGTAAAACAACGGCGGCGACGCCGGCGGAACCTGACGAGGACTTACACCCAGAGGCGAGGGGAGTGTGACCCCATTGTAGGATCGAGTTTGAGACATTAGTCTAGTCGAGTGCATAATCACGTTTACTATTTATGTTTGAAAACTCAGCGTTTGTCAGGAAAAGGGCGTTTATGAGGGGAAATCAGCTCCTTTCCCCATTACGCGGAGCGTTCCTGTGCATCAGAAGTCTGCACAGCGGAGTCCAAGGGGCGCAAAATTAAACTTCAAGCATCCAAAGCGACAGGGGCGTAGTCAAGCGGCGGCTCGGAGGACGCTCCATCACGGATGGCCCATTTGAGGACGCGGGTCGCGCAAAACGCTGCCTGCCCGCACTATTGTTGTCAGCCGTAGAAATTCACGTCAGACAGGGCCTCTTAAGCACTCTCTAGCACTCCATTCTGTGACAAGCATAGCCCTCTTGGACTGTCAGAACCCTCTGTACAAATTGGGCCCTCTAAGGCACTGTTACCCCTGGAGAGTGGTCAGGACTAGGAACAATAGTGGTCAGGATTAGGAAAGTAAATAATCCCAGTCATATTTAGTTGATGTTGTCCAAGAACTGTTGCATATTATTTAACCTAAAGACCTATTCCCCCCAAGCTATGGAATGCCTTAATGTTTTGACTGTGTTATCTCCGAAATTCGACTGCTGTTGGAATCTCAGAGTGACTGCACGAGATGACCCAATCTTAGGTGGCCAGTGTTGTCGAACCACTGTTTCTAGATATTTTATTCCAGAAAATTGTTCCACCAAGATGAGGGATGCACCCAGGTCTTGTCTGTGGCCTCTCGAGCGTACTCCGGCTGGTGTATTCAGGGGCTTAACTTAAGAATCCGGTCCGTTTAGGTGGTCGACGTTGTCCAAATATTGTTTTCCGATGTTTTATCACAGACTAGTACACTCCCGTGATGTGGGGTGCATTCGCTCCACGACTTTGTGTGTGTGTGATTGGGGTTTATAGGGCGCCTTCAGCATCTAGGCTATATCGTGCCCGCTCCACGACTTTGATTTCCTCGAGTCTGTTCCTGATGTACTGAGAAGTGTTCCCCAGCCGTGGCGGGCCCTGATGTCAGAAGCCGTTGTTTTGACTACGATCTCTCCGCACTTTGATGTGCCGCAAGGATCGCATACTGACCGCACATCACCTTATCTTATCTGGCCAACGTTATACAACTATTGTTTGCAGATGCTTTGTCCCAGGAAAGTGTTGGGACAAGATGTGGGATGCCGCCACGTTTTGGTTGCGATATCTCCGACCGCGCTCCTGTTTGTGTGGCTAACCACGCGATGTGAGTCAGTTATGGTTGGTTAGTGTTGCCAGCAGCTGTTTTCCTACAGTTCACAGCAGCTGTTTTCCTACAGTCAGTTCAGCAGGTTCCTACAGAACCGTGTTCACTAAAATGACCAGATGCACTCACGTTGTGTCCGTGCCCTTTCCGAGCTTCTTCCTTTTGGTGGGACATCAGGCTGACACCAGTAAACGAACCAGTCATAGGCCCTGCCATGATTTCTGACTATTAAGTTCCATATACTTTCTGACTCAAAGGATTGCGTGTTCCTAAGCCCAGGATCTGCGTGCAGGTGAAATGACAACGGTATCAGCAAAGCAGTGCAGTTTTATCACAGGCTTACCTTTATGACCCGTTCGTTACAAGATAACAAGCAGCCTTGAGCGTTCAGGAATGTATGCTGGACGAAGCTGGACGAAAATCATGTGCATTCGCCATATGTTGAATTTATCAACAGAAAACCGCAAAAAAAACAAACGAACAAACGAATTTAAAAAGGCATCTTTACTGACCCCTTTTTCACTCCAGTTGCCACATTTTGGCGCAATCGCTCGATCCTTTTGATTCCCACTGAGCAGAATCCCGGTTACCCCCCTGCACAGCAGTATGCACTGAAACGAACGTGATATGAACAAATGCTGTTTTCAGCACGTCCTACAGGTCTGCTCAGTTCAAATCAATTATGAATGTGCCGCATTCGTTTTATTAGTAGTAGCTGCGTGTAAAAGGAATAGATATTTGGCGGGGGCGCCACTTGTCTACCATATCCGGGAGCCATCTATTCAATAGCAATACAGGTCCTATGACAGCTCTGGCCCGCGCGAGGCGAAAACTTGTAAGAACTTGTCAGTGAAATGATTTGCTCTGAGAAGAATCGATATATTCAAAGTCAAATAGGTAAGTCACCATCTATATACCAGGTATAATTTGATTCCAATATTTTTCACAGAATCCTTTGAATAAGCGCAGATGTAACAATGACGACGTAAACCAGTGTAATTATTTTACTCTTAGGGTGCATGACAAGGGGAGGCGGAAAGATACTCACAGCTTGGGTAGGATTATCACCCTAAAAATATCGACAGTGGCAGCGAAATCGGCTTTATGGCATCGCCCAATACACATATGCATCAGCCGAAATCCGGAAGAACACTCACAGAAGAAAGCTGACACGGTGATTCGCAAAGCACGCATAATAGGAGGACCGACAGCAAGCAATCCTACGGGCAGCAGCGCACTTTTACCGGGAGATCCGCCACGTCCTCAAAACTGCCGCGCGGCAGTTAGCTAAACGCTGGACTTGGCATAGACTTCAATCTTCCTTCAGCGTGCTGTTACGAAACAAGCGAATTAGAGCCAATGCGAGATAATGGGCGCTATGGGCTCGGATTTATTTCATCAGCCTGACTTGTAAGGGTGCGACGGCACGCATGGTTAGCAGCATGCGGCATGGAGTACAATCTGACGGTCATTACGTTATCGTTCACTGATTCCTGGGAATTCCGGGGAGGGGTTTATGGGGGTGTTTAACAAATAACCTGGTCCCTAACGGGGACAAACGAAAATATATTGCCAGTACAGCATTTGCTCAGCAGGCTCGCGGCAGTCAACGACCACCCGCCAAATACGCGGCAAGTCTCATGAAAGGAATGCCTCGTGTTCATTTATGTATTCTTACTTTAACTTTGGTTCGTTAGAATTTATTCGCCACTTCGGTAGGAAGTGTATCAGGATGTGTGAGAAGCACATGCTACCGCAAGGAACATCACTAAACGGTGACCAGTTAGATAATATGTCGGTCTAGTTTCTCTGATACGAGAGCGATATTTGCAACAACAAATAATTTTGATTGTATATTCGGGCAGAGGCCTTGTTTGACATATTGAACATAGGCAGATCCAGGTGGTCAAAGGGGACAACTACCCGTCGATCACTCGGGTCCTCACACTGCGATCTGGCGCCACCCGCAAATCGCTCCAGCACGAAATGCCACTTCCACCCATCATGGAAGTATTATCAGGTCTTTAAGATGCGGTTTGACGCCTCCCCGGTTAACTGCACTCGGGTGCCCCTTAAAATGGAGCGCTCCGGGCCAAAAAAAAGCGTTCACTGGTCTAAACGGCTCCTGGCAGAGGTGCCCCTTCTTCCCGCCCCCTGATCGGAATCCCTGGATCCGCCAATGACCCTTGGTTGACGATTACCACTCAGAACTATGCCGACTAGAGGTGGGAGGCCGGACATCTTCCCCGGACACAGAGACGGCAGGCTGAAGCTGCTGGACGGAGTCCCACCCAGTTCCCACTTCCCAGGATGTGAGACGGCTGAACGTGACGCAAATTATAGATGTGATTCCAGAAGTCTTACCACAGCCGCTTCATTAATATTTGAACCGAAAAGTCAAATCCCCCAGACCCATCAACTCATATAATCCCGAAAAAACGCAGAAAATGTCACAGCAAACAATGTTGAAAGGAAGTGAGACCGCTATGGAAGTTATGCGGAAACGAACTGTGACGACAGTTCGCATTGCTCGGCAAACTTCAACAGCGCAGAAGTTATCTCACCTGTTCCTCGCACTGGCATAGCATACAAAACAACACTAAATCCAATCAGATTCAGACGCGGGAAAGGCATGCGTCTCTCCCTTGTAGTAATGCTGCGGCTTTAGAAAACGTATCGGTAGGAGCTTTAGCTTTATTGCTCTAAGGCAACCCAATAATAAATTCATGAGTCCACCTATACCAGAGGCAAAAGCGCATGTAAACACGACTACCACTTTTTGGAGATGAATAATTTCATTACGTTTCATCGGGTGCGATAAAATGTTTAACCCGGGTAAAGCGGGACAGCAGGCCTCTCCCACAGGCGAGTATCGGCACCCCGGCACGTACCTGAAACGTCCCGCCCCCACAGTGGATCGAGGTTGGAGGAAACCAATACAAAAAAATGCCAGTGCAAAATTGCGTTACAATATCTTTTGTAGATTTGACAAAAAACCACTAAAATAACTATCTTTTTTATAACCCAATATTCACAACTTACTAATTTTTTAAGTTGAATTAACAAAATTACAAGCTAAAATTGGGAAAAAGGTATCCTTCAACATGTTTCCCACTTTCTGTTCCTGATCGCGATCAGAGGCGCCTCCACAGTAAGGCGCACCTGGCTCCGTTATACACCCACATGCGGCGAACATCTGTCCATTTGGCGGTCCCCCGGCGGTGCCGTGCTCAGCCCGATCGCAAATCTTTCATCCGCCTATGGTCCGGGGGTTCGGCAGTTGGGCGCTTGTGGCAGATCCGTGTTCAGGTTAGATAATTCGGCGTTTGTTTGATCCTCGATAATTTGGCGTTTGTGCACAGAACGGTCCTTGGGCTGCCTACCTGGTAGTTTGGCGCTGGTGCACAGAACGGTCTTAGGGCTGCATACCCGGTAGTTTGGCGCTGGTGCACAGAACGGTCTTGGGTGCATACCCGGTAGTTTGGCGCTGGTGCACAGAACGGTCTTAGGGCTGCATACCGGTAGTTTGGCTGGTGCAAGAACGGTCTTAGGCTGCATACCCGTATTTGGCGGTGCACAGAACGTCTAGGGCTGCATACCCGGTAGTTTGGGTTGTGCACAGAACGGTCTAGGGCTGCATACCCGGTAGTTTGGCGCTGGTGCACAGAACGGTCTTAGGGCTGCATACCCAGTAGTTTGGCGCTGGTGCACAGAACGGTCTTAGGGCTGCATACCCGGTAGTTTGGCGCTGGTGCACAGAACGGTCTAGGTCACCGGTATTTGGCGCTCGAACGGTCTTAGGGTCATACCCGGTAGTTTGCGCTGGTGCACAGAACGGTCTTAGGGCTGCATACCGGTAGTTTGGCGCTGGTGCACAGAACGTCTTAGGGCTCATACCGGTAGTTTGGCGCTGGTGCACAGAACGTCTAGGGATACGTATTTGGCCTGTGCAAGAACGGTCTAGGGCTTACCGGTAGTTGGCGTTTCACAGAACGGTCTTAGGGCTGCATACCCGGTAGTTTGGCGCTGGTGCACAGAACGGTCTAGGGCTGCATACCCAGTAGTTTGGCGCTGGTGCACAAACGGTCTAGGGCTGCATACCCGGTAGTTTGGCGCTGGTGCACAGAACGGTCTTAGGGCTCATACGGTAGTTTGGCGCTGGTGCACAGAACGGTCTAGGGCTGCATACCGGTAGTTTGCTTTCACAGAACGGTCTTAGGGCTGCATACCGGTAGTTTGGCGCTGGTAAGAACGGTCTTAGGCGCATACCCGGTAGTTTGGCGCTGGTGAAAACGGTCTAGGGCTCATACCCGGTAGTTTGGCGTGACAAACGGTCGGCGCCTACCTGGTAGTTTGGCGCTGGTGCACAGAACGGTCCTTGGGCTGCCTACCTGGTAGTTTGGCGCTGGTGCACAGAACGGTCCTTGAGCTGCCTACCTGGTAGCTTGGCGCTGGTGCACAGAACGGTCCTCTCCAGCCAAAGACTGGCGAACGGGTTCTCGGGATCCTTGGTGCCACGCTGAGTCGGCCGCGAGTACACGAACCGGTCGACATCGTTCGTCTGTCGAAGCGCAATACACAGCTCAGACGAGGCTCTCACAGACAATAATACGATAAACTTACACACTAAAAGGCCTCACACAAGTATCAGATGCGGATCAGACAAAGCTCTCAGACACAGCTCAGACGAGGCTCTCACACAAGTATCAGATACGGATCAAAGCTTTTAGACACAGCTCAGACAAGGCTCTCACACAAGTATCAGATACGGATCAGACAAAGCTCTCAGACACAGCTCAGACGAGGCTCTCACACAAGTATCAGATACGGATCAGACAAAGCTCTCAGACACAGCTCAGACAAGGCTCTCACACAAGTATCAGATACGGATCAGACAAAGCTCTCAGACACAGCTCAGACGAGGCTCTCACACAAGTATCAGATACGGATCAGACAAAGCTCTCAGACACAGCTCAGACAAGGATCTCACACACGGATCGAGCCAAATAATTATTCTACGAGACTAAACAGGGGTCTGCAGCTGAAAATGAAGGGCGGCGCCATTGATCAATGACATCCCTAGTCTCTGAGACATGCCCTGTCTCATACCGAGAGACAGGGCATCTCCGTTCAACTGAGGGATGCTGAAGGACAGGGCATCTCTCCCTGAGCCGGCTTCAAAGGCCAATTTTCAGGCACATATTCCGCAAAGCTCAGGCATTTTAACAGGCTTAGATGTCCATTTAGACCACCTCCTCGCCAGGGGGAGGAACGGCCTCAGAGGACCCAAGGGGAGGGTGGGAGACGGCCCCTTTGCCCCCACTCCTGGATAAATCCCTGCTGCCAATGCTTGCAGACCATGATGCCATGAGCTATTTCTGGCGGCACGTCTTCCGTCCGTAAGCGGTGCCGGCGTCCCGTCAGGATTTCGGGGGAAACTGGGTTTTTCAACCCGTTACTCTCCACTGGAGAGTCTCCAGTCAAAGTCATAGGGTTCGTGTAAATATGTATGATTTCAGAGTTTAAGGGGAAGGGGGGGTAGTTCACCACCCCCGCCCAAGTTGCGCCCAAGTTTCTGGGATCCTTTGTATTAACCACCACCTCCTCCAAGTGGTTCCTCGTCCTTCCTCGTCCGCTCAACAATAAAACCTGAGGAGAGCAAGCTCAGTTTTCTTCCCGCATGATACACCACAGCCACTAACCAATCCCCGCCTAAGCTACTGAGTTCACTGGATCAGAAAAGAAGATAAAAAGCACACTGTTTTTGCTTTGTTCTTCACAATTTGTAGACTACATTGATTTCCATTGTTTTCGCAGCTGCTCATATTACACCCCGCATAATACGATCCGCGATTCGTCTTCGTGACGCCCAATTTCGGAGCTCTCCTCGCTATCTCAGCACATTTCTAATACTGCGACGTGTCGCCGGTTTTCACCAGCCATCTAACGCGAGAGCAATCTCACTGCAGCGCACTGGGAGCCCGGCCCGGTCGCAGCCTCGAAAGCTCCCAATAGTCTACCTACCGGCTGCACGGCACGGAAGCTCCGCTCTGTTGTGTTTGCTTCCAACACACACACACACAGAGAACTGCTAATCACCGCTGCGGGGTTTACATACTTCACACCCCAGCAAGCTCTCGTGCGATGCTGGGAAATGGCAGCCTGCGAGATGTGTACACCCGAGACAAGTCCGACGCCAGTTCTCAGCAAGTACGACGCAAAACGAGATACGAATAAACAATTGCTGCGAGGTACAGCTCCAGGAGGCGTCCACACTTCCATCGACAGTCGGAGGGAAATTCCCGATAATTTCCTATGTCTTGGTGCATTTGCAACGGTAGTGGCTATGCGTGATCGCCCAGTTTTCTTTGACGCAAGCGATGCTTTCGCCAGCAGCCTGTACTTACAGAAATGAGCGTGTTTTCGAGGCGCATTAAAGTCAGCAGTGCTCGGTGCGCTCAGACATTTTAAGCACGGACGTACACGGTTAATCGGCCTCTCCAGCTGCAGTAGTTAATACATATTTCGCTGGAAGAGTATTGACTGGTGCGAAATAAAAATATAACATGTTTAAGACCTGGTCTGTTTTTCCCTGTGCAGTACCTGCGCAATATCTATGGTGTCATTACTTAATGTATTTGTTGTGCCCTGGGAATATGAATCTAAAATAATGTTCAGTGTCTGAAAATGATCAATGACATAACCATAATCGCAATTAAATTGTCGAATCATACACGAGGCTCAACCAGTTCTACCTCTCCCGCTGTCAGTGATGCAGACTAGGTGAAACTAGGTATGCTGAACGTTCAGCATAGCGCAGGCAGCGCCTTCGAACCGCATGCACTGTGTTAGCGGTATTGACTATTCACACCCCGAACACTGCGTTAGCGGTATTGACT
Source organism: Lepas anatifera (assembly GCA_034440635.1). NCBI lineage: Eukaryota > Metazoa > Arthropoda > Thecostraca > Lepadidae > Lepas > Lepas anatifera. Next base: position 1,872,925 of record JAOTON010001615.1, on the reverse strand, counting down.
ATTCACACCCCGAACACTGCGTTAGCGGTATTGACTATTCACACCCCGAACACTGCGTTAGCGGTATTGACTATTCACACCCTGAACACTGCGTTAGCGGTGTTGAATACTCACACCCCGAACACTGTGTTAGCGGTGTTGACTATTCACACCCCGAACACTGCGTTAGCGGTATTGACTATTCACACCCCGAACACTGCGTTAGCGGTATTGACTATTCACACCCCGAACACTGTGTAGCGGTGTTGAATACTCACACCCCGAACACTGTGTTAGCGGTGTTGATTGCTCACACCCCGAACACTGTGTTAGCGGTGTTGACTGCTCACACCCGAGCACTGTTTAGCGGTGTTGACTGCTCACACCCCGAACACTTGTTAGCGGTGTTGACTGCTCACACCCCGAACACTGTGTTAGCGGTGTTGACTGCTCACACCCCGAACACTATGTTAGCGGTGTTGACTGCTCACACTCTGTACACTATGCAAGATCAAATGTGTGCGACCAGCATTAGTTTACTTTGAAATGGCAAAGCTTTCTATTGAGTTACTATTTGCCGCCGTGGAAGGGAGGGATCTAATTCTGCACTAACATCTTTATCAGCGTTTCATGGCCTACAAATCTATTTCTGATTTGCTCTTTCTTACAAGGCCATTGGGGCGGGCATGAACAGACTTAGCCAACAAAAACATCCAAAGAGATCGGAGAACTTTAACATTTGCATTGAAATACCTGATGCAATTCGGGATCAAAACTCTGCTAGCTTACCACATGAAGCAGCGCCCTTTATGCGGAACACCCATGCGTCCGCCTCTGCAATGACCTGGGTCGTCTTACCCAGTAGTCTGAGGTCACTCGGTGTAGCCCTGAGGTCACCCGGTGCAGCCCTGAGGTAGGCCTGCAGTTCGATCAGGTGACACGCTGACTCTGTCTCGACACTGTCAGACCATTGCCGCCAGTATTGAACGTTTGCCGAGCCAGCGATGGCAAACAAGTCTTTGATGTAGCGAGGCCCCAATCGGTCGCGGTTGTGTGTGACCGACAGTACACAGGGCCGGCGCCAGACACACGCCGCCCACACAGCTTCCATTTGCGCCGGTGAAGGTTCAGAGAGCTCCCATTGGCTCACGGCGTTGACGCCCGCTCTCCTAACTTCCATCCTTCTCACACCGACTCTCCCGGCCTAAATCTCTCAGACACCAGCTCTACCTGACTTCATCTGTCTGACACTGGCTCCCCCGGCCTATATCTATGACACCGGCTCCCCCGGCCTATATCTCTCTGACACCAGCTCCCCGGCCTATATCTCTCTGACAGACTCCCGGCCTATATCTCTCTGACACAGGCTCCCCGGCCTATATCTCTCTGACACCAGCTCCTCGGCCTATATCTCTCTGACACCAGCTCCCCGGCCTATATCTATCTCTGACAGACGCTCGCCTGCCTATATCTCTCTGACACCAGCTCCCCCGGCCTATATCTCTCTGACACCAGCTCCTCGGCCTATATCTCTCTGACACCAGCTCCCCCGGCCTATATCTCTCTGACACCAGCTCCTCGGCCTATATCTCTCTGACACCAGCTCCCCTGCACACTGGGGCAAATGGCCTCCAAAACCGGCCAAAACCTCCAATTTTGACATCTTCAAAATCGGACTTAATCGTTTGGCTCTGACAGAGAAATGTCCAAAACCTTGGAAAAACATAATTGTATCCATTTTTCTTTTCTTTAGCCGCTTGCACAGATGCTGGAACACAGCGCATTAAACACGCTGCAGCTCGGCGTCAAGTTGACTCGAAATGAGGTACACTTTCTGATGCATTATCAACCATGGTCGCAGTCACAAAACCGTTATCTATTTATATCAATGGATAGATGGGAACCTCCTGAAGACACTCAATGTTGAAAAGTACGAAATTTGGCAATAAGAGCCTGATAGTACTTGTAACTATTAGGGCATGTAAAGCTTCTAACTTATTCTCAAATCCTAAACTTCGTTAGACCTGCGAAAAAACGCACAGCGAGTTTCACTTAGAAATTTATATGTAGTGATGCAATGTTGTGTCCTCTAACCAGCCGTGAAAAAATTAGCTCGGCATCAGTTGTGCCAGGGGAGATATGTCACTTTTTGTGCGGCAATGTAGTCCAAGTAGCGCGGTGAGGCCGGCGGCTACGGCGGCCGTCGGCTCATGTTGCGCGGCAAATTGAGTAAGGACGGCTGACAGGGCGCCGTGGTCGAGTCGTGACAGGGGAAGGCGGACTTGCAAGACGCTGGGCAGAGAGTCAATCTGTGCAAAAACCGATTTTAACACGCGCACTGAGGATGAGGGAATATCAGAGAAGAGTCACCCATTTGTTCATGGAGAGCTCAAAACTACGACCAGAAGGACGCTGTTAAAAAACTAAAGAGATTTACAGGAATGTTTTCGTGCTACCATGAGTCTGGTCGTCGATCAGCCAAAGGCGGGAGGGGGGCAACGGCACAGCTAATGAAGGAAACACAACCCGCGGTTATTTCGGGAACCTCCGACAGTTTAGCGAGGCTACTGGGTAAGCCTGGATCTGCTACAAAGGTTTTCGGTAATATTAGGCGCACTATCATCATCAGGGCGTAGCCAGGATTTCACTCGGGGTAGGGGGTGGCGCCCTAAAAGGGCCCCTGAGACAGCGCCAAAAGGGCCCTGATGGGGTAAAAAGGGCCATGCTTGTTACAGAATCGTGTCCTTAGGGGACCCTTTTGGGCCCTCAGGGGCGGCTGTCCCTGCTCCCCCTTGGCTACGCCCCTGATCATCATCATCAAGAACCAAAATTGAGAAGTATCCGGCCTACGCTCTAGAGACAGCGAGGCTGTTTGTAAACGTGTACCCATGGTACAGCATACCGGCAACCATACTTAAGGTGCAAATGCACGGGGAAGATGTTACTGAGAGCAGGGCGTCGCCACCGGGGGGCCAGGGGCTTGGCCCCCACTTTTTGGTCAAAAATTTTCTGATCTCAGTCAAAATGGGAGAAAACCGGACATTCTTATAACCAGCCGCTGCAGAAGGCAACGAGGAGCCCAAATTCGAACAGTATTTGGTCCTTACGTGGAAAGTTTTTTGTCAGCGTCAGTTTGAAGTTTGGCTGCCCCCCCACTTCTTTTCCGGTGGTGACGCTTATGATTGAGAGCCTGAAAGTTTCCATAGGAGCATACATGGAGGAGGCCCAGGAGGCAAGGAATAGAGATCAACTTGCATTCAGGCAATATCATACCAGAAAGACATCCATAGTTGACAATCACTGATCAGTACCAGTACCTGCTTATCACCAATGACCTCGTGGGAACATGATCTCCGATGATATAAAATAAATCCAGAAGGCCCATGACAACGGAGGTTTCGAGCCCGACAGTAACCCTCTTTATAAGCGGAAAGATAGTGGCACTAACCATTAATAATTCGATGGTGCGTGAGTGGGTACTTGGATGTGAGACTGCTTCAATAACTTAACTAGATTTCAACGATAATTCTCGGGGTTAATGGATAGCAGACTGGATAAAGGGACGCGGGATATTAAATAGGAGGGTTACACAAAGATGCAAGAGAGGTCGCATGATTTAATGAACATTCCCTGTGAGTTTAATGTGTTGTCTGTTTCCGCATGTTTGTGCTCATTTTATGGGAAGAGTGACGGTAATCATTCCCTGGAATAGCGCTTAACATTATTGTGTCAATAAATGCAGCTCACGCACATGACCCTAGAAGTTTCGATATGGTTCGGTACTGGATTTAAAGATGTCAAATAGTGAAAGAGTGAATTTGTGCCATTATTTATCATGTGGTACTTAATAGTTAAACCAGAGTGAAGGCTCAGCAAGACCTCTGACTTATGATGACCTTGAATATGTCGGATCGGTTTTCGAAATATTACTTGTGTTTTTTTCTTACATTTCAACCGTCACTGGACCCACCTTATCTGATTCTGTCTCATTGAGTGTCTGCAAAACTGGAAAGAACGAAATCGAATTCCGATATTTATAAACCTTGAAAAATAGTTAATCTGATATGACCTGGTGTAGATACCCAATTTTTTATGGCTGGATAATGAAGTTCAGAGCAACAGCTTTCATTTGAGCACAAAAAAGTATTGCTAATCAAAGTATTTTTTTAGTTACGAGGTTTTGGCCTATTTTGAAGCCCAGTTGCCCCAGTGTGCCCTGGCCTATATCTCTCTGACACCAGATCCCCCGGCCTATATTTCTGACACCGGCTTCCCCAGCCTCCATCTGCCTGTTACCGGCTTCCCCATCCTCCATCTGCCTGACACCACTTCACAGCACGGACTTGATACCTGGATCGGCTGTAGAACAACTACACATATGCCAAGCGCCAGACGACTTCCTAACCGACAGAATGCAGAGGACCAAGACCAAGTGGGAAGACACGTGTAGGCATTCGTTTTCACGGGCCTGTGCTTGGATATGCGTTTTCGTGGTGTCCGTCATTTCCTGCTGTTGCAAATGTTTGACACGCAGGGTCCCGGCTGTCTCACTCGGCGTCAGATTTGAGCTGTGCTCAGGTGCCCGTCCTTTCATTTTGTTGCAGATGTTTGGCACGCAGGGTCCCGGCAGTCTCTCCCGGCGTCCGAGTTGAGCTGTGCTCAGGTGCCGTGACATTCATTCTCCACGTGAGCGCTGGTGGTGAGTTTTTGCAACGTCGCTCCAGGTTCTAGAAGATGTACTTGAATGCAGCGCCCAATTACTTCTCTGTTTTCATTTTCAAAATAGCACGCAATCCATTAGGACCACTAATCGCACGCAATCCCAATCCACTAGCACCACTTTTATCTTTAGTGTTGGCACATATGATTATTGTTTCCTGACTTTAATAAATAATTAACAAGCTTTGTTAGTTAAATTAAAAAAAACATTAATAAAGCAATACTCCAAACTAACATGTGATCTCTATGTTAGGTGGCCTTACTAGACACATTCATGAGACCAGCCTGTTTCATCTGAGCACGGCAGTGCTGCGACGATCGCGGCTACTGAGCACGGCAGTGCTACGACGGTCGCGGCTTCTGAGCACGTGCAGTGCTACGGCGGTCGCGGCTTCTGAGCACGGCAGTGCTACGACGGTCGCGGCTTCTGAGCACGGCAGTGCTACGGCGGTCGCGGCTTCTGAGCACGGCAGTGCTACGACGGTCGCGGCTTCTGAGCACGCGCAGTGCTACGGCGGTCGCGGCTTCTGAGCACGCGTAGTGCTACGGCGGTCGCGGCTTCTGAGCACGCGTAGTGCTACGACGGTCGCGGCTTCTGAGCACGCGCAGTGCTACGGCGGTCGCGGCTTCTGAGCACGGCAGTGCTACGGCGGTCGCGGCTTCTGAGCACAGCAGTGCTACGGCGGTCGCGGCTTCTGAGCACGGCAGTGCTACGACGGTCGCGGCTTCTGAGCACGGCAGTGCTACGGCGGTCGCGGCTTCTGAGCACGGCAGTGCTACGACGGTCGCGGCTTCTGAGCACGCGCAGTGCTACGGCGGTCGCGGCTTCTGAGCACGGCAGTGCTACGACGGTCGCGGCTTCTGAGCACGAGCAGTGCTACGGCGGTCGCGGCTTCTGAGCACAGCAGTGCTACGACAGTCGCGGTCTCCAACAGCCGCACATTGGAGTATCCAGATAGGGCATTAGCCCTTGATGTTTCCAAAAATATAGTCGAATTCTACATACTTCCTCGGAGAAATAGCGGTTGCTCTTTTTCTTGAACATGTACATATTATATGCACACGAATGAGACGAGTCGACACGTGTCTGAATCAATTATACCTGGTTGGATGCTTGGACCACCTTTTTCCCTGCTTTCAGTATAAGTTTGGTTAAATTAATTTTTGGGGCTTACCGACGCCCCAACTGCCAACGTCATATATAGGCATCGCCAACTCTTTCCCTGTTGGAAGGGTTTCTCGGGAGCCAGCTTGCTCCTTGTTCAGGGAAGCCGTCGGGCCTTGAACCCGGGTCGGCTCCGTGGAAGCCAACTGCGCTGACCACTCCACTACCGCGCCCCCTGTAGGTTTGGCTTCAGTATGCATGGTTACTATGATCTGCGCAGCTTTGGCCCGAATGAAGAACATACACTTAGCGGGCGTTTCCGACCGAATCACTTCTGGACAAATGGGCCGCACGGGCCCCGCGCCTTGGACTTGTCCTTCCTGATCATTTACGGCGGGGCGGGGAGTCAGGGTACCAGGCGGAAAGTCAGGGAGGGATAGCTGCCTCTCATCCAATACGTCCTGGAAGCTGAAATCACAAGGATACATCCGCTGGCGCTGTTTCCTGACGTGAATAAGCATTTCTATTTGGCGCTGCGAGAAATCCAGAAGAGGGCACTGAGGCCGAACGAGAAGTAAAGCCTCGGTGGGCTGCTGAGCCAGAAGCTATTTCGTGCGAAATCGCATCATTTGAAGAATTTGCCGAAGACGTATCGCCAAGACAGGGAAAGGAAGACATGTTGGAGAGTAAGGGATGTATACATAAAAACGGGTGTGCATGAACTGTTTTAAGCTTTGATTCTGAAATATGCGTCATTTGTGTTCGGCGTCTCAGAACTGTGGTGGAAGTCCTTTGGCGTCTATTCGCATTAGGCGGCAACACTAAGCACCTTGGTGTCTGGGAGCTTGACCGATGTTACACATACAGCTTTCTTCGTAGCACGATTTTCAGTGACCTGCATTGTGTAGACATTCGTCGGAGAATAATTTCAAGGTCAAACGAGTATGCTATGCTGGAAATTGAAAAATGAGTTGTGTTGTTTAATATTATTTACTTTGATATAATTCACATATTCTATTTTATTTACATTTTCATTTTTATTATGAACCAAATTCAAACGTTATTTTGAACAAACAAGGTTTAGTTTTCTTTCTCAAATGCCAGGAATACACACCACAGGACCTCCGATTACTATGATGTACATAAAGGAAGTTGTATCAAAACATTTTGGTTGCTCATTGGCTTTCTTAAATACTCTCGAACACACTTAGCCAGTGCAGAATATCGTGCGTTCCAGGATCGCTTCAAAATACACTGTTTGAGACAGGTCATTGCGATACATGGCACTGTACCAAATATATTTACTAAAAAAATGAGTCTAATGCATACCAAGCAGCCTGGAATCGACGGTACCCATGCCATTTCATCAATGTAAGAGGGAATAAGGCTAAAAGTGGCGGTGAGTTCTGTCAAATCAACAGCGTGGCATTCGGGTTTACTTGCTGGCTTTTCGCAGTTGTAATAGTTCCTCGTTAATGTATATAAGCAAGCTATTTTCATTGTCACTGTTATTCCAGCCCATGTTAAGTGCATACACATGCAAACCCTCCCAAAACAAAAGTTTTAGGTCGACCAGCGCCCCTGTGTGGCCGTCATGGCACCATATCTCCATGCTCGATCGCCCCCCCTCGTGTGGCGGCGCTGTCACCGGGTCAAATCCACCAATAAGCAACTGTTCCGGTAGCACGAGGTCACCTATGATAACGATTCGTAAAGGCGGGTCCGACCCGTCTCCAACAGCACAGGCGGATTATAACTGTGTCTGAACAGCAGAGGCAGAACGGATCCGCGTCTCCAAATAGCAAGGGCGGGTCAGACCTGTCTCCAGCAGCACAGGCGGAACAGACCTGCTGTATCTCCTGTAGCAGAGGAGAACCACACCCGTTGCAATAAACAATAAAGGCGTCTACCAGGATCAACTGGTGTAAAAAGGGACGAACGGTGAGCCGAAGCAAGAGCCAAGGCGTTAATATATGATCATTTCTCATGAGGCAAACTTTTCTACACCCTGCACTAGACAAAAACCAAATCGACTAACCGTCCTGAAAGTATATTGCTCTTCCCTTTGACCATGCATCCCAGAGCACACCGGCTTGGCTTCCAAGCCCGCCTCTGAGCTGGCAGCAGAGAAAATGTTCGGGAAGCGGCAAGATTGATAGTACCGTTCAGCAGGCTACCACCATGAAACCAGCTGAAAAATGTGACAGGCATTTTAATGGAGAATAACGGATGGGGCAGTGCCGAAATCAGTGTGACCCATTTCCTACCCGATGAAATGCCACTTCATAACGAGGGAGCATTCGCCTCTGCCTAAAGCGCTCGGCGCTAATGGGAATAATCCACAAAGGAGGAGCCTACCACAACAAACATGTCAGATTTACATATAGCACGTGTCGCTGGGCGGGCTCCAAACAGGCGCTTGTCGGAATCCGAAGCGAATTATTCCGTGCCGGGCCGGCAATTGGCCCAGGCCGCGGCGACAGGTCTAAATTCATTAAGCAGCGACAGCCTTGCATGTAGGTTGATTGCGGATGAGACGCTCTCAAGGCGGGCCGTTAACCCAACACCAAGCCCCGGGGACAACAGCCCGGAGCACTTCGGACAACTCAAGACTCTATGTGAGTGATTAGCTCGGGAGTGATCCTTTCAGTGACGACCGCCATACTCCAGGACTCATGCGATGATACTCAAGTGGCGACACATACTTCAAACGGGAGTACGGTCAAACGACTAGCCATTAAGAATGAATGGCCCATTAGGACACAGATAAGGCGGATTTAAGGCAGAAGCGCCGGGGTCGCTGACGTCAGAGAGATAACTCACCGCATTTGCAGACGCAGTAAGGTCCAATTTGGCATGCCATGGTGGTACCACATATATGTGCGTGCTTCAATTTGAAAAAGACCACTTTGAAGTCGGCTGCTGGGTGACAGGTACGATGGATCGCAGTAATTTGCATGGACGGAAATCGCGGTCGCTGTTTCATTTTGGCAAGTTAACAAGACAACATCTGGATTAGGGGCCAACACAGACGGGGGAACGAGGACAGCGAGGCTGCCAGAACGTCTTCAAAATCAATAACTCGGTGGCCGAAGAGCATCTTGCCGCGCAGCGTGGTCTCTGTTCGGTAGCGAGGGGGTCATATGCGATATTATAACTAGATGTAAAATTACCAGACGTGGAATTACACATACGATTGACAGAAATCACCCCTTCTGAAATACAGAGAAAAAGTGAAAGAGGGCATGGACATTAAAAAGGGCAGTGCGACAACGCCACAAGCGTCGGTGCGTCGGATGCTCCGTAGCTTGGTTGACAAGGTGGGCACTTTCACGGCGCAGTTGACGCCGTGGTGTTGTCATTGCCCTGCTTACACAAGTGTAAGCGACATACATGTGGCTTAGCAGTGTAATAAAATCACCACTGCTTAATAGCATCGCTTCAGCTCACAAGAAGCACATGTTCTGAGCATAGGCCTTTCAAAGGCATTTCGGACCCATTTTAGGCTAAATTTTGGCCACTATGTGTATAGGCATTTTAGAACTAAGGCCCGAAAAAAACAGTTTCTATCTGTTATAATAAATACCTAATCATCTCACCAGCATTCCGCATTCCCAACAGCCAGGCACGGAACTGATCAACACGGCTGTCTGATGAAAAAAGAAAGAAGAGCAAGGCCGGGGCTGAGCAGCAGCAGCGGGATACGGAGAGCCATAACAAAACCGGTCACGTGGCTTCATTTTGACTTCCCGCCTTAGCGTCGTGACATTGTAATTAACGCCTACAATGACACCTGCACCACCAACGTCCTTAAAACTGCGCTTGGTATTGGTAGAATACTGCGGTGTGACGATAGGCTAGCCTGGAATTGTACCTTAAATGAGTGAGCTGAGCTAGTAATTGCTAAATGTTTTTTATGTTTTTTTGTTTGTTTAACATAGTATAATGCGGTATGCAGTCAGCTAACTAATGACGCTCCCTTAAAACTTTATTTGTGAGAAGGAAATGCTCTTTTCTGACTGCACAAAATTTTACTAGGGCGACTAAAATGTCAGAAGCGACCAAACTCGACAAGTTTACTAAAATTTCCGGACAAAAAGCACCAAGACTGATAGCTGTCAATGGAGACTGTCAATGGCTGTCACTGCGCCTCTTATGTGCCATGGAAACATTTTCCAACTGGGAGGATGTCAGTGGTAACAATTAGTAAAGCGGCGATCTGCTCTCCTGATGACGTCACAGCATGGCAGATCAATAATAATAATTGTTGGGGTTTAACGACGCACCAACTGCCAGGGTTATACGGCGTCGCCAACTCTCACCCTGTTGGAAGGGATTTTGGGGATCAGATCAACTTATTCAGAGGCTCCGCCGGGACTTGAACCCGGGACCGGTGGCTTAGAAGACAAGGGTGCTATCCACTAAGCCACCTCATCCCCACAGCATGGCAGATCGTGAGCAGAGGCTTTTCCCAGGCGTGATGTTTGGGATTTTGAGAATAATCAGCAAGGTTTGCTCGTTAATCTGAAAAAAATAATGATCAACTGCTCGAGCATTGGTTTCTGACCCGAATATAAATTCAGTAGTTGCTTTCATTCCAGTTTTCATTTTAAAGACTTCCCTGAAAATTCCTTCACTGGAAAACATGAAAATACAATGGACTCTGAATACTAGGACCAAAAAGTTGGAACCGCGATGACGCGTCGGCAGTTCACCTATGCAAACTCACGACGCGTCAACTTGGCTCTAATGTGTGACTTCACTGTCCTAGTATTCAAGCAAGGTAGGATTTTTATCCCGAACGAGATATCCCCCCTCACCCTATCTTACCACACGAATCACAGCAGCGAGCTCACGATTTGAAACAAGCAGAGAACGTGTCTCAGTGTGGAGGAGGAAACCTTGATACGGAGCAGATCGCTGCCGTGATGTCTCCACGAAGGGCCACGCCCCTCCTCCGGCGCCACGCCACTACCACTCCGCCCCTACACCAGATGCTGATCCAAATCGGAAGCAAAGCGCCTCCGGGCGCAGGCGGAGGCTCAAAAAGACAAAAAGTTACCGCCGCCCGCTCTGTCAACCCGGCATTGTCAGTGGTTATCACTGCGTGGGTTATCAATGAACAGCCATTTTTGCTGCTGAAGGTTACGAAGACGTAAGCTCTTCGCCTTTGACAACGAACACGGCTGCTCCTAAGCTGATCTGCGACCATATTTTCTTTGAGCGCCTCCTTTTCAGAAGATGCAGTAATTGCGCGGCGCCCGCCTTGGCTCGGGATTTACGATGACCGACTGGCGCCACTGTTGCAGAGCACATAAGCCTGATGAGTCTTTAAAGAGATCCGGGGCAGCCGCGACGGCACCGGGGTCGTCGAGCCCTTTACGTAACTGCAGTTCTCCTTCATCCGGGGGCGTTGCGGAGGCCTGCCGCCCACGGCAGGAGCCTCGCCTCCGGCACGACGGTACCGGGGCGAGACGCGTGCGCCAAGCTGCCTGTTCAGGGTGCACGCATAAACGAAACAAAGAACGACCACTCACAATTTGATAATGCAGCTTTAAACCGAGGGCGGGGGCGGATCCAGGGCAAGGAATTCGCCTTGGAACTCAGGTTCTCGCCGATTTCCTTAAACAAAAAAATACTGTTTTCACAATTCCGGACCCTGCCACCCCTTCAAGTCACCGGCCTAGATGAGGCACTGAATGGAGACATCATCTAGTCCTTAATTACTCCCCAAATATCCTCCAGAATTCCTACCGCAAGGTGGGTATGATGCCCGAAAATTTCGCATGACCCGAATCCTGTCGTTTTATTAATGAAAACACGACTCAGTGTTAGCGAGTTTGTATTGTACTCCGTGATGCCTGATTGGGCCCCGTGCAGAGGACGCGTCAGAAGAAGTGCGGCCGCCGAGGTACCACCACATCCGTGAGGTTCAGGTCAGGAAACCTTTAAAGGCACACGTCACTGTACCGCCACGTTTTCCCCAAAGTGCGCTCAGTAGCTATCATAGATTGTTGATCCGCGGCGGTAAACGGGTGTCGCATTATTGTCGAAACTGGAACAGTTTCAGGTAACATTCATTTCCCTGCGCAGTGGTGGAGGAAACTTTTCCCTTGAAAAAGTAGAGGTTTTCTTAATTCCACTTTGCTTAGAGGAAAAACTTCATTCTCTGCCACCGAATTATTGTTTCCACTTCAAAATCTGCGCCAGGCGTAAATTTGTCACTTCTTGTTGTAAAGGCGTATCGTTTACTTCAATGAACGGCTTTTCTTGCGGAATATGTTTCAATCTGATAAAAATACTACCGTAAGTTGAAAAGTGTTACCTCGGGTCTTAAAAACGGCCTACTTTCGCTAAAATGAGGCCACTTCTAGATCAAACCTTCATTGCGGGAGTCACTCGTTCGGATGGTGGGGTCAGGGCCTCCGTGGTAAGTTCGTTGATGACTTCAGTGAGGTTCCGACTAAAAACAAACAATTTGTAACAACTTGGGCAAAAGCTATACAATCAAAATGGTACTATATGAATGGCTTTGTGTAAAACTTTTAAAAAATAGCTTTGTACCGTCCTTATCGATGTATTTATTGCCAGTTTTCACAGCACTACCATAGTGGAGGGCGACTTCCCGTGGTATCACCCTGGTGTGATGGTCGGGACTGAACGCGCGCACCTTGCCCAAGTTGCTTTGTGATTGCACGTACCAAGCAGAACCGCACATTCATTTCCCGTGATTCCACTTACCCGAAAGAGTAGCAGTTTGCCTCACGTGTTTCTACCCGCACACTGTGCAGTGCACAGTATTACTGCAGGGCTTGTCTCATGTTCTTCTATTAAAAAGTAGTACTGCAGGGCTTGTATCATGTTCTTCTATTACAATGTAACACTGCAGGGCTTGCCCCGTGTGCTTCCTTTACACGATGGTACCTGCAGGGCTTGCCCCCGCGCTTCCGTTTACCTGGCAGTACTACAGGGCTTATCTCATGTTCTTCCATTACACAGTGATACTGCGGAACTTATCTCATGTGCTTCCACCTACACGGCAGTGCCGCATACTTTGTCACGTGGTTCTACTTACCCGGTAGTACTGCAGCATTTGCCTCGCGTGCTTCCACTTCCCGGCACCCCTGCAGTATTACAGCACAGCCGGTTTGTCTTGCCTGTTTTCCATTATCCGGCAGTACTGCAAAATTTGTCTCACGTGCCTCCAATTAAAGGGAATGTGGCACCTTTATACCGTGATTTTAACTGAGATAGCCAAGTTGTAAAGCAAGTCGGAAAACCCGGTACTCTATATATCATTTGTCTTGGAACTCGATATTTCCGTAGAAAAAAGCTAAAGCCTACCCGAAATGTACCTCTCATGTACCTCTCCGCCAGGCTGCCATTACTGTGAGCTGCTGGTGTGATGACATATGCTGACGTCACGATGAGCATCAGCCAATCGAAGCCCTCGAAGCGTTTCAAGTATGGTAGTGGTTGCCAGATCATGACATCATCCACGGGCAGATATTTATTTCTTTTCCTAGAGGAGTATCTTAAAAATCAAAATATTGAGCTTATTGTACATTTTCAGAGAACTCATGAGTGGTTCCATTGATTGTTGATTAATTATTGCGCCACCAACCTAGTGGTTAACGCCCAGACACAAGGCCAATGCCTTTAATAACCCCCGAATACATTTTCGGCTAAAAGTACGCCTAATTACACTAAATTCCAGGATTCGACCAAGTTGCCACATTCGCTTTAACCAGCAGCAATTTAAATTACAGTTGCACAACCCAACCCTCCTCAAAAATAACACAGCGCCAATCGCCTCCTGTGTAACAAAGGAACTTAATCCTTTATACTATTAAAAATATAGGCGCCACCGCACACTATTTTCACAGCCAAACAGCAGGCCATCAGCCCGAAAACCTCAGAACTAGTCCCGGGAGAGGCACAATCCGTGACGTAGGCGCAACGCGGCCCGCATGGCACAAACGGCACAGCGAACAGGGCTTAATATCTATCTCACGTGCTTCCACTTACACGGCAGTGCTGCAGGATTTGCGTCAGGGTGTTTCCACTTACCCGGTAGTACTGCAGTATTTTCTCGGTGAGAGGCTTGCCCGAGAATCGCTTGCTGGTCTCCATATCCGGCTCCACGCTGTTTATTTGGAGGTCTGGAACTGGCAGTCAAGGAATCGACTCCACCCTCCAGGTCTGATGGCTAACGTAAGACGCAAGTTCAAACAGACTGAAGATAGCTTAACTGAAATATGATTTTTAGTATATAACAGCATGGGTTTACAAAGAGTGACATCGCATTGGGTGCCTCTAAGCGAACAAAGCTAAGCAAAAGGAAGCAGAAGTAGACCCTGACGTCGATTCATGTGAGCAGAACTTCTCAAGAACTATTGTTGCCCTTCCTCCAGCCAAAACACAAGGGAGATTTAGCAGGGCAGAAATGGGAAAATACGCAACATTAGGCGAGAGAACAGAGCAACTAATGTCATGCCGGAAAAAAACAAACAAACAGGAAAGCAGCAAGTGTCTACATTGACAAAACAATAAAGCTAATAACAATGAGGCATTGATCCACGAAGTAAACCCAGATAAGAACTGGCTCCATAAAATTAGTGATGTTGCAAACATGTATACTGTAATATATCTGCCTCCCCAGTTGCAGTAGTCGGTATAAAGAGGACGTATAACTTTTACAACTTAAGAATGTATACGCTGCTGGGCTATTTATGACCTGTTTATAGTTCAGACATACTTTAAGGACCCTTCTAGATGCCCTCGGTACCAGAGTCCAACATTAATCCTTTTGGCCACTGTCTGAGGCTAAGAGGACTGTCTTCTAACACAACAAAATTCATAAGCTTCCCAGCGCTGACTCGTCATGTTAGATTGAGTTCGACATTCTGTTTTAAAAGAGCGTGCAACCAGTTTAAAACTTATTTGAGAGTAATGCTAGCAGAAAAGCCGCACTTGCATCGGGATCGAAGTCATTCTACCAGGCATTTTACAACTTCACAAGCGACTTTTTACGGCTAGCTTACCAACTGTGAGCTGGCCGTAAAAAGTCGCAGGCGTTTCACCGCTGAAGGTATGCCTCATCGAATACGGTATTGTGCAGAAACGGGGGGCCACGGGCACAGCACTTGAGTTATACTGTGAATAAGACGCCATATGGGCCTGGCATGTAAAGGCTATGGAGCACCCAGCTGTCCAGCTTATTCGTTTACCACCGCCGGAGCGCAATGGTTCGGAGTCTAGCTAAATCATACAAGCAGGATGCACAATATTATTTCGCTACCTTAAGCCATCAAATGCACATTGCAGTGCACGCCACTTGCAAACAAAAAACTTGAGGAAACTACTACGCAGGCCAGTGCCAGAATGCCCCTCGCGTTGCTACTGCTATGCCTGTTTGCCTGTAGTTACAAACAAAAATAAAAGCATACAGTTGGGTGCCTCCTCGAACTAACATTGTAGCCTCCTTGCCGAGAATGTGAGTTAAAGTCACGTGTTATTAAACAGCCATATTCAGCCTTGCGGTCATTGAATTATATCTGGTTTGCCAACTGTTTTGGGGAAGCTGGCATGTACGATATGGCTTTAGTCAGCTTAAGCGTTAGCCGCTTAGGCTTGTTTACGACTGTTAGCATTAATTGTTGAGGTTTAGCGACGCACCAATTCCTAGCGTTATTTGGCGTCGGATTCTCCACCCTGTTGGGAGAGTTTTGGGAAATCACGCCCAGTGTCCAAAAACTGGTTTCCGGCTAGGGGCTGAGCAGGGGCGGACGTAGGAGCGCCGTTTGGGAGGGGAAACTCGGGAGAAATCGTTAAAAAGCATGATTGTTTCTTTTTAAATCGGCCAAAATTTCGCCATTTTGGTGGGCCATGACCCCTTGGCCCCCTCTGCGTCCGCCAGTGGCGCTGAGTGTAAAATCAATGTTGGAAAATATACTCCGCGAGTGGAAAGAAAATTCAAAAGTCACCATATTGTGAGACATTTAAAAACCTTAATTAAAGCTTCAGAACAACTAGTTTATGAAAATGTCCCTCAACCATACTTTAGATAAGTTAATGTAAACCAGAATCATTAAATTGTGCTAAACAAAATATCCACGTGAGAAATGAAGGAAAAATAGGGAAAAAATTACACAAAAGCAAGTGGACAATTAACTTTTCCCGGGTGTAGCTCTGCACCCAGCACCCTGGGATTTGGAACACTAATTCAGGCTACGAGTATTTAAAAAAAAAAACAAACGGGATTTGAACCCGGGACCTGTGACTCGGGAGACAGACTCTACATGACTGAGTCCAATTAAGGGCGGCTGTGCCGGAACGGCCATCCCAAAAAGGGCAATCAGTCCTGAAAAGGACAAACGATTTGCCATGACCTTTAGCCGGGCACCGAGCACACCCAAAGTGCAGCTGTCCTTCGCAACTAGCGAAACACGGCTATCCGAAACCTTCCCGCTCTTGAGCGCGCTACATTTCTTCCAGAAGCAGGTCCGTCCAACGCTCGACTTGTTCCCTCTTCTGCCGAAGAAGCGTGTTCCTATATAAAATGTTAACAAAGCAGCTGCGGAGAGTGGGTCCTCCGGGCACTCAGGGTCAGCGCCGAAGCTGGCACTGCCGCTGACCTGCCCGACATTTGGCCACGCCTGACTGCGACCAGCAGATCACCGTTTCCTAGCACAAGCTCTAGCTTCACCGGCTCTCAGTTCATGGTAGAACCGGAGCACCACCCAAAGCTCCCACAGCCCCCGGCCCCAGCGACTCAGCAACACCCGAGCCGGAAATCAGACCGCTAGAATCTGACTGGACTTTGGACACATTTGCTTTTGAGGTAGTTAAGCACCTACAGGATCAATGATGAGGCCAAGGCAGAAAAGATTATTATGACAAACACTAATCCCATACAAAAAACGGCGAGCAACTCGTGGCTAGTTCGAAACGTCGACGTCTACCCCACTGTTTTAGGTACCGAGACCTCCCGGACCGATAGAGGAGGGTAAGAACGCATGCACGATTTAGCTTCTAGATCGACGGCAATAAAAACAAAAGGGTCCAACCACAACTGGTTAGGTTACGATACAAAAATAATGGAACTGCTCCACCACCTAGCCCACACACATCCTGTATACAGCAGCCTCCGAAATAACTCAGACCGTGCGCGGGCCCGGCCCTGCGGGCGGCGCTGTGAAAGGATACACTGCTGGAGGGAGTCGGTGATGTGCGGGCCGGGCGGCGCCAGCGTCGGCAGGAGCTCCGCCTTGGAGAACGTGTTCTGGATGCGCTCGGTGAAGTCGGTCAGCCGCTCGTACCCGCGGCCCCCGGTACACGTACACCTGGTACCACGCGGAGGGCCGGGTCAGACACGGGCAGGGAACGGGTCAGACGGAGACATACACTGGCGCATAGTAACGCAGAGTTGCGGAACAGGTACACCGACCGGGTCAACAGGGACCCGGTCACGTCAGCAGGGGCACCAGAAATGTCCGACACGGGCAGTGGCGGATCCAGGGGGGGGGGGCAAAAAGGGCAATTGCCCCCCCAAACGGAAAAGCTCGGGGCAAAACTATGTTTTTGCCCCCCAAAGCGATCGACCGCCTTTTTCCCCGACTCCTTTTTAGCTTGTAAGCAAGATTTTGGTGCTGCAACTCTCAACTTCAAACGGAATTAGTGAAGTTCAGTGTAAATATTGGGGCTTGGATAGGAAAAAAGTATGTTGAGCCCATATTTTTCACCCCGTGGCGTTTTTTTTTGCTTTTCGTCTCTAGTTCTGAAAATCCCATCGAAAAGGCATATTGCAGCGCAATTTTTCACTGCGTGACTTTTTTTGCTTTTCGACTTTGGTTTGCCCCTCCCAAGCCCACCGGCTAGATCCGCCACTGGACATCGGTACCACCAAAGTCAGCTCGGGGGAACGGCCGGTCAGACGGGGCGCCGGTCAGGTCAACAGGGCACCGGGCACGTCTACAGGGGCGCTGAACATTCTGCGGGTGTTTAACAGTGATTAATCATTGCGTCTCTCCTCCGAGGAATATACTTTTTAAATGTGCATGCTGAATACCGACGTAAACAGAACTGGCGCCAGCACTTGGAATGCTAGGGGGCTGGGATCAGTCGGAATCGCCAATAATTAGCCAGGAAACCCCAGGCTTCTCAGAGCCCTCTCCATATAAATGGTGATTGGGCCGACACCCAATCATCCCGTCACCCATCTCATATCGGGATAATTATGCGTGTTGCATATATACGCCATAAGGCGCCCAAGGTTACAGCTTTCCGATCTGCACAAACTGTTGGAGAAAATATTGAAGGTAAACAGCAAAAAAACTGTAAAATATCGTGCAATAACCATCGTATTCTGTTGTACATACCGCAGTGCAATTTCATTGGGATGGTCCAGCATTAAACAAGACGTATACTATGAGGGCCAGCAAGGATGTAACGTGGCATATTTGAAAGCTATAACATAGGGGAATTTTACAGCCAGTACTATCAGGAATTCCCGTTACAGCTGGTCTCAGAGCAGTGCAGTGTTTCTTTTCCGCGAATTTTCCAAAATCGACCTCTGTTTGTGGCACGAGCTGCGTGCGCCTCAACCGTGGTGATGCCGGCTGCCTTTTTCGGGACACAGTGCCCAAAAATACAGCGCGCTGGGTGGAAGGCAACGCCCGCACAATTATAATTTTCCACTCACTTGCGAGGCAATTGTACCTAATGTTTCGATCATGTATAACGATCAAATTTAGGTGCCTTTTTCGCTCTCGACGTTTCGGCCAATGATAGCATACTTTTAGACCGTCTCCTCAACAACAGGGTGGGTTGTTCAAACCTGATTAGAAATGGATGGCTACGCCCTTTGTCTCAAAGACCATAGGATGAACTATTAAAACCACATTTTCTGTAGGTAAAAATGAAACATGCATCCCTTGCTTAAGGAAAAGATTCTGAAATCAAGACTTCCGAAAACCCAAGCTGATAATTGTCCTCTCCTAGGGCGGAAATTCTGAGCGGAGTTTCCCACTCCACACTTCAGCGGAAAACCAATTTCGGGACATTGCCAGGGCAACGGAGGACTGGGACCCTGGCTCCGAGTTTCCCCCAGTCACACCACCACCTCTGCCACCAGCTCCAACTCTCCACGTCCCAGCGGCGAGTGTCTATTGCAACACTCCACCGGATACTAAAAACGCGCCGACCGGCCGGCAGACGAGCCGGCTGCCGTACCGCGCCGTTTTTACACGTCACTCGAGGCCGCTGGTAATTGTCTGCACAACAGCACTGAGCCCTATCTGTTTTTCCACATCACACAGATCGCCAGCTTCTAGGACGAGCCTTCCTCTTCTACTTCCTACCACTTCGCCGCCCCAAAGAAGGTTAAGCTCATTATGAAATGCACGGGTGATGAACATAGCTTACTCTGAGAGCGGGGTGATGAACATAGCTTACTCTGAGAACAAACTGGCTCTTGGTGACTTAAGCGCATGCCTTTGAAGCTGGAGCTACTTCCAGTATTACAGCCCATTTGTACAGATGTGACGCTTAACCCAACATTAAACAAACAATAAAAATTAGAGGAGATCCCCTCCCAATCATTAGAGGATGAGGAAACATTTTGGTGAGTAAATAACATTAAAAACATGAATTTCCAGTAGACATAGAAGAATGAGATGAAACTAAGGGAAAATCATAAGTGTAGCAATTGTATTCATTTTGTTTCCTTAGACATTGATTTTCTGCCTTTTCTGCTGCATTTTTCTGAATCATCCACTTAAGCCCCACTCCACGTTCCTTTCTATCAGATTCCATATCAGTTCCGCCGCGCCGCGCGCACGTCTCCAAAAACAGCAGCTTATCTGCTTAGCTTGCACCCGACCCGATACAGCCAGTTCTAACTAGACATCTCCGTCAAATCCCATTGTCCTTCTTCGTTTTGGCAGCCATGTTGTCATAGGCATGCTTAGCCTCTGAAACAGTTTACATGCATTCGCATATTATCGTTATATTTCAGTACTGCAGCTCTGTGCCACCCAGCAGGTTATTTGTTGGATAGGACTTATCATAATATATATATATATATATATATATATATATATATATATATATATATATATATATATATATATATATATATATATAT
The DNA here is from genome assembly GCA_034440635.1 of Lepas anatifera. Classification (NCBI taxonomy): domain Eukaryota; kingdom Metazoa; phylum Arthropoda; class Thecostraca; family Lepadidae; genus Lepas; species Lepas anatifera. The sequence goes on along the minus strand of JAOTON010001615.1, from coordinate 1,852,976 downwards.
TTACTACCTCATCAGCCCTTGTCAATGTGTTCTAGCTGAAACAGTGTTTACCTTCCGGATGTAACCTGGTGATATGCTTGATCGTTGTTTGTGACGTCACACTTAACACGGCCGCGCCAGGGCTATAGCATATTTGTATGCAAACGCGTGCTGGCCCTCCGTGGTCAGGTAGGCCCTCAGTGGTCAGGTAGGTCACCTCACCACAAACACACAGTGCGTCTCTTCTTCAACTGCGCTTCATTCAAGGTTCAACCATCTCGGGTAAACCTAGGAAACCCCGAGGCATAAGTAACACGGCCAAAGGAGCTACAGTGCGATATACACGAACATAATCCCTCAAAGGAGATAAATACAAAACCAAGCCAGGTCCGAGCGTCCTGAAATTTGCATCTTACCATCCTCAAAATAAAGACCACGCTCAGAAATGTACTAGAAAATTGCATCAAGCAATGACCAAGTTTCAACACATGCACAGATACCATATCCGTATGTCATACTAAACAAAGGCAATATCAACGCACACAGGCGCAATACCTGTAACTTATGGATCTAAAACGAGCAAATGTGCTCCCGGGCATCGCAGCGGGATGGTCAGTGCCATTGTCAGCGTCCATCGAGCTGTCCCATCGGAAAGCTATCTCTCCTCAGTCTGGGAACATCAAACCGGCGACATGTGAGTTTTCAGGGGCGAGATTGGCGTCGAGATCGGACTCTCAGCCCCATCAATCTTCATCTGATGCTCCCTGATCCAGATAAATCCACCATAGAAAGACTGACTGGGGTCTTGACACAGAGCTGCATGCCAACGGATAAGAATGTTCCAGGTAAAGGATGAATCAGAGTAGGGGAGAGGGTGGTAAGACGGGTATAGTTGTGTTTGAGACTGTGTGTCTCACTCGCTTTTCATTTGAAAGTGATGACATTTTATTTTAAGCTTTAGTAAACATTTATTTGTCCCTGCACTTAAACATACTAGGATCTGTGCATATTCCTAGGAGCAGTAACGTTTACCGTAGAATGCTGCAAAAGCCCGTCTTACCCCAACAGGCGGGGTGAGACGGGTTTTATGAAGTAGTTTATCATATGCAAGAACTTTTTGACAAAAACCTTACCACGTTGAGCAAAAATGAGTTCTGAAACACTTTGCAATGCATTGTTTCTATTAAAAAGTCGAGGGAAAATTATTTTTGCTGAATTTCCATAAAGTCCTAATTTTTCATTGGAATCTAACAATCAATCATTAAAAGTTCCTCAGCCGGTTTGCAGCAGACTCTCAGACTGATTCCTTTCAACCATGCAAAAACGCAGCGATAAAGATTATAATTTGCATGGTGATGTAGTGTTTATTACTCCGTGCCCGTCTTGCCCCATGTTAATATGTTAGAAAATCTCATTCTTGGGGGTCACCGTGCTGGGGTAATATAAAACTTAAATCACGTAATGTATGTTAACGCTCTCCCGAGACAGGTTTTGCATATTTGGCCTTCCAAATAGGACATGACACTGCCAGAATGTTACACTCAAAACTACTAACAATGGTAGGGTGAACCACTAATTTCGTTTTTCTAAAATTTTGACAAACCCATAAAGGTTACAAATTTGTGTTTTTGGCTCATGATAGGACATTCCAAGACGCATTAATGCAAGTAATGGGACATTCATACCATTACTGGTCTGGTCCACAGAGCCTGTGCCCGTCTTACCTACCATGCCCGTCTTACCACCCTCTCCCCTACAACTGAGACAGACTGTGGTATTTTTGTAATGTTGGCAAAATTTGCGATGTTCAGTGACGTGCAGCGCCCTAGCCTTTGACCTGATCCCAAAATGAATGGGATAGTAGTGAAACCCCCATTCAAACACTTTAGAAAGGCGCTGAAAAAAACATGTCCAGTGTTTTAATTTCTGACATCAGCGATGTCTTGTAAGCATTGTACATTTCAGCAATGTTGACCTCATCTGACTTCTGGTGACCTTGATCTTGACCTGACGAAGAACGACTGCCGTGACCGCGATTGTATTTGGGACACTATTTCAGCTGATTTTAAATTGTATTATCTGTATTAGTTACCGAGCAAGAGACGCCATTTTTTAACCCCACTTGGGTGAAACTGGCCCCTACCCGTAAACGGGACGGAGGCTAAGGAACACGGTTTAAACAACAACTCTATTCCGTAACACTACCTGGCACAACACTTCCATCCATGCTCACATGAATCTAACGTACTGACTTGTATCACCCATTCGCGCGCTGGCAAAAGAGCCGCAGTCTAGCATTACCGAATGTCATAGCTAAACATGCAGATGTCTTCCGATCTCTCAGGCGATGTATATACGACACGTTGGCCGACATCGACCGAGTGCACGGGCTCGATGTCCCTCCCCAGCCAGCTGTCCACGCACACTCCCCGGTCTTATTGATAGTCTGACGGCGCAGCGTCTTCTCCACCATACCCATTAGCATATTCTGAACGCGGCCTCCGCTAAAGCGATCGCAGCCCGGCACAGCCAGCACGCAAGTCTCCAGTGTCCGAGGCGCACCGACGCACGCCTACCGTCCCGGCATGGCAACTCCCCGCCGATTACGTGAGAACCTCTCTGGAATACGCTGTTGTTGTTTTTTGTTGAGTTGTTGCAGTCGAGTCTAGATAAGAAAATTTGAGTATCTGTAGAGTCTGAGCACGAATAGTAAATACAGTTGTTCGCTGGGCGAGCGTTAACACCTTTTCGACAGTCTGCAGATGGTGCTGAGATGCATGTGAATTATGAAAGACACGTTTGTTTCACAATCATGCAATAGATGAGTGGTGTTGACGGCAGCGTGAGTCTCTCAGGCAAAGGTCGCCTGCTTGGTTCAACGGTACAGTCTAGGAGTTCTACGATTAGCGTGATTCCTGAATTTGAAGGGGCCTTACAAAATGTCGGTGAGTTAGCGTAAAAATTTAGCCAAACAGTCGAGAGCGATAAAATGTCTGTACGTCTCTTCGTGTATGGCAAAGTTTTCGCTCGAACTTTCCGCGATCATGATATCTTGCCCAAGTAGACACACTCAGTCTCATTATCTTTCTCGATCTTGATAAAATGAGACACATCTTCATTTGCGGACAAAGATGCAAAACCGAACTAGTAGCTAGAACGGAATTGGGTGGAATATTAAGCCCAAAACCTGTGCCGATTGCGGGGACAATAACACACGACAGGGTGGGGTACTCCACACTAAAACTCTTGGATTTGGTTTATTGGTGCTCTCAGGTGTTGGCAAACCCCATAGTCTCTCTCTCTCTCTCTCTCTCTCTCTCTCTCTCTCTCTCTCTCTCTCTCTCTCTCTCTCTCTCTCTCTCTCTCTCTCTCTCTCTCTCTCCGTCTCCGTCTCCGTCTCCGTCTCCGTCTCCGTCTCCGTCTCCGTCTCCGTCTCCGTCTCCGTCTCCGTCTCCGTCTCCGTCTCCGTCTCCGTCTCCGTCTCCGTCTCCGTCTCCGTCTCCGTCTCCGTCTCCGTCTCCGTCTCCGTCTCCGTCTCCGTCTCCGTCTCCGTCTCCGTCTCCGTCTCCGTCTCCGTCTCCGTCTCCGTCTCCGTCTCCGTCTCCGTCTCCGTCTCCGTCTCCGTCTCCGTCTCCGTCTCCGTCTCCGTCTCCGTCTCTCTCTCTCTCTCTCTCTCTCTCTCTCTCTCTCTCTCTCTCTCTCTCTCTCTCTCTCTCTCTCTCTCTCTCTCTCTGGAGCCAGCCCAGACATAGGTTTTGTCCCGGTCAGAAATCTACCCCTTCGGCGACGGGTCGGGCAATACAAGGACTCCGTACTGCAGCGATGGTGGAGCCCCCCTCCCCCCGTGTGTGCCTCGAACACGACTGAACGCTAAGTCCGACGGCGCGGTGCCGCCGCCAGGGACCGACCGGCGGCGGCGGCTCTGTGGGCCGCGATTGGGCCCGATGCGCCGTGTTTGTGCTGCGGCGCACCCCAGGTCCAGCACCATCCCACACAAAGCGGCTATTGTGCAACCGCTGAGCGACACGTATCGCTTCCTCAACAATGCCCGCTCGCCGCCGGCGATAGGATTAGCCCGACTGACGCGCGTCGGCGGCGACTGACGCTCACACACAAACCGCATCGACGGGCGGCGCCGCGGTAACCGACACCGACGGCGGGCCGAGATAAAAACACCGGGCGGCAGATCCCCGAGTTCAACCACCGGCTTCTGGCGTTGGCCGGAGGAAGGCGAGCCGCCGACTGAAATGGTCTCGACAGATATCCGCTGGAGGCGTCCGCTTACGCTTCGGTTCACAATACCGGCCAACGTAAACACGCATCCTGATACATACCGTTACCGAAAAAGCCGGCAGTTTGAAATACGTGCCGGTTATAGGGAGAGATACAGAGAGAGAAAAAGCAAGAGAGAAAAGGGGAAAGGGAGAGAGAGGGAGAGAGAGAGAGACGTCTTCCTTGGCGCCTTCACTACTCATGGTTTGTTTTTAGGACACTTCAGTACTAAGTCCATGCCGCCATATTCACCTCACAGACGCACATCGCATATTTAAATCAGATTTCCAAGTCGCTTCAGATTTGTCCCAACTCAACCTGGTGATCAAAGAGCAGCAACAAGTCCAACAGCGTGCCTTCATCAATTCATCCAGCGAGGTCGGCGGCTGATCGCGATGGGGTCACTGTTGCAAGCGAGCGCTCTTACCTTGTTCTGCAGAAAAGCCGGAAATCCGCGGCCATAGAAGGCGACTCGGAAGTAGCCGGCCACCGGTCGGATCTCCCCAGGATCTGCCGGCATCCGAGGGAATCAAGGGGACGGCTATCACTAACGGCATCACAGAAACTGAACATGGAAACGAGACGAGAATAGACTGCCGAGATCCGGGTGTTGTGATTTGGTACTGGTGCGTGTTGCCCGGGGTGCCAGCGGCTGGGTCGGCGCACCTTGTCGTAGAGCTGCGACATGCGCTTCAGCAGCTGGCTCAGCTGGTGGTAGTCGAAGGTGTGGTCCTCGTACTGGCGCACCAGCTCCTTGCACAGCTCCAGCGCCGCTTCCCACAGCTGCCGGCAGCAGCAGAGGTCACCGGGTCAGGGGATAAACTAGCACCACAGCAGGAGGACACGCGGCGAGCTCACCCGCAGGAAGTTCGGGGGAGGGGGCAAGTTTTCGCCTGCAGAAGGGGGTTAGGGGGCGAGTTCGCCTGCAGGAATTAGGGGACGAGTACGCCTGCAGGAGTTAGGGGCGAGTTCGCCTGCAGGAGTTAGGGAGCGAGTTCGCCTGCAGGAGGAGTTAGGGGACAAGTTCGCCTGCAGGAGTTAGGGGACAAGTTCGCCTGCAGGAGTTAGGGGGCGAGTTCGCCTGCAGGAGTTACGGGGCGATTTCGCCTGCAGGAGTTAGGGGCGAGTTCGCCTGCAGGAGTTAGGGGCGAGTTCGCCTGCAGGAGGAGTTAGGGGACAAGTTCGCCTGCAGGAGTTAGGGGACAAGTTCGCCTGCAGGAGTTAGGGGCGAGTTCGCCTGCAGGAGTTACGGGGCGATTTCGCCTGCAGGAGTTAGGGGGCGAGTTCGCCTGCAGGAGTTAGGGGCAAGTTTGCCAGCAAGAGTTAGGGGGCGAGTTCACCTGCAGGAGTTAGAAAGCGAGAACGCCCGCAGGAGTTAGGGGGCGAGTTCGCCTGCAGAAGGGGTTGGGAGGCGAGTTCGCCCGCCGTGGTATGGTTAGGGACGAACTCGGCAGCAGGGGATCAGTGGGAGAGCTCCCCGCACGAGGGATTAAGAGGTGAATTTGGCCCCCACAAGGACACCGAATCGTCGCTAGCTAGCAGCAAGACATCACTGCTCCTATGATTTCAGTCCTAGCAAGGTTGACAGTGGGAATTTGGCACGAGCTGCATGAAAATTTGCATCACATACACTTATTTAAACGAAGGGAGCGCTGTTCACATTTCCTCGTGTTGCAGTTCACCGTTGCTTTATATTGTATCCAAACCGGCACCACCGTGGCTTGACAAAACAACAGACTATCCTGAGCTTTAAGTTCTCTGACGGGATAAACAAGTCCACCCATTTACAGGTGGCGACGACCACCGGGAGACGCAGACGCAGGACACGCGCTGAGCCCACCGTATCTCCACCGGCATTACACCAGAGACACTAACGATGGAAGTCAGCCTCGCGAGAAAGCACTGCGAATCAGCCACCGCGCCAGGAGGACGGCCACACGCAGCTCACGTTTCCCCTGTCGAAGTAGTCGATGATGTCGTAGTAGAGGGCCTCCTTCATGGCCCGGTGGGTGTCCAGCAGCGGGTAGGTGCTGTGGCGCAGCAGGGCCGGCAGCGGCGCGTCCGTCCACTCCAGCTGCTCGGCGTGCAGCTGTGGATGCGGATGACACTCCAGCTGACGCAAACGCACACAGACAAACAAACAGACACATCCAGGTCGAGTTAAACACTGCGAGACTCAAGGAAACTCACATATACTGAAGCTTATGTGCAATGGGGACTTCTGACACGTCGAAATAGGCACTAATAATCCAGCGTTGTCTGATTCAGACAGTCAGGTCTGCATACATTCTCACCGTGGAGCAGCCTCACCACCGCCACTGACGCCCCCCCTCCCGCCGCCGACATCCGCGCTGACACAGAGAACAGCGCCGGCTCCACCAGCACCCACCTTCAGGGTGAAGCCCGCCTCGATGAAGTTCTCGGCGCCGAGGTGCAGCGTGCAGAGCTTGTACAGGTAGCGGATGTACATCTCGCGGCAGTCGATCTCACTGTAGAAGTACTGTGACAGGCCACAGAGCATCACACAGCAGGTTACAGCGTGTCAAACAACAGGCCACAGCGTGGGGATGCGGTGGCTTAGTGGATAGCACCCTTGTTTTCTAAGCCACTGGTCCCGGGTTCAAGTCCCGGCAGAGCCTCTGAATAAGTTTATCTGATCCCCAAAATCCCTTCCAACAGGGTGAGAGTTGGCGACGCCGTATGACCCTGGCAGTTGGTGCGTCGTTAAACCCCAACAATTATTAGGCCACAGCGTGTCACACAACAGGCCACAGTGTGTCACATAACAGGTCAAGCGTGTCAGACAGGCCACAGCGTGTCACATAACAGGTCAAGCGTGTCACACAACAGGTCACAGCGTGTCACACGACAGGCCACAGCGTGTCACATAACAGGTCATAGCGTCACATAACAGGTCATAGCGTCACATAACAGGTCATAGCGTCACATAACATGTCACAGCGTGTCACACGACAGGCCACAACAGGTCACAGCGTGTCACATAACAGGTCACAGCGTGTCACACGACAGGCCACAGCGTGTCACACAACAGGCCACAGCGTGTCACACAACAGGCCACAGCGTGTCAAACAACAGGTCACAGCGTGTCACACAACAAGCCACAGCGTGTCACACAACAGGCCACAGCGTGTCACACAACAGGCCACAGAAAGAGCGTGTAAGCAGGCCAAGCGTCAACAACAGGCCACAGTGCGTCACACAACAGGTCACAGAACATCACACAACAGGTCACAGCGTCCCCGGCCGTGGTCCTTCATCGGAGGCATACCACCCACAGAACGGCATTCTAGTGACAGGAAAAGTGAGCATTAGTAAAAAAATGTATCCACTGATTTTCCATATACATCACAGAGAAGTGCACAACTATAAAACATATGTGATTCAGCAAAAACATGACAAACAACAGAGTATACAACTGTATTGACGATGAAGTCAGGTTAAGTCTGAATAGAGCGAACGTACATCAGTATATATTTCTCTAACGCTAAGAGAGATAAGTATACTCCTGTCCGACGCAAACTTCCACGCCTGACTAGCCATATTCAGAGCGCAGGGGAATTCCACAGCGCGAGGCGGGCTCATACCGTTTTAGAACGGCTGATACACATCGCAACACACTTTGAGGATTCGGGCACTATTAAGCAAAGGTGTAAAACACTAATGTCAACATCAGTGGATAAATAATACCGTGGTCCGGTTGTGTCAATGGGAGGCTTCATAGGCCATTCGTTAGCCTCAAAATTCGCGCTCGATGAAGATGGTTTGTCCCACGGCTGCAACGCACACTCCAGTGGCGGAATCGAATCCAACAAAGCTTGCGGTAGAGATAATAGCTCGGTAAGAGGTCCAGCTTCCGAACGGGCCTTTATGTCATCGGTGTTTACTTGGCGCCGACAAAGGACAGCACTCGGGAGACCTGCCAGTGACGGCACGCCCTCTTCCGCTCTCCGAAAAAAAACACCGCCTCATGCAAACATTTAAATGAGGCCGCAAACTTCAGCCCATAATCGGATAATGCTCTGATACGTTGTTGAATAATGCATGAGAGGGCGGGCGAGTGGGTTCAGGGGGGTCCCAGCGAGAGCGCCGGCTGTGGACCCCTGAAGATGACGATGCGAACATAGCGCCCACGCAGCGGGGGCACATAGCGACGGGCGGACCGACGGGCACATCGGGGGCCGCGGAACAGCGGTTATCAAACGCCGCAGACTGACTTCGACAGCGAGTTCGGACTGAATCAGATAGCTAGAAATGTGATTGGGATCCCTCCTCAACATATGATTTCTGTTCTCACTGCCTGACCCTGGAGAGATGTTAACAATAGGATTGAGAAATAGCGCCTTATCCCGACAGGAGGCGGAACACGTGCGCGAGCCCGCGCCGTCGCAGCACCTCCCGGCCGAGCAGCACATCGAACAGCACGCACTGGCTCCTGCGTGATGTGCTACACCGCCAAAAGACGCTTCCACGGGAGAGCACGTTGCCTTTTCAAAACCGTACTCCTGTATTAATGTCACAAGAACAAAGATTTCGAGAACGGGTTACGACATATCAGAGCAGAGGCTCAGCCACCAGGAGGAAGGGGACAAAATGCCCACTTTGGCGGAGTGCGACAGTCACCCAAATTTAAAGGAGCCCCAACAACAACATTGGAAGCCCTCGCAGCAAGACGTCAAGGACAGCCCTAGGTCAGCCCCGGAGGCTCTAAGGCTGTCATGGGAGGACGAAGTCACAGGGCCAAACAGACAGTGCAGAGGCCCCTAAAAAGCAGACCCAACTATCACAAATAACGGGTTTGCGATTTGCTTAGAATGCTCCAGAAACTACCAAGGAAACCTAAAAACGTCATGGGGGGGCTCCAAGATAGTCAAATTAGGCCTTGCAGTTCATCGGCGGGCCCGACAACCATACAGGAGACCTCGAAACAGTACTTAAGATTTTACAGAGAGCAAAGACGACGAGCAGAGAAGGTCTCGGGCTGCTGTGAGCGGGGAGGTCCCGAGACGGTACTGAGGCAGTTAATAAAGTGATCTAATTTTCTGAGCTAACAAAGAAGGCCCAAGGCGGGACAAGAAGTCCCCCGGTTGAAGCAGGATACCGATATATGTCACCCGAAACTGCAAAAAGCCCTATCAACGACAAAATCGGCGTTAAAAGCAGTACATAATGTAGTGTATGCGGTTTCCGTCCCAATGGCTGAGCGGTAAACATGCAAACGTTCCGAAAGTCCTACTGTTCGGCACAGGAGGCCTGGTGATGACATTGGGTTACATGACCATCCATTCTGCGAAGCGACAAAGGCTCACAGGTATCAGAGCTTCAGAAAAAATCAAGATGCCATTGAAAAACCAAATGAGATCCCAACGCCATTGTCTCATATATGTCTTCCTCCGAGGGGCCCCTTTACAACGCAGAAGAGCTCTGACCAGTGTCGGAGGCCTTGGAAATTGCACAGTAGGCCCCGACAATGGTGCAAGTGGCACCCTGGCCAGCGCAAAGAAACATACGCGGCACCCCGGCCAGCGCAAAGAGACATCAGTCTGTCATAAAATACTTCAAAAATAGGCCTCGTTGGTCCACACGTCAGAGAAAAAACCAACTGGCATTGGCACGGAGGCCCCTAAAATAATAATGAGTCCCAAAGCTCCCACCTGAACCAACCGCCACTGAAGGAGACCCACCCACGTAGGAAGATCCCCTAGTGGAGGCCCCGCATAACTTCCTCCCCCCCAGGTCAACTTGAAGCCCGTGGTGGAGGTGCTGGATCAGAGGAGAGTCCAGTTCTGGACTTCCTCCGGCGACGAGTACAGAGCTGCAATCGTTATTGTTGACGCTGATTTTACACCATGTAACACAATTTTTGTTTCCCGGTTCTATGTATGATTTCCTGATTTGTTGCATCTAATTGTTTTAGAAAATGCCAATTTTTTGTTCAAAACTTTGGGTTTGTGGTCAGGACATCAATAATTTGATTTTTTTAAGCTCGCAATATCGAATTTATGGCTTTCAACAATACACTCAACATGATAAAGCCTCCTTGTTTAACACAGATTTACCCAGACCATTCCAAACGTTACATATTTGTACCAACATGACTGCCAAACGCACATTTCACATTAAAAATGAGTTGTTTTTCTAGATTTGCGGTTGTAGGGTAGGCCGCATTCCCGCACTACCCCCAAACATAGTCCCCATCATTTTCTCGTCATAGTGGCCTTGGTACCGGCGCTCAATCTCTTTTGCGTCTTGGTGGAAACGCTCCCCTTGTTCCTCCGAGTATGCTCCCATATTGTCCTTGAAAATATCCAGATGAGCATCCAGCATGTGCAGCTTTAGGGACATTCTGCAACTCATAGCAGAATAAGAATCTATGAGATCCTGCACGAGTTGCGCGTAGTTTTCGTCTCTATGGTTGCCGAGAAACCCGTCAACAACTGCTTTGAAGCAGTTCCATGCCTTCTTCTCGATCTTGCTGAGCTTATTCGAGAACTCTGTAGAACCTAATACCTTCCTGATCTGAGGTCCAACAAATATCCCACCTTTGATTTTGGCCTCGAACAGCTTTGGGAAAAACTCCGACAGGCACTTGAAAGCAGCAGAATCTTTGTTCAGGGCCTTAACAAACTGCTTCATCAGCCCCAACTTGATATGTAATGGAGGCATGAGCACCATGTTTGGATCAACCAATGGCTCCCACATGACGTTTCTGATCCCCACTACATATTCTGTTCGCTCCTCCCAGTTCTTTTGGCTGAAGTGAACATTGGCGGCTCTGCTGTCCCAGAGACAGAGAAAACACTGGAACTTAATGAATCCTCCTTGTAGACCAAGCAAAAAAGCTATCATCTTGAAGTCCCCAATGATCTCCCACTTGTACTCTTCATATTTAAGAGCTCCCAAGAGTACTTTCACGCTGAAGTAGTCTTCCTTCATAGAGACTGAATGAGCTAGGGGCAGTGTCGGGAACTCATTTCCATTGTGGAGAAGGACGGCCTTCAAACTGCGTGCAGAGCTATCTATGAACAGCCGCCACTCCTTGGTCACAAACGGCACCCCAATAGCTTTAAAAAGTCCAGGCACGTCATGACAGAAGCAGGGACCGTCCTCGAAAGTGAAAAAGCCCGAGAACAACTCATGCCGACTTCTTTGACTGGTCACTTTTACATCCTCCTTAACCAAGTTCCACTGCTTCATCCTGGATATGAAAAGCTCTGCATTAGACTTGGTCAGACCCATATCCCTGATCAAATCATTGATTTCTTGCTGATTCGGGATGTGGGGGGATTTTTTCATTTAAATCCGGCAGGTAGTCCACATCATCAGCACCCGTCTGCTCTCCTTCATCGGAGGATTCAGGAGCGTTGTGATGGTCACTATCTGGAGCAGGTGCCGGTGGCACGGGATATTTGGAACAATGAGGAATAGGAGCAATAGATGATGCGATATCTGGATATTCAACCTGGGCAGCATTCTTTCCTTTCCGCTTCTTGGAAACATCTACCATGCAAAAGTAGCAGTTGGTTGAGTGGTCAGTTGGTTCTAGCCAAACTCTTGGATTTGAAAATTTCAGAGACCTTTTCTCACCTAGTAGCCAACCCTCTAGTGTTTTTTTGCAGTGTTCACAACAGAAGTGAGGGGCCCAGGGCTTGTCCTGGTCTCCAACCGGCATCCCGAAGTACTTGTGATAAGCTTCACAAACATTCTTAGACGTTTTCATGGAGAATTTGTTTCCTCTTTTCTTTATGAAATCTCCACATATGTCGCAGAATGAGTCAGGGCGATTTCGGCAGTTTCTCGATGCCATTCTACTTGCAGAAATGAGGGATAAAGCATACAAAGCACACGAATATTTACGAGCACTGCCCTTGATTAGTCGGAAACCGGTCACAAGTCCACACCCAGCCTCACCAACACCTAAACGACGAAAGAGTTCGTCCAAAGATCAACGGCTATTTTCCAGTACAAATCAATGCTGAACGTGCGTTTCCTTTTATTGGTACTTCTCGCTTTAATATGCTTGATATTTGAAGTGTCAAGCACTCATACAGTTTAATAAAATGTGCCGAAATCATAGTGACTATGTACCGGCATTTAGACTAATATTCCTATCACACCGGAAAACGGGCCTAAATAAGTAAATGTGTATAACTTTTCCAGACCCAAACTTTTATCCCTCCGATAGCATTTTTCAACTATTGGAAGCTGAAGTAACACGAAAAAAATGATTACGAGCTGGGAACAAAGCAAAATTTTTTTGTAACATTGTGTTATCATCGCTTGGAGGGTCTTTTAAGCCGCTAAGAAATAGGTTGATGACCATTGTTCGGCTGTAGCTTCTGACTGGGCTGTGTTGGAGCACATGCTTAGGCAACATTTGCTGCCTCTCATTACGGTGGATCAAATGTTTTATAAATGGCCTGACCCATGGGAAGAACAATGACCAAATCAGATCATTATGGATATAAATAAACTTTCCATAGCAATACGAACACAATGAGAACAGAACGGAAGCTCCATCGTCAAGGTATTGACCACATCGTCATTATTTATGAAGTTAATGGTCAAATACTAAAAAAACTGGTCAAATACTAAAAAAGTCCAAGATTACTTCTCAGAGGTCTTAGATAATGTTAAAATTTTCCTGCAGAGAGGTCAAAGATATCACAATTTTGAGGAAAAAGAAAATAGATCCTATTTCGCATTTTTCCTACGCCTTCCCAAAGGTGAGGTCATGGACGTCCCTATCACTATGCCACCCATACAAAAATCCTTCAGCCTAACTTCTGGTATTCGGTGACTGAGTTAAAGTGCGATACAAATATCAGATCAAAGTGCCTGCTGCCACTTGGAACAATTTTTGGGCCGAGTTCGGTTGATATGGCCCGGGGACCAGGCCTGGTATGACCCAAGCCCCGTGTTTTAAAACGTTAAGAGAAAGACCAAGAGTAAGTGCTGTCCGGAACAAAGGCAACACCACGCCGCCGTTTTTCGGCTGCTTTGGAAAAACTCGAGGAGGCGTTCAAACACCCCGCACTGGGGGGTGGCAGGAGGTGGGGGGGGTGAGGATTTAGGCTACTCGTGATTGATGCACATTACCTTTGTGACCGGAACGGATCGGCGCCACCAATCCGCTGTTTGCGAGCGTCTATTTTGGGAGCGCCACAGACCGCATCGCGAGCCGGAGCTGAGCCTCCGCTATTTACGCTATGCATGAATAACACATGGGCCATGCTAGGACTCCATCAGCAGGCTTATGAGCTTTGGCTGGCCGCAGCAATATCAGCGTCGTAACGAGCACTGAGACAAGCGGCGGAGCAGTCACTCACTCACTGTAAATACAGCTTACTGCTTGCAGCGGTGCCGCTTAGCTACCGCCCCGACTTACAAGCCTAGACGCAACGGACATAACAGCAAGAAAGGGCTCCAATTCGCAGCTCTGATCTCTGAGTCAGTTAACATATCACATGATAACATGTTCGATAGATTTAGCAGGGAAGCAGAGGAAGGCTGAGATTAGCACAGGCAGCGGCGGTGAGGGTCGGCAGCCGCTCAGAGGAGGTACCGGAAAAACAACAAGAGCGGGCACGCGTGAGCTGAGACGCCCGTGAAGCAGGATTGACAACATTCGAGGTCTTGTGTTTGTTCTCTTTGGGAGAAGCGGTGTGGGGGTGGTGCAATGACTCGCAGGGTTATATAGTGTCGCCAACTCTATCCCTGCTGGGAGAGATTACGGGCGATAAAATCACTCCTTGATCAGTGAATCTACAGGGTTTCGAAGTGGTTCAGCTGAGTAGAAGCCTGGCGCGATACACTCAGCGTCGTGAGCTTCATTCAAGAGCTCGAAGTCATTAAATTGAAGAAATATCCCGGCCCGAACGCCATTTCAAACAAAATTTTGGATCACATGCGCCAAAAAGTCCGAGATGTTCTTCACTTAATCGATACCAGCTGGAGGCTAGGGATAGTCACCACGGAGTGGCGTTGCGCTGTGATAGTCCCGATATCCATATCTGGAAAATGCAAACGTCTGGTAACCAGCTAACAGCCCATCACCTTGACCAGCCGAATGCCAAAACTGGCGCACCGACTCATCCTGCCTCCACTGTCGTAGATCACCAATCAACCGAACCTCATACCCAAGAACAGGTCGGATCCCGGGAAGCTCATTCATCTCCATCTCATACATTCCGCATAGACCAACACGGAGTGACAAAAGCGCGGTTTCCGATTGACGCAAAACCGTCATCAGACGCATGATTGGCGATGAATCATTGGCTCCTTTAAAAAAAGTCTTCCGATATTAAAAACGACGTTTTCGTCGACTCCTGAGGTCCAACCATACCCGTTAACAATGAGTCAGCGGTCTTCGAATGCCAGCAATAGAGACGGTAAATAATTAAAGGTTTCTAAAAATAAATACTTCAACAGTTACTGCATAGAATCCTTCTTTGATTGCGGGCTAGGTTGGTGGAAGATGACCGTGAGTTGTCCTTCTGAAAGATGTCGGCGTACCACGCACCCAAGATATATATGAGTTACCTTAAAAGTATTGTTCTTAGTGGAAAATATTTTGGGTACTTGAAAATAAGTCATTGTGTGTTTGCACCAATGTTTACAATAAAATATTATGTGCCAGATTTTGTTCTGGATAAGTATAACTGCTCAATTCAGGCCTCCCTCCGGCAGTTGTGTTACTGCGAACTCGTGTGTTAAAGACCAAAATATTGAAAGTGAGGGGTTCCCTGTTATCAACAAGTTGGGTAAGAAGTCATTCATTAAATCATTTGTGGGGGTTTATGTTCATAGCTGCGATGGGAGTTTTGTTAACTAATTTGGTTGTACTGGGAAGAAAACACCGCTGAAAATCGGGGAATCTGACGGTATCCAAAGCTCTTCAGCTCTAATCGGGCGTTAGGTAGCTATCTATCCTGCTTCACTTCACTGCCTCTAGAAGCAAACTTCAGTTGAAGACAGCGTTGGCCTCCTGACTCAGCAGGTACAGGACGAGTGGCGCACTTACACAAGTCAAGGAAGATGCAGCCATCAGACGGAACCTCAGACGAATGTCTGGCCCGCCCTGCAGCAGCTGAGTGCCCTCTGAGAGTCAGCCCACAGGGTGATTGGGTCTGCCGTTGGTGCAGGGTTCGTCTGCAGTTCCGACAGTGCCGACTGCAGGTCTGCAGTTCCGACAGTGCCGACTGCAGGTCTGCAGTTCCGACAGTGCCGACTGCAGGTCTGCAGTTCCGACAGGGCCGACTGCAGGTCTGCAGTTCCGACAGAGCTGACTGCAGGTCTGCAGTTCCGACAGAGCTGACTGCAGGACCACACCATGCGCGGGAGCTGGAGCTCAGTTGTTCCGACGGGCGCACGAGTTCTCTGGTTTCTACTTCGGGGATCACCATGCAGGCGCCTCCCCGCCTTTCTCCACGAACCTGTCCTCGCCCTACACATCTGCTCATTCATTGCCTTTTACAGGACCACTCCACCCACGGACGTCGGATCCATCTACAGTGCAGCATCCTCGGGAAGAGACTACTGATAAAATCCCCAACCAAGGGCCAGCCCTCCCCCAGGAAGACGTCGCAGAAGACGTGGAGACGGCGCACCAGCCGACTGCCAGAGCGGCGCGCGCCCATTCCATCAGCGACTGGCCGGCTGACTGGTTCCACACGCTGACGGACGGGAAGCTGCCCCAGCCGGTGCATCTGACGGCGAGGCCTGCCGCCGTCGACATCCACCACACCCACCAGACAGCGGTCCGGGCCTCCGACTTATCTGCGCCGCCCCGGCCGAAACCCGACACGAGAATGTGGCACGGGCGAGAGCGCCCGCTGGTGCGAGGAGCCGATGTCTTCTAAGCCGCGAGAAAACCGACACACCTCACCATGTCCTGCTGAAGTGTCCCGCTGATGGTCCAGCACTATCGCCTTCCCGAATCGAAATGCCTGAGACGAGAATAATAGCGCGACGAAGCGCTAGCGACTCTGGTGGGGGCATTTAGATCCCTCGGGAGTCACATGACTACGCCTCGCTAGAGAGGACGAGAACCCACCACACAACAACTCCGAAGGCGCCTCACCAGAAGGTTGACGGTGCAGCTCATCTTGTTCTCTTCGTTCTCGTCTCGCATGATGGCGCGGTACTCCAGCAGGCGCTCCATCAGCCGCGTCACCGTCGTCACGAACCGCACCCCCTGGCGGCGTCACACGTGTCACACAACACAGCATATACCACGTTCCTAGCAGCGACACACACGGCAATAAGAGCCGTACACTGTTGGCGTCGCAAGTCACACTCGTCACACAAAGTGTTACAAACCACAACGCGAACAACAGCCTCCGACGCGGTTGTATATCCTGGCTATTTTTTGTTCGTGGCTGCTCGATATCAAATTAAACAAGTTTGCTCAGTGTTCACAACTCAGCGTTTTAGGTGGGCACAGACACCCTTAGAAGTTTTATTTTTCCTGTCAATTAGTGCGACTTTCAGTATGAGATTCCACTCAATTTCATGCTTGGTGATATCATTTTTGGCCATACCGCGCCTTTCCATGCTCAAAACCAAAGCTAGTTTGATCTGTTGACATGCACTTGTCTAATGGTACAAGGCTTTGCCCAATATCCAGCATGATTAGACACTGACTTTGGCTGAAAACATTGGATATTGCGGAGGTGACTGTAAAATCACTAATACCAATCAATTATTTATGTGTTTAATAACTCAACCCCTTTGGAGGCTTCATCAGGAGCTATAAGAAACCATCTAAAACAGGCAGTTTCAAGGCCAGCACCACAGCTTGCCTAATGTGGTGCTTCAATGAAGATGCCATATTTGCATCGGAACAGCGGGAAATTCAATTTAGAGAGTAAACGTGCAACGACCAAAAACAAAGGGCATGGCGATATACGGAAAGTAGAGAAATGCCGGTGCATGTGGGTATAACGTCACCAATCGCGGCGGGGGCAGCGATGAAGGGCTTCGACTAGTCCCGCAGTTTTCCAGGGTGCGGCATCTTTCGCGGATCGATATAATCTCTACAATGCTGGAAACTTCAAATTTAACCATTACATGTTCGTCCTGTTTTACTCTTACTCCTGGCCACATTTACGAAGAGAAAAACTGGTGGCCGCTAGTTTCCTCACGTTACATAACCAGAGGTGGCTGTAGCGATCCCACAGAGACATCCGCTATTCCACGAGCTGGTCGCAGTGCCCGGAACGGAGGTCCATGACACCATTTCTAACCCGACCTTCCCGCCTAAAACAGAGTCCGATGTAAATGTGTGACATAACTTTCCGAGAAGAGGGCACAGGGCCATCAGACATTTTATGCAGTCTTTTAAACACGGATGCGGAGCCAGGGAGCCGGTCGGAGCCGACCATTCTGGCCGGAGCCGGAGCCGGAGCCGGAGCCAGAGCCGGAGCCGCCGAAACACTTTTGATCGGAGTCGGAGCCGGAGCCGTCAGAAAGGGTCCGGCTCCGGCTCCCAAAGAGCTCTAAAATTACCAAAAATCAAACGTGAAATGGTCACATTTTACCACGTGAGATGTCGCATGGAAACACATTTATTTACCTGAAATATTACATTTTCTCAATATGTTATGTATATCGAGATTAGTGAAATATTGCAACTAGGGTGTTCCGTAGACGGTCTCACTCTCTGGCAGGGGATGCGCTCCGGCCATTTAGCATGGGCAGAAATTGGCAACAAATGAAAGCATTGACGGACACTGGCGGATCCATGGGGGGAAAGGCATTTCCCCCAAACCGCCCAATTTTTGGCGAGTTTTGCCGATTTTCTTCAAAAACCATATGTTTTTCACGATTTACCCCATACCGTCGGCCTGCATCCGCCCCTGTTGGCAGACGCAGGGGGAGGCCATTCCGGCCATGGCCCCCCTAAAGCCCTGGAAGGGGGGCCAGACTATCTTTTGGCCCCCCAAAGGCCGAATACATTTTTGAAAAAGGTGTTTACACTAGGTCTGTCGAGCCATAAAATATTTGCTCATTTTGTGTTTATACAGGTTGTGAACCATACTTCCCCGGTGTTGGTTTGCAACTCGGTTCGCGTCTATTATTGTTTTTTTTAAAATTAGACATTTATCTATCCAAAACCTAAGTTCCATTGCAACGTGCCTCAAACCTACCCATCACATCCATTAGAAAATACATCCCGAATTTCCCGTCTATTCTGGACGGCGAGTTGCCCACATGGTTGCTGTGACGTCATCAGCGACGCCGTAGCAACGGCCGTGTAAATAGTGTTGTCATGTTTTGCGATGAAGCTACTGCTTACTGATCTCAGGTGGTCAGACTAAGAGCAGACATACGGCAATGTTGCTGCTCGCTCAACCGCGTTGGGTGGTGTAGTGAGCGAACCAGCTGCTGGGCCCGGGCACTGGGCAGTAGGGTGGTTGGTTTCGATTTTTCGAAAGGAATTAGGCCTCAGCCTATCTGGTGTGTTTTCGATGTTGAACACTGTTAGCTCATCGGAGTTTTTCTTTGCGGGCCGTCAAGCTTTACTTGATCGTTGTATCTTTAATTTTTATGTGGGTTTGCGGGCATGTCGACCCATATTTCTGTTTGCCACAACAGTGCAGTGCAATTTGCCATACGAATACACTGCAGTGTAGGTTGGTCCAGTTTTGAGGTTCACTGGCCTTTGGCGTCTGGTCAAGAGCGTTCGTTCATCCAGTCGCCATTTTTCATTCGTACAAATACATAATCACTTTGTATCTGATGGACTTTCACGCCCTTGAGAACGTGTCGATCACATTTTGGATATAGGTACATTACCGGAGCCGGTCGGAGCCGACTATTTTGCCCGGAGCCGGAGCCATTAGGACACTTGAACCCGGAGCCGGAGCCGGAGCCGAAATCATAACCCCGGACCGGAGCCGTCCAACATTTTCTCGGCTCCGCATCCCTGCTTTTAAATCATCTTATCCGACACGGGGAAATACATATTTCATGAGGTACGCACCATACATTTCGTGCCAACAGGAAGCGTATCCTGGAAACCTGAGATTGCCCCAGAAGCAAATAGCTACAGTATCATGATCGCATGATTATCTATGAAAGTAATTGATATAATATAATATTAAGCCGAAGGCCAGTATTGCTCTGCATGGTTGATTTCAGGACTATTTTAAGCAGAAAGACCGTGTGATCAAAGTAAGCCGGTGTAATAAAAACGAACTTTAAACCAATGTCCACAAAAATTAAAATATTTGCACATTTGGTATCTGTGCGGCAGAGGAAGTTATGTCGCAAGAAGTAAACTTGATTGAGACTTTGGAGACATTATCTACAAAACATAGCCAATAATGATGGACAATTCGATTGAAAATATAAATGTAAGCATTTCTTACAATTCCAGCGATAACAGCAATCCAGGATTAATCGATATAATGATGTATTTGTCGGTAACATTATCAGAATAGCATCCTTATACGTTGAAACGAGATAGGACATTGTACTGACAACCACTTATGCGAAGCAAGGTCCACTAATTCCGACCAAATCTAGGGATGAAAACCAGAACGGTGGAAAATATGACTTGAAAAAGGTTTCTACTCCAGCCAACAGCACCCTAAGACGGCAGTCACACGGTGGTCAATTGGACTTTTTCTCCTGCCGATACTCAGAACAGCGACGTTTTTCCGAGATTTCACTACGATAGCAGCTCATACCAATTCAATAAATTCCTATTTCAATCCTGTTCATGCGTTCTAGGATAGGCTGGGCGGATTCGGCGAGGCCCGGCCACAATGCTTCCCAACGATGACTGCAGTCCACGCAGTCGGTCATGAGTGCCCTGGCATGACTGAAGCCTTGGGAGGGACAAAATATGTACACTCAAAGGTGTAACGACAAAAATGACAGCACCATTAACCTTACACATGGGTAACGTTCCATTTACGAATCATCAACGCCTTAATATCGCAAGAAAGATTTGAGCAGAGAAGGTAGAAGCGCTCTAGTTTTAACTGTGTTATTTATCTCCGCTGTGGGAATGGGCAGGGAAAAGGAGGAAATTGTGCAAATTTCCCATCCCAGGCAACCTCTTCATGTCACATGGAGTGATCACCTCTTCATCAACACGACGGAAACTTGTCTGTCATTGACCAGCAGCCTCCAACAGTGGCGATACCTTCACTAAAATCAGTGGATGCCGGAGTCAGAAACGCTAACTGTACGTGGACTTTTACGTATCTGCAGCCGACTGCAATAAACTCGCAAAAAATCACTAGTGCTGACCAATGCTAGAAGATATTTGAGCGCCAAAAGAGGCCATATCAATCGTGCAATCATGGAACAGTGGAAATGTGGCCGGAAGAGGGGGGCGAATTTCGATAAGAGCCCATAGTTAAAACCCAAGAGAAACTACTTAAATCTAATGTGCACCACTAAAACCACTTCAAGCGACGTTGGGCGCAGAGAATTCTGAGTCCCGCGCTGTTTCGCTACCCAGCTGGGATGTCGCCTCCTCACTATTATTAAATGTCAATGACGGGAGGCGGCGGGGTGGTGGCTCGGCGGCGGCGTACTCCGCAGCCGCCCCGCCGGCCTGTTCCATTCCACTGAACACCTCCACTCGCGCCTAACACAATCAGTACGCTACTAGCACGCCGGCCGGAAAATCACCTCCCGCCCTCCCCAAAACAACGCCGCAACAGCGTCGCCCGACCGCGCCCCTAACCGCCCGCCAGCCGACGCGTTTCTACTAAAAGCACATTAAGCATCTTTCGCTGTCGCAGTCAGCAGCGTCCCGCTCAAAGGCGGCTCCAAAATGGCGTCTCAACACGGCCGCCAAAGTCGATTACTCCGGGGACACCCATCGCGGGATGCCTCTTTTAAGAACTTTCTCCCGTCACACGGCAAGTTCAGGAGCACGGCCAAGGCGCGATAATGACATTATTGTTGGGCAGATCAGCGGGCGCGCCGGTCGCTGGGTCGTATTATCGGCAGGCAACATCCATTAGCGCGGGTTTCCGGCGCAAGCATCACCGTTGCGTTTGTTTGGGTATGAATAATTGGCGCGGCAGTGACCCGCGCGGCAGCCGGCCAGGCAGCGCGCCGCGCCACATTCGGCGCGCCAGATGGATTGGTGGCGGGACTCGGCTGACGCCGGTGACGTCACCAAGGCAGGCGCGTGCCGCAGCCGCCACCGTCAATATGGCATCGGCGCTGCCGGCCGCCTACTTCCATGCGCACGGCAGCGCCGCCAATTCCGGCAATGTGACTAGTTAGGTCGTCAGAGGTAGCATCAGCACGTACTGCGCGGTAATAACGTGGCTATAACGAACGAAAACGTCCCGGAGTTCCCGCAATTATGGCATTGCGCAGCCATCTTGATCTATTCTATTTATCGATGTATTATATTATGTTATATATATATATATATATATATAAAATATTTTATATATTTGATAAATATCGCCAACACAGTCACCTCTATTCAAAGGCGAAGTATAATCCAAAGATATATACAATATGATATACACAATATAAGTTACATGCACCGTATATTAAGTTACTACAATGCGTTGGCTCGCGTCAAAAACGTGGTACGCAAAGGGACAAATATTGTTATAAAACAAGGAGTATAGATAAGAAAATGGATTACCTTACAATAACTAAAGTATTCATAGCACTCCTTGACAGCAGGTGCCTTGAGTGATCGGACATACGCTAAAGCATTGGTTTTATTATATGCCCATATATTCAGTTGTAACATTACAACATTATCAAATTCATTTATTACATGCGCTTTCGCTAAATTATCAACAATGAAAATCAAGCGGATACGCCAAAGCCTCCATTGTCCCCTGAGAATGCGTTAGAAACAGCTGAATGGAACTGTTAGAGAACAAAAGTCCACTTGTGCGCTAAACTTGTGTCAATTTGTGAAAATGTTTCAGGGTTCGGGGAGCTAAAAAAAAACAACAGCACGCAAATCTGTTGGAAATATGAGGGCAAGCCGTTTATCTACAGCATTTCATCCCACCAGGTCACCGACTGAAGCCGGACGCCTGCCGTTGTTTCAAAAGCTCAGCGATGCACATCAGGGAAGACATCTAATGAAACTGGATGAGATTAGCTCGACTCAAATGCCCCACTGCTGAACGAGTTCAGCCTAGTTTCCCTTTCTGGTGATACGGCATGGGCTCGTGCTGCCGCGACCCTGCGTCTGACCTGGTCACGCATGCTGCTGTGGTTCTCGCAGTGGTCAATCATCTTCCGGCGGAAAACCTCGAGGTAGTAGCCGTCGCCCCGGCCGCCCTCCACCAGGTGGTCCAGCTTGTTGATCATCTCCTGCTCGAACTGCCGAGGTAGGCGGTTTCAGGACACGGCAGCTAGTACACAAATACAGCTATTGTCTCTAAGGTAATATATCTTCGAAATACAGGCACAAACAATACAATTTAGCATTATATGATATAAAATTGTACGAGCTAAGATGTTTTACTCTTTAAATTCCACGTTAAAAAATCAGGTTGTTTAAAAGGTTTGTTGGTTGGGCACCACTGCAGCAACATATTTGTGCTGATGTTGATACACAATGTAAACATGGGCAGAGGTTAAATGTGGCTGTGTACTCACACACGCGATTTAGGTGGTCAAAACCGAAACATAACTCCAAAACTAGGTTTGATGTTCTGATTCAAGAGTGTAAAATTAGTTCTTTACTTTTTCACAAACCAAAGGCCTCTGGTATGACTGCTACCAGGGAACCAAATACAGAGGAGCAGCCACACTGTCGGCAGCGTAAAGGGATTGTGGAACCTTCATAATGGGATTTGAACTGAGATAGCCATGTTATAGAACTTGCTGAGGAGTCACTTGGTCAATGTTTCATATGTCCCAGAACTTATCGTTCGCGGAGAAAAAGGGTCAGAATTGACCTCCTGTTGGCTAAATCAGTCCTGGTTGGTCACGAGGCACGAGGTGACCATTAGTAACCATGGCAACGTGACAGAATGTTCACGCCCCACACGGCGGATAGTGTTAATTGCCTCAACCTGCTCACGGCATCTGTGTTGTGCGTGAATTTTACTACTAGCGATTGTAAGTGCTTCAATCCTACTTCAATGAATGTTTTCAAACGTGAAATACGCTTTTATATATCAAGAAAAATAGCAAAACTGAAGCATTACTTTGGGTCCTAACAATAGTCTCTTCCGGCTAAAACCACCAAATTTGTACTCCTGTTCATTTGTGGCGCAGCCCCACAACAAAGTTTGCTGTGCTATGGTAGCATAAAGCGTTAGCACACAGTGACGTCAGACTAGTCTGGAGCGTTTTTTCCTTCCTCCAGACAAGAAAAATTATACAACACGAAATATTGGGCATATTAGCCATTTGGCAGTAGACATAATACCAAATTCATGACTTTCAATAACAAACAGCCCTAGAACTGTTCCAGGCTAGAATCGCACCAAGGTGCCACACTACCTTTAAAGGGAATGTGGCACCTTCATAACGTGATTTTAACGTGATTTTCATTCATTTTGATTTTCATGAGATAGCCAAGTTGTAAAGCAAGTCGGAAAACCCGGTACTCCATATATCATTTGTCTTGGAACTCGATATTTCCGTAGAAAAAGCTAAAACCTACCTGACACCAACCCCTCATCAACCCCTCGCCGGGCGGCCATTGTTGTGAGCTGCTGGTGTGACGACATATACTGACGTCACGATGAGCATCAGCCAATCGAAGCCCTTATTTCAAAGTGTGGTTGAGATGTGAATATAAGGCTGATATTTATTCCTTTTCTAGAGGAGTATTTTAAAAATCAGAATATTGAGCTTATTGTACATTTTTCAGAGAAATCATGAGTGGTTTCATTATTTTCGGCTAAAACTACGCCTAATTGCACTAAATTCCAGGATTCGACCAAGGTGCCACACTACCTTTAACATCTTCTCTGGTAATGTGACCGACCCTTATCATGTTTCATACGAGCTAAACTAAAGCGAGCAGCGTCCGAAGTAACACTGTAAGGTCGGGCATGTTTACCAGAATTCCCCGTGTCTGCAATAGGATTTTAGATGCAAATAGGAACGTTGATATCTGGGACACAAGTTTAGGAAACTTTAAGAAGCGAGTGGTTGCCTTTTCTTTTACTGTGTAAGATGTTAACGTTTTGCTCCGCGAGAGTGGATGATTTTGGCGTTATTGACGTTTTTATCGTTGCTGATCCAGTGTACTGCTTTTATCGAACTGGCTTCATCTATGAGTGGGTTTAAATAATCCGTTGGTGATATGTTTAATAAACTAAACTAAGCAGTGCCAACCTGTTGCCACGGCGGCGCCCGACCCGGTGGAGCCCGCCCTCTCCATTCACGTGACCCTCTCCTATCAGCTCCTGAATACTGCTTCACATTCAACCTTCGCCTCACCGGTGGGAGGGCTCAGGTCCCGCCCTTGCGCTTCTCCGAATTAGTCGAGAAACTTCGGACAGTGGCAGAGTCGCATGGCCATGCGAGACGAATTCCATTTGAAAGGTTTTGGTGCCGGCTACGTGCATGTATTATTCATGCCGAGTCGAAGTGGGCAGAAATCATAGCCGGAGGCCTGTGGTACGTTACAGCCGGCTTCAATACCACAACGCACGTATGGCTCGCCATTCATCATGCATACAGGGCAAGCTGGATGGTCAGAATGTGCCGCACGACCGCCGCAGTGAAGGCTGGCCCACCAGTCAAAAGCCTGGGGATGTCAGCTAACCCTCTGACTCCGAGCAACTAGCAACGACAATGCACGGAGATCATACCCAGAACTTGAGTCAAACTCGGCAAATAAGTCGCACTCAGCGCACAAACGTGAGCTAGGCACGCCTCGAATTTTCCAGACTCTGCTCAGGGTGGCGACTTCAGATGACCCACGATGATACGATGATCATCATATTTGGGGTTTTACTGCGCACTAAGAGTTTGGGTCATATGGCGCCCACCGCTATGCTACGAGGGACAATTCCAGCGCACTGGAGCCGGCTGGACTCAAATCTCAGTTGAACACGCATTATGGGCATCTGAAAGGCCAAGATCGTCACGGGCCCTGAGCGGGTCACCAGAGCCATTTTCGATAGCCGACAGCTGACTAACGTAACACAGATTTGTAGTGAGATTCCAAACTAAATGTGTATATACTGCGCAGTTCAGCAAGATCATGGACACAAGGAAAGTGAGATTTAAGCTGCTGGTGGTTGTTAAGGGCCCAACAATAGCGTTTTCGGTCCGTGCCGTTTCCGCCACGCGCTCTCGTTTGAACTACGTGAGAGGTCGCGCGTTCGACCGATCCAAATATATTATGAAAGGAGAGACCGGAGACACCCCCATGGCGCGTATCGCATCTCCTTAGAAGCGAAACGATCGTCTGCGTCGATTCTCCACAGGAATCAAGGAAAATGATAGGAAATATATCAAAGGTGAGTGCACTAACGTCAAAACATTGCACCACTGCGTTATTTTGCGCACACGCCATTGACCAGTACACATTCCGACCACCAGACGGTAGCATTGATGATCGTGATATACAAAAGACAGGCAAAAATAATCACAAGCAAGGTTACAATCCATTTTTTCTGAAAGGATCTAGGACTAAAATAGCATGCAGTTCGACTGGCGATTTTATAATAAGGGATCCCAAACCGGGCATTGCCAGTGTCTGTACCACTAACCACGGACCGGTACACCCCATACGCACGCATAGCGGGAAGCATTGATTTCGTACCCCGTTCTACCACGCAACTCCAACGGCTGTTTAGCATGGAGAGGGTAGGTAAGGGGAGGCGGGCTTATCATGGGCTGATTACGCCATGCCTGACATTAAAGCCAGCCTTTGGGTGGACTCGAACCCACACAATCGCTGGTACACACCAGCCGAGCCTGTCTTGGGGCTTTACGAAGCACCGACCGCTGATATTATATGGTGTCAGCAAATCTGACCCTGCTGGGAGGGTATTATGTGGATGGGAAACTCCTTCAGAATACACGCCCTCCCGGGAGTTGAACCCGGGTCGGCAGCGTTGAAGCTGAACACGCTTCTCTGCCGCTACAGCATCGCCTAACATACCCCTAACCAGCTGCAATAACTGGTAAGCTAAAGCGGCGAATAAGTCAACTATAAAACATTCCTGTCGTATTTTCAGCGTCCCGTGCATTTGGCCAAACGGAGCCTTCATAGAGTCCGTTCACAGCATTTCTGCAGACAATTTCCGCTCGCATATAAACTCGCGATAAGCCTACTGAGAAGGCCTTACCCACGATGCGCAGTAATGCGCCCAAAAAAACAACCATTTGAAATAGCAGCAAATTGTATCACCGAAGACTAACCTTGTTCATCCACAATTTGCTATCTAGATATTAAAACTGATAATACTGGCAAGTTTATTTCGTAAGCAGCAGGCGCAATGTCCTGTTTTGTACCACCCAATAGACTCAGCTCAATTGCGCTCAGTTTAGGAATGCGGTGTCGATGAGTATGGGTGATCCGAACTGGAATCGTGAACTGAAAATCGGTGCGAGTCACGTAATTAATTCACCATTATCCAAAATTAAATACCCATCGCATGCGATTTAGACAAGCGGAAACGCCGTGAACGGGCCGTAACACGCGCGGTGGAGAGGGGTCTGGCGTCAACGCGCAGTGGAGAGGGTCAACGTCAACGCGCAGTGGAGAGGGTCTGGCGTCAACGCGCAGTGGAGAGGGTCATGACGTCAACGCCAGTGGAGAGGGGTCTGGCGTCAACGCGCAGTGGAGAGGTCATGACCTCAACGCGCAGTGGAGAGGTCGACGTCAACGCAGTGGAGAGGGGTTGGCGTCAACGCGCAGTGGAGAGTCGGCGTCAACGCGCAGTGGAGAGGGTCATGACGTCAACGCGCAGTGGAGAGGTCAGACGTCAACGCGCAGTGGAAAGGGGTCTGGCGTCAACGCGCAGTGGAGAGGGGTCTGGCGTCAACGCGCGGTGGAGAGGGGTTTGGCGTCAAGGCGCAGTGGAGAGGGTCATGACGTCAACGCGCAGTGGAGAGGGTCATGACGTCAACGCGCAGTGGAGAGGGTCATGACGTCAACGCGCAGTGGAGAGGGTCATGACGTCAACGCGCAGTGGAGAGGGGTCTGGCGTCAACGCGCAGTGGAGAGGGTCATGACGTCAACGCGCAGTGGAGAGGGTCATGACGTCAACGCGCAGTGGAGAGGGTCATGACGTCAACGCGCAGTGGAGAGGGGTCGACGTCAACGCGCAGTGGAGAGGGTCTGACGTCAACGCGCAGTGGAGAGGGGTCTGGCGTCAACGCGCGGTGGAGAGGGGTTTGGCGTCAACGCGCGGTGGAGAGGGTCTGGCGTCAACGCGCAGTGGAGAGGGTCATGACGTCAACGCGCAGTGGAGAGGGTCCCAAAGTGCCCTTTAAAATCTCGGAAACCAACAGGGTTAGAAACGTTCGTTTCGGGGGTTGTGGGGTTCATGGTGATCTATATTATAGCCAATTTTCATTGAACCACATCAATATCTTCAAAGTCAAACGAGGTCGTAAAGGTTAAAACTGGAACGTGCTGGTGACCTATTGGAAAATGACGTGATTATGCGGAAAAGCCGAGAATACACTAAAAGCGGACTAAGGTCACAGAGGAAAAGTCCTACACAATGTCCTGTGAAAGTTTGAGGTCAAGGTCATTCAAGGTCACTGACCTGGGACTTAATATACAAATGGCACTATAGCAGTCTTTGAGCGGGAAATCATGGATTGATCTTGACCTATGACATTGACATTGAGTGATCTTAGCTGTGAAGTCAAAGCATAACATACGTCATACTGAGTAAAGCCATCTGACCGACACACTGTTGTCAATGGCATTGAAAACGTTTGCATGACCTTGACCTTGACCTGTATGTGAGGCGATCTTGCCATATGCTCCCGATTATATGGCGTTGTCACGTCACCACTTGCACAAGGCAGGCGATCTGGTGCGACCGCGCTATTGCGACGGTCTAAAAATATAGATCTCACTTTCAAAGCCTATAAGCATAAACTGACCAATTTTCAAAATTACTTCACCAATCGAGGCGAGCATGAATTCTCTCACATGTAGCCCAGTAGCGCTTTCCGGCTGCAAAAGGTTCTCCAGCCACCTCGGCAACAAAGGTGGGGGACTTTAGGACCTCCTCCAATGCGCGTGTTAACCAGCAATATCAGTCGGCACTCTTTGAGATGATCACCTCTTTGAAGTTGCACTTGCTGGGGCAGGTGAGCCGCTTGGTGTCGGGGTAGACAGAGAGAGAGCTCAATCTAAAGTTGCATTGCTGGGCAGGTGAGCCGTTTGGTGTCGGTGTAGAAGAGGGAAAGCTCACTTCGAAGTTGCACTGGGCAGGTGAGCCTGATTGGGAAGCTCACCTCTTGAAGTTGCACTTGCTGGGGCAGGGAGCCGCTTGGTGTCGGTGGAAGAGAGAGAGCTCACCCTTAAGTGCACTTCTGGGGCAGGTGAGCCGCTTGGTGCGGTGGAAGAGAGAGAGCTCACCTCTTTGAAGTTGCACTTGCTGGGGCAGGTGAGCCGCTTGGTGTCGGTGTGGACAGAGAGAGAGCTCACCTCTTTGAAGTTGCACTTCCTGGGGCAGGTGAGCCGCTTGGTGTCGGTGTAGACAGAGAGAGGCTCACCTCTTTGAAGTTGCACTTGCTGGGGCAGGTGAGCCGTTTGGTGTCGGTGTAGACAGAGAGAGAGCTCGACTCTTTGAAGTTGCACTTGCTGGGGCAGGTGAGCCGCTTGGTGTCGGTGTAGACAGAGAGAGAGCTCACCTCTTTGAAGTTGCACTTGCTGGGGCAGGTGAGCCGTTTGGTGTCGGGGTGGACAGAGAGAGAGAGCTCACCTCTTTGAAGTTGCACTTGCTGGGGCAGGTGAGCCGCTTGGTGTCGGTGTAGACAGAGAGAGAGCTCACCTCTTTGAAGTTGCACTTGCTGGGGCAGGTGAGCCGTTTGGTGTCGGTGTGGACAGAGAGAGCTCGACTCTTTGAAGTTGCACTTGCTGGGGCAGGTGAGCCGCTTGGTGTCGGTGTAGACAGAGAGAGAGCTCACCTCTTTGAAGTTGCACTTGCTGGGGCAGGTGAGCCGCTTGGTGTCGGTGTAGCCGGCGCCGGGCTCGGCCGGCGAGTAAAACTCGCACTGCATCATGTCGAAGAAGAGCGGGATGGTCATGGCGCGCAGCTCCGGGTCCGGCACCAGTGTCATCTCCAGGAACGGCCCCACCAGCGACGGCACAAACTGCATCTTGTGCTGACCTGTCAACACGTAGGCGGCTGCGTCAGCGCCCGGGAAAGATCGACCCCGCCACACACATCTATCAGAGTTCCATAGTCTTTGATACGTGGCCACAAGGACCGACTCCGCCACACACATCTATCCGAGTTCCACAGTATTTGATACGTGATCACAAGGACCGACTCCGCCACACACATCTATCCAAGTTCCACAGCCTGTGATACGTGGTCACAAGGACCGACCCCGCCACACACATCTCTCAGAGTTCCACAGCCCGTGATACGTGGTCACAAGGATCGACCCCGCCACACACATCTATCCGAGTTCCACAGCCTGTGATACGTGGTCACAAGGACCGACCCCGCCACACACATCTATCCGAGTTCCACAGCCCACGATACGTGGTCACAAGGACCGACCCCGCCACACACATCTATCCAAGTTCCACAGCCTGTGATACGTGGTCACAAGGATCGACCCCGCCACACACATCTATCAGAGTTCCACAGCCCGTGATACGTGGTCACAAGGACCGACCCCGCCACACACATCTATCTGAGTTCCACAGCCCATGATACGTGGTCACAAGGACCGACCCCGCCACACACATCTATCCGAGTTCCACAGCCTATGATACGTGGTCACAAGGATCGACCTCGCCACACACATCTATCAAAGTTCCACAGCCTGTGATACGTGGTCACAAGGACCGACCCCGCCACACACATCTATCCGAGTTCCACAGCCCACGATACGTGGTCACAAGGACCGACCCCGCCACACACATCTATCCGAGTTCCACAGCCTGTGATACGTGGTCACAAGGACCGACCCCGCCACACACATCTACCAGAGTTCCACAGCCTGTGATACGTGGTCACAAGGACCGACCCCGCCACACACATCTATCCGAGTTCCACCGCCCACGATACGTGGTCACAAGGACCGACCCCGCCACACACATCTATCGGAGTTCCACAGCCTGTGATACGTGGTCACAAGGACCGACCCCGCCACACACATCTATCCGAGTTCCACAGCCCGTGATACGTGGTCACAAGGACACCCCGCCACACACATCTATCTGAGTTCCACAGCCTGTGATACGTGGTCACAAGGACCGACCCCGCCACACATCTATCCGAGTTCCACAGCCTGTGATACGTGGTCACAAGGACCGACCCCGCCACACACATCTATCCGAGTTCCACAATCTGTGATACGTGGTCACAAGGACCGACCCCGCCACACACATCTACCAGAGTTCCACAGCCTTTGATACGTGGTCACAAGGACCGACCCCGCCACACACATCAGTGATACGTCGTCGCAGCTGCGATGTTGTCACACGGGGCATTATGCTAACAGGCTTTACAAGCTGATGGAATGAAAACCGTTTTACGTTCTGTATTTTCTCCGATCGCATTAGCATAACTACTGGAGCGGAGAAACGCGGCCGGTTTCGTTCGCACCGTCCGCGCCGGGCGCCCGCCATTCGTCACAGCCCCAAACACAGCCCAACTATTGCCAAAACCAAACAAACACATCTGTCTCCGACACACAGTGGCCGGCCCGCTCCGCGATCCAACACATAAATTGAGTTTGCGCTGCATTGCGGCCGCCTCGGCTGCCGTGTGCCGCCGCTCATAATTAAGAGTAGCGCCGCCGCAGCCGCCACCGCCGCCGCCGCGATTGGCAGCTCAATCTGAGGGGCATCGATTGCAGCGGCACGGCCGAGGAAGAAGGAGGGCCGGGGCTTGCCGATGCCACCGGGGGCTGAGGACTGCCGCCGCACTCCGGAGACGGACGCCGGCCGCCGCCGCCGCAGAAGGCTATGGTCAAGGGAACAAGTTATGGCGGACGGAAACCGGCCGTGGCGTGCGGAGACGCGCTGCGGTGGATGGGGGAGAGTTGTCCTACAATTGTTGAGCTCTACAGCCAGCCACAAATGAGCTTTAGCCAATTCGTTTTCCGCCTTGTACTACCTGCGTTTAAGGTTCGGCGACAGGCATCACCACACAGATCATTACTCGGGGAGCGGCCAGTTCCGGCCGTACCGGGGGTCGGGACCACTCACCGAGGCTGATCCACATGGTACAGATCTCCTGCGCCGTGCTCTTCCGCATGTCCTTGTACCTGGCCAGCAGGCGCGTCCGCTTGCTGGCCGAGAAGTTCTCCAGCTGAAGCGGACTCTGTCGAAGGAGCAACAGATAGTTAAACCTGAACAAACTCAGGAGTACAGATGGATCATCCGTAAGCTTCGAACTGCGAATGCGAATAAATTGTACACAGCCGGTGTTGGGAGCGCGGTGTGTGGAATGGCGCGTTTTGCGACTAGTAACGGGACGAAGGACAATATTTCCTCCAACGGATGGGCCGAGCTGAACCAGCAATAGATAGTACGGGTCGCACCCACTGCAGGGGTTCCGACGTGACGTGAAGTGAAAGGAAGAGGACGAAGGACAAATCTCGAGTCCGCGCACCAGTGTGTGTCAGCGTTTGAGGCCACATCGGCAGCTAATAGCTATATGGTATTCTTGGGCAAGGCGCTATTAATGACTGGTGCATACACCGTGGGTTCTACTGTCAATGCAGCAACACTGGCTGCCACACAGATGGAACCAGTTCGGTTGCCGCGCAATGCTACTTATATAGCCAGGTTTTGGAGTCCATGCTGATATTGTTGTGGTAAATGGACGGATACGCTGACGTCACTTAGCCATGCACAGCAAAGCGCAATGGTTCCACACCGTTTATTCTGCACAAACTTTCCATTTTTCTTAATCCTTGCCCCGGTGGCGGGTACGAGCCACCTTCGCCCGGGTGGGGGGGCTAAAAAAGACCCCCACGATCTAAAAAAACTAAGAGAGCTAGAAAAAAGCGCAAAACGGCAATCAAAAGCTCTTCGAAAATGATATCGAAAATACTTCGGTCATTTTTCTTGTCAGGTCAATATCAAGGTCACCAGAGGTCAAAATAGGTCAAAATCGCTAATATGAGGTGTACTAAGAAAACCTCCTATATCTCAGAAACTATTATAGCTAGAATCATTTTTCTAACACCATTCGAAAGCTCTTGAGATGTGCTTTCATTACAGTGACATTCATTTTTGTGTCAGGTCAAAGTCTAGGGAGCTACAGGTCACTAAATATTGGGCATATTCTTGGGAATGTCCATAGCCACCCATGCATAAGGGCGTTTACTTTTTCGCTAATAGCTTCCAAACCAAACAAGATACAGCCATAGTTTATGTACCATTGCAATCCTCTCGTCAATACGAAGCGAATGATATATGATATTGCTATGCCAGGTCAAATTTAAGAATTTGACCTGACCCAGGTCAACGGTCTGACCCAACTTGACCTGGTATAGTCATGATGTATATCATTTGACTTCCAGTGACTATACAAACACTTCGGTGACAAAATAAAAGCTCTATCTTAGTTTATTCAAAATTTATAGAGAGAAACACCAAACAATGCTTATTTGACCTAAGGTGACCTTTTAAAGGTCACAAGTCAAAATTTTGGCCTCAGCTTCATAAATGGGCTAAGAGCAAGTCGCAACCGATGTTTGAAGTTGATTCCATCCATACTTACTGAGAAAAGCTCATTTCGTGATTTTCCCCATGTATTGACAATGGGGAGGTCATGCTCTGCACATGACCTTAGGTCACCAATATCAAAAATCCCGTAACAAATGTTGTAGCTCCTGGTGGGCCCAATATGTGGTATGAGTTTCAACTTGATCGATTAACCCTTCTTTTAGTTATGCGGTCCTAAGTATTTTTTAGGTGAGGTCACTTCACCTGGCCTGGTGACCTGACCTGATATGACTTTGAGCCAAAATTTTCAGGAAAGATGTAAAAATGATGAAGGAACAGCTAGACCAAGTTTGGCGGCGCTGCGCGCCGCCGTTTTTTGGTCACTTCGGAAAAACCCGAGGGGGTCTAAAAAGACCCCCACCCGGGCGAAGGTTAAGGAAGATTTACACCGGTGTACCTGCAAGGCTACGCGAATCACCCCATCGAAAATTATCATGTCTGGCGAGAAAACAGTGATGGACCCATGAAAACCCATGAAAACCCGAAGATGTGATAGGTCTGACAGTATACCAACTTTGGAAGTTATCTGGTGTCGGAGAGAAATGACCATTTATGTATTTGTCAGCTAGGGCTGGACGCCAAATTCTGACTCTGGGTGGGCTCGAACCCGCAATACTCTGTGGAACACACAGAATAGCACCGGCCGAGCGGCCGACTAACCGACTGCGCCACTAACCGAGAGCGGAAAGATGGCCACTAACCGAGAGCGCGCGCTGACCGATTGCGCCACCAGACCCCCCCTTCCCCCCATTACAGCCGCAGTAGGCGAAAGCAGGCGAGGGCCGGCTCTTAATTTTCATCCTATTCATTTTATATTTCAACCAAATTGGGGGAAATGACCGAGGTTCTGACTGGAGTAGATGTGGGGACAACACAAGGAGTCCAAAAACGATAAGTTTTATTTACAGTGGATACATTTTCTGTCATCGAGGAATGGAAACTTCACCCACAACACCCACCACCCCGCGTTTTGGCCGGTGACAACGCTCCTGATTCCGGTCAACGTGCTTGGCTCCTTGGTGGGCTGTCGTGGCTCGGGCCGACCAGTTGATGTGGTGGGTGTGTTGTGTGACGGTGTGCGGGCTCGGACACGTATTATTGGCGTCATTTGAATGCCGGCGGCCGGCACCCACACATATGCCGCCGCAGGGCCCAATCAGCGGCCTCAAGCGTACATCCGGGCGGAGGATAGCCGGCGGCATCACGTGATCGCGTTATCGCGGCGCCAAGCTTTGTAACGAGATAAACATGGACGCCGGCAGACTCTTCAGAGTCACACTGCGAGGTGGGCGGGCGGCGAGAGTCCGGCGTGCGATTGTGGCGTTAGAGCACACTGTTGTGATGGACGGGATGGTCAGTTTGTCACGACTGCTGCCTTTAAAACGCTTAAACGCAACCAGTCATGTTTTATATGTAGGAGGTAATGACAATGCTGGTAAAAGCAGAGAGCGCACAAATTGAGACGAATAGCAGTAAATACTCCAGGAGCAAGTAGGTAAACACTACGATTTGGAGAAACAGGATTTTCCCTTCTAGTCATAGATCCAAGTAGTTTTGGCTGAAAGTCGTTACGGGGGGGTATGGGAACCACTGCATCCATTCATTACAAAGTCAAAGTAAACCGCCCTCCGGGAATTGCTCCGATATATTTTCCTTTTTGCTCTTCTTTAGAAACACCTATATGAGCGTTAACACAGAGACACCAGAGAAGAAAAGAATAGCAACTACGTCCACGTTACGGCGCAAAATGGCATCAGTCGGCGGCGCATCCCCACACATGAACGACGATGACGATGAATAAAAGCACGCTCAAACTGTAAAAATGAATACAGCAAGACACGCCTACGTGCCACGTCACAAGCATGCACTAGTCTGTCTGCGGGTAGTTTGAACCAAACGCCAGGATATCGATTCGAGCGCGATAAAACCACGGCTACCCGACAACAAATATCGATTACTAAGAGATAATAAGCCGGAAGGCGATGCAGCAGCCTCGCTAGCCAACCAGAACCCCGACAGAAGAATCGACGCGAGGGGGTTATTATCCTACACTGGGCAATGAGTATTATTATAGTAAAACAGTCACTGTAGCTAACATTTAGGCAGGTCTGAAAACAGCCACATTGCCACCGTCTGATGTAGATACAGATAACAACTAGATCACTGCTGAGAATCCCCACG
Organism: Lepas anatifera; assembly: GCA_034440635.1. Taxonomy (NCBI): domain Eukaryota; kingdom Metazoa; phylum Arthropoda; class Thecostraca; family Lepadidae; genus Lepas; species Lepas anatifera. The sequence goes on along the minus strand of JAOTON010001615.1, from coordinate 1,817,662 downwards.
GACTGCACTGTGGTGCCATCTATCCGGTGTCGCGGCTGCGGGCAGGTCAGGGATGGAAACCAGCGAGCGCACTGACCCGAGACGGGCCCTGTCTGAGAAACTCCGCCGCAGTGCCCGATCTGCACCTGCTACGAACAATGAGCCTGCAGGAGATTTGAGAAACACCAGTGCACCTAATGTAGACTGTTTTATGAAGACCTGCTGAGCATCCGCCCAGCAACCTTGTGGCTTTACGACAGACCGACAGTTATATGGTGTCGCTTACTCTCACCCTGCCGGAAGGGTATTATGGGGATCGGGGAATACTTATGTTGGATACCCGCTCGGGGATTTGAACCCGGGTCTGCGGCGTTGAAGTCGAATGCTCGTCCCCACGCCACCGCCAAAGATATTCTGACATTAATGTTTTCAGTGGCGATTTTCCCGTACAGTTCATACAGCTGGGAGGCAGTTGACCTGTCTCCGTCCACTGAATCGTTCGGTTGAGACGACGTCAACATCCACACAGATCACGATCTGAGAGATTCAATCCCGGTCACACAAATGTACCGAATGGCTGCTCTCTATGACACAGTCGTCCACCCTGGCATTTGACGTGCCCACTAGGAGAAAACCCTGGCGCAGGGCGACTTGATCGGTTTTCAAGGGCAATGACATTACTCTGGAGTTTATTTAAAAAAAAATACAAGACAAGTTTCCACACCTCTGTCGCTGAGGTATCTCTTAGCCCAAGCTGTGCTGCCATTTACATTTGGAATTTTCTGTTATCGACAGGCAACTGAGTGACCACTGTTATGATGCCCTCATTTCAACCAGTTGAATGCCCAGGTGAACCGTTACCTTGGATACATGAGCAGTCTTAGTGCGTACTATTTTCGTACCAACCGCGGGAAAAATCGACTGACATAACCGAGCATCCAGCACATTTTGCCACCCGGTCTTAGGCCTTATCTAGAAATACTTCGTAGTCCGTTTGTAGCAGTCCGTTCCCTGAACGTACTTCCTCATGTATCCGCGGTAAATGCCTGTTGCACTTTCTAGCCAGGCCAGGTGTTTGAGGCGTGCGTAGAAGGCGGATGTGCGGGACAGCGGCGCCGGAAACAAAGACGGCGAGCGGCAGCCAGGTCTGCCGCCGACACCGCCGCCCGCCCCGGCCCTAATTAACGCCCGACATCAAAGGGCATCACCGATGGCGGCCGCGGCCCGCCGTGGGCGCAGCAATTGAATCAGTGATTAGCAGGCCAGCTGCAAACGCCGCCGCTAAGCCGGCGGGACCCGCTCTCGCCGATACCGACCCCCAGCTGCTGCTTCGCACCGTGCTAATCACCATTCTGGGCGGCTTACCGCCCGCTTACCGCAATGGTTAGCGGTCGTATGATGGTGACAAAATTTTGCATGTTTTTCGAGGCCACGTTGTTGAGGTGTGTTGCGAGCGGGTGGGGTTTGAACCCGCGGCCCGATGTGTGGGGTTCCCCTGTGGTACCACCAGACGACGCCAATGTTCTGCGCTAGTTCAGAGACACCCTGAAGGCTATAAACACTACGGGCAGACATGAAAAAAACGGAGGCAGGTAAAAAAGCCCAGTGCGGTTGTATACGCCAAAATTCAGTCGGACCTTCCAGTCCTTTATTTTGATAATCCCGCGCACAGTCCCTACAAAAGACTTCTTCGATCACACGCAGCATTGTTCGGCCTCCAACGTGGAAGCGGTGACCGAGAGGGATATTGGGTGTGGCTTAACACGGGATCACCCAGATGCGGCGGACACCTGCCACTATCTGCTGCAATACAATCATCAACAGAAACCCGACTCTCACAATCTTTCCTGACTCCAGAAAAAATATATCTAAAGCAAACTAATAACCCAGAAGTAGTAATAAAACAGCCAAAGGCGCAGACGCACGGCTACTCGTACCCCGGGAAAAAGGCAATAACGTCGCACCGGTCATGAAGACTCATGGCGCACCGTAGAAAAAAGCGACGCGTCCATCACTACCAGTGCAGCTGCTGGTGAAGCTACAAGCCACTTCTGACCAGATCGCTAGCCTTCGATCCATGGGCAGGAGTGATCAGGCACTGTGCTGCCGCCGCATACTGGTCCCGTCGTAATCCACCCACCCAGGGTACATTCTCGGTAACATGTTTCATCTGTTACTCCGCAAGACAGCCGACTCTACCGTATTCTCCGGCATAAACATACGCAATACGCATGTATCCGTTGCGGAACAATCTTTTCATGGATCCATTACAGCGTGTGCGTATCGTGAATCCATTACAGAACGTTCTTCTCATGGGCGTATTGCAGAATATTCTTTCCATAAATGCAATTGAGAACATTTTTAGCATAGAGGCATGACATAACGTTTTACTGAATGCATTACAGAGTGATACAGATACTGATTGCATTGCATACTTCGCCTGGATCCATTACATATCATTTATCCCGTGTTGCGGGGTATAACGGATCACCCAGATGTCCAGGGCATGGGTGACTCCGCTGAAAGCGGTTCTGTATTCTGAGCCATGGGTGCCGGGTTCGAGTCCCGGCGGGCTCTCGGAGTACCCGTAAAATGATCCCAAAAAAGACCTCTTCATGGGATGGAGTCACTCATCCCCGTGTTATTACCTTTCACCTATTTCCGTGTATTACCTTTGAAGTTGATGGGTCGTTCAAGGAAATAAGCCACTTTTATGGTGGATCTTGAACTGAAATAGTACTTTGGCAGAGTGCCTCCAGACATCACCACTGGCATAGTTTCTTTCACCCAACCTTTCCTGTATTACAATAACGCATAACTTACTATTCAAAAGTGTTAATTCAAGCCGTATAACCTTGGCAGTTGGTGCGTCGTTACCCCCCCGTGCTAATTCAAAAGAAAAGTAATTCCTTTCCACCTGATGGCAACAATTTGATTAGTCTAAACAGTAAACCCCTCCCACTGATTGAAAATACCATGCTAGCAAGGGAGCCATCATGACTATATGCTCACTGTACTTTTAAATTTTCCAGCTTTAAATGTTAGTAAATTCCAAATATATATGTTCTCTTTTTAAAAATTCCAGAAATAAATTTGTATGACGTATATACTCTTGGATTTTAATTTTCAAAGGATTATGATCAGATATTGAATAGCGATGGCAGACTGTATTTAACCCCAAGTCTATGTTGTGCCTGTGATCAAGGTTATCATTCTGTAAACACCGAAAACGACTGTTTTGATATAATAAAAACCATATGTTTGTTCTGAGCGATTTAAGGGTGGACACACAGTGTGATTTCCTCGTTTTCAGATTCACCTCGTCAGCAAACAGTCCTTTTAAGAATTACAAATACGACACTTTCATTCAAGCCTAAAAATAATTAGTGGTGGCCGTTCCAGTCAAAGCCTCCCTCCAGCAATGTCTGACGCGGTTTAAATGCCAACCCTCCGTGTAATTACATCGGTCTCCCTGCTGACCGTCACGCCGCACTGACTTGTATTTCTCGACTTTTTGTTGGTTCCATTCACCAAATTAGCTCGGAATCTACGAACAAACAGTACGCCATGTTTTGCGTCTCAATTCAGTATAAATTTCCACACTTGGTCTAATTTGATTGGTCCCAATTTTCTATTTTTGTTAAATGCTCGCGCTAATGCTTTCTGGTATCTTTTAACCGCGAATTTTTAGATCGTAAGCGGATCCGAGGTCGTTCCCGGCGGGCGTCAATACTGACGTCATTGGTTGCAACAGGCTAATTCGTCGCGCTGGAATCTGGCGTTGCTAAGCGACGTCTGACAACCGGTGATAGCCAAACACATCCAATCTAAGGGATCGCCGATAGCCGCAAAAAAACACCATCAATCAGCGAATACCGCAAGTGGTACGTGCGGACTCCACACGAGCATTAGCAGACACTGTGATTTCATCACATCGCTGTGTCGACTACGTTAACTGGGTGCAGTGTAATCTCAATGATGAGCCGCCTCGCCGACTACAAAATGAACCCACTGTCGGAACATCCTGAAACAACAACAACAAGGCGATCGCCTCCCGCGGGCAGAACGCCTCTGCAACGGTATTTACTGGGCAGCCGACGGGCACTCTAAGACCGTATATGTCTTCAATTTCAGGGCACTGCAGCTGGTGAAAACAAGGCCTCTCAGGCCCTGAGAGCCTGAAAATGGACTGCATACCCAGCTAAGCTCCTGCTTTCGGCCGCAAAGCGATTGGTTTCAAACCATTGCCGTTACAACGTCCGTGGTTAACTTCCCAGGCTGCAAATCACGTGAAAGGCGCGCACAAGCAAGATTGGACCGGCCCGCCTCACCTGCCGGCTCCAACTTGCCAGAGCAGTCGCTCTAACTTTCTTCATCACTTCAGCCAAAGGATGCGGTCGCCTCCTTAGTCAACAGCGGACCCCAGCCAAGTGCAACTTTAATGGATAGCTGAGACCGAACGGCATCAGCGGCGGATCTGTGCTAACGGAAAAGTGGGCAATTCCACGGTCCTGAACCGGTCCAATTCTATCCATTCATCCATCCATCCATCCATCCATCCATCCATCCATCCATTCATCCATCCATTCATCCATCCATTCATCCATCCATCCATCCATCCATCCATCCATCCATCCATCCATCCATCCATCCATCCACCCACCCACCACCCACCACCCACCCATCCATCCATCCATCCATCCATCCATCCATCCATCCATCCATCCATCCATCCATCCATCCATCCATCCATCCATCCATCCATCCATCCATCCATCCATCCATCCATCCATCCATCCATCCATCCATCCATCCATCCATCCATCCATCCATCCATCCATCCATCCATCCGTCCATTTTACGGTAACACCGGAAGACACAATATTGTAAGTCGCGGCATGGCTTGCTACCAGAAAAAAGTAACCATACAAACATTATCAATGCCAATGCTGTCAGCAACAAGACTGCTAGTAGAAGCCCTCTGTACAACTGTAAGAGGCTTGCCCACTAAGCCTTTAGGCTGATGGTATCTGTCCCTAAGCAGCCAAGTTTCTGCCTCTAAGGAGCCAAACACTGGGATTCAGGGGAAGCAGTTATGAAGAAGACTCTAGAAAGTCAAGTTGAATTAAAACATCGCCAACTGAAAGTTTTTCATATATACAGCATAGGTACACTGAAATTGCACGGCGCGCAACTTTGCATCCCTGATAAATGCCTGGTGGCCTGTAAAGTATTGGAAACATACCTGAGTGAGGAAGCTGATGGCGCAGTGGAAGAAGTTGTTCCACATCTGGTTCTCGAAGGGGTTCAGGAAGCGCTCGCGGATGGTGTGCGACAGAAACCGCAGCGACTTCAGAATCACGCTGTAACGTACAGCTGGGTGTGACACAGCTGGCCAACCGCGCAGCCAGCACTGAGCTCTTCCCGGAAACGGCTTCAACCCAGCCGCAGGGTCTACAGACACCACAACTCGAACACAGACCGACCGCACCGTCTTCAGACACCACAACTTCACAACAGACCGACCGCACCGTCTACAGACACCACAACTTCCAAACAGACCGACCGCACCGTCTTCAGACACCACGACTCGAACACAGACCGACCGCACCATCTTCAGACACCACAACTCGAACACAGACCGACCGCACCGTCTTCAGACACCACAACTTCGAAACAGACCGACCGCACCGTCCTCAGACACCACAACTTCGAAACAGACCGACCGCACCGTCTACAGACACCACAACTTCACAACAGACCGACCGCACCAAAACAGTCCTCAGACACCACAACTTCACAACAGACCGACCGCACCGTCTACAGACACCACAACTTCACAACAGACCGACCGCACCGTCTACAGACACCACAACTTCACAACAGACCGACCGCACCGTCTACAGACACCACAACTCGAACACAGACCGACCGCACCGTCCTCAGACACCACAACTTCACAACAGACCGACGGCACCGTCTACAGACACCACAATTCACAACAGACCGACCGCACCGTCTACAGACACCACAACTCGAACACAGACCGACCGCACCGTCTACAGACACCACAACTCGAACACAGACCGACCGCACCGTCCTCAGACACCACAACTTCACAACAGACCGACCGCACCGTCTACAGACACCACAACTTCACAACAGACCGACCGCACCGTCTTCAGACACCACAACTTCAAAACAGACCGACCCCACCGTCTACAGACACCACGACAACTTCGAAACAGATCGACCCCACCGTCTTCAGACACCAAGAAAACTTTGTGAAAGACGAACCACGAGGTCCCCGGGCACACAAACCTGTAACCGTCAAACCACAAGATGAGTTTAGGTTGGAGCATATTCATAAACCTGTAAATGAAGGCCAACTTAAGTTCTCAAGTTAAAGGCACAAAAGTTCTCAAGGCCAACTCAAGTTAAACTTCTTGAGTCATTTAATCACTGATCAGGCCGATGTTTCGCTATCAGTTTCATCGGGTATTCAAATATGCAAAATGCAATCAAAAACACAATTCAAATGCGACTGGAAAACACACAACAGACATGGGCAAATAGCACGTCCGACCACGTCACTCTTGGAGCGTGCTATTTGTCTAAGTGTGCTTCTGTTTTGAAATGCTTTGTTTGTCATACAAACTGTTTGTATTAAAAGACTTGTGATGTGATTGAACGTGCTATTTACCTATTGCCTGTTGTGTGTTTTTAAATTGCATTTGAATTGCGAAGTCCTGATGAGGCTGTAAAAGCGAGGGGTTGGGCTGATACAGAAAATACAACACATATGTAATAGCTAGACGACACAATCCACAGACAAGTCTGCAGTCGTGCCAAAGCCCAACCACGCTATCCACAGACAAACCACACGATCCACAAGAAAATATGCTGCCGTGTCCCAGCCAGACCACATTATCCAAAGACAAGTCGGCAGCCGTGCCGAAGCCGAACCCTGCCATCCACATACAAACGACACGACCCACAAACAAGTCTGCAGTTGTGTCAAAGCCAAACCACACGATCCACAGACAAACACATGATCCACAGACAGCCCCGCAGCCGTGCCACAGACAAACCACACGATCCACAGACAATTCCGCGGCAGCAACACGGATTCCGCACACACCCCGTCCCGGCCCGTTCTGAGGCATGACATGATTCCCAGACGGACGAGCGGCCGACTGGTGCCAGGCCCGCGCCAAAATTGGAGCGGCCGTAATGGTGGTTCTATTCTAAAGTCATTCATTTTGACTAATGTATGCAGCGGCCTAGGTTATTATCTTGAAAGTGAGCGCGGTGAATGACTTCTGACCCTCTCCACTAAATCCAACCACGCCATCAAAACGAGCCGCAGAATGCAGTCAGTAGCCAAGCCGTGACGATCCGGCCGGGGAGCTCACCTGTTCTGCAGCATCACCATCTCGCACCAGAAGGCCGGGTACACACACTTGCTGATGAGGTCGCTGAACACCATCAGAATCTCCACTATGAAGTCGCGCTGGTCCGTCACGTCTCCGAACTGGGCGATGTACGTGTCGTAGTGGTGTTTCTCCATCTGGCGCAGCATCGACACCAGCACCGCCACCAGGCTGCACTGTGGTACAGAGAGGGGTGACGTCACCGCACTGTGGTACAGAGAGGGGTGACGTCACCGCACTGTGGTACAGAGGGAGTGACGTCACCGCACTGTGGTACAGAGAGGAGTGACGTCACCGCACTGTGGTACAGAGAGGAGTGACGTCACCGCACTGTGGTACAGAGAGGAGTGACGTCACTGCACTGTGGTACAGAGAGGAGTGACGTCACCGCACTGTGGTACAGAGAGGAGTGATGTCACTGCACTGTGGTACACGACGGGGTGACGTCACTGCACTGTGACACACGGCGGAGTGACGTCACTGGACTGTGGCACACGGTGGGGTGACGTCACTGCACTGTGACACACGGCGGGGGGACGTCACTGCACTGGGGTACAGGGAGGAGTGACGTCACTGCACTGTGACACACGGCGGGGTGACGTCACCACACGGCAGCACAGAACAGAGTTGTTCCCCTGACCTTCGTGTCACGGGGTTTGATAGTACAATAGTGCCAGACGTGCCATCCATGGCAGCAGTGTTGAAGTCATTACAGGCGACGTCAGTCCGACATTATCACCTCTCTGGTGCGGACAGCCGCGGGGGTCTGCTTATACCTGTGGTTCCCAGCCCTCACGACTGAAGACCTTGTATATTCAGAGCACTACATGACACCACCCAAACACTAAATACCCGTCTATATAAAAATAGGGTGGATTGTTTACCACTGCCTTAAAGGGAATGTGGCACCTTCACAACGTGATTTTAACTGAGATAGCCAAGTATATATAGCAGGTCGGAAAAACCGGTACTCCATATTTCATTTGTCTTGGATCTCGATATTTCCGTAGAAAAAAGCTAAAACCTACCTGACACCAGCCCCCCTCAGCCCCCGTCGCCGGCGGCCATTTTTGTGAGCTACTGGTGTGACGACATATGCTGACGTCACGATGAGCATCAGCCAATCGAAGCCCTTGAAGCGTTTTAAGTATGGAAGTGGTTGCCAGATCGTGACATCATCCACAGGCTGATATTTTTTTTTTAGAGGAGTATTTTTAAAAACCAAATATTGAGCCTATTGTACATTTTTCAGAGAAATCGTGAGTGGTTTCATTATTTTTGACTAAAAGTACGCCTAATAACACTAAATTCCAGGATTCGACCAAGGTGCCACATTCCCTTTAACACGCGCATTGACGGGGGTCTGAGCCACCTTCGCCTTGACGCCCCCCCTCCTAAGATCTCGAGAATCGCGCTAGGTAGCGAAAAACGGTAAACGGCGTTGGATAGCCCATTCACTTCTCCATCGAAAATATTTGAACCATTTTTTGGTCAGGTTACATTTAAGGTCACTAGACGTCAAAACTTGCCGTAATAGGGATAACATGTAAATGAAGTTTTTCGGCCATTACATCTGAAAAAGTAAAGATAGAGCAAAACGTTTTGAACTATATGAACCCTCGCAGCAAGCCGAATCGAATGATATATAATATGACCCTCCTAAGTCAAATCAAGGATTTGACCAGACCTGAGGTCAGTTAAAGATCAAATTGGGTAAAATGCATATTATTAGAACCGCAAAGACAAGGCAAATATAATGCATTTAAAATAAATGCTCTGTCTCTATTCATTACTGAGTTATTCAGTTAAAACCATTTTCCCATGTATTTCCAATGGAGAGGTCATGGCTTGTACCTGACCTTAGGTCATCGATATCAAAAACACCGAAACAAATTTTAGAGAACTCGGTGGGGCCATTGTGTGATATGAGTTTCAATCGGATACGTTTACCCTGTTCCGACTTATGCTTTCTTAAACTTTTTTGAGGTCAGGTCACTTGACCTGTACTGGTGACCTGACCTGAGATGACCTAACCTTAAAATGTTGACAAAAGTTGTTAAAATGATGAGGGAAAAGGTATGCCAAGTACGGCAGCGCTACGCACCGCCGTTTCTATACTATTTCCGAAAAACCCGAGGGGGGCGGGTACCAGCCCCCCGTCAATGCGCGTGTTAAGCGTACCTGTTCACACAATTTCCCCTGAAATGATGCTGATCGCAGAGGAAAAAAACTTACAATTTCAGGTACATATTCAACGAACAAGAGAATAATCATGCGCTCATTACATAATCTCCAAACAATTCTAAGTCCTGCAAAATGTCTCTATTTAACAACTCCTCCTTTGTTCCCGGCATGCCGCACCAAAAGCACTGTTCTAGGTTGCCATGGTTTCCCAGCCTTGCTTTTTATCAGGGGCTCCGCCACAGGGGGGGACGGGGGGACGCGTCCCCCCCACTTTGGCGAAGGGGGACAGTCCCCCAACTTTCAGCTGGAGGCCCCTCCCCGAAAAAACGATAATTTCACAGTAAAACGCATAACGAAAGATAACTCGGCCTGTTAAAGGTCATGGTAGTCATATAAGAGGCCCTGGCAGTGATATAGGAGGCCCTAGTGGCGATACATGAGGCCCTTTTGGCGATAGAGAAGGCCCTGTTGGCGATAGAGGAGGCCCCGTTGGCAGCAACAAGATGTCCTGATGACAGTACAGGAGGCCCTATTGGCCAAATAAAAGGTCCTGGTGACCATAGATGAGGCCCTGGTGGAGATAGAGGAGGCCCTGGTAGCAGCAGAGGAGGCCCTTTGTCATTAGATGAGGCCCTGCTAGCGATAGAGGAGGCCCTAAGGTTGATCCAGGAGCTGGATCCGCCATTGCTGTCTAGAAGGCCCCCTTCAAAAAGGAGGCCCCTTCAGATGGAGGCCCCCATGAGCTTTTCCCCCAACTTGAAAGTCGTGGCGGACCCCTGCTTTTTATGATCGTTGCAAAAAAAACTTTACACAGATGCGTTAGCGGGAGTGGCAACAGTTTTTTTATAAAACATATATCAAAAGGATTTAATATTGCTCCAAAATCTTACTGTTTTAGAAAATCCGTACAGAGCATTAAGCCCTGACCTGAAAAAAATCATGTCTTTCAGTAACATGATCATCATCTAAAATAGTTTAAGTCAGCAGCACCCCCACCAATATCCCTGAGACTCACCAGCCATCTCCTAAGACTCACCATCCACTCCCGAGACTCACAGATTCCATCCAAGACTCACCAACCAGTCTCCTGAGACTCACCACCCAGTCCCCTGAGACTCACCACCCAGTCTCCAGAAACTCACCACCCAGTCCCCTGAGACTCAACACCCAGTCTCTTGAGATCCACCACCCAGTCTCCTGAGACTCACCACCCAGTCTCCAGAAACTAACCACCCACTCTTCTGAAACTCACCACCAGCGGTCCCTGGCGGTCCACCTGAATGACGGTCTGGATAACCTTCCTCAGCAGGTGCAGGGTGACGCAGGTGACGTCGGCGCTGGTGGAGCCCCGCTGCCGCCACAGCACGTCCAGCGCGTCCGACAGGATCTCGATACACAGCCGCAGCTGCGCAACAGCGATACATAGCAGCTGTCAGTCACTGGATGTCGATACACAGCCGCAGCTGTCCAACAGCGATACATAGCAGCTGTCAGTCACTGGATGTCGATACACAGCCGCAGCTGTCCAACAGCGATACATAGCAGCTGTCAGTCACTGGATGTCGATACACAGCCGCAGCTGCGCAACAGCGATACATAGCAGCTGTCAGTCACTGGATGTCGATACACAGCCGCAGCTGTCCAACAGCGATACATAGCAGCTGTCAGTCACTGGATGTCGATACACAGCCGCAGCTGTCCAACAGCGATACATAGCAGCTGTCAGTCACTGGATGTCGATACACAGCCGCAGCTGTCCAACAGCGATACATAGCAGCTGTCAGTCACTGGATGTCGATAGACAGCCGCAGCTGTCCAACAGCGATACATAGCAGCTGTCAGTCACTGGATGTCGATACACAGCCCAGCTGTCCAACAGCGATACACAGCAGCTGTCAGTCACTGGATGTCGATACACAGCCGCAGCTGTCCAACAGCGATACATAGCAGCTGTCAGTCACTGGATATCGATACACAGCCAGCTGTCAGGCACTGGATATTGATACACAGCAGCTGTCAGTCACTGGATCTCGATACACAGCAGCCGTCGCAGGATTTCGATACACAGCAGCTGTCGCAGGATCTCGAATACACAGCAGCTGTCACTCAATATCGATACACAGCAGCTGTCAGACACTGTAACACTGGATATAGATACACAGCAGCTGTCAGTCACTGGATATTAATACACAGCATGTGTCAGTCACTGGATATCGATACACAGCAGCTGTCAGTTACTGGATATCATATACAATGACAGCCCCCTCACCAAAAAACTCGTATGAGAGCGTTATAATACATACGCAAACGCTATAAAGGGCAGACTTTGGTGCCAGAGCCTCGCCTGCCTGGCTTGAGACCAAGATATTTGGATAAGCGGGTAAAAGACGGCGGCGGGAACTCCTTCGTGTCCCAACTGATCCAGAGGAACCCCTGAAAATGCTTTTTAATCTCAAATTCAGCCTACACTTACATTAATTGGACACAGATGTCCCTTGGGAGAAACGCGGGTGAAAAAAATACGGACACTTTTTGTCATCGTGTGTACACGGCGCCTACTCGGTACAATTACTCATGATCCGGCGAGAAAAGACGGTCTCGTGGCAGCAATAGTTCCACCAACGCTAACGCTACCCGCAGCAAAGGCAGACACAAGCTTCGGAAGAGCAGGCTTGTGGCAGGGCTTTTACAAGTGGTGTTTTGTTGGGACTTCGTCGGCACTAACTGCAAAGAATATACAGGACAGGGATACCGATATTTCAGACATAATACAAGATTTCCTAACATTAGAGAACCAATCAAAGCTCGCCGAAACCTGTAAAACCATCTCTCTGTGCGACACTTGACGACGCCGTGCCACTCTGAAGCGGCACAAACTCGAAATCGCATCGCCATTTCAGGTTCGCGCTGCAATGCGCATAAGAGCCGCGTTCCGCACATCGGGCATGCGATATTGCCTGGCATCAAGTGGCCTCGATTTCAGACACCGACGCAATATTGACAATTCCGACCACGAATGGCGAAACAAAAGCGCAGATACCGGCGTATCGCTGAAATATGAGTGCCAGTATCTGGCAACAAAACGGGAGTTGAGAGAGCTAGGAATGAGTCCAGCAATGTACGAGGTCCGCTGTCGAAATATGACCAGCATTGACAGGTCCAACAGTAAAAACCATCCTGGCAAGAAGAAATTTAAGCTTTAGCCCGCCGCTCGGCCCGCACCAATCGTATTGATAACAGTCAGTTTTTTTATAAAACGACCTGCAGTAGCTCATTATTATCAGGTCGTCTCTGTTTCCCAACAGACACAAAACGCTGAACCTAAGTCTGCCGGCATTTTCAGTCTTTGGCTCACAAAAAATGCACACAATCCAGAAAAGCATGGTATATCTGGGCGTAGACCATCGCGCGTACTTATAGAGTGCGTGGTGATATCATTGATATGTATACCTTCCAACAACTGAATCTGTTTTCACCAACAACATGAGCCGTTAAAAAGAAGAAGATGATGGTAAGAACGCACGAGTTTTCTTCTTTCCTTTGATGTTTAAAACACATTCGAAAGCAGATTTCCACAGATCCCGGACGCAGAGTAATCTCCAGCGCGAGGCAGCAAAACTAGACAGAGCGAACGAGATGAAATGAGCCGCCGGATTCACATGAGGATGTGACGCGAGTTGGAGAGACGGGCCATATTTTCAAACATACATATTCACGACTGTTGTGCCGCCGCAGCAAAATGATTCACCGTTTCCCCTTCGTTAACATATCACGCTCCAAGTTCGTGCACTCCTAATAAATAGTCCAGTTTAAAAAGCGAGCATGCTACGTTGGTGTACATCAGGATTCCACCGCCCAAGTTTTGCAGTTTCTGTTCAGCATGCAGGCTCTACAAAAGCGTAAGTGTTTAGGCTTACCTTTGCACGCGCATTCCAGACTCGGAAATTCCCAGCGTTTCGCATGCAATCTCGTCAGTATGTTTATGCCAGGGGCGTGTCATCCCATGTTAAGTTCCCTATGCCGGCCGGTGCATTGACCGTGACGTCACTGGTTGATTTTTGCTGATTGGCTGCCGCCGTCGCCATGGAAACTGGTCGCCGGTGCCGCCGCTTGTTTTCATACAATTTGTCTTATCGCTTGCAGGCAGTGTAGGTAGGAACTCCGAGAGAGGATTTTCATGTATTTTCTCCAATATTTTCTATTCAATTTCATATATTTCTGTTGAAGGATTTCGTTCATTTTCTAGGAAAGATTGCGTTCGTTTTCAATGCAGGCTGATGCTGTCCAGATTTGAATTTCTGATGCAATGGTAAGGCATCAATCCATTACTGATATTAACATTTTAAAAGCATTAGCCAGCAATCTCCTTTTTGGGATAAGTAACCGTAAATCGTCGTGCAAGTATCGTCATGTCTGCAAAGGACCTGAAATGCATTCCCCTGCCTGCTGCCTGACTGCATATCGTAAATGCTTCAAAGTAATGAATCGGGAGTTTATGGAGGTGTTTCTTTCTGGAGTACCGTCAACAGTATACTTGATGGTAGAGATTCCGCTACTGTACCTACCTGAAAACAACATTCAAAACATGAAAAGAAAGAGGTAGTCAATTCTTATTTATTTCGACAGGAAATATTTTCATGTCAAGAATTGGTTATACGGTGTGCAGTGGCCACCTGCAGAAATACCGCGAAGGACAAGTATGTATTTTTCTTCAGATTCCCAAAAATGTAACTCAGAGAGTAGCATGGGCAAAAAGATGCGACAGAAAGAAGTCATTTGGCATTGACTGTGCAAGAATTTGTTCCGACCATTTCCTAGCCACTGATATTGACCCAGCATTCAAAATTAAATCCACCTTACTACCTGACGTGAAACCCTGGCTCAGGGATGGTGTAATTCCGAGCCAAAAACTGTCATCGAGCCATCCAGGGTAAGTACATGCCAGAACGCACAGCTGTATTTTTAAAATCTTCAATTTAAAGAAAATTGTGTTGCATCTAGCCCTGTTACCACGTGATCCAATACCGCGTATTGAATACAACAAACCAATATACCAAGCCGTCGTAAAAGCAAAATATTTCAAAATAAGAGGCCATGGTAACATGGTGAGTCACACTCAATCCAGAAAGAACTATTGCGGCTTCTGCCCTTCAACATTCCAATTTCACAGCTCATAAAGAAACTATAAAAGTAAATAGTTCTAAAATGTGCCGCGAAACAACGCAACGCATGTTTAACATATTCAGTTGAGGCATTGGACTGTTTTCTGACCAAGTTTCTAGAGCTTCAACTTTCAAATGCCAGGAATGTGCCCCAGCCCTGAAGCACAATCGCGGCCAGTTTCACGTTTGAGGAGACAGCTTCACAAAATGAGCCTCAGAACGCGCCTAACCTATCCCATGAGGGCTTAGCATTTGTGGCGGGGTACGTGGCTGCTAAGTGTAGAACGCCCGACGCTACACTAGGAGAAGCATCATCCACTGCACCTAACTGTTCCGCAGTTCCTGCAAGTTGGATCAGAACTGTAAGCTGTGGTGGACTAATGGTTCCCTCACAGCTTTGGATGGTCATCGTGACAGACTTCGAGCTGCTGTTCAATCTTCTGATGGTGAATCGGCCGACCTTCAGCCAAACATCATGAGACGCCTGATAGAGGCCCTGCGCGAAAACCATCCTAGTCTCGACATCCGAATCGCCAGAAAACTGGTCCACTGAGTCCACCGCTCAGCCAACCGTAGAGCAGCGGCCCAAACGGGGCATCATGTCCGCTAGTGCGCAGTTGAAAATGTGTATTCTTTGGCGAAACATACCTTCTCAGAATACCAGTTTCTTGAGCTATTTCGCCTAATCCAGATATTATATTGTTCACACCTGGACAATACCACGCAATGTACTTCGCTGCTTCATTCAGTGAATTCATCTCAGCAATGTAGCTTGATGTAGAGCTTCCAGCTGGAGCATTTGTTCCCGTCGATTCTCGGTCATCCGCCCGGATGACTTCGTCGATCCCTCCATTTTCTGTTCCCTTTGTGGCTGATCCGTCTGTGTACATCGTTTCATTTGGTACCAAAGGAAGTAAGGATAAAGGAAATATCTTATTTTACAGGATATGCGGCCCCTAAGTAAGCTTCTGGTCCATAGTCACTTCGCTTCTCCGACGATTCATAATTGAGTGCAGTTTAGATAGCTGGATGACTGAAGGCGGTATCCTCGAATGCCCTCCGTTACGCATTTTGTTGTTTGGGATATCTGAATAGTCGATAAAAATGTGTGCACTTTCTGGGTTGGAGTTACGACGCTGGCTGACTAGACTGTGGATGAGGTATATTCAGAGCATTCATTGATTATACCTCGGAATCCATGAAGCGTTGAGTGATATTGGGGATGTAGGTGCCTAGGTGTATACAGCAATTGCAAAGTTATGGTACCCAGAAGTGTCAGAGAATATTTTCAGCGGCTCCAAATGGTAGATGATGTCCTGACTCCTGCATCCTAGGCCGACTGAACAGAAAGTGATTCCCGGCTGGGACAACTCGAACGGAGCGAACCAGAGAAATATGAAAACGGACTTGGTTGATTCACCATTGAAACAGGGAGCACGGGAGGCAAATGCTTGCGCGGCCGATTTCCTCGTGCAGTATGCTCATGCTTTCAACATGACTAGAAAATGTTCAGTGTTAATAGTGTTTTTGAGCATACTGTCCAAGTTATTGCAGATTCGTTTTTTGGATCACAACGTTACTACTTGCACGCAATATGCACACTAATGTTTACATTATTACCTGCTCTTGCTCTAGTTGGGATGGGGTATGAGCGTACCGGAGGAGGTATATGACATTGGAATCTTGGGTGATGGGGAGGTGCCTGAGTGTGAATAGGTTTTTATGTCCGCTTGTGCACAATTTAAACTGTGTCTGACCGATCGAAGGTCGTTTTATCTGATACTAACGTGACAGAGGTACATGTTGTGCATCGTGTTCCAGTGTTTATGAAGTAAGTGTTGAGTTTTCAACAACATTACCAAAATCGTACATCCACCATGTTTCACCTGGAATACGGAACGAGGCCACGGTGGACACTGCCATATTTAAAAGATATGTCGAACGGTTATTTCCTGCTCAAATGTGATATTATATTGAGACGGGAAAGTGCAACAAAACTTAATGGCCCTTTTCCAAGCGCTTGGGGATTTATTTCATCATCATGATGGTTCTCATCATGATAATGGTCTATAAGCGGATCCCACACCCCTCCCCTAAAATGCAGTCTTGGATCCGCGGCTGACCCGGTTGATGCGGCTGGGGTCAGGGGGCGGGGCGTTGGCCCGGGCAACTAAGGAATGCATAGCGCCAGAGCAGTATCTTTGTCTGCACGGGCGTGGATTAAAGACAGTTAAATTAAAAACAAAAGTAAAAGTTAAACTAAAGTAAAATCTGTGCCGATTTACTTAAAGCAATTGTCCAGTTAACCACCTAGTAGGTGCCCTCGTGCCAATCCTGCATTGCTTTGATGCTCTTGCAATATCATATATGATCCGTAGCTTGTACTAAAATTCCGATATTCTAAACGGGTTTTCGTGTATGTCACTCTTAACAGTGACTGAAAAATTGCCAGGACAGAGTTGGATCCATACTTCCATGGGAAGGAGGGGGCTAGGGGCTTCAACACCACCGCACTTAACCCACGAATAGCTTCTACTAAAAAAATTGCATGGCCCTGATTGAGGGTGCGGGCTTGAACCCCCTTGACCCCCTCCTTGTATCCACCACTGCGCCAGTGTTTTCATTCGTTGATTTCGGGGTTTGTCGGGCCCCTTATTTTGTACCCATTTTGGCTTGTGTCATAAGAATTGTGTATGACACCTGGTAATAACTCTTAATAAAATTATTTTCAATCAGTTATTTTGAAATAACTACTCTTATGTTATCAAATGACTGCAATTCCAAAAGTCAGGAACTGCTACGGCCGAAAAATCAACCAGTGACGTCACACGTGCGTTGACCAAATGAACCAAAAACCACACCCGGACGATTTTACCTGTAAAGTTATAAGGCCTTGGTTTATGCGAATCCTTACATCATACCCGGTTGGCATAATTTCCGTTTACCCACGCAGAGCGTGGAAAATAAGCTCATCACGGAGCATACAAGAGGCGTACAAATAGGCTCAAATGTTCTCCATGACCTCAGGCACAGGATGTTAATGTCAATGTCACTTTCAGAACATATAATGCGCATATAGAACTCAAGGACGGACCGGAAATGAAATACCGAAGTGCACCCGGAACCGGATTACCGACGGCGATTCACTGATCCGGTTGAATTACGCGGCCAAATTTAATTTTGTAAGCACCCATAAAGGGAGGAGGCCTGTTGGTCATCGAAAACAAGAGCTTCAGAGAATACAATTTTTTGGATACAGTAAATGAGGCCAATACATGCAGATAGGACACAAACACTAGTGTATCCGTATCTCTCAATATTTGTGCTATCATGTTTCAAAAGCGTAAGCCACAGTATATGTATTCACAGCTAACAGGGGTGAAGGGCCAAGCTCAGCCCGTGTTGCCGGTGCCACCCATGCATAAGCGTCAGACTGTTATTCCTCAGACACCGATCCCAGAACTGCACTCGACACTCCATTTAAACTAATTTATGCAACACCAATTGCAGCTCAGTTTTCCACTAAACACAAAAACACGGGGCATTTTGACTGTTTGAAAAGTACGCTTCACACTCGCAGCTTCCTGGCTTCGTTTTCGTGGGACACATGCTGCTTACTGCTGCATACTTAAATCACCATTAAAAACTGATTTGGTTCAGAAACGAAAACGCAAAACTTGCACTTACATGCCTATTTATGTCTATTGGTTCAGAAACAAAAACGAAAAACTTGCACTTGCATACCTATTTATGTATACAAGAGAAGAAAATTTGTCACACTCTGCAGCACCGGTTTTCCATGTGCACAAGTAGAAAATTGTATGTCTACAACCTAACGTCGAAATTTTCCAAATAAAATGCGGTCCCATTTGGTCTCAAATCTGGCATCCGGCCGTATTTAATAAGTGTTCGATAGTCCGGCCAGATCCGGCCGGATTCGAAGTCCGGCGCACCCAAATATAAATACAAAGATAGGCTTTACGCATTAATTACGAATCAAAAGTGGAAACTAACAGCTGAAACATAACGAGACTTATCAGAGCATCAGAAAAGAATGCATTATCCATAAATGTTTGCAATAGCAGGACGTATTCGGACGCTGGGAGTACAATCCTACTCGGTGTAATTTTCGCGTGTGTAACCGGGAATACTGTGAAACTCACCCGCTGCTGAAGATGTTCCGCTTCAGACGAGAATAGCCCTGGAGAGGCATGCACGGAGGCCCGCAAAGCTAACGCCACGACTTCCATCATACACAGTCCCAGCGCAGAGTGAACAGCCGTTTCCGAGAAGACAAGACATCCGTTGCATATTCTAACAAGCAGAGTTCGTACGTACAGGGTGCACGAGCGACTTCCGGACAAAATTTGATCAGCTCTCCTTTAATATCCAACTTTGACTGAAGGTCAAACTATGTTGGTTCTGTGCTTTGAAGAGTAAAAAGCAAAACAGATACTTGTGTCACTTCAAAAGAACCACGAGGAGTTCATAGTACAGAAGAAGTAGTAATGTGCAAGTCTCTTCGCGCTAGGATACCCTTAAATGAGATCGTGATGTCCCTAAATATGTCCGAAAACACTGTCTATGACATCGTAAATGAGTACCACGAAGTCCTCACCTCCAAAGAAGGATCAGAGGAACAAATGATGGCATCAACCACGAGCTCAAAGTCCCCGGTGGCCTCCGATACCAGAGAACACCAGGATACCTCCAGCAACTTCACCCCCAGGAACACCAATGTGTGCCTCGGGGTGTAGAAGGAAGCAATGGATCCCCTGACCAACAAAACTGGCTGGCGGTATCCCATAAATACCCCAGCAGGGCTAAAACCCCCGCCCACATCGCCATGAAGTCCCAAGACTGGTGCAAGGCAGCTTCGACATGGCGTGGCTGAAGAACCTGCGGCGCCCCAAACCCGCATCCACTCGGCTATCACGCGCCGGGTGAATTTGAGAATATTTTCACCAATTTTGATCACAAGCAGATGAGCCGCTGACAGTCAGTACCGGGGAGCGAGGGGACGGGCGTCGCGAGCGTGCCTGCAGCGGCTTCCTGCAGCGGCATGGAGAAGGTGACTGGGACTGAGAGCCGAGCCGTCCAGTCCATGGATCCTATCGATGTACCGGATCAGGAAAAAGGTCCTCAGAGCACAGTTCTGTTTATTTTTGTTTTGTGGATTGAAGTTTAAGGGAACTTCACCTGCAGAGGCTATGTGTGTATTTCTGTGTTGTGTGAGGCTGACAACCTTGTTTTTTTCGATTTCGCTCGCGCACCCTGTACAGCGGAGGGAGGAACTGTCACGCAGCAGACAGTGCAGCGTTTTTGGAGCGGCAGGGGAGGGAGGGGAGGGGAGGGGTACTACCTCGTCCTGAGTCCTCTCCAGGTCGACTCGCGCCTTCTCCAGCCCCAGCATCTCGGTCCTCTGCTCACCGAACAGCTTGGCCAGCTTGGCGTTGGACTTGCCTTTCTGCCTGAGCGTGGCCATGCCGCGCTCGCCCTGTTGTCGGTCCGACCACCAGAGAGGCGTGTGACTGGCGAGGCCAGCCACCCCCCGCAGGCTTCACTCACACCGGGCTTTGGCGCCAGAGGCGGAGGTCGCTAGCTGCACCACCTATTTCCCCATTATTGAGCGTTGATGCCAAAATATATCATTTGACGATCGAGAATTTTCCATCCTGGAGTTTTTAGAAACAGCAAGAGACATCCTGCAGCTACTCAAACAAGCGCCGAGATTCTCTGCTCTCCGCCTCAGCGCTAAAGCCCGGCCGGAGGAGTTATGAACCAGCACCGGGGGAAAGTTGGGATGCTCGGGCGAGAAAACAAAGTGTGGCGGGACACTACGGGGGCAGCAGACTCACACCGAGCCGGCACCGCCACCGCTGACCGCTGCGGAAAACCAGCGCACACTCGAGCCCTCCCGTGAAAGCTCAGCAGCGGGCTGGTGGAAACTGGCATTGCGCACTTCGCCGTTCTGGTACAAGTATCACAACCGAAGCGTTAAATGGATTTAATGTTTTCCCCCAGCCTTCATGATCACGTATTTCTAACTGGGACGCTAGAACCCGGCCCCGATTCTTAATCAGCAGAGTCAGAAACAGACAAAACACTTTACGACTGCGGCCAATGGCGGTTCCGTTTCGGTGCGAGATGAGAGGACTAAGCAGGTCAGACTCAAGAGTAAACGTAAGAAAACCCACCACCAGAACAGAAATGCCAAGCAAAACACCCAGCGCGACCGACGTTAGACCATACAAACAGCACCAGCACCAAAAAGAGGCTACTAAAGACCACCACCGTATGATAACTAGTTAGAGCTGAACAAGCCAAAACACAAAACAATACGGCTAGCAAACAATAAACTAATAATTATTTACGATTATCTTCAAACTCACCAGCGCACGGAGCGAAAAATAGTGTTATTCACTCGCTACGGCATCGACCACCAAGTAGTGTCTCTGAGACTACGTTGGGCGGGCGAGTCAAACCTGACCACAGGTCCATCACCGTCAGAGGCAGCCCCTCGGGACCGGCCCGGGCGCCACCTACCTGTTTGTGCTGCAGCTCGAAGGTGAGCGCCAGCGCGCGCGCCATCTCGGGCAGCAGCACGTGGCGGCACTCGGGCCTGGACATCAGCTGACTGTGCACCAGCCGACTGACCACGCTCAGGCGGTGCCGATCCAGCGGCGCCGCCGACAGCCGCGACACCAGCTCCGCCATGGCCTCGCTGCCGGCACCGGCGGCGCGGCGTCACTGCGGCAGCCGGCGTACCCGCAGACACGGCAGCCGCGGCATAGCTGGGACTCACGCGGACACAGCAACCGCGGCATAGCTGGGACTCACACAGACACGGCAACCGCGGCATAGCTGGGACTCACACAGACACCGCAGCCGCGGCATAGCTGGGACTCACACAGACACCGCAGCCGCGGCATAGCTGGGACTCACACAGACACCGAAATCTCGGCATAGCCGAGACTCACGCAGACACCGAAATCTCACACGAGCCCACAAGCGACCACGCGGACCCGCGCCCGTCATGGACCACGCGGAACCGCAATCTCAGCATAGCCGAGACTCACGCAGACACCGAAATCTCGACATACGACTCAGCGAGGCAACCCGGCATAGCTGGGACACGGACACAGCAACCCGCATAACCAGACACGGCCACAGCACCGCAAACCGAACCACGCGGACAAGCAGCCGCGGCATAGCTGGGACTCACGCGGACACCGAAATCTCGGCATAGCTGAGACTCACAACATATATGATTTTCGTGTCATTACTAGAACTCGCACTGATCCGAATGCCGTGTTACTGCTGAGGCTCGCAAAGAATCTGATTGTCGTGCTACACTTGAGAACCACACAAGGCTGCCTGCCGCGTTAAAGCTGAGACTCGCCCAGGGTCCCGCATCCAGGTCTGTTCAAATCTGATGTTATTTTCAAGCTAAAAAAACTACCCGGTTTTATACATGACAAAAACATACAGGGCTTTAAGACAGTTACTTTCAAGGATATCGAAGCGGCAGTTTTGTTTCTACGCCCATTAAGGTACCCTGGTTTCCACGGCACTCCAAAGACACGTGACTCCACACAAGCTCAGGTTGACCAACATTTGCGACGTAGAAACCGTGAGACGTCACCATTTCTACACGTCAAGAACTTTAGCATTGACTGGTTAGCGAGCGTCAGCTACCTCAGGGTAGGGGCTGGGCGCCGGTGGCGGAGGGAGAAACCCACCTGAGGTGCACCGGGTCACAGACGGCCACCAGGTGGTCGACGGTGTCGGGCAGGTGCTGCAGCACGTCGCGCTGTACGCGCTCCACGCCGGCCTGCTCGGTGGAGGAGACCGGCGCCGCCGCCAGACCGATGAAGGCGCGCAGCAGCCGCTGCATGGACCGCTCGAACGCGCCGTCCGCCTCCGCGCCGTTCATTCTGCCGGACAGAGCCTGGATTGACGGCGGACTAATGCCGAGGCGGTGGGGAGTGGGAGGAGAGGTGGAGTCAGCTGGGCTTGGACTAGGGTAGAACGGGAAGTACTTCTTCTTGGTGGGTTTGAACCCGCCACCTTCTGCACAACTCACAGAGTACTAAGGACTGAGCAGAACGCGCATGCTAAACGACTGAGAAGAAGCATCGGTCTACCGACACACTGAAGCTCATACTAAAGTATAGAGCTAGCAAACGAGCGTCGTGTTGTCTCGGTGACCGCGCTCCTCACAGTATTGTTTTCGCTGGCAACAAACCCGATATATCAGGAATAAAATTGGGGATAGAGCGAGCCTTCAACCGTAAGCGTCAATACACCAAGTTCATGATCTCAGTTTGTTTTTGTACGTCAGAAATGAACAAAGAATAGAGTTCTAAGCAGCTGCTGCGGCTTATAAGCAATTTGGTGAAAATTTGGTCAGTACTAAAATACTAGAGGATGTGAGGGCCGACATAGGTGAAAATACATCAACGAGTTTATCTACATAAAGGCAGAAACCTTCCAACACATACGCCAGTGCTAGGAACGCAGCTTCATCTGCATTCTTCAATTGATGAATTGACGGGACTATTGAGCTGCATTTCTCACTTGATGAACAGCTGGCGGGACTTGATGATGAACTTGAAGACGTAGCGAAGGCAGCCGAGCGCCGGCAGAAGCCGTAGCTGTGACTCAGGGTCCTCAATGTCGTCCAGGTAACGCTGCATCACACCCATCAGCTTCCTGGCGGCGACCCAAGCAAGCTCTAGTTACAGTCTCTGTCACTAGATGGCGGAGTTATTTCACACTTAGGTTACCGATGATATGGGCTCAACTGGCAGAATGGCTCGCTAAACTAAAAATGGCATCCTAAAATTCAAGCAGCCAAGCATATTTCGTAACCAACGGCGGTTGCAACAACACCCTGAAAACTCGCACATATATCCAGCTGTTCGTCGCCATCACACTGGGGCTATGGCTGTAGATTAATAGCTTCTGACTTGCCTACAAAGCTACAGGCTGCACCATCCCACAAAGGGGCGCATCAGTCGTAGTAGCTGACTAATCGCCCATGTAGGAGTGTAAGGCTCTGCCTAGCCACACAGGACTCTCATTAGCCACACAGGCTCTACTTAGCTAGACAGGACTCTGCTTAGCTACACAGGGCCCTACTTAGCAACACAGGGCTCTACTTAGCCACACAGGGCTCTACTTAGCCACACAGGGTTCTAATTAACCAGACAGGGTTCTATTTAGCCACACAGGGTTCTACTTAACCACACAGGGTTCTACTTAGCCACACATAGGTTCTACTTAGCCACACAGGGTTCTACTTAGCCACACAGGGTTCTACTTAGCCACACAGGGTCCTACTTAGCCTCATAGGGTTCTACTTAACCACACAGGGTTCTACTTAGCCACACAGGGCTCTACTTAGCTACACAGGGCTCTACTTTGCCACACTGGGCTCTTCTTTGCCAGAGAGAGTATACTTAGCCAGAGAGGGATCTACTTAGCCACACAGGTCCCTACTTAGCCACACTCCACAACCAGAGAGGGATCTATTTAGCCACACAGGGCTCTACTACTTAGCCAGAGACGGATCTACTCGGCCACACATGGTTCTACTACTTAGCCAGAGAGGGATCTACTTGGCCACACAGGGTTCTACTACTTAGCCAGAGAGGGATCTACTTGGCCACACAGGGTTCTACTACTTAGCCAGAGAGGGATCTGCCTAGCCACACAGGCCCAGCCACCCGCTCTTCTTCCAGAGACCACAGCCAGCAGGGATCACTGCACACAGAGCCACTAGCCACACAGGGCCTACTAGCCACACTGGGCTCTTCTTTCCAAAGAGAGACCTACTTAGCCACACAGGTCCCTACTTAGCCAGAGAGGGATCTATTTAGCCACACAGGGCTCTACTTAGCCACACCTCTCTAAGTAAAAGTCTCTACTTGGCCGGACAGGCCGGCGCCGGTGACGTCACTGACTTGTCCACGATGGTGGCGCTGAAGGCCGTGTCCAGGTATGCCTCCAGCACCGGCTGGAAATGCTGGTACCGCCGCTCCGTCACAGACGAGATGATGGTCACCTGCCAGTCAACGCCAGTGCGGTCAACGGTCCAGGGACCCCTGACCGGGCAATCAATAATTCAGCTTCGCTCAGAATACGGGAATACAGAAACACACACTGTCCCGCTTGCACCTATGAACCGCGTCACCGGCACCACCACACAGGCCCTGTCGCTCCCTTGAAGATCGGCCGTCATTAACAGCGGCCACACGCCCCTGAGGCCATCCCTGAGGCCGCCGCCCTCACCAGCGCGTTGAATTCGTCCCTGAGGCCATCCCTGAGGCCGCCGCCCTCACCAGCGTGTTGTACACGTCCCTGAGGCCATCCCTGAGGCCGCCGCCCTCACCAGCGCGTTGAACACGTCCCTGAGGCCATCCCTGAGGCCGCCGCCCTCACCAGCGTGTACACGTCCCTGAGGCCATCCCTGAGGCCGCCGCCCTCACCAGAGCGTTGAACACGTCCGTGTCGTACATGTCGTCGTCCTCGTGCCGGATGAGGATGTGGAAGAGCGCGTCCAGACTGTCGCGCAGGAACTTGACGATCTCCTCCTTGTCCACCTGGTGTAGCATCTCCAGCCGCTGCTTCAGTGAGTCCGTGTCCGACGCCCACTTCAGCAGGCCCAGCAGGTTCACTGTCCGAACACAAGCAAGGTTCACTGTCCGGACACAGGCAAGGTTCACTGTCCGGACACAGGCAATGTTCACTGTCCGGACACAAGCACGGGTCACTGTCCGGACACAGGCGATGTTCACTGTCCGGACACAGGCAAAGATTCACTGCCCGGACACAAGCAATGTGCACTGTCCGAACACAAGTAATGTTCACTGTCCGGACACAGGCAAGGTTCACTGTCCGGACACAGGCAAGGTTCACTGTCCGGACACAGGCAAGGTTCACTGTCCGGACATAGGCAAGGTTCACTGTCCGAACATAAGCAAGGTTCACTGTCCGGACACAGGCACGGGTCACTGTCCGGACACAAGCAAGGTTCACTGTCCGGACACAGGCAAGGTTCACTGTCCGGACACAGACAAGGTTCACTGTCCGGACACAGACAAGGTTCACTGTCCGGACACAAGTGCGGGTCACTATCAGGACGCAGGCAAGGTTCACTGTCCGGACACAGGCAAGGTTCACTGTCCGGACACAGACAAAGTTCACTGTCCGGACACAAGCAAGGTTCACTGTCCGGACACAAGCAAGGTACACTGTCCGGACACAGGCAAGGTTCACTGTCCGGACACAGACAAGGTTCACTGTCCGGACACAAGCAATGTTCACTGTCCGGACACAGGCAAGGTTCACTGTCCGGACACAAGCACGGGTCACTGTCCGGACACAGGCGATGTTCACTGTCCGGACACAGGCAAAGATTCACTGCCCGGACACAAGCAATGTGCACTGTCCGAACACAAGTAATGTTCACTGTCCGGACACAGGCAAGGTTCACTGTCCGGACACAGGCAAGGTTCACTGTCCGGACACAGGCAAGGTTCACTGTCCGGACATAGGCAAGCTTCACTGTCCGAACATAAGCAAGGTTCACTGTCCGGACACAGGCACGGGTCACTGTCCGGACACAAGCAAGGTTCACTGTCCGAACACAAGCAAGGTTCACTGTCCGGACACAGGCAAGGTTCACTGTCCGGACACAGACAAGGTTCACTGTCCGGACACAGACAAGGTTCACTGTCCGGACACAAGTGCGGGTCACTATCAGGACGCAGGCAAGGTTCACTGTCCGGACACAGGCAAGGTTCACTGTCCGGACACAGACAAAGTTCACTGTCCGGACACAAGCAAGATTCACTGTCCGGACACAAGCAAGGTACACTGTCCGGACACAGGCAAAGTTCACTGTCCCGACACAGACAAGGTTCACTGTCCGGACACAAGCAATGTTCACTGTCCGGACACAGGCAAGGTTCACTGTCCGGACACAGGCAAGTTCACTGTCCGGACACAAGCACGGGTCACTGTCCGGACACAGGCGATGTTCACTGTCCGGACACAGGCAAAGATTCACTGCCCGGACACAAGCAATGTGCACTGTCCGAACACAAGTAATGTTCACTGTCCGGACACAGGCAAGGTTCACTGTCCGGACACAGGCAAGGTTCACTGTCCGGACACAAGCAATGTTCACTGTCCGGACACAGGCAAGGTTCACTGTCCGGACATAGGCAAGGTTCACTGTCCGAACATAAGCAAGGTTCACTGTCCGGACACAGGCACGGGTCACTGTCCGGACACAGGCAAGGTTCACTGTCCGGACACAAGCAATGTTCACTGTCCGGACACAGGCAAGGTTCACTGTCTGGACACAGAAAAGGTTCACTGTCCGGACACAGGCAAGGTTCACTGTCCAGACACAGGCAAGGTTCACTGTCCGGACACAGGCAAGGTTCACTGTCCGGACATAGGCAAGGTTCACTGTCCGAACATAAGCAAGGTTCACTGTCCGGACACAGGCACGGGTCACTGTCCGGACACAAGCAATGTTCACTGTCCGGACACAAGCAAGGTTCACTGTCCGGACACAGGCAAGGTTCACTGTCCGGACACAGACAAGGTTCACTGTCCGGACACAAGTGCGGGTCACTATCAGGACGCAGGCAAGGTTCACTGTCCGGACACAGGCAAGGTTCACTGTCCGGACACAGACAAAGTTCACTGTCCGGACACAAGCAAGGTTCACTGTCCGGACACAAGCAAGGTACACTGTCCGGACACAGGCAAGGTTCACTGTCCGGACACAGACAAGGTTCACTGTCCGACACAAGCAATGTTCACTGTCCGGACACAGGCAAGGTTCACTGTCGGGACATAGGCAAAGTACACTGTCCGGACACAAGCAAGGTTCACAGTCCGGACAAAAGCAGCCACGTCAGCGGGTTCACTGTCCGGACACAGGAAAGGTTCACAGAACGGTTACAGGCAAGGTTCACTGTCCGGACAAGCAGTCAAACCAGCGGGTTTACTGTCCGGGCACAAGCAGTCACGTCAGCATGTTCACAGTCTCGGACATGGAGGAGTCACATCAACGATTTCACTTTCCCAAATAGGAAAGATGGTGACGTATAGGGACACAGAAATTTCACCAATGCTTAACACGCGCACTGGAGGGGGCCTCGGAGGCCCCCACCTGTTTTCCAAGGTGGCCGGAGAACCGCTTGTAGCCGAAAAACGAAACGTGGCCACATTTAACAGAATTTAATAGCACGTCGATTGGTGCAGACTTTTTTAAAATCGGCCGAAAATTTTTGACTTATAGGCTTTCAAACTCAGACTTGCATTTTGAGATCGCCGTAAACGCGCGGTCGGACCAGTTAGCTTGCATTGAAGACCGAGTGGTGACGTCATAACGTCATATAAGCGGGACTATATTTCAAGACATAAAAGTCAAGGTCAAGGTCAAAGGTCACAGGTCAAGGTCATATCTGCACTTTCAAGGTCACTGACCACTGTGCGTCCGGCCAAATGACGTTACCCCGTCTGACATATATTATGCTATGACGTCATCGGTAGGGTACCCCAATACAAAGGTCAAGGTCAAAGGTCAAGGTCAAAGGTCATTGGGAAAGGTCAATCCTCATTTCCCGCCAAACAGTGGCTACAGTGTTAGTCAAAGTGTAAATAATAAGTAGTATACCATATGGTGACCTTAAAGGTTAATTACCTTGAATGACCTTGACCCAAAAGTTGTGGGGAAGCCTCTTTGAGACCTCTTCTCTATGAACCTTGCCCGCCTTTAGCTTATTCCCGCCATTTTCCTGCATAATCACAGCATTTACCAATCGATCCCAGCATGGCCAATATTTGACCTTTACGACCTCGTTTGACCTTGAAGATATTGACCTAGGTCAATGAAAATTAGTCATAATGTAGATCACCATAGCCCCCACCCACCTACCCAGTGGCGTTTTTTCTAACCCTCTTAGTTTTCGAGATCTTAGGGGCCTACCAGGCCCCTCCTCCAGTGCGCGTTAGTGCCAGACCTCCCTCCAGTGCGGGTGTTAAGATTATATGCCACCGGCTTAGTCTCTCCGAAATAATTGATCGGGCCTATTCTCTTACATGATCGGGTGCAATATCCCGCCAATCATAAAATGAGTCTGATAAAAAATAAGCAATAAAACAATTGGGTTCACAGTTTCAGCCATCATAACCTTAACTCAGGTCACGCAGTGACTGTTTAAGCGAGATCGATCTGGTGAGGTGCTATCATCACGTTATCCCTTATTTTTATGCTTCACTTGCACTGCTGGTGACTTTCTCAGCTATCCGTCTAGCTCAAGTTAGCTTGACTCAAGCTGTTCTATTTTCGGGAGCACGAGCGTGTAAACCACCCGTTTTAACAAAGTGCGGACAACTTCAGAGTCAGTTCAGGTTGTGATTCCGGTCGCAGCTGAAGGTGCCGCTGTTGATGCAGCAGGGAGTGATGCTGCTGATACAGTTGATGCAGCAGGGTGTGATGCTGCTGATACAGCTGATGCAGCAGGGTGTGATGCTGCTGATACAGCTGATGCAGCAGGGTGTGATGCTGCTGATGCAGCTGATGCAGCTGATGCAGTAGCACTCACCGTCCTGCGTCAGTTTGGTGGAGCAGGTCAGCGACTTGAGCGTGAAGCTGTCCTTGTTGCTGAGCAGGTAGGCGCCCTGGCCGGGACGCTTGCCCTCCGTCACCTCCGACCGCAGACCCGGCAGCATCAGGTAGCTCATGTCGGAGTCGTCGTACTTCTTGGCGTCCACCTGAAGGACAGTGGGCGGCTCGGTGACGAAGCGAGTCTGAATACGCGGACCGAAAGTAAGGATAGAGAGAAATGTATTGTCTGTATCTATACCTTATAGAATATACAATTCAATGCTGAAATACAATACATAGTACCTTTCTGAATACAGGAAGGCATTCTGTACTGTCCTTTATGAACAATACCTACATAATATGTTCAAACAGGAAAAAAGGATAGCAGCAAAAGAGGACACACGTGGAAAACAATGGGAGGCAGGCGACTCATAGATAAAAATACATGAGAAAAAAATGAAGGAGTTATGGGGAAAATGATGGGACAGACAGAAAACATGAAAAAATACTTATTCACCAATATGATAGAGGTTGAGCAGCGTGAAAAGAAAAATAGAAGGGACACGTAAAATAAGAAAGTACAAGGAATGAGACAGGAAGAAAACTGCGAAGACTAAAATTTATATCAAAAGGGGGGGTGGAGGACGTGATGCACACAAAAAGCTGGTCTTGTAGATGTTCAGTGCGTGTGTAGTGCTGGGCAGCCACTTACCTTGTAGACATTGAGCTCGTGTGTAGTGTTGGGCAGCGTGGTGCCGTTACACTGCAGCAGCTTCACGAAAGCCAGGCCGAACGGCTTCTCAGCTTTGTCCTTGACCTCGTTGGCCGACCTGCCGTCCCAGTCGCACAGACGTCAGCACCGGCGGGGAGTGAGAGCGTAAAGAACAACAGGGACAACCAAACAAATCCCTGCAGCTCTAGTACATGTTCATATCTAACGCAAGGTGTGCATAGCTCTAGAAAGAATGGCAGGTCGAGACAGCACACGGAGCGGCCGGGAGCTGAGCGTCACCTGTGTTTGAAGGTGAAGCGCAGGTGGCTGTCACAGTCGCCCTCTATCGGCAGCACCACCTTGAAGGTCTCGGCCCAGCGCGGACGGCTCTCGTGCCAGTACACTACCGAGCGGAATTCGTCCTGGCCCCCGCAGCCCGCCCCAGGGTGGATCACACCCTGCCGAAAAGAACGCGGCTAAACGCTGGAGGGGCAGCGGAGGCGGCACGGCGCGGCCCGGCAGCACCTCCAACGCTTTAAAGGGGGTGACACACTTTGGCAATGGGGTTTGGACTGCGATAGCAGTTTGTAGAGCATTTAGAGAAACCACTTTCATTGGCATATCTAAATTTCACCCACAGCTCTTTGTATAACATTTCTGCACGCCTCAAAGTTCAAAGTACTTTTGTAGTATTTCTGCCGTGTTAAGGAAAAGGGTTACTCCAATGTATTAACAGCAATGAGAGATATGTTTTTTCCTTTGCACGGCAGGCTTACTGCATTACTTCAAACCGTGAAAGAATCCCTTTTCATCTGGAAGCGCATGTCACGTGATAAATACTAAAAAAATGGCATGACCACGCAGTCTCACACGTCGCATGGCGGTGACTGACCTGTCGGACAGTGTTGACTGACCTCTCGGACAGTGTTGACTGGGTTTGACGGCGTTGACTGACCTGTCGGACGGAGCCGTCGCGGTTGCAGACCCGCACAGTGACCTCGACGTTGCGGTCCTGCGCCTTGATGCCGCGGCTGAACTCGCCGCACACCAGCGTCAGGTAGAGGTCGTTACGGACGTCGGTGGGCAGGATCACCTCAGGGAAGCCGCGCCGGCGCGCCACCGCCGTCTTGGCCAGGTGCGGGTGCTGCCGCCGCGCGGGGGACGGGGTCAGCAGGGATACTGCACCGCAAACGCGATACCAGGGCCGCGCGAACACAAGACCATGGCTGGGGCGTCTGACAGATACTGCTCGGGGGAACACTAACGCCGCAGTGATAGAGTAGGGTGGCTAATTGGTGAGAGAGAGAGAGAGAGAGAGAGAGAGAGAGAGAGAAGAGAGAGAGAGAGGGGGAGAGGGACAGTATAACACACCTGCTCCTTCTCGCCGCGCAGCAGCCGGAAGGTGACGGGCAGACCCTGACCCTGGCCGCCCTTGTACTCGCGTCCGTCCATGTCCCGCAGCAGCCGCCGCAGCGTGTCGTCCAGGCTGTCCTTGTCTCCACACCTGGCACAGAGGGCGCTGCTCAAGCCTCGCCAGCGAGCCACAGCCGGCGACAGGGGCACGCGGGGACTGGTGCCGAGCTGGTCCGCTTAGGAAGACGAGGTACCGCGACCACGCGATAAACGGACAAGGCGCTGCACACTGGTGCTGAGCTAGTGCAGGGTTAAATATTACAAGGCATGATTGGTAGTTCATTCCCAAGTATTTCAGGTATTTCTGTAATAAAGACAGCCGTGACGTTTCAGCACGATTTTTGCGACGCCTAGAGATAAAACCCCTGTACAAGAAACCTGCACAATCAAATTAATTGCTTTCGTCATAATAAGCAACAAGTTCTACGGCCATTCGGCTACGACTTTAAGAGCATGTTACGTCTGAACGGATCCCTCGGAGAGCGACGTATGGAGGGCTCGTAAAACTGAGCTCAGTGTCGAGTTTCCTCGAGGGCACTCACGGCACGAAAGGCATGAAGTGGTGCGGATCGTCCTGCTGTTCAGCACGGTCCGTGTGAAGGGACGGGCCTAGCTCCAGGGCGGCCACGCCGGCAGGCCGCCGACACAGCTCCACAATCCTCTTCACAGACTGCCGCACACACAGGCCGTCAGTGCTCACAGACTGCAGCACACACAGGCCGTCAGTGCTCACAGACACACAGGCCGTCAGTACTCACAGACACACAGGCCGTCAGTGCTCACAAACTGCAGCACACACAGGCCGTCAGTGCTCACAGACTGCCGCACACACAGGCCGTCAGTGCTCACAGACTGCCGCACATAAAGGCCGTCAGTACTCACAGACACACATGCTGTCAGTACTCACAGACACACAGGCCGTCAGTGCTCACAGGCCGTCAGTACTCACAGACACACATGCTGTCAGTACTCACAGACACACAGGCCGTCAGTGCTCACAAACTGCAGCACACACAGGCCGTCAGTGCTCACAGACACACAGGCCGTCAGTACTCACAGACACACAGGCCGTCAGTGCTCACAAACTGCAGCACACACAGGCCGTCAGTGTTCACAGACACACATGCCATCAGTGCTCAACTACTGCAGCAGACACAGGCCGTCAGTGCTCACAGACACACAGACCGTCAGTGCTCACAGACTGCAGCACACACAGGCCGTCAGTGCTCACAGACTGCAGCACACACAGACCGTCAGTGCTCAGACACACAGGCCGTCAGTACTCACAGACACACATGCCGTCAGTGCTCACAAACTGCAGCA
This sequence comes from Lepas anatifera, assembly GCA_034440635.1. Lineage (NCBI taxonomy): Eukaryota > Metazoa > Arthropoda > Thecostraca > Lepadidae > Lepas > Lepas anatifera. The sequence goes on along the minus strand of JAOTON010001615.1, from coordinate 1,784,821 downwards.
CACACAGGCCGTCAGTGCTCACAGACACACATGCCGTCAGTGCTCAACTACTGCAGCAGACACAGGCCGTCAGTGCTCACAGACACACAGACCGTCAGTGCTCACAGACTGCAGCACACACAGGCCGTCAGTGCTCACAGACACACAGACCGTCAGTGCTCACAGACTGCAGCAGACACAGGCCGTCAGTGCTCAGACACACAGGCCGTCAGTACTCACAGACACACAGGCCGTCAGTGCTCACAAACTGCAGCACACACAGGCCGTCAGTGCTCACAGACACACATGCCGTCAGTGCTCAACTACTGCAGCACACACAGGCCGTCAGTGCTCACAGACTGCAGCACACACAGGCCGTCAGTGCTCACAGACACACAGGCCGTCAGTGCTCACAGACTGCAGCAGACACAGGCCGTCAGTGCTCACAGACTGCAGCAGACACAGGTCGTCAGTAATGACAGACTGCAGCACACACAGGCCGTCAGTGCTCACAGACTGCAGCACACACAGGCCGTCAGTGCTCACAGACTGCAGCACACACAGGCCGTCAGTACTCACATCACGCGCCATCGGTGTTCAAATTACACATGCCGGCAGTTTTAACGCACTGAAGCTCCATTCCACGTGATCCTCGGGTCATTACACATCAGTAAGTGGTCAGTTCCGGATATTCTCTCCGGAGGTCCGACAACGGGTGGCAGATCCAGCACGGTGCACGGACAGTACCTTATTGGAGTGCTGAATAGATCGCCGGTTGCTGTGCTCGTGCTTGGTGGAGGTGCCCACTTTGACGATAAACGCTACCAGGAACATGCGCTCCAGCGCCAGGTCGCCGTTGCTGAGGTCCTGCAGCAGATACACAGCCGTGCACGGGACCAATACGGATGCGTGGACACGAAAACGGACTCAGACTCTTCAACGAGAAATGCTTCAAAACGGGGGCCGTGGTTTGCCCAGATTTGACAAGAGCTCATCGCATCAAGAGTTCGCATATTCATGTACTAAGTGATCTTATCTCCGATTGGGTATCACATGACTTGCTGGTGATCTTAACACGAATACAAATACGAAAATGTAGATAATTGATGGCCGAAAACGAAGCACGCGACTGGTAAGTATCCCTATTCGGTCTGTCGGCTCAGTTTTTTTTAGCTCAAATCAGCTGGCAGCATTGCACCCAGGTCACAGGACTGTAGCCGCTCCCCAGGAACTGGGTTTAATAGGTTTTACGGACTGATGGCGAACTGCCGTGCTTTTGAAGCAGATCAGTGGCAGCACGACAGCGGCAACCTTCCACTTTGTGAACGGTAGATAAACATTATGTTCAATTGTCAATGGATTAGAAGACACCAGAAGCGATTGTGACGCTGGTGTTCCTTTTCTAGAGGGGAAGTTAGAGGCCCTGCTGACAAAACTGTGCTGACAAATCGAACAGGGCTAGTGATGGTCAGTCTTGGCCGCATCACGAGTCGTTTGACGTGCAGGGACGATGAAGACTACGAGCGTGGCGTCCGCCGGATTCGTACCGTGAAGAGAATCCTCATGGTGCTGAGTTGGTCCATGTTGGGCTCCAGACCGCCCTCCTTCCAGCTCACCACGTAGTTCTCCGTCAACACCTGGCAACAGGGCGGGGGGCGGGGGCTCAGGTCAGCTACAGCTACAGCCCGGTCTCGCTGCGGTTCACCTCATAGTGTTCCACCGGGCCCCTGAAAATACAGCAGCACAACTCACAGCTGAGCCTGCAGTAGAAGCACCCAGGCTTATTCGGTTCGCAAATATTGCCTGATAAAAGCAGCAGAAAAATAACGTATTAGGGAAATAAAGATATTTGCAGAAGCCACGGTTCTTACCGTCAAAACGAAAGCGAAATAAGTCCCCCACCCCCCCACTAGCTAATATTTCGTCACCACTGCGCAAATAATCCACACATTGTGTGCAAAGTTGTGTTGCAAACACGTCAAATAGATAGTTTGAAATGCAAAACCATTTCATTTATACAGCACTTCAATTAGCCGGACATATTCATACGACCAGCGATTCCAGTAGTCTGGGGTGGCTGTTAAGAAGGGTCCACCCTCCCTTTCCCCTCTACACTTACCAGCAGGAATCACTAAGCAGTCAGCATGACCGAACGAACCCGATTCGCCTTCCCATCCTTAAACATGACGTGTCCACGGGAAATTTCAGCGCGCGAGTGGACCTTGGCATCGAGAACATGACCTGACACAGACAGACACCGAGTCCCCCAGCTACTGACCTGGTGAGCGGCGCCGTCGTAGAGGAAGAGGATGATCTCGGCGTCCTCGTCCAGCCGGCAGACGCAGTTCTGGAGGGTGACGTACAGGCAGTGGCTGTTGTACTGGACGGCGGAGGGCGCGGCGTCGCCGGCGTCAGCACCGCCCTGCCGGAGATAGTCGTGCAGTGAAAACCACCTCAGCTCTGTGCTGTCCTCGGTGTACTTAACTACCACGCTACCTTAGTCTGGAACAAGGCATATAAACGTGTTGACCAAATAAAAACATCCAAGACCTCCCGTTCCAGAACACTTTATACGACTACCGTTGGTTTGATTACCATCCTGTCATCTGTTTCAGACTCACCTGTGTCTCTACCCTGGCAGTGAACTCACCTCTGTGTCAGTGCCCTGGCGGTGAACTCACCTCTGTGTCTACCCTGGCGGTGAACTCACCTCTGTGTCTCTACCCTGGCGGTGAACTCACCTCTGTGTCTCTACCTGGCGGTGAACTGACCTCTGTGTCTCTACCTGGCGGTGAACACCCTGTGTCTTACCCTGGCGGTGAACTGACCTCTGTGTCTCTACCCTGGCGGTGAACTCACTTCTGTGTCTGTGCCCTGGCAGTGAACTCACCTCTGTGTCTGTGCCCTGACAGTGAACTCACCTCTGTGTCTCTACCCTGGCGGTGAACTCACCTCTGTGTCTGTGCCCTGGCGGTGAAATCACCTCTGTGTCTGTGCCCTGGCGGTGAATTCACCTTTCTGTGCCGTGTCTGTGCCCTGGCGGTGAACTCACCTCTGTGTCTGTGCCTTGGCGGTGAACTCACCTCTGTGTCTCTACCCTGGCGGTGAACTCACCTCTGTATGTGCCCTGGCGGTGAGCTCACCTCAGAGGTCTGCAGCCGTCGGCTGGCCTGCTGGTGAGACCGGTACAGACGCACCGCCGAGGTCACCTCCGGGTTCAGCATGGTCCCCTGCTCGTCCCGCACAACCAGGTCCAGCCCCAGCCGACTGCCGGCGGCTGGACACGTCAATAACTCTCCTCTCAACACTCTCTCCTCCTCTACACCAGATCAACACCAACACGGGGTCCCCGCCAGCCATATCACACCACCCCCGCCCGTCCAGACACTACATCACCAGCTCCAGTCCCCTCCAGCCATATCATCACCCTCGCCCGTCTAGACACTACATCACCAGCCCCAGTCCCCTCCAGCCATATCATCACCCCCCGCCCGTCCAGACACTATATCACCAGCTCCAGTCCCCGCCAGACACTATATCACAAGCTCCAGTCCCTACCAGCCATATCACCACCTCCGCCCGTCCAGACACTATATCACCAGCCCCAGTCCCATCAGCCATATCACCACCCCCGCCCGTCCAGACACTATATCACCAGCTCCAGTCCCCGCCAGACACTATATCACAAGCTCCAGTCCCTACCAGCCATATCACCACCTCCGCCCGTCCAGACACTATATCACCAGCCCCAGTCCCATCAGCCATATCACCACCCCCCCGCCCGTCCAGACACTATATCACCAGCTCCAGTCCCCGCCAGACACTATATCACCAGCTCCAGTCCCCGTCAGCCATATCACCACCCCCACCCGTCCAGACACTATATTACCAGCCCCAGTCTCATCAGCCATATCACCACCCCCGCCCGTCCAGACACTATATCACCAGCTCCAGTCCCCGCCAGACACTATATCACAAGCTCCAGTCCCTACCAGCCATATCACCACCTCCGCCCGTCCAGACACTATATCACCAGCCCCAGTCCCATCAGCCATATCACCACCCCCGCCCGTCCAGACACTATATCACCAGCTCCAGTCCCCGCCAGACACTATATCACCAGCTCCAGTCCCCGCCAGCCATATCACCACCCCCGCCCGTCCAGACACTATATCACCAGCTCCAGTGCCCGCCAGACACTATATCACAAGCTCCAGTCCCCGCCAGACACTATATCACCAGCTCCAGTCCCTACCAGCCATATCACCACCTCCGCCCGTCCAGACACTATATCACCAGCCCCAGTCCCATCAGCCATATCACCACCCCGGCCCGTCCAGACACTATATCACAAGCTCCAGTCCTCGCCAGACACTATATCACCAGCTCCAGTGCCCGCCAGCCATATCACCACCCCCGCCCGTCCAGACACTATATCACCAGCTCCAGTGCCCGCCAGACACTATATCACAAGCTCCAGTCCCTCGCCAGACACTATATCACAAGCTCCAGTCCCTACCAGCCATATCACACCCCCCCTGCCTTCAGACACTATATCACAAGCTCCAGTCCCCGCCAGACACTATATCACAAGCTCCAGTCCCTACGAGCCATATCACCACCCCGCCCGTCCAGACACTATATCACAAGCTCCAGTCCCCGCCAGACACTATATCACAAGCTCCAGTCCCTACCAGCCATATCACCACCCCCCGCCCGTCCAGACACTATATCACCAGCTCCAGTGCCCGCCAGCCATATCACCACCCCGGCCCGTCCAGACACTATATCACCAGCTCCAGTCCCCGCCAGACACTATATCACCAGCTCCAGTGCCCGCCAGCCATATCACCACCCCCGCCCGTCCAGACACTATATCACCAGCTCCAGTGCCCGCCAGACACTATATCACAAGCTCCAGTCCTCGCCAGACACTATATCACAAGCTCCAGTCCCCGTCAGCCATATCACCACCCCCCGCCCGTCCACACACTATATCACCAGCTCCAGTGCCCGCCAGACACTATATCCACAAGCTCCAGTCCTCGCCAGACACTATATCACAAGCTCCAGTCCTCGCCAGACACTATATCACAAGCTCCAGTCCTCGCCAGACACTATATCACAAGCTCCAGTCCCCGCCAGACACTATATCACAAGCTCCAGTCCCTACCAGCCATATCACCACCCCCGCCCCGTCCAGACACTATATCACCGGCTCCAGTCCCCGCCAGACACTATACTACAAGCTCCAGTCCCCGCCAGACACTATATCACAAGCTCCAGTCCCTACCAGCCATATCACCACCCCCCCCCGTCCAGACACTATATCACCGGCTCCAGTCCCCGCCAGACACTATATCACAAGCTCCAGTCCCCGCCAGACACTATATCACAAGCTCCAGTCCTCGCCAGACACTATATCACAAGCTCCAGTCCTCGCCAGACACTATATCACAAGCTCCAGTCCCTACCAGCCATATCACCACCCCCGCCCGTCCAGACACTATATCACCGGCTCCAGTCCCCGCCAGACACTATATCACAAGCTCCAGTCCTCGCCAGACACTATATCACAAGCTCCAGTCCCTACCAGCCATATCACCACCCCCGCCCGTCCAGACACTATATCACCGGCTCCAGTCCCCGCCAGACACTATATCACAAGCTCCAGTCCTCGCCAGACACTATATCACAAGCTCCAGTCCCTACCAGCCATATCACCACCCCAGCCCGTCCAGACACTATATCACCAGCTCCAGTGCCCGCCAGCCATATCACCACCCCCCCCCCGTTCAGACACTATATCACCAGCTCCAGTCCCTACCAGCCATATCACCACCCCCGCCCGTCTAGACACTATATCACCAGCTCCAGTGCCCGCCAGTCATATCACCACCCCGGCCCGTCCAGACACTACATCACCAGCTCCAGTGCCTGCCAGCCATATCACCACCCCCGCCCGTCCAGACACTATATCACCGGCTCCAGTCCCCGCCAGACACTATATCACAAGCTCCAGTCCTCGCCAGACACTATATCACAAGCTCCAGTCCCTACCAGCCATATCACCACCCCCGCCCGTCCAGACACTATATCACCGGCTCCAGTCCTCGCCAGACACTATATCACAAGCTCCAGTCCTCGCCAGACACTATATCACAAGCTCCAGTCCCTACCAGCCATATCACCACCCCCGCCCGTCCAGACACTATATCACCGGCTCCAGTCCCCGCCAGACACTATATCACAAGCTCCAGTCCTCGCCAGACACTATATCACAAGCTCCAGTCCCTACCAGCCATATCACCACCCCAGCCCGTCCAGACACTATATCACCAGCTCCAGTTCCCGTCAGCCATATTACCACCCCCACCGTCCAGACACTATATCACCAGCTCCAGTCCCCGCCAGACACTATATCACCAGCTCCAGTCCCGCCAGCCATATCACCACCCCCGCCCGTCCAGACACTATATCACCAGCTCCAGTCCCCGCCAGACACTATATCACCAGCTCCAGTCCCCCGCCAGACACTATATCACCAGCTCCAGTCCCCGCCAGACACTATATCACAAGCTCCAGTCCCTACCAGCCATATCACCACCCCCGCCCGTCCAGACACTATATCACCAGCTCCAGTCCCCGCCAGCCATATCACCACCCCCGCCCGTCCAGACACTATATCACCAGCTCCAGTCCCCGCCAGACACTATATCACCAGCTCCAGTCCCCGCCAGACACTATATCACAAGCTCCAGTCCCTACCAGCCATATCACCACCCCCGCCCGTCCAGACACTATATCACAAGCTCCAGTCCCCGTCAGCCATATCACCACCCCGCCCGTCCAGACACTATATCACCAGCTCCAGTCCCCGCCAGACACTATATCACAAGCTCCAGTCCCCGCCAGACACTATATCACAAGCTCCAGTCCCTACCAGCCATATCACCACCCCCGCCTCGTCCAGACACTATATCACAAGCTCCAGTCCCCGTCAAGCCATATCACCACCCCGCCCCGTCCAGACACTATATCACCAGCTCCAGTCCCCGCCAGACACTATATCACAAGCTCCAGTCCCTACCAGCCATATCACCACCCCCGCCCGTCCAGACACTATATCACAAGCTCCAGTCCCCGTCAGCCATATCACCACCCCCGCCCGTCCAGACACTATATCACCGGCTCCAGTCCCCGCCAGACACTATATCACCAGCTCCAGTCCCCGCCAGACACTATATCACCAGCTCCAGTCCCCGTCAGCCATATCACCACCCCCGCCCCGTCCAGACACTATATCACCAGCTCCAGTCCCCGCCAGACACTATATCACAAGCTCCAGTCCCCCCAGACACTATATCACCAGCTCCAGTCCCCCCACGACACTATATCACAAGCTCCAGTCCCCGTCAGCCATATCACCACCCCCGCCCGTCCAGACACTATATCACCAGCTCCAGTCCCCGCCAGACACTATATCACAAGCTCCAGTCCCCGCCAGACACTATATCACCGGCTCCAGTCCCCGCCAGACACTATATCACAAGCTCCAGTCCCTACCAGCCATATCACCACCCCCGCCCGTCCAGACACTATATCACCAGCTCCAGTCCCCCCAGACACTATATCACAAGCTCCAGTCCCCTACCAGCCATATCACCACCCCGCCCCGTCCAGACACTATATCACCAGCTCCAGTCCCCGCCAGCCATATCACCACCCCCGCCCGTCCAGACACTATATCACCGGCTCCAGTGCCCGCCAGCCATATCACCACCCCGGCCCGTCCAGACACTATATCACCAGCTCCAGTTCCCGCCAGCCATATCACCACCCCGCTTCCCGTCCAGACACTATATCACCAGCTCCAGTTCCCGCCAGCCATATCACCACCCCCGCCCGTCCAGACACTATATCACCAGCTCCAGTGCCCGTCAGCCATATCACCACCCCCCTCCGTCCAGACACTATATCACCAGCTCCAGTCCCCGCCAGACACTATATCACAAGCTCCAGTCCCTACCAGCCATATCACCACCCTCGCCCGTCCAGACACTATATCACCAGCTCCAGTCCCCGCCAGACACTATATCACAAGCTCCAGTCCCCTACCAGCCATATCACCACCCCCGCCCCGTCCAGACACTATATCACCGGCTCCAGTCCCCGCCAGCCATATCACCACCCCCACCCGTCCAGACACTATATCACCAGCTCCAGTCCCCGCCAGACACTATATCACAAGCTCCAGTCCCTACCAGCCATATCACCACCCCCGCCCGTCCAGACACTATATCACCAGCTCCAGTCCCCGCCAGCCATATCACCACCCCCGCCCGTCCAGACACTATATCACCAGCTCCAGTGCCCGCCAGCCATATCACCACCCCGCCCGTCCAGACACTATATCACCAGCTCCAGTCCCCGCCAGACACTATATCACAAGCTCCAGTCCCTACCAGCCATATCACCACCCCCGCCCGTCCAGACACTATATCACCAGCTCCAGTTCCCGCCAGCCATATCACCACCCCCGCCCGTCCAGACACTATATCACCAGCTCCAGTGCCCGCCAGCCATATCACCACCCCGGCCCGTCCAGACACTATATCACCAGCTCCAGTCCCCGCCAGACACTATATCACAAGCTCCAGTCCCTACCAGCCATATCACCACCCCGCCCCGTCCAGACACTATATCACCAGCTCCAGTCCCCGCCAGACACTATATCACAAGCTCCAGTCCCTACCAGCCATATCACCACCCCCGCCCGTCCAGACACTATATCACCGGCTCCAGGTCCCCGCCAGACACTATATCACAAGCTCCAGTCCCCGCCAGACACTATATCACAAGCTCCAGTCCCTACCAGCCATATCACCACCCCCGCCCGTCCAGACACTATATCACCAGCTCCAGTCCCCGCCAGACACTATATCACAAGCTCCAGTCCCCGCCCAGACACTATATCACAAGCTCCAGTCCTCGCCAGACACTATATCACCACCCCCGCCCGTCCAGACACTATATCACCAGCTCCAGTCCCCGCCAGACACTATATCACAAGCTCCAGTCCTCGCCAGACACTATATCACCACCCCCGCCCGTCCAGACACTATATCACCAGCTCCAGTCCCCGCCAGACACTATATCACAAGCTCCAGTCCCTACCAGCCATATCACCACCCGCGCCCGTCCAGACACTATATCACCGGCTCCAGTTCCCGCCAGCCATATCACCACCCCCGCCCGTCCAGACACTATATCACCGGCTCCAGTTCCCGCCAGCCATATCACCACCCCCGCCCGTCCAGACACTATATCACCAGCTCCAGTGCCCGTCAGCCATATCACCACCCCCGCCCGTCCAGACACTATATCACCAGCTCCAGTTCCCGCCAGCCACTATATCACCAGCTCCAGTGCCCGTCAGCCATATCACCACCCCCGCCCGTCCAGACACTATATCACCAGCTCCAGTCCCCGCCAGACACTATATCACCAGCTCCAGTCCCCACCAGACACTATATCACAAGCTCCAGTCCTCGCCAGACACTATATCACCAGCTCCAGTCCCCGTCAGCCATATCACCACCCCCGCCCGTCCAGACACTATATCACCAGCTCCAGTCCCCGCCAGACACTATATCACAAGCTCCAGTCCCTACCAGCCATATCACCACCCCCCCCGTCCAGACACTATATCACCAGCTCCAGTCCCCGCCAGACACTATATCACCAGCTCCAGTCCCCGCCAGACACTATATCACCAGCTCCAGTTCCCGTCAGCCATATCACCACCCCGCTCCCGTCCAGACACTATATCACCAGCTCCAGTCCCCCGGACACTATATCACAAGCTCCAGTCCCTACCAGCCATATCACCACCCCCGCCCGTCCAGACACTATATCACCAGCTCCAGTTCCCCGCCAGACACTATATCACAAGCTCCAGTCCCTACCAGCCATATCACCACCCCGGCCCGTCCAGACACTATATCACCGGCTCCAGTTCCCGCCAGCCATATCACCACCCCCTTCCGTCCAGACACTATATCACCAGCTCCAGTGCCTGCCAGCCATATCACCACCCCCCGCCCGTCCAGACACTATATCACCAGCTCCAGTGCCCGTCAGCCATATCACCACCCCGCCCGTCCAGACACTATATCACCAGCTCCAGTCCCCGCCAGACACTATATCACCAGCTCCAGTCCCCGCCAGACACTATATCACCAGCTCCAGTCCCTACCAGCCATATCACCACCTCCCCTGTCCAGACACTATATCACCGGCTCCAGTTCCCGCCAGCCATATCACCACCCCGCCCGTCCAGACACTATATCACCAGCTCCAGTGCCCGTCAGCCATATCACCACCCCCGCCCGTCCAGACACTATATCACCGGCTCCAGTTCCCGCCAGCCATATCACCACCCCCGCCCGTCCAGACACTATATCACCAGCTCCAGTGCCTGCCAGCCATATCACCACCCCCGCCCGTCCAGACACTATATCACCAGCTCCAGTGCCCGTCAGCCATATCACCACCCCCGCCCGTCCAGACACTATATCACCAGCTCCAGTCCCCGCCAGACACTATATCACCAGCTCCAGTCCCCACCAGACACTATATCACCAGCTCCAGTGCCCGCCAGCCATATCACCACCCCACGTTCCAGACACTATATCACCAGCTCCAGTCCCCGCCAGACACTATATCACCAGCTCCAGTCCCTACCAGCCATATCACCACCTCCCCCCCGTCCAGACACTATATCACCGGCTCCAGTTCCCGCTAAGCCATATCACCACCCGGCCCGTCCAGACACTATATCACCAGCTCCAGTGCCCGTCAGCCATATCACCACCCCGCCCGTCCAGACACTATATCACCAGCTCCAGTCCCCGCCAGCCATATCACCACCCCCGCCCGTCCAGACACTATATCACCAGCTCCAGTCCCTACCAGCCATATCACCACCTCCGCCCGTCCAGACACTATATCACCGGCTCCAGTTCCCGCCAGCCATATCACCACCCGGCCCGGTCCAGACACTATATCACCAGCTCCAGTGCCCGTCAGCCATATCACCACCCCGCCTCGTCCAGACACTATATCACCAGCTCCAGTCCCTACCAGCCATATCACCACCTCCGCCCGTCCAGACACTATATCACCGGCTCCAGTTCCCGCCAGCCATATCACCACCCCGGCCCGTCCAGACACTATATCACCAGCTCCAGTCCCCGCCAGCCATATCACCACCCCCGCCCCGTCCAGACACTATATCACCAGCTCCAGTCCCCGCCAGACACTATATCACCAGCTCCAGTCCCCGCCAGACACTATATCACCAGCTCCAGTGCCCGCCAGCCATATCACCACCCCCGCCCGTCCAGACACTATATCACCAGCCCCAGTCCCATCAGCCATATCACCACCCCCGCCCGTCCAGACACTATATCACCAGCTCCAGTCCCCGCCAGACACTATATCACAAGCTCCAGTCCCTACCAGCCATATCACCACCCCCGCCCGTCCAGACACTATATCACCAGCTCCAGTCCCCGCCAGCCATATCACCACCCCCGCCCGTCCAGACACTATATCACCAGCCCCAGTCCCATCAGCCATATCACCACCCCCGCCCGTCCAGACACTATATCACCAGCTCCAGTCCCCGCCAGGCACTATATCACCAGCTCCAGTGCCCGCCAGCCATATCACCACCCCCGCCCGTCCAGACACTTCATCACCGCTCCAGTCCCCGCCGACTGCCGGTGGCAGGACACGTCGGAGCTCGGCTGTCAGTATCTAACCCTGCTGACTGATCAGCCCAATTAAACAAGATAAGACTAAGGCTGGACCTCGCCCGTTTGTGGTGCACAGCGCGTAACAAGGGTATCCGCGCCAGAGCAGTTGTATAGAGCAGACCACCCAGCGGCTGGCTCTGCACCGTGGTCTCTGGACTGATAAACGCCGAAAGAACCAACTTCAATCCAGGAGACGGGGAGAGCGTCTGAGAAAGAAAAATACCGCGACTATTCTTCTTCATCATTGGAGGCAGATTAGGCGTGATTTCGGAAAATACCGTGCATCGCAGGCGATAAACTCGTTTGGCTGACACGTGAACATCATACAGCAGCTCAGACATACGCACACTTGCCAATTGCGAGAATGCCCCACATCTAACTACGTCGACAGCGTCGAACAAAACCACACGGTGGCATATTCCTGCTGGTTCTACAAACTCCACCGCTGACACCGCGCCCTCCCCTGACTGGCGGCCCAGCGCGCGGTGGAGGCGGCGAGCTCACAGGTTGCCGCGGTCGATGGTGGCGGTGACGCGCCGCTTTACGTCGCGCAGCTCGTCGCTGGGCAGCGTCCCTGAGATGATCTTCCGCCGGTGCCGGATCAGCTCGTGCATCATCTCTGCCACCTCTGACAGACTCTCGTCTCGGCTCTGCAACCAATCAGGGTGTCAATCACGACACCGTGGCCAATCAACGCTTCAGAAACATGGCAGTCTCGACTCTGCAACCAATCACGGTGTCAATCACGGCACTGTAGGCAATCAACGATTCAGAAGCATGACAGTCTCGACTCTGCAACCAATCAGGGTGTCAATCACGACACCGTGGCCAATCAACGCTTCAGAAACATGGCAGTCTCGACTCGCAACCAATCAGGTGACAATCACGGCACTGTAGCAATCAACCTTCAGAAGCATGGCAGTCTCGACTCTGCAACCAATCACGGTGTCAATCACGGCACTGTGGCCAATCAACGCTTCAGAAGCATGGCAGTCTCGACTCTGCAACCAATCAGGGTGTCAATCACGACACCGTGGTCAATCAACGCTTCAGAAGCATGATACAATTACCTCCAAACCCCTCGTCTCGACTCTGCAACCACCCAATGATCAATCGTAACACTGTGACCAATCACCGCCTCACAAACATGACAATCTACACCAGGCTCGAGCCATAGACCCATGTAATGATATAAACACGCTCGAAAATCCGTATACAGCTATCACTTTTATTTCCGAGGGCCCCTTCGAAGGTTCACTCCTCACCAGTTCGTCTTACCAGTTTCCCGTTCTACATATAATCAGCACAACTAATAGAGAAAGAAGTCAACGTCACTAGCTCACAAGAATGCTCCTAGCGATGTGCTCGCCGCTTGTAGACGTGCATAAAAATATGCACATTTTTTGTCCGGGCCCTCCCATCCCCACCGTGTTCAGGGAGATGAGGTTTAACGACTTACCACAAACAGATTCTTCCAGATCTGCCCCCACTCGCGCAGGACGGAGGTGATCTCGTGCACCAGCGGGTTCTCGCGCGGGATGACGCCGGCGCCGCCGCTGCACGGTGGGAAGGGCACACGTCACACCGCAGGCCACGGGCACAGCTCAGCAAGGCGACACACAGACGAGAGCAGCACCGCCACCCCGCCTCCAGGCGAGACCGCCTCCTCCCAGGCGGCACCAGCACTGCTGCCCCCGCCCACCTCCTCCCAGGGCGCACCAGTGCCCTCCCGTCACTACACCCTTCGAACATATAATCCCGCCCCTCTGCCGGCTTCAGAGACCATGCAACCAACCAGTCCCTACAGCGGCGACTTACACGTCAAACAGCACACAGCGGACAGCAACTCACAGCGACTTGTCGACGATGCATTTCTTGATCCTGACGAAGGCGCGGGGGAAGATGCCGCGGAAGGCGCGGTTCTTGAGCGCACAGCCGAGGTACCAGTCTCCGCAGCGCTGCTGAACGTGCACCGTATCCCCCACGGAGAACTGCAGCCTCTGACGACCGGCGCCGCCGCTGAAGTTGTAGATGGCTGAAACAGCGTCCACGTCCAGTCACTGGTGGGGCAGAGGAGCAGGGCGGTCTTTTGCTAATCCACCTGGTCTGGATGAATTTCCAAGCCGATTGTACTATTCGCGCATGCAGCAACGTAGAAAGTCTGCCACTTTCTACACAGTTTATGAATAATGGTTGAACTAGACCCCCACGGCTGTGCACAGTTCGGGCAAAAAAAGGGGCTGAATCAGCATACATTTTCCTCAGGGGGCTCAAAACTGTTTAGGTTGAAACTGTACATCAAAAGCCTCAGAACAAGCACCAAATTGTTTTCAACTTTGTAGTCTGGCAATGGACAAGCGCCTCTATTGTCTCCACACTATTGCTCATTGTCTCGGCTAGATTGGGACATCACACTCACAGCTTCCACAAGCAGAGGGAAATCACGCTGGTAACGATGCAGAACAGATGGGCAAACGTCACAAGCCAATTTGCTTAAAACGCATTGCTAGTGTAGGAGGGAGAAAATGTAAGCTGCAGTGGGCCCCTAAAAGAAAGCGGTGAGTCGGACTACGCAATAGGGCATTTCGTGGATATTGTCATTACAGGAGCGCAAGCACTAAAATTAAAATGGGCCAGAATGTCAACCATACACCTCTCACTTTCTGCCAACATAGCTCCCAAACGATACTGCCACCGCGTTCAGATGACCTTAGCGGTAATCCCCAGCCCTATGAGTAATAATAATTAATGATAATCATCCAGACGCACCGGTTATGTCTACTATCTGGTGTCCGATGTTACATTCGCATCGCTACAAATAGCCCAATGAGATCATCCAACAGGACGCTGTCCAGCACTCCACGCATGTGAAGGCCGCTACATCGGCGGGTTCGGAAGCTTCTCAGCGGAAGGACCGGCACGCTGGAGACACGGGTTAGCGTCTTCAGAAGACAGGGGACGAACAGTGGGGTCGCACTGCACTGACTCCGCTGAGATTGGTGGGTGACTGTGACAGGTTTATCTCTTCACGTCTAAACGGCTTTGGAAACTGTGCCGCCGGGGTTGGAGCATGTCTCAGGTGATGACGCTAGATAACATACTGCAACATGTTTTATTGGACCACTTAGCGCACAACTGCATTGGCGATTTATACCGGCATTTTGCCTACGCTGAAACGATGCTACGGATAGAGAACTGGCGGCAGGTGCCAGGCGGCGGGCGTCGCCGGAATTCCCGCCACTCTCTCCCAGACGGAAGTGTTGGAGGTTGCGGTGCGTCGCTTCCTCCTCCCTATCAACCGCGTTTCCGGTTCTAACGCTCAGGAACGCACGAAAAAGCACCGCCCCACGGCCAAAGTGGGGCAGAATACAGCCGAAAGAATTGATATCTATAGAAAGGTCAATAGCAAATGAAAATATGGTCGATAAATTAAAGCAGCTAGCAACTCAGTCTGACATAGATATGGACACCAGTTTGACCTGTTGCACGGTCTCATATGAGATAGCACCAGCTCTTTGATTTAATTTTACAGCGGTTTGCTTTCAGCAAGCTGATTCAATTACCCTATCACGGCGCATTCGAATAGAAATAAAGTTATTTACTTTAAAAAAGCGGATGTGATTATCAGTGTTATGTCATAGAGCCATGATTTCAAATGACTTAATACAAGCTATGCTGTGAAACAAGGACCTCGGCAATAACGCGTATTCCATTTTTGATGACATTGGTATATTCAGTTTTCCCAGCCTTGCTGCGAGGTAGGTACGATATAAGCAGCACCCATACAATCGACAGTAGTTCCAAACCACCGAGTTCCTATTTGGGGTCACGGAGTCATTTTGTGAAGGTCACGAATACCTGAGAATGTGAAACAAGAATGTTAAGCCAGGCGTGGTTAGATAGTTCCCATTGATTTCACAAGGACATGTTCATGGTACCTTATTTAAATATACTTTCTGATATCTGAATACAGTTGGAGTAATGAAGATATTGCTTCGAGGGCATAATTCCTTCGCTGAGGGCGTGACGATCAGGAAATATTATGTGAAAAAGTTCGATATTTATTTGCAAGATTTCCAGCGAATTTTAACCCGTTTAAGTCAAGTTCAAGGAAAGCTAATTCCTACAACGCATCTGTGTAAAGCTAACATTTTTCGACGATTATGGCAATCAAAGGCATTGGAGCATTGAAGTAGCCCATTAGAGCCATGTCAACGCATCGGGGGTTGAAATGAGAAAAGCCGACGGATTCCCGCCATGCTTAAGCATAACTTTCATGTCGACTCTGGTAGTTTTCATGAAGCCGGATTTCATACAGATACTCAAATCCACTAACTTTAATGAAATCAAAGTAGCTGCTAGGTTTACATCTATCATAAAAACCGACGGTAAAACAATCTGAAAATATTCAGCTTTCTATGCTCTTCCACACTCCACACAGCCATATTGAAGAGGAGTGTTTAAACACGTGTAGCGAATATATCAGGCATTGACTGTACGTACTTCTCAGTAAATCAGTCTTTAAGGGTGGAGTCATGTGGCCTTCTCGGTGTTGTCCGGGGCTATGATGCGATGAGGTCTTGGAAATTATGATATCCAAAGCAATGCAAATATCTGGATGTGAGCTTCCCAAATAGGAAGAAATGGTTTGAATTGTAGTAAATATATCATTTTATGGTTCGGTTGTCTGGTGATATTTGAGCACTTTCGACCTCAACACCAGGGCACTTATCAACTTTCACGTGCAGCAATGCAATTTCCACCTAGAAAGTGGGGGGAGGCAGTGTCATGAACAGTGTGCCCGCTTGCGCTGCTGCAGACTCGGGCTTCAAGTTCCGGCGAATTCACCGAACAAGGTGCAATCCGATCCCTTGAGAATCAATTTGAACAGGGATAAGGAGAGAGCGACCTTAACACCCGCTCCGTTGAATACCTCAAAATGTATTTCACTTTTCTATGGGTCTCTCTCTCTCCCTCTCCCCTCCCTCTCCCTCTCCCTCCCTCCTCTCTCTCTCTCTCTCTCTCTCTCTCTCTCTCTCTCTCTCTCTCTCTCTCTCTCTCTCTCTCTCTCTCTCTCTCTCTCTCTCTCTCTCTCTCTCTCTCTCTCTCTCTCTCTCTCTCTCTCTCTCTCTCTCTCTCTCTCTCTCTCTCTCTCTCTCTCTCTCTCTCTCTCTCTCTCTCTCTCTCTCTCTCTCTCTCTCTCTCTCTCTCTCTCTCTCTCTCTCTCTCTCTCTCTCTCTCTCTCTCTCTCTCTCTCTCTCTCTCTCTCTCTCTCTCTCTCTCTCTCTCTCTCTCTCTCTCTCTCTCTCTCTCTCTCTCTCTCTCTCTCTCTCTCTCTCTCTCTCTCTCTCTCTCTCTCTCTCTCTCTCTCTCTCTCTCTCTCTCTCTCTCTCTCTCTCTCTCTCTCTCTCTCTCTCTCTCTCTCTCTCTCTCTCTCTCTCTCTCTCTCTCTCTCTCTCTCTCTCTCTCTCTCTCTCTCTCTCTCTCTCTCTCTCTCTCTCTCTCTCTCTCTCTCTCTCTCTCTCTCTCTCTCTCTCTCTCTCTCTCTCTCTCTCTCTCTCTCTCTCTCTCTCTCTCTCTCTCTCTCTCTCTCTCTCTCTCTCTCTCTCTCTCTCTCTCTCTCTCTCTCTCTCTCTCTCTCTCTCTCTCTCTCTCTCTCTCTCTCTCTCTCTCTCTCTCTCTCTCTCTCTCTCTCTCTCTCTCTCTCTCTCTCTCTCTCTCTCTCTCTACTTACCAACTGCATATCGCTCTGAATCTTTGACTGGTACCCATCCTTGAACAGTCATCTTGGGCAGGGTCAGCTATAGCTCCGGCAGGCAGCCAGCACCATTGTCTGACATCACAGCTCAATGTAGCCTGAAAAACCAACATCACCTTGTCATAGTTGAAAAATGAAAACTTGATTGTTCTTGGCTACAAAACCCAGAACCTTATACATGGGTATGCTTCATATGAAGCAAGAATTCATTGACTGGCTTCAGTCATGCTTTTTAGAAGGTGCCAGAGCAGATCCTTATGCACAACATCCTCACAACTGATTTATCATTTTATCCTTTGGGAAAGCACTCAAAATCAGCCCTGGTACAACCTCACTCCAGTGCTTATGGTTCATGGTGATGGACAAAATATTCCTCCTGCACACTTAATGTTAAACCTAAGTGTGAGTAGGCTAATTATGATTGATTCATGGAACTTTTCATCTTTATAACTCCTCTTCTATTTGAAACAGCTTACAATATAATTCACACATAATAAAACATTGCAGCCCAGCTAGAAAAATTGTTTCTTATGGCTTCAGCATTGAGTGACAATGACAACGTTCTTTGATGTTATTAATAAATTTATTTTATTTTATGGTCTGGAGTTTGATACTACTAATCACCAAATGCTCCTAAAAAAACTAGGTAGTTATGGTATCAGAAATGCTTATCTAAAATCCATTCATTTGTATTTATAAAATCATACCCAGTTGGTGAAGTACCTATAATACTACTTTTTCATTAGCGTCTCCAACAATCAGCCATGGCATCTCAAATGAGTCAGTCATTGGTCCCGCCTCACCCAAACACAGAGATGGAAGGAAGGACCTGGCCCACTGGGGTCCAGAGGGCGGAAGGTTTGGCCACTTCAATCGGGACAGAGAAGGGCTAATGTGGGGAAATACAAATTGTACATACACTACAAGCTTCAACCCTAAAACCTGAATTTTCTCATTGGGCTTAGGCCAGCTCAAACCAATGCAGTAACATTGAGCAGACAGCCAAGGTTATGAATTGATTTCAATGAGATTTTCATTTAGTTTTATTTTTGATCATCAAATCATTAACCAACATAAATCAATTTGCAACTGAACTGCAAGACAGCTACATGAACAGGACACTCATCCCTATACCATAATATACATTTGATCATAGTTTTGCAATGTCTGTATCACAGCTTCAGGAACCATGCACATTTAATGATCTCACATTTACAAATAAATTGAAAAATTAACCAGACATAAATAACAAACAGTACCCCACGACAAACAGCAGGGTAATTCATCATGACAAATGTTAGCACTGACCAGAGAGATTCCACAGATGAAGGAATCCAAGGCAAAACATAGAAACCAAAATAACATTGTATTCACAAATGTTCACTGTCAATGTCTTGTACAAAGGCTTGAACCATCTTAAGACTTTGAACAACATAGGTAATTTTTCAGCAAGGGGCGCTACCTACCTACATGACCCAGTGTGCAAAGTATGGCATTTTCGACGAGATCTCGTCTGTGCGAGTGCTCTAGGAGACAGGACCAAGTGGTGCAAATTTTATAAGCCTGGTGCAAATTTGCAAGGTTAGTGACACTTAAACTAAACAAATAATGGCTGAATGGCTATTAAGACACAGGAGGGGCCTTATAAAGAGTCCTAAACTAACTGACTAATGATTGAGGTAGCATTGCATTGTAGGGGTAGGAATGGGTGCATTTTTGCCCTGGTATGTGGGAGATTGTTGCGAATTTTGGCAGGCTGGTGGTGTGAGAATTTTAGATGGCTGGTGTCACTCGTCCGGCCTGCTGCCATACTTTGCAGACTGGTACATGACCACCCTGGCTAACACACCTCTGGCCCCTAATTATGAATAATTAGAAAAGTATACACTGCAAAATACACCTCATGCCTATCAAAATATGTGCTTTAGAATCTTGATCTTCAAAACCAATTGGATATTGATCTGTTTCATTAGCTGAGTTTCAAACAAGTTTTACACACCTAGGTATCCAAAGTATACTAACGATTGTTCACTCGTGTCAGAAATTTGCATAAACCAGATAATGTCACACCAGCGTATTTAGGCTGCTAAATTATTGTGACAAAGTGGTGACAAAGCAGCAATAAAACACTTTTGTGGCGATGGATGCAATTTCCATACAATAATAACAACGCACACCACCACAGCAATCTACAGTTGAAGATCACTAGAGAGAGACTCACACTCAGTCTGCGCCATAACTGAATAGCTCCCGCCGTAAGTGCAATAATGGTAATGGTGGTATAGAGTGAATTTATAAATCCTCCAAAAAACCCCTTAGTGGTTTTTCAGTTGTACGAAGAAAATCGTACTTTATCCGGATAACGGAAGGCAAATCAGTAAGGACAGTGGCGGGACAGGAATTATTTTCGGGGGCTAGGGGCTCAAGCCTCATCCACGATTACCTCGGGAAGCCTCTAATAATTAAGGAGCTCGGACATTGAGGGGGGGTGGGGGTTGAGCCCCTTAGGCCCCCTCTTGGATCTGTCACTGAGTAAGGGTGCTTCAAAAATCCTCCTATCGATCAAGGCAATACACAATCTACCGATTGATTCTCGCCCCCCCCTCTAAAACTTTGATGCCGCTCTGTTCGAAATATCTCTTATTCCCAATATCGGTGCTCAGACAAGGCGGATCCAGGATTGCCAATTGGAGGGGCACCTTCCTCCGGGGGCGCCGATATCCGACCAGGGGCGCCACTTATGACCGGCAAAACCTATCAGGTGGGCGCCAAATCCCATTGGTGGGCGCCGACTTTCGTATCCTGGGAGGGGGTGGGAAGCGACATTTCAGGGGCGCCATCAACCTTTCAGGGGCGCCGATCCGAGGTCGATCGGGGGCACGTGCCTCCCTTGCCCCAAATTGTGATCCGCCTATGCCTCACGATGGGATTGGGCGCCCACCTGACAAGTTTGTTTCGCCCAGAGTGCCCCCTCCGCCTGTCAGAATAGTGCCCTCATCAGGAATCCTGGATCCACCTATGGAAAATGAAAATTTTTGATGAATCAGAACACGGCAATTTTGAGACGTCGTTTTTATATATGAAAGTCCCACAAATTAAATCGGTACTTCTGCAAGAAACTTCTGGCGGCTTGTTTGCTTGTGAATACTTTCCAACAAGTGATTTCTCGCCACGGATTTTCGAGCGAGGCTCAAACGTTTTCAACATAACATCGACCCAGCCAAAAAGTAGGGGTCCAACCCTCCCCCACCACAATGGAGCGTGAGATGGGGGAAGCCCCAAGTCCCACCTCCTAAATGGCCACATCCCTGCTTTGGCAAACTAACCATCGCTCCCGTGGGGGCGAAAGGGGTGGTTGGCCACAGGGCGCAGCCCAGAGGACGACAAACGCCGATGGTGCCTTACCATGGGGGAGGCGGACAAGGGACGAGTCTCAGCCGTCAGCATAAGGGCCTCAGATACCAAATGGTTGTCGGAATTCTTCACTAATTCTCAGGAACACCACGCTGTGACCCCAGGCGTATGATCAGTAGCACTAAATCTTAGGGCCGACACAGAAATTAAAGGCACCCCACATCCTCCAGCAAAGCTCTACAGACTGAACGCCTTCCCACGCCGCCTCAAAGCCCAGAGCTGGAGCAGGGCGACCCTGGACACGGCGCAACTGAAGGGCGCCTGGTCTCCTATCGTTGTTCTATTGCCTCTATTACTTTGGACTGTTAACAAGGCAATAACGTGTTGGTGGCATAAGAAATAATCTATTAGTCGTGTTTCCGAAGCAAATGAGTCCCTGAAGGCCAGCATGCGAAGGTGCTGAACAGCGATGAGATATTCGAGCGTGGCTGCAACCGTTTCCGCAGCGCGTTAGATAACGTGGCCGAGGCTAAAGACGGAATCATAGAGTAGGTTACTCCTAAGTAATGTAATAGGTCGCGCGAAAATTACTTACAGCCCGGTTCTGATTATTCTAATACTGGGTGATGATACTTTTGTCCGAATTTACCTCGCAGATTCTGTGCCAGGTTCTGATTATTCTTATACTAGGTGACACTTTTGTCCGATTTTACCTCGCAGATTCTGTATATCGGAAACCATCTATGCCAAACAAGACATAATTCGCACATATACAAGGTAATGAAGACTTGAACATACCTGGTTCAAGTAGCCCTATTCGACAAATATACAGCGTTGAAATGATATGGACACTGTATTACTAGCAAAGAAACTACATGACGAACTACCGAAGCTTTACCAACAGAAAATACCACCGTGCTCACTCATGCAGGCCTTCAATCTTGTAACGCTTTAAATGGTACCAGCTTCTTAACTAGTGCAACACAAACCAAGGTAGATCCACTTCCGATTCTGCACAGTAACGCAGCCCGAAAAGAAACTTCCAGAACGACCAGTAGTAACACCGCTCAATAATGACCCTAAATCATGATGATTGGGTTTTTTAGGGCATGTAAGCTACTGAGGCTGCATGTGTATTGGCCCTAAATCTTAGCGCCAATGCCACTGGGATGAAAGCCACCATACACGATAATATAATAAACACAGTCGCACCCACTCCTCGTGCATTCACAAACAGCACGGTGACATCCGCCTCATCGGGAGTACCACTGGTGCCGCCATCTATATACACAGCCGGTGGCGCCACTCCAGCACTATTCCTCCTGCGCCCAGTGCACGTACAACACGGTAACATCGCCTCAGCGGGAGTACCACTGGTGCCGCCATCTATATACACAGCCGGTGGCGCCACTGCAGCACTATTGCTCCACTGCAGCACTGTTATTCCAATGCACGTACAGCACGGTGGAGCCGTCCGCCTCTGTGACGGTGACGGCGGAGTAGGCGTTGGGGAAGGCGTCCTCAGTGACGACGGCGTCGGTTGCAGGCTGGTGCTGCACCAGCTCGCCGCACCAGTCTAGAGTGGACGGATCTCCCACGCCGCCATTGGCCAGCGCCGCCCAGTCCACCTCGGATGTCTCCTGACGGGGAGAGAGTGGAGGATGTGTGATACCTCGACTGTCTCTGGAGTGGGGGGATGGACGCTGTGTGATACCTCGACTGTCTCTGAGTGGAGAGAGAATGGACACTGTGTGATACCTCGACTGCTTCTGGACGGGGAGAGAACGGGCGCTGTGTGATACATCGACTGTCTCTGAGTGGAGAGAGAACGGACACTGTGTGATACCTCCACTGTCTCTGAGTGGAGAGAGAATGGACACTGTGTGATACCTCGACTGCTTCTGGACGGGGAGAGAACGGACGCTGTGTGATACCTCGACTGTCTCTGAGTGGAGAGAGAATGGACACTGTGTGATATCTCGACTGTCTCTGAGTGGGGGAGAATGGACACTGTGTGATACCTGGACTGTCTCTGAGTGGAGAGAGAATGGACACTGTGTGATACCTCGACTGCTTCTGGACGGGGAGAGAATGGGCGCTGTGTGATACCTCGACTGTCTCTGAGTGGGGGAGAATGGACACTGTGTGATACCTCGACTGTCTCTGAGTGGAGAGAGAATGGACACTGTGTGATACCTCGACTGCTTCTGGACGGGGAGAGAACGGGCGCTGTGTGATACATCGACTGTCTCTGAGTGGAGAGAGAACGGACGCTGTGTGATACCTCCACTGTCTCTGAGTGGAGAGAGAATGGACACTGTGTGATACATCGACTGCTTCTGGACGGGGAGAGAACGGACGCTGTGTGATACCTCGACTGTCTCTGAGTGGAGAGAGAATGGACACTGCGTGATACCTCGACTGTCTCTGAGTGGGGGAGAATGGACACTGTGTGATACCTCGACTGTCTCTGAGTGGGGACAGAATGGACACTGTGTGATACCTCGACAGTCTCTGAGTGGGGGAGAATGGGCACTGTGTGATACCTCGACTGTCTCTGAGTGGGGGAGAATGGACACTGTGTGATACCTCGACTGTCTCTGAGTGGGGAGAGAATGGACACTGTGTGATACCTCGACTGTCTCTGAGTGGGGGAGAATGGACACTGTGTGATACCTCGACTGTCTCTAAGTGGGGGAGAATGGACACTGTGTGATACCTCGACTGTCTCTGAGTGGGGGGAGAATGGACACTGTGTGATACCTCGACTGTCTCTGAGTGGGGGGAGAATGGACACTGTGTGATACCTCGACTGTCTCTGAGTGGGGAGAGAATGGACACTATGTGATACCTCGACTGCTTCTGGACGGGGAGAGAACGGACGCTGTGTGATACCTCGACTGTCTGAGTGGAGAGAGAATGGACACTGTGTGATACCTTGACTGCTTCTGGACGGGGAGAGAGTGAACGCTGTGTGACAACTCAGAAAGACAAAAGAGTGAACGAACTAAATAGTGGAGTTCTTTACGACGGTTTTGTGGTTTCCATTACCCGTAATTTTTGGTCAAACCATACATTCGCTCACACTCTGTAACCCAGCTTTCGACGCGCAGGTCCACATCAGTTGGGTACAAGCTTAAGCAACATCGCGCGTTGACTTCGCAACTACTTACCACCGTTTCATTTCCGCCCACCGCCAGCGTGTCTTCAGAGTTCGCCGGCTCCAGAGCCAACGCCTCCGGCTGCTTCACAGCCTTCTTCTTCTTCCGCGTTCCCTTCAGCTTCGGTGTTTTCTTCTGCTTTCGCGACTCTTTCATCCTTCGTGTTCCTTTATCTTTCCGCGTCTTACGCGGCTTTCGCGCCGCCTTCAGTTTTAGTCTCTCCTTCTTTGGAGTAACTTTCAGTACGGGTGCAATGCCATGCAGTTTGCGATCTCTCTGTGAACGAAGCAGAATGCACTTGTTCCGTCAGCTCATGACAGTACCTTGGCAAGGTTCACCGGAAAACTGGCTAGTTCTCACAATTTTCTCACCAAGAAATGTTGGGAGCGAGTTGATTTTGGGGTTAAATAGATTTAGAAATTCGTAAGTGAAGACCAAAATTTGTTGAAATTGTTATATTACTTGAACAACTTAGTCGCTGCTCATTATATTGACGCTTCGCTTTCTACAACTTCCTCAGGGGCTCAAATATACAAAATGTAACTAACTAAAATACAATTCAAATGAGATTTCAAAACACAACACAGGCCAATAGCACGGCTGGATACATCACACTTGGAATACACACCAGATCTTGGTTAACATTTTTAGAACTCATGGCAACCATAACAACGACCTCATACCAAAACAGGAAAGCGCGCTTCGGCTGAGACACTAAAAAGCAAGGCGAATAATGTTTTTTTGTATTCATTTATCAACTCAACATTAAAAGTAATTAACTCTTATCTCCTAATTAATAATAATCGAACAATAATATTCCTCTAATAATTAATATAATTAATTAAATCCGAGCTATCCAACCAATGCATCATAAACAATCCACGCAGCGTGCATGCCGTCTATTTCCCGACGAGCGCGGTGTGCAGTGCGTCTGACCGGAGTCGACAAGCCCGATGTCTACCTACCAGCAGCGTCTGGCGCAGGCTGGGGGAGAGCTGAACCGGGGAGCTGGCCATCTCCTCCTGCAGCAGCTCACTGATACTGCGGTGCGGCTGCTCCAGCGAGGCGCGCCTCACCCGGGCCCGGGATAGCATCGCCTGCCGACCACAGCCAAATCAATCAATCAATCTGTCTCTGTCTCTGTCTCTGTCTCTGTCTCTCTCTCTCTCTCTTCTCTCTCTCTCTCTCTCTCTCTCTCTCTCTCTCTCACCTGCACCCACTCGGCGTTCGGCGGGTGGCTGTGTGCCTGGCGCGGTACCAGCCGACCGTTCACCAGCATGGCCGTACCGGCACACTCTCCGCGGTGCTCTCGGCGGCAGCTGCAACAGCATCACATCCGTACACGTCACACCTCGCCTGGTGACTCGGCACCACTCGTGCAGTATATTCCAGATATATATATATATATGACTCAGATCCTATATTACTTTACTTATACTTATATAGTAGGAAGGCTCAGACCCCCGTCAATGCGCGTGTTAAAGAGAATGTGGCATCTTGGTCGAATCCTGGAATTTAGTGTAATTAGGCATACTTTTAGCCGAAAATAATGAAACCACTCATGATTTCTCTGAAAAATGTACAATAAGCCCAATATTTTGATTTTTAAAATACTCCTCTAGGAAAAGAAATAAATATCTGCCTGTGGACGATCTTACGATCTGGCAACCACTACCATACTCGAAACGCTTCAAGGGCTTCGATTGGCTGATGCTCATTGTGACGTCAGCATATGTCGTCACACCAACAGCCATGACAACTGTGGCCTGCTGCTAAGGTTACATGAGGGGTACATTGCAGGTAGGCTTTAGCTTTCTTCTACGGAAATATCGAGTTCCAAGACAAATGATATATTGAGTACCGGGCTTTCCGACCTGCTTTACAACTTGGCTATCTCAGTTAAAATTATGTTATGAAGGTGCCACATTCCCTTTAAGACCCACACAACCCCCCCCACCTGAAAAAATAATCAGATAGAAGCGGGCCGCAGAGCGTAAACAGCAAGCGACTGCAGGTGGTGTGAACATTAAACCCAGCCCGAGCCGAGGCTCCCGTCCTCCCTAGCGCCTGGTAGCGGCAGCAGGCGCCACTTACGTGAGGTAAGACTTGGCGCCCCTGCTGAACCTGAGGGTGTAGGCGTGGTGGTCGCTGCTGACGTACAGCTCCGAGCCGGCCCTGACGCCCTGGATGGTCTCATAGTCCAGTCCCCTCTGACCTGCAGAGGCAGCGCAACGCGGGGCGGAGGTCACGCCACCGGCCAATAGGTCACACACAGCGATCTGCCGAGAGGTGCTCATGGCACAGCTCGAAGACCAAGAAACGAGGACAGAACCTCTTTGGGCAGGTCATGGATACCTTAGAGGACCAGACGTCTGAGACCATTTTTGAAGTAGGAAGGTGCTAGATTTTTACTAAAACACACAAACAAGTTAACTTCTATTCTTCAGATTGGAGAACCACTTCCTACCCAACATAAATCCTACCCGTCACTTCCCACCCTCTCGCCAAGAACCAGTCTCCGTCAAACAGCCCCGCATCCTGCTGACCCTTCATTTTGTTGATGTTGGCGATGGCCTCGGCGACGACCTCGGAGACGGAGGCGTCGGAGACTTCGGCCGGGTTGTCGGCGCCGGCGTGCAGCCCCGCCAGCGCCGCCGCCACCGCCGCGTTCACCATCGCCTTGGTCACGTGCGGCGTGCTGAAGCTCTCCTCTGGCACCAGGGGACGCTGCAGCCGACGCACCACGTGTCCGCCCGCCGCCACCCGCCTCCGCTGACGGGATGGGGAAGGTGGCTGTGACACCGAAATACCATAGGGAAGCACACTGAGCTGCTGCATCCACCGCACTCTTGCTTCTCATTTCACATGGGTTCATCCACCACCGGGCCTCAGCTGAACGTCCTCCGAGAAGTGTGTTGAGCTCACCTCCAGAGTGCAGCGGATTGACTGCCACGGGATCCTCTCTCCCAACGGAGAGCCGGGCACGATCTCGTCGAAGATCTCTCGTAAGCTTCTGCCCAACTTGTCGTTCTCGACCGCGTCAATTAGCTTGTGCCTCAGCCGCAGTAGCTGCGACAAGGATACATTTTTACAATGGCAAAACATCATAAAACGAGACGTAATGTCAACTGACCTCAGTATACTCCATTCTCGGAGTAAGTCTTAACACGCACAGGTACGGGGTTCTGGGTCATCTCCGCCGGTGCAGACGGGACCGAGAACTTTACCGTCACCTTCATCGTGATCTTGAAAATACGCATGCATAGATATGACATATTTCCACTGTAAATTACTCTTTTTTGCTACGTCTCGAGGGATGTTCAGGTAGATTACAACTTTAAAAAACCGCAAGTGCAAAAGCTCAGCGGTTTCATGTCTTGAGAACATTCTTTTCTAAGCACCCGCTAAATGCTTTTGCATCAGCTGCTACCCATGTATTCCCAAGACCTATATTTCCGATACAAAGCCTCTCCTGACACAGGCCCGGGAGGTGCCTCAGCCGCCCGTGCGCCGCCCGTGCCCACCTGGGCCGTGTCCTCGCTGGGAGGATGATTGTGCGCCTGCCGCGGGATCAGCTTGTCGCCCCTGACGATCGCCGTGCCGTAACAGGGCTCCTGACCGGCGGCCAGGCCCAGCTGGTGGCACTTTGCGTACCATACACGCTCGCTCCTGCTTGATGCCTTCCGTTTGTAGTAGTGACCGTCAGCGCTGCGGTAGATTTGACCCCCGCGGCGTTTTCCACACACCATGGAGAAGTTCATGGCCAGAGCGGTCTCTGCAGCGCAGAACAGCATCAGGTCAACCCAGTCCAAGATAAAACCACAGGCTTCAGCCGACAGGGGGCGCAGACGCGTGGGAGGGATCTCTTCACCAGAGGGAGGAGGGATCTCTCCACCAGAGGCCGGGGAGGGAGGGATCTCTCCACCAGAGGTGGGGAGGGGATCTCTCCATCAGAGGGAGGAGGGATCTCTCAACCAGAGGCGGGGGAGGGAGGGATCTCTCCACCAGAGGTGGGGGGAAGGAGGGATCTCTCCACCAGAGGCGGGGGCGGGAGGGATCTCTCCACCAGAGGTGGGGAAAGGAGGGATCTCTCCATCAGAGGTGGGAAAGGAGGGATCTCTCCATCAGAGGTGGGGAAAGGAGGGATCTCTCCATCAGAGGCGGGGAAGGAGGGATCTCTCCATCAGAGGCGGGGGCGGGAGGGATCTCTCCACTAGAGGGGAGGGGGAGGGATCTCTCCACCAGAGGCAGGGAGGGAGATCTCTCCACCAGAGGCGGGGGAGGGGGATCTCTCCGCTAAAGAGGCAGAGGGATCTCTCCGCTAGAGGCGGGGAAGGAGGGATCTTTCCATCAGAGGTGGGGGAAGGAGGGATCTCTCCATCAGAAGTGGGGGCAGGAAGGATCTCTCCACCAGAGGCGGGGGCGGGAGGGATCTCTCCACCAGAGGGGAGGAGGAGGGATCTTTCCACCAGAGGCGGGGACGGGAGGAATCTCTCAACCAGAGGGGAGGGGGAGGAAGGGCAGGAGGAATCTCTCCACCAGAGGCGGGGAGGGACGGATCTCTCCACCAGAGGCGGGGAGGAGGGAATCTCTCCACCAGAGGCGGGGAGGGACGGATCTCTCCACCAGAGGCGGGGGGAGGAGGAATCTCTCCACCAGAGGCGGGGGAGGGAGGGATCTCTCCACCAGAGGCGAGGGCGGGAGGGATCTCTCCACCAGAGGCAAGGGGAGGGATCTCTCCACCAGAGGCGGGGAGGAGGAATCTCAACACCAGAGGCAGGGGAAGGGGGGGAATCTCTCCACCAGAGGCGGGGAGGGAATCTCAACACCAGAGACGGGAGGAGGGATCTCTGCACCAGAGGCGAGGGAGGGAGGGATCTCTCCACCAGAGGCGAGGGAGGGAGGGATCTCTCCACCAGAGGCAAGGGGAGGGATCTCTTCACCAGAGGCAGGGGGAGGGATCTCAACACCAGAGACGGAAGGGATCTCTGCACCAGAGGCGAGGGAGGGAGGGATCTCTCCACCAGAGGCGGGGGCGGGAGGGATCTCTCCACAGCTACCTCTTCTGCCTATAAACACAACTTTCACCAGACACAGCACACTGCGACAGCTCCGGACAATACACACTTCCAGCGACGGACCCGGACGCTGACCGCAGCCTTCACCACACAGAGAGCCTTACCTATGGCCAGTCTGAGCTGTCTCGCTTGTTCTCTTGCGGCTTTTCTGTCCAAGGCCATCTCTGTCGTGGTCGTCTGCTCCGGACGAGGTCCCTCCGCGCTTTCCCCGCCTTCCACCGGCTCCGGCAGCTCGACAGCGCCCTCCTGCGGCGCCGCCGATCCCCTCCACGTCCTCCGCCGGCTCTTTCGGCTCCCGAGCGCCCTCCGATGGCTCGGCCGACCGCTCTGCGGGGACCGACGGCGCCGCCGGGTCCTCTGAGGGGTGCTGCGGCGTTTCGGCCGACCTCGAGAGCAGCGCCTTGGTGGCCAGGGTCCTCAGATCGGGTACCGTCGACGTGGCGTCTCCAACGTCCGGCGTGGATGCTTCCATCAGGCTCCACGGCTCTACCAGAGGGTGCACCCGACCCGTAGTTGCCATCAAACCGGCCCGAACCCTGTGCCTCTGAAACCGGATACGACGCGGCTCAGACCTCCAGTTAACAAATACAGCGTCAATCAGGGGCGTACCCAGGATTTCGCTCAGGGGGGCGCCCCAAAAGGGCCCCTTCGACAGCACCAAAAGGGCCCTGATGTGTAAAAAGGGCCCCGATTGTTATAGAATAGGGTGCTGAAGAGGGCTTAAGAGGGCCCTGTCTAGTATGACATTTCAAAGTTGGTTACAGAGCATAGCGCGGGCGAGCCGCGCTTCGCGCGGCCCGTGTCCTCAGGGGGCCCTTCGGGCCCTCAGGGGGGCGGCTGTCCCTGCCGCCGCCCTTGGCTACGCCCCTGACGTCAATGATCTGTCTGTTGACGTTCTGAGAGACAGCACACAGCACGACACATACCGCTGCACCATAATCTTAGGTAGCACACCTCGTAAATACACTAAATCTCCACTCAAACATGCTGCGTTCCTACATTATCCATAAAAGCCGAGGATGAGAAAACTAACGAATATCTTAGCTCAAAATGATACTGGTAAAACAAACACAACAAAATAAGAAAGCATCAGAATGCTACACCAGCCACACAGCACATAGGCACTGTACCCTCAGCGTTTGGCGAATCTTTGACCACTGAATGCGATCGGCCACAGGGGAGCCGGAGACCACTTCGTCGAATATCTCCCTTGACAGTCTTCGTGGAAGTGTCGGTCGCCATTGCTTCCAGTAGCTGGTCCTCCAAATGTATCACCTGACAACGCGTCCAGAATTTAGGTCAGCTTTCCAGCGCGAGGAAAAATGGATCAAATGAGCCTCCTAAAATCACACAGGTCTCTGGTTAGTGGTCAGCTGTCTGTAATAATGGAGAGAGAGAGAGAGAGAGAGAGAGAGAGAGAGAGAGAGAGAGAGAGAGAGAGAGAGAGAGAGAGAGAGAGAGAGAGAGAGAGAGAGAGAGAGAGAGAGAGAGAGAGAGAGAGAGAGAGAGAGAGAGAGAGAGAGAGAGAGAGAGAGAGAGAGAGAGAGAGAGAGAGAGAGAGAGAGAGAGAGAGAGAGAGAGAGAGAGAGAGAGAGAGAGAGAGAGAGAGAGAGAGAGAGAGAGAGAGAGAGAGAGAGAGAGAGAGAGAGAGAGAGAGAGAGAGAGAGAGAGAGAGAGAGAGAGAGAGAGAGAGAGAGAGAGAGAGAGAGAGAGAGAGAGAGAGAGAGAGAGAGAGAGAGAGAGAGAGAGAGAGAGAGAGAGAGAGAGAGAGAGAGAGAGAGAGAGAGAGAGAGAGAGAGAGAGAGAGAGAGAGAGAGAGAGAGAGAGAGCTGGTGGTTCCCTGCATGAAGTCAGGGCAGGATTGATACTGGATACATGCATGGAGTCGGGCAGAACGAGTTTTACCTACCTGGATGGAGTAGGGGCAGGGCGGGTGGTTGTGCCTACCTGGATGGAGTCGGGACAGGGCGGGTGGTTGTGCCTACCTGGATGAAGTCGGGGCAGGGTGGGTGGTTGTGCCTACCTGGATGGGGCCAGGGCAGGGCGGGTTGTGCCTACCCGGATGGAGTCGGGGCAGGGCGGTGGTTGTGCCTACCTGGAGGAGTCGGGACAGGGCAGGTGGTTGTGCCTACCTGGATGGAGTCGGGACAGGGCTGGTTGTGCCTACCTGGATGGAGTCGGGACAGGGCTGGTTGTGCCTACCTGGATGGAGTCAGGGCAGGGCAGGTGGTTGTGCCTACCTGGATGGAGTCGGGACAGGGCTGGTTGTGCCTACCTGGATGGAGTCAGGGCAGGGCGGGTGGTTGTGCCTACCTGGATGAAGTTGGGGCAGGGCGGGTTGTGCCTACCTGGATGGAGTCGGGGCAGGGCGGGTGGTTGTGCCTACCTGGATGGAGTCGGGGGCAGGGCGGGTGGTTGTGCCTACCTGGATGGAGTCGGGGCAGGGCGCGTGGTTGTGCTGCTGCCGCGGTATCAGCACGTCCTGCCGCACCGCGGCTGTTCCCGGACACCTTTCACCCTTCCAGAATTTCCGCCGGCATCTGCCCCATCCACACACTGTCAGGTGTCGGAATGTACGCAAACCAGCTGCCGCCGGCAGCCTCAGCACGCGGTCTACAGCACAGGCATCCGTGTAGAGCGTGCTAGAGTTTCCGGCGAGGCCCGGACATGTTTCCACAGCGCGACACTGGCAGCCGGCCGAGGTTTCCCGGCGATACTGTCCCGCCATGATGCCACACAGTCGGCTGTAACTAAACCACCAGATTTACTATCGCTACTCTGATCTATGTTTGAACTTCAGAGAAATATGTTGATAAATATGCAAAAAAAACTATTCAGCAAATCAGACCAGCACTGCTCAACTATTCCTAGGTTTTACAGGCTTGCATTTCTATAGGATCATGGTAACCACCCCGCAGCTCTGTCCCTGGGCGGTTCTTACATGAGGTGTTGCACAGCACCGGATTTGGATCTGCCTCTCGACAGGTAGGCGTGGCCATCAGAGCTCATGAAATACTGAGCATTTTGCTTCCGTCTGCTGAGTAGTGTGAAACCAATTCCATTTTCTGTAACACATACATAACGCCCAATTTAATTATTTGAAAGCAGGTAGCGCATCAATAAAAAACAAAGTAAAACGACAAAGACAGGAGATGGGCAAATCATACCAATCAGGAATCCCACCCCGTCAGTAACTGAGGGAACTGCACTGTTCCGAAGGGGAATCGGAACTGTTCCGATCACAAATATCGACATTCCCCACCAGCAACGACTGTTGCTGCTGTTGTTTCGGCAGCGGCATCAGCACTGACTCCCGCGGGCCGGGTCGCCACACTCACCTATGGCGACATTGCTGGATCGCGGGGTGTTCGGCCCCAGCCCGGCAGCCCTCCGCCATCGCTGCAGACACGGGGCACGTCACTACACTCACAGCCAGCTCTCAGACTGACGCCCAGCCCGCGTCCATAAACCCACAGAAGGCCTACCTAATCACAATGACCACAGCATCACATCACTGCACTGGGTTCCAGTCCCACAGCAGCAGTCCCACCAGTACCATCAGCACCAATTAGCGACGCCGCCCCCCCCACTCTCGGCTTCTCTCAACCAATCAGCGGTGCCGCCTCCCACTCTCGAATCCTCTCAGCCAATCAGCGGTGCCGCTTCCCACTCTCGGCTCCTCTCAGCCAATCAGCGGTGCCGCCTCCCACTCTCAAAACCTCTCAGCCAATCAGAGGTGCCGCTTCCCACTCCAGTGTCCCAAAAGCTGGGGTGCTGGGTGCAGAACGACACCCAGTCAAACAGAATTTTCCGCTCACTTTTATATATTTTTTGCTGAATTTCCCCTCACTTCCAACAATACTTACCACTATTTAACTTTACTCAGTAATACTTACTACAAAGGCCAGTTCCATTACCTCCTCTACCAACCTCCACTGGAAAAAGAGAGCAGCAGAATCGACTAAGAGATCGCCAAATTAACTCGGCTCTAATGCGCTTCTCTGGCTTTTCTGCAAGAAAATCTGGCGATTTCTATTTTTCTAGCCAATTATACCTGGCATCCTTATATCCACCGATTTCAGTGGAACAACTGAATCGAAATTCTGGTGCGGGCAAGACGCTCAGTGCCCCTGCCCCACCGGAGAAAGTTCCAATGGGTGAACACCGCCACTAAATTCCACCACTCACAAAATTGGTGAGTGGAAAATTAGGCACCCTAGCCTTGTGTTGCCAAAAAATGAGCTGACCGCTTTGAAAGATACATTTCTGGAAAGCAGTTTATCTGTGCACATTATTTCTAGGCTTACGTCCTTGGAAAGTTGTTTTTGTATTTCTCTGGTACCAAGAAGAGTGAAAAACCATTTTTGGTCATCTTGTTGTTAAGAGCAGTTATCTTGAAATTTGTATGCTAAGCAGCATATTTTTTGACATTGTATGGTAGAAAATTGACCATTTATTTCGAAGAAAATAATTTTTATCCATATCAACCCTTCATTGCTGCGTCCACGCCCTGTGACACCCAAATCCACTCACGACACCCTACGACACCCTAGGCATAAATACGCTGATATTTAAGTTCAACTGAAAGTGTCCGGTACTTGAATACATTGAAACTCTACATTTTCATTAAATGATTTTTTTGGGCAACAAGAATGCATCCAGTTACCCTTCAAACATCGGCACTTTTTTGTATGGCTGGTCTACGGCGTGGACTTACCAAATCGCCGTCTTTACATCTAGTAAATAAAAGCGGCATTTTTAGGCTTTTTTAAAGGCTGGTTTCATATTCGTTATTGACAAAACATTGTTAGTCTTCCTCTCGGTGTGCTTTTAGTTGTATAATTTTCTAGTCTATAAGGATTTAGAAAATTAATTTAGAGCAATTTTTGAAATGCAAATTATGTTGCTCATGCGACCGGCAAGCAGAAAGCGATCAGAAATTTAAATTAGTAGTCGCTCTGACGCTGTCACAACCCGCC
Organism: Lepas anatifera; assembly: GCA_034440635.1. Classification (NCBI taxonomy): domain Eukaryota; kingdom Metazoa; phylum Arthropoda; class Thecostraca; family Lepadidae; genus Lepas; species Lepas anatifera. The sequence continues at coordinate 1,750,690 of JAOTON010001615.1, read as the reverse complement.
GCGCCTAGCTGATTGTAGACGAAAGGAAGAAACAACACAGAAAGGAGGCTGTAGCTTCGATTAGATATTGATAGAAAGCAGCATATTCATATGAAGGTGAGCATATATGTGAAAAGAAGCAGGGGAATCGACAGGTAAAGAAAAGAAACTTTTAGCAAGAGTCTGGAAGAGTTTATTGCCATGATAGAAAGTTTGTAGTTTCTTTTGGGTTAGTTATGTGTACACCAAGGCTCTACTGGGCCCTAGCATAGGTGTATGCGAGGTGCAGTGATTAAGGTCAGGAGTGGCCTCCAAAATTCCGATAACTATAGGTATAGGTATAGGAGGGGCGTTGTCCCGGACAGAAAAAACTATACAGTGTATGCTTAGATAATCAATTTTGGCACTAGGTATTGCATGAAAAAAATCCCTTTTCATTTTTTACCACCTGCCGATCTCGGAGGCCCCATCTGCAGAATTGGTCTAAGGGGGCCCCAATATTTCGTCTCAGGGGCCCTTTAGAGCTGGTTGTGTGGGAGAGGAGAGGAGGGGCACAAGAGTTGGTCTAGGGAAGCCCCCCAGGTGTTGATCTTCCTCCCACAAATGTTAGTCTTGGTGGCTCCCAGAGTTCTTTCCCCCGAAGGTTGGTCTCAGAAGCCCCCAAAAAGCTTTTTATTTGTGGAAATTCACCCAATTCTGTAAAAAAATTGAAGACTGCATCAGGGGGTTTCAGTTGGTAAAGATTTACCTGCTTAACTCAAATTTTTCACATGGTAATGGTCAAACAATGCTGCTTGGGGACGATTTAGAATATTTACTTTGAGAAAATTAAAGGAAATATCCATCCCTCAGTTCAAACAAAGGCTCTGAGAGTTTACCACCTGAGTACCGAAATTGGAAATTTTTACTCCACCATACATTTTGGGGGAAATTTTCCACTCACTCGCCATACATTCCGTGCTGAATTTTCCACTCGACGCCCTAGCGCAAAACCAATTTTGGGTCACTGTCCCACTCTCGACTCATCTCAGCCAATCCGCGGCGCAACCTCCCACTCTCGACTTCTCTCAGCACCAAGCAGCGCTGATTTGTAGGGGCACGAATAGGGACTAAACCTGATCATAATATACGGACGTTGTCCGACGTTACGGCAGGCCGGGAGAATAAGTCACTGGTTTCCTAAAAAACCATACTGCCAAATTTCATCAGAGGAGTTAAGTTTAAAACTATGTCTGAAATGTGCGAACTGAGAATCTAAACGTTATCAATGAAATATCGCCAAGCCCCCAAGGGTTTGGCAATATTTGCTAGGGTAAGGGTTTGGCGAATGAGTGCGTGACTGATTATTCAACGTTGACAAGCGTATCCTGAGCCAATTCCTTCCATTTCGCACTAACTCGTTTTAACAGTCTGAATGCAGACAAATTGGACCCTCACGTTAGTACCTCCCCCAGAGCCTGAGGAAGCTTTGTGCCATGTCGTTCCAGACATACACGCAGGGTTAGAAGCAATGTCTATACCTCCAACGCGACGCGTTGTTTCTCCCAGCTGAGACTCTGTCCAACGGCACCCTCGTTGCTGACTATTTCTTCGAAAATCTCGCGCGCCGACCTGTTGGACCGGTCCGTTTCCATAGCGTTCCGGAGCTTCTGTCGCAGCTGCAAATGCTGAAAGTTTCACGGCAGTAAGAAGGCGGACAAAAACAAACAGGACAGAGACACGCACACAATTACTTAGCCAAGGAAATCACGTATGACCACTCATAATTTTGTTTGCTTGTTAAATGTTTCACATTTAGTATAAAGTTGGCTTTCCAGAAAGGCTGACTTCAAAATCTTGCAGACAATGGATAAGAAAAAGTAAGCCTAGCCCACAAAAAATGTCGTGGTTTAATGTGTCACATTAACGCTGTATTATCAATAGTATATAACGAAGTAAACCAGTGAAAATAAAGCAATAACACGTTAAGCATGTTGAAACTACAACGTGACGAAGGCCAAATAAGATCGAAGGCCACCACCCCTCTCCCTCCCCTGCGGCGAATAATGACCACAGACATCGCTGCTGACTGGGGCTATGTGCAACTTGTGAGACATTCAGATCTGCCAACTAGCGGCACCACTCCACCAGCTGACAGCTCACCGCGACCGCTTCCGGCTGGGCAGGGTGGTTGTGAGGTCGCAACAGGTGAAGGCGGACCCCCTGCACCTTGGCCGTGCCTAGACACTTCAGCTTTTGTCTACTGCGACACCTGCGGACCACAGACTGCGGTGTACACTGGACGCTAGTCTGGCCCACCAGTTGTGAGTCTCGCTCACAGGAAACAATGGCGTTGCAACAGCGGGAGGGGGGCAGCAGGGTCATGCCCCCATATTCTAAATTCTTACCCATTGACTCTATGACGTTGACTGGAAAGAAATAACTTCATAATACCCTTCCCCATGCTCTGAATGTTCATACACCTACAACTATTATCGTGAATTCCAGCTTAAGGCTTCATTCTATCTAAACAGAGTCTTTCTAAGCAGATCCTTCTTAAAATGTGCACGATGTTCCCACAAAATACGGTTTTACACCCATGTTCCGGCAATCAACATCAAGGAGCAACACTGCCACACTGTCGACCGGTCCCCTCAGCTAGGCAAAATACCACCGACCATTTCAAACTAGAGTCAGCAGCCTCCTAAACAGCTTATTGCTGCAAGACAATCCCTCCAATCTGTGGTGGCCTGAGTAATGCAACATGGAATTGTCGTAAGCATAGGGAGCGACCACAACGCAACTTTGAAACCGATTTAATGTCATCGCAACAAACGCCATTTTCCTCAAAAAAACAGCAACAGCCATAGGAACCACTACAACTCCATCACAGTAAAAGCTTGTCTGCTCTAAAAGATAATTCCAGACGCTTCTCGCCAGTTGCTTGTGGAAAATAGGTAACTAACACAGGAAATCTGAACACGTGTACCTCGATAAAATACAACTCGGTGACACCATGGAGGAAATCGGAACCATCACCGCGGAAAAAGCCTGAAGGCACACGTTGACACGCTGACTTTGAGCGGCAGAATATTGCGGCGTTACCTGAGGTAGAGATCTCTCACTCCCGCTCGTCCATTGATTTTCTTCGTGTAGATGAAGTTGTCAGCGCTGAGCACCAGCTCCGAGTTCCGTGAATTGCCCTGCAGCTTGGAGAACTCCACTCCGGTCCCCGCTGCGGCAAAAAAAACGGTCAGAGAGGGCGCCAACCACACCTCATCAGGACACAAATTGGGCACATAACACCGGCCTGAGGGTAGGCACCAACCACACCTCATCAGGACACAAATTGGGCACAGGACACCGGTCACGGTAGGCACCAACTTCACCTCATCAGGACAAAAACTGGGCACACAACACCGGTCAGGGTAGGCACCAACCACACCTCATCGCGAATCACGGCGTGGTTGTTAAAGGTCAACAAAAGAGCATCTTGCTCTCTGTGCAGCTGGAGCACGAGCTTTCTAATGAACAGCTCCAACACAGCGAATTCTAGAGGAAAGCGAAGAATTCACATTTGTGCTACCTTCACAAGTCTTCTTCGGATTTAAAATACGCGACAGTGCAGACGCGAGTATAAAAGCCATCGAAGTCAGCAAACGCGCCACCAAAACGGCATACAACCTGAAAACATACCGACTGTGATCTGGTCTCCTCACCTGCAGCGCGTTTACGTCTCAGCTGCCGACTCCGCCGGCGGGGCACACTGACACGGCTCTCCGGAGTCACGTCCTCTTCATCACTCTCGCGGTCCAGGTCCTTCCCCCCATCCCAATCGGCGTCAGACTCAGAGTCTGTCGCACCTGCGTACGGATCTTCAGGTTCGCTCCCATTGCCTTCATCCTCGTCATCACCACCTTCATTGGGTTCATGGTCAGCTGAGGTCGTCTCACGGCCCACCTGATCCCCGTCTTCAGCCGCCGAGTTCAACACCATCAGCTGCATGTTCTGCCTGGTGACCTTCCGGCGCCCTGATGCCCCTGCTAACCCTGCTTTGTTCCGTACATCCGGGTCCGCTTCGGCAGCGTCTGAGCCTTCGTCTGCAGTTCTCAGGGTCAACAACGCTCTAGAGATGGCAGTTGACACCTTCTTCTTGGTAATCATCGACCGGGCGGCTTTGGCGCGCTGAGAGGCGAGTGACATCCTTTTTGGAGACGGCTTTCTACGCTGAGATGTCACTGGTGTTGACGTTACTGCTGTAGCTGCTTTAGAGATCGACAGGGTTTTCAGTGCGTCCTCCCTTGCCTTCGAAGGCTCCTCGTAAAAGGGGAGACCCGCCTCCCTGCGAATTCTCTGGAAACGAAGACAAATAGACTGTAAGAGCGTATCAAAACAGAGGAAAATGTTATTTACTGAGAGCTACCAAGACCCCCCTGACGAAATCAAGTCTCGTTTAAGTGTGTCTGGTTAAAAGGCTAAGGGCTGGACGGCTAGCAGGTTTGCACGCACGTACATTCTGCACCACTACAATATTGTTAGCGGGTTAGGGCACACCCGTGCAAGAACGCTGACCCCTGTCCTGGCCCAGTTGGCTGACTCCCTTTCCCTTCAAGGCCGCGTAGTTCGTGCGCCGTAACGCTCCAAGTCATAGTGCCAAACTACTTCCCGGAACGTGTCAACTGCACTGGACTCAGTGGACAATGGAAGTGGAAGATGGCTCCATTTTTCCAGCTGATCCAAAACAACATACGGTATATTCACGTTATTCGTCCTTCGCCACTTATGACGATTCATCAAAAGAAAGACAAATTATGATACGGCAATACAATGAAATATCCAAGAAGTATGGACATTACCATATGAAGCCAAAGAGCCACGGAATAATCTATTGCTACGGCCAACAGCTCTCACCCTGAGTGAACAGCGGGTTCGCGACCACTCCACTTGATTGCCGACGGGCGACGCGGCCACCTTCTCGACAAAGATCTCCTCGATGCTGCGACCAGAGTCGTCGGTCCCGACGGCGTGGCGGAGTTCCGCCCTCAGACGCATCACCTGCGCGCGGCGCCGACAGTGAGTTCAGCGCACGGTAGGGGCACAAGCCCCTACCGCACATCGTAACTACCCGGTTCAACAAACCCTCCAACAGGCTCTCTCAGACGTGTTGTACCGAGCCGCTCACATTCACGTGAAGAGCGAATCAATGAAAGAGTTTTCACTGGGAATTACACCCCCAATCAAATGAGGTGGCAGCGTGACCACGTGCAGAAACAACCCAAAACATACGACCCATCACTCAGGAGTTCAAAGCGATACCACTCACCATGATGTCCTCCGGGCGGGGCGGGTGCGTGTGCTTCTGCATGGAGAAGAGCTGGCCGTTTCGGACAAAGGCCGTGCCGGCGCACGACCCGACCTCCCGGCACCTGCGAAGAGCACGCGCCTGAAGAGCAGCACCGACACAGTCCAAACAGAGGAGAACACAGTGAGCAGACGACAGCAGCTCAGGTGGCGATACAACCGAGAGGAGCACGCAACAGCGAGAGAAACATCCCCTGGACGCAGTGTCAAACAGCGAACAGCACCGAGCAGTGAACGATACAACAAACAGACGCTGGAGAATAGGCAGCCATCACAGGGCGACAGAACGCAGTGTAATCACCCACCTGAGGCGAATGGCACCGTTACCGCTGACCGTTCGTTTGCAGTAGACAAAGTTGTCGGCTGATACGTAAATCGAAGAGCCCTTCTTGCCACACTCAATTTTGAAGTCCATGCCGCTCTTATCTGCCAAATAAGAGTAATGTATTTATCGGCCACAACCAATTTCATCCATGGAACCATCACAAAGGGCATGGTTAAAAGAATCTAACAGGCGCCTATCATCAGGGTGCGTGCAAACGAAATAACAATTTTCAGAGGCCATACAATAACGAGAGGGTCACAAAAATTACCAATTTAAGGTATCTCACCAAAAATAGATGAACTTGTTCCTGGGACAGGTCTGAACTGTAAAATACCAGGCCAGTGGGAGGCCTTATTTTAGCCCCCCGTCCTAACTTGAGAACTACGCAACCGATTTTCTCTATCCAAAGTGTCATCGATAGGTCAACCCAAAGTTATCTCAAAAACGCTATTTTCAATAATTGAAAACCATTGGTGACGTCATAATTTATTTATTCATATGCCCCTATTTATTTATTTATTCATATAGCAACAGGTGCTGGTATCAAGTGCCACCCAATTATAGCTTATCTCGTTTCGTTACATCGTCCAACATATAACTACATACATATGCCTAATTCGTGAGCTGTTAATCATACGTTTTTACTTGGGATTTAAAAACAGAAGAATCGTGAAAGAGGTCAGATTGAGGCTGGGAGTGAACACATGTGTTTGTGTTTGTCGCAGCTGGGTGAAAACAACCCGCGTTTTACGGTCTGAACCCTTGTAAATTGAACGTGAAAAAATGATTTCCAAATATGAATGATGAACATGAACATGAATCAAAATTTCCATTTAAAATTCCATGGATGAATAGGAAATCGTACTGGACACGTCTGCTCGCCAGGCTTGATACCTTGAAGCGAGCAAGAAGCTCAGAATAGGAGAGATATTCTGAAGGCCGAGAGAAGTGTACGTGTAAGGCTAGCCGGATGAAAAATGTATGTCGAAGTTTGTCTAGTCTTTCTAATGGAGTTTTTGAGGCGCACACCCAAAACAATACATCTGTATTCTAAAAGGAATGTGCGACACAGGCGGCCTCCCCGCCTCCCCGAGGACCCACCTGTTGTCGGACCCGCCTCTTCGCCATCACCATCTTCACCAGGTTGGTGGTCAGGGGCGAGTCGGCCCGGCGCCTCTCCCGCCGCGGATCCGTCACCCCCGGCGGCTGAGGTCGTCTCACGGTCCTCCACGTCCCCGTCTTCAGCCGCCGAGTCCAACACCACCAGCTGCACGCTCTGCCCGGCAACCTTCCCGCGGTCTGACGTCTCCGCCGACTTCGCGCCATTCAAATGTGCACCAGCTCTGCGCTGAGATGTCCGTGGTGTTGACGTCACTGCTGGAGCTGTTGCTGAAGTCGACGGGGTGTCCGGAGCGGTCTCTCCTGTCGTCGACCGTTCTTCGTACAAGGGCAAACCCGCCTCCCTGCGATTCCTCTGGAAACAAAGGATTGCTGTGAGAAAACATAAAAATAAAGGATATCTTTTTCACTGCCTGGTACCAAGATTCCCTCGAAAAACCCAGGTTAGAGAGCTTTGATCGTGATGCTGCCGGGGGCCCGGGCGGCTACTTGGCTTGCAGGCGCGTTACGGCTGAAACCGGTGACTTTCTGCACTACTACTACGCTCATTGCGGGTAAGAGCCCACCCAGGCCAGAACTTTGTCGCCCTGTCCCGGCCCAAGGTTAGCATGCTCCCTTTCGCTTCAATGTCACATACTTAACCACGTAGTTGATACGTGGTAACGCTCCAATTATTAGTAGCAAGCTTCTTCCTGTGATGTGGAAACTGTCTGGACTGATAATGGAAAATATATCTTATTCCCAGCTTATCCTTTAACAACTCAGATAATATTCACGTTACTAACACTCTGTAAGTTCTGACGACACACAAAAGAGATATACATCGCGGTAAGGTAATACAATCCCATATACAATAATCGTAGAAAGCACGTAAGTGAAGCCAAAGAGCCACGAAATAATCTGTTGCTACGGGCCAACAGCTCTCACTTTGAGTGACATGCGGGTTCGATTCCAGTCCACTCGATCACCGACGGGCGAGGCAGCCACCTTCTCGGCAAAGATCTCCCTGATGCTGCGTCCAGAGTCGTCGGTCTCGACGGCGTGGCGGATGTCTGCTCTCAGACGCATCACCTGAGCGCGTTGTCGACAGAGAGGTCACCGCAAGCGGCGGGCACGCGCTGGTAAAGAGCTAATTGGCCTGTCTCCTCGAATACTGGACGCCAGACGGGGCCAATTCACCGTTTTTGCATATTCGGGCGCAGCCCTTCGCGGGAGCATTCATTAGATAATAGATGAATGCACAAACTATCGGCCAGTGTGGGCGAAACCTCGAATTGAGTTCCTTACAAACACAGTTCAATATGGATTCATACAGATAGGATGTTCTGACAACACTCTGGCTACCTCTAACCTGCGGATTGTATCCAAAATACGGAAAAACAGACCAGTAAGATTATGACACACCCTGGCCGAGAATCCGTCTAACGAGAATTGTCTAATGAAGATTTTGATGAAGGGATGTGCTCTCAAAGATAACAAAATTGAATCTACTGAATTTTCCCTCTAGGATTGAAGGATATTTGTCAATTGACAACTTACCAACTTAGTAATGCTCCTCAGCCCGGCACTGCAAAACCTACAAACTTCTAAAACACATTCCTTACAAATGCAGTCCACATACCCCAAAACACACATCAAATGAGGTGCCAGAGCGACCACCTGCAATCGTTCACGAGTTCAAAGCGACACCACTCACCATGATGTTCTCCGGGTTGGGCGGGTGCGAATGCCTCTGCATGGAGAAGAGCTGGCCGTTTCGAATACAGGCCGAACCGGAGCATGATCGGCCCACCCGGCACCTGCGAAGAGAACGCGCCTCAAGATCAGCACCGACGCAGTCCAAACAGAGGCGAGCACAGCCAGCAGACGACAGCAGCTCAGGTGGCGATACAACCAAGAGGAGCAGGCGACAGCGAGAGAAACATCCCCTGGACGCTGTGAAGGACACACAGCGAACCGCACCGTTCAAAGAACGATGCAATAAACTGACGCTGGAGAATAGGCAACCACCACAGGGCCAAAAAACGACGTCAGCCACTCACTTGAGATATATCGCACCCTTTTTCGCAGTTGCTTTTTTCTGGTATATATGGCTGTCAGCTGCCACGTAGACCAAAGAGCCTTTCTTCCCCGGCTCTGTAGTGAAGTCCAACCCATTCGGGTGACGTCCGGCCTCATACTCTGCCGAGTGAGAGATGTATCATCAGCCACAGCTGGATTATTTGGGTTCAATGCCGCACCAGCCTGCGTCATGTAACACTAGGGTCGTTAAAAAAAAAAGTTTTTTTATTTTTCAGACTCGAACTCACTTTTCCCCGTTATATATTCCATTTCGAGCTCAATGAGCCACATTCCAAGCGTCTACGACAACGGCAAAGATCGCCTCAAAACGGTTTAAGATTTCATGTTTCAGGCGCCAGATTGGCCGCCCGGCGGTGCAGGCTCCTGCTGTTATATTGGGATGAAAGAGGTGCATAACCAACCAGTAATGACAGCGCTCCTCTGGCTTCGGGGCGTCGATATGGTAGAGCTCAGAAGCACGGGTGGTTCGGAATTAGTAGTTTAGTGGGCCATGGCGAAGGAAATCATTAAAAAACTGTTCTCGTCTGCCGGCTAAAATTGGCCACAGTGCTGAGCCCTGGCTACTTTAGCCTGGGGGCATGGTCTAAGCGGACCCCTTGGATCCGTCCCTGCTCAACGGAAACCTCACGATGACACTGAGAGAGTTAAAGGAGACAGCGGTGGAAGAGGATGCCCGAATTTTAAATTCGCGTTTAGACAGGTGCTGGAGCCACTCACGGTAGCTGAAAAATATTTGTGGAATGTCTCGCTGTCTAGATTGATGAAATTGCAAATTCAAAAGGAGAATGTCAATAGATACTCCCGAAATAAACAAATGAAAAATATTCATTCTGAATAATGCTTCAGACTTCTACTGAGTTCGTTTAATAAGAAAGAAAACTTCAACTGGTTAAATCTTATTGGCCACAATTGCAATTAGCTGGATTTCAGTTTCCGACGGAATCTCACCTGACAGCCACATGACTAAGATTCAGCTATCAAACGTCAAAACAAACGCAAACACATGAATAAAGCCTACCCAATATACCTGTGTAAATTCTCTGTGGCACGACACAAGTATTTACTGATACAATTCCAAATGAAAACAAAAGTCTAAATCTAAAACCGCAGTCCTCTCTCCCTTTTTGACAGGTAAAACAAGCTAGGCAATAAGGTAACATACAAAACTCAATCCCGTGCGAAATCGACGTCAAACCCACCCTCAGCTGGGCGCTGCAGTCTGTTCCCCTGTCTCACTGAGCACCCACCTGGTGTCGAACCCGCCTGTCCGTCACCGGAGCCCCACAGCTGCCGCGGCCCGGCTCTGCCGCTGTAGCTCCCGCCGTCTGCGCCCGCTCTCAGACCGCCCCCTGTCGGCCCCGGCACACCGCTGGCCACCCCCGCCGCTGGCGCAGTGGAGATGAGCTAACCGGAATCACCACCATCTTTCTCCCGCCGCCCCGCTCGATGGTCGGCTTCTTGTCAGTTGACGGCAAAGTCGGCATTCGCCTCCGTAAGCGCGGCTGCTCTTCTTCCTGCTCTCTGGGGCGTTTAGAAGCGCGGCTCACCGGAGCCGGGGAGCCACCGGGGAGCGGCGGCACATATCCGGAGGCGGGGAGCCACTGAGGGGGCGGCCGGAGATATCAGGAGGCGGGGAACCACCGCAGGAGGAGTAGCGCCAGGGACGTCTCGTGTCGCGCGGACTGCCCGAGTGGGGAGAACAGCCCGCTGCCTGTGGAAATAGGAAGCGAAGCTGGCGTCAATAAACACATGTGCTACCTAAGAACACGCGTTGTGTAGCGACTTTTATTTCCAAGGACGGTGATCTCCCACACACAGTTATAAAATAGAAGTTTAATAATCAGCACAAAGGTCATATTTGGCCATAGCTATATTTCAAATCAAACCACACTGCTCAAATATTTGCAAGATAATACAAAAAAGAAGAGAATGGAAGTGGTATGATTACAAGCAAACATCGAAACCCAGGATTTATCGCGCGACTGATCAGTGGGATACCGTGTCACTATACTCGGTAACCACAAAATGTACAAAGCACACTCCAAAATTGGTACGAAATAACGTAAGGCATGCCTACCTTTGCGACAGCGGCGGCTACTTCGATCCTGAGCGCCAAGTCCGCCTCTTCAGAAGACTCCACCTTCACCGACATGGTCTGGTCCAGATCCGGCCCCTCGGCTGCAGACACAGCCCCGGAGTTCTAATGCAAGGGTCTATTCACACTTGGCAGAATCTGCCAATGTCTTCTCACGCGCTTTTGCAATTTCTGTCGATAGATTCTGTTCAATATTTACTGTATTATCATTCGATATTAGCGTTCAATATTTGCCCGATACAGGTCGGCTGGCAACTGACTAGTGACAGGGTGACCTGAGCGGGGCGGCCGTCCCTAAGCTTTGTGGGACATTAAGCTTTGGCTTCTTAATTAGCCCTTCATTGCGGGAGTTGCTTGTTCGGATGGTGGGGTTAGAATTTCCGTGATAAGTCCCTTCACGGCTTAAATGCGGCTCTGACTCCAGAACTGAAGTTGCAACAATTTGGACAACATTTATAATAGAAAACTATGCTTTTTTTACCCCAAGGTGACTCAATGCGCCAGATGATGTATCTCTCACTACACATTCGCAGGTGATTTTTCTGGATCTTTTGCTCTACAATAAGATGTACCACAACTGAAACTAGTTGATTATTCAATACAATAAACCATATAATTATTTATCTGGCTACCATTGTTCACTCTAGCCTCTTCAAGCCTCCATTTTTACAGTTGGAAACAAAGCTCCGTCGTGAAACCAACCCTGTCAGCTGCCCGTACAACACCCCTCACCCGGACCGTCGTCTTCGCACGCGTCAGCGTTCATCACTGCCTCCTCCTCCTCCTCCAAGCCGGACGCAGCCGTCGGCGCCGCCGCCGCTGGCGGGCTAGAGACCGGCCCGTCGCCCTCCTCGAACGCCAGCTGCAGCTGCCGTCGCAGCTGCTCGCTGGCGTGCTGCCGCTGGTCGAACTGCTGCAGCCTCCGCGAGCAGGCGGGACAGAGCACGGCGTCGTCGGTGAGCCGGCAGCCGGGCACTGCCTGCTGCAGCAGCTCACTCAGCGGCTGGCCGGACCACAGACCCACCTGCGTCTGCACCAGCTGGTGGTCCAGCGACGCAGCTGCACGGCACACCAGGCACGCCATGGCCAGACGCGCCGCGGACTGAAACACGGGCGGGGCAGTCTTAGTCACACCACAGCACCACGCTGGTATGTGGGACAGGGTTTTAGAAACCCTATGCCTGGTATGGAGACCTCGTCGGTGCCAGTCCGCTTCAACACCTGTGCGAGTGGTGCAAAGTTTTTGGAGCGAACAGGACGGTCACTGGTGCGAGCAGACTGGACTAGTTCGAAGGAGCTGACATGGAACGCCCGTAGAATTCTAAGAAATTATAAAAAATTGAATTGGCTAAAAAGAAACATGCTTCCCAGTTCCCAAGCAATCCCTGTGAGTAGGCTAAGTGTGCCACATATGTCACAGACATGCACTTGTTTGTGGTAGGTTTTTCATTCTATACTATCTAAGCTGTGTGTCTGAGTTGAGTCACCTCAATATGAAACGTTTTGAGACGCATACTCAAATGGAATAAACTCTTTTGGAGCCTCCAAATTGGAGGGCAACTGAAATAATACCTACTCCTCTAAAAGGTTTTGTTCTATGTTGTTTTCCTGTTTGTTTATTGCTTTTATATGACTTTTTGTCATTGTTCTGTTTCTGTACTTTACTTTGTAAGTATTTAAGAGTATTTTGTATCCTCATATGTTAGCAGATAAGTTATACTTCATATATTCACAAGATAGGCACAGTGAGAGAGTGTGGAATGGTAAATAATACTTAGGTGCCTCAATAAAAAGGAGAGGTCAGCATTACCCTTCCCAAGTCAAGGAAACTTCTCATTATTTTTTTCTGGCACCTTGTGTGCAGTCCATTTATCTTCTTATGCTGTGGCAGATTCAAAGAGAGTTTAAAGGCTTTAGAGACATGCAACCATCAAAACTAAAAAAGAACACCCTGAATTGAAGAAAGTTGGGATGCACAGATCTACTTCCCTCAACAAATACCTACCATCCTCCCAAAACAGAATAAACCATTTCATTTTACCATCTTATTCATAGCACTACACACATAGGTAACTAAAGCTGGTACATTTTTTATAAGGCAGCCCTTTAAGGAAATGATTATATAGATCTGCTTAAGTGAAAAATTTGTTCATGGAAAAAATTGGTATGTAAGATCACATAGTATTAATTTTCAACCATACTGTTACCCTGATTTTCATTTAAAATTCAATGAATAATTTTTTAGCCAATACATAAAAATCAGTCAACTCAATTTTTCTTGAATCAGAGTTAAGCCAACTCACATCTGGATTTGGTTTGAGACAGAGTTAACTCACTGGCTCAGCACACTGAGCGGTATCAGGATTAGAGTCAGCCACTAAGCCATGAGGTTTCATCAATTCTGGACTGATGAATATAACAGTTGCACAACACTCATTTGCAAACATAAAAGGGGTTAAAAATGAAATATAGTTCAAATATGTTATATACTTGCTTTTTCCCCATTTCTGAGCATGCATTTCACTTTTAAACAACATACTTTTAATGATTGTTTTTTTGCTTGTTGTGTGCCTCTCTTTTCCTCTTATCCCTTATTTGTTCTGAGCAGTGTCAATGAGTCAATGTTCTGAGCAGTCTAGCTTAACCAATGTATTTTCATGGACCCAAATTGTTTTCATTGACAAACACGAACATGTACAGCTTATTCATGAAAACAAAGCATTTTAAATGGTTAGAAGTGAAGTGCCGGTGGTGTACCGGTGGTGGTGCATGCACATGGTGGCGATGGCTGGAGGGCGATGTAGCCAACTGTGTCAAAACTGTATCAAAATTGACTGTATTGACCTGCTCTTTCGTTTTTTCACAAATGATGGCTGATTTTCTCGATGCTCATGGTGTGGGGTGCAGTTGGGCATTTTCTTTCTGTACTCTGTTTTATTTTCATTCTCTTGTCTACACTTGACACTTGTCTTCATATCTGTCTTGCAAATGCCTTCTTAAAAAACAGAAACAATAAAAAAGATCGGAAAAAAGTGAGCAGTGTAGCCTGCAAGTGAGCGATACAAGTAGCAGTTTCTGGTGAAGCAGGCAGAAATAAAACTATCACAATGTAGCGAATGCTTAAACATGATTCCATGAAACAGGCAGAAAACCAATGCAAGGCCATGGAAGAGGTCATGGGAGGCGAAGCACATTTTTAACTGACTTTAAAAATAAGTCATTTTTGTATGGCATACCTACCTATGAAAATGGAAAATTATAATTTGAAACACCACAAAACTTCCACTTTTGAAATATTGTACCCAGGTGCACGTATCTTGCAACAGCAATATTCTCACATTTTCACCACTGTACCAACTACCACGTTGTTGTCGATGGCTTTTAGTGCCTTCACACTCTTGGATTGACTGATTGACGCCCAAAGCAGCACTATAGACACCTTGAGAGACACTACAAATGTATATGCATGATGGCCTTGCTACAAATGAAAAAGTACTTCTTTATCAGCCCCCTCCAACAGCAAGCGCAGACCACCGGATGTGACGTCACACCTCGTTGCATATAACATGGGAAAATTAAATGGTCAAATATCCAAATTGTGGTAAAAAAGAGGCCCAGAATCGAAAATACAATGTTTATCCATTGCATTTGGGATACACTTGATTACTGTGTATTCTCATAAATTCGTATGCAGGAAGTGCCATTAGCGGCAGTTTAACACACGGCTCAAGGGTGAAGGAATTCCTCCACGCCCGAGTGACGTCACTCGGGCGTGGAGGAATCCCTCTTGAACGTACCTTTAAGTAAAGTTATCTTGCTTCTTTATGACGGACGGGAGGGACGACCTGTGCTTTGGTTTTTTAGTTTCTTTCGCGCTTGCTTTCTTCTCTCATTGGCTTTGCTGCCAGATTCATGATAAAAACTCCTTTAAACTTCATACTTTTCAATAACTCTTTAATTTGCCCCTGAATCCGAATTCTTCGAAGGGTCTATCATTGGTTGCTATACTCGGAGGGGAGGAATAAAGGACATACGGTTAACGATACCTTCACCGGTATGGTTGGAGGAGGCGGGCTGGTACACACAACCTTAACCCTCGCCCCACCGGGGGGGCCATCGATGGCCCCCCTAAGGTTTTTCCGGGATAGCAGAAAAACGACGAGGCGCAGCACCGCGGTTGAGGGCTCTACCTCTCACTGCATCATTTTTCCATCATCCCTGAAATTTTTTACCCCGGGTCACCCAAGGTCAGGTCACCAGACGAGGTCAACCAAGGTCACCTCACTTCGCCTTTAGAGCTCTGTAAGAGCTACATTTCAAAGTCGATCGATTTGAAACTTCCTACACTTCATGACCCCTCCAGGGTCTACAAGGTGTATATCCGGGATTTTTTGATTTCGTGCCCTGAGGTCAGGTCACGAGGCGACCTCTCCCATTGGAAAAGCATGGGGAAAAGCTATTTCATGATATAAAAGCCACAAAAATGATTGCAAATTTTCAGACTGCTCAGAACAACGTTTTTGGACACCCTTTCACGGATCCCAGGGGTCATATTTGCCCTTTGACTTTTCCAAGGTCATCCAAGGTCACCACAGGTCAAAAACAGTATTTTGACTATAACTTTTGGCCTAATTAAGCTAGAGCGGTGAAACAAACACCATCGTGTTTGTCTTGTCACTGGCTTTCATTTGATATCCGGCAAGGTCACTTTTTGACCTTTCGTGACCTCAGGTCATATTAGGTCACGAGGTGACCTCTGGCGGTCAAACCACTGGCGGGAGGTCTTTACGTTCCACATAGCGGAAAAAGTACTGGCAATTTGCTATCAAATGTACTTTACCAGGTCTCAATAGCTCTAATGACATAAGAGTTATGTCCAGTTTGCTTAATCATTGCATATTTGAGTGAAAATAGCCGATCTTGACCTAATTTGACCTTTGGAGGTCAAACCATTGACCTGAGCACTAAAACATGCGAAGTAATTTCTTACTGAATTCACGCGAGCTTTCTATTGCACTTTGCAGATTTGCGCTAACGCCCATATTTTCGGAGTTAGAGGGGGGGCCATCGATGGCCCCCCGGTGGGGGCGAAGGTGGCGCCGGACCCCCGGTGGGGCGCGGGTTAACCCGCGCTCCACCGGGGGTCTAGCGCCACCTTCGCCTTATCGAGGGTCATCGGTGGCCCCCTCTAACTCCGAAAATATGGGAGTTAGCACAAATCTGCAAAGTGCATCAGAAAGCTCGTGTGAATTTAACAAGAAATTATGTCACATGTTTAAGCGCTCAGGTCAATGGTTTGGCCTCCAGACGGTAAGTAAGGTCAAGATAGAGTATTTTCACTCAAATATGAAATGCTTATTAGGGTGCCCCATTTTGTACCGACTTTTGAAAATTGTAGGTAGGTATGTCTAATCCCGTGCATTCGGACCTGCTGAGTTCAATGAAACCAAAGTTTTCGAAATCTGAAAACATCTAGGGGTCGCGAATTTGATTTGAAAATTGGATTATTACTTAAAATGGCCTATTTTTCAGTTATTTACGCTTCAATCTTTGTTCATAATTGGTTTAACCCTTGCCCCACCGGGGGCCATCGATGCCCCCTAAGGTTTTTCCGGGATAGCAGAAAAACGACGAGGCGCAGCACCGCGGTTGAGGACTCTACCTCTCACTGCATCATTTTTCCATCATCCCTGAAATTTTTTACCCCGGGTCACCCAAGGTCAGGTCACCAGACGAGGTCAACCAAGGTCACCTCACTTCACCTTTAGAACTCTGTAAGAGCTACATTTCAAAGTCGATCGATTTGAAACTTCCTACACTTCATGACCCCTCCAGGGTCTACAAGGTGTATATCTGGGATTTTTCGATTTCGTGCTCTGAGGTCAGGTCACGAGGCGACCTCTCCTATTGGAAAAGCATGGGGAAAAGCTATTTCATGATATAAAAGCCACAAAAATGATTGCAAATAATCAGACCGCTCAGAACAACGTTTTTGGACACCCTTTCACGGATCCCAGGGGTCATAATTTGCCCTTTGACTTTTCCAAGGTCATCCAAGGTCACCAGAGGTCAAAAACAGTATTTTGACAATAACTTTTGACCTAATTGAGCTAGAGCGGGGAAACAAACACCATCGTGTTTGTCTTGTCACTGGCTTTCATTTGATATACGGCAAGGTCACTTTTTGACCTTTCGTGACCTCAGGTCATATTAGGTCACGAGGTGACCTCTGGCGGTCAAACCACTGGCGGGAGGTCTTTACGTTCCACATAGCGGAAAAAGTACTGGCAATTTGCTATCAAATGTACTTTACCAGGCCTCAATAGCTCTAATGACCTAAGAGTTATGCCCAGTTTACTTAATCATTGCACATTTGAGTGAAAATAGCCGATCTTGACCTAATTTGACCTCTGGAGGTCAAACCATTTACCTGAGCACTAAAACATGCGAAGTAATTTCTTACTGAATTCACGCGAGCTTTCTATTGCACTTTGCAGATTTGCGCTAACGCCCATATTTTCGGAGATAGAGGGGGGGCCATCGATGCCCCCCCCGGTGGGGCGAAGGTGGCGCCGGACCCCCGGTGGGGCGCGGGTTAAAGAAGCAAATGACGGCTCTGGTGACAGCCAACACGATGCTTTTATTTTGCTTCTCTAAACCAATTATATAAAAAAATTGAAGCGTACATAACTGAAAAATCGGCCATTTTAACACGCGCACTGGAAGGGGGCCTCGGAGGCCCTCCCTACCTGTTTTTCCGAGGTGGCCGGAGAACCGCTTGTAGCCAAAACACGAAACGTGGCCACATTTAACAGAATTTAATAGCGCGTCGATTGGCGAAGACTTTTTGAAAATTGGCCGAAAATTTTTGACTTATAGGCTTTCAAAATCAGACCTGCATTTTGAGATCGCCGTAAACGCGCGGTCGGACCAGTTAGCTTGCATTGAAGACCGAGTGGTGACGTCATAACGTCATATAAGCGGGACTATATGTCAAGGTCACTTCACATGAAAGTCAAGGTCAAGGTCAAAGGTCACAGGTCAAGGTCATATCTGCACTTTCAAGGTCACTGACCACTGTGCGTCCGGCGAAATGACGTTACCCCGTCTGACATATATTATGCTATGACGTCATCGGTAGGGTACCCCAATACAAAGGTCAAGGTCAAAGGTCAAGGTCAAATGTCATTGGGAAAGGTCAATCCTCATTTCCCGCCAAATAGTGGCTACAGTTTTAGTCAAAGTGTAAATAATAAGTAGTATACCATATGGTGACCTTAAAGGTCAATGACCTTGAATGACCTTGACCCAAAAGTTGTGGGGAAGCCTCTTTGAGACCTCTTCTCTATGAACCTTGTCCGCCTTTAGCTTATTCCCGCCATTTTCCTGCATAATCACAGCATTTACCAATCGATCCCAGCATGGCCAATATTTGACCTTTACGACCTCATTTGACCTTGAAGATATTAACCTAGGTCAATAAAAATTGGTCATCATGTAGATCACCATAGCCCCCACCCACCTACCAAGTGGCGTTTTTCTAACCCTCTTAGTTTCTGAGATCTTAGGGGGGCCTACCAGGCCCCCTCCAGTGCGCGTTAGTGCCAGACCCCCCTCCAGTGCGGGTGTTAAGACAAATTCCAATTTTCGAATCAAATTCGCCACCCCTAGAAGTTTTCAGATTTCGAAAATTTTGGTTTCATTGAACTCAGCAGGTCTGAATATACGGGATTAGACATACCCACCTACAATTTTCAAAAGTCGGTACAAAATGGGGTACCCTAATGGTTATGCAAACTGGGCATAACTCTTATGCCATTAGAGCTATTGAGATATGGTAAAAAATATATATAATATATATAAATATATGCTATTTGAAACCGTACACGTTTACCGCAGACCTGGGAGATGCCGGAGAGATCATCAAGAGCGGGGCGGGCAGCAGCGAGCGGCGACTAACGGCACGGAAGACCTCGGTGACGGCGGGCACAGCGGAATCGGGGCCAGCGGCTAACTTGTTGTGTGTAGGTATGTATGTATGTACATACCAGTGGCGTAGCCAAGGGGGGTCCTTGGGGTCCGCGGACCCCCCTTGGGCTGACCTTATGTACTGGAAAACACGAGCATTGGTCTCGGGGGCCCCCTGAGCCTGGTCTCAGGGGGCCCTCCGTGCTCTATCTCAGCCCCCCTCCCCGAGGTTGGTCTCAAGGGACCTCCGAGCTTGGTCTCGGGGGCCCCCCTGAGCTTGGTCTCAGGGGGCCCTCTGAGCTCGATCTCAGGCCCCCCCGAGGTTGGTCTCAGGGGACCTCCGAGCTTAGTGTCAGGGACCCCCAAGCTTGGTCTTACGGGTCCTGTGAGCTTAGTCTCAGGGGCCCCCGAGTTTGGTCTCAGGGGTCCCCCGAACTTGGTCTCAGGGGCCCCCGAGCTTGGTCTTAAGGGACCTCCCGAGCTTGGTCTCAGGGGCCCCGAGCTTGGTCTCACGGGCTTTCCGAGCTCGGTCTCAGAGGCCCGAGCTTTGTCTCAGGGCCCGCCGAGCTTGGTTTCAAGGGACCTCGAACTTGGTCTCAGAGGCCCCCGAGCTTGAGTCTCACGGGCCTCCTGAGTTTGGTCTCAGGGGCCCCTAGCTTGGTCTCAGGGGCCCTAGCTTGGTCTCAGGGGCCCGAGCTTGGTCTCAAGGGACCTCCGGACTTGGTCTCAGGGTCCCCTAGCTTGGTCCCAGGGACCTCGAGCCTAGTCTCAGGGTTTTTCTATCTTGGTCTCAGGGGCCCCGAGATTGGTCTCAAGGGAAATCGAACTCGTCTCAGGGGCCTCAAGCTGGTCTGAGGGCCCTCCGAGCTTGGTCTCAGGGGCCCTGAGCTTGGTGTTAGGGGCCCCCGAGCTTTAAACTCACGGGCCTTTTGATCTTGGTCTCAGGGTCCCTTAGCTTGGTCTTAGGGACCCCGAGCTTAGTCTCAGGGACCTTCTCTCTTGGTTTCAGGGGCCCTCCGAGTTTGGTACCAGGGGACCCCCGAGCTTGGTCTCCGGCCCCCGAGCTTGGTCTCAGAAGGCTCCTCGAGCTTGGTCTCAGGTCCCCCGAGCTTGGTCTCAGGTCCCCCCAAGCTTGGCAGCAAGGGGCCCGAGCTTGGTCTCACGGGCCTTCCGAGCTTGGCCTCGGGGGCCCGGGCTTGGTCTCACGGGCCTTTCGATCTTGGTCTTAGGGAGCCCCAGAGCTAGTCTCAGGGATCCCCGAGAATTGGTATCGATGGCTCCGGAGCAGCGAACATTGATCTCGGGAAGTGGGGGGGGGCAATATTGATCTCGGGGTGTCCCCTGACTATCGATATTGAGAGGACTTATGAGCGAGTCACGAGAATTGGCCCCATGGGACCCAGAGTTTGGTCTCAGGGGCCCAGGCTTGGGCCCCGGAGCATTGGTATCGAGGGGCTCCAGAGTACTGAGCATTAGTCTCGGGGGGGGGCGCTCCGAATGTTGATCTGGGGGTCCCCCGAACATCAGTGTCGAGTTACTCCTGAGAAAAGCGCAAGCATGAGGGTGCCCCCGAACCTGATCTAAGTGGAACCCCGAGCTTGGTCTTAGGAGCCCCGCGCATCAGTATCCAGGGGCTTCGGAATATTGGTATCGGGGGAAGCAAGGATTTCAGGAGCCTCCAAATGCTGATCTCGGCGGGCTCCCAAATGTGTGGATGCAGTAGCGTAGCTGAGAGGTTCTAGGAGTCCGAGGACCCCCTTTGGGCCAATCTGTACTACTGCAAAGCATTCTCTGATCACGGGACCCCCGGAATTAGTCTCGGAAGCCCCTGAAGATTCGTTCTCAGGGCGTCCCGAGTCGGCCTCAGGGCTCCGCCCTGAGGGTCAGTCTCAAGACCCCCCGAAAGTAGATTTCAAGGGGTCCCTGAGATTTAGTTTTAGGGGATCCCGAAAGTCGGTCTCAGGGGCCCCCAGAGTCGGTCTCAGGGGGCCGAGCTCGTCCCAGGGTCCTCCAGAGAGTGGTTCTCAGGGTCCCGCGACAGTCTATTTAAGGGGGCTCCATGAGAGTCAGTCTCAGAGAACCCCAAGAATCGGTCAAGGGGACCCCGAGGGTCAGTCTTAGAGGACCCTCGATATTCGGTCCCATAGTCTTACGGGCGTCTTTCTCAAGAGTCAATATTTACTTTCAGGTGGCCCCGAGAGTTAATCTGGGGGTCCGAGAGTTAGTCTCATTTGATCCGCAGAGGCTCTTGGAGGCCTCCGAGGGGTAATCTTGGGAACCCTCGAGATTTAGCCTGAGGCTATGCTCCCCCCTAGTTGTTGCATAAGGGGCCCCGAGAGTCAATCTCAGGGAGCACCTAAAAGTTAGCCTCAGAGTGCTCCCGGTAGCTTGTCTCCGGTTCGTCCAAGAGCTAATTTTGGGCCTTTGAGAGTAATTCCCAGAGGCGCTCCAGAATTTTGGTCTCACGGGCCCCGAGTTAGCTTTAGGCCTCTGAGGGTTAATCTGGGCTTTCGAGAGGCAGTCTCAGGAGTGCCGTGCCAAATGCTTAGTCTCAGGGGTGCTTCCACGCCTCCCTCCTCGAGTTATTTTCAGGGGACCTTTAGTTCAGTAAGGAGGCGGGTAGAGATAAATTAGTCTCACGAGGCCTCCCAGGAGTTAGTCTCAGGGGTCATCAAGCACCCAGGTATCCCAAAAGCTAGTCTCAGCGAGCATTTCTCCCCTTCCTCAAAGTTATCCTCAGGGCCCCACGGGAGTAAGTCTAGGGGTCCCAGTAGGTAGTCTCACGGTACCCCAAATTCTGGCTTTGGGGACGTAGTCGATTGCGGGAAAAGTGTTGTTTGGGGTCCCAGATACTGGTTTCGGCGCCATGTCAAGTGCTAGGCCCCTGGAGATCTTTGCTCGACCCATGGGTCAGGGGCGGGGGCGGTGGGTGATGGTCATGGATGGCTTAACACTGGCAAACAATACAAGCCCTGTACAAAGCCTATCAGAGACCTAAAGTCCACGGAGTACTCACCTCCCCAAGCCCCGGATATCAACCAATGGCTAGGGGGAGTAAGTGAGCGATTTCATCAGTAGGACCGTCCATGGAATAGGTTTTATATAGCATCTCGTGGACACTCATATATCCTTTTAATGAGCGTCCTTTTTCCTTTCCATTTCCTTTAGATTATAACAATCCAGAGATATCGCTTGAATCCTAGGCGCAAAGAAGATTTTCGAAAATCATATGCCCGGAAAATGTTTCTATTCCCATTCGTACCAAAAATACAAATTGGAACATGTGGATCAGGCACCATTACTGAAGGAAAGGCAAAAATTAATCAATTTTAGCATCCATAGTACCAAATCGAACAGGAATTGGAACTTCAGCGATTTTCAATATTAGCTTAGTTCCAATAACTGCCGTCCTAAACATTCTGAAATAAACAACTTCCGAATATTTTGGTAGGAAACCAGACAAAAAGGCAATGACACACATTGATGAACATAATCCCAAAGAAAAATAGGTATGAAGGGCTTAAAATAACAATGACAGAGTTATCCAAGGCGATAGTTATCCAGGCACCTATTGTTTGGTAATTTTCTCATTTACAACATAGCAAGGGTAAGGAAGTAACTGTGGTGAATTCATCAGGATCTTTCCGCGGAATAGACGTTATACGACGTCCGGAACACACCACCATCCACCATATCCCTTGTATTCTTATTTATTTTTCCATTTCTTTGGAAATTTTCTGATTAAAGAGTTCATGAATTCGACACCCGAAAGAATTGGTAATCATTTCCCGTAGAAGACCATTTCTTCGTACTAAAAACGACTGACCTTCAATAACGTCATGCCTTCACTAGAGTGAATGAGGTAAAGTCAGGTTTACCATCATGCCGCAGCAACATTTGATTTCCAATGTGCCACAAAACGGTTATTATAGCCACGCTGTCATATAGGTACGGGCTAGCCTTAATATTTGGTGACCTAAATTTACCAGCACTTGGTCGGATCGAGAAAAATTAAACTATAAACAAAATAAAAACAAACACTTCAAAAGGAATAAAAAATTTCCGTCGTGTAAATGTTATAATGCCAAAATATTATACGACACATATAGGAGATGGGCCCCGACTACTAAGGGGCCCCCCGGCCTGGGGGGGCCCCCGACGGTAGTTGGACCCCCCTTGGCCGAATCCTGGCTACGCCACTGGTACATACATACATCGTACGGCGTCAGAGGCCATGACCGCCGGGTGCACGCGGCGAGGGCTATGACGGCAGTGAATGCCTAGGCGCATCTGAGCCGGCCAAGGCCATACGAGTCGGCTGCGTAGGCTGGGCCGCATATCTGTATTTTGCTGTCGCGTTATAACGCATTTTTTCACGCACGAGTTTAATTGAACGATCGTGTTTTTATCGGCGCTTACGCTTTTACGCTCGTGTTTGCGGTCGGCGCTACTGTTTGTACGCTCGTGTTCAATATCGGCGCGCTTTTTCGTCTTTTTACGCTCGCTGTTAATAAAGTTCTCCAGATTAATGATGAAATCTGCTAAAGCCACCGTAGGTGATCCGAGGGACGGAGAGAGTGATGAGAGCGGAAATGAGGGTAATGACTTCCTCCATCGAGAAGAACCCCAAATCTCACAACTTCGGAAATCATCGCGTGGAAGGTGTCTACGGGACCAGGAACATGGCCGACATGGCCAAAATGACACCTGTAGTACAATCTTCACCACCAGCCTGCGCCTAATTATTTTGTTGAGGGTCTTCTATCACGGAGATCATTAAAATATATAGATGCAGCAAATGAGCTAAAAATAATACAGCATCAGTTTCAACTCAGGGGTAGACCAAAACCTATTAACCCGCGCCCCACCGTGTGTTCGGCGCCACCTTCGCCCCACCGGGGACTATCGATGGCCCCCTCTAATCCGAAAATAGTGGGGTTAGTGCAAATATGCAAAATGCATTAGAAAGCTCGCATGAATTCAGCACGAAAATATTTTACATGTTTAAGCACTCATGTCAAAGGTATGACCTCCAGAGATCAAGCTAGGTCACGATAGGCTATTTTCACTAAAATATGCAATGCTTAAGAAAACTGGGCATACCTGTTATGCCATTAGAGCTATTGAGATCTAGTAAAGTAAATGTGATGAAAAAATGTCAAACCTTTTTCCGCTATGTGAAACATAATGACCTTTCGCCAGTGATTTGACCTCAAGAGGTCACCTCGTGACCTAATATGACCTGAGGTCTCAAAAGGCCAGAAGTGACCTTACCGTAAATCAAATGAAAGCCAGGTACAAGAAATACACGATGATGTTTGATTCAGGGCTCCAGCTTAATTCGGTCAAAAGTTATTGTCAAAATAGGTACTGTTGTTGAACCCTGGTGAGTTTGGATGACCTCGAAGAGGTCAAATGGAAAATATTCCGCCTGGGATCCGTGAAAGGATGTCCGAGAACGTTTTTCTGAACAAGCTGAGCATTTTCAATCGTTTTTTGTGACTTTTAGATCATAAGACAGCTGTTTCCCATGCTTTTTCAATGGAGAGGTTACCTCGTAACCTGACCTCAGATCACGAAATCTAAAAATCCGGATATACATCTTATAGACGCTGGAAGGGTCATGAAGTGTAGGAAGTTTCAAATCGATCGACTAAGAAATGTACCTAGCTCTTATAGATCTCAAAAGTTGAAGTGAGGTGACCTTGGTTGCCTGGTGACCTGGCTTTGGGTGACCCACGGTAAAACATTTCAGGGATGGTGGGCAAATGATGGGATGAGAGATAGAGCCATCAATTGTGGTTCTGCGTCTCGTCGTTTTTCTGCTGTCCCGAAAAAACCTTAGGGAGGCCATCGATGGCCCCCGGTGGGGCCAGGGTTAATCAATACGGGTTTGGGGGAATCGCGAAACTGTAGGTACTTCTGCGAATCACGTAAGCCCGTGAGCCTCAGATTGTACCTCTTTTCAGAGAAGCACCTTGGTACATCGTAATGAGCCTCAGTGGGGGCTTGGTGAGCTTTCGGGGCTAAAAGCACGGGATAGGCGTGTATATAAAGCGCAGGCAGGCAGGCAGGTATTGTGGCCTGTAGATGGCTGATTATTTTGAGTATTTTACATCACATGGGGATCAAACATTGAGAATAAATTTTCCAGCTGCTGACTATCCGTTCCAACCCACAGAGTTATCGGTGTCATTTATAAAATCTTAAGGCCGGTGACCAACGCGCAAGTGTGGGAATGGGGGAGAGGGCGTTGCCACAAAGTTGCGATTATAATTGAAAGGGATAGGTGGGCTTGACAGCTAAGGACATCTTCGCGAACAAAATGAGCAGAGCCATTTGCACAATTGCAGTTACGTTACAGCGAAGCGATCCGGGGACAAGCCATCGCGAAGCAGTGGAAGTCTGCGAGCAAGGCAAGCAGACCCGAGTCTCGAGGACGTCGGGCCAGGGAACGGAAGCCGTTACCAATCTGCACCCGCACGGTTCACGTGACCCAGTGAAATTGTTGACTGGTAGATGGGTATGGGTTGGGTTGGGTTCTCGCAAGATTGAGGGTCTTGCATCGAGAAGATAATCTCGCCTTTTGCGAACTTATCACTTGGAAGGTGTCTACAGGACCAAGAGCATGGCCGAGATGACCAAAATACCACCTGGCGTAAATAGTCACCTCCAAGTGACCGTGTCTGCACCTTATTGTTTCGATGAGGCCATCAATCCCGGAGATCGTGGAAAAAAGATTACACCTGCCGTGGCACCATTGTGACCAAGAGAAAATACCTTCATCATATTTTGATTATGGCTGTAAGGAAAGTACAGCGGATAAGCAAAAATATTGCTATTTATCTATAAAATAATTAATTTAGCCGGAAGAGAAATTACATTTCCTATTTGTCATACACTGTCCGTTATTGCTTCTCATGTTTTCCTTTAGCACAAGGGAGCAGGCATTGATACAAAATGTAAGCATTAACCCGCGCCCACCGGGGGTCCAGCGCCACCTTCGCCCCACTGGGGGCCCATCGATGCCCCCTCTTTAACTCCGAAAATATGGGGACTAGCGAAAATCTGCAATGTGCATTAGAAAGCTCGCGTGAATTCAGTGAGAAACTGCTTTGCATGTTTAAGCGCTCAGGTGAATGGTCTGACCTCCAGAGGTCAAGTTAGGTAACAATAGGCTATTTTCACTGAAATATGCAATGCTTAAGCAAACTGGGCATAACAATTATGCAATTAGGGCTATTGAGATCTGGATAAGTACATTTGATAGGAAAATGCCAGACATTTTTCCGCTATGTGGAACGTAATGACCTCCGGCCAGTGGTTTGACCTCCAGAGGTCACCTCGTGACCTAATATGACCTGAGGTCACGAAAGGTCAGAAAGTGACCTTGCCATATAATAAATGAAAGCCAGTGACGAGACATACACGCTGATGTTTGATTCAGCGCTCTAGCTTAATGAGGTCAAAAGTTAGTCAAAGTACTGTTGTGAACCCTGGTGGCCTTGGATGACCTTGAAGAGGCCAAAGGGAAAATATTTCCCCCTGATATCCGTGAAATAACGTCCAAAAACGCTTTTCCAAGCACGCCGAGCATTTGAAATCATTTTTGTGACTTTTAGATCATAAGACAACCCTTCCCAATGCTTTTTCAATGGGAGAGGTCACCTCGTGACCTGACCACAGGTCACGAAATCGAAAAATCCCGAATGTACATCGTGTAGACCCTGGAGGGGTCATGAAGTGTAGGATGTTTCAAATTGATCGACTAAGAAATGCAGCTCGTATAGAGCTCAAAAGTTAAAGTAAAGTGACCTTGGTTGACCTCACCTGATGACCTGACCTTGGATGACAGGACAAAATTTTTTAGGAATGATGGAAAATGATGGGGTGAGAGATAGAGCTCTCAACCGCGGTGGTGCGTCTCGTCGTTTTTCGGCTATCCCGAAAAAACCTTAAGGGGCCATCGATGCCCCCCGGTGGGGCGAAGGTTAAAGGAAAGAACTCCCCGTTTTCCAAGATACTAGGATTAGAGCAGACGCCTATTGACGTTACGCCATGGTAGTTGAAACACATGCTACCTACAGAGGCTAAAGTGCACTCAGCATCGCAGTATGGACACAGGATATGCATTGCGGCACAGTTTCGTTGCAGGAAACGCATTGCGGTATAGTATAGTATGGCTAGAGGTAAGTGGGTAGCAAAGGGAAATGGATGTGCACAGGAGTTGATTAACACAAGGCTAAAAATGAAATAAAGGGGATCGTACTGCGTGCATCCGTTTATATCAAATTCATTATTGACAGGTTTACTACCCATTCACTGGTTCACTAGATCTAACCAAAGATTGGAAAGACCCGGTCAATTTATTTGGTAAACTTTGGTTAACATAATACCTATTAAATATCATGAATCATTAGCATTCGTTATAGACAAAAAAACTCAGCACATGACATCCTCACTTTTTTCTACCAACTACTTAAGTTTGTAACACATCCAACTGCTCCCCTAAACGGCGCTCTTACCCAATAAAGTCTCAACGTGCTCCTTCTCTCAACCAGCGAGAACAGTTCACCCCTACCCACCCCCCACCTCCTTGAGCTTTAAATCTGCGAGCGGCTCAAGAATCATATTGACAAAAAACCATATCGTTAAACAATATTGTGTAGGTGCTTTGGTCTTTCGTGTAGAACAGTTCTATTGTATTTGTTGAAAAATATCAATGCGCGCACCTCGACCTACACACAGCCCACAATGCTGCTGGTACAGAAGCTAAAATGAGTTCTACTCAGATAAGTTCACTCTGTTCCAACTTATGATATCTTAACCCGCGCCCCACCGGGGGGTCTAACGCCACCTTCGCCCCACCCGCGGCCATCGATGGCCCCCTCTAACTCCGAAAATATGGGGGTTAGCACAAACTACAAAGTGCATTAGAAGGCTCGCGTGAATTCAGTAAGAAATAACTTCACATGTTTAAGCGCTCAGGTCAATGGCTTGACCTCCAGAGGTCAAGTTAGGTCACGATAGGCCATTTTCATTCAAATATGCAATGCTTAAGAAAACTGGGCATAACTCTTATGCCATTAGAGCTATTGAAATCTGGTAAAGTACATTTGATAGCAAAATGCCAGACCTTTTTCCGCTATGCGGAACGTCATGACCTCCGGCTAGTGATTTGACCTCCAGAGGTCACCTCGTGACCTCATATGACCTGAGGTCGTCAAAGGTTAAAAAGCTACCTTATTGTATATCACATGAAAGCTAGTGATGAGACATACACGGTGGTGTTTGATTCAACGCTCTAGCTTAATTAGGTCAAAAGTTATTGCTAAAATACTGTTTTTCACCCCTGGTGACCTTTGATGACTTTGGAGAGCTCAAAGAGAGAATATGACCCCTGGGATCCGTAAAAGGTGTCCAAGATCGCTTGTCTGAACAAGCCGAGCATTTGCAATCGTTTTTGTGGCTTTTAGTTCATAAGACAGCTTTTTCCCATGCTTTTTTAATGAGAGAGTTCACCTCGTGACCTGACCTCAGATCCCAAAATCGAAAAATTTCGGATATACACCTTGTAGACCCTGGCAGGGCCATGAACTGTTGGAAGTTTCAAATCGATCAACTGAGAAACGTAGCTATTATAGAGCTCAAAAGTTGAAGTGAGGTGACCTTGGTTGACCTCACCTGGTGGCCTGACCTTGAGTGACCCGGGGTAAAAATTTCCAGAGATGGTGTGAAAATCATGAGGTGAGAGATAGCTTCCTCAACCGCGGTCCTGTATTTCGTTGTTTTTCTGCTATCCCGAAAAATCTTAGGGGGCATCGATTGCCCCACGTGGGGCGAGGGTTAAGCTTAAGTTTGCTTAAGATAGGTCATCGATATCAACACATCCAAAAGTTTTGCTGCAGGGAAAGTATTGCGGTACAGTTTCACCGCTGGAAACGCATTGCGTCATAGTATGGCTATAGGTAATATAGGCTATAAGCTATAGGCTGTAGACATATTCCAAAGGGTGGGTACCCGCCCCCTCGGGTTTTTCTGAGATAGCAGAAAAACGGCTGCGCGTAGAGCCACCGTACCTGGAATAAATTTTCTCTCATCACTTTTACATTTTTTTCTTCAAAATTTTAGGGTTAGGTCACCTCAGGTCAGGTCACCAGTACAGGTCATGTGACCTGACCTCAAAAAGTTTAAGATAGCATAAGCCGAGTGAACTTATCCAATTGAAACTCATATCACATAATGAACCCACCGAGTTATCTAAAAAATTTTCCGGTATTTTTGATATCGATGACCTAAGGTCAGTTACGAGCCATGACCTCCACATCAGAAATAAATGGGAAAAATGGTTTTAACTGAATAACTTCGCCACGGATGGTGATACAGCGTTTATCTTAACTGCATTATATTTGCCTTGTTTTGCGGTTCTAAAGGTTGTATTCTACCTAATCTGACCTTGAACTGACCTCAAATCAGGTCACATCCTTGATTTGACCTAGCAAGGCCATATTATATATAATTTCATTCTGCTTGCTGCGAGGATTCCAATGATATAAATTGTTTTGCTATATCCTTATTTGTTCAGATGAAATCACCGAAAACCTTCATTTACATGTTATCCCTATGACGGCATGTTTTGACCTCTAGTGACCATAAATGTGACCTGACAAAAATGGTTCAAATATTTTCGCTGGAAGAGT
The DNA here is from genome assembly GCA_034440635.1 of Lepas anatifera. Taxonomy (NCBI): domain Eukaryota; kingdom Metazoa; phylum Arthropoda; class Thecostraca; family Lepadidae; genus Lepas; species Lepas anatifera. Next base: position 1,721,082 of record JAOTON010001615.1, on the reverse strand, counting down.
GGATGGGCTACCCAACAGTTTTACCGTTTTTCGCTACCTAACTTGGTTCTCGAGATCTTAGAGAGGAGGGCGGGTACCCGCCCCCCGTCAAAGCGAAGGTGTCTCAGACCCCCGTCAATGCGCATGTTATACATCATTCACTTTGCCGTGACGAGAGAAAGCGAGATGTGCCTAAGTAATGATTCCAACTCAGCCCTGTCAGACGTTAGGTCCCCGAAACTCTTCTCTAATATGCCACAATTTTTTATCTGTTACCACCTCAATATTGACCTGAGCCAAAAAGTGACGCCCACCTCCCCTCAAACGTTGGTGGTGCCAACTGAAATTATTTCTCCACCATTCGATTATCGGCGCCCCTGCAATAGGATTTAGCACCCACCTGATATATTTTGCTGCTTAAAAGTGGCACCTGGCGGTCCAGATGGCGGTCTCGACCATTAGTCACCCACCCCATCTCCTCCCGATTGGAAATTCTGGATCCCCCATATGACAGTGATGAATAAAGAGATGCTAAAGTTATTGTTTTGATTTTGGGGCTCGAACCACTTGTCTCATGATTTAATTTTGTGGATTACGCAGATCCCCAGAGCCAACTGTCCTGCGATTTCGGGACTATTCTTGCGAAGTTTTTTTATAGTTTCCAGCCTTTTAAAGACCAGTTCTCCTCCAGCTGGCGATTGTCGTTGGTAAAAATCTTAGAACAAACAGTGCAAGCTTTCCCACCGTTTTTCCAGACAAAGCGTATTGTCATGATGCTATATTTGTCTCCATCAAATGACCTTTCAGGTCTGGTCTTAATTACAGGATGTAAAACAACATAAGACTTTGCAAAACATCAAAATCGCTGTCATGACCCCGCCTCGCAGGCTTTTCCTTGATTCACTGGAACAGCACTTTAGGCATCTCGCTACCAGCCCAGTAGGGCAGATGCGAAAAGCAGCCTCCGCACCATCGCTTTGCTGTACTCTTCAAGCATCCAGTTCAGCATCAGCCATCACAAGGCCTACAAGCTAGAGGAGACTTAATATCGGTAAGGTAAGCGGTTGCATGCTGCAATATGTGTGCGGTAAGTTATCTAAGATAGACAATCACATTCAAACACAGAGTAGACCAAAATACAACGAAGATACACACAGGGACATGTTGAGTGCAACACAAACGCCCAGACTTCAGGTTTATTATGAGATTTTACCGCCCAGGTCGCCATGTCCACTTTACTTCAGATGTGATTAATTGCACAACATCGTAAGCATGTGGGTAACATTAGCAATCACACTAGAATTTCTCAAATATCCGTCTAATATTTTGTATGCCTTGCAATACAAATTGTGCATGCATGCATGTTCGCTAAGATAAGCTTAAAGGGAATGTGGCACCTTCATAACGTGATTTTAACTGAGATAGCCAAATTGTAAAGTAAGTCGGAAAACCTGGTACTCAATATATCATTTGTCTTGGAACTCGAGATTTCCGTAGAAAAAAGCTAAGACCTACCTGAAATTTACCCCTCATGTACCCTTAGCAGCAGGCCACAGTTGTCATGGCTATTGGAATGACGACATATGCTGACGTCACGGTAAGTATCAGCCAAACAAAGCCCTTGAAGTGCATTGAACATGGTAGTGGTTGCCAGATCATGACGTCATCCACAGGCAGATATTTACTTCTTTCCCATTTTGAAAATCAAATTATTGAGCTTATTGTACATTTTTCAGAGAAATCTTGGACACTTCCATGATTTTCGGCTAAAAATACACCTAATTACACTAAATTCCAGGAATCGACCAGGTTGCCATATTCCCTTTAACACACTTGTCAATTAGATGGGACACATTTTGCGAATCACGTGATCGTATCAACACTACCCCTAACCCTACCTTCCATTGGTTACATTTCAAACGCATACAAATTAACCACAGCTTCGACTAGAACTATGGTCTGAAAGAGCTTACATCCTACTGGAGTTTTGAGGAAAACACCGATTTAACAAACCTGTCCCCTTCCTCGCCACTGGTAACTACTATATCATAACTCTGCCGGGTCACTGTCTGCTTTCTTTCGCACTGCTCACCTGGCAGGCTGGTAAATCCAGCACACCAGCCTCCAGCTCCGCTACCGTGTCTGGTAGATGTCTGTCTACCGTTTCAGGTAGAGTCCGCGCCGCGAGGCCAGCCAAAATGCAGGTACATCCAAAAACAACGGACGGCACAACCACGTCAATATCGTGCAGCAGATCCACAATAAAAGGCGACACCATGGCCCCGATCTGGGCGCAGACGGTGGCGAAGCCCAAGCCGATGGTGCGCACCGTGGTCGGCATGTGCTCCGGAGTGTAGGTATAGACCATGCTATAGGTGATTCCGAGCATCAACTTTCCGAAAAGACCCAAAGCAAGCCATGCAACTGGGTCTCGCTTAACTGTGAAGAATAACATAGCAATGCCGGCAAGAGTTAGGGTACCCACCATCACTGGACGTCGACCGCAACGGTTCAACAGACACGACGAGAAATGTGACGGCACTGTGACCAAACCCAAGAGACCACACGCTACGTAGGGACTGTAGCTCAACTTGGAAACGTCAAACTGTAGGCCATAGTAGCCTGCACCGATCGCAAACCAGCACAGCCCTGCCACCGTGGTCCATCTTCGAAGCGTGGCGGAACTAAAAAATGACCCTACGTTATCCCCTTGTCTGGCTGCCATCCCCACCCGTTCACACCGCCGCATGCTATCAAAGTGTCTCCGTAAGGTGTCCTCATTCGGACGCTCTCTCCCGTTCACTCGGGAGGCGGTGGCTAAAACAGAAATGGCCTCATCGTCTCGGCCTTGGAGAATAAGCCAGCGTGGCGATTCAGGTATCACCCACACGTTGAGAATGTATATAACCCAAGGAGCATTAAGAACTAATTGCAGCTGCCACCAGTTCCGGAAGCTATATGCCAATACTGAGAGCACCATCTGACCAAACGCATGTGGTAGCATCATTAGCTGACCAGCAGTCGCGCGCCAGTTTCTGTCGCTCAGCTCTACAACTAATACAGACCCCATATTCACGACTCCCACCCATCCCATTCCCAGGAGAACCCGCATCACAAAGTACGCCTCGTACGATTCTACCACGGTCGAAACCAGCGGGGCAGCTACGTAAAGAAAACACATGACAAGGTAGACACGACGCCTCCCGATGTGATCACCTAGCTGTCCCGCAACCAGAGAAGCGACCAGTCCACCGCCTTGAAGGGCCGATTGGAGGGCGGACAGCATCACCTTCCGGTGACACACCAGATTCCACTTGGAGACGACAGTTCCGGCGTCCTCTTCGCCGTCGCCGTCCGTGTCGATGTCGTACCGCCAGCGCTGGCACGGTACACTGGAGTTGCTGTAGCACTGCGGAACAGCTTCAGGGATCTCACGGAAGGTAACATTCTCTGGATAGCCATCGGCACAGCGGAAGTCGGGAGTGGCGCCGAGAAACATGAGGCCGAGGTAGGCGAATGAGGTGCTTAAGAACACCGTCGACATCCACAGGTAGAGGAGCAGTTGCCATCTGCCAGTACCACCCACTAGCTGTAGGACCTCATCAAAATGGGCTGCAGTATTCTTCTCAGAACCCATGCTGTCGATAGCATCAGACTTGGTAAGGCTCTGTGTTTCATCTGATATGTTGGATAAGTGATGAGCTGGGTTGGTAGTCAATCCAGCAATGTTCTTTGCGCTGCTCACTACATTTCTGCTCGTCTCAGCCTCAACTTTCTCGCTGCTCATGGTGGCCTTTATCGTTTAGTGCTGCAGTTGTACATGAGGAATGCTAGATTCAGAGATCAACGACTGTTCAATATTGCATGTTTCTCGCCCGTTCTTGATGGTCCTTGTGAGTTTATTCCTGTCAAATGGAGCATGTATTGTCAGCATTATGGTAAAAGTAAGAACAAATCAACATTTGAGACAGAGCGAAGCCGGTGTACTATTGGGTTTTTGGGCCCAAAAGATGAAACAATGCAAGAACAAAACACGTGGTTGAAGTACGGCATCTCATAAGTAAAAACGTGAACATTCATCTCTGAATATGAAAACCTGAGCTTTACATGTAATCGATAAGTAAACTTCGTTGCAGAATTACGATTAGCTCGGGAGGAGGGTAAAAGCTATGCCTCGAAACTACACTGCGGTATTTTAACGGCCTACAGTGCTACGGAACTCAAGCTGTAGCTACGACGCTAAATATATCGTACTGTGATATGTGGGGCTAACGCTTGGAAATCAAACACAGACACAGATAAGTAAAATAAGTAATAAACACACGATATGATAACGATGAACAGGGTGAGACTATCAAATTGAAACTCATCACATAAGAGGGCCACCGAGTACCACAACATATTTCTTATATATTTGAATTTCTCATGTCGATGACCTAGGGCATTGAAAACAGGAGATAACAGGATACAGGAACAGGAGGTATGTTATCTGTGCCTAGGGATTATGTAGATGTAGATGTAGATGTATATTGAGGTCTCCATAAGATATGGCTTTTCAGCCCTCAATTACAAGGACACAGCACACATAGGGAGCACACACTTTCGTAAACCACACAATACTTTACAGAACATGACCGTTGTAGATAATAATTTTAAAGAAATTCGCTAGTTAATTCTTAGCCTTTCCTCTTTCCTAAATGCCCACCATACATATACTTAGCTCTCTCTCATCCCACTGTTTCATGCTACTACCGCTCTGAAGCGAAAACTATGCTTGGCTTGCTCCGTTCGCACCCTTGGGAGTTCTAGCATATCACGGTCAGTCCCGCTTGTGCTCCGGCTAGAGATTTCGGAGCGACGCGAAACTGACTGCGACAGTGCACTTCCAGAGTCGTCGGAGAGCAGTCTTTTAATAAATTTTATGTCCCGTTTCTTTAGCAAATCGGGAAACGTCGGCCAGCCCAAGGATTGCAGGGCTGGGGTCACGTGCTCACGCCTGCTCAGTCCCTTTACGATGCGTGCGCCAAAACTTAAAACTTTCTGGATGCGATGTTTTTGAATGGCATTGCATCCTCCCCATACAGTCAAACAATACTGTATATGTGGGAACACAGGGGCATGAACAAGAAGTTTTCGGGTCTCTGGTGGGATTTTGCAGCTTAAGCGATATAATCTAATGAGGATGCCGTAACAGCGACGAGTTACTTGCGATACTTGTTTTTCCCAGGTCAGGGCTGAGTCAACGTAGACACCGAGGATCTTAGCATATGATGTGGGTTTGATGAGGGTGTTACCGAACTGAATAGTGAGGTTCGGGTCACACCTGTTCCGGTTCGACTTAACAACGAGAAGCTCAGTTTTGCTGGGGTTTACTTTGAGCCGATTCTGAGTAAACCAGTCGTGGGCTAGTCTAAGCGTACTTTCCACACGCAGTTTTAGGTGGCAGATGTTTGCCACAGTGTCTGAGTCTAGAAACTGTGCATCATCCGCGTACATGATGAGCTTGCCCGAAGACAAGTGAGATGCCAGGTCATTTGTGAAAATCCAAAACAACTTTGGTCCCAGGAGTGAACCTTGGATCACGCCGTGCGTCACTGGTAGTGACCCAGTTCTGCCTCTCTGGATCTTTTGAGCCCTATTTGATAGCCAGTCCTTGAACCAGTGTTTGTCTATGCCATACCACCCTAGCTTCTGGAGTAGGCGCGAGTGTTCCACGCTGTCAAACGCGCGTGATGTGTCAGCTGTTGAGAGGGTAGTGACGTGTCCTTGATCCATGCTGTCGGAGATGAAATTAACCGTTTCTAGCATTGCTGTTTCAGTTGAATGTCCCGATCTGAAACCGTGCTGGTTATCGCACAGTATGTGGTTTTTCTCGTGATAGGACGATAGTTGGAGACATACTACCTTCTCGCACAGTTTGCTAACCACAATAAGGATAGAAATTGGCCGGAAGTTCCCGGGAGCACTGCAGTCGCCTTTTTTGTAGAGTGGGATCACTCTACAAAAGGCCTCCTTCCACTGTGGAGGTACCTCGCCAGTACGCAGTGAACAATTGATGACGTTTTGAAGATGTGGACCAACAACTGCGACAGTTGATCTTAGCATCTGGATCGTAATGCCATCACTCCCACACGCACCTGAGCTGCCCATGCGTTTCAGTGCATTCCATAATTCGGGAAGGGTGACAGGTTGCACTCAGAAGGCGTCAGAGCAAACTCTTGGAGGTCTTGGTCTTAGCGTCACCCCTTGAGGCACAGCGGAAAGCGCTGCTGCGACATCCGCGCCAGCTTCGAGAAAATGATGGTTTAGTTTGTCTGCCCAATCACGGTTACTGAGATGGAGTGGCTCGGTCTTTGGCTCAGGTTTCTTAGATGCCAGGAAGTATTTTCTTATGTCTGTCCATGTTTTTGAGGAGTCACTTCGGATAGAGTTGGCGAAATACTCCGAGCTGGCCTTGAGCAGGGCCTTTTTGACGGCACTTCTGCATTCACGATAGGCTTGCAGTTTCTCTATGTCTCTACGGTCTCGGTCTCTCGCTTCCCTGGCTTGGTCCCGCCGAGTCATGCACTCCCTCAGCTGTTCGTTGTTGCTAAGCCAGGTCGCGGATGGATGCCTTAACCGTATGGTTTTAAGAGGCATGTGCTTGTCAATTTGGGGCTGCCATACTTCGTACCAGGCGTTCCATTTTTCAGTGACAGTTTCAGCCTGGTAAAGTTGGCTCCAGTCTGACTCAAGGAGGTCCAGACAGAGGGCGTCGTAGTTTACCCTCCTGGTGGGGAGGATGGTGATCGTCTCTGCCTGTCGGCGTACCCGTTTCATATCGATGTTAGCTGCAACTAGGTCGTGATGACTGATGTTGCACTCGATGACACGAGGGTCGTGAACTAGATCTGGTCTACTTGTAACAATATGATCGATTAGTGTTGATGTTGTATCTTAGGTTAGGTACAGATTGCATGAAAATGCATTGGAAATGCATGGGAATGCATGGGTAAAACGGTGTTTGAGCGAAAATTAACTATATCTGTAGATGCAGCTTAGGATACCTTACCATTCTCCAAATCGTAGCATCTTAGGCCCTTTCCCAGGCTCATGTTGCAGGTTTGGACCTGTGACCTATGAGAGGTCATCTGGGGCTACTTAAGCAGGTTTTCAGACCTGGGTCAATAGTTTTGTAGGATATGCTTTTAAGCTTTTATTTTGATACCACTAGGTTTTGATCGTTATTGCAAGTAGATTGATGAGCATATTGACTATGCTTGGTCAGATGGTGACCTTGACCTGACCTTAGGTCACTTCATTATGTTTTGATCTGGTAAAGTCATTTCGTTCATCACTCAATTTACCGTAAAGAGAGGAAGCAAATGGTGCCTAAAACCTTATCACGCGCATTGACGGGGGGCGGGTACCCGCCCCCCTCGGGTTTTTCGGAGATAGCAGAAAAACGGCGGCGCGTAGCGCCGCCGTACTTGGTATCCCTTTTCCCTCATCATTTTTACAACTTCTGTGAAAATTTTAAGGTTAGGTCATCTCAGGTCAGGTCACCAGTACAGGTCAAGTGACCCGACCTCAAAAAAAAGTTTAAGATAGCATAAGTCGGAGCAGGGTGAACTTATCCGATTGAAACTCATATCACATAATGGCCCCACCGAGTTCTCTAAAATATGTTCCGGTATTTTTGATATCGATGACCTAAGGTCAGGTACGAGGCATGACCTCTCCATTGGAAATACATGGGAAAAATGGTTTTTACGGAATAACTCAGTAACGGATGGTGATAGAGCATTTATTTTAGCTGCATTAGACTCGCCTGGGCTTTGCGGTTCTAATGATATGCATTTTATATAATTTGACCCTGACCTGACCTCAGGTCAGGTCAAATCCTTGATTTGACCTAGCAAGGTCAAATTATATATCATTCGACTCGGCTTGCTAAGAGGATTCATATAGTTCAAGTCGTTTTGCTCTATCTTTACTTGTTCAGATTTAATGGCCGAAAAACTGAATTTACATGTTATCCCTATGACGGGCATGTTTTGACCTCTCGTGACCTTAAATGTGACCTGACAAAAAAAATGGTTCAAATGTTTTCGATGGAGAAGTGGATGGGCCGCCCAACGCCGTTTACTGTTTTTCGCTACCTACCGTGGTTCTCGAGATCTTAGGGGGGCGGGCACCCGCCCCCGTCAATGCGAAGGTGGCTCAGACCCCCGTCAATGCGCGTGTTATTATAGCTAAACTCTGTCAGACGCTAGAAGCCATACACTCTTCTTTATACTGTCATCTTCTTTGCCCTGTCATGGCCTCATTATTGGCGTGAGCCAAAAGTTACTGATGTAGTTTCTCATTAACTTTTAAGAGCTACCCACCAGCGTTAGCGCTTTTCGCTACCACACACAGGAGTTGAGATCGAGGGGGTGTTTGGATCCCGCACCAGAGCGAAGGTGACTCGGAGGCCCGTGGGCGCCATATAACCTTCACTGTCGGTGGACCCTAAAACCCCAACTATGACAATCGGAGGCCCACCGGGGTGGATGTGAAAGGGTGGCAAGTCAGTGAGGTAGTGAAACTAGTAAGTTCACGGGACCTCTGTTACTTCCAAACAGTAAGGCACGGCGGAAACCGTGGGGTAAAAATTAAATGGGGGTAAATCTAGGAATGTTTCATGAGCATAATAACTGAGTCAAAAATGAACGGCCGAAAGCAGAAAATTCGGCCTCCAAGGTGAATATTGAAACTGGCTGCTTGATAAAAGCTGTAGGATTATTTGTTGAAAGTCACACCTTAGTCACCTCAAACGGTTTACTTGGAAACAATCATTGGCACTAAGTAGTGCGCACGTGGAAAGTTCACGGTGGGGCGGAGTGGGGGAGCGATCGATACTGCATAAATACTGCTGAAACAGAGCTTCAGTATACGAGGCCGCGGCGGTGATAGAGTACACCGGTTCATTAATTTGACAATAGAGTGTTGGAGCAAGAAGGCATGTTTGCGCAGGTATAGGTGTCAATAATACCGCACATGAGGTCGTCACACAGTCACGTGGGGGGCCATAAACATAACGTCAGAGCCACGTGACGAAATCCATGGAGCGAAGCGGATTGAGATTTCTCAAGAGTCTCTATTCTGGCCGCTTGGCGGTTCTTACAGATGATGCCAGGGCTCTACAATTGTGTGGGGTGATAGCCCTTTTACGCCAGACGCCCAAACTAAGACCTCCGAATCTAAATTCAAAATAGCTTTTGAGAAATTTTGGAACAAATGTTTTCAATTTTGCATTTTTATCATTTTTATTTCTTAAGCGACGAATTTGAAATTTTGCTCCTTTGGAATAAGCAACAGGGGCCACCTAAAAATTCAAACTGGTCCAACAATATCTATTACGCCAAAACGGTGTATTTGTGATACAAGCAAAGAAGCTATTGAAATTTGACAGCTGATTTATAAGCTCAAAATGTCAGAAGTCACGCTTCAGCTAGTTTAAAGACAGCCACCTGGAGGCAGCTAGGTCAATTTGATTGTGATTAGACATAGTTTCCAATGAAAAACGTCAAATTCTGACCTAATTTTTACCATTCTGCCGGAGGACTACATTTCTACTCTTTTCATTCAAATATTAATATCTCGCGATATAACACGCGCGTTGACGGGGGCGGGTACCCGCCCCCTCGGGTTTTCGGAGACAGCAGAAAAACGGCGGCGCGCAGCGCCGTACTTGGTATACCTCTTCCCTCATCATTTTGCAGCTTCTGTGAAAATTTTAAGGATAGGTCATCTCAGGTCAGGTCACCAGTACAGGTCAAGTGACCCGACCTCAAAAAAAGTTTAAGATAGCATAAGTCGGAGCAGGGTTAAGTTATGCAATTGAAACTCATATCACATAATGGGCTCACCGAGTTCTCTAAAATATGTTCCGGTATTTTTGATATCGATGACCTAAGGTCAGGTACGAAGCATGACCTCTCCGTTGGTAATACATGGGAAATATGGTTTTTACTGAATAACTCAGTAACAGATGGTGATAGAGCGTTTATTTTAGCTTCATTAGACTCGCCTTGGCTTTGCAGTTCTAATGATATGCATCTTGATTATTTTGACCCTGACCTGACCTCAGGTCAGGTCAAATCTTTGATTTGACCTAGCAAGGTCAAATCATATATCATTCGATTCGGCTTGCTGCGAGGATTCATACAGTTCAAGTCGTTCTGCTCTATCTTTACTTGTTCAGATGTAATAGCTGAAAAACTTAATTTACATGTTATCCCTATGACGGCATGTGACGGCATGTTTTTGACCTCTGGTGACCTTAAATGTGACCTGACAAAAAATGGTTCAAATATTTTCGATGGAGAAGCGGATGGGCTACCCAACGCCGTTTACCGTTTTTGCTATCTACCGTGGTTCTCGAGATCTTAGGGGGCGGGTACCCGCCCCCTCGTCAATCATAAGGTGGCTCAGACCCCCGTCAATGCGCGTGTTAATGCGCCGACTTGAATTTTCATTTCAGATAGTGAAAAAAATTGCTTCTGCCTGATAGTATTTGGAGATGGATATCGTGATATTGAAATTCATTGTTTTACCTATATGTATAAATATAATTTTAGTAGAAAACATTTTATTTGTGGCTTCTCAGTGCCGAGCACATGTCACTCACAAGCTCAGAATTGACATGACTGAATAGGAAAGTTAATTGCAGTCACTTCACTCATTTACACTCTCCACTTATCTTCATCAGCTTTCGAGTAATTAGTCTGAAAATGTATTACAAGGTGCTAAATTTATCGGACCATCTTTGATTCTCACCATGGTATCAAGTCCTTAAAATAAATGGAAGTGGATGAAATTGGCATGAAGCTAGCTTACGGCCCTGGGTTGCCGATACAAGTAATTTCAGGCCAACATAATGTTTGGTTCGTCTTCTAGAAACAGCTTTATACCGTGCCTTTTCTATGCGAACACAACACCCGGCGCCACGCCACGGCGCTATCCTCGGTTGAGTGATACCGTCCAGTGACCTGACGGGTCACAGCTGTAGGGCTAGTGTGAGGGTGCGGAATGTGGCGCACTGGTATAGTGGTTAGATCCCCTGTCTCTTGATCAGGGATGCCGGGTTTGAATTCGGGAGTGACCGCGTGCTCTTTATTAGTTATTTCAAAGAAAATAATGATAACACTGACCTGCAGGCTTATGAAGAGATACATTGCGAAGGAAATATGGTTTGCTTTCAGCACATTGTCATGCGGCTCTCCTGCGCCGGTAGAGCGTTAGCCCAGGTCGCAGACCGGGGTTCTGTTTGGCTAGAACTTAATGCACGCACATACATGTACAGTAATGAGAGGGCAATAGCCTGCAAAAGCGTCCACCGGAATATTGGTCCATCCCTACACCGCTCCACTGGCCCGTGCAGCTGACCAGGAGAGTTATCAGCATCTATAACATTTACGCCATGCACGGGGTTCTCGGGATCGAACTGGGAGCGATGTCTTGCTGCAGCCTGCAACGCTTCAGCGGGCGAAGCAGAGCGGTTCACGGCGGGGGCGTAACCAGGATTTCGCTCAGGGGGAGGGGGCGGCGCAACGAAAAGGGCCCCTGCGGCAGCGCCAAAGGGGCCCTGATGGGTAAAAAGGGCCTTTCTTATTACAGAATAGAGTGCTGCAGAGGGATTAAGAGGGCCATGTTTGGTAGGAAATTTCAAATTTGGCCACAGAGCATAGTGCGGGCGAGCCGCGCTTCGTGCAGCCGTGTCCTCAGGGGATCCTTCGGGCCCTCAGGGGGGACGGCTGTCCCTGCCACCCCCCTTGGCTACGCCCCTGGTTCACGGTTTGCCTATGCGGCGCAGATGGGTACGCCCTCCAGCGTGAATGGATTCTAGCCAGCCGAGCCCACGTGTGCTGTGAACCCGGGGCACTGACTGTGAGGCGCTGTTCAGCCGACCCGGCCACTGCCTGTATTGATTTTGCGGTGGTGGCTGGACCTGGACGCTGCTGCCTATCCTGCGGGGAGCGATATCTGGTCTGTGTCTGTGGCCAGATACGCAGCGGCGGGTTGCCGGGGACTGAAGCCGCTGTTACTGCCGCTGATTACACTGGTCAACAAAATGTAACCTTTTTCATGTATCCAATACAGAATAGTCTGTTTCTGAGGCTATTTGTAACGCAGAACACGAATCTGGCAGCAGAAATGCCGTATCAGATCAGAATTTTGAGATCCAATATGTTTATGTGAAACAAGCAAAATTCCAATTCATTCGAATTCGAGAACTGCACTGATATAATGCATTTATTACATAAGGTGTGTGAGCTTATTACTGGTCTACCAAACTGATGGGAATCAAAATTGGAGTTCGCAAGTCAAATAGCGTTCGTTTAGTATTTAGGTCAACGCCAGGACAGAACTTTTTTATGAATCGCGGCACCCCCTGACCATTTCTATTTCAATCAGCACCGCCCCCCCTGACAAGTCGATGACGTCTCTAAAATGTCGCTTCCCACCACCTCCCCCAGGACGCAGGATATCGGCGCCCCCACGATGAGATTCGGCACCCACTGGATAAGATCACCGCCCAAGTGGCGCCGCCTGTTTCGGGTGGCGCCCCCCAACCATGTGCCCCTCCCCCGACCGACATCCAGGATCTGCACTATGTCACGGCGTCCCGCACTGCACGAGCACTGTTTTACCTGTTGAACACACATTACTGCCAATTGAATACTGTTTTTCTATTCTAAATACACCATTTTTTGTTGTAAGTTATTCAGTCGAGAGAGACAGGTAACACATATTTTTTCCAGACCACTCTACGCATGAATGGGTGGTATAATGGAGAATAAACAAGCTCACCATTTGAACTTCTCCCACAGGGAACGTCGCAGTATGCACTGGACACAGCCCTGTCCATCAAGGTGCCACAATCACGGACTTCTCTCCGTCACCTCGGTTGGAGCTGCACTAACCAACGAGGCCGGCCGCTAGGGGTCAGAACGGTGGCATCCAAATAGAAATAAACACCCGACGAGGCTCAGCATGCACTGCATATCGTGAAACTGCAGCTGTCCCCAACAAATGTCACAATCAGACTAGTTAGAAAAGAGGAATTTGGAGGTGCTATCGAAGGGTAATCACGGGCAAAGCTTGAAATAGGTATGAGGGTGCCATATGAAGGCATATATTTTATATTCGAATGCTTCTTTGTCCTTCAAAATGTGATTTTACAATGTCATGGATACATTTATTTCACGCATTTGATGTGCTCGCTGCCCCAGACGCCATTAACAATGCTGGCACGATCGGGTGTTTATTTCATTTTTCATCACCGTTGAAATCAGAAAGAACATCATCCCGGCGACCCATTCCACCTTTGGAAGTTTTCACGGCATGCACTCGCTCTGTAGGTATAGCACATTCAACAATCTGTAGGTACTAGGTACACACTCTGCAACCACCTGCGTCAAGCTAATATGTCAGCGCTCTGCTGGTCGTTTATTAAAGGGAATGGGCACCTTCTCAACGTGATTTTAACTGAGATAGCCAAGCTGTAAAGCAGGTCGGAAAACCGTACTCCATACTTCATTTAACTTGGAACTCGATATTTCCGTAGAAAAAGCTAAAACCTACCTGACACCAGCCCCCTCAGCCCCCGTCGCCGGCGGCCATTGTTGTGAGCTACTGGTGTGACGACATATGCTGACGTCACGATGAGCATCAGCCAATCGAAGCCCTTGAAGCGTTTCAAGTATGGTAGTGGTTGCCAGATCGTGACATCATCCACAGGCTGATATTTATTTCTTTCTCTAAAAGAGTATTTTTAAAAACAAAACATTGAGCTTATTGTACATTTTCAGAGAAATCATGAGTGGTTTCATTATTTTTGGCTAAAAGTACGGCTAATTTCACTAAATTCCAGGATTCGACCAAGGTGCCACATTCCCTTTAACAAGCCCTGTTGTGCACTCCGCTTCTTTTGAAATCCGCGCCCCTTGCTCTCGGCCGAAGGTGAGCCAAAGGTTGGTAAGTGTTAAACAAACAGTGCTCTCCCTGCGTCAGTTTAGCGTTTCGGCCCAGAGACGGATACGCAGGACGTAGCCTGTGGCGACTGCGCCCGCGCTAAAACTTGGCATCGGCCAGAATAGCTCAGGGCTAACGCATCCGTCTCTTGACTTAAGGATCTCGGGTTCAAACCCCGCGGCCCGCTGGGTGTGGGGTAGGATCCCACTTAACCGTAGCCATGACGCAGCGATTACTGCCAACCGCCCTGTGCAGCACGGTGGACATAAAAAACAGTAGTCAAAACCCTGGAATTCCTCCCCTATGTGCAGTAGGGGACCCTTTGGGCAACCTTTTTCTTTAATGTTTCGGGACCAGTCGGTTTCTGATGTTCTCGGACCCGCTGATTTCGAATTTGACTTTGAAATTTTGAATTTCGAATTTTTTCGGCCCGCCCCTGCGCCTTCAAGTTTTGAAAAACAGAGAAAATGCAGGTTTTTGCAGCCCCAAGCAGCAATTACTGAGAATAGCAAAATAAAATTTGATTCATCAGTTAGAACAGTTTCTTACCTACAGCTCTGCGCAAACTGCATGTTCATGGAGTTTCTTATGCCTAATTCATTGCGCCTCAACTATTGCGATTTTTTTGCATAAGGGTGGTATACTGTGCCGCACGGCACCCTACGGCGCGATGCTCTCCGGGCAGTCCAGGAAGCATGCTGACTTAAAAGATGGTACTTTTACATTATTTTTCGCATGAATTGAATGAGGATTGCCAGCTTACATGGTTTTCCAGCTCAAGATGTGACAGGGGCGGATGTAAGTCATTATATTTGGGGAGAAAAATAGCGAAAATAGTGAAGCATCCTTTATTTAGAAAGAAAATGAGGCAAATCGGCAAAGCTTGGCGACCGGCAGGTTTCGGTAGGTGGTGCCACTCTTGATTAGGGTATACCATGATATCAGCAGACTAGGCATTATGACAAAAACTGCAATAAACGGCATAACAACAAAACATTGCCAGAGTACATTTATTACTCGATGAATAAAGACGACAGCCTTCCACTGTCATGAGCTACAGGGACAAGGGCTGAACCCAAAGCAGAATCGACTGCGGGCACCACTCGCGTCTATTTTCCCTGACGACAGCGAAACGTATCTTGTTAAGCGCCTTGCCATCTTGGCGGTCAGCGCCGCACACGCTGGTAAATGACTAGCTTGTCAGTTTTAAGGCCCTCTATTGACTGAGTGTGGCACGGAATGCCTGTCCGGAGAGGTGACCCGGCTAAAGCACTGAGTTGGGTCTGTGTAAAGCTCTTCAGGAAGGGTGTTTCCACATTGGGTGCATAGCAGACCCTTTTTACGTTGCTGTGCAGCTCCATGTAGCTGGTCGCACACCGCTTGAGCTGCCCCGGCAGCACCTGGTAGCGCCGGACACAGGCACCATGCGCTTGGCCATTCAACGTTGGGCCTGTGCGCCAACCCGCCGCCGGCTGCTGGGAGGTACTGGAAGAGCACTGCCCGCTCTCAGAAGCGACGTGCTGCTCACTGCAGGAGGTGTTGGGTGTACGCGCAAGATAGGGACCGGCTTAATCTGCGCTGGTGTTAACCTCGCGCTGCCGGGACACGACGATCTTACTGACAGCTGCAGCTCTGATTTTCTGGTCGTCGTCACCCAGCATCGCCAAAATGATGCTTTCCGGATGCGCCATGAGAGCGTTCCTCGCCACGCTATCTTGCACAACTGTCAGTGCGTCACTGGGTATGTACTTTCGCTGCAGCTGCCCTCTACCAGGTGGTGGGCAGCGTGGACAGTGTCCCACTCGTGCTTGATGCAGACTGTCATTGGCGCGTAGACACAGACCAGGTACTGCACCAGTACCTGTATCTCAGGCGATGGCTCAGCCCTGGACATGTACAGACGCAGCAGGTGACTCTGGGCCGTGTACCACCGCGCCTGGTACAGTTTGCCGTGTGCCTTATGGGCGACAGCACTAGCATCCCCCGTCTCCCGTCTTTGCACAGAGGTACGCTAGCTTCAGGTCCCAGCTGAATAGGGCGAGAAATCTCTGGGGCAGTGAACTCGCTGCCAATCGCCAACTTCCCCAGAGTCAAGTGCGACTCAAGTCCCTATCTGGCGCGTCAAGTCAAGTCCCTATCTGGCGCGTACACCCAACACCTCCTGCAGTGAGCAGCACGTTGCTTCTGAGAGCGGGCAGTGCTCTCCCAGCACCTCCCAGCAGCCGGCGGACAGCTCCTCTGGTCGGCGCACAGGCCCAACGTTGAAGGGCTGAGCGCATGGTGCCTGTGTCCGGCGCTACCAGGTGCTGCCGGGGCAGCTCAAGCGGTGTGCGACCAGCTACATGGAGCTGCACAGCAACGTAAAAAGGGTGTGCCATGCACCCAATGTGGAGCCACCTTTCCTGAACGGCTTTACACAGACCCAACTCAGGGCTTTAGTCGCGTCACCTCTCCGGACAGGCCTTCCGTGCCACACTCAGTCAATAGAGGGCCTTAAAACTGACAAGCTAGTCAGTTACCAGCGTGTGCGGCGCTGACCGCCAAGATGGCAAGGCGCTTAACAAGATACGTTTCGCTGCCGTCAGGGAAAATATACGCGAGTGGTGCCCGGAGTCGATTCTGCTTTCGGTTCAGCCCTTGTCCCTGTAGCTCATGGCAGTGTAAGGCTGTCGTCTTTATTCATCGAGTAATAAAGGTACTCTGGCAATGTTTTGTTTTTATGCCTTTTAATGCAGTTTTTGTCACAATGCCTAATTTGCTGATATCGTGGTATCCCCTAATCAAGAGTGGCACTACCTACGGAAACCTGCCGGTCGCCAAGCTTTGCCGATTTGCCTCATTTTCTTTCTAAATAAAGGATGTTTCACTATTTTCACAAATTTTCTCCCGAAAAAATAATAGCTTACATCCGCCCCTGTCACCTCTTGAGCCAAAAAACCATGTGAACTGGCATTCCTCATTGAATTCATGCGAAAAATAATGTAAAAGTACCACATTTTAAGTCAGCATACTTCCTGGAATGCTCGGAGAGCAACGCACCGTCAGGTGCCGTGCGGCACAGTATACCACCGTTAGGCAAAAAATCGCAACATTTGAGGCGCAATAAATTAGGCATAAGAAACTCCATGAACATGCAGTTTGCGCAGAGCTGTAGGTAAGAAACTGTTCTAACTGATGAATTAAATTTTATTTTGCTATTATCAATGATTGCTGTTTGGGGCTGCAAAAACCTGCATTTTCTCTGTTTTTCAAAAACCTGAAGGCGCAGGGGCGGGCTGAAAAAGTTCTAAATTCAAAATTTCAAGGTCAAATTCAAAATCAGCGGGCTCGAGAACATCAGAAACCCACTGGTCCCGAAACATTAAAGAAAAAGTTGCCCAAAGTGCCCCTAATGCATAAGTGTCGCCACCGGCAAAAAAGTGGGGGAAGGTCAGCCAAACTTCAACCTGATGCTGACAAAAAACTTCCACCATCAGGACCAAAAACTGTTCGAATTTGGGCTCCTCGTTGCCTTCCGCAGGGGCTGGATATAAGAATGTCCGGCTTTCTCTCATTTTGACTGAGATCAAGAATTTTTTGTCCAAAAAGTGGGAGGCCAGGCCCCCTGGCCCCCTTTTCCGACGCGTATGCCCTAATGTGCAGTAAATTGGGCAATGCCTAAGCCCCGATGTTGGCGTAGGTCTGAAGCACCGCAAAGTAAAAAGAGGATTTGGCACCCACAACCTAGGGTGAGACTATAAAATGGGACCAAGAGATGTCTCATTTTAAAGTCAATAGCATTTAATACATTACAGCCAAAACTGTTTTTCTCGGCACATTTTGTGCCGTATCTCAAGAACAGGACGTGATAGAGCAATATGAATACGTGTTTCAGGATTGTCTCTTCAATAGACATCCAATGTTGTATGATTTAACTTGATTCGGTTCACGGGAGCGCATATCATTCTGTTGACTTCAGGATACCAAGGATTTGACGTTGGTTTTAACGTTCAAATGCCTCTGGGGCCTAGACCAAGCTGTACCCAGTAAAGTTTCGTGAACTGGTTTTGTATTTCACATTTTCTGGCTTGTGTTCTAATTCTAAGTGAAATCGATTGCTCCCGATTTTGGTGATACGTTGGGTCCCATGTGAAAGTCAATGGCATTTAGTGCTTTATGACCAAAATTGATTTTTGGGCACAGTTTATGCACTATCGTAAGATCAGCATGAGGTACGACGTGAGATTTCAAATGATGTATGATTGAGGTGATTCTGAAAATCCCGAATATCAATCTGAATATCGGATATCGAACTCCTGCTATTTTCAAACATCACCGGTCAATGAAAATTGAATAATCAAGCTATGAATATCGCTGACGGCACTGTTAGGTAGGAATGTTACATTATCCAACATCTGAGTTTTTCACGCCTTCTAGGACCCTGCAAGTCCAGTGCCGCCAGCAAGCTCTCCAAGACTTAAGAAACAGCTGGGGCCTTATGACAAAAAACAGAACTTGAACCACCGCTTAGTTTGAACTCGGGTCATGGCGAACCTTACCAATCTCCGCGCAGAGAGAGCAAGGTGAATCCGGGGGGGGCGGAAGGCATGTGCCCCTCCCCGATCGACCTTCGGCGCCCCCTAAATTTTTTCCTCCCCAGGTTGCGGGATTTGGCGCCCCCCCCGATAGAATTTTGCGTCCACCCGATAGGTTTTGCGGTCCAAAAGAGGCGCCCCATGGTCCGAATAGTACTTCCCACCATGTGCCCTACCGGTCGGTAATCTTGGATCCGCCTATGTCTCAGAGATGTTGCAAACCGTCACGAATCTTCTAGATTACGATATGCCATAGATGAGTGTTGCGTTATTGATCTTAGAGATGCTTCTGAAGAAGATGAAAATATGTCGGATATCAGGTTAGTTAGCGTTTTCTATTAATAGATACCAGTGTACAATACCCTGGGAGAGCGTCTGTAAATATTAACACGCGCATTGACGGGGGGGTACCCGCCCCTCGGGTTTTTCGGAGATACAGAAAAACGGCGGTGCGTAGCGCCGCCGTACTTGGTATACCTTTTCCCTCATCATTTTTACAACTTCTGTGAAAATTTTAAGGTTAGGTCATTTCAGGTCAGGTCACCATTACAGGTCAAGTGACCCAACCTCAAAAAAGTTTAAGATAGCATAAGTCGGAGCAGGGTGAACTTATCCTATTGAAACTCATATCACATAATGGCCCCACCGAGTTCTCTAAAATATGTTCCGGTATTTTTGATATCGATGACCTAAGGTCAGGTACGAGGCATGACCTCTCCATTGGAAATACATGGGAAAAATGGTTTTTACGGAATAACTCAGTAACGGATGGTGATAGAGCATTTATTTTAGCTGTATTAGACTTGCCTGGGCTTTGCAGTTCTAATGATATGCATTTTATATAATTTAACCCTGACCTGACCTCAGGTCAGGTCAAATCCTTGATTTGACCTAGCAAGGTCAACTTATATATCATTCGATTCGGCTTGCTAAGAGGATTCATATGGTTTAACCCTCGCCCCACCGGGGGGCCATCGATGGCCCCCCTAAGGTTTTCCGGGATAGCAGAAAAACGACGAGGCGCAGCACCGCGGTTGAGGGCTCTACCTCTCACTGCATCATTTTCCCATCATCCCTGAAATTTTTACCCCGGGTCACCCAAGGTCAGGTCACCAGACGAGGTCAACCAAGGTCACCTCACTTCACCTTTAGAGCTCTGTAAGAGCTACATTTCAAAGTCGATCGATTTGAAACTTCCTACACTTCATGACCCCTCCAGGGTCTACAAGCTGTATATCCGGGATTTTTCGATTTCGTGCCCTGAGGTCAGGTCACGAGGCGACCTCTCCCATTAGAAAAGCATGGGAAAAGCTATTTCATGATATAAAAGCCACAAAAATGATTGCAAATACTCAGACTGCTCAGAACAACGTTTTTGGACACCCTTTCACGGATCTCAGGGGTCATACTTGCCCTTTGACTTTTCCAAGGTCATCCAAGGTCACCAGAGGTCAAAAACAGTATTTTGACAATAACTTTGACCTAATTGAGCTAGAGCGGTGAAACAAACACCATCGTGTTTGTCTTGTCACTGGCTTTCATTTGATATACGGCAAGGTCACTTTTGACCTTTCGTGACCTCAGGTCATATTAGGTCACGAGGTGACCTCTGGCGGTCAAGCCACTGGCGGGAGGTCTTTACGTTCCACATAGCGGAAAAAGTACTGGCAATTTGCTATCAAATGTACTTTACCAGGCCTCAATAGCTCTAATGACATAAGAGTTATGCCCAGTTGGCTTAATCATTGCATATTTGAGTGAAAATAGCCGATCTTGACCTAATTTGACCTCTGGAGGTCAAACCATTGACCTGAGCACCAAAACATGCGAAGTAATTTCTTACTGAATTCACGCGAGCTTTCTATTGCACTTTGCAGATTTGCGCTAACGCCCATATTTTCGGAGATAGAGGGGGCCATCGATGGCCCCCCGGTGGGGCGAAGGTGGCGCCGGACCCCGGTGGGGCGCGGGTTAAGTCGTTTTGCTCTATCTTTACTTGTTCAGATTTAATGGCCGAAAAACTGAATTTACATGTTATCCCTATGACGGGCATGTTTTGACCTCTCGTGACCTTAAATGTGACCTGACAAAAAAATGGCTCAAATGTTTTCGATGGAGAAGTGGATGGGCAGCCCAACGCCGTTTACCGTTTTTCGCTACCTACCGTGGTTCTCGAGATCTTAGGGGGCGGGTACCCGCCCCCCGTCAATGCGAGTGGCTCAGACCCCGTCAATGCGCGTGTTAATTTCAAAACAGTCTCAAAGTTGTTCACTGTTGTTTGCACATCCGGCTCATCCGATGTTCTTCTTCTGTGTGCCCGCGTCCCACCACCATCGACGGTCTCTGGACCTGTATCGATGAAACAATACACTAAGAACAAACATAAAACACAAATTACAAAAAAATTATCAAAAGCGTGTCATGCAGCAATTGCTGAAAATGTGACAAAATGGCAGTACCTGACAACATGTTCATCGCACAGTTGTCTCCAAACTGACTTCAGCGAGCCGTGATTCAAGGCTCCTGAGCCACTCACTGACTCCCAAGCCATCTATTTATAGAGCTGGCAAGCCCAATAAGGAGAACGACCCTGCCCATGGTTCGTTTTTGCTTGCTGTAGTCGAGCGATTTCGCATTCCCGAACGTCATGGTGCAGCGAGTCTGCGAATGAAGTTTTGGGCGTCTGACCTTTAGCAACATAGGCATATGTACGCCTTGAACATAAGAGGGAAGGAGAGAGGGGTATGAAGAATTCCGTTAGCTCATTTCTTTCTATTAAACGCTTATACATTTCAAATTAAAAATCTGAGCCTGGGGAGAATGTCCCAACCCCGCAGTCTCCCAAATTCTACACCTTTGGGTGGCGATTGCCTCGTGTGATATGTGTCAATGATCTTGTACTTAAATCAAAATAATCAACCAGCCGCCGAGAGCTAAGCCATGCGAGGTCAACAGGCACAGAATTGAGCAGCAGGAATAGCAGTGTGTCCTCTTCCTGGCTGGTCGGCCCAGTACGATGTATCAGGTGTCCTGTCCTGTCTGCATCGTTTTTCCTCGTTTATTCGGTCAATTTGACTCATATTTAGTTCAACCAGTGGGTCCTGAATGGTGGGTAATAATCCAATTCGTGGTCACTGGACTATTCTGTGAGAATAGGTTTAAATAGGTGCAACCAACGTATTGGTCATGAATTAACACTGCCTATTACATAACAGTGATTGACAGGTATTCACATCTGAGCCAACACATCAGATCAACGCGTTTCTATCGGAGTCTTGGTTAACATCTAATAGATAATCCCTCATCCGTTTGATGTTGACAAAGCCTCCGGTCGAAACGGCTTCATCTGCTGTGTTGGTTCAACTGTGACTACCTATTAATTTTATCGATCAGAATCAATATCAATGGACTGGATCAAGGAGTCCTCGAATTGTCAAAAATATCAGCAGCCCAGGAGGGCTGAGAACGACCAGGTTAACACGCGCATTGACTTGGAGGGGGTTGGGTATCCCCCTCCCCTGTAAGCTTTTCATAGGTAGTCAAAATGACACCGCTGCACACCGCCCTACCTTGAATCTCTGTTACGTGGTCTTTTTTAGAAACTTTAACATTTTCAAATCCTCGGCATCCCAGATCACGTCACCAAGCCAGGCCAAGTAGTGTCACATCAAAAACGATTGGAAGTGGCAGCAGCTAACCCTCGCCCAGCTGGGGGGGTGTTTGCACACCCCTCTTGGGTTTTCCGGCAGTACGAAAATAAACGGCAGCGCGAAGCGCCACCGTGCTTGGCACACCTTATCATTGATCAATTTTGCAACTTTCCCCAGAATTTTAATGTTTGGTCATTTCAGGTCAGGTCACCAGTGGAGGTCAAGCGACCTCAGGGGGGCGGGTGCGTGACCCCAAGGGGGCGGGTACCCGCCCCCTTGGGTTCTTCGGAAATAGCATAGAAATAGCGGCGGGTAGCGCCGCCATACTTGGCATACCTTTTCTTTTTCACAACTTGTGTCAAAATTTGAAGGCTAGGTCATCTTAGGTCAGATCACCAGTACAGGTCAAGTGCCCCAAACCTAAATAAAGTTTAGGATAGCATAAGTTAGAATAGGGTGAACGTATCCGAATGAAACTCATATCACATAATGACCCCACTGATTTCTTTAAAATATGTTCCAGTATTTTTTTATCGAGACCTAAGGTCAGGTACGAGCCATGACCTCTCCTTTGCAAATATATAGCAAAAATAATTTTAATTGAATAACTTGATAATGTATAATGATACAGCGTTTATTTTGACTTCATTAGATTTGCCACGTCTTTGCGTTTCTAATGATATGCATTTTACCTTAATTGACCTTGATCTGCCCTCAGGTCAGGTCATATGCTTGATTTGACCTAGCAAGGCTATATTATTTTTCATTCGATTTTGCTTGCTGCGAGGATTCTAATGGTTCAAATTGCTTTGCTCCATCTTTACTTGTTCAAATTAAATGAGCGAAAACTTCATTAACATGTTATCCATATCATGGATATTTTCGATAGCGAAGTGAATGGGCTACCCAACGCCATTTACCGTTTTTCGCTTTCTAGCGTGGTTTTTGATATTTCAGGAGGGAGGGGCAGGTACCCTACCCCCTCCCGTTAAAGCGAAGGTGGCTCAGACCTCCATCAATTGCACGTATTACTGGATAGATGGAAATAGTAAAACTCTCCCTTTGATAACAAATTAAGGAAAGATGGTGAGAAAACTATTCATGAAGTGCAAACCCTGCTTCTTTCAAACAGCTCTAAATTCCATGCACGAGCAATGCTCCGAAAAGTTACGTTCATGCTGGCTTGTTTGGTCAGTTCTGAATATAGCATGATCCAGATGAATACAATTTCCGTAAATCCAACATATAAACAAATAATGCATTTTGATTTCAAAATGATGTGAGCTGTGCAAATAGGAACCAAAATAAGAATGCCTTAAATGAGACAACCATTAGCTGTTATTTGTTATGATATAATGGGTTTCTACAGTTCAGGGTGTTCTTTTTATATCTCTCAAACTAAAAGCCACTTCTGTTGTTCATTTATTCAGCAATTTCTGTATATGATCAATTTATGCGGACCGATCCACTTTCTCTTTTTAGTCTGTTTCGACGTCCTCTTCCTCCTCCCCCTCCGCCTCTCGCTCTTCTCCGGTGTCATCATCCAGCAGCGAGGACAGAGTGCCGTCCCCTATACTACTGATAGTCAGAATGGACGAGCTGTTTTCCAGCGGTGGCGGTGTCTCTGCACTCGCCATGGCGCCTCCCTCTCCCTCCCACAGGTAGCTGAAGCCTGCTCCGGCGCGGATCCGCGCTGCCTCCCGCACGGTCAGCTTCTCGGCCAGCTGCGGGGCGTCGTGCATCAGCAGCGCCATCTGCGCCGCCGTCAGCGCCGCCTCCAGCCGCGACCTCACCGCCGGCCGCTGCGGCGCCAGGCGGCGCAGCAGTCGCGCCGCCACCAGCTGCGACTCCGGGTTGGGCGTGCTGGCGAGGGCCACCAGCAGGCCGCCCACCAGGTCGGCAGCCAACAGCGAGTCCAGCACTCTCGGACACCAGGCGGACAGCAGGTCCACCACGCGCACCGCCGCCGCCTGCTGGCAGAAGACGTGTGAAGCCGGCATCGCGTACAGCGCGCTCAGCGCCGGCTCGGTGACGTAGAGAGGGTCGTCCGTGCTGATGGCATCGGTGGGGAAGAGAAGCGAGACCAGACCGCGCACTACGTCGTTGCGGCACTGTGTGGCCGCCAGCACACGCAGCGTGCCGGCTACCTCTATATGTAGCTGCACGTCTGGGTGCCGCAGCAGGACTAAAAGGGGCGTGACAGTGGAGCGCTGGGCGTCGGCAGAGGCGCGTGGCAGCACGGAGGCCAGCACGCGACACGACACCAGCTGCGCCTGTGTCTCGGTCGACTCGGTCAGTTGGCACATCAACTCCACCAGGTGGTCCACGTGGCGACGGCTGCCCTCGTGAAGATGAAGCAGAAGCCGCTCCACTCGCTCAGCCACCGCCGGTGGCGCTGCCTGAGGCCGCCCCAGAAGCTCGCACAGCACCCTCAGGCCGTCGGCGGCGCCGAACGCCTCCTTAAAGCGCCTGCCAGCGACCAGCAGCAGGCCCAGAGTCTTGAGGGCGGCATCAGCATGAGAAGCGCGCAAACGCGTCCGCCGCAGAATCGCCAGCAAGGCGTCCAAACCACCGGCCTCCAGAGCCTCTGCCGCGAACCTCTGACACTGCTGCGCGCCCAGAAACACGCGGATAGCTGCCAGGAGCGGCGACAGTGGCACGGTGAATGCCGGAACACCTCCACCGCTGAAGTGGGAACCGCTCAGACGGAGAGCGGCCACCAGACGGGACAGCAACAGACTGGCGCCGCCCACCAGACCCTTCTCCAGGTCAGCGGCCGGCCGTGTGCCGAACCTGCAGAGGAAGCCGGCCAGCAGGGAGGTGCGAACCCCGGAGCCGCTGGTGTCCCACAGCTGAGTCACACGCTGGAGATCCTCCTCGCAGGAGAACGGGACCGCGAACAGGCCGTGAGAGGGCGCTACGGCGGCTGCCGCTGAGGTCTCAGAGTCACCGGCCGCCATTTTGTTCAGCAGAGTTGATAGACTACAGACTGATAGCCAAAGTCAATAATGTTTTCCGTGATATTTGTTTCGGATCAGAAAAATATATATCCAATGGACGCACGATTACTATTTAACACAACAAATCTAACAGCCATTTTTTTCATATCACCGAACAAGCAGCCGGAAGCAAACTGGATCTAGTGATAAATACATCTAGTCCAATGTTCAATTTGCTACCACGTGAGTAAGCAATGGTAATACTTCTCCCCGCGCCTTCAAACGTTCAAAACCCCTGAGATGTGCTGAGGACGCGGCCAGTGTAAATAAAAAGATAGGAGGTTTGTCGACTCTCTCATGTGTATTGACGCGATTTACATACTTAACACGAGCATTCGCGCAGAGGCCATGCTTCATTGGATGAGAAAAAGTCATACAAACAACTCAGACCGGTTCACACTTTGTTTTAGCTACGAAGCAGGCGTACATGCGGGCGTACAAGCATGCAGGTTTACCGTTCTAATTTTCAGCATTTCATATGCATTTAAATACAATAATTTACTTGATCACAGAAACTCATCGAATAAGCTGCTCAGACTCGATATTCTCCTCATGCAACACTAACTTGAGAAGTCAATGATCTCGCCTAGACCTGAAACATGCTCAGGTCGCAGTGTTGGGACACCGCGTGGATTCACAGTGCGCGTACAGACTCGGGCAGTCAGCTGATGGCATATCCTCGCTCAGTCGCCATCCACCCCAAACAATGAATGCCTGTTTTTGGTTGCACTGTCTTGCCACGGGTAGAAGTTATGCCGGAGGGAGGTGCCCGGGTCACGCCGGGGTCAGTGGGAAGTGCGGCCACGTGTTGACTGTCTGTCGCGCCGGGTTGGCCGCAGTTCACTCATGTCTCATCTGGACACTGTCACGGTCCCTGCACTCACTCTTGTCATCTCAGTCTCGAGTAAATGGGCACACGCTGCACAGTGATGGTACTTAAAAAGGCTGACTTTCGAATGTTTATGAGACTCAAACACTGATCTAGGTCGTATCTTCACTGGTCAGCCAATTTTGTTGAGTTGCGGCCTGCTGCGGTGAATGTGGCGTCTATGTCTCCCCCGTAGATATTGATCTTTACCTGTGAAATACAACATTTTTGGATTTTCAAGACTGGTATGTTCAGCACACGAAACATTTCACGAAACAGCGCACGAGACAGAACTAGATGACTTAAGATGAAGCAGATCATATCAAATAGACCAATATCCTTTGTACTATGTCATAATCTCTTCACGTTTTGCCTTATAATTGTCAGAGTTGCACGACGAAATCCATGGAGCGCAGCGGATTGAGATTTTTCAAGCGGCTCTATATATAGAGCCGCTTGAGTATATATATATATATATATATATATATATATATATATATATATATATATATATATATATATATATATATATATATATATATATATATATATATATATAGAACCGCCCGAGCGGCCAGTATACTGGCCGCTCGGGCGGGTCTCGTCGTGGTATGTTGGCGTTGGTGAGCGAAAGCGAAAAGCGAAGGTAGCTCAGACCCCCGTCAATGCGCGTGTCAACTCTAAGGCATATCTAATTTCAAGCCTGCTCACTAGACAAAGCTGAACTTCCTACTACTGTTTCACATACATTTCTCCTCGACGTTTACTTCGGAAAGTCAACTAACACCTTGTCAGCCACAGTGCGCTCTCTGTGTGTCAGCTGGGTCCTCTGACGTCACACCATCTCACCTCTGTTGGCTGCCAGTCAGGGCCTGGGCCGCGTCCTAGCCCGTGCGGTTGCCCCGGCCGCGGCCGCGCGCATTCTGTCCCAAACGTCCTCCAGAATTTCTTGTCGAGCTGCGCTGGGTGTTTGCTGAAGAGCACACACAGCTCGGTCAAAAACATAAACAAACAAACAACAAACATACAGCTCGGTTACAAACCAGCTGACGGGCTTACTGTGAAATTCTGGATCCAAATCCAAGTTGTGAAGTAGAGGCAATTGTCTAGGATCGACAGACACGTGCTTATATTACGCAAAACACTACCATGTGTAGGTGCTACCTGTCCATGTAAACCTCTCAACTCAATGGAACTGATAGCTATCGGCGAATGCAGATTATATTTGTGCCGGACACTGAATCTCTGTTAGCATTCTGCATCCAGAATTATAAGGCCACTTAGAATCTCCCGATAGCTATCAAAAGCAATTCTGATCAGACAGATTATCCCAGGCCTATCACACAACATGTTGGCGGGGTTTAACTTTCAAACTTTTCAAATACAGAACAGCATCATTGGTATAGCACCGCAAAGCGTGTTTGAGAGAATAAAGATGACCAAAGATAGCTATTTCCTTACATCCAAGAACAGCTAAAGAAAAGTGTCGATAAGAGAAATGACACGGTGGTTTCGCGCTGTGTAAGCCGACAGAAGTTCGAAAACCCCGTGTAAGAAGACGTTATGGTGACGATAGTCAAAAGAAGGTCGCAGTCCAGCGTAGAAAGTCACAGGAAGGCGTATTGTCTCGACCCCTATTGGGTGTTCGAGGGAACAGATGAAACGGTTCACGGGTAGACAGAGTCAAAGAGAAGGCTTAGTCAGTGGCAAACGTGAGGATGTACACAGCAATCCCAGTAAGCAGCATTGGTGCAGCAGAGTGCACAACGGTGAACAGGTAGCGCGGGAAGAGTCAACGTTAAACAAGTCCGAGCGGAAGGGAGACGCTGTCTCTGGAGCAGGTGCTGACTGCGCCGCGAAGGAGGCCAGAGGGCGGACCACGCCTGCTGGCAGTGGCGTGCAGAAGAGCCGGTGCGGAGCCGCGCTGGCAGCCTACCTCGGCAGGCGGCGCGGCCGTGCTGGCCAGCGGCCGGCGGGCTGGCCCCGGCGGCTCCGAGCTGTCAGACGGCGCCGCTGACACCGGCCGGAAGCTGGCGCCATCCAGCGGCGACGGCTGGAACGGCTGCCGCTCAAACATCTCCTGCATCTGCGGCACCACCGGCAGCTGCTGCTGCCGCCGCTGCTGCTGCTGCTGCTGCTGCTGCTGCTGCTGTTGCTGCTGCTGCTGTTGCTGCTGCTGCTGATGCTGCTGCTGCTGCTGCTGCTGCTGCTGCTGTTGCTGCTGCTGCTGCTGCTGCTGCTGTTGCTGCTGCTGCTGCTGCAGGGAGACCCTGGCAGGCGGCTCCGCTGACTGCGGCCGCTGCTGCTCGAGTCGATGCTGCTCGTACATTGCCTCCTCCTCCATCTTAAGAAGCTCCGCCCGAACTGTGGGTGGATGTGCGACTAGGGCCTCAGACTGGTAGTTCGCTTCGGACTGGTCGGGTATCTCATCGCTGTAATCAGCACCGTGGTCGGAATAAGTGTGATGTCCCCCCTCTGCTACGCTCTGCTCCTCTTCACCATAAGAGAACTCAGCGTGATGCTCAGAACTCACGTAGTCCTCCTCCGGGCGATTACGCTGCATCAGAACTGGTCCAAGCGGATCACGCCGGGATTCTACCATGACTGGCGGCGCAGGCGGCGGCTGGAGAGGTCGCTTGTCCCGATTCACTTCCAGCACGCGGTGCGGGTTGCCTCCCCTGCCCTGCTGCGGAGGGATGCGCCGCCGCACCGGCCGACTGCCACCTCCAAGTCCAGGAATGAAGTCCAGAAGACCAGTGAAGAAAGCTCCGGCACCGCTAAGGAATCCAGACTTTGTCTGCTGCCGACGGACGGGTGGCCGTTGCTGCTGCTGCAGCTGCTGCTGCTGCTGCTGAAGCCGTCGCCGTACTTCTCGTGGGTCCTCGTCAGGTCTGAAAACAACTGCTCCCTTCAGGATATCCTGGGTTAGGTGGGGCGGCAGAAATACATTTTCGGGAAGGCTGCCAAGTGCCGGGGCGTCGACCTCCTGTACCGCCGCTGAAGGATCAGTGGCTGCCGGCTGGTACTGGTGCTGCTCTTCAAATGAAGACTCACTAGAATACGTGTGGTACACAGGCTGAGGATCTGCGGGTGGCTCGCGTTGCTCCCCCGCCGGATGTCCTCCACTCGGCACCACCGGCACTGGGAGGGGGATGTTGGCTGGCTGAGGTCGGCTGCCCAGCCCGCTGTAGAACGGGCTGATCTGTGGCTGACGCTCCAGCTGAGGCAGACGCGCCGGCTCTGCGCTCTGCTCCCCGGACTTCTTCGTCACGCGGTTGGTAGCCCACAGCCTCTCAGTCTCTCCCCGACGTCCCAGCACTTCGTTTACCCTCTCGAATCCGGGAGGTGGGTTGTTGCGATTGCTGTGTTTCACCGGCGCGAAGTCGGTCTCCAAGACGATGTTAGAATCATCAAAGCCATGTGCAGGTGGCGGTGGTGGAGGTGCTTCAAAGCCCGAGTGTGCTGGGGATGTGCTGTAAATCTTGCCGACGTCTGCGATCGGGCGGCCGAATACTACAGATGAGATAGGCTTGGCGGGCCGCGAGACCGGCCGGGAGGGGCGTGGTTGTGAGCGGCGCGGCGCCTGTGATGGCCTCGGCCGACGCGCCGACGCTGGAGATGAGGTGGGACGCTGCTGCCGGCGTCTCTGCTGCTGCTTATGCTTCATCTGCTTGTCGCCGGTTCGCTGATCCGCCCCGCCTCCCGCCTGAAGAGTGTTGCCGGTGCTCCTTCGGAAGCAGCCGGTCGTTCTTCTGTGGTCTGTTACTGCCTCTTGGTGACGGTGACAGCCGGGCCTTCGCTGAGGGCTCTGTGCTAACACTGAAACTCTCCAAATTAGGCAGAGTGATGCCCTCTGGAGGTGGTCCAAAGAATCCAGGCCCCAGTTCGGCGGGTACCTCTACACCGTGTGGCACAACAGCCACGTTCATCTTCTCGGGAATCTTCGGCCTCGACTTCCGGCGTTCACCGAAGCCAGGCCGGTTAGGACGAGGGAAGGGGACTGGCATCGGGAGGCGCTCTCCCGAGGGAGGAGAAGATGTTTCGTACCCGGCTTCATAGTCATACAGGGGGATGTCAGTGGTAGTCATGGGGCGGGGGGTGGTTCTGTCCTCCTCCTCAAACTCTGGAAGTCCGTTGAGCAGTCTGTCTACCTGAACACTGGGCTGTGGCAGGCTGTCGTCGTAATAGTAGTCGAATTCGTCTGCGAGAAAGGTCAGTAGTGGAGTTACCGTCACGCTTTAACAATTCTCACTGACCCGAATAAGTCTTAACGTCAACGTTTTCTGCTGCTTTGATGGATTGTTGCAGAGTAACATTAGTTGAAATGAGATATGCTAATTATTAAGATTGACTGATCAATATTGACATAGATGACATGAAATAATATCGGCCATACCTGACTGTCCACAAGAGTCTAGAACGTTGATCTTCCATCCCAGGTACCGATGGGTGAAACACTGAAAAACAATGCGAGTGGTTAGGCTGGCTATCAATATACCCGAAACCATACATACAGTAAGCGTTTGACCTGAGTGTGAAAGTTTATCGGTTTTCGACGATCCCAGAGGTCCTAAAAACTGGGTACATGCAAATTTGCATATGTTCTGCACTTGTTTCGTCTATATCTGAATGAAAAGTCTTACTCTATAAATACTAATTTTAGAAAAAAACATGGTTTGCAGCAAAATGCAACACTACTCCAAGTCCAGCAAGGCATTCGGCAGTGCTGATGCATTTAGGTCTAACAGCGTCAGCTGCTTCAGGAAGTGTGATAGCGTGACGTGCGATGATAGGTATATAGCAGTCATGGAAACTAACTTAGCACAGGTCGGTAAGATCGTAAATAATCTAACAAATGACGAGCTATTGCAACTGCCATTTTAATTCAAAGTCGCGGCTACAAAAGGGCCTCCAGGCATCTGGATCAGGGTATTCTCCCTGATATGCCACAAAAACATCACGAGCCTAGCAAATATGTCTAGCAAAAGGCTAAATGAAGCAGTTCTGACCTGGTAGTAGACGGTGTCGGGCGTATTGGCGTCAGGGGTCCATTGCAGGATGCCCGGCTGGCCCTCCTCGCAGTCGAGCTGTAGTGTACGCTGGTACGAGCCGAACGAGCCGTGGCTGTCACCCGGCTGATTGGGGTCCTCTTTCCAGGAGCAGAGCCGGCCGGTAGCCGTCGGCTGGGCGTTACCGTTCCGATCCAGCGTCACGCCGGCGAACACCTTCACTCTCTGTCGGCGAGAGCGCAGGGGTCACTCACGGGGTCAAGCGGTACTCTGGGAGAGGGTGATTACGCTGGGCAGACTGGTGTTGATTTATTCGAGTACTTTCATTTTTATTGAAAGGGGTTCTTAACCCAGGCGGTAGATTATAGGTGGATCCAGGACTGCCCATCGGGGGGAGCACCATCTGGGCCAGGCGGTGCAACTTTTGGACGGCAAAACCTAACCCGGCGGGCGCCAAGTCTTAACATAGGAGCACCGACACTCGCATCCTGGAGGGGGGTGGGAACAGGGTGGAGTGGGAAGTGACATTTCAGGGGGCGCCATCATCTTTTCAGGGAGGCGCCGTGACCACTTCGTGGGGCGCCAAAGGTCGGTCAGGGGAAGGACAAGTATCCCCTGTCCCTGTATCCGTCTATGCGGTATCTTCATTTTTGTCTAAGGATAAATACATTAAAGCTTGTTTATATTTCCAAACATGCTATGAACGGCAGCAGGTATGTTTTGAAGTAATGATTTTATCTATGAACTATTCAACCTATAACTCGAAATATGCAGCATGTTAAATTTATCAAACTATGTATGTACCGTGTAACAGTTAATTTTTGGTTATAAATGTGCCAACAATGATAAATGTAATGCTACAAATGTCGGTAGTTATAAAAGTGTCGATAATTAAGGTTATATATCGCCGAAATTCAAGCGTATTCCCATGTCATCACTTACGGCACGGTCGGCATCTGACTTAAACTCGTAGCCTCCCTCTGGGTCATCGGTAATGTAGAACGGATGGAACTTGGCCGATTTCTCGGGGTCCAGTCCTCCCTCCACGACGAACGTGTACGTCTGCCCGCGCACCACGTTGATCTCCGGCACCAGCAGGCCGTTGATGTACCAGGCGATGCCCCAGCCGACGCGACCCGTGATGGCGCTGTAGCCGCGCTTGCCGCCGGTCGGACCGATCTGGGCGTAGTAGACGCGGTCGGCGGGCTCGTCGCACTTGATGGCCGGGATGGTCCAGGGCCGGATCACGGCGTTGCGCGCTGGCGTGGTGTTGGGACGCCGCGCTGCCGAGGAGGACTTCTTCTCGCCGGCGACCGCGCAGTTCCACGTGGGCGTTCGACCGAAGTCGACGAAGAGGTCGCCGCGGCTGCGTTTGCGGTGGTAGCTGGTTTCGCCGGCGGAGTTCACGGGTCCGATGGCCCAGATCACCGGCTGGGAGCCGTTCGTGAAGATGGGCTTGTCGAGCGAGTCTGTGGCGGCGAGAGGACGCTGGAACGTCAGCATCGAGAAGCCGTTGATGAGTGCAGAGTTGAGAAGGCGCACGCCGTTTCTGCCACCCTGTCGGAGGAGGCCGACGGTTATTAGTCGCGTGGCGCTGCAAATTTCGGGGGTTTTCAGGTTGGGTGACTTTAGACGACTAAGACGTCCAATTGCGTATGCATCATACTTTCTCGGTAAGAACGGGTACTCGACTACCAGCTTTCGTTTCTACCAGCTATCGGTAGGTATTCACATGTAGGCTGGACTTTGGGCAAATAAATTAGCTAGTAAAGATTGTGACTGCCATGTTGCTACTTCAAACACAATAATACAATGACATACCATGCAATCAGCTTAACGAAAGCAATAAAAGATGCATCATTTAATAGCATCCGTTCATACCTTGCAGCTGTCGCTGCATTCTAGCGTCATGCCCATGCTTTCTGATCAGCTAAGCGACCTACCCTGATCTTGGTGTCGGGACACGCTCCCTTGCCTCCGGCACACTGCGCCTTGGCCTGGAGGTAGTAGTCGTGGGCGAATCCTGACCGGTGGCACGGTCCAACCACGCCACAACCACGTCTCCGCCCACCATAACGCTGCGGTTGTCGTCTCCGCTCAAACCGAACGCCATATACTCGCCGTCATCTAGCGGCAAAACGCGGAACTGGCGGTTAGTGCGGTCGCCAAGAGAGGTCACTGGGCCATTTAGGGCATCACCACCCGAGTCAGCGTGAAAACTATTCAATAAATGATTGCCTGGAGACTTGTGTTGCGGTGATGGTTATCCTTGTAACATCGACACATCCTCCAGCTTGGCATACCTGGTAAGTAACTGGAATTTATGCTGAGATGCGTTGGCCTAGATTATCTTCTGATATTATTTTCTCATTGGGAAAACATAAACTATATCTGTCACCTGGGTGTTTTGCTATCTGAAAGTGGTGACATAGCTAATCACACCAGTGCCCTAGCCGAGACCCAAGGTTCACTTTATAGATTTTGGAACAGGGGGGCGAACAAAATTGCAAAACTTATTTACGAATTTTAGCCTTCATCTTTCGGCAGTGACGGAAAAGAAAACTGTGTGAAAAAAACTGAAAGCCCATCCACCACCACCAGATTTTCGGTTTACTGCCTCCGCTGTTTCACGAGATGTTTAATAAAACTTACGAGCCAAGTTCCGGGAGAGAAGGGCACTCAAACATACCTATAACGCAAAACCGACTGCACAGTCATCCCTCTGACCTGGCGGTGACCCAGTGCCATTAGAGCTATTGAGATTTGGTAAAGTACATATGATAGGAATATACCATGACTTTCTCCGCTATGTGGAACATGATGACCTCCCGCCAACAGTTTGACCTCCAGAGGGAACCTCTTGACCTAACATGACCTGAGGTCACAGAAAGTCATAAAGTGACCTTGTTGTATATCAAATTAAAGTGAGAGACAAGACATACACGATGACGTTTGATTCAGTGCTCTAGCTTGGTTAGGTCAAAATTTATCGTCAAAATACTATTTTTGACCTTTGGCCATGGCCTCTATATTGACCTGAGCCAAAGAGTGACTACATAACTTCGTCATGATGTCTAACGGGCTATCTATCACCGTTGGTGTGTGTCTGCTATTTCACAAAGGAGCCGAGATCGGGTGGGGTGTTCGAACCTCTCACAGGGTTAAAGGTGGAACGAAGGCCCACTGGGGCGGGTGTTGAAACTAAAACTGTATTCAATTCAAGTGTGGATAGGGCCTTCTGTGCAGTACAGTATAACAATTTGATGCCTCCCTTGTCAATGTCTGTCCTCTTATTATACTCTACAAACTCATTTCCTGTACGATAACGTTTTTATCCTAGGAAAAGTTAAAGGAGTTAGTGGGAGCACCTAAATTATTTATATTCCCTCTGGAGGACACCCCTGCCATGCCACAGCGTCAGAGGACAGGCGAGGGGTCATTGAACGGACGATGTCCATGGGCGTTCCATGGGCGGGTCCATCCACGGGTTGTTTTCTAGTTATGGGGGATGCCCGAACTTAATGCATCTAAGACTCCACAGATCTTAATTTTAATTAACTACTTGAACTTTAAAATGTTATAAGATCCACGAAACAACGTCACTAACCACCACATTAAAAGCAATGGTATAAAATAACGCATTTTTTAGTCCTCCTCAGGCCTATTGTACCGCACAAAACCAATTTAAAGTCCTTAAAATGAAGGCTAATGAAAATTTCAAGGAATTCATAACGTTTCTATGGGGATTTCCGGGCAACCCGAATTAGTCCTCCCTAGACCCGTTGTACAGAATTAAGAATATTTAAAGCCCTTAAAATGAAGACTAAGTAAATTTAAAGGAATTTTTAACAGTAATTCGACGTTTCTTTGGGGATGCCCGGGCACCCCAAAGGTATGTAAATCCACACACCTGGTGATGTCACTGGACCGGATTGGCTATCCGGGATAGGTGACAGGACTTGAACCCACCGCCAGTGATGATTAACCGAATGATGACATCAGACGTAACTATCACAATCCGCTGAACTCGAGGCAGCGGCATGAACGGAAGCTGGATGCAGGGATTTATTCGCTAGGTACTGAGGCACTTTGTCACAGGCTGCCACGGAAAATCATTCAAAAAGCACTGCTAGATGGCTGAGATGAGATACGGGAAATCATTCAACAAGCACGGTCAGATGGTTGAGATGAGATTGTTGCGCCCATGTGGCGCCCATTTCGTGAGCAGGGCCTAGCCGGGCTACAGTTGCGTGATCCAAGGTTGAGCTCCGCCCTTGATCACTTTACTGCCTCAGAGACTGAGAGCCTGATTGGCTCTGTCAAAGAGCCCGCATTACTTTGATGATGCAATCAGGCTTCGTAATCAACGCCAATGAAAAGCATTCACCCGCTGTTGGAGGCGCGTGCAAGGTAGTTTGTGTTCTCTCCATTCGTTGAGGTAAAAGGTCTTTGATTTGTGTCCATCTGCTTATTAAAGATACCCCTGCTCAAAAAAGTAACTGTTTTGTTCTTTCTAAAAAACTGTAAGACGCTTTAATAGCTTCATTTTATTCATAAGAGCCTATCACAGATAGCAGGCTATCAAGGAAATTATCTTTCATGGAGAAAGGTTCTTCCTTTCCTGTTGCCTTAGACAAACCTCTGGTCATAGGCATGACGTGGGGAAATATATCCGGTTTGCGAGACATTTCCTGCCACCCGAATATACTCGTCCTGTAATCTCATTGAACTATTTCCACGGCTATGTCACGATCTGAGGCTTAACGGTCGAGCGTTTGTCGATGATCACTTCATGAGTCAGTTAAGCGACTACAAAAGGCGTGTCGGGAAGAACGAGTTCTTCTGTTGAGCTTAACCCCGAGCCCCTAAGGTTTCGGGATAGCGAAAAACGGGCGCAGCACCGCGGTGAGGGCACCCGCATCATTTCCATCATCCCAAATTTACCGGGTCACCCAAGGTAGGTCACCAGACAGGTCAGCCAAGGTCACCCACTTCACCTTAGAGCTCGTAGACTACATTTCAAAGTCGATCGATTGAACCCCCAGACCCCTCAGGGTCTACAGGTGTATATCCGGGATTTTGATTCGTGCCCTGAGGTCAGGTCACGAGGCGACCTCCCATGGAAAAGCATGGGAAAACTATTCAATATAAACCACAAAAAATCAAATACAGACCCAAACAACGTTACACACGGCGGTCATATTTGCCCTTGACTTTCCAAGGTCATCCAGGTCACCGGAGGTCAAAACAGTATTTACAATAACTTTACCAATTGAGCTAGACGGTGAAACAAACACCATCGTGTTTGTCTTGTCACTGGCTTTCATTGATAACGGCAAGTCACTTTTGACCTTGTGACCTCAGGTCATATTAGGTCACGAGGTGACCTCGGCGGTCAAACCACTGGCGGGAGGTCTTTACGTCCACATACGGAAAAAGTACAGGCAATTTTCTATCAAATGTACTTACCAGGCCTCAATTGATCAATGACATAAGAGTTATGCCCAGTTTGCTTAATCATTCATATTAGAAAATAGCCGATCTGACCTAATTGACCTCAGGCAAACCATGACCGAGCACAAAACACGCGAGTAATTTCTACGAATTCACGCGAGCTTCTGCACTTCAGATTTGCGCTAACGCCCATATTTTCGGAGTTAGAGGGGGATGATGGCCCGGTGGGGCGAAGGTGGCGCCGGACCCCGTGGGGCGCGGGTTAACACGCGCATTGACGGGGGTCGAGCCACCTTCATACGGGGGCCCCTAAGATCGAAACCACGGTGGTAGCGAAAAGGTAAACGGCGTTGGGCTCATCACTCTCCATCAAAACATAACCATTTTTCAGGTCACATTTAAGGTCACGAGAGGTCAAAAATGCCCGTCATAGGGATAACAAAATTCAGTTTTCGGGCATTACATCGAACAAGTAAAGATAACAAAACACTAAACTAATGAATCCTTAGCAAGCCGATCAGATATATATTACCTTGCTAGGTCAAATCAAGGATTGACCACCGAGGTCAGGTCAAGGTCAAATTATATAAAATGCATATCATTGAACGAAAGCCCAGGCGAGTTAATGCACTAAAATAAATGCTCTATCACATCCGTTACTGAGTTATTCCGTAAAACCATTTTCCCATGTATTTCAATGAGAGGTCTGCCTGACCGACCTTAGGTCATCGATATAAAATACCGGAACATATTAGAGAACTCGGTGGGGCCATTATGTGATTTGAGTTTCAATCGGAAAGTCACCCCTCAGACTTATCTATCTTAAACTTTTTTAGGTCGGTCACTGACCGTACGGACCACCGAGATGAGCTAACCTAAAATTTACAGAAGTTGTAAAATGATGAGGAAAAGGTATACCAGTACGGCGGCGTACGCGCCCCGTTCATCCGAAAACCGAGGGGGGGTCCCGCCCCCGTCAATGCGCGTGTTAAAGCTCTAGCTTTGAATTTTGCAACGTGGCGCCCCATAGGCTGATCTAGGGGGCAGGGCGGGGGCAAGAGAGCGCGAGAGCGCGAGGCGAGAGAGAGAGAGAAGGCAGGTGCCTCCGATCGACCCACCCGGTACCCCCTGAAACCACTCAGCACCCCCTGAAGGTGGATTTCCATCCCTTTCCCGGAATACAACTATATGCACCTCCCATATGTAATTGTGCGCCCCTCTGGTAGGTCAGACCTTCAGAAGTGTCAACCCTCCTTGCCCGACTGGTACCCATAAACAGTTTAAGCAGTTTTATACCCATATCTTTGTTTATGGCAGCCATACCTAAGCAGCTCTAAGACCCGCGTCAGCCTTACAGGAATGGAGCTAGTTACCGAGGTTGCTGACCAGCTGCATGACAATACTCTCGCCCGCCACGGCCCAGCGGATCTCCAGAGACGAGTCAGAGTCGAGCACCTCGCAGTTCAGCTTCGTCTGAAGGGAACAAACGAGAGCACCACATCATCATCATCATCATCATCATCATCATCATCATCATCATCATCATCGTCGTCGTCGTCGTCGTCGTCATCATCATCATCATCATCATCATCATCATCATCATCGTCGTCAGCATCATCATCGTCATCGGCATCTACCGGAGTGACATGGAACTTACTGAGAATGTGGGGAGGGTGGGTTTTGAGTAGGAGGAATCGATAGAGATAAATCAAACGGCGGAAAAAGTGTGTGTTGGGGTCTCATGGCGTCTCAGTGTCCTGAGTCGCATGGCTCACAAAAACCCGAACATACAGACATTGCGAGGGAAGAAACCAGGTTCTGTCAGCACGGGACTTATCTTCACAGCCGAGTGCAGCCAGAAAGGAAAGCGGGAAATTGAGAAACGCGCGCCAGCTGGCGTGTAAATATGTTGCAAATGGCGAATACGCTAATTCCACAACAGTACTCGGAATAAACACAATGCCACCACAGCTCTCCAAACAATGAACCATGCAGATTTTCATCAGGAGACTGCAGGATTCTGCAATAGCGGTGAAAAGGCGGAACACACCGTGAAGAGACAGGGCAACGCTGTTTCGGTCGCGTGGGCGTTTGTCTTCAAGCCTAGTGCTCCACTTGTGCCACGGATGATCTGTTGCAACAAGTGCAGTTCCAAAGCTACCATTGTGTGTTGTGCAAGAGGTTCCGAACTCTTCCGGGCCATTGTTGCAAGGCCCATCATATGTCGCGGAAGCGAAACACCACTGGCGCCCGTCTTTGATGGACCCCGTCGAGAGGGGAAAGGTTGAATGCATTTGAATAACTGATAGGGGCATGCTGAAGATGCATTCCACATTTGAAACTTCTTTTGATACTCATTCAGTATCTGATGTATTCTCGTAAGATAGTGCTCCTCTTCTCAAGGTTTGCCTAGTACACATTTTGTATGAAATGTGCACCCTGGAGGTTAGTTGTATGACGCCTTTTACGGCCAACCCCGCCGCCAGCTCGGACCCTCTTTGTAAGACTGCCATGGTATGGAACCGTCAGGCTTCTGGACCGCCAATCTATCTGAATAGCACGCCAAAAAACTACACCGACATCTGTCGGTTTCGACATACGACTTAAAATACACACAAAAACTAACAAGGCCATTGTTGTTGCCACAACAATGCAGCGAAACAGAAAAGCGCATTAGCTGTTACACGGCGACGCCGAGCCTCTTTGCTCGCTCTAAAAAAGTTGTTTGCAAATGTGCCAATGTCACCGGCGTGTGTTGCGGCCTTCAGGCTTTTGTGCACGTTCACTCACGCTTCGTGCACACCGAGTGACATCTGCACACAGTTGTGAGTGAAACACAGTTGGAACAGGGGAACAGAGCACTCGCAACAGTACTGATAGTACTGACACACAACGTTCTCCTCTGCAAGAAAACCTTGAAGCCATGTCTAGTATTCACCCCATGCAAGTGCCAGCTACTATGAATATTCATGGATACTTGCAGTCTTGCATTTATCCATTACGATATCCCTTTCTTTATCATATCTGAAACTGATGAAATAGCGCGCATCTGACATTCTCAACGCGAAACTGCCTGGAGGAGGCAGACGTTGAGTTGAGCTATGCAGATGCAGCGACTCTGACAGCGGAGAAGCGCCGCCCCGCCGTGATCGGTCGTTCACTGAAGGGCGCGGGGAACTTCCCTGGGTTCCCATCGCACCTCGAGCCGCTGTGTTCAGCCTTGTTCTACATCAGAGGGCGGAGGGCGCGACTCACGCCGCCTCCGCCGGCGTCTTCCGGAGAACAAGCGTGCGCCACGGCCGAGACGATCTGAATCCAGGCCTAGCTGCTCCAGTTTTTACAAGTAATCCTGGTCAACCCGTTCGAAATTCAGGATGATAACTCCAACTATAATCTATATAAGACAGGACCAAGTGGACAGGAGAATCGAAATCCTCATCAGGATCCGAACATGTCCCAAATTTTCCAGGTACTGGGATCCAGTCAGTAACCGGTTTGGGATCAATTCCGATATCTGACCCGCGGTGCCCTCTATACGATTATTGTCTTACTGCCAATGGCAGCAATACGGCCGATGCTGCGCCGTCAGAGATACAGCCTGGGCACTGCACAGTCGGAACACTTCATATTACAGGTTCTCATTCAAGTTTTTTCTTTAAGAAATTACAATAGTTCATACAGCTGGCTTGACCGAAATCACCATAGTATTTTTCTAAGACTGTTTTAGAGATGTGATCGTGGTCCAGCCATGTTTTAGAGGTGTTGCAATATCTAACTCCACGGAGTAGGAAACAAGCAAACAAATCAATTCCCCACAGTTCCTTATAATAGGGCAACATTTCTCTACGGCTCCATCAAAATCGATACATATTAACCCCGGGTGGGCCACCCCCACGGGGCCAATGCCCCAACGAAAAGGGCGTAGCCAAATCGCAAAGTGCAATGAAAGCTCGCGGAATTCAGTAAATACTCGCATGTTAGTGCCAGGTCAATGGTTGACCTCAGAGGTCAATAGGTCAAGATCGGCTATTTTCACTCAAATATGCAATGATTAAGCAAACTGGGCATAACTCTAGTCATAGAGCTATGAGGCCGGTAAAGTACATTTGATACAAATTGCCAGTACTTTTCCGCTATGGGAACGTAAAGACCTCCCGCCAGTGGTTCGACCGCCAGAGGTCACCTCGTGACCTAATAGACCTGAGGTCACGAAAGGTCAAAAGTGACCTGCCGTATATCAAATAAAACCAGTGACAAGACAAACACGATGGTTTTGTTTCACCGCTCTAGCTCAATTAGGTCAAAAGTTATGTCAAAATACTGTTTTGACCTCTGGTGACTGGAGACCTTGAAAAGTCAAAGGGCAAATAGACCCCTGGGATCCGTGAAAGGTGTCCAAAAACGTTGTTCTGAGCAGTCTGAGTATTGCAATCATTTTGTGGCTTTATATCATAAAAGCTTTTCCCCATGCTTTTCCAATGGGAGAGGTCGCCCGTGACCTGACCAGGCACGAAATCGAAAATCCCGGATATACACCGAGACCCTGGAGGGTCAGAAGTGTAGGAAGTTTCAAATCGATCGACTTTGAAATGTAGCTCTACAGAGCCAAAGGTGAAGTGAGGGACCTGGTACCTCGTCTGGTGACCGACCTTGGGTGACCCGGGATAAAAATTTCAGGATGATGGGAAAATGATGCAGGAGAGGTAGAGCCTCAACCGCGGTGCTGCGCCTCGTCGTTTTCTGCTATCCCGGAAAAACTTGGGGGGCCATCGATGGCCCCGGTGGGGCGAGGGTTAAGGAAGATGACTTTTTAAACAAACAATATGATCTGAAATATTGTTAAGTGAACAAGTCGAACAGCCAAATGCACAAGTTTGCAAATATCATAACGTGCCACTAGTCCTTAAAAATACAAAAAAATGAAACTGGGAGAGCCACGAGAATTTTGTCTCAATGTCACCGGCGAACAGAAGATTCTCCCTCGGCCGCAGCAGTCAGAATAACCCCGCCAGGCCAGATTTTCAGGCGGGGTCAAC
This sequence comes from Lepas anatifera, assembly GCA_034440635.1. Lineage (NCBI taxonomy): Eukaryota > Metazoa > Arthropoda > Thecostraca > Lepadidae > Lepas > Lepas anatifera. Next base: position 1,679,512 of record JAOTON010001615.1, on the reverse strand, counting down.
CGTGGAACCGACACAGCCGCAAAAGCATCCGGAAGTGTCCGGGCCTTGAATAGAGTGGTGCAATCCCAAGGTCAGACTCAGTGCCGCCCCGGCTCACCCGGCTGACCTGACCTTGTCACCTCCACGTGCGCCGAGCGTCAGAACGACGTCCCGGTGACTGTGACGTCATAGCTACTTGTGACGTAACACCGGCGCGGACGGGCACTGATGTCACCTGATCCGTTGAACTCTCAATCGTTGTTTTTACGGAGAGCGAACATGACTGATGCCTTCCAAACTGGAGCAAGTCGCTTCCATCTTCACCGGAGTAAAATGAGGGAATACAGTGTCGTCACTGCCATGCTGAAAGACCACAAACGGCCACCGGGCCAGTGATTCATCTCTCAGTCCGTCACCTCAGCCACCCAGCTGAGGGTGGTGTTGCTAGACAAAGCGCCAGGAGCGGAAAAGCAACACCTGTGGAGGTAACAAAAACAGCCTCGCCAGTTAGCTTATTCTGGAGTTTTGTTCGAATACCACAGAGGAAATTTGAGGGCGTTTCCAAACCATGAAGTCGGTTGCATGTGCAAAGGGGATGACGGAAAACAGCGGTAGAATTTCGGTGAAATGTGCCGCCTGCTCCAGTCGGTGCTGTTCCGTCATTTTCACCCCTGCAGCTATCTTCCAACGATCCATCAACATCCTGTCGTCATGGTAACGCTCCACAGACCGCCCGGAACGATTGTAAGATTATATGGAACTAATACAGCTCACTACCTACCACTTAACGGATTTTTACAGCCGGATATGTGTGGTGGAAATACCCAAACGAAGAAAACACATGCGCGTGTTCTGTTCATGTGTTCCACTGGCCGTTTGGAACATGTCCAGACCTTGCTATTTACCCTCACGCTCATAATAATAACCATTCAAAACAATTTAAGTTAATACTTCATCGCTGGTGGACAGTGCTTATATGCTTAGCATTTTGACTATACGCGGAAACCAAAAATGATTTTTTTTGTTATCCGTGGCTGGTTTGTTAGAGTCTTTTAGACGGCAAATGTGCAACTGTAAACTTTGGGTTAAAGTCTCTTGTGTGTATTAAATCCGGTACATTCCCCGTCAAATTTAGTACATTTCCTGGGCTGGCATGTCTTTTTCTTAAGCAAAGAAGAAACTGGCAGATGTTTAAACTAGCAATGGAGGGATCTTATTACTTTAAAATTTATGAATTAAGCAACCCATCCAAAAAAGGAACGCCTTTGTACATTCTCTATTCATCACAACAAAACCAAACCGCGCCGACTCCCCCCATCATCATTCTTATCCGACTCGGAACTCAGTATAAGACAGAGGGAACCTAGAGCCTGCCTCGATGCACCAAGTCCTTGAATGGCGCCTCCAGCGCAGGTGAGTAATTCCCCGGGCGGTGTGGGGCGGCGGTGCAGGACTCCACTGCTGGGGAGGCTGGCCGCTGCCGTGGGCGGTACCCTCCAAGGCTAGAGGACCCGCCCGCGCCCGCGCCCCAGCCCCCGCCGCCGCCGCCGCCGCCGCCGCCGCGGAAGCAGAGCCGGCTGGAGGTCAGCCGGGAGGTCGGCAGCGCAACCACCAGCACTGACAACGCTTCCTAGAGAACGATGCCGGCGAGAGGAGAGGTGTGCTACACTTCTTGCTCGATTTCTTCTGATAGGTTACGGAAGCGGTTTGTTGTAAATGGTAGGTCGTTATTATAGCTTACAGTTCATGGCTTACAGGCATTTAATCGATAAAACAGGTACCGTTTATACGATTGGAAAGAGCACTAGGCACCGGCCTAAAATTAAATCATACACAGATGCTATTGAAATAACATTTAGGATAAATACTGCATAAAAATACGGTATCCTCAAAAATGCATATCATATTTTCAAAGGTTTTTGAAACAACTTTCTTCAAATAGCTATCAAACGTTTTTAAAACTACCATCTTCTGTAGCCTCCATGGCTTAGGGAAGCGAAAGTTACAAATGTTGCTCTCATTATACGAATGTTTGGTTTATCTGGTTTCTTCGCATGTCTATGAGGTTGTGCGTGTTTCTTCAGTGCAGGCAGCACCACCAGCGGTGGGCCAATGCAGAACAAGCAATGTCTGGGATGACCTGTCGTCAGGCTACTGCAACTCCCGTTTTGCGGGACAACTTCTATGTATGACATTAATATAATAACGAAATACTTGAACGAAAACGGTGAACCCGTGGGTAATGCGCGCAACTTTAGAAATCCATTTATGATGCATGCTTGCTTTTCAGATTGCTAGGTATTCCAATGTGTTTGCTATATATAACTGAGCATGCATCCAGCTTTGGCGAAGCGTATAGAATAGCTTCGTAAGATTTATGCATCGATTAGACAGCTTTGCAAATTAGAAAATGTTCTGTGTTTTAGTTCAGCCTTTCATATTAGCTCGCTTTCAATGCTTGTCATATGACAGACCCATAGCTGCAATGCTTCGATAACATACTACTCGATTTGTGATGCAGAAATTATCTCAACCAGTGATTTTTAAAACCATTTGAACCAGGCACCTGTCTGTCCGTCTGTAACCAGAACACGTAATCTGAATCAGCTTGGCTATTCGTCACGTGCAAGCAGCGGAGTCGTCGGTGCCTTAGAGGCGATATTCCGCCGGTTATACCGTCGATTTCGACGCTGCTGCAGGGGTTGTGACATCCGGTCCCTAACTTCTGCAGTGGACAGGCTCCATTGCGATTCATATCGCACAGTTCGAGTGAAAGGGTATACTTTGATAGAGAAGACTGCTGGGGAGCGGGCAGGACATTGGAGGCGGGCTTTGGAATGAATCATGTATATGTGTTGACGTCTTCAAATAAACAAGTTAAAGTGAACACTTTGCACGAAGTGAATTACCATATACGAGACTCGTTCAACAAGAACGGGAAGCCCGAACCAGAGTCACGGGCGGACACGGTCAGAGTTCGCGAGGGCCGTGGTCTCATCCACCGTTTTGCAACAGATTATCATTCGTGAGCAGTTGCATCACACGGAGACAAGGGTAGAGGGGAGAGCGAGTGGAGGCAGGAGGCCGGGCGACGTCATTTGCGGCTCTGCGCTTTGTGAGGTGGGTCTTACACCCAATCCAGCATTCGCACCAACCTTTGCTATTTGGGAAACGTTTTGACATACCTACGTGCTGAATTTCGACCCGAATGCGGAAAAATGACAACGCAATGGCTGTAGTCGTACTTCTCACGTGCATTACGTTACTGTTGGTCCTCGGGCTTTGGCCAGGAAATGCTGCCAAATTCCATTGCTAAAAATGCACTGCAAACTTAACTGCACGTAATGCAATTCTGCAGGAACGCCGAGCTTGTTTTAACAAATTTAGTTGGAGCATTTACGGCTGGATCACTAAGAGTTGGAAACTTACACTTAGCCAATCCCAAGCCAGCTCCTAACCCGAAAGGGGATGACTTCCATAGTTGACGCGGTCGTAGCATATCATCTATCTAAACTGAGGTAAAGAAATCAATGTCAAAGTTGAAAGTCTCGAAGACAAAAACAGCCCAGAAAAGGGGATCAATCCATGAATTCTATTTTCTAGAGGGAATAAGCCGTGCAACAGAATCAAAGTGATTTCGAAGGATCTGCTGAGCCTACACGTCATATCCTAGAGTTTCTTTTAACCTGGGCTCTATTTCCGTACTCTACATATATCTGCTCCACTCTGGTTCCCGGAAATTGGCGCCTTTGAAGCTGCAAAGGTCCACCCCGGGCGTTCCTGATTCTAATCACGATCATTAAACACCCTTATCTAAAGCTGTCTCCCAACAGCGTTTTGAATTCAACTTTAAAGCAAAGATGCAGGGGGAGACACGTGATTTGCTGTGAGAAGACCTCCAGTAAATAAAAAGATAAGCCATCGTCATCTCAGCCGTTTTAATCTCACGCCTTGTACTCTAACTTCCCCAATGTCAGTTTTCTGTTGTCATATCCGACTCTTTGTCTTCGGGGAACTGAGCTGCAGGGAGTCGGGGGGGGCATTGGTTTAAACTACGGGCGCCAAACGGTCCACTTGTGCCGGAAATGAGGAGAGCGGTCCCACTCATGTGGTGTTGATAGTAACGAGCTTGGGCTGTGGCGAAACATGCATTCACAATAAGTGTTTCCGTAGTTAACTGGTCTAGATAAAAAGTACCCGAAAAATAATTAGAAATGGCGCTGTGAGTAAGGATAAGTATGCTAATAAATTTTGTCCTGGCTTAATTTTCAGCTGGGCAGAGGTTGGACTCATCGCCCCAAAAAAGTTCATGACTTTACTTCTTGATGTTTAACATGGCTGATTTTGCAAGCCGGAGGTGCCTAGTGGGGGTGAAAGCAGAACAATGGGGTCACTGCATGCCGAAAGCTGAGGCTACAGTTTCTCACCGTGTGTCTCGTGCAAGCTGAATGAAAGGAACGCGGATAAACCCTGAAAGAGTGCGCGGACAGATGACGGAGTGTTCCTTAGGGAGGGCGGAAAGGGTTAAAACCACACCACTGACCTTTGTAGAATGGAGTATGTTGCCGTAAGCATAACTTGTCACATTCTGCAGCCCGAATTTTACCTTAAAACTCGAGTCATTCATACTTGAACAAAGGCCTGAGCAACTGGTGCTCCGGTGAGATCGTACGAGATAAAACGCGCTGAGGATAAGTCCGCAAACACGAGAACGCTCTGACAGACTGAGGGAGTTTCCTCTTTCATAACTGAGCTCCTTTTGTCTTTTCACCGTGGTATCATTCCTTGTGCATGAGAGCAGCTTTCCCTTTACAAATCTAGTTGGACAGCAGCTCATACAAAGCATGGTTGTTTCTCAAATTTGACTCTTAAAAGCAACAAAGGACATTCTTGTCCCGATTTTAGGCGTGTGATGGAAAGTAGTGCACAAAATAGTACACAATATATGCCTGCAATACCAATTTTAAGCGCCATTCCTGTGTAAAATCATCCAAACAGCCCCTCGTGTCTATGCAGACCCCCATAAACACCATCTCCTGTAAAGCCACGGCAGATACAACGCGTGGGGCTTACCTGAGGTTTCACGCCGAGCATTTTCAAACTTGGAGGCACGTTCAACGAACGCGTGTCGATCATCACGTGGCCGAAGTCGGCGAAGAAGTCTTCGCACCAGACGCTGAGGTAGTCGATGTCGAAGACGGTGAGGCCTCCCGGCAGCGTGATCACCACTGTCTTCTTATTGTACGCCCGCAGGGGCGCTGTGGAGCCGTTCTCGTCGGCCACCACTGTGCCCTGCGGCGAAGGCTTTGCGCCCTGGCCTACCCAGAAGTGTGCATCTGCCGAGAGGGGGTATTTTGTACAACACAGGATAGAGACGCCAGAGTGTCATGTTTTGAGTTCGCTAGTCGAGGGAAAATAATTATGTTCCATTTGCCTGTCTACATACAATCGGAAGGAATGACGATTTTGTCCAATGTCTTTGCTTTTCTTCACGAACGATGGAACACTTATCTTGTCTTAAATGTATGCAAGGACGAAAACATGTATCACAAAACGGAGAAGTCGGGTTATTTCTAGCTGTTTGGGGTGTTTTACTTCCAGGACACCGCATGGGGTATCTCCAATGGGGATCTGGGTACTCCAACTAAATATATGTAAGTTAGACCATTACCCTGTAAGCACCAAAAACCATTACCCTGTAACTCTGTAAGCACCAGAAACTCATTATTTTTAATTCATCGCAGCTGACTGAATTCCTACGATTATCTTATTTTACCGCTATAGTGATGCCAAATCTAGACCTCTATCATACTCATAATACTAGATTCACCCAGCACTCAATAAATTCTAACGTGTACCCCACTACGAGACTTCAAAGTGGCACACTTCACCATCACGGTATGTCTTTTTGGAACCTTTATGGAAAGCACTGACTAGCGGAATTAATCCCACCTTCCATATTACCCTAATCAGTTTCCTTCTGCATGATCATAAATCGCGTTCGATGCGTTTCCTTGTATGCATCACCAAGTCAGGGCACGGCCCAGCACCTCCAGTGTTCCGCCGGGCATTTGCCCCGCGGCGCTCCGGGTCACGTGGTGGCTCAGTGACAGCAGGGTAACCGTACTGGGATGTTTGGTATATATATATATATATATATATATATATATATATATATATATATATATATATATATATATATATATATATATATATATATTGCACGCACATTTTTAACGGTGCATTCCTCGTGAACGTGAATTTGGAGCACCCGGGGAAGCATGGGTGGATTAAACGGGCATGCGATGAATAACGTTAACTATAAAAATAAAGATGATTGCAGGCTTTCTACGACATGAGTGGTTATATATGGCCTGCTTTACCACAGGCTTCTTAGCTATGCTATATTGAGCTTCTTATGTTAAAATTGTGTCATGTTAAAACCAAGATACAATACATGTACCTCCTCTGTCCGCAACTTTACCAGAAACATCAGACCAGCTCCGGACTGAACGAAACGTCGAGTTAAGTGCTTTCCGTCGAGAACGCCGCTCTGCTAGGGTGTCATTCTTAGCTTAATCAAATAGGAAATCAAATAGGAAAAAAGTAATCAAATAGGAATATCCCTTTGCTGTCATGGGCTTACTGCAGGCTAGAAAAATCTCCCCCTCGGATATTGAGGTTCGGTAACCTAAGTTCAGTTATGTCCAACACCAGCTTTTTATTGAAAAGCTCCACTGGAAAATCAAAAATCAAAATGCGTTCCGTTGTACGGCCTTGACCTCTTATGTCCTTGATACTGACCAGACTTTGAGAGAATTGACACTCATCGTGTATATCGTTTAGAGTAGGCTTTGAGAACCTATAACTTTTACATTATTTCTGTGGGCCCTGTTAGTGTTAAAACACGTACTTTTAAAAGAGATACACTCGATCTTATTGTAGAGTTGAATAATTTACTTTTAAAACTACGCTGTAAATACGTCAAAATATAAGTATACATAGGCCTTTCCCTTTTTTGTTGAAAAAAACACCGAACCCTGCACGGAATATCGATATAAGCAAACGCTCTCACCTACGTTGAAGCTAAAAGCCAATGGTATGATTGACCAAAGTTGCAGCATGCCAAAATATTATATTCCAAAGTAGAGCAATATCCATCGTCTGTCACACTATCATCACCATCCCTCACAAATAACTGCCCATGTATGTTTTTGACGTTACTTTGACGATAGCTTAGAGGTATTGCAAAATGAATGCATTCAAGGCGCTTTCAAAGGCTTTAATATATCGTTAGAAATTAAGAGAGTATGACCTGAGAGGGCTAGAATTATAAGGAAAACTAAAATTTACATATACTGTTTCATAGAAAGGAGACTAAAGCTGTAAATTTTCTTCAAATATTTTATAATCTTTAAAAAGGAGGCCGCGGAAGCCCGCGGTTTCAATAGTGAGATGGTCCATCGCTCAAGAGCGTTACTGCTCGTGGGTGTGGCCTTCCTGTGAGTAATTGCAGTCTCCACCGCTACCTACCACCAGCGCGTTGTGGTCTCCCTATATGACACGCTTGCTACAGTCTGGAGCTTACGCGGCGGCGCTCCTCAGTTCTGCAGCGGACGGGCGTTGGCGCGGACAGCCCGAGGGAGCCGGAACTGAAGACTGGGACACCGCTGATTGTGACCGAGGCAACGACGTGACCGCCGCCACGGTCTTCAGCGACTGGCCCAAGACCTTGGGAAGGATGACGTGCACTGCCGAAACAATGACTCCAACTCCGGCCGGCAGCCGCGAAGGATACAAGGCGCAGGGTGATGACAAGGAGGGCTGGTCGCACCTACCCTGTGCTATACGTCTGGGAAATTTAGGGTATACGAGACAATAGGTAATTTGTTAACAAAACCTTTCGTATGAAAAAATGTGTACACACGTGGTTTTTTTAATGAAGCATCGAGCACTGCGATAGCGAAGTACACGGAGCAACACACCATGCAGTGCTAAAGTTCTGTGCATATATATATATATATATATATATATATATAATAATATTCTGTTTTACGTAAACCTACTCCTGATAAGACAGAACGGTCTAAAGGATCTAAATGCTTTACTGTACAATATCTTTTGTTTAATTTCACCAGCTCTAGAAAATCATTTATTCCATTGATAAACTCGCTCGTAGATTAAGGAGCCCAAACCGGGATTTCCCGCTCTAAATGACGGCGGTGAAGGCCCAGAGGTGCAGAAAGTATACTGGCTGTCACAAACTCAATGCGATGTATGCCTCCTCTGTCACACAAAGCTGGAAATGATAATTTTATACTTGAATACTGTTTAATATCTGAATGTCATCTACCTGTCTCTTACTTTTGCAACGGACAAGGTTCAAGCACCAAGCCATTACCGCATGAAAGTAGTAAACTGTGTTTTCATTTTTAGATCATGTTTATGTTTTGGAAGGAAAATTTCCAATTATGGATCATTGTTTTCAGTATTGGGATCATAACTATTATTGGCAACTCTGACTGCAATTTCCCCCAATGACATGCATTTCTCTTTTGAAGAAGTTTCCATTTTGGAAGGAGTGTTTCCAATTATGGTACATTTCCCCATGATGAAATGTGGCAATTATCATGAAAATTATAATTGGGAACTATTCTATAAATGGGAGCGTACACCTACACACAATTGGGAACCCTGATCACACTTCCCCCACCCCCACTGAACTTCCATCTCACATACCAACAAAAGGGACAAAAATGTCAATGTCAACATAGGATTTGGATCTACCTAAAATGTGTTGGTAAAGTGGACCTTAGGTAGCATTTTTAAAGCCAGATCAAATGCTTAAAATTTTCCCCCAACAGCTGATTATCACCTGCCTGGTCGTTCCTTCTTGCAGTAAAAACTCTCAGGCAACTACCCTGCATAGATGTAAAATTATGTCTATTGGCCTAATAGGTACAGAGGTATTGGAAGTCTCATACCAAAGAAAGATCCAGTGTATAAGTCAAAATCCTGCTTTAACTCCAGGCAGTTCAGGTCTTGTGTGTTGCTTACTACCACTGGTAGTAAGCAACACACCCCCAACCAGCGTTTTTCACAGTCTCTTTCTTTCTGAGATTTTCTGTGATTTTCTGAGATGAGAAGGGGGTCTACTAGGCCCCCTCTAGTGCACGTTAGTGCCAGGCCCCTCTCCAGTGTGTGTTTTAACACTTTGTGGAGGACTGCATTGGCACACATTTGCTATCTGTACAATATTGACATGATAATTTGATCATGAAATCTCACCTGAATTACTGTTGTTGCCAGTCTGCTGCTGGCGCAACTCTCCCAACTTCCTCCAGCTCCAAATCTACCTCACCAATCTTGATCTAGGGCACAAATAAGGTAAGGCACAAGCAAGCTAAGGAATGAAAAACCAAGTTTGATATGTGAAAGTGCATCAGAAACAAAGTAGCCTACATTCATCTTAGATTAGCCATGGGCAGCACTATTTATTCCAGCTAGTTTTAGCCTGCACTTATCTCAGATATACCTAATAAATATGCCCTCAACAGAAGTAGCTTCCCACTTGTTCAAATTTTTTTGGCAGGCTCTACATCACACAAACATTGCGAACTTGTCTTGTCGCTGTTGCGTAGTTTAGGTAGAATTGCTGCCCAGCTATGTTTATTTCTTTCACTCATTTAGTACTTTTCCTAGTAGCTTTTAGGCGTATTGATACTAAATTCAAAGAAATAGGGACCGCTAAATCGAAGATACTCAAACTTTAAATATTATTTAACCTGACAAAATGGACAGAAAAGTACTTGATAACGTATCTGCGTTATCTTTAATGCCTTAAATATGCCCACAATCATGTATTTCTCGAAAAAATTGACTGTCACATTTCGGGCATCTAGGCGGCAACTTTCTGGCAACTACTAACAATCGGCACCATTGGGCTGCATGTTAAAATCTGGCAACTGTGACAGCGGTTTCCGGGTTTTCTGCAGCGGGGTCTCTCGTTTTAGTAGAAACTGAACACAGTACCAATATTGTATCGCTGATTGTACGCTGTGCAATTGAAGGACAGAGTTGCTAAATTAAAATATTCGCTACACGGTTCATTCTGTATTTCAAAAATGCGTGGTTTGATTTTGAACCATACTGTCACGATCGCTATTTTGTCACACTTATGCACCTCGACTATCGTAAATGTGTCACAAACTCCAGTAGCCGAGTTGGCAAGTTTCTGCACCTCTGTGAAGGCCAATGAAACCAAAAAGCCCGAATTCATCGTTAGATGTTTAGTAAAATAATTTTTATTTTAAAGTAGCCATACATACTGGATTATTTGCACGATTTGGTAGTTTTAAACGGAAACTCTCGACCTCCAAGACCTCAGAATCCAATCGCACTTCAGAATAAAAAAACAACAGCAATGTTAACGCGTCTGCACGCAACCCAGTTCAACTGCACTGCTGCAACCAAAATTTCCACGTGCGCTGTGAAATGGTTGTGTCATGGTGCAGGTTTGCTACACGGGACAATTTCCGGTGAGAAACTAACGCTATCGGGTGGGAAACTAGCGTTCCGGCTGGAAATCAGCTGACTGCGACCATCGTCATACGGCCAGCTGCAGGCACAGGGAATTTTGTGCAGCAAAGCTGGTGACTACTTTTATTGGACAACAATTCTGTGAATTGTATGGAATGCGCAGGGCACAACTGTGGGATTTTAAATTCAAGCAGCGTCGATACTGTGTGTATTTATGGATGAATGCCGTATCCAATAGACTGCATAAACCTGTGTCAGGTCTAAGCAGGGATCACATGGAATAGTGCAAATAAATTCTGCGATGCAGCCTTATAACACACTATGCTTTTGTATATGGCGAAATGAGGCATTGATAGATCTGCACAATAAAAGTATCGAAAGATCTCAGAAAATTTAGCGAGAAGTCCGCGACACTCATCGTAAATTCATAATTTCACTGCGTGAAATTATGCTCCAGTTGCAACAATAACGTTCCCCAACCAAAGTTGTTGCATAAGCAACATTGCTTGATTACTTTTACCATGTACAGCACCATGTAACCAGTTTATTTTCCGTATATTTTACGGTAGCTTTATATTTTATACCGAAATGTTAAGTAAATACTATCATCAAACACAATTTTCGGTTATCCTCACAAGGCAATAACGTTTTCCAATTATTTCTAAAACAACTGACTGTCAGATGTGTCAGGGTGTGCATCGCCGGCAACGAGCCAGAACCGACCAAGCCTAGTGCATACATAATTAGATGCAGGGGCCTTCTCTAACGTTCGTCGGCTTTGGTTACACAAATGGCACAGAGACTCGGTAAATGTTAAAACAATATACCCATTCACTTAACAGATTTTATCCCAAGGATTGCTTGAAACATAGAACAGGCAAGTGCCTGTTGGGAGTGGCTCTAACAAATAAAATAAGTACTGAGGCAAAGTGAGAATCCATAATCTTATTCATCGTAACTTTTCCTTTCAGTCAGGTTGCACCGTCGAGTGAAGACATCTTGTCCGGTTGCAGAAGCACCGAGTCCCCGTTGTATGAAACATTCCCCTTGGGCGCGGGAATTCCGGTCATCCATTAGGGAGTGGGATGTGTGAGCCGGGGTAATACAGCAGCGTGTGTCCGCAAAACATGCACCCTTTCCTGATCCATCGGAAATTAGGCGTAGAATATGTCCTAGGATCAAAGCAAAACACAAAAAGGGTGATTAATATATGCTAATCATGAATAAATCCACACAAAATCATATTTATAGCAATCAATGCAAGGCTACACTAGCACATTTATTACTTGCAAAACTAAGTTATCAGTGTATTTCTCACTGCACGTGCGTGTGACTTTATCATATTTTCACCTTCATTAATGGAGATTGCAACGTTAATATAGCACTGAAGCACTCATGTCATGGCAGATGAGTAATAGAAATAATAGGCAACAAATAATGAAGTCAATGCGAGACCTTGCGATGAATAGGTACGTAACAGGTAGACACAATGCATACAGATTATTGCATGTACTTATTTGCAAGGGCCTTCTCTAATGTTTGTTAGTTTTGGCGAATAATAGAGGGACTCCATAAAAGTTGAAATTATATATTCTTTCACATATTTCATCCCAATGCTTGAAATTAACATGCTGGGTTTAGAGGATTTTATGGCGTCAAAATACAATGCAAACCCTCAATTCTACTCTACCAGCACAATTATTGAGCTTCAAAACTAGAGTGTAATTGTATCACGTTATTGTTCGCTCTGATTCTTCTAAACGAAGTGGTTATGTTTGTTTCACGCGTGGCGAATGAGGTGAGTCGATGGAGCATAGGTGCGTGAAGTGTACAGGTGATGCCTAGCAATGATACATAAGAGGAAGGCGGAGGGAAATGTGGGAGGTGGTATATCGGCATGATGAATAAATAAACAGGCCTTAGGTGGGAAAAATCCATTAAAAAATGAGAAAGCTGGCACAAGAAAAAAGGCAGCTGATGAAGTGTTGATACTCAATGTCCGCTGCTGCTCTCTTTACCGCTGGCTCGGTTGGAATAGTGATAGTTTTCCTTTCAAACTTTTAAAATGGCCTACGAAAACAGGACTAGAGCACTTCAAAATAATTAGTGTGCAAACTTCTCGGAGTAAATTTTAGCGCATGGAAGTCATTGATAACGAGAAAGTCCATGCTCTACAGGACCAATAGAGGCGAAGCTGTTAACTGGAGTTAATTTCCCACACCCCAGAGCCGTCTATTCAAAGGCCCTGCAGTCTAACGCTGACAAAGCTGGCTTTTAGGATCATTTTCTATGAGGTAGTACCGGTCGGTAGCGTGTGCACGTGAGCTTTGCAGATAGCTTAGGAGTAATTATCCTCGTCTAAAACTATATAAGTCACCCACTTCAGAACAGTTTCGTCATTTTTAGCAGGGACTGTACTGTAAAAAATAGCGCGAAGGGCCCATTATACACACGAGAATCTTGTGCTCTCGTGGGTGTTTTCTCATGCAACGTAATCCTGGGATCATCACCGTGACTTGCATTTTTGGCAAGAACCGTTAGTCTTTATTTTGGTGTACTCGGTGCGAAGAGTTTACGATTTTATGAAGGCCCTGGGAAATGTATACACTAGTGAAATGATTGGGCGTATAACCAGGATTATTAACTGAAATTAATTAAACATCTTTTTCCTCAAAATTATATTGTCGATACAGTGAATCCGCAGGATAACAGCCCTTGCATTAGCTATATCAGAGCACCAAAACGTATTTTCGTTTTGAAAGGATGTATCTGAGTGAAAAAATACTTGAAAAAATTGCCTATTCCTGCTGTATTTATTTCAAATAAAGCGTAGCTGTGGTCCAAAAGGAAAACATATGTTGTTATTATTCTGCCATTACGACACTTTGAAATATGAAAACCTGTCGCTTTTCTATTGTAGATGGAAATATGGGTATACAATGCCTAAAGCACCTTTTTTCTTCAGAATACACATAGAAGAGCCGAAACGGCTGCGAAATGTAACTCGCGATATCTTTGTCATAAAGATAAAAGACAGAAATAAAAGAAATATAATTTGAAAGAATATATAACATGACTATCAAACAAGGATTACTACTTTTTAGGTGCACGAGAATACAGCAGGCGACAAATTACTATATTTATGACTTACTCGATATATCATGGGTGTATCACCAATCTAGGAGCTTGGCACCCAGCGTTTCCGCGGCAGAGGGGTTCACGGCAGAGGGGTTCAGCGGCAGAGGGGTCCGCAGCAGAGGGGGGTCCGCAGCAGATGGGTCCGCGACAGAGGGGTCCGCGACAGAGGGGTCCGCAGCAGAGGGGTCCGCAGCAGAGGGGTCCGCGACAGAGGGGTCCGCAGCAGAGGTGCCCGCCGCATAGGAACTCACCAGGAGCGCTGCCGTCGTAGGAGAAGTCCGGAATGAGGAGTGTCTGGGCGTCGACAACGACGATGTCGCCGGAGGAGACGCCGTGCTCAATGGTCTTCAGACGGCCGATGCGCTGCGGGCGGGGGTAGTCGGACACCGTCCGTGGCAGTACCAGGTTACCGAAGTCCACCTGGCGAGAGAAATCGGCGTTAACTGTGTGGTATGTGGTAAAGAGAATTCTTTGGTAGACCTGAAAAACTATAATAATGAATAGGGGAATTGAAAGGTAGGGACAAATGACGGAACAAGGAAATATTAATATAGCTTAAACATTGGAAAAAATCTGTGTCTACAAAGTTTAGTGGCCTTATGTAGGGGAGAGGGTGGTAAGACGGGCATGGTAGGTAAGACGGGCACAGGCTCGGTGGACCGAACCAGAAATGGTATAGATATCCCATTACTTGTATATGTGTGTGTTTGGGTGCCTGATCATGAGCCAAAAAAACGAATTCCTAACCTTTATTGTTTTTCCAAAAATTTAAGAAAACAATATTGATGGCTCAATCTACCATTGTTAGTAGTTTTGTCTGTAGCGTTCAGTCAGTGTCTGGTCATATTTTGAAAGTCAAATATGCAAAATCTGTCAGGGGAGAGCGTTAACATGCATTAGGTGATTGCAGTTTTATATTACCCTTGCATGATGATGGCCAACAATGAAATTTTCTAGAATATTAATATGGGGCAAGACGGGCACGAAAGGAAATATTATATTACCATAAAGTATATAATATGTATCGCTGCTCATTTTACATGATTAAAAGAAATCAGTCCCAGAAGTTCCTGCAAACTGGATTAGGAGCTGTAAATTATTGATTGTTTGAATCCGATGAAAAAATTATAATTTTATGGAATTTCCGCGAAATAATTGCCTGCCGGCTGTTATCGAAACAATGCTTTGCAAAATGCATCATACCACATCTTTGCTCCATATGATATGGTCTCTGTCAAAACTTTATAGCATATGATGAGCTATTTTCAAAAGCCCGTATTACCCCACCTGTTGGGGTAAGACGGACTTTTGCAGCATTCTACGGCAAACGTCACTGCTCAAAGGAATAAGCAGGGATCCTAGTATGTTTAAGCGCAGGGACAAATAAATGTTTGCTAAAGCTACAAGCGAAATCTCATCGCCGTCATATGAAAAGTGAGTGAGACACACAGTCTCAAACACAACTATGCCCGTCTTACCACCCTCTCCCCTACTGTATTTCCCTACTATACTTATGCCTTACTGTATTCCGACAATGTGTTAAACGACTGTCCACTAACAGGCCTCAGAATGATAGTTTTTCCTACACTAGTACTTAAAGTCGTAAGATTTTTCATGTGCAGTGGGCTGATGCGTTTACTTTTCCTTTCATTTTGTGTTTGATTTATTAACACGCGCATTGACAGGGGTCTGAGCCACCTTCACTTTGACGGGGGTACCCGCCCCCCTAAGATCTCGAGAACCACGGTAGGTAGCGAAAAACGGTAAACGGCGTTGGGTTGCCCATCCACTTCTCCATCAAAAATATTCGTACCATTTTTTTGGCAGGTCACATTTAAGGTCCCAAAAGATCAAAACATGCCGTCATAGGGATAACATGTAAATCAAGTTTTTCGGCCATTTCATCTGAACAAGTAAAGATAAAGCAAAACGACTTTAACTATATGAATCCTCGCAGCAAGCCGAATCGAATGATATATAATTTGACATTGCTAGGTCAAATCAAGGATTTGACCTGACCTGAAGTCAGGTCAGAGTCAAATTATATAAAATGCATATCATTAGAACCGCAAAGCCAAGGCGAGTCTAATGCAACTAAAATAAACGCTCTATCACCATCCGTTATTGAGTTATTCAGTAAAAAAAATTCCCATGTATTTCCAATGGAGAGATCATGCCTCGTACCTGACCTTAGGTCATCAATATCCAAAATACCGGAACACATTTTAGAGAACTCGGAGGGTTCATTATGTGATGAGTTTCAATCGGATAAGTTCACCCTGCTCCAACTTATGCCATCTTAAACTTTTTTTGAGGTTAGGTCACTTGACCTGTACTGGTGACCTGACCTGAGATGACCTAACTTTAAAATTTTCACAAAAGTTGTAAAAATGATGAGGAAAAAGGTATGCCAAGTACGGCGGTGCTACGCGCCGCCGTTTTTCTGCTGTCGCCGAAAAACCCGAGGGGGTGGGTACCGGGATGGGCGGGTTAAATCAGGACAACTTTTTATGATATTCTTCCAGTGTTTACGGCTAAGATATGCGTTGAGAAACGGGCAAAAAATAACACACTAGAACCTGAAATAATACTTTAAGAATGTGTGCTGGTATGAAATAGTACATATTCAAAATTAATGTAATACCGATCTTATATCCAACTTTATCTGCTTAGGTGAGCTTTTTACGTTGATACCTAAATAGACGAGAGCGACAAATTATGATGCGGGTCATCTTTCAAGCAGTAAAAATCGAGTCACATTTTATTTTCCACCGGCGTTGCGCCGCTAGAAGCTCTATTTCCCTTTTTGGTGGCAGCGCTTCCACAGCATAACAATAAGCCAATAGGCGTAAAAAGGGTGTTGCAGAGTCCAGTGAACACCTAGAACTTCCCCCGGCACGACAAAACAGCGCAGTGGCGTAACGCACGGTATTTCCCGAGAGGATCTTGGAAGTTGTTTTGCTGGGAATCACCCGGGATTTCCCAACGAAACCCGCGCAAACAAATCATTCGTGTTGTGATCGTGTAGAACACAGCACCTGGGCAGACGAGAAGTTATTGATGGTGACCGTTTTTGTTCGATATACGAAACTTGACTAGGCACTGGGAAAATTGGTTTTATGACATGCATTTTTCAGCTCTGATGCCAAAATTGAAATATTATCATATTAATCAGATTGGCTAAAGTATATCAAAACACACATGGGATCCAGATTATACATTCGAAAACACTGCACCCCCGACAAAGCCGGGCAAAGCTAACACACATGCAAACCAGTAAGCTCGTATTATTGTTTTCCCGATCTTGACGTACCCAATAATCATAGACTAAGGGTTAGTCCTATCGAAATAACAAATCATGGACAGACGGGTCTGATATTTTTATGCTTTTAGGCCCAGGTTATTCTCAATATGCCATATATTTGATTTACATGTTTGGGGGATGCCACATGTGATCCAGAACAAGGCTGAGGATATCCTCTAGATTTAGCGGGGTTCTGTTGAGTTAATGCTGGCACGGTAATACCAGCCCAATACAAAGCTATCCAATGTGGGAGACGCAAAATCCAGGGCAGTCCTGGTCCCCTAACCCCCAGATCTCCAAAGATGCTCCATGATAAACATAAACATAACGAACCTGATAAACATAAAGAAACCTGATCGTTTCCCGAGACAAAAGTCAAAAGTCAAATTTAAGGTACCTGTACCACCCAGTTCTCGCATTTCAAGGGCGTTCAGGGCGCCTTGGGTATCCAACTTGTTCCTCGGACGTTAACAGGTGAGGATCCATGAACCTATGGGATACCATCTCCTCCTTGAGACTTAGGTCAATGATTATTTCTTACAGTCACTGATTTCAATAATTCCTACAATCATTCTTACAATCATTATTTTTCATATCATGTCTTACGTCCGTAGAACATGATCTGAACAAATGTCAACATTCACCAGCCCCAGGTCCTTCATTCTCTCTCTGGATTACATGTATTTTCTGCCATCAAAATAATAGAAACCACTACACATCTTAATGTGATTTTCCCACAATTAAAAAAAACGTAAGCACCTTGACTGGATGAGCTGTAAAGCAGTAGTTAAGACTGTTCTGTTCTCCGAATAGCTGGCTCAGACAAGTGGCAGATAGAGACATGGGGCACGACCACACAAACGTGGCATATTCAACCAATTTTCTTTCGTGCTGGTCTTAAACTCGATACCTTATAAGTGATAGTTCTTGAAGATGCATCCATTTTTCCAGAGAGACACATTTTCTTGCAACGAAATGATCAAGTCTTAAACCAGTTTAGTCACTCACTCTATAGGCTTCCCTAGGGTCCAACGTATCAAGCAAGGCAATCATCCACCATGACAGCTTTCTAAGACTTGTTTTGAGATTTAGGCATAAATTTAATGATATAACGTCTTACCCAGCAGGTGCTATATTTAACTTTGTCCTTGGAAGTTTTCTGAACAGAGAACTACATTGGGAAAGGTTGCTGGAAAAATAGATAAAATAATCAGCTAGGAAAACTTATCTAAACAATTCAAGAGGTAGATTTTTTTCAGAATTTTTACAAGAATAAGTTCATCAAGCTTCAATGTGAGCAGTGGAAATTTAGAAGATTTACTGGTCCCACTGCCAAATAATTGTTGCAAACTTTGTTTAAAACAAATTCTTAATTTCTAAACTTTATCGGAGTATTGTTGTATAAGTAATGAGGACTGAAACGCCATCACGTAAAATCTCGTCTGCATTGTACGCTAAGAGGAAACATTTATTTGAAGATGCCAATGTTTTCAAAAACCACCATGGTTACCTTGGGCAATAACCTGAAAGCCATGAGGGGTAAGGAGGTTTTCAGCGTGATTCTACGCCCTAGATAACCCCCGATCAAAATATGATCAAAATCTCAGATGAAGGATTTTATTTCACTATTTGTTGGGTCGACCTATTGTGGCATTTCCTGTTATAGACTCCACAAGGAGCGCACTATGATTGAAATTTCTAATTTAGCTCTGCGGGGCTGTGCCCTTTACTGGCCGGTAATATAAGCTGCCACGATGGCTGGTTCTGGCTAGACTGAGTCTTAAACTATTTCCATCGCAAGGTGCTAAACCCGGGGACACAAAGACAGCGCGGGTGGCCACAACTAGGACACCACGCCCTTCGTGGCCGGGCAATCAGCCCAACGGCGCCGGTCTATCAAGGCCTTTTTTGCGGGGTAAAGCCTCCCCCTCCCCACAACCCCAGGCGTTACAAGGGAAGCAGATCACGCCTATGGTGACCCCCTTCCACGCCTATGGCGTTCCAATGTCACGCACATCGGGGGAGCACCGCACGCTCTGAACGCCGGTTCTCCAATGAAAGATCGTAACCTTCGCCATGGATAGCTGCCTTTGATCTGTGCGGTGCTATTTCAAATTCCGTGTTGTGCATAGCTGGAAGTATAGAAGTGATCACGCTAAAAAGCTCCGAACCGGAGAGAAAACAAGGCCGGTGTCTTGAGCATGTAATTTATATCCGTACGAGAAATCAGAAAAAATGTGAAGAAGTCCGGGAAGATGTAATGATACTTCGCTATTTATGGCCCTACTGTCTCCGGAAAAGCTGGGTCCTTGCTGGAGCGTCTCTTGACCAAACACAGTAAAACTTGACAGGACATCAATGCAGACATGGAAATCATGTCATAAACGCGTGGACAGCTTACGGACAACCTATAAGTAATAGACGCCAAAACATAAAGAACAGCAATAAAGGAATCTTTCTTCCAATACAAAACGGCATGGTAATGGCTTTTTGCTTACCGCGAAGGCCCGACACCAGACGGAGATCCACTGGATCTGTTCCAAGGTGACCCCCGAGGGCAGGGTCAGCGTTATGTTCTGGTTCTGGTACGCTCGGAGCGGCTCCATGCTGTCGGAGACAAATGTGATGGTTTACATGGAGACCCCGGGTGGCAGAGCCGATAGAACCATACAACCTAGCCTTTAGGGCCGTATGCGTGCTTTTGTGTTATTTCCCTATTGACATTTGTATATTGGCACGAAAACGAGTTAGAAAACCGCCCCTAAATCTGAAGTCGAACACAGGATCATTAGGCTGGTCATACAAGCACTAGTTCAGTATATGGCGGAGGCAATGTTTAACACATGTTTTCCTACCTGCCGGTTTCATCAGGTATCTGGTAGCCTGACCCCGACGGTCTTCGGCCGCTGCCCAGGTAGAAGAATGCATCTGACGAACACGGACATATAAATGTCAGCGGTCTACTCATGCGATCCTTGAGATGTGTTTGAAACTTCGGTCTAGTACTGTGGTAAACAAGGCCAATTCCCGCTGTTTATTTTCCGCCATCATTTGCTGGTTCCACTCGAGAAACAAAGCGAGGGGCATAAAAATATCCACATAAGTGTCGCGGGAGTAAAACAGGAGAAACAAGCGGATTTAAGCCAAGGAACATACGGTACTTCCAAAGTGCTCGTATCGACATCACGGTTAAACAAACTTACCAATTAGAATTTTGCAACCATGCATACTTTATGCACAATTGACCTCCGGGCGTAGACTAGACACATATATCAGCCCGGTGAAATTTGTATCCGTATGTAACTGCTTGTTTGTTGTTGTTGCTGCTGCTGTTGTTGGTGTTGTTCCTAATTTTTTTTTGCTACGCAAAAATCCTTTATCCAGTTTTATCGCTGGCATTTTGAGCATATTGAAGGATCATGCAGTGTCCGGCACCAGTGTTGGAATACCAGTCGTCTAATTTTTCCGGCACGGATTTCCTTACGCTGCAAATGTAGCATTGTGAGCTCTCATATGATGCTTTCCGGCAAGTGCAAGGCTTTCCAAATATACTTGGAAATATTTGGCTGAAGCCATCGCGCAGTATGAAGCTTGTGATTCAAGAGTGGTCCAATCTTCCTTTTGTTTAGTTTCGTTGATATTATTCAAACAATTTCCGTAAACATCAATTTTTCAGCATGATCTACCGACACATCAGAGCCTTTGCCCAGTCCTCAGTGTGAGACTATAGTTCAATGGCTGCGTGCGAGTACTCGTGCCGCTGCCAGGGGCGTCGCCGCAGAGTTTTAACGGGGGGCGGGACCGCTGGACTGGTGATAGCCGGATGTGAGGGGGGATTTTTAGCATATTGGCTCTGTTTGAAAACGCTAACGCCGATGCACTTCACCAACGCTTTTACTTATGTCTACGCAATACATATGTGGAAATACAACAACCCTCCAGCCCCAACCCCACTTTCGATGCCCATGACCACTTCGTACTATAAACAACAACCGTTGTGTTGAATGACAGTGGGGAGCTGCCTCCTCATACTACACCGACTTCAAGAGTCATCCCAGTTAGAGTGTTTGTTATGGAAGTCACTGACGTCAAGATGGTCTCCTGAGCAGCGTCAGACCGAATTTGTTGGAAGACAGACAAAGGCTCTTGAGGGAGGCAGAGCGTGCCTGTGCGACCACCGCTGCCAATGTGGGACGTTCTTTGGCACGTGCAAGGGTTGGTGCAGGGTGCCATGGCCGGAATTCTAACCGGTTTAGCAGGAGATGAAATGTGGCCGCAACAGTGACGCTAAGGGTGCTCATGAATACCAAAGCTGAGTATACAGACTGTGATAGTTAAGGAGATTCAAAGGAAACCAGTGGTACTGTTTACTGCTGAAACAAAATATGAAATTTGAGAAATTATCGATAAATTTGGTTCATTTTATGGATCAGCATTAACTAGCGAAATAGTTAATCACGCGCTTGCTTTAAGCAGAATCTGACCGGATTGAAGCTGATGTGTTGTTCAACATGACAATATTATCGGCCATAGGAAGCGTTTATGTTTTGAAACAAATTTTCGATTTATGATTGCTAATGAACTAAGATGATACAAAGTATATGATTTCAAGAAAGACAACATGAAGCCATCTTTAGAGCGGTCCGAGCCCTATAAGAAGCCATATCCAAAAGGCTGACGCACCATTCTGAAACTGACTTGCACTAGGAAGATGAATGAATGTGCGAGAAGTGTGGGTAAATATGGATGTGGGTCAAGTGCTATGAAGTGATGACTTGTGGTGCGAATAGGAAAAACGACTGAGAGGGCAAGGTGAAGCACTATTGAATGGTGACATTTGGGGCGAACGGACAAGAACGATAAACAAACCGGAACAGACCAGACCGAAAAAAACTGCAGCAGCTTTAGTGACAGATTCTTCCATTAGAACCCAGTTGTTCAGCAGCCTTGTTCCAGAATATTCATACGACTTTAAAGCCTAACAACGATTGTTTCCGTATGCCTTGAAAACTAAAGGGTGGTCAAATAAAAAGTGTCCATACGCAATAGTGCTCAACATTCGAGGTACTCCGAGACCTTCAATGGGTAGCTAGAACGAATCGTCAGCCAGTCACAAAAGTGCTCGTTGTATCAGCAATGGTGTTACCAACCACCCTTTTTCTAGTATTTTAAGATCAGGTCTCCTTTTAATGAAAATTCGCGTAGTTAGCTCAGACGATTAAAAAAGAGAAGAAGATAAAAAGCGGTGGGTGCGGTGCAGAGAAAGGGTGGAAACCAGGGGCCCCTCAGAAAATAATCACGTCCTTTTCATGTCCCGCTTTAGACCACTCCTTTAGTGCCACATCATCTAGAAGAATATGAGCTTTTGAGAGCGCTTTTAAGGCAACGGCACGCTAGACTGCACGAAGTCCCAAAAGCTGAGATTTCGTTTATCTGATGCATACTTTTCGTGTGGCATAAATAACAGACATATCTAGAAGAAATTTTGCAGACACCTGTCTTTTTCAATAAGCGCTAGCAGAAAATATAACACAACAATATTGTATAGAAGAGTGGGCACCGGAGATTGCTGCCCCTCCTAAGTAGGTACCGTTCAGGAACTGGTCTCCTGACCTTGGAGCCGGCCTCCATAGACCAGGTGTCCGGTGATAAACCACGGCCACCGAACCCGGCCCGGAAGCTGTAGGGCGGGCCACTGTCCGCCCAATCCAGAGCAGGCCAGAGGGCTGTTTTTTCTCACCTCTGCCATTCTGGAGCACGCTATGCAGGCTGGCACTCGGACAAAATCCTTTATGAGAATGACCACACTGATCTGTGGGTTTTCCATGCCACCGGAGATGCTATCTTAAATTGCTACACTGTGATTACATGGGTTTCAGTTGCCGACAGTTGTCCGGTGCTGAGACAGCGTGACTCGGCCATAAATGTAGGGAATGGGTTCAGAATCAGTCTGCGGAAATTCGCGGCCCAAGTTCTGGTGAATCTGCAGCTTTTCGAAAGAGGATTCTGGTCTCCTCATGTGTGGGTATTCCTTATTTTCCATGGGTTATTCCCGAACGCAGAAGCCTCCTGAGGTAATTTAGCGCAGAAACCACCTAAGGTAATATAGCGCCCAAGGTCGTTGCTTATATTTTTTTACTTGTTTAAGATTTTATTGCGGCTTGGTTTATATAGCCACGTTTTTTATAATTTGTCGTTTTAGTTCGACTGGGGTCGGAGTCTCACAAAGTCATCAAGGGACAACAAACCCGCCCCCCACCGAACGAGCAACACATGAGGGTGATTAGAGCAAGTTTAACGTCCCACAAAGCAAGGGACGGCCGCCCCGCAGGCCCCACAGTCGTTGCCAGCCGACCTACGGGGTAAATTTTGAGCGCCGGAGCGTAGGATGATCCAAGCGGACATGCACGCCCACTGCGAGCAACGGGCCGGAGCCAACGCTCCCAACGAGTACGGGGGGCTACGTTATATTGATTAATAAAACACAGTCCATCTAAGATCGCTTCATTCTATGTAATTAGTTTTTGCTGTGTTAATGAATTACTTAATTATTGATTGAAATAGTTTTGAAAGACTTATTGTTTCTGATTTATGAGTTCATTTACATCCAATAAAATCCTATCTAACTACATACGTCTTTTATGTTTGGAGTGCTGCGGCGAGGAGCATGATAATAAGTTCATAAGGTGTTCACTGGCCTGTCCCCTCGAATCAGGATGTAAAAAACACTGAGGATTGTATATTCGGGCACAACGCTTCATCAGAATCATGTAGTAAATATCTAAAAATCTCAGTCATAGTGTGGCCGGACCCAAAATTGAGTTTCACACAAATGCCTTTTAAAATGATTTGTTAAAAAAAAACGGATGTCGTGACAACAACGATCTTGGTACCTCTAACCTAAGAGTAATACCGACAATACAACAAAACTAGACCAGTATTTGTGTGACAGACTTTTCTATTATTTCAGCCCAACACTAGTTTTTCATTAATAATGAAAAATTCGCTGAAATATCTTAGTCTGTTATTTGTATATATATGTTCTTCTTATATTTTTGACCGCAGCTAAAATGCTAACAATAACTACTTATCTGGCACTAGTACACGTGATACTAGATCGGTGTAATGACTGCAAACTTTCCCCTTTAATTTAGCCTGATGTTATATTTTTCTATAAATGCCTCGTTCGAATTATCTAATTATGATTGTTATTAGTGGTCAGGGTCAACTTATCCATAAACTCAATCTATCACATAATATTAGTTAATATGGTTGATAATTGATGAACCCTTTCCCCCAGCCTGTACCTCTGGCCCAACGTTAGGCGTCGAATGAGTATACGTCGGGCTGCAAAAAAGCATTATCAACGTTTTATATTATACTTATTCAACAACCTTTCCCCATAGTAAGTACTCCTTAAACAATTCCATCTCTCATAGCTAGTTGATGTGATCAATCATCGGTAAATCCTTTTCCCCAGCCTGTACCTCTGGCCCAACGTTAAGCGTCGAATGAGTATACATCTGGCTGCAGGATTGATTTTAGGGGTACGTACTGGGGTTGGGGTTTTGAAATATCCAAATAAATATCGACAATACTTTTCTGCAACCCGACGTATACTCATTCGACGCTTAACGTTGGGCCAGAGGTACAGGCTGGGGAAAAGGGTTTATCAATTATAAACCATATTAACTAATATTATGTAATGGATTGAGTTTAGGGATAAGTTGACCCTGACCACTAAGATCAATCATAATTAAATAATTCGAGCGAGGCATTTATAGTAAAATATAACATCAGGCTAAATTAAAGGGGAAAGTTTGCAGTCATTACACCGATCTAGTACCACGTGTTCTAGTGCTAGATAAGTAGTTATTGTTAGCATTTTAGCAGCTGTCAAAAAAAGAACAGATATATACAAATAATAGATTAAGATATTTCAGTGAATTTTTCATTATTAATGAAAAGCTAGTGTTTGGCTGAAATAATATAAAAATCTGTTACACAAATACTGGTCTAGTTTTGTTGTATTGTCGGCATTACTCTTAGGCTAGAGGTGCCATGATCGTTGTTGTCACGACATCCTTTTTTAACAATTCATTCTAAAAAGGCATTTGTGTGAAGCTCAATTCGAGGTCTGACTACACTATGACTGATAACTTTTATATTTACTACATGATTCTGATGAAGGGCTGTGCCCCAATATACAATCTTCAGTGCTTTTTACATCCGGATTCGAGGGGACAGGTCAGTGAACACCTTATCAACATACGTATTTTCATAAATCGGGCCGCAGCTGCCGGAGCAGGCTAAACCACAAATATAAGAGGTTCCAGGCCACTCTCAATATATATATATATATATATATATATATATATATAATATGTTATTTATCATTATATTTATATTATATTATATATTATTTATCATATTATATTTATATTATATATATATTATTTATTATATATATATATATATATATATATATATATATATATTAACAATTTAACAACAGGGGCCTGAAGCAGGCACCACTGAACCCACCTGGTCCCTGTCCGTCGTAGTTGAAGTTCCTGATGTGCAGTGTCCGCGAGTCGACGGCGTACACGTGACCCCTGACACCGTGCTCCAGCGACAGAAGCGGTCCCAGATCCTTGCCGAAGTAGGATTGTGACGACACCAGGCCTGAAATACCGAGCAGAGGTTAACGATGAGCCATACGGTCAGCAGGGATATGGCCGCAGGGGCCGGTGCGCCCTAAAGCCCAAATAATCAATCAAAGGAGAGGCTCGGAACGCCGGAAATCCGACACTGGACCATCAGTCGCTACCGGTTGTTTTATGATCGAGGATGAAAAGATCTAGATACCTCGGCCGTTTTTTCCTCACAGACCATTCTCCCGCGGAAGCAGGAGAATGCCAGTCTGAATACCAGCGTTAAGTGTTAACAAAAAAAAAAAAACTCGTTTGGCCATCGAACGCCTCGAAGCGCCGAGGGCTGGGCCCGATCAGATGGGTCACGCTCTCGCCGCGGCCGTGGCGTCAGGACCACTGCCAGTGACCCCTTTCCGTGGTGGCAGTGCCTGGAGCGGCGTGACCAGCGTCGCAGCCGAGCGGCCGCTCTGGCCCGGATTCTCAGCCTTCGGCGACGCCAGATCAGCGACGTCAGCGACGCACCCGGCGCTCGACGGCGGAACAAAGGGGCCGCACTGGCTGCCACCGCGGCTGGTAACCCGGCGGTCCTCATTAGTTCCGGCGGGAGGTGACGAGACGACCCACATGCCTCGCTATCGGTGTAAATATTCCGCACTTTGTGGGATTTCTCGACGTTGGAACAGCAGGCAGCCGACCAGTAGCGGGCCGGATGGTTGGATGAGTGGGAAGGTCGGCACGATATGGCACTGGCAAGGACGCTGGATGGACTGCCACCAAATGTCAGCTGGGGTCTTTTGGAAGAACTGGTAGTCATGGTAAGATTAGCGAAATAAGTGACTTCGTGCGTGTTTGTGTTTATATCATAATTCACCATGCCCGTGGACGGCTTCTGAAGGTGTATGCTTTGATGTAGACAAATGAAATTCACTAACTGAGTGCACGGATCCACTGCTCCACTGGCAGTAGTCTCATGAAGTTAGATACTGTTTGAAAAGTAGTGGAAATAGGCTTTCCTTGTGCATGTTTTAAAAAACATGATTATTCTGATCAGAATAGTGGCAGAAATAGCCAGTGGGTTGGGGGGGCAAACCAAAGTCGAAAAACCTAACATAATGAAATACATATGTGGCAATGAGGTACTTGCTTTTGTTATCCTAGGATTATTCACTCAAAAGCAATTCTATATGTCAAGAGGACCAAGGTCCAATGTTAACACTCAAGTTGACTGCTTCTGCTTGAAGTTGACTGGTTTAGCTGAAGCACCAAAACCTTGTTTATAATCTAAAAGGAGCCGGGACCAAAGGTCGACAGCTTGGGGGAAACATGGTTTTTCCCAGAGGTCTTACGTTGGAGGAGGAATGCCTTTCCCCCCTGGATTCACCACTGTATCCGAATTACCTATATTCAGAATTGAGCCCGCTGTTATTCAGAGTGCTCGGCGGTGAGTCAGCTCCCCGGCAGGGCTGCGGCGGCCGCCGCGCGGTCGGGGGCGATCGTCGACGCCCGGGGACGGGCGGGCGCGAGGCGAGGTCGGCCCGTGGCCGCAGGTCACCACCGCCGGTTTCGTCACGGAGCGCAGCGCCGACATCGGCGACGACCACGGTGACGGGCCGGTTAGAAAGTAGTCTTCGGCGGGCCGTGCACAGAGCCGCCCGCCGACTGCGCCCGGCAAACATTGCCTCACGTGCCCGGCGCGGGGCAAACCGCCGACTCTACAGCGGCGACGCTCGATAGCACGCTCTGTGAGGGCGAATCCACGCGATGGACCGGTGGTCATCGGTCACGTGGACGGTCGCTGACGCGTCTTCGGTATCTTCGAACGGTTCGATATCGGAGGGAGCGTGAACAGTGAGTTAGATGCCGTCTCGATTAGCTTCCAAGTAGAGCTGAGATGTCACATCGCCATGATATCCGATCAACGTAAAGTTATCAATGATGTAATTGTGTGATTCATGTTTCGTCATCTAAGTGATACGCCATTTAGGATAAAAGTTTTCATGGCACGTTTTGGTACCCAAGAAAAAGTAATCGCTAATTTTATTTATAACCAAAATTGTTCGTGATATAACATAATGAAAAACATGCGCTTTTCTCGATCCAGGGGGTTCTGGGTGGGAATTGCTGGCACAGCAGTACAAGCCCTATACAAAGCCCATGGCAGATTACTCATGCCTTGGGGGACTTTGACAGCGTATCACTTCGTTGATTTCAAAATAAATGAAACATACTGCAGTTTCTATGAACTCCTGTTCACCTGAGCAGCTCAAAGCTACAATCAAAAGATCAACACACTAAAATGGACACGGGACGTGACTAAAACCACAAACCATAATCACTAATCAGCCTAAGTGTCACAAGCTATCACGAAGTATCACATCACGAAGTATCACAGAGTGCCATTGATCATCGTGACGCGTGACGGGCTGAGGTGCGGTCCGTGTAGCGCAAACACACGGCCGGTGCACAGCGTCACGCGGCGTGACGCTGCGTCGCCGCCAGGACCTGTGGGATGGCCACCAGCACGATGGAGACTGTGAGTGATGAGGCTGGCTATGATGCCGGGTGTGACCAAGCTGCTCTTCATCAGCACACGTCGGCTCGTTTTTCACGGGCCCGTTACAGAAGCGAGGCTTCCTGAGCCGGAGCCATTGTGGGGCCAGCCAACTCATCAGAGCGCTCCGTGCTTCGATGGAGGGTGGCGCACTCAGACAAAAGGTACCAGGCCATAGTAATAGCCACATGCCATAAGTATCTCTAACGCTAAGAAGCTTGATACTGGTGGACTTGGGTTACTCCGAACCCCGGGTCATGAGGCTCATATTTCTCGAAATAGAGATCAGGTTTGAAAAAGTGTGAAATTCTAGCTGACCACATATGGTTAAGAAGTGTTGGCCTCGCCATCTGATCTCCTAAAATTAACTCACAACTCGAGTGCAGCCCCGCCAGAACATGCCGCTGTCCTCAGCCGCGGAGGGCAGGTGGGAGGGGGAGGATCTCTGTACCGTCCAGCTGAGAAGCTGACAGAAGCCGGCCCAACAAGTCAGCGTCCTTGAGGGCGGCTCTTATGTCTGCAGCAGCTGCTGGAGTCACCGTTGCTAACGAATGCGAAGATATATCGCCTGGTGCGGTACAGCAGACATGCAGTGGAGAAAACAACGGACGCCGGGAGCAATTCTAATCTCGGGACACCATACACAGCGCAGAACATTGGTAACACCCGGCCTCGCAGACCCAGGTGTGCTGAAGACATGCTCAACTGATAGGGACATCCAAAAAATGTCATGCCCTCAGAGCCTGAGAAATGTGGGTTCGTTTTGACTACGCTTTTGAAATGGTAGATCCCACCAGTTTTCTTTTGCATAGCCGGATCCAGGATTTCCGGTCGAGGGGGTACATAATCGGCGGGGGTGTCATCCAGACCAGGGGGTGTCACTTTCGGGTGGCAAAACCTCTCAAGTGATATCGTGTGGGTGCCGATAATCGTATATCCTGGGGGGAGGGTGGCGGGCGGGAAGCAATATTTCAGGGAAGCGCCATCACGACCTTTCAGAAGGGCACTGTGACCATTTCAGGGACTGCCGGGGGACGATCGGGGGAGGCAAGTGCCTCCAACAGCCCCTTGAATCCACCTTGGGTTTTAATACGTATATATGCCATCGTTTGTTTGCCATCTGGCAGGAGTCAGGGAGAAGCAAAAAATTAAAGACTTCGGCTTAAAACTTCGAAATAAATAAGTGAGGAAAATTGGCTTCCTGAGGCAGTGAAAATGTTAATTCAACCAGGCCTCTTCCCGGAAACATCACCGATATCCAATGGGGTATAAGATTGCTTCCTTAACCTCGGGTACACCCATACGGGGGCCCCCAAGATCCGAGAACCGGGTAGGTAGCGAAAACGGTAAAGGTGTTGGGCGCTCCACTTCTCATCGAAAACATTAACCATTTTTGTCAGGTCACATTTAAGGTCACGAGAGTCAAAACATGCCCGTCATAGGATAACATGTAAATCAGTTTTGGCCATTAATCTGAAAAGTAAAGATAACAAAACGACTAAATATGAATCTTAAAGCAAATCGAATGATAATAATTGATATTGCTAGGTCAAATCAAATTGACACCTGAGTCAGGTCAGGGTCAAATTATATAAATGCATATCATTAGAACCAAAGCCCAGGCGAGTCAATGAGCTAAAATAAATGCTCTATCACCATCCGTTACTGCGTTATTCGTAAAACCATTTTATGTATTTCCAATGGAGGTCATGCCTCGTACACCTTAGGTCATCGATATCAAAATACAACATATTTTAGAAACTGGTGGGGCCATTATGTGATATGAGTTTCAATCGGATAAGTTCACCGCCCGACTTATCTATCTAAACTTTTTAGGTCGGGTCACGACCTGTACGTGGCCTGACGAATGACTAACCTTAAAATTTCACAGAAGTTGTAAATGATGAGGAAAAGGTAACCAGTACGGCAGCGCTTGCGCGCCGTTTTCTCTGTCTAAAACCAGGGGCGGTACGCCCCGTCAATGCGCGTGTTAACTAGTGCTGCTTCAGCTCTTCGAACGGACGTCTCCTCTTGATCTTAAGCTTCCTAAGCCTCTGGTGAAAGGTACTTAGTTACGGTATGCAACACGCTGGCCCATAGGCATAAGAACATCCAAAATATTGGCAGACGGAGGTGTATTTTAAGTCAATTGTTCCAGTCAACGCCATGGGGTTAATTGTTGAGAATATGTAAAATATTGGGGGGGGCATAATCTCCCTGCTCCCTCCGTTTCTAGTCCCATGCGCTGCCCAATCCGGCTTCCCTTGCTAACAAATAGGGCCGTTAAGAGTAACGAGATGAAAAGAGATGATCAACTTTGCTCCAGATGAATTCTAATTTTAGCCAACTGATCAGATACCTAACTAAGTCATGCAGTATTGCCACTTCCTGCACACCGAAGTCTTTCAAACCGCGACTTCAGCCTGAATGTCACCAGGGGACTAAGGATGGTGTCCGCCTGGGGGAATAAGAATGGTGTCAGCCTGGGGGAACTAAGGATGGTGTCCGCCTAGGGAAGTAAGAATGGTGTCAGCCTGGGGGAACTAAGGATGGTGTCCGCCTGGGGGAGTAAGGATGGTGTCAACCTGGCCGCGTGGCACGCTTCCACGCGACCCCCGCTCGTGCGTGCGGGGCAGCGCGGCCGGCTGCGACCGTTACGGCAGCGTGACGCCGTGACGGCCCGCGTAACGGACGAGTCACACAGATGCCACGCTCCTCCAGTCGCCGCACGCGCGCGCTCCGGCCGGCTGCCGAGTGGAGATCATGAGAGCAGGCAGGGTCGGAGAGTCCGCCGCGGAGATGAACTTGCATGGCCTCCCACCAAACTCATATTTCTAAATTTCGAATGGCGTACCTTCCATGGAGTATCGTTATACTGGTCTGTTCGTAGTGATTTTAACAATGCTGATTCTAAGCCAGCAGCTTCTGAACGTGAACTTTTATTTCAGTACGCCTGTCCAAGGTCTCGTTTCTCCACACAGATTGAAATTGGAAACAAATTGAAATAGGGCAAATCTGCTTTTACAAAGAACAGGTAACCGTGAAAATAACAACATAACATCGTGTCGGCCTATTTGCTCTCTTGGTAGTGTTGAATCGCTAGCGAGGTAAAATTGCGGTACAGTCATAAGAATTATCCTACAGGCCAGGTGGTATATACACAACGGGCTTGAAACACTTCAGTGCATTAGAGTGATTTTAGACACATAAAATATGGATATGGAGTGACATTGATGATGGTGCAAAAACATTTTGGTGGCCCAGACAACTGTTTTTGTGATGAATTTCTGGAAAGACACGGCTAACGTTTTTTTATTTATAAATTCTTAGGACGCACACATTGCCGTCGAATGGAAGGCAACCCAAGTAAGCTCCATTTTTAACCATGACCCTAAGGTTTTAGGATAGCAGAAAAGACGAGGCGCAGCACCGCGGTTGAGGGCTCTACCTCTCACTGCATCATTTTCCCATCATCCCTGAAATTTTTACCCCGGGTCACCCAAGGTCAGGTCACCAGACGAGGTCAACCAAGGTCACCTCACTTCACATTTAGAGCTCTGTAAGAGCTACATTTCAAAGTCGATCGATTTGAAACTTCCTACACTTCATGATCCCTCCAGGGTCTACAAGGTGTATATCCGGGATTTTCGATTTCGTGCCTGAGGTCAGGTCACGAGGCGACCTCCCATTGGAAAAGCATGGGAAAAGCTATTTCATGATATAAAAGCCACAAAAATGATTGCAAATACTCAGACTGCTCAGAACAACGTTTTGGACACCCTTACGGATCCAGGTCATATTGCTTTGACTTTTCCAAGGTCATCCAAGGTCACCAGAGGTCAAAAAAGTATTTTGGCAATAACTTTTGACCTAATTGAGCTAGAGCAATGAAACAAACACCATCGTGTTTGTCTTGTAACTGGCTTTCATTTGATATACAGCAAGGTCACTTTTGACCTTTCGTGACCTCAGGTCATATTAGGTCACGAGGTGACCTCTGGAGGTCAAACCACTGGCAGGAGGTCTTTACGTTCCACATAGCGGAAAAAGTACTGGCAATTTGCTATCAAATGTACTTTACCAGGCCTCAATAGCTCTAATGACATACGAGTTATGCCCAGTTTGCTTAATCATTGCATATTTGAGTGAAAATAGGATCTTGACCTATTGACCTTGAGGTCAAACCATTGACCTGAGCACTAAAACATGCCAAGTAATTTCTTATTGAATTCACGCGAGCCTTCTATTGCACTTTGCAGATTTGCGCTAACGCCCATATTTTCGGAGTTAGAGGGGGCCATCGATGGCCCCGATGGGGAAGGTGGTGCGGACCTCCGGTGGGGCGCGGTTAAATCAAGTGATAAATCGAGTGAGTTCACTTGATGGCATATCTGAAGGACCATATAACAGATCGTACCCTAACAACACGGTTTCCGTATGGCCTGCTCCTGGTACTAGTCACCTGCCGTGAATCATTTTCCGGGAAATCCAGACAACGGTAAAATTGGGTCTCTTTCTGCCGGAGATACCTCAGAAGCGTTCGAGAGCATCGAACAGCTAGCCAGCTCCTGGGGATATTGGGCTGATACGGTATTGACGGCAAGTGGTTCAATACATGGCTGAGCACCCTGACGGGAAAGGAGAGACATTGCAAAGGCCAGTCTCGCACAGCGTAATTCAAGCTAGTACCGAAGGCCCAGACTTATTCTTTTAATATTTACAAGTGATTTACCATCGCACATTCTATGTGTATAACTCGTGATGTGTGCCAACAACAATCATTTTTTAAACAGCTGAGACAAAGAAAACGCTGAATAGCACACGGCTGAACAGGAAAACATACGCCAGGGTAGAATACTATGACCGAGATTAATCCCACATAAAGACAGAACTGATAATTTTCTCATGATTGATAAGTTCAAACCCAGTTCTGAGACCTCCCTTATTATCCCATTGCTAAGTTATAGGCTTTTGACGTGGTTATCAATCCTGTCTTGAACAATGGAGGACCATGTTTCACTCAGGGAAAAACGTGAGCAGTACTCTTTCTGGACTGTCAACATTTTCGTGTCATCTTCCTCATTTCGTGAAATGAAGGATTTTTGAAGCCCTGATTTTTCCACATATCCTGTACAAGTATTACTCAGTGGACTGGCTACCCCACTTGCCAGAAGTATCGAGCTTAAAAAGCGGTGAATCACGCCCCTGGCATTATTACCTGTTCTAATCGCCATGGCCACACAACTCCTCCTGTAATGCTATGGTGCAGCAAAAAGCTGTTAGTCGTGTTTTTAAGCGCCATTCAATCGCGGTCTATAAATTACTGCATCAGTGCAATGCGTTAGAAAACCTTAGGGGAATTCTCACGAGTCATGGTCAGGTACCTATCTCTGTACCGCTACTTATCTCTGTACCACACAAGAGCGGACGCTAGAGGCCAGCTTAAACTACCGGGTGTGCGCTTGGGGCGAGCTCGTAAACTGTTTAGATATATCGAGCAATCTCAGAGTGTTTCAGTATCCATAGTACTGTTATATCACGTGGACCGTTCGCCAGTGTCGGGATTCGCTCAGAGTTGTCAGCGTGAACTGGGTATGCACCCTAATGTAGCTATGATTACATTAGAGCGCACACCTATTAAACATGAACCGCCAACTTAATTAGAATTATATTAAGAAGATTGACTTCGCTGCGTTTCTATCCATGAACTGAACACCTCTGACAAGCGTTGATACTAAGCATGAAATCTGTTTCATGGAAATTAGAGATGGTTAGATAAAGTAAACTAAATAAGTACCACTCTAAGCTCAGCTATTGCATGCTTTTCCACTGGCTAAATACTTGTAATCTGTTAGCTGAAGCTTAGATTAGGGTGCTAAAATAAAAACCACGAAAGTACCTGCAGCTCATCACCATCATACAAGTAACTGAATAAAACAACGAAGGAAAAACTCAACATGCCTCACAGCAGAGCTTTTCATTTCATCGTTTAGAGATTTCAAGGAAGAAACCTTTCTGCTTTCTTACCGCTAATGTAAGGTATGCAAGCAGCAGACAGCTAAGGAGCTTATTGTTTGATGTGCAAGAAACAGGTGTGGGGAAAACCGGGCTCTACGCTCTAAAAAAAGGAGGGACTGTCCCCCCCCATTTTTGACTGGAAGTGTTGTTGGAAATGTCTAGGTCTAGGACTAAAATGTTCCTTTCTACCATTTCCATTGAATTCCACGGTTTAATGCGACATCAGTATTGAACTTCTCTTTCTGGCCGAACACATTTATAGGGGCGGATGGAGACAGGTATCC
This sequence comes from Lepas anatifera, assembly GCA_034440635.1. Taxonomy (NCBI): domain Eukaryota; kingdom Metazoa; phylum Arthropoda; class Thecostraca; family Lepadidae; genus Lepas; species Lepas anatifera. The sequence continues at coordinate 1,645,045 of JAOTON010001615.1, read as the reverse complement.
AATGCTGGGTCCACCTTCCCCCCCCCACCCAGCTCGAAAATACCTGGCGATGCCCTTGGTACGAAGTGTTATCAAGTTTGAGCACAAATTGAGTCAATTCAATATTATCGCTTGCAATCCCATTTCCCTCTATTTGACTGAGGAATCCACATGGCATATTTAGGGTATTTAATCACTCTCATATAGCCTTAGCCGCTGACGTGCCCTAAAACTCCGGTTATTTAATCCGTTGGAAATGGAGCACGTGCCTGAGGCTGGAAATGACGAAGCGTGCCATCCTCGCTCCATCATGTTTGATGACGTCAGTCTGGCCATGTGGGCGGTGCATGAAAAGGCTTGTGGTTAGAACAAAACATAACAGCTGCATTCTGTTTGAGCTATAGGTAATGTTCTGATTTATTTCCAATGCACACATCTGTTTTTACTTCAAAATATTTCCGTAAGGAAGACAATATAATATTTTGTAAACCAGGGTTGCAGCTAAGCAATGTTTTGCTTTATGTAACAGATCGTGGCAGAAAAACGAACTTAAGGAACCGGGCAGAATGTTGACCCCTCCGATTTCTTATTTGTTGATTCGATTTGCAGTTGATTTGTACGTTGGCAGACCAGTTTGTTGTAGTTTTTTAGCCTTACTGCCGCAGCGCCTGCGTCCACCAAAGATCTCACAGGCCAGGGACAGTCGGACCGCCCGAGGGCATGTTGTTCGGTGGCCTTTGCGGAGTTTCTGTGACCCCTAGGCGGTGTGACGCCCCAGGCTGTCAAGAAATGGATAGGCTGAGTGGCTGTGAAGAGCGCAGAACTGTAGGTAACAAGAGAGCGGGAAATTGAAAGCTGATTATCACATTTCTAGAGCGAAAATGCATTTATCCGTATAAGTCCTTACAGGTCTGACAGTAATCCCAGCGGCTTTCATTCAAAAGTGGGCACGTTCCCCACATTCGCTAAAGCAGACCCTAAGCACCTTTTCCATAATTTTAAATCAGAGTTTCAGAAAGTCATGGAAACATAAAAGGCCACTGGAGTACGCAAAATGAATTAGGAGCAATACCATCTTGTCACCACCGAGCGCGTATCAGAGCCGATTTATGCTTTGTTTATATCGATTTATTTTGCACGTACACCGCGTATGATTGATACACCACCCTGTTGACCCTGCCGACACCCGTTGGCTTTAGACACCCTGTTACACAACACCAGACAGTCCCAAATTGAGACACGACCGGAATGACCCGCCACGTGACCGGGTCGCCCCTGTCTGACGGCCCAGGCAGAGCACCTTAACCGGCAGCAGATGGCCGCTCCACCAGGGCTGAAGCCAAACCATATGGTTTCAACTGGTGTCGCTAAGCTTGCCTCACTCAACTGGCCATTAGGAAATGTCTTGATGGCACCTGATTTTAGCCAAACGACTTCCAGCTACTTCTGAATATCTACACAGTTTAACACACATAAGGGTGTAGCCAAAGAATCCTAACTGGCCAACTTGGCTTCAAAGGCTATGGTGAAGCCAAATAAGGGTCTCACCAGACTAGGTAAGGCTAGTATCTAAGCGTCATTTGAGGCGTTCAGAATGGTCCCTATAGATTGCTGAGTTCTTCACGACGGTCGAATATCATCATTGGGTGAATATAGTCGCACCAATCCTCCATACAGTGCAGCACGTGTTCAAGCCCAGTAGAGTGCCAGTGGCCCACACAAAGCACAGCGAACGTGTCCGGCAGGAGCACGAGTGTAGCCCTGCACAAGGATGGCAGGCACGGACAAAGAGCTGCCGCAGGAGAGCACGTGCAGGTCTGCTCAGTCAGCGGCAGGCTGCAGTAGTTCTCCAAAGCCCTGTTTGAACTCAGGTTTGTTTTGTGAATACATTGTCTCAGTCTGGGCCGTTGGTGGTAAGCTTACGACCCCGGATGTGACAGTACTTGTTATTCTCGGCCTCCGCACCAGTGATCACTCACGAGTGAGTCTCTGAGACGAAAACCTTCATTTTGTGCAGTTCACCTGCGTCCTTGTTATCCAACCATTCCTGCTTTTCTTTCCCGTGCCGTAATGCATTGATTAGCCGTCATTTTGTCATCAATAAAACTCTTATCGCCTAACAAATATTTAGAACGGTGTTATAAGGTCGCTTGCACGGAAACATCAAACGAGTTCTGTGCTAAATTGGATAATTCAGGCTCAAGGTGATCCTGCAGCCAGCTACAAAGAGTGTCCAATCCGGATACCGACCCAGCTGCACAAGATGATCTGATTACGTGCGATGACCAAGCCAGGAATACACTGGCACCCAACGAATCTTCCAAATGGGACAGGTAAATATGCCGAATGCTGGTAAGCATTCAGCCAGTGCCAGAGCCGGGGAGATTTGCTGCCGTTGAAGAGTCATTATTGGGCTGGCATCACACCAGCCCAATAATGTTTCAGGGTCGCGAATTGTGGTGTGGAAAACCCCTGCAATATTATTTGTAACGGTTTGATAAGCTCTCGGTGTGACTAACTGGATATTGGTACTATCATAAACACCAAGTAAAACATCGTCCTTAACTGCTAACTGTGTCAAAAATATAGAAATATGGATATTTGTATGTACGGAACAAGGTTTCCAAAAAGACCTACGCAAAAGTAAAGTACCGTTTAAATATTTCTTTTTGTCTTTTCAAGTTTTTAGAGAAGCGATTTGTTTCCCCAGCTGTGCTAGTGTTGCAATGTCTTTGTTGTACTACTGGCAGATAATCCTTGCTGCATCTACACCTCTGCTCGTGTGGTGGACCCTTGAGTTTTTTATTATACCGTTGCATGATGAAGAGCAACCCTATTAAGACTATTACAATATAAGGGCCTTACAGTCCATCAAATCGGCCCTGCTATGACCCTGAAAGACCTTAGTAGCGTCGTTCTGTTTAACAATCATCAATAACAACAGGCTGAAGCACGTCAATATTGTGACAGAAATAGAGGAAAAAACACGAAATCCAGGGAATACCTCCGCTCTAGTTCATCTCTAGCGAATTCTGCCCCTCCCTACAGCGGGAGGCATGGCCTCTGGTCGTCCGTCGATGCGTTAGGAGAGGGGAGGGTGGGGAGGGGGCGGCCGGTGTCGGGGCGGGGGTGATGACCACCCATCCCAGCCGCGCTGACCTCAGTGTGAGAGTGAAAGTGCGCTCAGTGTCGGTGTTTTTACAGCAGGGGCAGTACAGCCGGTGCCTCCAGCGCCCCTGCACCAGTCAACAGACGGGCTGGTCCATTGGGCACCCAGCCGGCGGGACGGACAGCGCTGCAACGTTGTCATAGCGACGGAAGCGACGGCGTAGACTCAGGTTCGGGAAATAGCAGCAGACTTTTCCTGGACTGATCCTGGAGCATGTTTTTTTAATGAATGAATGAAATAGTTTTTGGACAGACTAATGCTATAAAGATACATTCTTTCAGTTTCTTTTTCTACGAAAGGCTTGCATGCTCATTCCCGACAAACCTACGGTTGAATTACCATCCAGCACAAACCTGTCTAGAGGAGGGGCAGGGGCTTGATTCCCATTAACTAAGACTTGTGACTCTGGCCTTATATCACTTAACATCATAATTCTAAAGTCCCTCGCCCGGAACTCCGCCTGTCTAAAACCATTAGGACATGATGGGAAGCCTCCAAGAAAATGGTCGGTTGAGGCAGAAATATTTAACGCCGCACGGGGAACCGGCGCGTCGCATTGTTCAGGAAGGTCATCGGATATTTCTGAAAGCATAGCAGCACTGATAAGCTTATGCCATTGCTTTGCTGGTTTGTCTCATGTGCTCACTGGAATCCGTATCGGAATAAAGGGAGGGAGTCAGAAAAATTGTCGATTCTCCTCAACAGACTATAATTTCTACCCGAGATCAGAAATGTTTCGTTAAAGAGAAGGGATTACGGAGTCTTAGAGAAGAAATGTTTATCTTAGACGAGCAGAATGATTAAGTTAGGTGCCAGATTGCGATATGATACTGAATTGAAGTGCAGATTTACCATTCAAGGCCTCAGCTTTGAAAATGTTCAAACCTTTGGTTCTTAAAAATGTTCCCCGAATTTGCTGCGAGCATCTGAATTTTATCTCTGCGTGCCCTCCCCCTACTTCTCATAAAACTCCCTGATTTCATAAAAATTGGAAAAGCAATGGGAAGAAGTGTCCTGTAAGTCAATACGAAAGGCAAAATGCGCCCGATTCCGACGAATCTTTGACTCGAGGTAAGTAAGTTTCTTGTCTGCAGCCGTTGAACTGGCCCTCTCACTTGTTTGCCGGTGGCAGGGCTTACACCCACTGACACCTTGGAGCAGCCGGCTCGTCTGCTGAGCCATTTCAATCCGTAACATTGTTCGCACTGGGGATGACCGACATGACCAAACAGGATCAGCAAAAACATGGGTGATCAGGCTCACCAGGGTTCGAAAAACTTACCATTTTGGCATTCTTAATGGTGACAGCCCAAGGTAGACAAGGTGCCAAAAATTAGCTGATAGTTTCCTCCAGACGAATAACGGAACAAATAGCCAAAATCTGCACATGTAATTTAAAGTCGCAATGTTTTTCAACAACTAAGATGATTCAGGAGTATCCCTTGGTATCCTACTAACTCAAAACGCGCCACATTGTGCAGCCTGGGCTGGTGACACATTTATGGTTTGGAATTTTCAATGGTGACAACCTGAACACTTTTTTGGCCCCTGAGGCTCACGTAGAAAAACTTTGGTCCAGACTCTGGAGATGCGGATTCAGTCATAAAAACCATCAACTTACTAACTTATAACTTGATTTGAAATGGAATGAAATATTCAATTTTATATTAAAAGCTTCGATCGAAAACTCGGTCTCATGGCAACAGAGCTTGAGTTTTTCCCGAGCCGCATAATCGGCTTAACCTTAGCCTCACCACCGACAATAGTCCGATGGGTTAAAGCCGGAAATTTGTGCCAAATTATTAAGATTTAATAGGCTCCATCCAGGGATGTGGATTCAGGGGCGCGATGCCAGGATTTCGCTCAGGGGGGAGGGCGGCGCCCCGAAAAAGCCCCTGCGACAGCGGCAAAAGGGCCCTGATGGGTAAAAATGGCTCTGCTTGTTACAGAATCGTGTCCTCAGGGGCCCTTCGGGCCCTCAGAGGGGGGTGCAGCTGTACCTACCGCCACCCCTTGGCTACGCCCCTGTGTGGATTTATATATTTTTGGGTTTGCCTTGGTATTTCTCTAACCAAAAGAGACAGATGTAGCATTAAAAAATGTTTCAAATTTTTGTGGTTTTAATTCTAAGCACTTTAAATTGGTGTTGTGTACTTTTGCAGTCATCTAGGAAGATTAACATGTACTTTATTACTTTGTATTGTATTATTGTGGTTATTGACACTGTCTCAAATTTGAGAACTTCTGATCTCTAAAATTTCCACGTTCATGATTCCATACTTTCTGGTTCAGTGCAAATATACTGATTGCAGCATAAACATGAGAACAGTACCTATAGCAAATTTAAGCACGCATCTTAAACTTTTCAATTCGTAAATGGTAGCATTTTTAAAAGAGATGCTGCAACCCGGAGTCAAGTTCTTCGATAGTACCGAGCAACGGCTCTTATAATACCCACTAATGCTTAAAGTGACATTGAAGTTTGCATGATTCGATCCTAATCTTACTTCCGGGATATTAACGCACGCTGCTGGCCGATCCTGTAAGCCAAGGTTCCAGTTGTCACAGAGTTGCCCAGTCTTCAACATAAGCAGTCGGCAATAGTTCTGACTCAGCTGAAGCAGAACGATGATGCAGATCTGCTCGGCGACGGGGACCTTAGCTCCACGGGCACAGTGGGGGCGCTACCGCCGATGACGTCACCAGAAGAGCGGTCACTGATTGGCCAATCGCGCTTCACGATTCGAGAGGCGAGCGCCTCAGGCACTAAGAATGACACACGGGAACATACCGGCGACACAGAACAGTGCATTACTCAAGGGACATAGCTTTCACATGCCGCTGCATGCTGTTTTCCCGTTCTGCGAACCGAGCGGATCGGTGGTGGCCCATAACCGGAATCAGAATGACGACTTTTAGAATCGGTGAATCACGTCTTGTGATGGAAATTGGGGAAAGGAACTGACCACGCAGTAAGTGCGTCTCGCAGGTTTTTTTTAGAACGCTCTTGATCTAATCCACTTGCAGAACGTTTAGTCATACCGCATGTGTCATCAATGAACCATTAAATTGTCGCACAGGTAAAGCCGCTGTATACGATTGTATGCGTACGTGTTAATCCAGAGAGAATACATGATTTTTGTTCGAGAATCCGCACAATAAACTTGTTTTTGTTGTTTTTCACTTGTTTCTTTAAGTGTATTTTAACCTAATAAACTCGAAAATACCTATTTTTTAAATACATACCTTATTTGACAGATTTTCAATGGTCAGTTTTATTTTTGGCATTTTCCTAATTTTTTTACAGTCCCCAAAACTCTAAACACGATTGAAGGGCCTCTTTTTAAGGTTTTTAGAAGAAAAACCGAATAATGGATTTAATTAGTCGGATAACACTCCGACCTATTATATTGCATTGAGCTGACTGCTAAGAGACAGCAAGGAAATTTGAATTTCAGCTCCCTGTAACTCGGAAAATCTATTCTTGTTGACATTCTGACGACCCTTAATCGATTTTATTATCAATAATTTCCAACATTTGTACTACTTGACCAATTTACACATCTCGAGCGCTACCACACTAAACTCAGAAAACAGATTACGAGCTGTATGAATTCGGAAGCCACCGAATAAAGCCAAAATATTTTAAGCAATTGTGTAATATTTTTGAAGTAAGTCTGCCCTAATGTACCACAAAAACGTGGAGATCGAACTAGAAGGTACTGGCTTAGGTCGTTCTAGAAGGTTGTGTATTTTCGTCCCAGCTTAACGTGTGTGTGTGTATAAAATTCCTAATCTTGTTGTTCGGTATGTTACGTATATCACTCATGAAAACCTAAACACTAAACACCACAATGAAAATTAACTGCATCTCAGAAAATATCACTACCTCAAGGAAAGATACCACCATCCCGATAAAGATAAAGCCCACCCTGAACATTATAGTGCGGGTCTGTCCAGACTCCTTGTCTTCTACATCTACATTTTCCTGCTCGTTTCTGTTTGTGAATTCTACATGCTCAGCAATGTTTTGGTTCCCACGCATGAAACACATGCACAAAAAGCCATGCTCTCATCTTCAGTCGCTCGCACCTCATCATCACCCGTCAAAATTCAAAACAGGTGGGTATAGACTCGACGTTCGTTTCTGTTTCTGGCACAACATTTGGCTCAACAACTAGACGAATGTCATTTATTCTCTCCGTTGCCCTTGAAGGCTGGTGAACAGCAGGTTTCATCTAGCTTGCTATCCCGATGTGGCAACGGAGGGAATATACTCATTCATGCTTACATTTTCAGTCTCTCTCACCTCATCATCATCAAGAATTCAAAACACGTCACTGTATGCTGTATGACGGGCATTAAACATGTCTGTGCTGTGGTTCAGTACCCAGTGTCCAGCCGTTCACTATGGTGTTTCCATAAGAGACAAACATTATAACAAAAAAATTAGACGCTCCTCAATCTTCTCTCTGGATTATTATCAAAGAAGTCATCAGGGAACTTTTTAGTCCCGAAACAGATCGGAAGCGTGAGCTATTTTCACAGACTTTCTGGTAACACGGCCGCTTGCTCTGCCTCATTACCGCACACGGATACGAGCATCGCCCTCCGCTCCTGAACGTTCCCAACGCTTCATTTTTCACAGCTAACAGTCACAGGTCACGTGACTGCCTACCAGACATTGCCGCCACGTTGAAGAGCATAATTTGTCACGCAGAGCTGTAGAGCGCACAGTTTACGTGAAAGCGGACTGATTCTTGAACCTAGTACATCTTGGGGAAAGCTGCAGTGCATGTGTCCCCGCAAAATCTGGTAATTCACATCGAAAGTGGATTTTTGAGGATAGGAACAGAGCTTTCAAGAGGCCCTGGAAGATCTCTCACGATGGGCCTGGCGACAGTACCAGGCCCAATACCTGGCCACCGTCACGTGGTTTCGCGTCAGTGGTCAGCCGCGGCCCGTGGCCACCACGGTCACTACTCCCACTCCGTCAGCGTGAGAACCACGACACCATTGACGTCATCAGCCTGACACCAGTGACGTCACCAGCCTGTCACCAGCACGTCGGTCAGCGTCGTCGATCGACGGACAGCGTGCGTTGGTGATGGCGGCGCCCGGCGGGGTGACGTTACGCCACGCGCGATCGAACGCCTCCGGGAGGCACTGACAGACACACACCCCGCGACAGGTCGCTCCAACTGGACGGTAACAGTTGGAGAAGAGGACAGGTCGCTCCCAACTGGGCGGTAACAGTTGGAGACCGTTGAAAATGGCAAACAAAGGGAGCTGGGAACGGCCTTGCATTTTGGTACCAGGTGTTTCCACATAACCGTGGCAGCTGTTCTGAAGGCCATTATTTCAATGTCTAAATATTTTACCCCAATGATCGATACTCATGGTCGGCCCAAGCGAGAACCCTTTAACCCGCGCCCCACCGGGGGTCCGGCGCCACCTTCGCCCCACCGGGGGCCATCGATGGCCCCCCTCTAACTCCGAAAATATGGGCGTTAGCGCAAATCTGCAAAGTGCAATAGAAAGCTCGCGTGAATTCAGTAAGAAATTACTTCGCATGTTTTAGTGCTCAGGTCAATGGTTTGACCTCCAGAGGTCAAATTAGGTCAAGATCGGCTATTTTCACTCAAATATGCAATGATTAAGCAAACTGGGCATAACTCTTATGTCATTAGAGCTATTGAGGCCTGGTAAAGTACATTTGATAGCAAATTGCCTGTACTTTTTCCGCTATGTGGAACGTAAAGACCTCCCGCCAGTGGTTTGACCGCCAGAGGTCACCTCGTGACCTAATATGACCTGAGGTCACGAAAGGTCAAAAAGTGACCTTGCCGTATATCAAATGAAAGCCAGTGACAAGACAAACACGATGGTGTTTGTTTCATCGCTCTAGCTCAATTAGGTCAAAAGTTATTGTCAAAATACTGTTTTTGACCTCCGGTGACCTTGGATGACCTTGGAAAATTCAAAGGGCAAATATGACCCCTGGAATCCGTGAAAGGGTGTCCAAAAACGTTGTTCTGAGCAGTCTGAGTATTTGCAATCATTTTTGTGGCTTTTATATCATGAAATAGCTTTTCCCCATGCTTTTCCAATGGGAGAGGTCACCTCGTGACCTGACCTCAGGGCACGAAATCGAAAAATCCCGGATATACACCTTGTAGACCCTGGAGGGGTCATGAAGTGTAGGAAGTTTCAAATCGATCGACTTTGAAATGTAGCTCTTACAGAGCTCTAAAGTGAAGCGAGGTGACCTTGGTTGACCTCGTCTGGTGACCTGACCTTGGGTGACCCGGGGTAAAAAATTTCAGGGATGATGGGAAAATGATGCAGTGAGAGGTAGAGCCCTCAACCGCGGTTCTGCGCCTCGTCGTTTTTCTACTATCCCGGAAAAACCTTAGGGGGGCCATCGATGGCCCCCCGGTGGGGCGAGGGTTAAACTCTTTAATTATGCCATGAAGTTTATCTTGCATGAACCAATTTAGATAAATTACAAATATCCATCATGCTGCGTGCTCAATTGTTCACCTCTCGGCCGACTTTCAACGTTCAGGACAAACCCTTGCCAGAACAGGCACAAAAGGCAGGTGCACATTAACCGAGCGGACGTGAAGCAAGCCAGCTTGTTCTCCCGAAACACGTTGTGAATTTGCATAGGAAGTGATGTAAACTTCGGCACGCCATTATATTTTTATGGACCATAAAATAAACACAAATAATTTCCATGCGTATGTGTGCAATGCACCCGTAAGGGAAGAAATTCAATATCTTATCTGAAACTTGTGCGTGCTAGGACCCGGAAAAAGAACCCGAAAATCCACCTTTTACGCCACAAAATCTATAAATAATAAAACATCTAAAACATGTTCAATCTTTCTATATTTTTCCAGAGTCATTATTTTCTATTTACATAGCTTTTGGCATTATATGTCCTGTGTAAGGTATCCTACATGACGTTCACTCGGATTTGTACATGGGCTGCTTCGCAATAGTTTTTTACGCCTCGGGTGCCACAATTTTAACCACGTAATTTTGAAGGGAGGTTTTGTGTTAAAGTTTATATAATAAACATGATGATAATGCTTAAAACATTGAACGTTAAAAATTAAACCAATTTTATGGCTCAATTTCGTACTTACATGATTTATAAGTGGTGCTATTGATGCTAAGGTATATTCTGCTACTTTACCTTTGAGTGCGCCAGGATCAAGTTTTTTAAATAAAAAACAAAGTATAAAAATATTGCATGCTAATTAAAATGCAGATCCCGCGACCAACTTTAACGGAGCGCCAAGCTGATTAAAAGTGAATCATTCTTCTTGCTGTTGCACGCTTAGAATGATATTTACAATAAGAACTACTTATTGACTTCAGCTGTTTGCCCCGTTGAGTTTGATCGCTTCGTTAGCCCAACGAAACATGCCCGCCAGCCTCGATTCCTTTCATCGACGAAGAATTATATCTGAGCACAAATCGGCATTCGCTTACCGAGCACACCTGGTGAGGATTTTTGCAGCAGCAGGTACACTTTCACGAGTAGCGGAGCATGTTTCAGTAACGCCTGTGCAGCAGCAGCGTATGTTTCAGTGACGTCAGTGGAGCAGCCGTGCATGTTTCAGTGACGTCAGTGGAGCAGCGGCACGTGTTTCAGTGACGTCAATGGAGCAGCGGCACGTGTTTCAGTGACTTCATTGGAGCAGCGTTACCGTCAGCGCGGGACAGAGATCACTGACCGCCGCCCGAGAGCCGGCCGGTCACCGGTCCGTCTTCCTGTGCCTGTCCTCTTCCGTCCTACGGTTCCGCTCCCAGAGATGTCGCTAAAGGACCGAGTTCACGACCACGTACATACAGAATTCGATCTAAGCCTACAGCTCCTTCGACCCTCGACCTAAGCCTTAGGTTTTCACATTCAAAACTTAAGCATTCACGGTTGACCTCACGAGAACAATATGCAGTCACGTGTCCTTGCGACACCGGCGGCCACGGTGTCCCAGCTGGGCTTGTACCTGTTGGTAGGTCGTTGCCTGCTGGACTGATCATGTAAGACAGAGCGTCTCCCGGGCCCTACGTGGCCAACAACCCCATTGCCCGAATCCCCTCTTCGAATTTTCAGAAACTGGCCGGCCACCCTCGGATACCAGCTTTTTCTCAATACCGATATTGTCGGAGTTTGCGTGATTTGTGCTGCATTCTTCATTAGGAGATTCATAGGGGATCGCCTGCCCCCTCAAACTATGTCCATCTGTTCTACTCTGATCAAATTTGTTGGTTTTGTTATATGCTGGTGCATATATGTGTGCTAGAAGCGCAGTCAATGCCGAAATCGCAGTAAGCAATTCCGTTCGCTACAAACAGGTTATAAAGTAACAAGCGAACCAATCGCGAGTCCGCTAACGGAATGGCGAAAGACTTGCAGGGTCCCGATACCATTGTGCAATCGTCTTCACTTCCTTGCCGAGGGCTGTTGATTCAATTATCGGCCAGCTGAGCCATCTAACGCCACTTGGCACACTGTTTTGCTCCGGACGATACAGCACGATATCCAGTATGACTGTTATCGTGTTTACCAACAGACAGACGGGAAAACATTCACATTGTCACTGTACCCTCGAGCATCCCTGCTCTCAGAACCTTCACTAATCGGAGCCATCTGAACGACCGTAGAGAAACAGCTCCTCAGCCCTGCAACCAGGTTCTGCATACAAGGGTGAGAGAATGAAGGCCACTGCGGCCGTTCAACCCCGAAATTAGCTAACACCACCGATTGCGGGTGCCGGTGCATCGCTCAGTGCCTGCGCCGATCAACCATCGGCTGCAACATCAGCCCGCCGACGGGTCCGCCGCTGAAGCGCCGCCTCACCGGGTGGGGGCAGGACTCGGAGGCCACGCGTGCTGGACTGGCCGCTTCCTTTCGTTTCTGCGGGCCAGGGTCATCCGGCCGGGACCGGCCACGGGACTTAGAGGGATGAGGGGGAGGGGTGTGGGGGGGAGGGTGAGACGATTGCTGAGTTTTAGCTGCTGCTGACAGCGGACTGGCTGGCAGCGCTGGAACCAACCCACGAAACACAGCCTGGCTGAAGGGGAAAGTCTAATAGACGTCCAATTGCACGGCTTCTTAGAAATCGTGCTGCTAGATTTCCTGGAGCGGTTGATTAGCGCCATGATTCATGATTGGTTCAAGGGCGGAGTCAATGCAAGGAAGGAAGCAGCCACGTGCTTCCAATCGAGCCGCACATTACTGCTGCGTGAATTTACCGTGCTAGACAGGAAATTCGCATTCCTGGCAAATCTCAGTATATCGTTAGTCATACAACACAAAAGCTGACTTGCGCCTTTCCTGAGCAAGAGCCTGTCGCTCATAAGATATGAATAAATGAACAAATGCGTTACCGCCTGTACGGTAAACACCACCTGCGGCTACAACGCGCACCATCGCGGTCACACACCGTCTCTTGACGTAAGCGCGGCGTGCCGTATGGGTTTCCTCAGCGGCGTACCGGCGGCCGGCGGTGGCCACTAACGGTGTGACCTGCAATATCGGAACGACTGTGGCCAGGCCGGCCGGCCCGTTGCCGGGAGCTGCCGTGCCTGGAAGCCGGGGCCTGGACCAGGCTGAGACAGCCTCGGCGGCCGCGTCTCTGAGGCCCGGCCGCAGCTTAACGGTGCGCTGCCGTTCTACAGTTAGCTGTGTGTCAGTGGGCCAGCCGCCGGCTTCACCCAATACCGGCCCCAGAGCACATTTGTCTTGTGAGGCCTGCGTGGTGACGGGCGCGCGAGATGCTGACGAGGCGTCCGAGAGGCGGCGGTGAAAGGAGACTGCAATGGTGTGTTTGGGTACAGCACGGGGCTGCTCTGGGCCGGTGCCGGAACACGTCCAGAGGCCAGCGAGGAATAGTTGGTGGGTTAGATAGGCAGATGTTTGAACATCTTAAGGTGGGAATAAATCGTGTGGAATAAACAGTTTTTGCTGTCTTCAGAAACGTCGATATATCAATTAGGACGAGATGTCATTATGACGGCAAGTCAAGGTAAATGCAGATGTCACAGGCTTGCTTGCAAATGTAATTCAACAGTTCCGTAGGAGATTACATCAGATACACTTGAATCTAAGTTGAAAGTCGTATCTAAAAAAGAAAACCACTTGTATTCTAAAATCAAACGAAAACTCAAATCATAAAAAACAGAACAAATGACCGGCGACAGCCTATAATGATCCGAACGTATTCAAACAATGCCGAATAAAGGCACGGCTAATTTTGATCTGAGACAAAGAACAATACAGTTTTTTTGGGCAAATGTGACATTTAAACAGTAATGCCATTTTTGTGATTCGTGTCCGGCTGCAGGTTGTCCACCGCGACCCCGGGCGGGCAGCCGGCCCAGAGATGAGCACTGACTGTGACCCCTCCGTCCACCCCACTGCTCGGTACTCACCAGCAAGAGCGGCCAGCGCCAGGGAGATCCCTGCACACCACACCATGATGCCGGGGGAAGCGACTGGCGCGCCCGGCACCGCCCGACAATATAAAACATCGCCGGCGATCGCAGCGCCGCCCCGCGGCCGCACCGCGGACTAGTCGCAAGCCGGGTTAAAGGTCAGGACGGCCGGCTGCCGGTAGGAGAGCAGCCGCTGCCGGAAAGCCGACAAGGTTCTTCCCACGGCCGAAGCGGACCGCCTCAGGGTGATAGGCCCTACCTCCCCTGGTTGGGCTCCGTGGGACAGCGGGTGCGAAGGGCATTTCGAGGTGCACCGACCATGAGCTTCCTTCCCCTCTAGCCTTTGATAAGGGTAGGTGTCAAGGGCGTGATAAATCTGCTGGAAGACGGCACAGGTGTGGTATATGGTGAGAAGCTCATTTCGGAAGGGCCCACTGCAAGCAGATGGCTTGGGTCTAGAAACCGATCCAAAGTAGGTTTGGGTGTGTTGTAAAAGAAATTGCAAGCACAAATTTCATAATGTTGTACGTGACATGTTTGAAGAGCTCATCACTCCAGAAGAACGGCCAGTCTTTCTTATTTTTCCTATAGTCTGAGCGACAAAAATTACCCCGGATACATGAACAGCTCCAGTACACTATCTACGTGCCAGGCACGAGACTCGCCCAATGCAACCGGGAGTCCCGAAAGCAGATTAGTTAGAAAGCAGATCCCCCAGTTAGATGAGTCGAGCAGTCCGTTCCCACGCTTGGAAGGTAAATATAGCTTACTGAAGCTGCCCATGTATCTGGGGTAACTTGTTCTAACATATTCATTGGCTGGGAGCATGGTTATTTCCTACCTCAGCTGCTGTAACGTAAAATTGGCAGAGTTGTAGTCACAAATGAAATTTTGATTCATTGATGTTTTTTAATGATTAATTACGGTACCAGAACAGTCACACATACACCCCTATCCCTTCAAAGAAATGGAAATTCTACAGAAGGATTTTCTCGCAGTCTGGGACCTGTCGCCCGGGGTGATGAATCCACCCGTCGTAGTGATCGGCACCCTCTCGAGGTAGTGGGATTTTGCCTCGTGGTGATCGCCCTCCACTCGTGGCCGTGGCTTTTCTCTCTCGTGCCGATTGGTATTTCCAGTAAATTGGTGCAGACCAGGCATATATTTCAAAATTGAAAATTCACTAGCGGTTGTAAAGCCATACCAAAGGGTAAATTCAATGTTTCGTGCCTCCTAATTGTGCCCCCTTAATTCAGATAAAATGTAAGTGCTAGTTACTTTTGTTTACTTGAATCCAGTTTGCATCTTTGGACCTGACTTTCTTCCAACGTTCCGAAGTATTCTTAAGTGGAATGCGTTTCATTCAGCTGGATAAATGTATGCAGTTTTTCCTTAGATCGCAACGGGCTTATGAACTGGAAAAGTGAGAACACCGATGTCGCAGAGCAAACAAGAGTTTTTATTCTGATGCCAGAAATTTTTTACTGGAATTTCTCATGAGGTGGGCGGCAAAGTCAGACAAACCAGTTACAGCCACCGACTACATCACACTTTTACGTCATTTCAAGCTTCCATCAATGCGTTCGCGGCTTGTGCAATATGGCTTGATGTGTCAGCACAACCTTTTCTCTGGCCGTCTCGATTGTCTTGAAGTTGCGGCGTGTTTCGGTTTTTTTAGTGCAAGGACATGGATCAGGGCTGCCAGGTTGGCCATTTACTGACCAAATACACCAATTTTGTGTTTTTTTGTTTGTTGCATTTGGGCCTACGATTTCTTCAGTTGGCCCCTTTCTTTGACTCTGGCATTTTGACCCTTTTTCTGGCAGCTAGCACCTAAGCTGTTTTTGGTTTGTCTCTTGTACAAACATGGCTTCTTTTGGCATTTTCCCCTCCTGAATCAGATGTTAGACACCAAAAACCAGCAGAGCAGCAGAACAAACTGTTATGACAGCGAGAGGAAGGGACATAGGTGCAATATTATAGGCGTCCTTTGGGTGAAAAGTTGATGGCAAAGTGCGTCCTCTGAGGCTCAGCCCCCCCTTACCGAAACCATAGATCCACCACTGATCAAGAGCAAAAATTCACAGTTGGAGATTTATGAGAAGTATTCAATGCTAGTGGGGAATGGTGCGGCCAAGACAATTTGTTTAGTTTTTTTATATTTTGCAGTATATTTCATCTATATAAAGGATGCATCTGCACAAAATGCAGGCGCTCCAGCCAACGATGTCTGGAAAGTGCTGACACGTGACGATGGGCATTTCCCGCTTCCGAAAGCGCTGAGTTCATCACTGGCAGCAGATCACGCCGCGGGACTCCCTGGAGCGGCACTGAGCAGGCCTGGACGCCGCTGCAGGGTCGGGCCAGCTCCCCACCCGTCCGGCACAAAGACTTAGACTTAACCCGCGCCCCACCGGGGCACATAGGCCCTAAACGCCTCCGTCCGTGGCCAATATTACGAAAATGCAACTTTTTCTAAATCATTTCCTGAGCACATATACTGATAGAGAATTCTTCACTGCATTTGAAACAGGCATGGAAAACACAAACTGTGCTCTGTAAGTCTTTGTAGAGTTGCTTGAAGTAAGCACTCGGGTGCGCCACCCGCGGACCAGAGATCTGCAGCGAAAACTACGTACATTTCATTATGCTTAAAATCGACCATGAAAGCAAGAACAAGTCAAAGTATGGCAATACCACTGTTTTGTGAGCCCTTTGCAATGGGTTTTGGTATAAAATAATGCAGAAATAGTTTTGATAACTATTTTATAGACCATTCTCTCAGTATACTGCATATCTCAAAAACTGTTCGATTTACAAATACAAAGAGAGGGATTTAAAACTTGGCCAGCACCGGCCCAGCATAAGACTACCATCAAACGATTCCCCAGGATGTGCTCTACAAGGGCAAGTCAAAATATCTTGCGTCCACTTGCAGCCCCGCGTTCCAGATGACATATAATAACTGAGGTTGTGGCTCCAACCAGGCCGCTGCGGTGCTAACGCAACGCCGTGGGTTACCGAATAGAGGCATGGACCAGCCAAGAATGAGCAATATGAGTGAACTAACAGAGAACGATGCTATAAGAAATACCGAGAAGTGCTAAAATTAGTTTATACAATTTCAAAGCACTATAACCGCCTAAATTTGTGTATTGACTGCTGTGTTGACTGTTATCCAAATACCCGGAGGGACTGCCGACAACGAACCTTTTATTGCATGAGAAATGTTCCTACTAGGTATGTCAATATCAGGATTGGGATCCCGCTATTTTCAAAAAGCCCCAATAACGGGATTAAGCCTCTCGTGATCCCGCGATTCAGACATTTATTATAACACCTTCAAGCAATGCCGGGACAGCAAAAAACGATACCTAAGAATCCTGTTTTGCTGCATATCACACGTTAAACCACATATGGTGAATACCAGTCATACCTTTTCATCCAAATGAACGGTCGCCGTAACCATCGGAGTCCCGAGGTGTCCTAGGGATTCAATCGGGAATCGAATTTCCTCGCCGTTCCCACTGTCACGAGCTGACGCAAGATGACGCTCTGGCTGCTCAGGTGACCCACGTCCCATATTTGGCGATACCGCGATATCATATGTAGCGGAGGGTGGGCGGGGGGGCGGAGAGAAACGTACTGACCTTCACGGACTGATATTTTGATATGCCTTGTTGAGGAAACACATGGTAGGTATATATTCTACCGCTTTCTTCTACTCTGCGTGTTAACACGCGCACTGGAGGGGCCTCGGATACTCTCCAAACTACTTTTTCCGGGATGACCGGAGAACCGCTCGTAGCCAAAACACGGGAATCGGTCGCATTTGAGAAAATTTAACAGCGCGTTGAATAGTGAAATAATTTTGAAAATTTGTCGAAAATTGTTTGATTTATACGCTTCTAAAGTCAGACCTACATTTTGAAATCGCCGCCACCGCGCAGTCGAACCAGTTTGCTTGCATTGGAGACTAAGTGGTGACGTCACAGTGTCATATAGACGGGATGATATGTCAAGGTCACCTCACGTGAAGGTCGAGGTCAAAGTTCAGTCATACCAGCAATTTCAAGGTCATTGACCCCGGTGCTTTACGTGTCCTAGTCTGACGTATATTATACTATGATGTCATAGTAAAGGTAACCCAGTTGTAAGTTCAAGGTCAAAGGTCAAGGTTAAAGATCATGGGTAAAGGTCAATCCTCCTTTCCAGCACAAGGTTTGCTATAGTGCTACTTTAAGTGTGCATAATAGGGGAATATACCATGTTTTGACGTCATAGGTCGATGACCTTGAATGACCTAGACCTCAAAAATGAAGGAAAGATTCTTTGCGACACAACCTCTATGACCGTGGTCCGGCTTTAGCTTACTCCCGGCTTTTTCCACGCATTATCAGGGCATTTCCCAACAGGTCCCAAATATGGCCAAAATTTGACATTTATGACCTCGTTTGACCTTGACAATATAGACCTAGGTGAATGAAAATTAGTTATGATGTGGATCACCATAGCCCCCACCCACCCTCAATCGGAATTTCTTAAGCCTCTAAGTTTTCGATATCTCAGGGCGCTTACCAGCCCCCCATCCTGTGCGCGTTAATGTCGGACCCCTCTCCAGTGTGGTTGTTAATAATCACTCGAATACCAGTTATAATAGAACATTCCCATGCAGAAAAGGAGTTACAATTATACCAAAAAGCTGGCTTAGAAAGAAAAACCAAGCCCAAATACACATTTATGATGCCTCCCGTTTTGTTGTTCGTGGTGACGCTTATGAATTTATGTCACACCATGATTGCTGTATCGTTGTTCATGGATTACATGTTTATTGTTTGCAGTGTTTCAAACTACAATTCGGTCACAATTCATGGCGCAACGACAACATCTGCAAAATATTTTACGGACACCTTGGGCTGAATTAAGTTGCCCCCAAATTCCCCTCTTTTCACTGTCCTGATTACGCCCATGTAAAATAAAACCTATATGTCGCATGCAAGTTTTATGCGCTGTTCAATTATCTGTCAAATGAGCTCCTTTGTCCAAAAATCGGGGGGAATTTGCGGTATTGCGAAGAAGTTTTCCACGAAATGTAATATTGGCCACGGACGGAGGCATTTAGGGCCTATGTGCGGGGGTCCGGCGCCACTTTCGCCCCACCGGGGGCCATCGATGGCCCCCCTCTAACTCCGAAAATATGGGCGTTAGCGCAAATCTGCAAAGTGCAATAGAAAGCTCGCGTGAATTCAGTAAGAAATTACTTCGCATGTTTTAGTGCTCAGGTCAATGGTTTAACCTCCAGAGGTCAAATTAGGTCAAGATCGGCTATTTTCACTCAAATATGCAATGATTAAGCAAACTGGGCATAACTCTTATGTCATTAGAGCTATTGAGGCCTGGTAAAGTACATTTGATAGCAAATTGCCAGTACTTTTTCGCTATGTGGAACGTAAAGACCTCCCGCCAGTGGTTTGACCGCCAGAGGTCACCTCGTGACCTAATATGACCTGAGGTCACGAAAGGTCAAAAAGTGACCTTGCCGTATATCAAATGAAAGCCAGTGACAAGGCAAACACGATGGTGTTTGTTTCACCGCTCTAACTCAATTAGGTCAAAAGTTATTGTCAAAATACTGTTTTTGACCTCCGGTGACCTTGGATGACCTTGGAAAAGTCAAAGGGCAAATATGACCCCTGGGATCCGTGAAAGGGTGTCCAAAAATGTTGTTCTAAGCAGTCTGAGTATTTGCAATCATTTTTGTGGCTGTTACATCATGAAATAGCTTTTCCCCATGCTTTTCCAATGGGCGAGGTCGCCTCGTGACCTGACCTCAGGGCACGAAATCGAAAAATCCCGGATATACACCTTGTAGACCCTGGAGGGGTCATGAAATGTAGGATGTTTCAAATCGATCGACTTTGAAATGTAGCTCTTACAGAGCTCTAAAGTGAAGTGAGGTGACCTTGTTTGACCTCGTCTGGTGACCTGACCTTGGGTGACCCGGGGTAAAAAATTTCAGGGATGATGGGAAAATGATGCAGTGAAAGGTAGAGCCCTCAACCGCGGTGCTGCGCCTCGTCGTTTTTCTGCTATCCCGGAAAAACCTTAGGGGGCGCCATCGATGGCCCCCCGGTGGGGCGAGGGTTAATGCTTTTTATAAGGCGTTCTGTGCATAGCACCTTTGCCCGCCTCTAGAGAAGTGTGTGGGAGAATTTTAGAATTTTGCGTGAGGGCAAGCTACGTTAGTCTATTAAAGAAATGGGAGTTATTTCAAGTAATGGGTTGCAAGATGTTTCAGTTTGCAAATGGACGGTCGTGGCAATGGCATAAGCCAAGCCAAGGGACTTTAGACCCGCAGAGTGCGAAGGGACGACTTTTGTCGCTGTGGTTGAAGACCTTAAATTTAGAATTTGGAATTTAGAATTTTGTGTGTCGGCTACTGGTTGTCCGCTTTGTCTACGTTACTAGAAGTCCTCCGTTAAAGCAATAATTTTCATACTTTAGAAACTGCGCTAAACACCTGGCCAGGGTGCCGCGAATTTACCCTGCAACCCGGAGGTGAGGTTGCAGCTCCCCTCTCCGGCTGGGCAGCCGCCGCACAGTGGAAAATAGAAGTATGAGAGGACAGATAGATTGTTAGTAAGAGTTATGAGTGTGGTTAGTTTAGAGCCGAAGTGATAGGTATCACTACGGTTAAGAGATGGAACCTACTTTAGCCTACGTTGGTTGCAAAGCTAGCCTAAGATAACCCAGTATTAGCCTATGATAGCGTATAATATTTTAGGGTTAAGCAACTATGCTTTAAATTTTGCAGGGCATCATCTATGGCATTAATGCTCGGTAAGAAAACAGGTAGTAGTAGGTTGGGGGTACACTATGCGCCCGCAATCATAGATATTGGAGGGATGCTTTTATAAAAACTTCTCTAGCCCAGAGTCCTTTAACCCTCGCCCCACCGGGAGGGCCATCGATGGCCCCCTAAGGTTTTTCCGAGATAGCAGAAAAACGACGAGGCGCAGCACCGCGGTTGAGGGCTCTACCTCTCACTGCATCATTTTCCCATCATCCCTGAAATTTTTACCCCGGGTCACCCAAGGTCAGGTCACCAGACGAGGTCAACCAAGGTCACCTCACTTCGCCTTTAGAGCTCTGTAAGAGCTACATTTCAAAGTCGATCGATTTGAAACTTCCTACACTTCATGACCCCTCCAGGGTCTACAAGGTGTATATCCGGGATTTTTTATTTCGTGCCCTGAGGTCAGGTCACGAGGCGACCTCTCCCATTGGAAAAGCATGGGGAAAAGCTATTTCATGATATAAAAGCCACAAAAATGATTGCAAATACTTAGACTGCTCAGAACAACGTTTTTGGACACCCTTTCACGGATCCCAGGGGTCATATTTGCCCTTTGACTTTTCCAAGGTCATCCAAGGTCACCAGAGGTCAAAAACAGTATTTTGACAATAACTTTTGACCTAATTAAGCTAGAGCGGTGAAACAAACACCATCGTGTTTGTCTTGTCACTGGCTTTCATTTAATATACGGCAAGGTCACTTTTTGACCTTTCGTGACCTCAGGTCATATTAGGTCACGAGGTGACCTCTGGCGGTTAAACCACTGGCGGGAGGTCTTTACGTTCCACATAGCGGAAAAAGTACTGGCAATTTGCTATCAAATGTACTTTACCAGGTCTCAATAGCTCTAATGACATAAGAGTTATGCCCAGTTTGCTTAATCATTGCATATTTGAGTGAAAATAGCCGATCTTGACCTAATTTGACCTCTGGAGGTCAAACCATTGACCTGAGCACTAAAACATGCGAAGTAATTTCTTACTGAATTCACGCGAGCTTTCTATTGCACTTTGCAGATTTGCGCTAACGCCCATATTTTCGGAGTTAGAGGGGGGCGCATCGATGGCCCCCCGGTGGGGCGAAGGTGGCGCCGGACCCCCGGTGGGGCGCGGGTTAAAAATGTGAAGAGTTTTTCAAGCAGCTCGGGATGGTCATTTCCGAGCAGAGTTTTTAAGTCTACGGGGATGTTTTGGATTCGGCAGTAATTTAGCATGGGTTGTCGATGGGTAATGTGCTGGGGACAATTGATGAGTAATGTGATAGGGATTCTCCATTTCATCGCAGGTACCACAGGTACCTGCGTTCCAATAGGCATTTAATTTTGTGTGTCCATCCCTGTATCTGGTTAGAACAACCTCGCGCCGACGACTCTTTTGATTA
This sequence comes from Lepas anatifera, assembly GCA_034440635.1. Lineage (NCBI taxonomy): Eukaryota > Metazoa > Arthropoda > Thecostraca > Lepadidae > Lepas > Lepas anatifera. The sequence goes on along the minus strand of JAOTON010001615.1, from coordinate 1,623,209 downwards.
GAACTGGACCAGTAGCCGTTGTTAGGCTTGATATAGAATGAGTGGGCGCTGTGGTTAGTGGTCCAGTCATTTTGAATTTGCTTCCGGATATGGTTCTGGAGGAGAGCTTTGCTATCATCTCCAGACCACATTAGGGGTGCGATCTCTCTGAGTTCTAGGGACTTTTTTGCCTGTTCATCCGCCTTTTCATTCCCTTGAATTTTGCAGTGGCCTAGGATCCAAAGAAAAGAGACATCAGGGGTATCATCGATACCTTTCTGAATATCTGCTATTACATCATGGCTATGGTTGACTACGTTACTGATAGCCGGCAGGACAGATTTAGTGTGAACAGATGACGGCTGAGTTGATATTTTGGGTTCGGATTATGGCTAGTGTATCTAGGATGGCAACAGCCTCGGCTGTAAAGATGGAGCAGGATTCCGGCACATACCCACCGTCCGGTACCGTACCGGCACATACCCACCGTCCGGTACCGTACCGGCACATACCCAACGTCCCGCACCACATCAGCACACACGCACCGTCCCCACCACATCGGCACAAACGCACCGTCCCGCACCATACCGGCACATACGCACCGTCCCGCACCACATCAGCACATACGCACCGTCCCGGCACCACATCGGCACACACGCACTGTCCCGCACCACATCAGCACACACGCACCGTCCCCACCACATCGGCACAAACGCACCGTCCCGCACCATACCGGCACATACGCACCGTCCCGCACCACATCGGCACAAACGCACCGTCCCGCACCACATCGGCACAAACGCACCGTCCCGCACCACATCGGCACAAACGCACCGTCCCGCACCACATCAGCACACACGCACCGTCCCCACCACATCGGCACAAACGCACCGTCCCGCACCATACCGGCACATACGCACCGTCCCGCACCACATCGGCACAAACGCACCGTCCCGCACCACATCGGCACACACGCACCGTCCCCACCACATCGGCACATACGCACCGTCCCGCACCACATCGGTACAAACGCACCGTCCCGCACCACATCGGCACACACGCACTGTCCCGCACCACATCAGCACACACGCACCGTCCCCACCACATCGGCACAAACGCACCGTCCCGCACCATACCGGCACATACGCACCGTCCCGCACCACATCGGCACAAACGCACCGTCCCGCACCACATCGGCACACACGCACCGTCCCCACCACATCGGCACAAACGCACCGTCCCGCACCATACCGGCACATACGCACCGTCCCGCACCACATCAGCACATACGCACCGTCCCGCACCACATCGGCACAAACGCACCGTCCCGCACCACATCGGCACACACGCACTGTCCCGCACCACATCGGCACAAACGCACCGTCCCACACCACATCGGCACACACGCACTGTCCCGCTCCACATCGGCACACACGCACCGTCCCCACCACATCGGCACAAACGCACCGTCCCGCACCATACCGGCACATACGCACCGTCCCGCACCACATCAGCACATACGCACCGTCCCGCACCACATCGGCACAAACGCACCGTCCCGCACCACATCGGCACACACGCACTGTCCCGCACCACATCGGCACACACGCACCGTCCCGCACCTCATCGGCACACACGCACCGTCCCGCACCACATCGGCACACACGCACCGTCCCGCAGCACATCGGCACACACGCACCGTCCCGCACCACATCGGCACACACGCATCGTCCCGCACCACATCGGCACACACGCACCGTCCCGCACCACATCGGCACACACGCACCGTCCCACACCACATCGGCACACACGCACCGTCCTGCACCACATCGGCACACACGCACCGTCCCGCACCACATCGGCACACACGCACCGTCCCGCACCACATCGGCACATACGCACCGAATGGCACTTAACCCTCGCCCGACTCTGGGGCCATCGATGGCCCCCTCTAAGGTTTTTCCGGGATAGCAGAAAAACGACGAGGCGCAGCACCGCGGTTGAGGGCTCTACCTCTCACTGCATCATTTTCCAATCATCCCTTAAATTTTTTACCCCCGGTCACCCAAGGTCAGGTCACTAGACGAGGTCAACCAAGGTCACCTCACTTTAATTTTAGAGCTCTGTAAGAGCTACATTTCAAAGTAGATCAATTTGAAACTTCCTTCACTTTATGAACCCTCCAGGGTCTACAAGGTGTATATCCGGGATTTTTCGATTTCGTGCCCTGAGGTCAGGTCACGAGGCGACCTCTCCCATTGGAAAAGCATGGGGAAAAGCTGTTTCATGATATAAAAGCCACAAAAATGATTGCAAATACTCAGACTGCTCAGGACAGCGTTTTTGGACACCCTTTCACGGATCCCAGGGGTCATATTTGCCCTTCGACTTTTCCAAGGTCATCCAAGGTCACCAGAGGTCAAAAACAGTATTTGGACAATAACTTTTGACCTAATTAAGCTAGAGCAGTGAAACAAACACCATCGTGTTTGTCTTGCCACTGGCTTTCATTTGATATACGGCAAGGTCACTTTTGGACCTTTCGTGACCTCACATCATATTAGGTCACGAGGTGACCTCTGGAGGTCAAACCACTGGCGGTAGGTCCTTACGTTTCACATACCAGAAAAAGGACTGAAAATTTCCTTTCAAATGTACTTTACCAGGCCTCAATAGCTCTAATGGCATAAGAGTTATGCTCAGTCTGCTTAATCATTGCATATTTGAGTGAAAATAGCCGATCCTGACCTAATTTGACCTCTGGAGGTCAAACCATTGACCTGAGCACTAAAACATATAAAGTAATTTCTTACTGAATTTACGCGAGCTTTCTATTGCACTTTGCAGATTTGCGCTAACGCCCATATTTTCGGAGTTAGAGGGGGGGCCATCGATGGCCCCCGGTGGGGCGAAGGTGGCGCCGGACCCCCGGTGGGGCGCGGGTTAACCCTCGCCCCGGTAGGGGTGTTTGAGCACCCCCCACCATGGCAAAGGTGGCTCGGAGGCCCACCGGGGCGGATGTTAAAATACAATTCAGGTACTGCACACAAAACTAGGAAGGTAGCCTTGCTCCATTGGGACAAATGCTTTCTCTTATTTCTCCCCTGCCATTCACTTTACATGGAATGAAACACGAAATAAAATCAATATAGCATGCTTACATTTGATCGGTCATACATTGTCTCACATTAGTGGGACACTTCATGCTTCACTACGAAATCGCTCCACGGCGCATCCGAATGTGGTTGTAGGCCTTGTAGCAGGACGGAAAACCACACCATGTCTATCAAATAGAAGTTCCTGGTGACTTGTTCATTACCATTCAATCCAAAGGCCCACGCAAAGCTATCTCTGAATCCAGTCACAATTACCTACCTTACTGTCATGAAATAAACACGTACCTATAAATATAAAAGCAATATATGTACACTATAGGTACACAATATATATATATATATATATATATATATATATATATAATATATATATATATATATATATTCGTAAAGTTGGGAAGCAGATTCTCTGTGATGCATTGTTCGTTAAATATAATTGCTTGTTGAGCCGCAGAAAATTTTTAGATTTAGATTCAATTTTTCGAATAGGTTTAATGATATTTTCGGTATGTTTGTGCAAAGTCGTAGCAAAGGACATAAAATAGGTTTAAGTTTCACATAGTAATATTTCACCAAGCTTGTGGCATGATCACACACAAAATCGACGCTCTTTAAAAGCATTAATCAGTTTGAATTTTTTAATCCTAATATGAAAGCGCACAGCATATTTATAAATGATCCTTCATAACAAAAATACCAAGCAAACACCTCAATCACGTCTAACACATCACATATCACAAATAACAGGAAAATACAACACACTTACAATGCTGCCTAAATATTCACCGAATATGCCTATCATATAAGGGAAGATGTGTGAGTTGTTTGGTGTGGATGTTAATGATGGGTGACGTGTCTCGGATGTACAGTGTTTCTAGTGTCGTGAGTCTGCGATGATCAGTGCACTGTGGTAGGACTGTGGTGTTTTGTGTCAGTATGTTTCGTGTAATATCTGCGTTGTGGTACTCCTGCATATGCCGCTTAGGTGATCCTTCCTGTAGGTGCATGGTGCTGCTAAATATCTGCTGTAATATCTGCTGAGAGATGTGGTAGTCATACCAATGTAACATACCTTACGGGTTGCGCAGTCCCCGGCCTTACATTGGAACTAGTATATTACATTGGTCTGCTTGAGTGTCATGCTCTTCTTTGAGATGTTGTTTTGCATAATGAGATTGGATGTCTTAGGGCTGCTGTAGTAGATGTTGAGTCTGAGTTTGGTGTTTGGATATGCTGTTGTTGTGTTTTACGATATGATCTTCGTGACGGCCTTTTCATCTTTTTTCCAGGATGGTGTTAGAAGGTTTTCGTAGTAGAGGTTGATACATGTTTCTGTTGGGGTGGATGGATGCCCAGCATGTTTTGAAGCATGTTCTTGACTACAGAGTCAAACATAGTGTTGCTATAGCCATTGTTAACTAAGAACTGGCGAACCCTGCTCAGCTCTCGATCGAACAGTTTCCATGTGGAACAATTTTTTCGAGCCCGGTGAATATAAGCCCCCACAACACCTCTTTTGTAGCTTTCAGTGCAATGACCGTTAGCATTCATACATCGTCTTACATTGCCGTTACTTACTTTTAAAAGAGTGTCGATTTTGTGTGTGATCATGCCATAAGCTTGATGAACTATTACTATGTGAAATTTAAACCTATTTATGCCCTTTGCTACGACTTTGCACAAACATACCGAAAATAGCATTAAACTTATTCGAAACATTTAATCTAAATCTAAAAAAACTTTCTGCGGCTCAACAAACAACTATATTTAACGAACAATGCATCTATATAGCGTATATAGTGCACAGTATACATACTGTCCACTAAAAATATTATACACAATAACTGGCTTTAACCCTCGCCCCGGTGAGGGGCTGTTTTCAAACCCCCTAGGGTTTTTTCGGCGGCACGAAAAAACGATGGCGCGAAGTGCCACCGTACTTAGCCAAACTTATCCTTGATCAATTACTCAACTTTCCCAAAAATTTTAACACGCGCATTGACGGGGGTCTGAGCCACCTTCGCTTTGACGAGGGGGCGGGTACCCGCCCCCCTAAGATCTCGAGAACCACGGTAGGTAGCGAAAAACGGTAAACGGAGTTGGGTAGCCCATCCACTTCTCCATCGAAAATATTTGTACCATTTTTTTGTCAGGTCACATTTAAGGTCACAAAAGGTCAAAACATGCCGTAGAAGGGATAACATGTAAATTAAGTTTTTTGGCCATTACATCTAAACAAGTAAAGATAGAGCAAAACGACTTAAACTTTATGAATCCTCGCAGCAAGCCGAATCGAATGATTTATAATTTGGCCTTGCTAGGTCAAATCAAGGATTTGACCTGACCTGAGGTCAGGTCTGGGTCAAACTATACAAAATGCATATCATTAAAACTGCAAAGCCAAGGCAAGTCTCATGCAGCTAAAATGAACGCTCTATCACTATCCGTTTCTGAGTTATACAGTAAAAACCATTTTTCCCATGTATTTCCAATGGAAAGGTCATGCCTCGTACCTGACCTTAGGTCATCGATATCAAAAATACCGGAACATATCTTAGAGAAATCGGTGGGCCCAGTGTGTGATATGAGTTTCAATCGGATACGTTCACTCTGCTCCGACTTATGCTATCTTAAACTTTTTTGAGGTCAGGTCACTTGACCTGTACTGGTGACCTGACCTGAGATGACTTAACCTTAAAATTTTCACAAAAGTTGTAAAAATGATAAGAAAAAGGTATGCCAAGTACGGCGGCGCTACGCGCCGCCGTTTTTCTGCTATATCCAAAAAACTCGAGGGGGCGGGTACCCGCCCCCGTCAATGCGCGTGTTAAGGTTGGGTCATCTCAGGTCAGATCACCAGTGCAGGTCAAGTGACCTCATCTCAAAACATGTTTAAGGTGGCATTAATAAGAAATAGGTGAGACTATCGGATTGAAACGTATATCACATAATGGGCCTAGCGAGTGTTACAACATTTTTTCCGGGATTTTCATATTGATGGCCTAAGGTCAAGTACGGACCATGACCTCTCCATTGGAAATACATGGGAAAACAGAAATTGTGATGTATTTCTGTAGATACGGCTGAGAATACCTTTATATTCTCTGCATCGTAGTATCTTGGGCCCCGTTCCAGGTTCATGTTGCTGTTTTTTACCTGTGACCCCTGAGGGGCCAGCTGGGGTTACTTTAGCAATTTTCAGACTTAAGTCAATAACTTTTCATGAAATTATGATGCAGCTTTTATCTTTATATCATTGCGTTTCGATTGCTGTTGCGAGTCGATTGATATGCGTATTGACTATGCTAGGTTAAAACGTGACCTCGACCTGACCTGAAGGCAGGTCATTTTTGTGTTTTGACCTAGTAGGTATAGTCATATGATACATCATTCGATTTGCCGTGACGAGAGAAAGCGAACGGTGCCTAAAAATGATTCTAACTTATCTCTGGCAGATGCTAGAGCCCAAAAGCTCTGCTCAAAATGCCACTTCCTTTGACCTGTTATGACCTTAATATGAGCCTGAGCCCAAAAATGACTAAAATAGTTTCATCATGAGTTTTACGAGCTACCCACCCGTCTTTGCGCTTTTTCGCTATCCTCCATAGGGGCCGAGTTCGAGGGGGTGTTTAAACAACCCCCACCAGGATGAAGGTGGCTCGGAGGCCCACCAGGGCGAGTTAACACCCGCCCCGCTGGGTCCCTGGTATAACTCGCCCTGGTGGGGGGGGGTTTCGCCCCCAACCGTATCTCATTTCTCAGGACAGCTAAAGACAAGGCAGGTGTTTACGGAAGGTGTTCGAAAGCTCTTGACGAGACGAAGAGAGCATATAAGAAGTATTTTCATGTCAGGTTAATATTGAGGTCAGCAAAGGTCAAAGAAGGTTCCATGGGCTTACAACAGGGCGGTGCACGTTTACCCCTCTAGATTTTTACTCAGTGGAGCTAGAGTAAATATTTATGTATTATTGGATTCCTCTCATTGTGGCCAATTGCATGATATATAATATGACCTTGCTAGGTCAAATTGTGAAAATGACCTGACCTCGACCTAGGTCAGGGTTAGGTACATGGTGACTTGGTATGTTCATGTCGCATATCAATGGACTCCCCGTGGCAAAATAAGCACAATGCACGCAAAATGGGACATTTTTGTCAATTCAGTGAGAAGTTATTGGCAAAACAATCACTGTATGTTCCTGTGACCTGATATGACCTTTGAGAGGTCAGATGGTCAAAAGCTCAATTTTAAGGTCAAGATTGTGGCAAGAATACACGGTTTGAGAATTTTTCTGCTTTATCTATCCAGTTTTAACTGAAAACAAGCCCTTTCTATTTTTCACCATAGAGTTATAATGGGGTGACCAAAAGTTGACCCCACCTTAGGTGAACAGTATCGAAATTTTGAGACAGCAGATTTGGAGACCTAATGACCTTATCATATGGTGAAAGTTTGAAACTAATCAGTTGACAGATATTCCCTAGGCACTGCTTCAAACTCATCATTTTGGGTTTTGAGGTCGGGTCACTTGACCTTGAATAGCTCCTTGACCTGCCATGAGCTGATCTAAAAAATAGGTCAGATGCGCAAAATTGATCAGGGATAAGGTACTGTAAGTTTTGTTGTTCTGTGCCGCTTTGTTTTTGCGTTATCTGGGAAAAACAGGAGGGGGCCGAATTTCGCCCCCCCAGCGGGGCGCGTGTTAAGGGGGCACCCTGGCCCGATGTCACCCCTCTCCCTCCTCACTTATGCTGCCAGTACCGGACAGATAATCAGATGGAATTTGATAAGCGAATCCTGCAAATCTTTCAGCCGATGGCTTTCGGAGCTACGAATCCGGCGCATCCCTAACCTTCACCCGGGTGGGGGCCTTTTTTAGACCCCCTCTCGGGTTTTCCGAAGGGACTGAAAAACAGCGGCGTGCAGCGCCGCCAAACTTAGTCTAGCTGTTTCTTCATCGTTTTTACATCTTCGCTGAAAATTTTAGGTCAAGGTCATATCAGGTTAGGTCACTAGGCCAGGTGAAGTGACCTCACATCAAAAAATGTTTTATGTTTGTTTTAAAAATGTTTGTTTTATCCATTGACTTGAGCTGTAAGTGGGATAATCCTGTTGCTCATATATACTGAATAAATACAAATAATACAAATACAAAATGCTTAGGACTGCATAACTTAACACGCGCACTGGAGGCGGGCCTCGGAGGCCCCCCCACCTGTTTTTCCGAGGTGGCCGGAGAACCGCTTGTAGCCAAAAAACGAAACGTGGCCACATTTAACAGAATTTAATAGCGCGTCCATTAGTGAAGACTTTTTTGAAAATCGGCCGAAAATTTTTTGACTTATAGGTTTTCAAAGTCAGAACTGCATTTTGAGATCGCCGTAAACGCGCGGTCGGACCAGTTAGCATGCATTGAAGACCGAGTGGTGACGTCATAACGTCATATAAGCGAGACTATATGTCAAGGTCACTTCACATGAAAGTCAATGTCAAGGTCAAAGGTCACAGGTCAAGGTCATATCTGCACTTTCAAGGTCACTGACCACTGTGCGTCCGGCCAAATGACGTTACCCCGTCTGACATATATTTTGCTATGACGTCATTGGTAGGGTACCCCAATACAAAGGTCAAGGTCAAAGGTCAAGGTCTAAGGTCATTGGGAAAGGTCAATCCTCATTTCCCGCCAAACAGTGGCTACAGTGTTAGTCAAAGTGTAAATAATAAGTAGTATACCATATGGTGACCTTAAAGGTCAATGATCTTGAATGACCTTGACCCAAAAATTGTGGGGAAGCCTCTTTGAGACCTCTTCTCTATGAACCTTGTCCGCCTTTAGCTTATTCCCGCCATTTTCCTGCATAATCACAGCATTTACCAATTGATCCCAGCATGGCCAATATTTGACATTTACGACCACGTTTGACCTTGAAGATATTGGCCTAGGTCAATGAAAATAGGTCATCATGTAGATCACTATAGCCCCCACCCACTTACATAGTGGAATTTTTCTAACCCTCTTAGTTTCCGAGATCTTAGAGGGGGCCTACCAGGCCCCCTCTAGTGCGCGTTAGTGCCAGAACCCCCTCCAGTGCGGGTGTTAAAGGAGAGTTAATCCATCAAGTTGAAACTCATACCACATATTGGGCTTACCAGGAGCTACAACATATGTTCCGGGATTTTTATATTGGTGACCTAAGGTCATGTGCAGAGCATGGCCTCCAATTATAAATACATGGGGAAAATCACGAAATGAGCTTTTCTCAGTACGTATGAATGGAATCAATTTCAAACATCGGTTAAGACTTGCTCTTAGCCCATTTCTGAAGTCAATACCACAAATTTTGACTTGTAACCTTTGAAAGGTCATCTTAGGTCAAATAAATATTTTTTGGTGTTTTACTCTATAAATTTTAAATAAACAAAGATAGAGCTTTTATTTTGTCACCAAAGTGTTTGTATAGTCACTGCAAGTCAAATGATATACATCATGACTATACCAGGTCAAGTTGGGCTAGACCATTGACTTGGGTCAGGTCAAATTTTAAATTTAACCTGGCATAGCAATGCTATGTATCATTCGATTCGTATTGACGAGAGGATTACAATGGTGCCTCAACTGTGGCTGCATCTTGCTTGGTTTGGAAGTTATTAGCGAAAAAGTAAACGCCCTTATGCATGAGTGGCCATGGACATTCCCAAGAACATTCCCAATATTCAGTAATCTTTAGCTTCCTAGGCTTTAACCCTTGCCCCACCGGGGGCCATCGATGGCCCCCCTAAGGTTTTTCCGGGATAGCAGAAGAACTACGAGGCGCAGCACCGCGGTTGAGGGCTCTACCTCTCACTGCATCATTTTTTCATCATCCCTGAAATTTTTACCCCCGGTCACCCAAGGTCAGGTCACCAGACGAGGTCAACCAAGGTCACCTCACTTCAACTTTAGAGCTCTGTAAGAGCTACATTTCAAAGTCGATCGATTTGAAACTTCCTACACTTCATGACCCCTCCAGGGTCTACAAGGTGTATATCCGGGATTTTTTCGATTTCGTGCCCTGAGGTCAGGTCACGAGGCGACCTCTTCCATTGGAAAAGCATGGGGAAAACCTGTTTCATGATATAAAAGCCACAAAAATTATTGCAAATACTCAGACTGCTCAGAACAACGTTTTTGGACACTCTTTCACGGATCCCAGGGGTCATATTTACCCTTTGACTTTTCCAAGGTCATCCAAGGTCACCAGAGGTCAAAAACAGTATTTTGACAATAACTTTTGACCTAATTAAGCTAGAGCGATGAAACAAACACCATCGTGTTTGTCTTGTCACTGGCTTTTATTTGATATACGGCAAGGTTACTTTGTGACCTTTCGTGACCTCAGGTCATATTGCGTCACGAGGTGACCTCTGGAGGTCAAACCACTGGCGAGAGGTCTTTACGTTCCACATAGCGGAAAAAGTACTGGCAATTTCCTATCAAATGAACTTTACCAGGCCTCAATAGCTCTAATGACATAAGAGTTATGACCAGTTTGCGTAATCATTGCATATTTGAGTGAAAATAACCGATCTTGACCTAATTTGACCTCTGGAGGTCAAACCATTGACCTGAGCACTAAAACATGCAAAATAACTTCTTACTGAATTCATGCGAGCTTTCTATTGAACTTTGCAGATTTGCGCTAACGCCCATATTTTCGGAGTTAGAGGGGGCCATCGATGGCCCCCCGGTGGGGTGAAGGTGGCGCTGGACCCCCGGTGGGGCGCGGGTTAATCTGACCCGAAAATCATTGCCACTGTAATGAAAGAGCAACTCAAGAGCTTTCGAATGGTGCTAAAAAATGTTTCTAGTTATCATAGTTTCTGAGATATATGAGGTGTTCTTAGTCCACGTCATATTTGCGATTTTCACCTATTTTGACCTCTGGTCAGGGGCGTAATTTTCCCAAAATATTTGGGCGTGCTCTTTCGGTGGGGGGGCGGCACCCTACAGGGGCGGTGGCGTTGCGGGGGCGGCACCTCTTTATAGCAACAAATGTGTTATGTGTCGCGTTTTTTGCGCGGAAAATTTTATTTTAGGGTCGGCATTCATTAGCCGAGGCGGTAGTGATGAGCTGAGGGCGGCATGAAACAGGGTGGCAGTGATAAGCCGGGGATAGCACTGGTGACCACTGGCAGCAGTGATGAGCCGCATGCTGTTTGAGTCAGGGCGGGAGTGATAAGTCAGGGCTGGCACAAATCAAGGTGGCGGTGATAAGCAGGAGGCGGAAGTGATGAACCATGGCGAATTTCACCATGGTTCATCACTGCCACCCTGATTTATTTCGCCAGGCGAAATAAATCAGGGTGGTAGTGATAAACCGGGGGCGGCATGAATCAGGGCAGCAATGCTGAGCCGGGGGGAGAGGTGGGGCGACACGTGTATTGGGGGTGTTCATACTATGAACACGCAGAGCTGCAAAAAGTCGGGCTCTCGGGTCATAAAGTGCCCGACAGATTTTAGGGCACGGTATGGTCTTGCGACAGATCTTACAATCTGTGAGAAAAAAAATCTTGAAAGGAAGCAGAAAATATTTTTTGTTCTAAAAAAACTCAATATTAGAATTGTCACCTCTTTCACTCAACAAGTTTTTCATGAATTTGCACCTCTCCCATATCAAGCCAGTGTGCGGCAAGAACCGATGGAAAATCGAGGGACTTATGAATCGAGGGACCTTTGAATAGAGGGCCTTATGCACAGAGGGTCTTTTCGAGGTACTTATGAATCGAGGAACCTTTGAATAGAGGGCCTTATGTACAGAGGGCCTTTTAAACGTCACGCAGAAAATCCTCTGCTGGAAAAATTCCTTCACCGGCCTGTCGGGCCCGATTTGTATTCCATAGCACGCGACAGCTTGGCCCGACAGGCCGCCGTAAAGGTAAAGGCGACAGGCAAAACAGTTTTTTTCCTTCGTTTCCTTCGTTTGGAAGTACGCTCAACGCTGCCGCAAGGGCGCTGTTTGAACAGCGCCCTTGCGGCAAAGCCGGTGTAAAAGGTATCTTTGGTTTGAAGAAAAGCAGCCCTGCGGTTTGGTGTGTTGCCTTGTGGATATGGCGGAGGCCAAGGCCCTAGAATCCCGTGGTGTGGTGGAGGCAATACGTTGCAAGGTTGTGTTTTTGATTATTTTTCTCTTGCATTACTTTGGTATACATCTTGAGTAAACTGGTTGAGCCTGGATTTCATCGTCCATAGTTGAAGGGCTGATAAATGGCTCCGATTAAGCTGAAGCCCCTTCCACCGTCCCGTGTCAAGCTTAAATGTGGATTTGAGGGATGTGGGTATTTTGGCGAGAAACGTTTTTTTTAAGGAGCATCAGCGAATCAAGCATTCTGGGCTGCCCTGCAAGTTCAGGAACAGTGGTTTTGGCCAAGGAGGTCATTTTGAAGCATGGATCAAACAGCGGGCAGATCAGAACAGTGTGGGGAGAAAACAAAGAAGTAAGTGATGTGGTGTTCGTTGTAATTTCGCAGCTTACATTTATTTCCACACAGTATGTTATGCTCACTGTTGATCAATACTTTTAAATGATATTAATAAGGGAAAAATGAATTTTACAAGCAGACTGGTCAAATTAGACTAAAACATTTGATTTTTCCTTCCATCTTCTTTTAAATCCAATGCCTGTTTGTCCAGAATTAACCACAAAAGTTGCATACCTTCATCAGTGGATTTGTAGATGCCAAAGAAACAAAACTCTTCACCTTTCCACATTAATTTGAGTTTTAAGTACCAAACTATTTCTCCTATTTCATTTTATTCACTTACCTAAATATGCCTATGATCTATGTCAAGGGGACAAAGATATAACAAAACACAGCCTAGTGCAACCTTTACTCATTCCTTTTACTCTTAACTTCCTTGGAAACAAGATATTTATTTGACATTTGTTATAGAGATCCTCTAGAACTAAAGATGCCAATCTGGCAACCTAGCTGGCAACGAGCCACAACAACAATCTGGCTCTCTCCCGTGGAAACTTGACAATAAACAAAACACCGTTTGATACAGTCCGCATTTTAATGTGCTCCAAGTAATCAAGAACCACAGAGCAACATAACATGGTGGCAGCCGGCAAGGATCTACGTCTTTGGTTTGCCGTGGGGACAGAAAACTGCAGTTAAGGCAAGTAATTAAGACCTTATAGTAGGCTGCGCCAGTTTTGCCCCACCATATCCCGTTGCAAACTCGTCGCCGAAGTTGGCAGCAATCTGGTAGCTCCGGAAACCGCCAAGATTACGCCAAGGTATCGAAGTAACGCCAGTTTTCTTGAGTTATCGCCAAACTCCGGCCATAAGTAACCAAGAATCGCCCAAATATCGCCGAAAGATGGCAGATTCGTTCACTCCGCGCATGGTATGGGACTCCCCGGATCCCAGCCAAGCGCTCAGGCTCTTCAAGCAGAAGTGTGAACTATATTTCTCTGTAAAGGAAATAAAGCCGGAAAAGCAGGTCGATCACATCCTTTTGTTCGCCGGCGAAGCTGGTCTGAAGGTATACAACTCGTGGGGGCTCACTGCAGAGGAGGCAAAAAACCCTGCTGTGGTATGGGACAAGCTGCAAACCCACATCGAACCACGAGCCAACTTCCGCCTGGCTAGACTGTATCTACAAAAGGTATCAAAGGATAGGAACGAATCATTTGATGATTTTGTATCGCGGTGCAAACTGCAAGCACAGAAATGTGATTTTCGTGATGATAAAGAGTTCCAGGATCGTGTCATAGAGCAGGCAATCAGCGGCACCTGCCATGCTGATATCCAAAAAGACCTTCTCACCAGAGACGCATTGACCCTCGAACAAGCTGTGGACATAGGACGCACATACGAGGCGTCGGCCCGACACATGCAGAAGCTAAGGAACGTCAACATCACACAGAATGAGTTGCACTACGTCCAGACCCAAAAAGGGAAGCAGTGCAAACGCTGCGGCCGGGAGGCCCACCTCCGGGATAAGTGCCCCGCCCTTGGGACAACCTGTGAAAAATGCGGGAAAGCCAACCATTGGGCGTCAGTCTGCCAAGCCAGACCAACCCCACGGGCACAACGCATTCGTGAAAAACAGCAACCACCGCCCCAACACAAGCGCCAGCAGGCTGGACGCCAGCCAAACCGATCCGTGCATGCCATAGCACAGGATGAGCTTTCTAGTCTGCTGATAGAAGGCATCAAAGTATCCTCAATCTCAGAAGAAACCCGAGATGAAGCGTATGCCTACATCCAGACAGAGCTCAACGACCGACTTCTGGTTGACCTCAAGGTCAAGGTCGACACTGGCGCGCAGGGAAACACCCTACCTGTCCGAATGTATCGACAAATGTTTCCAGGCGCTCTGACTGAAGATGGTCTTCCTCTCCAGAGCGACGTCACGTCAACAAACGTTAAACTGACCGCGTACAACGGAACAGAGATCACACACCACGGGTCAGTGCAACTTCCCTGCAGGTTCCAAGGCAGCGATTGGACTACAACCTCGTTCTTTGTAGTAGACTCACATGGCCCGGCAATCCTGGGGCTCCCCAGCGCGCAGCACTTGCATCTGGTGACCCTGCACTGTGCAATCACATCCGAGGACAGCGGCCCGAGCCAGAGAATCACTGACGTGAAGGACCTGCAAAGGCTCTACCCCGACCAATTCGACCGAATTGGCAAGTTTCCTGGCACATACCACATTGAGCTCAAGGAGGAGGCTCAACCTGTTGTGCACGCTCCGCGAAAGTTCGCTATTCACCTCAAGAACCAACTGCAAGAGCAGCTGACGAATATGGAGAGTGTGGGCGTGATCACCAAAGTGCAAGAGCCCACGGACTGGGTCAGCAGCCTAGTGTGCACGCGGAAGAGTGATGGCAGCCTCCGGGTATGCCTCGACCCGTAGGACCTAAACAAGGCTATCAGGAGGTGCGACCACAAAACGCCGACAGTGGAGGAAACCACACACAAGCTCGCAGGAGCCACAGTATTCAGCAAACTGGACGCAAAGCATGGCTACTGGTCGGTTGAGCTAGACGAACCGAGTTCTTACCTAACGACATTCAACACTCCCTTCGGCAGGTACAGATATCTCCGCATGCCGTTTGGGCTGGTTATGTCACAAGACGTGTTTCAGAGGAAGATGGACCAGCTCCTGGACGAGTGCCCTGGTGTTATCGGGATAGCAGATGACGTCATCGTTTTCGGCAAGACCGAAGCGGAGCATGATGAAAACCTGCATCACCTGTTCGACATCGCCAAGAAGCTCGGACTCACATTCAACAGTAAGAAGTGTGCCATCAAGGAGCCATCCATCAGGTTCTACGGCGTGGTGTACGACCGACATGGCGCCCACCCCGACCCAGAAAAGGTCTCGAGCATCAAGAACATGACGGCGCCCACCAGCAAGAAGGAGCTCCAAGAGTTCTTGGGCATCGTTACATACATGTCGCCGTTCATACCAAAGCTCTCTGACGCCACGGAACCCTGCGATGCCTTCTGAAGCAGGGCGTCGAGTTTTCGTGGAGTCCGACTCACGAGCGCGCTTTCTGCCGCATCCGAGATCTCATCTGCGAAGAGACCACCCTGGCGTACTTCGACGCCAGCAAGGAGACAACCCTGCAGGTCGACGCGTCGCAAAAAGGACTTGGAGCCGTCTTGGTGCAGGACTGGAAGCCGATCGCGTTCGCCTCAAAGTCTCTGTCAGACACGGAACAGAGGTACGCAAATATCGAACGTGAACTCCTCGCCGTGGTCTTCGGCTGTGAACGCTTCCATACATACCTCTTCGGACGTGACTTCCTTGTAGAGAGCGATCACAAGTCCCTGGAGATGATACAGCTGAAGAACCTCCGGGCAGCACCACCCCGTCTGCAGAGAATGTTGCTTCGACTGCAGCACTACGATCTCACCATACGGTACAAGCCAGGGAAGCAGCTGGTACTGGCTGATGGTCTGTCTCGTCTACCAGTCTCCAAAGCGGACCATATCCCACTCGACGTGCAGCTCCACCTCATCCAGTTCGGTGCAAGCAAGTTGCAGCAGCTCAAAACCGAGACGGAGTCTGACCAAGAGCTCCGTGCCCTCCGTGACGTCGTTGTCGCCGGCTGGCCAGACAGCCGGAAGGACCTGCCAACCAACCTGCGGCCGTACTGGGCATTCCGTGATGAACTGTCAGTGGAGGACGGCCTGATCCTGAAAGGGGACCGAGTAGTAATACCGAGAAGCATGCAGGAGGACATCCTCGCCAAGATCCACGAAGGACACCAAGGACAAGTCAAGTGCCGCCTACGTGCTCAAGAGTGTGTGTTCTGGTCGAACATAAACAACGACATTGACAGGGTGACAGCTGCGTGCCCGACGTGCCAAGAGCACGCTAACAGTCAACCCAAAGAACCCATGTTGCGCATGGACCTCCCCAGACGGCCATGGGAGATCGTCGGCACAGATCTGTTCTTCTACGACGGATCAACGTATCTGGCAGTAGCTGACTACTACTCGAAGTTCCCGCT
The DNA here is from genome assembly GCA_034440635.1 of Lepas anatifera. Lineage (NCBI taxonomy): Eukaryota > Metazoa > Arthropoda > Thecostraca > Lepadidae > Lepas > Lepas anatifera. The sequence continues at coordinate 1,606,599 of JAOTON010001615.1, read as the reverse complement.
CGTAAGAAAGATGCCTCAAGGCTGTAGCAGTGCCGCTGTTATCACCGCACTCCAGCAGATATTCGGTGAACATGGAATACCTGATGTAGTTCGGAGTGACAATGGACCTCAGTATGCTAGCGAGCAGTTCGCTGCATTCAGCAAGGAGTGGAACTTCACCCACATCACGAGCTCACCCCATTACCCGCAGAGCAACGGCTTCATTGAAAGGACGATCCAGACCCTGAAGCAAACGATGAAAAAGGCAGGGGGCGATGTGAACAAAGCGCTCCTCGCGCTTCGCTCAACGCCCGTCTCCTCACACATTCCGAGCCCAGGTCAACTCTTGATGGGACGGAAACTGCGAGGTAGTCTGCCGGTCAAATCCATGACTACAAGCATGCCTGAAGACATCCGCGACCGAATGCAAGATCGCCAGGACACGATGAAGAAACAGTTTGACAGAAACGCGTTCTCTGCACTCCCAGCCCTGCAGCCCGGTCAACCTGTTCACACACAGAACCCCATCACAGGTCGGTGGGCACCCGCAACTGTGATCTCTTCGGCGCAAGAGCCTCGCTCATTCCTGGTACAGACGGAAGACGGAGCCGAATATCGTCGGAATCGTCGGCACCTGCGTCGCGCTGAAGTGCCAGCGCGTGACCGCACTCTGCAACCACCTCCAGCGTCACCTGCTCGTGAGCCCCGAGAGCCTGACATTCCAGACGGTGTCCGCGCTACACGATCTGGACGTGTGATCGTGCCGCCGAACAAGCTGAACCTGTAGTGTAGTGCTGATGCTGAGTGGAGATGCGGCTCGTGATATGTTCAAAGCCCAGAGTATGTTTGATTGGAGTCCACGTTACTTTGATGTGTGCAGAGCCGGCAGGGTAGTGGTAAGTGCTTCATGTCCGAGTTGTCGAACCCGATGGCGTGTTCAACCCAAACTGTGAAAGGGGGATGTTATAGAGGTCCTCTAGAACTATAGATGCCAATCTGGCAACCTAGCTGGCAACGAGCCACAACAACAATCTGGCTCTCTCTCGTGGAAACTTGACAATAAACAAAACACCGTTTGATACAGTCCGAATTTTAATGTGCTCCAAGTAATCAAGAACCACAGAGCAACATAACAACATTTACTATCTAACTGACTTAAGATTATTTATTAGCCTCATGAACTTCAGATCCTAAACCACGTACCCTCATGGAAATGAGCACGGCAATGCATGAAAAACTTTGAGATAGCCAACAGCTTCAAAATTTAGGATTTTTCATGTAAACATGCATTTAAAGTCATGGAAAGCTAATATTACATGTTTGTATTCAACTACAAGTAGCCATGATCCTTAAAAAACACTTTCGAATATCAAAAAAGTACCCCTCCAATCTTGTTTGTCTGGCCATCAGAGCAAAATCCATATATAAATTTTGGGGTTCCTTCCAAATTACCCCCTCCCACCTCCAAAAACTGAAATCATGAAAATCTGCAGAAGCTGGCATAAGTAACCGCATGGTATGGGAACCAGGTCAATAATAATAATTTTTGGGGCTTATCGACGCACCAACTGCCAGGGGGAACCAGGTCAGCTTTCTTCCATTGCAAACTATATTTTTAAGTATTCTGGGCTGGACTATGTAACATAAGAACAAAATATCACTTATTCTCATTCTAGTGCAGCATTTTTTGTCAATGGCGGCTGCAGAGGACTGAAAAAGGGGGCTGCTTTTCATGTTATTGTATATTTCCACCTGTGACCTAAATCATCTGAATTCAAGACTGAGTCTTATTCAAGACCCAGTCGAGCTGACTTTGACACACACTATCATGGTGTGCCATTTGCGGCAGTAGCGGGGACGACGCGCAGCGGCGCTGAGGACGCCCCGTCATAGGGAAAACGGTCGATTTTTGGGGAAAGATCATCATGATGAGAAAATGACAAAATTTCGGGTATATCCAGCTAGCATGTTATAAGAAACAGTTCATCGTTATTTAGAAAGATCCCGTTTTATTATGTTATGTTAGCCGAACTGCCCGCCGATTGGATTCCCGTGAGACAATGCAGACTCCTTTTAACATGGGCCTGAAGCGGTATTTGGTGTCCCCATTTGCTTCTCGGTGGGAATTCAGCAAAATCATTCGGATGGTGTAATATATAGCGGCACCTTTTTCTTGCCGGATTGTGAGACTAAAACATTTTGAGTACATGTTCACCATTATTTATTTCTGGCAGCCGCCTTTTTAAGCTGAAATCAGGCTAGTTTTGCGGCCGTCTTGGTGGTCACTTGAAGTGGTTTAATTTTGGCGTGACATTTTACACACCGCATCATGCATGACTCGAAAAAAATTATGCATATGGTGCGCTTAGCCTCCTGTCTTTAGCTCGCAAAATGCTTAAAACTACCTGATTGCGTGGAATCCTGCTGAACGCCAACAAATGTTTTAGCTGCGCTGAGGGACTTTAAATCCCGCAGAGTGAGAAATCGTGTGCGGGACTAATCATCTCCCCAGCTTCAAAAACGCTCACTAGATGTCCAACAGTGTTGACTTATGACACTGGCAGACTCAGCTGCGTAATTCCGGGAGGGCACTGTGGATACCTATTGTCATGAAAGGGTGGGTAGCATTCCATCTCGCGCGGGTCGCTCAGGTGTTTGTTCACAGTTCCCCGAGCGGGACCGCCGGCTCGGCGACTATTTTTAACTGCGGACGGTTTCGTGGGGGCCGGGGCTGCTGGCAAACAGGTTTCAGAGCCACAATGCACTTCCTTATTCAGAAGGCATGAACAAAATTGAATATGTTTTATGATACTGCTTCCCGTCTAACTGGATTTTGGAGTCCGCACTGGGGTGAATAATTTATACGGATAATAATTATTCCCGTTATTTTTCAACCACTGAAGTTGAACAACAATATAGCATTCCTATAGCAGCCAATTCATTAGCAGGCGCCATGTACCGACCTGGAAATGTGTCATGATGCTGTATCCCCCAATTCAGCGGGCGTAGAAAACTTGACAGAATTCTGGAAAGTAGTCACTTATATATCATAGAAAGCATATTTCCAATGTCTAAAAGGGCTATTCATACTTGTGATATTGTCCAACCTTAAACAAGCCGGGGGGACTCTGAATATATTTTCACTTTGATCTTCCTGTGAATGATGTTCTTCTCTGTTCGGTCTCAGATGCTTTCCCCATGCATTGTACTTAGTATATCAAAATACGTTGGCATAACCGCGAAACTCCCTTAATCACAAAACCTGAGCACGCCTATAGCAACTTATCATATAAAAAAGGTTAGGTAGTTACGGGCTTTTTATAGCGCCTTCTTTGCAAGGCATTGGGAGTATAGTATAGCTACTTTTGTTCTTACCAGCTTTCTTCGAGCAGTCTATTCACATTCGAATTACATTTGAGCCGCATCCCCCCTCCATTTTAATATTGAAGCCATTTCTCTCTTCGTTCGTTACCGGCTTCCGGCAACAACAACAGACCACGATGAGACCGGAAAAACTGTTAGAATAGAAGCCGTTTCTGACTACGTTCGTCACCGGCTTCTGACAACAACGATGACAACGAGACAAGACCGGAAAAACTATTAGAATAGAAGCCGATTCTCACTTCGTTCGTCACCGGCTTCTGACCACGACTAGACTCGCCGAGCGGCCAGTATGGAGCCGCTTGAGAAATCTCAATCCGCTTTGCTCCATGGATTTCATAATGCAGCTCTGATAATAAAGGGAATGTGGCACCTTTATAACCTGATTTCAACTGAGATAGCCAAGTTGTAAAGCAAGTCGGAAAACCCGGTTCTGTATACATCATTTGTCTTGGAACTCGATATTTCCATAGAAAAAGCTGAAACCTACCCGAAATGTACTTCTCATGTATTTCTCGCCAGGCGGCCATTGTTGTGAGCTTCTGGTGTGACAACATATGCTGACGTCACGATGAGCATCAGCCAATCGAAGCCCTTGAAGCGTTTCGAGTATGGTAGTGGTTACCAGATCATGACATTATCCACAGGCGGATATTTATTTCTTTTCCTAGAGGAGCATTTTGAAAATCAAACTCTCGAGGTTATTGTAATTTTTTCAGAAAAATAATGAGTGATTTAATTATTTTCGGGCAAAAGTACGCCTAATTACACAAATTTCCAGGTTTCGACCAAGGTGCCACATTCCCTTTAAGGACAGTTTAATACTGTTTTGACGTTTCATTAAAGGGAATGTGACACCTTGGGCGAATCCCGGAATTTAGTGTAATTAGAGGTATTTTTAGTAAAAAAATCATGAAAACCAGGGATGCGGAGCCGAGACAATTTTGGACGGCTCCGGCTCCGGCTCCGGTCCGGGGTTATGATTTCGGCTCCGGCTCCGGCTCCGGCTCCGGGTTCAAGTGTCCTAACGGCTCCGGCTCCGGCTCCGGCTCCGGAAAAAATAGTCGGCTCCGACCGGCTCCGGCTCCGGCTCCGGCTCCGGTAATGTACCTATATCCACAATGTGATCGAAACGTTCTCAAGGGCGTGAAAGCCCATCAGATACAAAGTGACTATGTATTTGTACGAATGAAAAATGGCGACTGGATGAACGAACGCTCTTGACCAGATGCCAAAGGCCAGTGAACCTCAAAACTGGACCAACCTACACTGCAGTGCAGTCGTATGGCAAACTGCACTGCACTGTTATGGCAAACAGAAATATGGGTCAGACATGCCCGCAAACCCACATAAAAAATTAAAGATACAACGATCAAGTAAAACTTGGACAGCTCGCAAAGAAAAACCTCGATGAGCTAACAGCAGGGTCGTTCAAATTTTTTCAGATTCGAACCCACTTTTTTCTCATTATATATTCAATTCTAATTTCAATGAGCCACATTCCAAGCGTCTACGACAGCGGGAAAGATCGCCTCGACACGGTTAAAGATTTCATGTTTCGGGCGCAATTGGCCACCCGGCGTTGCAGTCTCCCCTTGTTAAATAGGGATGAAAGGGGTGCATAACCAACCAGTAAAGACAGCCTGGCATGTGCGTGCGTATAAGAGCGGTAGATGGGATTTAACATGCAGGCATCTACTTGTCAGATGTATATGTAGCGCAATACAAATACATGTTATTCCACAAAAGACCTGAAATTAAATGATTCAGCACCCTTGTACTCTAAATCCCGACAGAACATGAATGCCTTCCGGAGGCGAACCTTTCTCTAGTAACTAACACTGGAGAACGTCGTGAGGCAGATGCTTCTCCCTATTCTCCTGCGAACTATTTAAGAGCTCTGGTACTGATAAAAGAAGATCCTGTTTCATATTTTTACCCTTTAGGTGGCTCACGAAATCTTCCACCAGCTTCACACCACGTTCTGTGGGACCATTCACGACAGTAAGTTCTGGAATACCTTGAAACAGGGGGAAGCTATACCAGTCACCAGCTTCTCAACGGAGCCATTTCATGTTAGAATCTTTCAGATTCAGGCGCTCGAATACCATCCAGCTTTCAGGAATGAGAAATTGGGAGAGGCTTGGTATCGAGCCGAGCTCTTCATAGCCTCTGTCGGAAACTTTAGCCTACCTAACTGAAAGGTGGATGGTTTTGCTGTTTAGGCCAGGTACTGTATCACTGCCTTTTTACCTTTAGCATTGTGATTCTTATTTGCGAAGCAGGATTATAACTTTCTGGTCACAAATAACAGTTGCGTTTGCACATTGACTTCAGCGCCTCTACACAATATCGGAGTATTATCTCGAATTGCGCAAGCTGGTTTACGTGTGGCTGTCAGGAGGGGTTGTCTCCAACAACTGTCTGTTTAGAAGACCCGGAGCTCACCAGCGAGCCATATTATGGAATATCGGACATTTATGGCATGAAGTGCGTGGTACTACTGTGTCAGATTCCGTTCATCATTCCAGAAGATAGTTAAAGACAGAATATTATAATTTTTGGAGTTTAACAACGCATCAACTGCTCAGGTCATATGTCATCAGAGGAGAGAGGGAAAGAATTAGCTCGGGCTAGAGCAGGGCGCCAGGTTCTGCCCCTGGGTGGGCTCGAACCCACGACACCCAGCACATAATGAATGTCATTGGCCAAGCCGAGCGCAAGCGCTAACCGACTGAGCCACTCAGACTCCGAAACAGTTCGCTGCTTTCCTTATAAGTGGTTCTAAACCATGCATTTGGGTTCCTCCGTCGCGGATAGTCAGCTTTAGAGCCTTCTATGAGCCTCAAAGCTATCCATAAAATGCAATGCAGTGCTTTCATTGAGTTAATATAGAAATCGCCCTGAATGTGCTGAAATCAATTTGTCATCAGCTGTGGTATCTGTGCACAGAAAGTTATATTCTGTCGCGCTGGTGAGAACCACCATCGTGGAGGTAAGGAGCCAGACGCACAACAATTGGCACAAAACAGCAAACGATTCACATTTGACTAGGGCAGGCTTAAGTTTCCGATAGAGGCTATGAAGAGCTCTGTAAATGGTCGGTACTAAGCCTCAGCCAGCTTGTTACTCCTGACAGCTGGCTGATATTCGATTGCCTGAATCTGAAATATTCTGACCAGAAATGGCTCCGTTGAGAAGCTGGTATAGCTTCCCCTGTTTCAAGGTATTCCAGAACTTACTGTCGTGAACGGTCCCACAGAACGTGGAGTGAAGCTGGTGGAAGATTTTGTGAGCCACCTAAAGGATAAAAATATGAAACAGTATCTTCTTTTATCAGTACCAGAGCTCTTAAATAGTTCGCAGAAGAATATGGAGAAGTCCCTGCCTCACGACGTTCTCCAGCGATAGCTACTAGAGAAAGGTTCGCCTCCGGAAGGCATTCATGTTCTGTCGGGATTTAGAGTACAAGGGTGCTGAATCATTTAATTTCAGGTCTTTTGTGGAATAACATGTATTTGTATTGCGCTACATATACATCTGACAAGTAAATGCCTGCATGTTAAATCCCATCTACCGCTCTTATACACACGCACATGCCACGCTGTCTTTACTGGTAGGTTATGCACCCCTTATATCCCAATTTAACAAGGGGAGACTGCAACGCCGGGCGGCCAACAGCGCCCGAAACATGAAATCTTTAACCGTTTTGAGGCGATCTTTCCCGCTGTCGTAGACGCTTGGAATGTAGCTCATTGAAATCAGAATTGAATATATAATGGCAAAAAGTGAGTTCGAGTCTGAAAAGAAAAAAGTTTGTTTGAACGACCCTAAGTTAACAGTGTTCAACATCGAAAAACACATCAGATAGGCTGATGGCATAATTCCTTTTCGAGAAAAATCGGAACCAACCACCCCTACTCCCCAGGGCCCAGCAGCTGGTTCGCTCACTATGGGGAGATGGGAGCAAAGATTTTATTGCTCAACAGACCTAGTGTAAACACCTTTTTCAAACAATTTCTTCGGCCTTTGGGGGCCAAAAGATAGTCTGCCCCCTTCCAGGGCTTTGGGTGGGGGGGGGGGCATGACCGGAATGGCATACCCTGCGTCTGTCAACAGGGGCGGATGCAGGCCGACGGTATGGGGTAAATCGTGAAAAACATATGGTTTTTTTTAAGAAAATCGCCAAAAATTGGGCAGTTTGGGGGCAAATGCCTTTTTGCTCCCCCTCATGGATCCGCCAGTGTCCGTCAATGCTTTCATTTGTTGCCAATTTCTGCCCATGCTAAATGGCCGGGGCGCATTACCTGCCCGAGAGTGAGACCGTCTACGGAACACCCTAGTTGCAATATTTCATTAATCTCGATATACATAACATATTGCGAAAATGTAATATTTCAGGTGAATAAAGGTGTTTCCATGCGACATCTCACGAGGTAAAATGTGACCATTTCACGTTTGATTTTTGGTAATTTTACAGCTCTTTGGGAGCCGGAGCCGGACCCTTTCTGACGGCTCCGGCTCCGGCTCCGGCTCCGATCAAAAGTGTTTCGGCGGCTCCGGCTCCGGCTCCGGCTCCGGGCAAAATGGTCGGCTCCGACCGGCTCCGGCTCCGGCTCCGGCTCCGGCTCCGCATCCCTGATGAAAACGTCCAAGATTTCTTTCAAAAATGTACAACAAACTCAATATTTTTATTTTCTTACCTGCTCCTGAAGGGGAAAAACAAACCTCTGCCTGTGGATGACGTTATGATCTAGCAACTTCTTCCATATTCAATAAGGCTTCAAGGGTTTCAATTGGCTGACTACTCACCGCGACGTCATAATGTCGTCATGCCAACAACTGGGAACTCTGTCCGGCCCATTTAACATCTAAAGGCCTTGGGCCGACCGCTTGGGTACATTTCAGGTAGGTTTTTAGCTTTTCTCTGCGGAAATTTTTAGTTACAATACATGTGATATATTGAGTACCGGGTTTTCCGACATGCTTTATAACTTGGCTATCTCATTCAAAATTACGTTATAAAGGAGCCACATTCCCTTTAGGGAGGGGTGGCTGCCCGGTACACTAAAAATATAAATCTGCAAATCCATGCTCTCAGAATGCATGTATGCAAGCATTTTACAGACTGTTTGGCAGGTATTATACCCAGGCTGCCTTGGAGAAACATATCCTAAGTCATGGCGCGTACTGAACCGGTTTACCTCCAATGGTGTATTTTAACCGAATGCATTGATATACAAATATTAGAAAACAATCAAAGAAATGATGCGGATGGTGCACTGGAATAGACGTCATGGCTTTGGTCCGATTTAAAAAAGTGTCATCGCATTTAATCATCAAAGGTATGCGCTTAATTGTTTTATATTAACCTCCATGTTATTGCATGCCAGCGTGCATGGTTGAAAAATTCCGTGAGAATATATCAAATAACAATATGGCACTTTTTCCATGAATACTATCACTTCACAATTATTCCACGATTATGAACAAATTTTTTGTGGTGTAACAGAGCATGTAAATATGCTGATGCCTCTCTCGCTTCTATTGCTGGCACTTCCTTGAGCGAGGTGTCGTTAACGTAGTACCATCGATCTTCCGACTGGTTCTAGCAGAAGGCAGTGTAGTCGCCGGTCTTAGAATATTGTCAAAATGGTATGTTTAAATTACGAATCAGTGTAGTGAATGTCATCATCTTAAAGATGATTAGCAAAACAATTACGTTTTTTTTCATTCACAAGTCTTAAACAGAGTGCATATGTTAGGATAAAGCATAGATCCTCTTGAGACCCGAGCCCAAAGTATTTGATGTAAGTGCAAAACCTTTTTGATTTTTGGTGTTTTGGACACAAGGAACTCAATAATGAACAAAAATCAGAATTCCAAGATTTTTAAATATGATTTATTGGGCTTATAAAATCTTATATATAGCATCCTCGAAGGAGACTGTTCAGCAACCACAAATGCTAAAAACACCGGACGAAAACTGATAAATTTCCAATAATTTAAGCTTCCTGTTCATACACTTATCAAAACTAGGTTCTTCAGTAACATTCTTTGAACTACCGACCTTCCTCGGAGCAGCCGCGAAACCGTCCGGCGCCCGCGTCTATCGTCAAACAAAGAAAATTTGGATTCACTTACCCTTGGGTTTAGTTTATGGCTTTGACACCAGACGAAGGCTAAAATTTCGAGCTTTGTATACATAATGGCTTTAAAAGGCTACGACATTGGTAAGAGGTGGTAGAGCCATTCAAACCTGCGTATAGATACCTATACGTGGGGACTCAGGAGGTTTAACTCTGACAAAGTGTAAAACTATATCCATGATGAACTGCCGAGGATCCAACGTTCACTTGCCCAGTAACGGATCTAAAAAAGTTGAGGAGACTGGGTAGAATCGTGATTTTCTTTTTAGAAACGACCAAAATCAGACAGGGTGGATAAGATCTGGCTGTTGGCGAGAAAGGAGGGGAGGGGACTCGGCTAGGCTGATCTCGACTGGACATCACTCAAGACAAGACGCGAAATCCACAAACTGCAGTTCCTCCACAACCTCACCCGTAGACATTTGCGCAACTATATCCAAAGCGTTTTACATAATTGGAGGCAGAAAAATACGGACAGATCACTCCGAAACGTGCACCAAAGAACTGAATTAATGCAAGGAACAACAGACTCCAAAATATATTTTCTGCCAGTCACAACTAAAATTTTCAACATCAGAACAAATCAGGATAAGCGCACCAAATCAACCCTTCGAAAAAAACCAGTGGGGGAACATTTGCGAAGTAGGCAACCACCCAAGTATTCTGGATATGGCTCAAATTTCTAAGCTCCCTGTTGATGTCATTGATATTTAACCCTCGCCCCACCGGGGGGCCATCGATGGCCCCCCTAAGGTTTTTCCGGGATAGCAGAAAAACGACGAGGCGCAGCACCGCGGTTGAGGGCTCTACCTCTCACTGCATCATTTTCCCATCATCCCTGAAATTTTTTACCCCGGGTCACCCAAGGTCAGGTCACCAGACGAGGTCAACCAAGGTCACCTCACTTCACCTTTAGAGCTCTGTAAGAGCTACATTTCAAAGTCGATCGATTTGAAACTTCCTACACTTCATAACCCCTCCAGGGTCTACAAGGTGTATATCCGGGATTTTTCGATTTCGTGCCCTGAGGTCAGGTCACGAGGCGACCTCTCCCATTGGAAAAGCATGGGGAAAAGCTGTTTCATGATATAAAAGCCACAAAAATGATTGCAAATACTCAGACTGCTCAGAACAACGTTTTTGGACACTCTTTCACGGATCCCAGGGGTCATATTTGCCCTTTGACTTTTCCAAGGTCATCCAAGGTCACCAGAGGTCAAAAACAGTATTTTGACAATAACTTTTGACCTAATTGAGCTAGAGCGGTGAAACAAACACCATCGTGTTTGTCGTGTCACTGGCTTTCATTTGATATACGGCAAGGTCACTTTTTGACCTTTCGTGACCTCAGGTCATATTAGGTCACGAGGTGACCTCTGGCGGTCAAACCACTGGCGGGAGGTCTTTACGTTCCACTTAGCGGAAAAAGTACTGGCAATTTGCTATCAAATGTACTTTACCAGGCCTCAATAGCTCTAATGACATAAGAGTTATGCCTAGTTTGCTTAATCATTGCATATTTGAGTGAAAATAGCCGATCTTGACCTAGTTTGACCTCTGGAGATCAAACCATTGACCTGAGCACTAAAACATGCGAAGTAATTTCTTACTGAATTCACGCGAGCTTTCTATTGCACTTTGCAGATTTGCGCTAACGCCCATATTTTCGGAGTTAGAGGGGGGCCATCGATGGCCCCCCGGTGGGGCGAAGGTGGCGCTGGACCCCCCGGTGGGGCGCGGGTTAAGAGACGGCATGTCAAAACTGAACACCCAGGCAAATCAAGTTCAAATATTTGCATCGCCTTCCTGCATTTGTGGCTATAACAACGAAGAGACCAAATACTAATTGTTGTGCTGCCCAAGAAATGCAAATCATCGAAGTTTAGTAGAACAAAGCATGGTCAAATTGTCGGCACAAGTTTTACAGCCCTGAAAAATAGACAACAGCTCCGTAAATATCCTACTTTACGAATTCACCAAGTGATGAGGATGGTCATGCACTATAGCACGCAAAACCATTGAATTCATAATCAATAGCAAGATATTTGAACTAAATAAATGTTCATTTATAATAAATTAAAACGAAGTTGTACATCTTTGCAGCGGCGGGACAGTGACCTCAGCCGTAGTGGGTGGCCATGGGTTTGAGGCGGCGGTATATTGACGGATATTAATCGTACAAAAATTCGTGAGGGGCTGGATAGTTAACACGCGCATTGACGGGGTCTGAGCCACCTTCGCATTGACGGGGGGCGGGTACCCGCCCCCCTAAGATCTCGAGAACCACGGTAGGTAGCGAAAAACGGTAAACGGCGTTGGGCTGCCCATCCACTTCTCCATCGAAACATTTGAACCATTTTTTTGTCAGGTCACATTTAAGGTCACGAGAGGTCAAAACATGCCCGTCATAGGGATAACATGTAAATTCAGTTTTTCGGACATTAAATCTGAACAAATAAAAGATAGAGCAAAACGACTTAAACTATATGAATCCTCTTAGCAAGCCGAATCGAATGATATATAATTTGACCTTGCTAGGTCAAATCAAGGATTTGACCTGACCTGAGGTCAGGTCAGGGTCAAATTATATAAAATGCATATCATTAGAACTGCAAAGCCCAGGCAAGTCTAATGCAGCTACAATAAATGCTCTATCACCATCCGTTACTGAGTTATTCCGTAAAAACCATTTTTCCCATGTATTTCCAATGGAGAGGTCATGCCTCGTACCTGACCTTAGGTCATCGATATCAAAAATACCGGAACATATTTTAGAGAACTCGGTGGGGCCATTATGTGATATGAGTTTCAATCGGATAAGTTCACCCTGCTCCGACTTATGCTATCTTAAACTTTTTTTAGGTCGGGTCACTTGACCTGTAATGGTGACCTGACCTGAGATGACCTAACCTTAAAATTTTCACAGAAGTTGTAAAAATGATGAGGGAAAAGGTATACCAAGTACGGCGGCGCTACGCGCCGCCGTTTTTCTGCTGTCTCCGAAAAACCCGAGGGGGCGGGTACCCGCCCCCGTCAATGCGCGTGTTAAGAGCGTTGATGCGCTTTTGCATCGATCGAGACGTTTGTTTGACGTTTGAAATACTCGGGTAACAAAATAAACGTTGTTGTTGTTGGCACATAGCCAGGCTCGACCCCTGGATCTGCACCTGAGTTTGCCAGTCTATCGTCACAATTTGTTTTGTACCACTTGGTCCTGAACAAATCAACTTAGCCCATTTGATTGAACTATGTAAGGTGTTATGTGTACCACTCCTGATTCCGAGAAGTGTCAGGGTGACTAAAAAGTCGTGGCGGGAAGAAAACAAGCTCGTCCCCGTCGTCTCACCGCTCCTGCCGCGATCCCCTGTGGGGTTGTCTGGGTGGGATCGAACGCACGCACAGGTGCAGGTGCGTGGTCATTGTAGTCAAATGAAAGCGAGTCGCCAAAATAGTGTCGTCAGTCAAGGATATGACAGTCTGAGGCCTCCCTCTTTTGTAAAAGGGTCGAATGATACCCAGCCGTGTTTTTCGTATCCCACAGCTTGTATAAATGCGTGTTTCACCATGCTCAGTACTTCAACACATGCTCCCGCAGGCTAATGACATCGAAATGAAAACTCTGTCCCTATCCAATGATTTGTTATTAACTGTCGCATTCACTTAGATGGCCTAGGAAATCTCCTGCGGGTTTTATGTTAACTCGGGAATGGCTCAAATGCCGGTAGATGTATGTACATACATACAATAACGGAATGTGAGTAGAAATACACTGAAAGCAAACTAAATTCATAGATAGAAAGTTCAAAACAATATCCTCCGCAGTTTGAGGTAAAAAGGTCATTCGGGGTCACTGACCGATTACGTAACCATGTGATATATTCCCGATAATGTACAATATTACCAGCAGTATAGCAATCCTTGGCCGGAAAATGAGGGTTTGAACTTGAAAAAGAACATTTTGAACTTGACATGTGACCTTGACTTTGACATTGGGTATCCTTGACTATGAAGTCATTGCATAAAATGTGTCATTCTTAGTAATTCTATTTGACCGAAACACTCGCTGTCAATGAATTTGAGAATGATTGCATGAGAATATGCGCACAAATCTCCTTAGGTTATATAACAGTATGATTGTATGCTCGTCGGGCCCCCTTCGGCGCTGCAAGAGGATATAAGGAGGATTCGCCATCGTGAATCTAGAGAGGGAAGAGGGTGATAAGTCTATCATCCCTTAAGACAATTCTTGACAGATTGAATTTTTTATGAATGGCTTTATCGGTGATTACTTGAATGACCTTACTGATGTATTTTTATTGGTGATTTAATGGAGCAATTGGTATTTTCATCAACGTGTCACTTCAACGTAAGCACTATGTGTGTGCTTAACCTTAAGAAAGTTGATGTTCGAGAAGTTTTTTATGGTATATTGGTACAAAATTCACCCAGGCAAGTGTTCCATTTTGAATGAAAATTTCTTGCTGGTTTTCAGAAGATTGGGTGGCACCAGCTTTAGGTACTGCTTATTGCTGAAAAATTAAGCATCTAAAACGAACAGTCTGAGGTCGAGCGCTGTTTTGGAACACGGCCGGACAATATGTGATTAGATGCCTTGTCTGTGTTCGCTAATATCTCACCCCAAGGAAATTTTAAATATGACTTAGAGAGTTAATGTGTGTTGAACATAGAGAATTACATGAAAGCTCGCAGTCTGATCCCCAAAACCCTGCCAAAAGGCGAGGGATGACCTGGGTACGTCGCTTGACCTCGGCTATTTTGGTACACCCTCATCAATTACCCAAATTGCTTAACCACTGGAAAGTTACCTATGAACTCCTCTATCGAAAAAAATCCTTCATGAAAACTAAATTATGGTTGTCAATGACAAAAGCTGTGTGACTTCGTTCTTGGGGGGGTTTTTACGCGTTCATTGCGATGACTATTTCGTGCCCATCCGATTATATGGTGAACGCATTGTTGGTGGATGAGCACTGTATCTGGTCGTCAATGGGTGGATGTGGGCATTGGGCACCCCCAAATTTGGTGACTTATAATTTTGATAAGCTGTTTTCTATAAATCTACACGCTATATATATATATATATATATATATATATTTATTTATTTACATATATATATATATATATATATATATATATATATATATATATATATATATATATTCTTCGTGTGAGTCACGAAAATACGTTTCTAGCTTGTTTAAATTAGTGTTCGCCGAGCAAAATAGCAGAATCTATTCTTGACATGATGTCGAAAACACGATTGGCAGAATTATTCATATATCTGTGGGTGCTTGGACAACCCCATTGAAACGTTCAAGTGGTGAAATATAGGTACTTAATTTTGTCGTGTTCTTCATTTCAATAATTTTGAATGGGTTTTTGCTCATCAACAGGCATGTGAGAAGCCTAAAGCACACTTTGAATTAAATTATCACATTCTATCATGGTAGTCATTGACATAGTTTCAAATTGGAGTACCCCCCAATCATTATCAAGAATCCGCGCCCTGATTCGCGGATTACACCCAACCCAGGCTGGAATGGTAGGTAGGTAGCTGATACCATAGGCAGATCCAAGGGTCAAAGGGGACACTTTCTCCTGATCGATCCTTAGCGCCCCAGTGAAAGGTCGATGACGCCCCCTAAAATTGCACTTTCCCCAGAATGCGAGTATCGGCGCCTCTGCGATAGGATTTGGCACCCATCTGATAAATTTTTCCACCCAGAAGTGCTCATCCCCCTGGCTCGGATGGAACTTCTCGACAAAGTGCCCATCCTGATAAAAAATCCTGCATCCGCCTATGGGGACATCGTGAGCAGAGGAACAAAGGGGAGTATGTTATTCGTTAACCAATTTTCTTGAGTCTTAGAGCACTGCAGTTGCAGAGGCTATATGTGGTTAGCCAATTTTTCAAATTTACCTGGGGCTCCATTTACGTTACAACAGTGTTCAGCATGTATGATAAAAGAAGGCTAGAGCGAGAGCGAATAAGAGTAGGTACGCAAGAGATGAGAGCAAGCAGATATTTTGGTTACTTAGCAAACACTGAGGTGGTGGAGGCCTAAGTATAAGATAGTGAAACCAGTGGCTCGGCTGCTAAAAAATATTTGGAGATGCCTTTGTTCTTTCCGCGAGGGCACAGAGCAAATTTGGTTCTTTGGTACCCTTGATATTATATCAAGAGACCAGGGAAACTTTTTATACCCTGCTCCTAGTATCGAGAGTTTCTGCTTAGGGAGAGCGAGAAGAGTTGTTTCATGGACAAGTTGTATCAGAGCGATTTTTCCAAAACTATCCGAGAGATGGAGCCCCCGACACAACCAGATGAGGCGGCATGCGGTCCGGCAGCTTTCCTCATGCCGTCTGCTTGGCTTGGCGCGTTTCGCGGTGAGTGCAGAAAATGTGTTTTCGGGTTGTCATTCTGTAAAATTTCGTCGTAAGAAAATGTGTAATTGTCATTCAGATGATCACGAATCGGAAAGATCGCTGTAGCAGTGGTAAGGGTAGATTCTAAGGTTTCGTGCATGAGAAGGATTTTCCCGGCTGGCCGCTGATTTTTCAGCATGAGGACGTTTTTTCCAATATGGGAGGGTGGTATATGTTGTATCAGGCATACGCGTCGGAATAAGGAAGAGGGGCCAGGGGGCCTGGCCCCCACTTTTTGGCCAAAAATTTCCTGATCTCAGTCAAAATGAGAGAAAGCCGGACATTCTTATATCCAGCCGCTGCGGAAGGCAACGAGGAGCCCAAATTCGAACTGTTTTTGGTCCTGATGTTGAAAGTTTTTGTGAGCATCAGGTTGAAGTTTGGCTGCCCCCCCCACTTTTTGCCGGTGGCGACACTTATGGTATCAGGGCCAGGTGGGGTATGTTGTAACAGTGATACAACTCACCCCAAAGTACCAGCAGCTCATTAAGGGTGCCGCCACAGATTCTTCTTTGCCAAAAACACTATATTCTTATGACATGTAGCCACAACGAAAAATTAGGTAAAAATATTTTTGCTGCAATAAGTGCAGGTCGGGATAAGTGCAAAACAGGCCGCGCTGATGGAATAAAAGCAAAAGAAAAAAATTAAAGTCTAACAAGTCCAGTGACGAATCTAGGATTTCGTTAGGGGGCAGGCTTGGGAGAGGGGCGCCGAACCTGGGGGCGCCGAATCTGAGGGGCACCAATTTACCACCCAATAGGCGGCCAGTGTCGAAGAAAAAAACGTGTTAAAAAAGCGTATTTGTAAATGTTTATTTTCATGAAGCTACCTTTCAGTGAGACATGTTCACGTTTACCATCAAGCATATTTCAGGCCGGCAAGGTTTCGCCCAGAACGTAATGACTGGTACATTGGTAAAAAATGCTGGACGCCCCCACTAATGCTAACTGAAGCACGATTAGCAAAGAATACAGCTAACTTCGGTCTTGAAGAAAACTGAGGTGTCGCATCGACCACATCCACATATCATAGTTGTCTTGGCTAACGCTGAGTCCCTACAGAAACCCTGATTGGCACTGCACTAAGCGCAATTAACAATGAATACAGTGAACTTTGGTGAACTTAAGTCATGGCGAAAACGAAGGTGTCGTGTCGACCACCTCCACATATCGCAGTTGTCTTGACTAACGCTGGGTCCCTACTGAAATTCCCGATTGATGCTAACTTAAGCATCAGAGGCCGCAGAGTCTCTACGGGCCTGAGCCCCTGAGTTTTTGGTGGCTACCCTGAACTGATATTGAATCCCCTCAGCTGATCTGGGACCGCTTTAGATAACCAGGCCCTCACACTGAACTTGAATGTGTCGCCACTGGAGCCTTCTGAGCTTTTCGGCGCCCTGGGCTGTTCTGGGACCATGAAAGAGTATTGTACAGGAGCTTACTGGCTTGGCCTTAGATCCTTCGCTGTTTTGCCCCCCCTAAGCTAAAAATAACCCTATAGGTGAAATTATTGTGGCAGCCATGAGCTGGTCTAGGTCCCGTGAGAGGACTTACATAAGAGGCCTCTGGTTTGATCGTAAGGGGCCCTGGCTGTCCCTTGAGCTGACAAGGGGCCCCTGGGCTGGTATCGTGTTCGTTTAACTGATATAGGCCCCTTCAGCTTGTTTGGGACCGGTTGTGCGGATCTGGGCCCCATGAGTTCGTCGAGACGCCCAGCTAGTCTGGCCATCTTAGTTTGTATGGGCCTCCTGAGCTGCTTGGTGCCCCCCTCAGCGTGTCTAGTCTCCATGAGTTGAAGACTGGCCCCCTGGGATAGTTTTGGGCCCCTGAGCTTATTTAGGACCTTTTTAAATTGGTAGGCACCCCACACTGCCTACGCTGCCTATACAACTCATTAGGAGTGTCGCCAAACTAATTTTTTCCAAAAACACTATATTATCACATATAGCCACGACGAAAAATTAGGTAAAATAGTTTTGCTGTAAAAATTGCGGGCCAGGATAAGTGCAAGAGAGGCCGCGCTGATGAAATGAAAGCAAAAGCAAAAATTAAAGTCTAACAAGTCCCGAGAAGAGTGGCCATAACGGCCACATCCCCGCCTGAGCTTCACAGATTCGAGGGACACCCCTGCTCGCTCCCCACCTCCTACTTCCCACGTCCATGCAATTCATTCGTATCCCTGATACAACGCTTCCCGTATCTATTGTGAGATGATTACTTAGTCCATAACTAAAACGTTAAGGCTTTTCAGTTAACAGACTTTAGCCCCGACTAAAGTCTGCTGGTACCTAGTCAAGAATTTACCCGTTTCGACACATTGTGTTGGCTTCTTTGTTCCAAACGGATCACTTCCCCCTCAGTATCTCATTCCCCACGAAAGTCAAAGGAAAAGTACGGGCGGCGCTCGAAAGCTCTTGACAAGACGAAGATATTTAATACGAATAATTTTTCATTTCAGGTCAATATTGAGGTCAGAATAGGTCAAAGAAGGTTCCATTGGCCTACAACAGAGCAGTGTATGTTTCTCTCTAGATCTTCTCTCAGGGGAGCTAGCGCAAATATTTATACATCATTGGATTCCTCTCATTGCGGCGGGGCGAATGATGTATAATATGACCTTTCTAGGTCAAATAGTGAAAATTACCTGACCTCGAGTTAGTTCAGGGTCACAGAGTGACCTGGTATGGTCATGTTGCATATCAATCGACTCCCCGTGACAATATAAGCACAATGCAAGCAAAATAGGAACTTTATCTCAATTCAGTGAGAAGTTATCGGCAAAACAATCACTCTATGCTCCCCTGACCTGACATGACCTTTGAGAGGTCAGATGCTCAAAACTCAACTTTGTGGTAAAGATCGTGGTAAGAATAGACGGTTTGAGGATTTTCAGCTTTATCTTTCCAGTATTTACTGAAAACGAGTCCATTATATTTTTAAACATAGACTTCTAATGGGGTGCCCAAAAATTTGACCCCACCTTAGGTCAACAATATCAAAATTTCGAGATAGCAGATTTGTAGACCCTAATGACCTTATCATATTCTACAGGTTTCAAACTGATCGGTTTGCTAATGTTCCCTGGGCGCTGCTTCAAACTCGTGATTTTAGGTTTCGAGGTCGGGTCACTTGACCTTGAATAGATCCTGGACCTGCCATGACCTTAACTTAAAGATTTGGTCAGATGTGTAAAATTAATAAGGAATACGGTGCTGTAAGTTTCGTTGTTCTGCGTCTCTTTTTAGCTATATGGGGAAAACCAGAAGCGGGGCGAATTTCGCCCTCCCCAGCGGAGCGCGTGTTAACTCACCATGTGATACAACTCACCCAACCGGTGGGGTAAGTTGTATCAAGTGAAAAAGGTCTATTCGCCGGGCAGTTGGAGGAAAACCAGTAAATATTAGGCAAACAATTAATTGGCAAAAGGAAGCCAAAGGCTGCAGCTACGAGATGGTATTAAAATCACGAGGCCATCCCAAGTAGTTACGATATTAATGGACCTGGAGTAAAAACTGATACAACCCACCCCACCCTCCCCTAAGGTCTGTAATCAGTAAGACAGCTGAACTAGAACTGTGTCCCAGGACTGGGGCCCACGATAAATGCATGCCAAAATTTGTATGAGGACTTGCTTCCAAAAGGTGCATGTTCGTTAAGAGTACGCAGTAGACCATCGTGCAAGAGTAGGCACGCTTAGGAGATAAAGGCACTTATTTTTGATCGGGACAAAGTGCATAATTCATATTTGGGAAGCTAAACATTGCAGCATTAATAGTTTTTGGAGCTCATGGACGCAACAACTTCCAGGGTCATATAGCGTCGCCAAATATTTCCCTGTTTGGAACGGTTCCCAGGGAGCCAGATATTTATGCGTACCTATTCTAATATCCTCTTTTGTGTACTCTTACCGAACCACTCTGGAAAGAGTGCCTATGTAACTTTTTATTCATTTTGGGATCGTGTTGACTTAACACGCGCATTGACGGGGGCGGGTACCCGCCCCCCTCGGGTTTTTCGGAGACAGTAGAAAAACGGCGGCGCGTAGCGCCGCCGTACTTGGTATACCTTTTCCTTCATCATTTTTACAACTTCTCTGAAAATTTTAAGGTTAGGTCATCTCAGGTCAGGTCACCAGTACAGGTCAAGTGACCCGACCTCAAAAAAAGTTTAAGATAGCATAAGTCGGAGCAGGGTGAACTTATCCGATTGAAACTCATATCACATAATGGCCCCACCGAGTTCTCTAACATATGTTCCGGTATTTTTGATATCGATGACCTAAGGTCAGGTACGAGGCATGACCTCTCCATTGGAAATACATGGGAAAAATGGTTTTTACGGAATAACTCAGTAACGGATGGTGATAGAGCATTTATTTTAGCTGCATTAGACTCGCCTGGTCTTTGCGGTTCTAATGATATGCATTTTATATAATTTGACCCTGACCTGACCTCAGGTCAGGTCAAATCTAGATTTGACCTAGCAAGGTCAAATTATATATCATTCGATTCGGCTTGCTAAGAGGATTCATATAGTTTAAGTCGTTTTGCTCTATCTTTACTTGTTCAGTTGTAATGCCCGAAAAACTGAATTTTACATGTTATCCCTATGACGGGCATGTTTTGACCTCTCGTGACCTTAAATGTGACCTGACAAAAAAATGGTTCAAATGTTTTCGATGGAGAAGTGGATGGGCAGCCCAACGCCGTTTACCGTTTTTCGCTACCTACCGTGGTTTTCGAGATCTTAGGGGGGCCGGGTACCCGCCCCCCCCGTCAATGCGAAGGTGGCTCAGACCCCCGTCAATGCGCGTGTTAATGGTTGAATCAGCCAACTAAAACAATAATCATACATAACTATCACGTCGGGGTTTTTCCGGCGGCACCAAAAAAGGCGGTGCGAAGCGCCGCCGTACTTGGCACACGTTATCCTTGATCAATTCGGCAAATTTTCCCAAAAATTTAAGGTCGGGTCATCTCAGGTTAGTTCACCAGTGAAGGTCAAGTGACCTAACATCCCAAAAAGTTTGGGATATCATAAGCAAGAATAAGATTAGTATATCCGATTGAAACTCATATCACATTATGGGCCATTCGAGCGCTAGACAAACAAAATTCCGATATTTTTTATATCGCTGACCTAGGTCCAGATACAGACCATGACCTCTTCATTGAAAATGCATGGGAAAAAAACGGGAATTTGGCAAAAAATGGCTCACTTTATGTAGACACAGCTCATAAAATACCTTCATATTAATCAAATCGTAATATCTCAGACTCCTTCTCAGGTTCATGCTGCAATTTTGGGCCTGTGACCTCTGAGAGTTCATCTGGGGCTACCAAAGCAGGTTTTCAGACTTGGGTCAATACATTTGTAAGATGATGTGATAAATCTTTTATCTTGATACAATTACGTTTGTATTGTAATTGCGAGTCGATTGATATATGCATATTGACTATGCTATGCCAAATGATGACATTGACCTGATTTTTGGTCAGGTCGTTTTTGCTTTGATCTCGTATACTTCTATCATACATTATTCGATTTGCTGTAACGAGAGGAAGCAAATGGTACCTAAAAATTGATTCTAGCTCAACTCTGTCAGACGTCAGAGCCCATAAATTCTTCAAGAACATGTCACCTTCTTTGGCCTGCCATGGCCTAATTATTGAACTGAGGCAAAAATGGCTGATGTAGTTGCGTCTTGATTTTTTTGTGAGTTTTCCACCAGCTTTGGCATTTTTCGCTATCCCGCATAGGAGCCGAGTTCGGGGAGGGGAGGTTTCACCCACCCTCCCCCACACCAGGGCGAAGGTGGCTCGGAGTCCTGCCGGGGCGTGAATTAAGTGTAGACACTTGCTAGGACTTCTCTTAACCCTATTTCCGGCAGGGGGGGCTAATATTGCCCCCCTTCAGGTTTTTCGAGAATATCTCCGAAACGGCTTGCGATAGAACTTTGAAACTTCCTGACTTTTCCTAAAACTAGTACAGGCAGGTTTTCTGAAATTTTCAATATTATATATTTACCAGGGGCGGAGCTATGGCTGGGTTTTGGGGAGGTTCTATCCACAAACCAAGTATTATCGTATGCGATGGGTTCTTTGTAAAAGGAAGCCGTCTCTGCTGATCCTGATACCAGTTATATGGTTTTATTATATCATTTTTTAGGTGAGATGATAGCGCATTCACAATTGTCACTATTTGTATTCATCAGGGGCGGTTACAGCAGTTCAAAATGGGGGGAATGTTATCAAGAAGGACTAAACGTTAGTAAGTGAGAAGACTGCTTACAGCCGTGCCAGGGCGCATACAATTGGGTATATGAAAATTCAAAATAGTTATAACCCAATTCTAGATTACCAGAGGCGTGTCCAGTCACTACACATTTTCAAAATGTATATTCCCAGCCAGTATCACCGCCGCGACTCAATATCGTTGTATATTGAAAATGTGTTTCCAATCACCCCCACCCCCCCACGACGAGTCCTTGATCCGCCTATGTCACCCCCTTTCCCAGAGCTGCCATGGGAGGGTAAAAATTATCAGAAATTAAATTTCAACTAGTCGAGAGACTAATATACTCATGCATACCATTCGCATATTGTTGGTATGTATTTTACCCCACTGTTTTACCTTACTGCATCCGCCCCTGATGAGTTTTTCACTTTTTTCTCATTTATTTATGTGTCAAAGATGCCAAGCAGTATATGACGGCTTCTAATCCGCGTAACAAAAACTTTTTAGGTTGTATATATTTCCCCTCATAGTCCTGGTCCTGGAACTGCCATTGAATTTCGAATTTTTGCGTAACTCGAGTATATGAAAATTTTGGGTCATTTATTTGTAAGTCTGAACTAGTTTTGTGAAAATCGTACAACAGAGACAAGGGTTATGGAAAATCTAAAAAATACACAAAAATTGTATATTTTGCACGACCGTCTCCTAAAAAATAAAAATTTTGAAATTTTCTTTTTTCAAAATAAAGTTTAGCAGCAGAGGAATCTATGGCACTTTGAATTTTCAAAATCGGCCGGTTAGATTACGAGATCTTAGGGGGGCCAATATTGCCCCCCCTGCCGGAAATAGGGGTAGCCGGGAGCCTGACGGAAATAGGGTTAATCGTAAAAGATCGAGGAGGTCAACGCCAAATTCCTGGACAAGATCGTGCAGGAGCAGACTTACGCTGCCATGTTATTCTACACATTTTACGAATAAACGTTTGAATAATAAATTGCCGCCTCAGGAAAAGGCTAAATGACCTGCCCGCCGTTCAGAGAGGATGACTTGCCCCCGATACTCTTTTGAATTATTTCGGCTTGCACTCAGCGGCTCAAACCCTCCCAGCTCCTCCTCCCCTCTTCCCTTCACCCCTACGCCTCACGTCCTCCGGCCTGACCGAGACCCTAAGCCGCGACTCCTGTGGTATGTCAACAGAGGCATCGGTGTTTGTTCAAATCTGCTCGGACCGTCTGTAATGGGACGGACACGCCGAATGGTGAAATGCGGTGTCTTAATCTGTATGGCTATATAATCTCGATTGGTAACAGAATTACACAATCCTGTGACGGGTGTGCAGCCATTTTTCTGTTGCAAGTATCGGTTTTGTGCCAAAGTTTTCGCCATAACCTGTAAATCAAACGGCCCCCTAAATTGATGACTGAGCGCGACCCTGCGGCCCATCACCAGCTGGGGCAAAAACATCCCATCTTTGAATAGCAGTGTCATCTTGGGGCTAAAGGTAAAACTCATACATGCGCCAGTCTTTAGCAGAGGGTAGCACTCCCGCTACTGCCGCAAATGGCACACCATGTTGTATGCTGTACGTCCACAAATCTCAAATTGCATCCAATAATAAATTTCCTTTACCAATGGTGACTCCAGAAAATGGGAATTGGTGGTTCGGTATTCAATTTGTTATAGGTTTCTGCCGATAACCTTAATTTCCTGAGCGTGTCTGATAATTGAAAACCCGAAGAACAGTCTCAGTTCTAGAGTTTTGAAAATTAATAGACTTGTGTCACTCCACTTAGATTTTCCATAGGCGGCTTCAGAGCACGAAAAATAAGGATATCACACATATAAGGATCAGAGCACAAAAATAAGGATAATGATATCCATTGGTGCCAAAAAGTTTTTTTATGCTAATTTTAGTATTTTCTATTAAGAATGTGGAAAAAGAGTAGGAACATTTTACCAATTGAATGGGTTTTAGACAATTTTAATAGTCCTATCCTAACCACCCGACAGATTTGGAGTTTTTTTTCGAAAGTGCCCGACAGATTTGAGATTTTTTGCAGCTCTGGTTCATAGTATGATTAGGGGTGCTCGTGCACACCAAGGAGATGAAAGATTTCACCCCTGCCTCTGGTGACCTTGATATTGACGTAACGAGGGAAATGACCGAAGTATTTTTGATATAATTTTTGAAGAGCTTTTGATTGCCGTTTTGCGCTTTTTTCAAGCGCTCTTAGTTTTTGAGATCGTGGGGGTCTTTTTTAGCCCCCCCCACTAGGGCGAAGGTGGCTCGTACCCAGACCCCGTTCAAGTTGTTTGGCAGCATTACGTCATCATGGCTGGAGAGGCACTTCAGTTACTATGCAGGGCATTGGAGAAATTGCACTTTTTCGAAGCTCTAAATAACCTGTTTTAGAACTGTATCAACAAAACTTATATGGCTGAACAGAAAGCTAAAAGATTTTTATTTGTGAAACCATGAGACGTTTTGCAAAAACTCCAGTGAAGAATATTATTTTTACAAATTTTCCAGAGCGTGTCAAAATCAGGACATGTTCAGCACTAACAGCTGTTTGCAGTAAGACTAATCTCGATTTTGATTGGCTGTTGATTTCTGACCTTTGATTGACTGTTGGTGGTACTTGCAGCAGAAGACAATAAACACCGGTGATCTCTTGAGCGAAGGTAAATTTATTTCTCTCGGCTATTAGGTAGGCCTGAGTTGATCAAATAAATGCATGCCCTTTCAACAAATTCTTTGAAGTGTTATAATTTTTTCATTAGATTTACGTAAAATACGCTGCTCGCCGTTGAGATCAAGGCTACTGTCAAATGGGTGAAACAAGTTGATTTCGATTTATTACTAGATTGGTGCCAAATACGCCCAAACTTGGTATGTTTCAGCTCATCCTTCCAAAAACTTAGTAGAATCTCCTATAACTTAGTAGAAAAGGGCGGTGACGTCATCATGGGAGGACTATATTTAGTAGGAAACTTGGTTGTACCCGTAATTAAAGTACCCTGGTACCCACCACCGGGGCAAGGGCTAATTGGCCCCGGTCAACGAAAGTGTTGGCACCTGGCGGATTTTTTTGAAAACGCCAGTAGAGGGACTGACGTCTGGCGCGGCTGCTTCATATCCGGCGCATTGTTGAACGCGGTATAGATTTTGAACGTTTATTTTCAGTCGTGGTGAACTCGTTGCTCAGAAAAAGTGAAGTTCATGTTGGGTGGACGTGAATATTGAATACTGGCGTTATTTTCTTGTTTGTTATAATCTTGGAAAGTTCAAAGAAAATGAAAGTGAGACAGATAACTATTACATCCAATCAGAACTGCTGCGTTCCTCAGTGTGTATCCCTCCGAAGAAAGTGTCCAAGTCTCAGCTTTCACAAGTTTCCTCAGGATAAGGTGCTGTCCAAGCAGTGGAAGTCGAATCTGATAATTGGGAAGAAGATGGGCTCAAATGCTGCTGTCTGTTGCAGACATTTTCAGCCATCTGACTTCCATTCACATCCACCTGGTAAGCGGCTGTGAGGCCAGTGTGCAAAGTATGGCATTTTCGACGAGATCTCGTCCGTGCGAGTTCCCTTGGAGACAAGACCGAGTGGTGCGAACTTTATCAACCTGGTGCGAATTTGCGAGGTTAGTGACACTTAAACTAAACAAATAGTGGCTGAATGGCCATTAAGACACAGGAGGTGCCTTATAAGAAGTCCTTAACCCGCGCCCCACCGGGGGTCCGGCGCCACCTTCGCCCCACCGGGGGCCATCGATGGCCCCCCCTCTAACTCCGAAAATATGGGCGTTAGCGCAAATCTGCAAAGTGCAATAGAAAGCTCGCGTGAATTCAGTAAGAAATTACTTCACATGTTTTAGTGCTCAGGTCAATGGTTTGACCTCCAGAGGTCAAATTAGGTCAAGATCGGCTATTTTCACTCAAATATGCAATGATTAAGCAAACTGGGCATAACTCTTATGTCATTAGAGCTATTGAGGCCTGGTAAAGTATATTTGATAGCAAATTGCCAGTACTTTTTCCGCTATGTGGAACGTAAAGACCTCCCGCCAGTGGTTTGACCGCCAGAGGTCACCTCGTGACCTAATATGACCTGAGGTCACGAAAGGTCAAAAAGTGACCTTGCCGTATATCAAATGAAAGCCAGTGACAAGACAAACACGATGGTGTTTGTTTCACCGCTCTAGCTCAATTAGGTCAAAAGTTATTGTCAAAATACTGTTTTTGACCTCTGGTGACCTTGGATGACCTTGGAAAAGTCAAAGGGCAAATATGACCCCTGGGATCCGTGAAAGGGTGTCCAAAAACGTTGTTCTGAGCAGTCTGAGTATTTGCAATCATTTTTGTGGCTTTTATATCATGAAATAGCTTTTCCCCATGCTTTTCCAATGGGAGAGGTCGCCTCGTGACCTGACCTCAGGGCACGAAATCGAAAAATCCCGGATATACACCTTGTAGACCCTGGAGGGGTCATGAAGTGTAGGAAGTTTCAAATCGATCGACTTTGAAATGTAGCTCTTACAGAGCTCTAAAGGTGAAGTGAGGTGACCTTGGTTGACCTCGTCTGGTGACCTGACCTTGGGTGACCCGGGGTAAAAAATTTCAGGGATGATGGGAAAATGATGCAGTGAGAGGTAGAGCCCTCAACCGCGGTGCTGCGCCTCGTCGTTCTTCTGCTATCCCGGAAAAACCTTAGGGGGGGCCATCGATGGCCCCCCGGTGGGGCGAGGGTTAACTGACTAATGATTGAGGTAGCATTGCATTGTAGGGGTAGAAATGGGTACATTTTTCCCCTGGTATGTGGCAGATTGGTGCGATTTTTTGGAGGCTGGTGGTGCGAGAACTTTAGATGGCTGGTGCGACTTGTCTGGCCTGCTGCCATACTTTGCAGACTGGCTGTGAGGCAATCTCCAGTTCCGCTTATGCCTCCTTCCACTCCCCTTGAGCCTGCTTCTAGCAAGAGTAAGCCTTAATCCTTGGGCCGTCATCATAGGCGGATCCAGGATTGCCGATCAGGGGCACCTTCCCGGGGGGCGGCGCACCATTCTTAACCGGGAAACCCTATCGGTGGGAGCCGACTTTCGTGTCCTGGGAGGGGGATGGTGGTGGGAAGGGAAATTTCAGGGGGCGTGGCCATTTCAGGGGGCGCCGAGGGTTGATGGTGGTGGGCACATACCCCCTTTGCCCCCTGGATCTGCCTATGGGGCATGTGCCCACTTTGCCGTCCCCCCTGGATCCGCCTGTGGCTGCATTCCTTTTAGCCCGGAAAACTGACACCTTGAAATAATTCGGTAGATATACGCCTTTATTTGTTCCAAGCCGTCTGAAATTCCAGTTTGAATGTACGATGGAAAATGCGTTTCCAAACACAAGCGTCGCCACCGGCAAAGAAGTGGGGGGGCAGCAAACTTCAACCTGATGCTGACTACAAGCTTTACTCCTTGGGACCAAAAACTTTTCGAATTTGCATTCTTCTCTGCCTTCCGCAGTGGCTGGTTATAAGCCGCTGCCACATACCAAACATAGAACACGTATAATTCACCGCTTACCATGCTATTCCCGGGGCCCACCAACGTTGTTTACCTTTTGGAGTCCCTCTTTCGCGGCCATCTTGGAGGGCACACTAGCGCCGCTGGTGAGCGTGACCGGGGTCAATAGGGAAGCTTTTTTTTTTTTAACTTCGGCAGAGGAAATTCCATCCACCGGAGAGAGGACTTTACAGGCACCCAGTGATTTAGAGGGTCAATGAGGCCCAGGCCTAAACGGGGTGACGACTGGGTCCTTTCAAGCCAAATGCACACCGAATTTTGGGCCAAAATCGCGACGCGGAGTATAGTCTAACTGATGGTGTGCATTTGGGTGTGGCTTACAACGTCGGCCTTGCGTCCCCCCGGGGGGCCCCAAGACCTGCAGCGGTTGCTACAGGCCCCCAACGGTTCTGGGGCCACACACTCGGGTAGCGCTTGCACGACTGGGGTAGTGTTGAGTTGTGATGAGGTGAGTGATGGGTTTGAGTGTGTTAGTTTGGAATCGTCAGAGTAATACTAATTACCTGGAAAACCCGAAGGTAAAAAACCAGGCGCAATCCTAGCCCAGGGTAAAACCTCACGCTTTTGCCAAACTGTGAGCAAACCCCTTAGTTTATATAAATAACTCTAATCGTGTTTTCTGTAGGAATTGAAATACGTGGTCCAGGAGCTCCGGGTGATCGTTGCCCAAAACAACATTTAAAGAGAGAGGGAGGTTATTATTATGCAAATAGTTTACAATATCCATTCGGTTTTCGTTATGAATTGGGCATGTGAGGAGCAGAGGTGCAGAAACTTGCCAACTCGGCTACCGGAGTTTGTGACACATTTACGAAAATTGAGGTGCATAATTGTGACAAAATAGCGATCCTGACTGTATGGCTCAAGATCAAACCCCATATTTTCGAAATAGAGAATGAAGAGTGTAGGGAATATTTTAACTTAGCAGCTCTGTTCTTCAATTGCACAGCGTACCATTAGTAATACAATATTGGTACTGTGTTCAGTTTCTACTAAAACGAGGGACCCCCGCTGCAGAAAACCCGCAAACCGCTGTCACAGTTGCCAGATTTTAACATGCAGCCCAATGGGGCTGATTGTTAGTAGTTTGCAGAAAGTTGTCGCCTAGATACCGGAAATGTGACAGTCAATTTTTTCGAGAAATACACGATTGTGGGCATATTTAAGACATTAACGATAACGCAGATACTTTATCAAGTACTTCTCTGTCCATTTTTTCAGGTTAAATCATATTTACAGTTTGAGTGTCTTCGATTTATTGGCCCCTATTTCATCGAATTTAGTATTGAGTACGCCTAAAAGCTACTAATAAAAGTACTAAGTGAGTGAGAAAATAAACATAGCTGGGCAGCAATTCTACTTAGACTGCGCAACAGCGACAAGACAATTTAGAAATGTTTATGTGATGTAGAGCCTGCCAAAAATTTAAACAGGCGGGAAGCCACTTATTTTGAGGGCATATTCATTAGGTATATTTAAGATAAGTGCAGGCTGAAACTAGCTAGAATAAATATTGCTGCCCATGGCTAATCTAAGATGAATGTAGGCTATTGTAAGACTGATGCACTTTCCCATATCAAGCTTGGTTTTTCATTCCTTAGCCTGCTTGTGCCTTAGTTTATTTGTGCCCTAGATTGGTTAGATAGATTTGGAGCTGGAGGAAGTTGGGAGAGTTGGCGCCAGCAACAGGCTGGCAACAACAGTGATTCAGGTGAGTTTTCATGATCAAATTATCATATCAATATTGTACAGATAGCAAATGTGTGCTAATGCAGTCCTCCACAAAGTGTTAACACCCACACTGGAGAGGGGCCTGGAACTAACGTGCACTGGAGGGGGCCGAGTAGACCCCCTTCTTATCTCAGAAAATCACAGCAAATCTCAGAAAGAAATAGACTTCGAAAAACGCTGGTTGGGGGTGTGTTGCTTACTACCAGTGGTGGTAAGCAACGCACAGGACCTGAACTGCATGGAGTTAACCCGCGCCCCACCGGGGGGTCCGGCGCCACCTTCGCCCCACCGGGGGCCATCGATGGCCCCCTCTAACTCCGAAAATATGGGCGTTAGCGCAAATCTGCAAAGTGCAATAGAAAGCTCGCGTGAATTCAGTAAGAAATTACTTCGCATGTTTTAGTGCTCAGGTCAATGGTTTGACCTCCAGAGGTCAAATTAGGTCAAGATCGGCTATTTTCACTCAAATATGCAATGATTAAGCAAACTGGGCATAACTCTTATGTCATTAGAGCTATTGAGGCCTGGTAAAGTACATTTGATAGCAAATTGCCAGTACTTTTTCCGCTATGTGGAACGTAAAGACCTCCCGCCAGTGGTTTGACCGCCAGAGGTCACCTCGTGACCTAATATGACCTGAGGTCACGAAAGGTCAAAAAGTGACCTTGCCGTATATCAAATGAAAGCCAGTGACAAGACAAACACGATGGTGTTTGTTTCACCGCTCTAGCTCAATTGGGTCAAAAGTTATTGTCAAAATACTGTTTTTGACCTCTGGTGACCTTGGATGACCTTGGAAAAGTCAAAGGGCAAATATGACCTCTGGGATCCGTGAAAGGGTGTCCAAAAACGTTGTTCTGAGCAGTCTGAGTATTTGCAATCATTTTTGTGGCTTTTATATCATGAAATAGCTTTTCCCCATGCTTTTCCAATGGGAGAGGTCGCCTCGTGACCTGACCTCAGGGCACGAAATCGAAAAATCCCGGATATACACCTTGTAGACCCTGGAGGGGTCATGAAGTGTAGGAAGTTTCAAATCGATCGACTTTGAAATGTAGCTCTTACAGAGCTCTAAAGGTGAAGTGAGGTGACCTTGGTTGACCTCGTCTGGTGACCTGACCTTGGGTGACCCGGGGTAAAAAATTTCAGGGATGATGGGAAAATGATGCAGTGAGAGGTAGAGCCCTCAACCGCGGTGCTGCGCCTCGTCGTTTTTCTGCTATCCCGGAAAAACCTTAGGGGGCCATCGATGGCCCCCCGGTGGGGCCATCGATGGCCCCCCCGGTGGGGCGAGGGTTAAAGCAGGATTTTGACTACACTGGATCTTTCTTTGGTATGTGAATTCCAATACCTCTGTACCTATTAGGGAAATAGACATAATTTTACATCTATGCAGGCTAGTTGCCTCAGAGTTTTTACTGCAAAAAGGAATGACCAGGCAGGTAATGATCGTGAGTGGGATGCAAATTTTAAGCATTTGATGCGTTTATAAAAATGCTACCTAAGGTCCACTTTACCAACACATTTTAGGTATATTCAAATACTATGTTGACATTGACATTTTTTCCCTTTTGTTGATAAGTGAGATAGAAGTTTAGTGGGGGGGGAAGCTGTGGTTAGGGTTCCCAATTGTGTGTACATGTACGCTCCCATTAATAGGTATGTTCCCAATAATGACTATTTTCATGATAATTGCTACATGTAATCATGTGGAAAAGTACCATAATTGGAAACACTCCTTTCAAAAATGGAAACTTCCTCAAAAAAGGAAATGCATGTCATTGGGGGAAACTGCAGTCAGAGTTGCCAATAATAGTTATCACCCCAATACTGGAAAAATGACCCATAACTGGAAATTTTCCTTCCAAAAACAAAAAGATGATCTATAAATGAAAACTTACTACTTTCATGCTGTAATGGTTTGGTGCTAGAACCTTGTCTGCTACAAAAAGTAAGGGACAGGTAGAGGACATTCAGCATATTGGAAATAGTATTCATGTATACAATTATTATTTCCAGCTCTGTGTGACAGAGGAGGCATACGTCGCATTGAGTTTGTGACAGCCAGCATACTTTCTGCACCTCTGTGAGGAGGAAATATTCAATTGTATACTGGACACCGGAAATATAACACCTGGGTGGCTCTGTTCTTCCATAAATTTGATCAAATATGAAGTGGTGTGTCAGTCCTGTGTGTCCTATGCGAAGACGGGCCAACATTCTTTCTTTATGGCGGTTATTTTGATTTGAAGAGTGCCAATATCCAAGTTGAGGTTTAATGCGGTTCAGGTGTTTATTTTGAATTTCCCATTTCCCTTGCAAGTATTTTTTAAACATCATGTTTGCAAAGCTTATTATATCGACCGCCGGACATGGGATGTCTCGCGGTTCGGGGAGGGAGAGCGAACGTTTGGCTAAAGTGTCTGCCATTTCATTGCCGGTAATTCCGGCGTGTCCCGGAATCCAAAGCAGTATTACTTTTGGGGAAGCCACATCTGGGTGGTGATCTTATCTAAGATCTAGTGAGATTTGGAGAGTTATAAGAGTTGTGATTTCTTAAACTTCCACCTTCAACGATGCCAGAATTTAAGGAATTCGAGCAGAAACAAAACAGAAGTTGAAGCAGGGGAGCACGAGAGACAAACGACGGAGAATGAATGCGGATTGCTAGTGTATAATAATTTAGGAGGTGTATTAGTATAGAAAGTAGGGCCGCTGTAAAATTTTTAGAAGAGAGAAGGAGAATATAAGTAGAAGAAGCCTGCTGATGAAAAGAAAGAACTAGTTTTCTTCCTTACATCTTGGTAGTCGCACCGCACGTCCCAGGTTTTTCGTATAGGTAAGTGTGGTAAACAAATTCTAAATATGTACCTAACTACAGTGTCCCAAAACTGGTTATTTGCTAGGTTGCTGAAAGTAAAATGTGTATTAGAAAAAATTGTCGGGGAGGGGGAAATTCAATAGTTACAACCTTGTGAAAGCTAGTTAAAATGGTGAGTTTACACACACCAGAATTATTAAATTGTGCTAACAAAGCTCCCCTCTTAAAGGGATTTGAAAGTTGAGAAACAACACTGAAGAGAGTGTAAATTCACCCTTCCTGGGTGCTGCTCCGCCTGGCACCCCACAATTTGGTTCACCGGGTAATTAGTACACAATAAACAGGCAATGGCTTACTGTGGATTGAAATTAAGTGCATTCATATTATTTTCAAACCTAAAGAAACCTGTCCAACTATGAAAAATGTGGAAACTCACAGATGTGGTGGTTCATACTCATCTGTAGAGTGTTTCTTAATGTTTTAGCCATGAAATAAGACAGACATTCAAGTGTAACACACACTTCCAAGAGCTTAATTCACACTTAAACAATGAATACCACACTAATATGCCTGCTTCCCTTAAACCAAATACTGGCACTACTAAGCATGAGAAATAAAAGAAGCAATATGTTATTTTCATGCACATTTTGTCCAAATGTTTATCAAAAATAGATTCTACAAAATGTAACAATAATTTCTAGTGTCTTTAATATCTTAGTACAATTAAGTAGTGTGGGTGTGTGTGTGTGTTTGTGTGAGCATGTTTTCAAAAGGCACTGCCATTTTGTTATTGGCAATTCTGTTTTTG
Source organism: Lepas anatifera (assembly GCA_034440635.1). Taxonomy (NCBI): domain Eukaryota; kingdom Metazoa; phylum Arthropoda; class Thecostraca; family Lepadidae; genus Lepas; species Lepas anatifera. Next base: position 1,573,478 of record JAOTON010001615.1, on the reverse strand, counting down.
GGGAACTTAAGAAATGTTTACCCACAAATTGTCTACGACTCAATTCCACTACAAAACATTTTCTACAGCAAAAATGTCATTTTTAACTTAAGACTTAATGTGCTGTAGATGAATTGTAGTGTAGACATTTTGGCCTATAGTCGTTCCTTAAGGTGTCACATCTTCATCAGGGGAAGTGAGGTGCAATGTGTAAGCAAAGCCCAAAGTCACTGGTGGATACAGGCCCAGTGGCGAATCCAGGGGGGCAAAAAGGCAATTGCCCCCCAAACGGAAAAACTTCGGGGCAAAACTATGTTTTTGCCCCCAAAGCGATCGACCTCCTTTTCCCCGACTCCTTTTTAGCTTGTAAGCAAAATTTTGGTGCTTCAACTCTCAACTTTTAAACAATTAGAGAACTTCAGTGTAAATATTGGGGCTTGGATAGGAATAATGTATGTTGAGCCCATATTTTTCACCCCGTTATGGTTTTTTTGCTTTTCGTCTCCAGTTCCCAAAATCCTACCGAAAAGACATAATGTAGCGCAATTTTTCACTGTTCGACGTTTTTTATGCTTTTCGACTGGTTTGCCCCTCCCAAACCAACCGGCTAGATCCGCCACTGTATAGGCCTATCCTTTGGGGGGGAACTGATATGTATGATTGACCAACAATATCTTTAGGTAAGTATAACTAACATAATTTAACCCTACCTAACCATGTCCCAGTTTAGGGAGCCGGCCTGCGGCACACCCAGCCTCCGGCACCGACAATCGCCTTTGTCAGCCTCAGATTTTTTCTTCTGTTTTCTGGCTTGTGCCTGACCTGCCTTATTGCGCTGAGCCGCTTGGTGGTTGGCTTCTTTACACTAGGTTCAGCTGCAGTTATTCACAAACCAATAATAAGAAAACACCTTGGGAACCTAGAATAGCTAAGTCAGTTATATTTTTAGGTATTAGTGAAGCAGATGCCACAGGAACATGCCAGATCCTCACCTTGGGAAATGTTTCTGAAATATCCCCAGATTCACCTTGGGAAATGTTTTCAAAATATCCCCACATTCTGCAAGAAAATCCCTAGAGGCGAAACAGATGGAAGGAGGGAGGGCTTGAGTAGTGTAAAGTGGTACCCAGAGGCACACTCATATTCTTGAAAGAGGGGTGATATCCCTAGACTAGGAAATAGGGACCAAAGGGCATACTCAACTGACCTGCCGTAGGTGTACTGACCTGCATGTTTACTGACTGTGTAACTGACCTGCATGTGTACAGCCGTAGGGTCCGTCCTGGCGCCGTGGTCTGCTGGTGCACGAAAGCTTGACTCCCCAGCGTCTAGCCGTAGTTAAGATGCTGCAGAAGCTCCATAACCCCAAGGACGGATCCCCTTTTGTGTCCTGGCAATCCTGACAAGCCCATTTGATCGCCTAAAGCGCGCCTAAAGCGCAACTTATTCACATTCGCACTCAACCACGATAAACATACAAGTATACAAATAGGTTCAGTGTCTATATTGATTTCAGTTGGCACCGTGAGATCTTTGAGGTCAGGTTAGTAAAGTTTTGGGTACCGTGCACGCCTATTAGGTACATTAAATCGACGTACCACGGAGCTACAGAGGCTGGCATTCACTTGCACTATCGGACATTCGGTGACACACCTGGCAGACATACTCACAATTTGCTTGGAATTTTGATTTGCTCGCTCACCACCGCTCGTCGAGACGGTGTCACATCAATTTGGCTACAGTTCTTACAGTGCCCATTTGCAGCATTGGATTATCAGGCTAGTCAAGCCTGGATAGCAGAACATTACAGGTCACCACTTTTTGAGCATTGCACACTGTTTGGTGAAAAATTGAGCTTTGTGGAGATTCTCATTTTGAAAGCAGGGTCTAATAGGGTTTTTCACTTCACCATCATAGGATTTATGGGCCTGCATCATTAGACTCTTTGGTAGGTTGATTCCACTCGCATTGACTGCACACTTGGTGTTGATTCTGGAACGCTTGGGGACTGTCAAACCACTGGGATTGGTCTCAGCTTGGGTTTGCCAGAACAGCCATGTGGCGATCGCCACCTCCTCAGAGGCGCCGAGCTAGCACATTGTCATCTCCCTTGGCTGGTGCTGCTGTGGTGGCAACCACTGTGTCACCGTCAAAAAGTGGGTTCAGCGGTGATGGAGCGTCAGGCGTGGCTGGAAAGACCAACGAACAATCTGTTTCCAACAGAAAACACTTCTTGCCCAATCTGGTTCTCGGAGCTGCATCTGCCTGTGATCAAGGAGCTTCTGAGGGAGCTGGTGAATCCGATGTGACTGGAGCACAGCTAACCCCATGTGGGACACCTATCGGTATTGTTGACAAGGTGATTAAACTTATAGACACTAAGATCTCAGACTCTCCTCCACTCTCTAGGTCATCTAGTGCTAGCAGCAATTCAGGCACACTCTCAGTTTGCAAGGGGGGTCCTGGAAAGCAAACCTGCTGGGAAGAAGTAAAGGATGGGGAACATGGCGTCCGATGTGATGTATGTCATGCATGGTTCCACATTGGATGCCAGGCCATCCCCAAACAGGCATATAATGCCCTCAACAGGCACAAAACACTGGCATGGATTTGCAACATTTGCAAGCTGGAGGTAAAATGTCCCCGTCCCGAACCAGCATCTACCCAGACTCAGACAGATTGCAACCTTAAAACCACCACCTCTCAGACTGAGGAAGCAGCAGCTCCGCAACTTGCTAACAAAGAGACCCAAGTCTCCACAGGGAAGCAACACTCAGATCTGGAGAAAAGAGTCGATGAACTAGACAAGCGAGTCAGGGATCACATCAACTTAGTGTCTCAAGCCATGGAGCTGCAGGAGAGAAACAATCACAACTACACAGAACTCATAAAAAGATCTATCCGTGAAACTGTTGCACACAAGGAGTCGTATGCTAGCATTGTTAAGGGGTCATGTGAACAGCTTTCCAAGGAAATTGAGGTTAAGTGTGTGCAGGCTGTGAATAACTCTGCAGGTACCAAGGATGGTGTGGGGAAAGTGGCTGATGCTATCGATGGTTTTCTGGACAGAGAGAGGAGAAAGTGCAATCTTGTCATTCATAACTTACCAGAGCAGGCTGGGGATACTAGAATGGATCGTTCCAATGCAGACATTTCAGAGTTCACAGGTATGATCAGGGAGTGCTTTCGTCTTAATGTTCACACTAAGTCGTCATTTCGGGCTGGAAAACCCTCAACAGGTAGGCATCGACTGTTGATTGTGACACTTGAAAGTGAGGATGACAAACACTCAATCTTGAGACTGGCATCCCAGCTCCGAGACTCAGCCAGATATGGCCAGATCTACATCACACCTGATTTGACTTGGCAGGAACGGCAAAAAGGAAAGGAGATGAGGGCGGAGCTGCGCCAGCGCAGAGAGCAGGGAGAAACAGACTTGGTCATTAGGCGTGGGAGGATTTGCAAGCGGGATACTGCCAGCAAAACCCTTCCGAGCCAGACCGGGTCTGGCGGCAATCAGGCCTCGGCTGTGGCCACAGTAACCAATGTGGATACAGACGAGGCAGCACGAAATGGGCCAGTTGCTGGTACTGGGTCTGGGGCTGGTACCTCCCCCACGATCGCGGTCATCTCCACCAATGGTCCCCCACCTACAGCCCGGAGAGTAACCGCCAATGCCTCGCTACCCTCCAGTGCAACAGACGACAGGCGTGTTCGTGGCAGCAGTTCTCAAGCTGCCCAGGACCACTGACTAACCCAGCGAGCAGGCAATGAGCTTAAGATACTCTATACGAACTGTGACCAATTTGTCAATAAGAGGGAGGAGTTAGTTATGATGATCGCAGGAAATAAACCAGACATTATGTTATTAACCGAAGTAATTCCTAAGGGACAGCGCTTTCCACTCTCTATGGCCCTCCTGAGAATCACAGGATATTCACTTCATCTGAGCTTTGACCACACAAAGGAAAATTTGGGCAGAAGTGGAGAAAGAGGCGTGTGTGTTTTTGTTAGGGATGACATCCTTACATCTGCGATCCCAATCTCTGATCCTGCATCAAGGTTCAGGGAGCAACTCTGGCTGCAGCTGAAACTGAGGGACAACAAAATTCTTATAGTGGGCTGCATTTACCGTAGTCCCTCATATACCACCCACAACAATGTCGTATATCTGGAACATCTTTTTCGTGCAATTTGTGACCTGGCCCCCACTCACTTATTGATTACTGGAGATTTCAACTTTCCGCTGATAGATTGGGACACGGAATATTGCTCGGCTCCAGAGGGCCATCCTTCTCACAAGTTCGTCAAAATCGTTCAGGACAGTTTCCTATTTCAACATGTGAAGCGCCCAACACGTTATAGGCTGGGTGAGACTAGCAACATACTTGATTTAGTATTCTCCAACGAGGAGGGTATGGTGCGTAACATGGAATACCTTCCAGGTTTAGGTAAAAGTGACCATGTCACACTTAGATTTACACTGAAATGTTCCTCAGTTTCAACTGAGCAAGGGAAACCGAAACTCAACTTCTACAGGGCAAACTTTACTCTGCTTCGACAGATGTTATGCAATACTGACTGGACAGCGATGGCACACCTGGATTTGGAAGACTGTTATCAATTCTTCAAAAATACTATAGACTCACTAACTGATGCCTGCATCCCATACAACAAGTCCAGAAGAAAATTTAGAAACATATACATGACAAGTGAAGCAGGCAGACTCAAAGATAAAAAGAATACACTTTGGAGGATATACACGAACACTAAAGACGACTTGGATCACGTCCGTTTCACACAATGTCGGAATCGATTGAGATCGTTGACCCGCAGGTTACTGACCTCCCACCAGCAAACAATACTAGGGAGTATAAAGGACAACCCCAAATCAACCTGGCAATATATTCATTCCAGATTGAACACCAGGGTAGGCTTGGCTGATCTTCGTGATGACAACACTGGCTGCTTGGAGACAAAGGACAAAGAAAAAGCCGAGCTGCTGAATTCCTGCTTTTCAAGTGCCTTCACAAGCGAAGATACTTCCAATGTCCCGTATCTTGGACTTAGATGGCAGGGCGAAGTCCTTGATGATATTGTCTTGTCAACAGATCTTGTGCTTGCAAAGCTCTTGAACTTAAAGCAAACTAGTTCACCCGGACCAGACAACATACACCCACGAGTTCTGCGAGAGGTGGCGAACGAAATATGTCATCCATTATCTATACTTTTTAGGAAATCGATTGATGTAGGCGTATTGCCCCAGGAGTGGAAACTCGGATCTGTGGTTCCTATCTTTAAAAAGGGAGATCGGCACAGGCCAGAAAACTATAGGCCAGTGAGCCTAACTGCTATTCCCTGTAAAGTGCTTGAATCATTAATCAAAGACAAGCTAATGGAACACCTTCTAAGTCACGATCTGCTGAGTAAGGACCAGCACGGATTCAGACCCAAGCGCTCCTGTGATACTCAGATGTTGGAGGTGATTGAGGATTGGAGTCGGGTGCTGGAGGAGAAGAGTCCACTTGATGCGGTGTACCTAGATTATAGGAAGGCATTTGATTCTGTCCCTCATGAGCGTCTCCTTCACAAGCTGTGGTGTTATGGGGTGCGAGGGAAACTCTTGAAGTGGATTAGGGCATTCCTCACCTTCAGGAAACAACAGGTCATCGTTGGCTCCTCCGCTTCGAACTGGGCTGCGGTAACGAGCGGCGTTCCACAAGGGTCTGTGCTAGGCCCGTTGCTCTTTGTCATTTTCATTAATGACCTCCCCGACCACATTCGATCTTCAGTTAAAATCTTTGCGGACGATACGAAGCTGTATTATCCGGTTTCGACACCTGATTACACTCAGATACTACAGAGAGACATCCATGCGGTCGTGGAATGGTCATCGCAGTGGCAGCTGCCGTTCAACACCAGCAAGTGTTCTGTGTTGCATGTGGGCCATAGCAACCCTGGGTTTACCTACACTATGGCAGGATCCATTATCTCCGAGTCAGACGCAGAGAAAGACTTAGGAGTTTGGACTGACTGTGACTTAAAATTTCATGAACAAGCAGCCACAGCCGTATCAAGGGCTTCGCGAGTCCTAGCGATGGTACGGAAGTCTTTCACTGCCATTAATATCACGTCACTGCCTTTGCTGTACAAATCCCTGGTTAGGCCTATCCTTGAGTACGGGAACATCACATGGGGACCCTTTAACCGGCGTGATCAGCAGGCAGTGGAGAGGGTGCAGAGACGAGCGACCCGCTTGGTCCCAACACTTCGAAACCTCGGATACGTAGATAGGCTAAAGGCACTCGACCTCCCTTCACTGTACCATCGTCGCCGGAGAGGAGATATGATTAGAGTTTTCCAGATCTTAAGGGGATATATCGACCTTGATCCCGAGCAGTTTTTCACCATAGCAACCCACTCACGTACCCGAGGTCACTCCTGGAAGCTTGCAAAACCTGTAGCAGTGTCCAGAGTCCGCCGGAATTGCTTCAGTGTTAGAATTGTGACAGACTGGAACTCACTTCCAGCTGCAGTGGTAGAGTCTACGACGACTAACCAGTTCAAATCACGGCTTGACGCCCACTGGGCACTACAGAAATATGACATCCCAAACCAGGACTGAGCGAAGACCTCACATGTAGTTGAGCTCCATTAGAACGGACCCCACAGGCATTAAGCCTTCACTACTCCGATTATCATATCATATCATATCATATCATATTATACAAACAGTGGGAGAATCTTCATCAGGCTTCACAACTCTACCAAGGCCACGGAGGTCCCGGTGCACTCCACCAGGGAGGACATACTCCAACTCTGCAGCGATCGGGGACAAAGAGCAAACATTGATGACACGGTGCCTAAGTGCTCAATGATGTCAAAAGGGACCTCCCTACCCCCGGCGGTTGTGGGGTCAGCGGCGGACACTGCACTTGCGTCTCGTCGCCGCACGCGTCAAGGTGGTGCTGTGGCCGGCGCTGCCTGTGAGGTGGTTCCAATCGGGGGGCCTCACCAGCTGCTGGTGGGCGGGGCCCCCTGTGGTGGTTCTGGCGAACCTGTTGCTGCTGGGGGGTGCTGTCCACGTCCCTTGCCCTGCTGATCATGCTCCCGTGGCCCCGGCAAGAGATGCCCCGCTGCATGGCGCTCGTGGGGGAAATGTTTGTGTGACAGTGGTGCCCTCTGCCTCCGTGCCCGAGCTTGGAGCCACTGTTGAGGTTCCGTCTTGCGGTGTGGTGGGTGGGGTGGGGGTGGAGGGGCGTGCCTCCGTGACCGGGGCTGGTGGTGACTCTCCGGGTGAACGTGGGGCTGCTGCGGGTCTCACTCGGAGTCCTGGTTTGCCAGGCCGCGCTGGTATTTCATCCGCTGGAGCTGGCTTGCCCTCTATTCCGCCCCTGCGCACTCCGCCGCCTGGCTACGCCCAACAGCTGAGAGACTTGGCTACAGACCTCGTCCCCAGGCCATCATCCCCTTTAACAGCAACAGGCCAAACAGACTCCGTCTAACCAAACAGAGCTCTCATCTTCCTTACTTCTTCTTCTACTAACTATATTTTATTTTTTCCTCACTTGCTGGTTCATGTTTGGCTTCTTTTGGGTTGTTTGCATGCGTGTTTGCATAACACAATTTTCGCAAGGTTTCATCTTAATGTGCCTATGTGTATGCAGTCTCCGCGAATTAGATATTTGGTTTGCTATTATTGTAATCAATCATGATGCTCATTTGTTTCCAACATCACAACATAGTTAAACTATTTTAGATCTATTATGATTCACTCTAAAATGCTTGGTGGGTCTACTTGGTGTTACTCTTCTATTGTCTAAACCGTTTTTTCTGTTTGCTTACTCTTTCTGTATATACCCCAAAAGATTTTCCAAACTTCTATGCCTGCTGGGCCCACTTACTCAGTTCCAGAACTGCCAAGGTACCACCCACACTACTCCGGCATTGATGGCGAGACCTTCCCTATTGCATCCAGTCTATCACCTATCCTTGAGTCATGCAAATATATCAGTGTAGCTGACCTTAACAACACTAGAAATGACCAAAACAACTTATTTCTTTTGCACATTAACATCCGCTCGCTCCCAAAAATTTTGATAGCCTCCAACGCTTGGTACAAAACCTAAACCCCAAACCCCAATTTGTATTATTAACAGAGTTATGGCTCCCTCCTGATACCAGTGAACAATATGATCTTGATAACTATGTATTTGAATACTCAGCACCTTCTCAATTCAGAGGCAAAGGTGCAGGTCTTTATATTGATAGTAGCATTCCCTATAAAAGAAGGCCTGATCTAGAAACTCATACTATTCAACAGCAATCTGTATTTATTGAAATTTCAAAGCTTACCCCCTTTCATCTTGTCGTTGGTTGCTGCTATAGGTCTCCCTCATTCCCATCATCATTATTTATAGATTATATAGAATCAACTCTAGAAACACTCAACAGAAACAAAAAGACTTGTATTTTGGGGGGCGACTTATCATCATCATATCATCATATTTTTTTATATTGATTTTCTCAAGATAAAGACAAGAAACGAGGGAAAAAAGAGCAGGCATAAGAACACAAACTTCATCAAAGAGGAATAATGGCAGTTGAGAGCAAATAAAAGCAAAAAAACAACAACAAAAACAAAACCAAGCGCAGCAAACATAAGAGATAACACACAATACAATGCAAATAATGTGATACAAAACAAAAAGAAAGAATAGTGCATACTGCTTGAAACAAGTAATACAGCTAGATGATCATAATAATGCAAGTACATGCACGAGGCAAAAATAATAGAAATAACAAATCCAATTTAGAACAAAACAAGCTCTGCAGAGCAAGAACTTTCCTAGAAGGCAAAAACAGACAAACAAAGTAAGGCAAAAACAAAAGCAGGTTTAGGAAACAAAACAAAACATGCACAGATTGCCAAAACTCAGATTGCCACAGAGCGAGAACCAAACAAGAGGCAAATAGACAAAACAAAAAATATGATCAAATAAAAGTAATGAAAGAGACATGAGAGTGGTTGCTGAGAAAATATCCTAGTTGAGAGTCTGTGTCTTAAGTTTATGTTTTAAAGTTTAAGGCCCACATATGCGGCAGAACAAAGACAACAAAAAAGTATACCGAAATCATAGACAAAAACGTTATATGAAGCAAACAATGAGACAAATGTTCGAGAATTAAATCCGGGCCGATTGAAGAGGTGACATGGCAGACTGAGACACCGCCAAGGACGGATTCTCTGAAGTAGCTACACAGCCAGCAGAGGGCCCACCTGCCACCAGTGATCAGCGAGCAGACGCACCGTCACCAGCGGCTCCAGTCCGAGTCCGGGGCCTCCGACCTCGGGCACACGCCAGCCGCCGTGTAGATACACGTAGCGGACCACCAGCCAGTTGCCATCCTCCACGCCGAAGAAGCGCAGGTCCCTCTCCCGTCCAGTTCAATCTCCCAGTCCGGCCTCTCCGGACTGACGTAGCTAAGGATGAGCTTCTTGATGTTTCCCCGGTACAGTCTGTTGACCAGCACTTTCAGCTTGGAGGTGCGCATGGTCAGTGGCAGCTTGCGCTGGAAGACGGCGTCGTCGGGCAACGCCTGGTCGGAGGCGCGCCGGATCTCCAGCGACACCATGTGGGCGCTGATGGTGTCCGCCGTCACCTTCATCTCGTTGTTCTCCGGCGCGCCCCACTCCTGACAGAGGTCGGTGTATCTGGGGTGAGTCCCGACGAACGGCTGCCAGACGTCGGCGGACCGTTCGGCTGGCTGCTGGCTGCAGTCTGCCGCCCGCCTCCCGCCAGGCGGGTCCGAACCGGCGCAGGCAGTCCAGCTCGGCCCAGCGCCGCCCCTCCCGGGTCACCTCCGTCCGGTTTAGCACCTGGAGCCGACCAATGCGGGCGATGGTGAGCTCGCGGACCGTCTCCGGCTTCTCCGAGCTGGACAGCGGGTTGTTCCGCAGCGTGAGGTCGCGCAGCCGCGTAAGGCGAGACAGCGCGTCCCGACTCCCACTCGCCGATGTGGTTGTTGTCCAGTCCGATGGTAGTCAGCGCCGGGAACACGTCCGCTGCCTCCTCCGGCACCTCTATCCGACGCAGGCCGGTGTTGTTGAGGCCCAGGTCACGTAGCTGCGGCAGCGTAGCCAGTTTGAGGATTTCAGTCCAGTCCTGGATGGGGTTGGAGTCGAGGTCCAGGGAGTCCAGGTGCTGAAACATGTCCTCCGGCGGAGTCCGCAGACTGGAGATCCGGTTGGTGACCAGCGTGAGTCGGTGGATGTCAGGCCACATGACGGCGCACTGGAGAACGTCCGCCCAGGTGTACCGCTGCCGGTCACACAGCAGGATCTGCAGGGTGGAGAAGGCGCCGCGCAGAGCAGCGTCCGGCTCCTGCAGCCGGTTCTCACTGATGTTGAGGGCGGAGAGCCGCGGCAGCTGACGGATGATGCCCGCAACTGCTGACCACGAGTTCAACAGGTTGCAAGCCAATTCCAGCTCCTGGATACTGGGACAGACCTCTCCCAGCATCGGAGGATCGTCCCCGCAGATGAGGCACTCGCGGAGGTACACGTTCTTCAGCATGTCGAGCCTGCTCTGCTTCTTGTTCAGCTTACTGAGGCCAATAACATGAACGAAGCGGGCGCCCATCTCCTGCTGTAGAGAGTCCAGCTCCTGGCGGTCGACGGTGGACTCTGTGTCCAGGATGACGCCGTACCGCTCCGCCACCGCCTGGCAGCACTGCAGCGGCCGCGACAGCTTCCGGCGGCGCACCACCGACCCGCCCGTGAGCTCACTGGTGACGAAGTACTGTTTTCCCTTCACGGTTCCGTTGTGCTTGCCCCGCTCCGGGTTGTCCCACTCCACGCCCACCCAGGTACCGTCCGAGCCGTCCACCGGACGACGTACAGCACAGTGGCGCGCTCCCCGGCGCACGAGACCCGGTCTCCCACGCCGAACCGCACCGCCTCCCCGGCCACGTCCTCCTTGGACGGCCCCGCTGATGGCAGATCCGCCATACTCTCCTGAATATCTGATCTCTGCGGCGACTTTAACTGGGGCCAGATAGACTGGACGGCTGGTTTTTCCACAGCAGGCGCTTCTCACCCATCACACTCATTTTTGGAGTCAACAAGGGATGCATTTCTCCATCAACATGTCACACATCTCGCATATGTGGGCCATAATATTTAGTGAGAGAAGAATGAAAATGGAGGTAGAGAGAGAAAAGAGGGAGATAGAGGAGTCATAAGAGAGGTGTTCGACGAATATTTGAATAGGAATTTCAGACGGGAGAAGGAGCAGGTAAGGTAGACCTTGACATAGCTCCTTGACATGCAATTCGCTTTGAGAAAGAAAAGAGTACAAATGCTCTCAATATTTATACATACATGGGAAAAAATACAGTAGATTAATAGACATAACTTTGAACTTTGAACTAGCTCCGAGTCAATCGCGGAGCAGAACGGTACCACTCAAGAACACCCTGAGCATCCACAGCGGCGCAGCGCAGAAAAGAGGACGAAAAGAAAGAGGAGCGCAAATCCCAGTCCCCCAAAAAAAAAAAACGACCAGCGGCGCACCGTCCCCGAAGGACGGCGGAGTAGCCCCAGATACGAAGTCCAGGGCCCACAGGGGGCAGGGGAGGGGGAGCCGGCCCGGCGCCACGCAGCTCCCCGCGCAGCACCATCCAAAGGACCAAGATTGAAATATGCGGCCAAAGGATTGAACACACCTAAACGTTTTTCCTTTGGTACAACGGGTCCAACGGGCCTTCCCTTGGTACATGGTACCAAAGGAAAACCCAGCAGCATCCCCCGGCGCCGCCGCGCTGAGAGCGCGCGGAGCGCCAACCATGGCGCCCGCTCCACACCCCCAACCAGGAGATCCGGAAGCCCCGAGTCCCCCGGACGCCAGGCAACCGCCCAGCGCCAAAGCAGACCCCCTCCGACGGATGTGAAGCGCAAAGTTCATACCCAAATGCGACCAGCGGCACAACCTCCCTGAAGGACAAGAGTGGTCCAGACATGTGGTCAAGGGTCCTCAGGGGGAGTAAGGCAGCTCGGCGCCAGGCAGCCCTCCGCGCAGCACCATCCAAAGGACCAACCAGAGGGACAGACCATCGCAACGCCAAGGTACGATGGCATATAAAGGAACAACCCAGAGACCCCTCCGCCAGTGCCGCGCAGAGAGCGCCCGGCGCGGGACGCCAGGGCGTCAATCCCGGCGCCCACCCTGCACCCCCCGGACCAAGGGATCCGGAAGTGCAGGGGAGTCCCTGAGTCCGCCCGGGCGCCAAGCGCCGAAGACGGACTCCCCCCCGAGCCGCCCCCGACGGATGAGGAGCGCAAAACAGTCCCCAAACGCAACCAGCACCCCCCCGCAAAGGACGAGAGTGGTCAGACACGAGGTCCAGGGCCAAAAGGGGAGACAGACAGCCCGGCGTCAGGCAGCTTCCCGCGCAGCATCCCCGAAAGGAGAGACAGGACCAACGAATTTACTGCACCAAGGTAAAAAATTTTAGGAGAAAAAAATCATCAGGGCTACTTCATTTATGCAAGTAAGATTGGTTCTGAAAGGTGTTAAGTGAATTCAGTATGTATCTGTGAAAATTTTCTTAATGACTTTTTTAAAGAATGGTTTGGAAAAGGGTATATCTTGGAGATTTGGTATTTTACTGGCTATAGTGTCATTCCAAAGACGCGGGCAAGTAATGGTGAAAGCAAATGACCTGTATATAGTCTCAGCACCTGGTTCCTGAAAATGAACAACCCTACGTGTGTTTCTTGTTGTGTGATGAAGTTGAAAATAACTCGTAAATATTTCAGGGAGCTTTCCATGCATAAAGCTGTGAATTACCATAATTTTCTGTTGTTTAATGATGTCTGGGAGCTTGAGAAGATTCAGGCTTTTGAAGATTGGGCTTGAAGGAGCTCTTGGTTCTGCTGACGCAATTATTCGAATTATTCGTTTCTGTAGGTTGACTAGTTTAGTTAGGTTGGTCTGAAAGTTACTGCCCCAAACAATAGCATTATAGCTTAGATACGGGAGAATCAATGTGTTATAGAGTAGAAGCCGCGTTCTTTCATCCAGCATGAATTTCGCCCTAGAAATAACACCAATATTACGTCTTATCGTATTACAAGTTGTTGTGATATGGGTCTTCCATTTAAGGTTTTCATCAACTGTGACACCGAGATACTTTACTGATTCAGATCTAGAGATTGGATTTTCGTTTAGGTGCAGAGTTAAATTTGGGAGCCTGTTAGTTATAGAATATATCTGGTAAAATGTTTTAGATGTATTAAGGGTTAATCTGTTGGCACATAGCCAATCACATATTTTAGGTGATTCCTGTTTTATTTGGAGCTCAATATCAGCAATTCTCAATATCTTCAATTTGGATATTCTGAAACATGAAACCTATGAGCCCAGCAGCATATTCACACAGTCACTTTCCTCCCTAGGTTACTTTCCGTGTATTTCGATTCCTACCAGGGTAACTACATGCTCTAAGACACTCATTGACAATTTTTTCACAAACGATGTTTCCCTCATACGCTCTTCATCAGTTCTTACGTCCGATATTAGCGACCATCTCCCGATTATCTTGAGTCTGCAATCCACAACGAAACCTCCAACCTCAAAACCTAGCTCTAATTTCTCATTTGACTTTAGAAAAATTGATACCTTGAAGGTAAACCTCACCAACAAGCTAGCAAATATTTTCGATATTCACGATCCAGTAATGGCTGCCAGCCTCATCCATTCAACATTGGCAGAGGAAATAAAAAAGCTATCTATAACAAAATTGGGTAGGAGACACATGCCAAAACAACCATGGATATCATTTAGCCTTTTACAATCCATCAATAAAAAGAATGACCTTTACCATAAGTACATCAAAACAGGAAAACGTGAGGATGAAGTGATATACAAGACATATAGAAATATCTTGGTCAGCTCTATTAGGACTGCCAAAAAATTGTACTACCAAAGAAAATTAGAGGAAAACCAATCAAACCCTAGGAAACTGTTCGGCACATTACTGGACCTTACCCACAAATCTAAACGCAGCAAAGATCTCCCTGAACAATTTGAAATTAATGACAAATTAGTATCGGATCAATACCAAATTGCTAATCACTTCAACGACTTTTTCGCAACTATCGGTAGCTCTTTAAATGATGCTCTTCCACCCTCCACCTCGGATCCGCTACAGTTTGTGGAGCCCTATAGGGGACGCCCTTTTGAGTTCCACCCCGTCAATAATGAAACAATTTGCTCTGTAATTTTGTCCTTAAAAAGTACTGGCAGTGGGACTGATGGCATCTCGTCCAAAATACTTAAACTTATCTGTCCCAATATTTCACCGCATCTTACTCATGTATTCAATTTATGTCTCTTGTCCGGAACATTTCCAAATCAGTTCAAAGATGCACTTGTGGTCCCAATCCACAAAAAAGGTAACCCTTTGAGTCCTAATAACTATAGACCGATCTCCCTCCTCCCAAGTCTCTCAAAGGTACTAGAAAAATTAGTTTATGGCCAGGTTATCGAATTTCTTACGGAAAATAACATAATTTTTGATCACCAATTCGGCTTCCGCAAAAATCACAGTACGTTTATGCCAATTGCCCTACTCTATGAAGAAATAACCTCCGCGCTGGCTTGTAAGAAAATTTGTGCATCTATTTACCTCGATTTCCGCAAGGCATTCGATACGGTTAATCATGGAATTCTCATTCAAAAACTAAAAATGTATGGTATCCAAAATGTTCCCCTAAAATTTTTTGAATCTTACCTCTGTAATCGTAGCCAAAATGTCAAATTCAATTCATATAAATCCACAATTCCTAAATCAATTACAATGGGTGTCCCCCAGGGCTCGGTCCTGGGCCCCTTACTCTTTCTCTTATATATTAATGATATACACAAAAGTTCTACGATTCCCTCATTCTACTTATTTGCGGATGATACGGCACTCTTGTTCACGTCGGATTCACTGGACTCCCTTCAACGCAACATCGACCATAGTATCACATCCATCTGTAAATGGCTAAATTGCAACCGATTAACCCTCAATGCCAGCAAGTCTACGTTCCAGCTTTTCTCCCATGACAAAAATTTAGACTTACAAGTAAAGATAGGTGATGCTCCCCTCGAAAGGAAATTTTCAACCAAATATCTTGGCATACTTATCGATGAGGATTTGAGGTGGAAGACACAGATCTAAAGCCTAGAAAACTCCATATCTAGAACCATCGGCATTATTCAGAGGAACAGATATATTCTAAATTCGTGCCATATTCACCTCTTATATAACTCACTTATCCTACCGTTCCTAACATATTGTATTCAGCTTTGGGGTTCTACATATGATTATAAGCTTAGAAAACTAGTCACTCTGCAAAAAGAATCGTGAGAGTAATTGATGGAGCAGATCGGCTGGCCCACACAAACCCAATCTTTAAAAAATACGGTATTTTGAAACTCCATCACCTTGTCGAATTTACACAGCTCAAATTAATGCACAAATTTCTCTGCAATCAACTACCCCGGCCACTGGGCTCTCGTCTGTATAGAATTGAATTTGATCCCAACCAACGAAACGCCAGACAAATGCAACACTTTAGAGTACCATCTGTTCGTACAATGTATCGGAAATTTTCCCTCTTTGTATCTGCCCCAAGGATTTGGAATAGAACCGTGGCAACTAAAATCAGAAATATAGACGATGTACCTCTTTCGAAAACGTTTTTCAAGCTAGTTGTGAAGAAGCTATATATTGACGATTATTAATCGATTTATTCAGGATTTTGTCAACATTTATATTTTGTATCCTCTTGCGTTACATGTATTTGATATGGGCCCCGTTTCGCAGACGTTGCAGCGTGGGTTGTGATCCGCGCTGCTCTCCCTGGTGGTGCCATCGGCAACGCCAGTGGATGCGGGGTGGATTGCGCCGCATTCGGCAAGCTCATGCTGTTTGGTCTGTGGAGGGGGACCAAGGTTAGGTTAGGCTTAGGTTAACCTGTAGTCTGGTCGATTAGATTGTACACTCAGATATTAGGATTCGAGATTTAGTTTGTAAATGACTCTGCTTAGTGATTTTCGAGACATGCACCACTCTCCAGGCTAAACTAAAAGAAAATATTATCGCTTACTAAATTACCTCGTGATTATGTGCGTTAGTTAAATGATTTCGACAGTATAGGGAGTCTAACAGGATCACCTCTGGCACCCTCATGTCTTATTCCAAATCATCCTCCCAAATCGCGCAACCCATCAAAACCAACCCTCTGCCCCTCTCTCTCTCTCAACTAGGTGCGCGACCAATGGCCGTCCTATTCCCACCTGACTGACATGTGTTTTCCCGGCAGTGCGGGGCGCCGCATACTGGGTATGACCGGCGGCTCCTCTGCCCGACCCCTGCTAGGGCTCCCCCTGCCTGTGCGCCGCGGCTCACGCTGGCCTCGGCTGCTGAAGCGGCGTACTGCGGGGGCTGCCTGGCGGGTCTGGTTGCCGCCGGTGCTGGCCCTGTTGGCGCTGCGGCCACCCGCTGGGTGCGGTGGCGCCCTCTGAGGGGCGGAAGGTGGCTCCACCTGTCCTCTCGACCCTACCTGGCTGGAGCTGTAGAGGGCGCACCCCGCTGGTGCGCCTCTCGCCGGGGGCTGAGCCGCCCCAGCGGCGAGTGGTGGCTTCGGCGGCCTGCTCGCGGCGAGGTCCTGTGGTGCGAGCTGTTTGTGGACGGGTCGGTGCTGCGGACCGCTGCTCGCGGCTGCGATGTGCGCCGGTCGGGCGGTGGCGCCGCGTATGTTTGGCGCTCGGTGGCGGGAATAATGCGAGATTTCCTGTGGTGCTGAGACCCAGGTATTTTTTGATTGTGTACTGTTTTTATGTCGATTTTTAACAAGCCGGCCGGCAACAGGTATTTTAGGGTGCGCACCCATTATCAAGCGTTTTACTCAGTCACAAGCTGTGTATGTCTGCTGTTCCACTGTATAATTGTGCTTGCTTCCTCTGAATACATGTATGGTCATACCTGACCTGACCTTACCTGACCTGAACTGACCTGACTTGACCTGACCTGACCTGACCTGACCTGACCTGACCTGACCTAACCTAACCTAACCTAAACCTAAATCTAACCTAACCTCTGTGCAAAAACTCCCCCTTTCTAGCTGTCTGAGCACGCCACTGATCAAGTGGGCGCGTCCCATGGGTGGGATCACACTTGATCATGTCGGGATTTTCTTCAGAATATGGGGATATTTTGACAATATTTCCCAAGGTGACACTCTGGCATGCTCCTGTGACATCTGCTTCACCATTACCTATTTTTATTGGTCCGATAGAAGGAAAAACAGACAGAATCAGTGAGAAGGGGGAGGGGGCGTTATTTTAGTGGTTAGGGTGTTTGGCTTCCACACGGCGGAGAACGCCAGGTCTGTGGCTCCCGGGAAACCTCTCCAACAGAGGCGGATTTGGCAACACTGTATAACCTTGGCAGTTAGGGCGTTGATAAACAACAGCAATTATTGATTGGTGAGAAAAATGCAATTATATAACATTCTGGTGATGTTAGCACATACTCTCGCCCCTGTTACCAAAATCTTGGACCAGTCCCTCTCCCTCTCCCCTCTCAAACTCGAGCCCTGACTCCTCCAGTGCTGAGCATTTGTTCATTGTTTGAAAGGTTGCAGCTATTTCTCGTTAATATTGCGATTTTCATTTGTTCACTTATGATTGCAGGTGGATCTGCTCCAACACGCCCAACATGTCAGCAACATTTGATCCAGATGATAGAAACAGGTGAGTGGCTTTTAATTAAGTATAATGTACTTCTTCTCGACCCCAGGTGTTAATTCATGATCTGTTGCATACATATAGTGATGGAGTTTTTGCTAATATTTGCTCGAATGTACCTCATATATGAAATATTGAATTGTGTTACCCTACCTTCGGATTTCCCACATGGATCGAGTGTCTTTATGGCGCACGCTTGAAATCTGTGGTTTTATTTTCTTCTTGATCTGACTGTGAGTCGATAATTTCAATTAAAACTCATGTTCTATGATTTTTTCGCGTCTCATGCGTTCAGATAAGGCTCTCAACACGTAACTAATCCCGCTGGTCCTCCCTGTCAGAGTATCTGCTCGGCGCATGCTCCCGCTACCTTGTGTCCGCAGTGCCCAGGGGCGTAGCCAGGATTTCGCTTAGGGGGGGGGTGGCGACCCGAAAAGGGCCCCTGCGACAGCACCAAAAGGGCCCTGATGGGTAAAAAGGGCCCTGTTTGTAACAGAATAGAGGGCTTAGGGCCCTGTCTGGTATGCAATTTCAAATTTGGTCACAGAGCATAGTGCGGGTGAGACGCGCTTCGCGCGGCCCGTGTCCTCAGAGGGGCCCTTCGGGCCCTCGGGGGGGGGCGGCTGCCCCTGCCTTCCCCCTTGGCTACGCCCCTGGCAGCGCCTGTATTTGTTGTGCACCAGGGCTCAGTACTAGCGGCGTTGTGTTCTGCGTTTCAGCTGGTACTTTGGTCCCATGTCGCGTCAGGACGCCACTGATCTTCTGCTGTCCGAGAACGACGGCGGCGTCTTCCTGGTGCGGGACAGTACTAGCATACAGGGGGACTACGTGCTCTGCGTCCGTGAGGATAGCAAGGTCTCACACTACATCATCAACAAGATACAGCAGGACGGAGAGGTGGGTTGTGCCGCGTTAGCCAGCGTGCAGCTGTAAATACTCGACATGATACGGCTATATGTCTCGTTTGGTTCCGCGCCGCCCCGTTGTATTTTTATCTGTTCCCAGGGTGCCTGTCTCGTGTTTATTTCCGTGGCATTAGCTGTTCTCGGATGTGGCTCCACGTGTTCTGACCAGTCTGTATCCAGCCTGTGCTGAGGGTCCCCCACTTGCGACAGGAGCTGTTTCGGATCGGCGACCAGGTGTTCTCCGACTTGGCGAGTCTTCTCAACTTCTACAAGCTGCACTACCTGGACACGACGCCGCTGGTGCGACCGGCGCCTCGCCGCGTGCTGCGGGTGCTGGCCAAGTACGACTTCGACGGCAGGGTCAGTGCTGCCGGCGCAGGCGCGGCTGGAAGACCCTGAGCCCGTGGGTGACTAAGGATCCACCACTAAACGCGTGCTGCGGCAGGAGATGGCCCGTTCGGCTGCAGCTGCATTACAGTTACTATTCCGGCCTCAGGCCAGCGGGGACACTGGTCACATATGCAGACTGTACTACTGACGGCGGTGTCGCTGCACGCCTTTCCTCCACCTCTACTCCAATTGAAACCTGTGCAGAGAACAGCCAGTTGAGGAGATTTCCGGGCGCAGAGGGAAGGAGGTGTTTGTGGTCGTGTGGTCGGCGGCATATACCGGTAGCCGCCAGGTCGGGATTTACTTTGTTACCCTGTTTCTGTCTACTGTCTGTCTCATTCATAACTTTTTTACGTGTCTTAATGAAAACAGCTGGAAGTTAAGCTCGTCTCCACAGCTGTACTTTCCGCGGCTGTGGTGCGGATGCCTCTCACCTGGTTCGACCCCTGTGCTACAGGACGAGGAGGACCTGCCGTTCAGGAAGGGCGAGGTGTTGACTGTGGTCAGCAAGGACGAGGAGCAGTGGTGGACGGCTCGCAACACTCTGGGTCAGGCCGGCTCCATCCCCGTACCCTATGTACAACAGGTACGCATAGCCCTCCCCTACGTCCAACAGGTACGCTACCCATCCCCCACGTCCGACTGGTACGCTACCCATCCCCCACGTCCAACAGGTACACTACCCCTCCCCCACGTCGGACTGGTACATGCTACCGTCGAAATGTCAAACCACGTATGTCCCATATGTTTTGCGCGGTACATACGTGGTTCCTTCTTTGGACGTTAGAGTTATGTCGATAATTTTATGTATTAGTGCGGTATACCATCTGTCCACCAGCTTACTCATGGTCAACAAAGCAAAAGCAAAAATTATAAAACATGAAACCTGTTCGGGCTTGTCTAGGTACTTCTGAACGGAAAACGCCATTCCCGTTGCTGCTAGGCCTCCCTCCTTCCGAGCCCTGTTGGGTCTGTCAACACGGTTTTGTCACCGCGACCTCTAGCCTTCCCTCCAGAAAAGCAACACCAGCGCTGAAGTCGTCTCTGGTATCTGTTAACCCAACGAAAATGAGTCGTAATACTTATTTAACATTCCCGAAATGGCAGACTGCCGCTGTCGTGTTGTTAGTGTTTTTCAGCAGCAAAGCAGCTGGCCGTCAGCCCAAATACCTCTAAGACCAGACCCCGTGGAGATGATACTGTGACGTGGATGCAATGTCCGCTGATTGGTGCTGACAAACCGAGCAGGGCTCGGATTTATTTCAGCCAGCCCCACTCCGAACAGTACGCCGGCCCGCTGCTCCAGTCACTATCCGATCCTTATGGTAGTAGTCTAAGTCAACATCCGATCCTAGTGACACCTGTTGTCAGAACGCAGAACTAAACGATGACCGGTATTTGCACGGGCCGCTCACCACTCCTTGGGTCCAATTTCTTATTCATTTAAGCGATCTTATCTCGTGCGTGTGCGGGTTCCCCGCTGATGCTGAGGTCCGTGCCCCCGCAGCTGGAGGAAGCCGATCCTCGGGTCTCCGGCTTCGACGGCAGCCAGCTCTCCAGAGACGCCCCGTCCAAACCCAGGAACAACCCGCAGGTAGGGGACCGGAAGCGCGCTCTGAACGGCTTCGTGACCAAGTTGTTTTTCTGTTGACACACACGCGTTCTTCCAGTTGCATTATGATGAGTGAGAGGCCGCTAAGGCCGTGACGATTTCAGGAATCTTATCCGAATTTGTTTCTATTAATAGCCTCATATTCATTATCGTGTGTGTTATGCCTACGATATACCAATGGCAATAGCCTTGTTGCTTTCTTGTCCGTCCTCTTCCTTAAATAATTTAACCGGTGCCGCATTCGCAGGACACTCCCGTGTTTGCGCGCGTGAATCAGGCGCGCATTCCCAACGCCTTCGACAAGACTGCTCTCACTTTGGAGGTAGGCGACACCATCAGGGTGATCAAGATGAACATCAACGGCCAATGGGAGGGTGAACTCAACGGTAAGGTGGGACATTTTCCCTTTACCCACGTCGATCTGGTGGAAGCTGTGCCTGACGGAGCGACACGCTGAGAGAGCGACATCTAGGAGTGAATGTGTGAACTGAAGGTTATTACCGGGTATAATAGGTGGCGATGCTGTCGGCGGTGGACTTAAGCGCGTGAGAGTGCGGTGCGAAGTGGATGCGCGGGGGCCTGCAGGGTGAATAATGCGAACTGAGGGAAGCGGGAACGGTGGTAATGGGGAGAGTGGAGACTGCGTTTAGTGTGCGGCTGCGAACTCCGGCCAGACGTCTACCTAAAAACTGGCTCAACTAATAGCGCAATACATGAAACTACAGGGTGTCACAGAAGTAGGCCATGTGATTGGTTCGCCCGCTTCCTGCGTGATTAATGCCATGAACGAACTAAGCACCAGATAACACATTTTTCCTTGGGAATGTGCCCTGTTATGGTTTAAATTGGCCCTCTCCGTTTATACTGTTACCTGAGCAGCTTTCCCACGTGACCACCCCTCCCCGCCCCCTTTTGATGTGGACACTGCTCAGCGTCCTCTGCTACTAGAAAATATGTTTCGTAGTTGGTCGTATGAATTAAAGTAACAAAAGATTGCTTGAAAAGTTGTGGATCTACGGCATCGTGTCCTCACACCAAGATTAAAATAAGGGCTTAGCTAAGATGAGTAGAGTGCATCTGACAGGGGGCTCGGAAGTGTAGCGGTTAGCAAGCTTTCTTTCCACGCGGCTGACCCGGTCTCAAGGCCGTCGGATTCGCCGAGCAAGGCTGGCATCTGGCTCCTGAGAAACCTTTCTAACAGGGAGAGAGCTGGTGATGTCATAAAACCCTGGCAGTTGGTGTGTTGATAAGCTCCAAACGTTGTTTAAGTTAATCTGACACTGGCCACCCTATTCTTCGTGTTGTGCAAGACTCGCTGTCCTGCTGCTGACCCCTGTTGATTGATGATACCCTTACAGTACACATTGGGTGTATACCGGAATTATTCAAAGATGACGTAAACCTCTGTTAGCTTGTAGTGGTAGGTATTTCGTTTAATGCCAACATCCTCAAATGCTGCCTCATAGCGTTTCTGGTTGACAACGAAAAATAGCCAGGTCTTCTCGAGATAAGTTTTTTTTAATTTTCTTAGCCATAGAATCAGGGTTGGCACTGCCCACTACCCACTGCCCGGGTTTTTTGGGTTTTTTAGTGGGTTTTTTAATGGATAAAACCCACCCGGGTTTTTTGCATAAATCATTTTCTAGATGCCCCTGAGTAAAAATGTCGTCTTTTTTATATTCACATCACTTTTAAAGCTACTAAGCCTTGGTATGTGTAGAACATGTCAAAGATTGGCAGAATTGGTACCATATGCCACCTCATACAACCCGCTGGAAAAGTGCATTTGGAAATTCTTGCCGTCTTACCAGGAAAATCATTCCTAAGAATCCACATGTCGGAATTGCAAATTGTGCAACACAAATTTCTATCTTGTTTTTGCCATATGTAAAAGTCGCTGGATAACACCAATACTGTCTCTGAATATGACGTACGTTTTGGTCTGCACCATGCAGTTTTTCCAGAATTCAACCTATATATATCATAATTTATAAACATCTCTGCAAGGTCAAAATATGCCAAAGTAACAGTGCAGTCTCAGATTGTGACTCTGACTGACTTTGACCTTAGTCACACAAAAGTTTCTTTGTCCAGCTCATGGAATGGAAAAAATGGCTTATGGTGGTGGAGTCACATCGTGCTGTATTCCAGGCGCGCAGCCAAGGTGGGGCGACCGCCTCTCCCCTTTGCTGAGCTTAAGCACTGTAAAGAGATTCCTGCACGGCCTCCTGTCGTTTTCTGATTTATGCTCCCCAAGTTGATTATAAGAACACTGACACCATCACAATGTTTGTCTCGGAGACTCTCAATAGCAAGTCTCAGGGACCCAAGCGTTGGTCTGGTAGGGCCCACCAAAATTTTGAATTGGGGGCCACAGATTCGGCTATCGGGACACCAGAGTTTATCTCTGGGCCTCCAGACTTGGTATCTGGAGCAGCCCCAAAAGTTTTCTCCGGGGTTTTCAGAGTTGGTCTGGAGGACCCTCAAGAGTTTGTCACGGGGGGTTGGGCCAGAGCTGGTCTCTGAGGGCTCCCAAAGTTGGTCTCGTGGGGCCCAATATTCTGACTTGGGGGATCCGAAAAGTTTTCTCGGAGAGCCCAGGGTTGCTCTCGGATGGCCTTTAAGAATTCGTCTCGGGGGCCTCAGAGTTGGTCTCCAAGGCCTTCGAGGGTTTGTCTCGTCGGCCAATAGAGTTGATCTTGAACCTGGCTGAAAGTTGGTTTCGGGGGTCCCTAGATTCGTTCCTTGGGGTCCCCAGAGTTGGTTTCGGAGGACCCCAAGAATTGTTCTTGGGGCTCCCAGTGTTAGTCTCGAGGACCTTCAAGTCTTCAAGAGTTTGTCTTGGTTCACGAGGCCCTCAGAGCTGGTCTCGGGGATCCCTAGACTCGTTCTTGGGCGACTCAATAGTTTTTTTCTGGCGGGAGGGGAGGTTGTGTCTCTAGGCACCGGTTAATTTTTCTAAAACTGCCCAAAGAGTTCGTGTTGGGTGCACGATGGTCCCCGAGTCACAAAATAATAAAAAGGATACCACGCTTTATTTAGCTAGATAGACAAAGAAACAATGTAGGTAAAAACAGCCAATAAAAGTCACGTGAACCACACCGATTCACTCCACCATCTCATCAGCCACCGCTGACGTTCTTTTTATTTTCATTAGCGATCTTTGCGCTCGGGCCCCGTGCTGTGCCCCGGAGCCTATATCAACGCCCCCTTCCCCTGAGCAAATAATGGATACGCCCATGCTGTGCTCTGAGAATTGTGATCTGGCCTTTATTGATGTACCCGACTAAGATTTTCAGCGGTAGCATTTGTCCATGAGGAATATGAGCTACTGATTTATAAACAAAAAATGAATTCCTGTGGGGTGCAGTGGTGTGGTGCTTGTCGCACTTGCTTTCTGCGGGGTCGTCCGGGCTTACGTCCGGTGGATTTCTTGAGTACGGAGAATCCGGCTCCGAAGAGAAAACAGTAACAAGAGTCGACGACGCCGCATGACCATAGCAGTGGATGAGTTTAGAAGCCCCAAAAATTGTTATTCTGTTCAAAAGTCGGTTCATTTTTCTTATCCATGGGTGCCCATAGAACTAGGAAGGGTTCTGCACGCTGCCGTCAATCGGGTACTTCAGAACAGCTTGGGGAATAGGAGCTTCTTCTTACCTCCACCACCTAAGGCAAAGACTGGTAGGCAACGATGATATTGAAAGCGATGATATTGAAAGCATCACAGTCTGCGTGCTCAAACAATGACATTAATCTAGAAACGGTGCGGTGAGAATGCTACAAAACAAAATTAAAAAACCCGGAAAAACCCACAAAAAACCCGCAAAAAACCCAGACCCGTGGGCTTTTTACAAAAAACCCGGGTTTTTTCCAACCCTGCATAGAATGGTTTAACAGTGATCCATAGGTATGAATATTTACCACGGATTTTACACTCACCCCCATCTATTATTTGCGCCCATTCTCAGAGTTGCAACGGTTCTGAACTGTGTCCCTCTCACGATCTAGTTCTTGCAGTTAGAGACCCGTGTCAGGATGGCTTAGGTTCGAGCTCATTTTTTCAGCCCGTTAGCACATGGTCTTGCTGGAATCGTCGCCTTGTATTGACACAAAAAATGGTTTCGCTGGCGGATGCAGGTAGTTACAGCCGCAACTTTGCCGACAGTCTCTCAGAAGCCGGCCCAGAGGCGGAGTGGGGGGAGTGTTTTGTGAGCAGGGGTAGTTAAGGTCGGAGCGAGCGGGGCGGCTGCTGACCACGAGGAGGCGTTGCTCACAAATGCATCAATGTTTCGTTTTCACCCTGCTGTAAGGGCAGGGCGAGGGTAAATGTTGGTGAGTCATGAGCCCCTCGGCTCGCCCCTGAATCTGCCTGTGACCAGTTGCAATCCGGTTAGGCAACCGTCTTTGTCACCCCCGCCGCTAATTCTGGTGTGCGGTGTCTTCATTGTGCTAAGAGGATTTGTGTGGGTGATCTGGTCGACTGAGCGCGTCACCTTGCGGGGCTAAAACCTGCCGAGTGGGGGTATCAGTGACGCCGGACTGTCACTCTCCGTCCGCACCGAGAGGTACGGCGCACCAACCGCCCCAGTGCCAGCTCCCGGTGTTGTTGGAGGCGCGAGGCTCGTTTTAGAGTGTTGCTCTTCATCCCGCCCCGCTCCCGGGCTGCTGAGCTGACGCTGGGATTGGGTGGTGGAGGATTCGTCACCAGGGGCGTCTCCACAGGCGTGCTGGTGTGTCACTATCGACCGTGATATACCGCAGCCGTGGGAGTTGAACCAGTGGTGGAAAATCCGCCGCTCCCTGCTGTAAATTACCAATAATTTGTTGAGTTTTCGGAACTTCTGATAGCGTCCCGGGCTGGCGGCGATGTTTGAGAAGCTGTCTCGTAATCTCATGGTTTAGGGCGTAGTTTAGACGGCTTAAACAGAGAATGCCAAGCCTCCGAACGTGTTTGTAACATTAGTGCGCTGTCGTATTCCCAATGCAAGATTCGCGGGCCTGCGATATGATCAGAAGCTTTTGGCAGGCTTAAGAGCGCCCGTGAAAGGGTTTTGTCTTACGATATAATCTTTTCAACCGGCTGTCTTGAATTGAGCCATTAATAACGAATTCCCATGAGTAACAACACACTGGTTCACAGGTGTGAGATCAGACATTGGTGAAACCCGGAACCGAGTGTAGCGACCCGTCATTTTTCACTGGGTTAATCGGTTTAAACACGATCCCTGGTAAAATTTCACAGGCTAATTATGGCCCGATGAAAGGTGACGTTTGTATTATTTGTCAGAAGTTTCGAGTCTAGTGGAAACAACGCCGTCTTTATAGGCAACGAAACCACACTCGGGCGAGGGACATATGTGGAACCTCCCTGAGCTTTAACTGCGCAGGAGTCGTATAGACGGGACGGGTAAGCCTCTTTTACGTACATTATTAAACAGCAACGACAAAATCAAGTGGTTTTCCCAGACCGACTGCCCAATTAAGCAGGAAGCATGAGGTCTGAATCCGCCATCTAAAATGAAATCGTACACGTAATTTTACCAGGAACAGAGGGCGGTTTTTTCGCCGGGCTCTCTCCGCAGCTCCCCTTATGCACGGCCTCTGTACAGGGCTTGACAGCCGCACTGCGCCGCTGCCGGCTAATCTCGGGCGCTGGCGGTGCGCTGTCTCTGTAACACCGCCCACTGGGTCCGCTCTCGGTTCCCCCGAGACTGCTGGGTCTCATTAGCATGGGTGTGTGCGGGGGGTGGTGGTCAGTTCTCCCCGTCTCACGCTCGGTCGACTTTGACTCTCCGGCGCGGGCCAGGTCGCTGCTCTAAGGTTAGGGTCGTCACTGGTGTGACTCGTTACACGCAGCCCAGCAGGGAACTCCCAGCCCGGGGAATGTCGGGGACTTCCCGATTGATAAGATACTCCCAATAGGGGATTTCCCCGTACTTTTTTGTAACGGCTGGAATATATTTGAACCCGGTACTTCTCGGATACGTGTTTCTTTGTAACTCATTTATTTTCAGGATTTCAGTGTTGCCCCGGTAAACCGAGAGCGGGATTCGCGGGGTCTCCGTAAAACTGCGGTACTGGTAGATTTACAGCCGCTGGTGTATTATGTCTTGAAGCCGTACAAGTACTTACATGAACATACAACACAACGCCGTCTGTCGTTGCGCTTCAAAACGGAATAAACGGTATACGCGCTAATGTTCTGCCCGGGTAATGTGAGTGGGGGTTTGTCCGGGGGTTTCGTATGCCGCTCTGTATGTGCTGGTTGCGGGTTTGTGGCGCGTAGTCCCGGCGGGCCGGCCTTTGGCCTACCCTCAGTGCTGTGATAATCCGTTTTCAGCGTGTTCGCCGGATAGGAGGGACAGTGTTCGTGGGTGTTATGGACCATAGACCGTCTGGTACCGCAGCGGAATGGTCTAATTCTGCCGGTCTTGTAACATCTTACGTCTGAGTTTTACTCTGTATATATTCTGCCAAAAACTTGTTTGTGCTTTAATGCCGCGTAGATATCGTAGGTTTGGCGTATATTCTATTGTATACATATGCATATACACATTCTCTGTATATTGAAGGTATATATGTAGTGACGGTGTGGATCACAGCTCCTCACATATGTTGTATTTTGTTTCGTGTGTGGTCACACAAAACTGGTACGGGTGGCAGGCGACTAATTTTGACATTTGCTACCTGTCCGCGTTCCAGCCCGCAATGCCAAATAACAATAATAGCCGATGACAACTATTTCCGCGACTGAGAATGACCGTGAGGTATGCTCTCGTCCGCTCATTTTCTGAATACAGTCGACACTCTTCATCCGTGTTTGTTTCACGTTTGCATTGTCTTTGAACCACCAGCCAGCGTGATGGCGCTCCGCCGCAGCGTGGCGCCTCGGTCGCCCCGCACCACGCGCCGCACTGCGGTGAACTGCGTAACTAGTAGTTGCGGTGTCCGCCTCATGGCTGGCGTGAGTGAGGTCGGGGCTCGGTTGGATGGGTTTGCGAGGCTGAGTCGGCGCCGGCTATAAATCCGAGCGGCCAGCGCGGCTGGTTCGTTCTGGTGAAGCGAGGTTACACATGGACTAACAGCTAACCGCGCGACACCGCGTCCACTGAGCGACGGTTTGACATTGTTTCTCTGGAGCGATCCAGTTCGTATTGTACTCCGCATCGCAGTGCAGCCAGCCAGTGGCCCCACTACCCTTAAACTTAACACATTGGACCACATCGAACAACGGTCTGCTCGTGGTTTCACCTCCTCTTGAGCGCGCCACACAAGGTCCGTTTGTAAATCGGCAATCCGCGGCACCATGGAGGGCGATAGGTTCGTCATTGCTCAGGTCGGCTGAAACCGGCGTCTGCCGCGATTGGGCCGGCCGATCCGCCTGACCGCCGGTGCCGACCCCGCCGCCGTTCCGGCACCGTCGTCGTAGTCTGGGAAGAAGGGCTGCGGCGGCGCCGGGGTTGACCTGGCGCGAAGTCGTACCGGTCTGCGGCGCTTGAGGTCGCCTCTGCTGCTGCCGACCTGGCGCCGCTCCGGCTCCAGGACCTCGTTCTCGGCATCCCGTGCCGGAGGGAGCAGGGTGTGCTGGATGTCTAACGCCGATTCCAGCGATTGTGGTGCTGGAGGTCCTGATCGTGTGTTAGTTGCAGAACGTATGAGTGGAGGTGCCGGTTTTCCAGCGCGTGCCGGCGGTGCCGGTTTTACAGCGCGTGCCGGCGGTGCCGGTTTCACAGCGCGTGCCGGTGGTGCCGGTTTCCCAGCGCGTGCCGGCGATGCCGGTTTTACAGCGCGTGCCGGCGATGCCGGTTTTACAGCGCGTGCCGGTGGTGCCGGTTTCACAGCGCGTGCCGGTACTCTTCCCTGTCGGAGTGGGAAAAGGGGCTGTTAACACAGAGCATGCGCTGAGCAAGACATGAAATATAGATTGGCGTTGATAGTGCTAGGACGAGTGACATACAATCTCCATTTAG
This sequence comes from Lepas anatifera, assembly GCA_034440635.1. NCBI lineage: Eukaryota > Metazoa > Arthropoda > Thecostraca > Lepadidae > Lepas > Lepas anatifera. The sequence goes on along the minus strand of JAOTON010001615.1, from coordinate 1,544,821 downwards.
GGTGACTTTATTTTGATGAGACGAATAGATAGCTTCTGCGAATGCACAATTCAAGATGACCCCTTTTTATTGTGTCATTAGTTTGGGAGACCTATCTCCTTGAAAAGTTGGACTCTTCAAGGTTGCCATTATTTCCGCTCAGTTGATTTGGTTTGAGAACCAGATGTGGGTAGCTTCAAAATTTCGGGGAAACTAGACCGGTATTTGTTGTGGCATGATTTTAAACTATGTAGTCAAGACTGCGCTGATACGGTTAACTGGGGTTCGGAAATTAGCCGGTACCTCTGTAACACTCACCGGAACGTGTTCAGATTCTACGTCAGCGCCTACCTGTGGAGCTGGTGCCGGGTTCGCTGCATCGGTATAAACGGCTGCGTCGCTGTCCGGGTAGTAGTCGCCGTAGTCGTAAGACTCCGCCTCTGGCGCTGCTTCTGTGGGCTGGGGTCGGACGCGCCTCAGCCGAGTGCCCTGCCCTGCGGCGGGCTGTCGGAGGCGACGCTGCTTCGCCGGCGCCGACGGAGCACGTGACTTGGCCACCTCGCTTTTGACAGGATACTCGAGGATGTCCTCGGAGTCGTAGTCGGGGTACGGCTGGTAGGCGGCGGGGTGCGCTGCAGTGCCCGGGGCGAGAGCAACTACAGTTGAAGGTGACGAGGCGGCGCGGACCCCGTAGTTGGGGTAGTCGAGGTCCGTCTGGAAGCGGTTACGCTGGCGCACAGGTCCTACCCGACCGGTGTCGTAGTCGGAGTAGTAGTCTGGGTCGGGCCGACTGCCAAACCTGCCGCCGTTAAAGCGCCTGCGGCCAGCAGGACGTCTCCTGCGGCCGCCCCCGCCCTGGCGGCGACCGCCCCCGCCCGGACGCCGCCGCCGCAGCGGCCTCCGCGTGGTTGTAGTCGTAGTGGTAGTGGTAGTCGTAGCCGGCTCATCGTAGTAGTAGTCGTCGTAGTAATTGTCTGAGTAATAGTCGTCATAGTAATAATCATCATTGTAGTAGTAATCCTTTCTTGCTGGTTTCTTCTTGGCTTGCTTGCTTTTGATTCTGGCTAGAAGCCGTGACGTAGTTTTACGCTCCTTTTTGCGTATTGGTCTAGGTGAAGTCCGCTTGCGCTCGGCGTAGTTGTCCAGGTCCTCGTCGAGGTAGTAGTCGTCGTAGTCGTAGTAGTCCTCGAACCGGCGACGGAAAGGTCGCTTTTTTCGTGGCGCTTTGGTAGTAGTGAACTTGTAAAGCGGCTCATTTCTGAAACAGGAAACAAAATAATTTGCGATGTAAGTTGAACATACAATTTCGGTTGCTGTCATGGTCTTCGGAGTCTTTTCTAATAGTTGCATATGTAATGCGGCATATGAAGTAACATGACTTGTAAAGTTTTGCATGAATTCATTAGATCAAACTAGAGGTATAACAATCTGTGGAATTTTCTAACGTGCTGAGTGCTGATTTTGTGAGCGGTATGTTACTGGCTGGCCACTCCTGGTGGGATATTCGGGAAAAATATTTGGTACTATCATGCGCAGCCTTTCGAGGCTGCACCTTCTCGACGCCATTTTGAATCCAATTTCGCGAAGATAATTCCAATACGGCTGGGTTGCCATGTTCCTCAAGCTTGGCTGTGTCTGGGCCTCGGAGGTGATCAATTGTTGCTGCTAGTAAAGGGTTTGGGCCTTCCCATGGAAGCCAGTCGTCCGTCCTTCAACCTTGAACCCATGTTTTTACCTGTGACCTCTGGAATATTTTGATGGTGTGACTGCTCCGGTCCTTCGGCGAATTTTCACTAGGCATGACTTGCTTTTAGAAAGGACGTCTTGATGAAATCGGTAGGCGTCGAGCTCGTGGTGGCTTAGCTTAGCGGCTAAGCCTTTTTCTGGCCGCTGGATTCATTGGATTACACATTGCGCATGAATCTGTTTCACACATGGATTTAAAAGATGTTCTTGTTTTGGACATCAGCGTAATTTGACAATACAAGGAGTTGAGTTTCGCCTCCCACCCCTCTCACCTGACTTATTGTTCGTGCTGAACCTACTTAATCTCTTTCTTGTCCAGGTTTCGCATCAGCCTCATTTGATAAAGCCCCCGCAAGCCCTGCTTTCAGTCCATTGTCTAAAAGCGTCACGTTTCCAAGAACGCAGCGGAGGCAGGCAGTTCCACCGCGTTTCGCTTGATCTCACCCTGTAATATAATTGCTACTTCGTTTCTACTACAAATAGTTGTTTTACACCCGAGTTCAGAGGTCTTAATGCCAATAAACTGTACTGCCTCTATCATGGGTCGGTATAGTCCTGCTGAAGCAGGGTTAAGCTGTTCAGGAGCCGTTTAGTGGCGTCACGAACCGCCCTTCAGCCCGGCCTGTGAGAGTGGAGGTAGGTTTTTCACCGGCACATCTGCTAGTAGCTCTCGCCTCTCACCGGTAGGTGTAGGTGTCCGAGTTCTTGCAGTCGACCAGGTTGATAAACTGGCAGATAAAAGTTCTCATATCGAACGCCGTGTAGTTTCCACACAGGAAGTCCTGACGAATACCGTAGAGGCAGTGGTGGTACACCTGAAGCAGAGGGTGTCACAGGTTAGGCGGGTCGTTTTGGATGTTACCCGGAACTGACTCAGCACTTTTACCTGAGGGTCACTTGAGTGAGGTACAGACCTCATACGAGTCGCTGGACTCTCAAATCAGGACACACGTACCGGGGGTGGTCGCATCACGGTTTGAATGCATCAACGGCTGTGGCCTGGAGGCTATACGCTTAGCAATGATGCAAACAAACCTAGAAGAAGTGCGCTTGTGTTGACCCCTTGTGAAGAGGAAACCATGGCTTGGAGCCATCTGGGACGGGTTCTGAAGTAGAGTTGGATTTAATATTTCCTAGAGTGAAAATGAAATGCATTTCGCGTTCACAAAATCGCATCTCTTCAAGGCACCAATCATGCCTAACTTGCTCTTATGAAGACGGAAAAAGACATATTATTGGCTCTCTCTTATTGGCGTGTTTGATCATCAGCTACCTTGTTGTAAAGATCCTTCTTTGTGACTGATGATGCTCGCGTCGAAATGAATGCATTTCATTTGGGCAGGCTGCAGCATTGAATTAGCCTTCAAAGTTTAGATACAGCTTAAGAGTGGGAAATTTTAGAATGAACAAAGCGTAAATATATTATTTCTTTATAATCGGCACGTTTGATGAGATATATCTGCACCGGGAAACTTAAATGGTGTCAGTTGCAAACTACTTCGAGATCTGATTCAACCTACCTTAAAAGTGGGGCAGTTTGCACCAGCTGCGGAACTTTTTTTGGAAGATCGCCATGTTCATATACCTCAATCCGCAACAAACAATACATCCCATGTTGTGGGAGAAATGCGGTTCTTTCGCGTGACAGTTTCAAATAGCCGATGCCGATCAAGGATTGGCAGCTGTAGACGAAAATGTAAAGGTGTTTTGATCACCTCCGGTCTCCCTTTCTTATCCTGAAGAGAAGAGTGGTTGAGGATGAATAGCATTTTGCACGTCTTAGGGAACATTACATTTTTATGTTCACTCTTAGCACGCACCACCATACTATTCACTGCGAATACAAATTCGAAAATATTGTGTCGATGGCCCCTGGTTCCGGCTCCTACACGAGCAGGCTCGCAGACCCAAGCCATACGCAGCACGAGCGGCAGAAGCTCTGGAGTCACCCTGGCTTCAGCAGGGCCTGCGGCATGCTGATCCGTCAGGGGAAGCGGACGCCGAAACCAGGCATACATCGGCCTCCCAAGGCCGTCCAGCGGGAGTGCACTGCCACCGCCATGTCCTGGCCTCGGTTTCCCTGGCCCATCCAACAACCTCAGACGCACCGTAACTTGCGTGAGGAGTTAAAGCTATCAGCCCTATTGCAAAAAATCGCTTAACATAAATCTGCAATTGAACAGTTATGCCTGCGTTGATTTTGAGCAGACGCGTAAATTATGCGAGGCTTATTATCACATTCGAGACGGCCATTAGACCGTAGACCGTTGGGGGGCTGTTGTCCACGGAGAAGGTAACATTCGGGACCGTTAAAAGCTGCGGTTATCATTTAAATAATCTCTGTCCGAAACGTTTGTTAGCAGACTCCAGCAACCTTACTGGGAGCCTAACCTGACAACAAAACTGTGCAGGTCAGCGTGGCTTTGTACCGTTGTTTGTGTGGCATCCAGACCGCTATATATTATGCGCTGCAAGTGACATATCCGCCATCTTGCATTTACTCTACGCATTTTTACAAGGACAAACAAACAGTCTGCGACGTGATTGGGAGCGGGGGCGTTAAAGTGGAGTTGCTGTATCGTGAGAAGAGTGATGAGTTTAGCAGCACGGACTGTCCTGTTCCAGGGCTTACCAAGGCGTACTTAGTGCCTGATCCTGCCGGTGGGCCTGCACGGACAGATTGTGGCCTGCAAACCTGTCCTTGAACTGTCCGTCAGATCTGCCAGTAATTGGCAGTGTTATTTACGGTTGGGCCCGACACGGCCACTCACCATGCCGTACCTCCAGCGCTGCAGGGCTACTCTCGTCACTGTCAGTTTTCACGCGCGATTAGGCGGTGCTTAACTGCGCTGCCGGTAGGAAGAAATGCCGCACACCGCTGCCGACTTGTCCATCTAGATTCTCTACCGCACGATTTCTTTTGACGCATTAGTATGACACAAACTTCTGTGAATGCTTACTAGGTCGACCGGGGGATTAGGCGTACTAGTAATTTTAAAGTCTGTTCTTAGAAGTTGGATTTAGGTTAGACCTTGGCTCTACCTTGAGACTGGTATTTAATCATTGTACTTATTTTAGCTTTCGCTGCCTCCGCCTTTACAGGAGGGGGAGGGGGGCTGATGAGAGTTAGCGACCCCTTAGCGGTTTGCCCGTAATTGAATTTTCCATCACTGGCCAGTTACTCCACTTGTGTTGCTTTTGATCAAAATTTCAGATAAATCACACAGCGCATTGACATGGTCGTCAGAGCAATAAAGATATATCTGCGCTGCAGTTAATATATTATGAAGCCTTGTGACTCATCAAGGCAACGGCGATGCTGGGTCAAAGGTCTCAGGTGATTAAAATTCAAGTCACTATGTTTTTCATTTCCAGGTGGAAATTTTGAGTGTTCATTTTTAATTGAGCGCTAAAAGCTACTTAACAAAAGTTTTTCACTCCCAAAGTTTGGTTACCTATTCAGCAACAAAAAAACGCTGAAGTATAGGGTACAGCTAGCACTCCACAAAGATGTCACCAAAGACGGCCGAGGTTTCAAGGTTGGATAGGTTGTTAAAGGTCACATGAGGTCATCAAAGGTCGCAGGAGGAGTGGTGACTGAGCCTACCATTCTGGCAGGACTGCGCGGTTCGCCCCTGGGTTCATGGGTGCGGGGTGGGCGCCGGAAGTGATGCCCCGGCGCCCCGTGCCGGGCGGCTACCGGCGCGGCTAACCTGTTTAAATCCTTGACTACGTATCCGCCCAGTGATGGCTACTACCACAATGTGGAAGATTCACTTTTTAATGGAAATGTTATTTTGCTACAGACGGGACTTCACTCTACTTTACTCTACAGCTGGACGGTATTATAAGCCTTGACAGAAGATAATTTCTATGGGCGCTGTATGGCCCCGCAGGTTGGCGCACCCCTAAACTCAAATAATCAATCAGCTTGCAGGGCGTGGTGCTTTGTGGCATGCGGGCATTCAAAGAGATAGAAATATCGTAGATTCGAGTGTGGGTTAGTGCCGCGTAGGCTGTGATGATAGTGATGCATAGTCTGTTGAATAAGTATCGCTCTAATTATATGACGTTGACCAGTCAAGAATAGAAGGTTTCTTAGAGCGCCGTCCGTGATCATAATCATTGGGGCTAGAGGTTGCCCCAGTGATAATGATGATATTTTTGATTCGGCGTAGAGCTTTCCAACCTTCTTGACTTTATGGTTCAATACCTGAGGAAAGGAACGATACTCATGCAACAGACTATATCTGACGTGCCCAGTGCAGGGCCGTTCTGGTCAGGGACTGCAGGTCAACTCAGGCCATAGAATGGCTTGCATTCAGTCTGGGACCGCGGGAACGCTGCACAATGCCGAACCAACAGGAAATCTGCGTTCCATGTTGCCGGAAGTGACGTCATAGATTGGGGACGTGATCTGATATGCGTCATATCCGAAAACTTGGGGGAGGTGCATTGTGCGCAGTGAAAGTTAGAGAGTTAAGGTAAATGATGACCCATATTAGATTCCACTAGTAGAACAATCGGAGTCACATCGCAGTTACTAACCCTTGTCACCAGAATGCGCCTCGTCCGTACAATTGCGATTGATAGTTCTGGCTTTGAGTAAGCATCTAGCGTGAAAAATCAGCTCGAGCCAAGTACAGGAAAGCAGGGGTGAAATCCGGAATCAGCTGGTGCATTATGAATATGTCGCTCCCTGTATTTGATCAGCCACCAAAACTATGTGCTTGAACATTAGAAATGTATTTGCTGCACAATTTTGGCGCTTTGACAACAGGCTGTATCCTTTAATGGCAACACACATATCCCTTGAAAAAAATTTGAAAAAAATGAATTTTTGGAAATGTAACATATGAGAGGCTTTGACCTTTTTGTGAATAAAGCATGCGAAATAATTTTTTCTGTCAGAAAAAGTTGCTCGCCTTTGAAGCCACTGTATTGGGTAGACATTATGCCATTCAAAACTACTAGTGCGCAAATTAATGTCAAAAGACCCTGTTTATTTGTGTTCCCATTGTAACTGTGAAAAGACTAAGCTGGATATCCGACTGAATGTAGAGCTAACGAGCGGAAATTGAGGGGTTCACTTGTGACTCTCTCGTCCTTAGCACAGCACAAGCAGCCTGGTCGTATCCATTTTCCAGTTAATCAAAATCAATGCGAGTAGGATAATATTTTGGACTGGCTGCACAGTGCACAAATCTTGTCTTAGGCTATCCCCCACAGTCTCAGAGGGCGATACCGCCTTTTTTGCCGAAGTAGCATCTCTCTCTCTCACTCTCTCTCTCTCTCTCTCTCTCTCTCTCTCTCTCGCTCGTACCCCCGTCTTATCTACATTACCTCTCCCTATGATTTAGACGATTTATGCTTCCTTACTTCCCTCGAGTCTTGGATCTGCTGCTGTGCATGAAGTTGACTCATTAGTTCTAAATCTAATTTCACTTACCCCACGGCCTCACTATTGTTCCAAGGCAGCATTGCATGCTTGGCCTCCTGATATGCAGCTGGCCGAACAGTACGGAGCATGCAAAAGCAACAATGGAACACGACACCCTGTGTGTGCGCACAATAGGAAATAGAATGGTGTTGGAGGCCACATTAGGGCTACGGAAGACTGGTGAATTACATTACCCAGAGGGGACGTACCCTCGGGACAGTGAATGATCGGGCACTATTGAGCGTCGTCCCAAATACGCGGTGATTAACCCACCCGTCGCTGTGGCTGTGAGGCCTCCACACCTTGGTTTTGGGTCTTCTTTCAATCCTCTTTATCCCAAGTGTAGCTGACTGTCCAAAAGTTTACCTAACCCTTCATTTTTCATCAGATGGTTTCTAAAAAAATGAGAACCTTCTAGCAATTGCTGAAGCTCATTTGAGTATTCTAAGACAATATTTTTGGACAACAGCTTGGAAAGGCGGATATATGGCTTAGTACTTACGGGAGGTTTGGTCGGAAACGTGGTCGTGTGTATTATGGCATGCCCAGACCAAAACCGGGTATACCGGTTTGGAGGGAATTTATGTCGTTTGAGAATGTTTAGCTAGATTTTGTAGTAATTTATTCGTTCACAATATCTTGTCATTTTGTTTTCAGAGCCGGTTCCAGCTACTCAATGTGGGAAGTTTCGAATAGGTGACGTGTATTGCATGGCTTTATGGTAGCTTGCTGATTTTTGGGTTACCTGGGAGAACAAACGCATTGCCTGATTATTGGCATTCTATTCATTTAAAATGTTTAACTTCAGAGCAGCATGAAAAAATGAGATACACCAGCTCTAATACAGAAATGCATAGGACCATAGAAAAATTCTAAGGGGTCCAAGAAAGAAAAATAACAGTGGTTCATGATGTACAATATAAATGGCCGAAGAACATATGTATATTTTATTCTCACATTGATGTTCTGCATCTTGGTCTCGCATTTTTTAACCCACTTGCCATTGAATCGGTAGGTAAGAGTGCCCTTCATACCCGTGCGAACCTACTACTTAAAGTTATAGTAAAGCAAGTATATAGTAAAGTTAAAGCTAAGTTACTATCAAAGCATATGGGGAGTTGATACAACAACAAAAAATTCAAGTTAACCTCGTAATGTTTGGCTGAATAGCTTAAAAAATGGTATAATCTTAAGGTAGAATTGGACCATAGAATCCAGAAGCCACAGCAATGATCTACCCTAGTGCAGAGTAGCCGATACACGTGGAGTCTGCTTCCGGGATTAATCGGTTCCAACAGAAGTGTACTCCACCTGAAGAAAGTCACACGCAGCATTTGTATGCAGCAGGGATCGTGCTTGAATTTGCATTTTGCACATTGTTCCTCGTTGTGCTGGTGCCCGCTACCGCCTCAGCCATGAAAACATCCAAGGTCATGTAGGGGTGAGATCAAGTCTGATGTATTGTTATATCAATTGTACCCCCTTCTGTTAGAATATTTCAAGATAATGATTATGATCGTACTTAGACCAGTTTGTTTGCCAAACTAAAATGGTATTATTTGGAAGAATAGGGTTAATGAGTCTGCAGAAGATTGTTTTTTATGCACGGCATTGCTAATCTATCTTTAAGGCTGCCTTTTGTTGTAATGATTATACCAAAAGATATAATAATAACTATGTTAAACTGAGAAGTTCCGGTCTAAGACCATGGTAACGGTTCTAACATATAATGATACAAATTTGAATTCCGTTTCCAATCGTAATGCCATCGAATTTATTTGAGAATGTAACACTGTCATACTGAGTTACTCTTCTAACCCCACCGCATCCTTAAATCTCATGATTTAACAAGAATAGCCGAGTAATCCGAGGTCTTATGCAAAGCCCACTAACTGGAAACACTGCCTAAAATATCTCAGAACATTCCAAAATGTCAAAACTTCTTGTGATACATATCCTCAGAAGTGCCGTTGTTTTGAAGCCTAGCCTAAGACAGAGGGCTTGTGCTGTGTTGAAACATCTCCACAATACTAGTGCTCAAAAGCTCGCAATATCTTCGAATCAAAGGAGGAAATACAAAATGAAGTAAGCTACATGCGTTTACCTATTTTCGGGACACACGTACATACATGGGCAGAATGCCTAATGATGTATCAGCTGAGACTACTGTCCACTCTCTGAGGCTGGAAATAATTCATATCCTGTCGCAAGCATAGCATTACATCCACATATTTGGCCTATGTAAGCAACAGGATTAAAGATGAACTCATAATCTCTCGTGGTTGCTCAGATTGGTGGATAAAATATATGTTCGGTATGAACGAGAAGCTGTTCCTGCCCCGCCCCCGCGCTGACCCTGCCCTCCTGCCACTGCTGCTACAGCCCCGGCCTTCAGGAGCGAGTGTATGTACAGTGTGCAGAGTGTACAGTGTCCGTCACGGACCCACTGGTGTTGGGTGGTGTAGCTGCAGTCTCACATCCCACTACAGCGTCCCCACTCCGTCCCGCTGCTATGTCCTACAACCCTGCAGCACGTGGCCTACATCTCTGCTATTCCGCAACACAGCAGACGATGGCTGCATCTCTTCTACGTGCCCCATAGCTCTGCTCCCTTCAACATGTCCCATAGTTCTTTATCCCGTCGAGGTGTCGCTTATCTCTGCAGCCAATGTCCCGTATCCTGCCGACTTGTTCTACAACTCAACAACTACTCCGCCCCGGTAGCTCAGTTGGTAGAGCGTTGGGCTCCGGCCCGCTGCTCAGAAACATGCAGTGGCAGTGCATGTACAGGCTTGGGATTGGTTCCCCTGAGACGCTCCGGCGCTCAATAGTTTGCCCGACGTAGGTCGGCTGGCAACCGAATGGTGAGAGGGTGACCTGAGCGGGGCGGCCGTCCCTGTGCTTTGTGGGACGTTAAACTTTGGCTTCTAAATTATCCCTTCATTGTGGGAGTTGCTCGTTCGGGTGGTGGGGTCGGGGTCTCCGTGACAAGTCCCTTGAGGGCTTTAGTGAGACTCCGACTTCAGCAGCCATACTGGGAACAAGTTGGACAAAATTTATAAAAAAACTCTACTGCGTATGCCCATATCTCGCTGCCGTGTCCTGCAACCTTACAGCCAACGTCCCATCACCGGCCGTCGTGTCCCGAAACTCCCCGGCTGATGTCTCGCTTCGACGAACGGTCGCGGCGGCCGCCGGTCACACTGACAGCTATCCTGACGAAGGGACTGCTGGGGCGGCACAGGACGCCAAGGTCGTATGATTTTTCCTCGGTGTCATCAGCCGCCTTCTTGTGTGCGCCGCTCGGTAGCGAGACGCGAAAGAACGTCAGCTGTGTGATAGATTGTCCGTATAGATGCCAAGCAGCTCTGCAGCCCGCAAAGCCTTTTGTTTTTGTTTACCGTGTTCATCTATACAGGCGCCTGAGTACGCATGTGCATGCATTAGATGCAGGTAAATATTTGCTAGCAGTATGTATTGATGGAGGTACGGGACTCCCCTCTTCAATTTTTGTCTTTAAATGAAGAATACCTGCCCATTTGGGTTTCGAATGATGCATGAAGTGGGAGGAATAATGGGGGATGTCATTTTCTCACATTTCAGGGTAATCCATACAAAATAATCAGCTTTGTTTCCATTCAGCCATAATAATCATGCATTAAGTGTCCTCGATTCTAACGGTATGAACGAGGCCGGTGTCTGTCATGCTTTGTTCTTCAATGCAGCTATCCCTTCTCGCCTAGAAGGTGACAGCGTCTTCAAAATATCATTGCATCATAAAAAAATAAAAACAGAGAGGAGTCCACAGCATTTTGAGAGACAACATCTCTAAAGATTGTCTCCCGGCACCCTCACGTTCCACACCTCCTTTGTGACTCACCTGACAAGAGTAGTCCACATTGGCGTAGAAGCCGTCGATCTTTCCCCTGCAGTCGTATTTCATTTTCTCTGGTACTCGGCTGAAGAAGGGGTAGCCGGTCATGTTGTAGCCATTCAGCTCCCGCGGCAGGTTCGGGTCAAACTCCCAGTCGTGCTGCGGGTCGCCTGTGAACTTGGGATGACGCGTCCGCCCCCAGTTGGTTAGTTTGGGCTTAGGGGTAGTGGTCGTGCTAACTGACGAGTCGGTTGATGATGCGGCAGTTGGTCCGCTAGTTGACGTGCCGATTGAAGCGCCAGTTGGTGCATTGGCTGGAGCACCTGTTGTCGGGCCGTTTGAAGCATCAATTTGACTCCTAGGAGTTGGCGCGCCCTTTGACGGGCTCTTTGATGTTCCTATTGGCGCGCCCGGCCTCAACCGTGTCGGAAATGCGATCTGACCATTGCCGACATCAGCCAGCGCTGAAACAGAAGGTCCTGAAGTTTACCGTCTGCATAATTCATCGAGGGCGACGAGTGATCACAGTGAGCTGTTTACTGAAGCTTCAGCTTAGAACCAGCAAGGCATGCCACTGCTGCCTGCTCTGCCGTACAAGTCGACAGCGCAAGACGACAAGCAACGAAGCAATTGGTACATCACAGTGTGTCATGGCGTGAAAACATCAAGGCAGAAGGAAAGTGGCGCATTGGGGACAGTTGTGGCGCCAGTTGTCCAGTTGTGGCGGTCAGCTGCGCGCCGTGAGCTGCCAGCTGACGCGGGGCTGTCGCCGACAGCCGCAGTCGCCGGAGCTGAACACAACGCTGCCGGCGGCCGCCGTCTCTAACCGGCTGGTGATCGACTTTGTGACGAAATCTCGGCTCATTGTACGCGTTTAGATCTATCTTAGATATGATTCTGACAACGCGGAAATTCAATTGAGGCAAGTTTGTCCGTATAGCTTCTGGTAAGGCGCAACAAACTTGCCTCAATTGAATTTCCGCGTTGTCATACCAGTGGTATTCACATCTGATCCAACGCAGCAGATGTACGCTCTTCGGCCCTAGTCTTCGTCAGCATCTAAAGGATGACGAAGACTACGTTCGAAACGCGTACATCTGCTGTGTTTCGAATGGAAATTCTGCTGAGTTTTGGAAGACAAAGAAACCAGACACGAGCCATGCAAGTTGGTGAATATGCTGAAAAACGGGACCCAGTCTCTTCCGCGTTCGTTTCAAGTGTTTTATTTTGCGCCAGGGGATACCTGGTCTATATTTAGGTACTTACACCAAACTCATTGACCAAAGGCTGTATATACGGACCTATCTTTACCTCTGAAACTTCCTAAGTCAACCAACAGCTATATTTCTTAGATCAGGAGAGCCAAACCATAACGGCAAACGGCAATTTTTTGGATCTATTCAGACCCTTCAAAGATTAAGCGTGTTGAACCAACTGTCCTTCCAATTTACTGAGCTTGACCACACGGTGTATTGAGGGTTAATCGGATTTTTTGGAATGTATGATATAAAGTAAACAGTCGTCGCCTGCTGTGAACGCACCGACCTCCAAAGCGCCACGGGACGTAAACTAATTTTGTTCGGCTGAATGGATGGCCTCGGCCTCTGCATGGGGTCTGTAGTAGTGGCATTATACGTCGCACCACTGGCGTCAATGCTTCACGCTAAAGTCAGGGACGTGGAAACAGGCACCACCCTCCAAACTTCACCTTTAGGGCTCTGGCCCCCTTCGTTGTAACGTAAGCTGGGCGATGAAAATGAAATATTTTTTAAAGGCATTGAGAGATTTTACCGCCCCAAAATCCGTCCGCACCCGCTCTCGTGCATATCTCAGCTCGGGATGATCTTGGAGTTTACTTGAAGACGTTTTTACGCAAGGATTTTGCACATAAACGTGCATAATTTATGTGAATTGATTACGTTTAATGGAAATATTCTTCCTCAACCTTCCGATCCCCTTCACCCAATTGAGCATCGCTGCAGTTAAGTTGTTTAGATATGGTGTAGCTCCGTGTAGGTATTTGATGTAAATACACAGACTCCATGTTGATTCGAACACTATGGGCAGATCCAGGACTTCCAATCGAAAGAGCACTTGGGAGGAATGTAGATTCTTCGAATTTAGAAAGCAAAGGAAAGAGGTTGAACCCTCTGATCACGCTCTCGGTGCCCTTATTCTGTGCCCTGACACCCCCTGAACCTAGCCCCGCCCCCCTGAAACGTCACTTCTCACCCTTCGGCACCTGGCGATAGGACACGCCGGTAATAAATGGCTCCGTCTGGTCCAGATGCTATTCTCTTGGTCAAATTTCTCCCGGGCGGAAATTCTACATCAGCTGACAGGAAAAGGTGTCATATAGGCTGGAGAGGTGGTACTTGCACATTTTTTCTGTTATTACTGCAGCAAGGGCGATATATATCAATATTCCATTTTGCATTGCGTTTTTAATCTGATGTAAGCATTGATGTTTGGGGTACCAATGCTGTGACAAGGCTCATCTCGGCGTTTGTCTTTCTTAACGTGAGAAACCTGTTTAAGCAAGGATACCTCCTGTTGGGCCAAGATTATGCTGTCGCTACTATCCCATTTGTTAAGGATTACCACGTGTCTCAGATAAGATCTAATCAACTTTTTTGTCCACGTGCATACCTCAATCCACGCTTGAAACAAGTGGCCAATACAGAATCCCTGCTAATCGGACAATTAACGACATCTTTCTTGGTGCAACTATTTATCCAAGGATTATCCTTCTTCATTAATACTTGATAATGACCTTACGAACGGTTAAGTGGCAGACTTTGTAAGCTCAGCAGCTTTTTTGGGAGTACTCATAACTCCTGTTTCCAGCGGTAAAAACACTAAGACTTCGCGACAATCTCGGACGGAAAATGAGGCTGTCCCTGAGATTCTGCAAAGTGCCATCTCGGTGCAATGCTAAAATTTTTAGAGCTATTACACAGTCAGTCAATAAATCCACTGTCTCTCCAAGGACAAGCCGTCAGATTGAGTTTCAGTTAATCAGTTTAATGAAATCGATAAATCGCCAGTGACGGGTGGAGATGCGAGAATGGGTGAAGTTCGTACCCGAAAGGGATAAGTGGGGCTGCCTCATACTGGAAGAAACTTAGACGCAGGACGACATTGGTAGAACTAATTTGAGAGAAACACGACTTTCCTGTGTAAGGATGGCTGTTGTTTAAATGCAGATATATGCTTTACAACATCGTCTTCATTTTTAACGTGTGCGCCGCTGGGGTCCGCAGCACTACTCACCCCATTTCGGCTCCTGCTAATCTCATTTCGGGCGGAGTTCAAAAGCTCTTGAAGAGACGACGAAAAAATTATCGATATAATTGTTTTAGTCCGTTCAACATATTGGGGCCATCACAGGTCAAATGGCTTTATAAGATTACAATAGGGCATTGCAGACTCTCCCTCTATCAATTAGTACCAAGAGAGACTAAAGCAGATATTCAGGCATCTTTGAAATCCTCTCATCGTGATGAATCCAATGAGGTAAAATGGTGAAAATTACTTGACCGCAAGCCAGATCAGGGCCTTGTGTTAAACTTATATAGTCGCAACCGATATCGGTCGACTTCCAGATAAACACAATTACAAATCAAATTAATGGTATATCTTATTTCAGAATGAAATTATTGACCAAAGAATAGCAGCCTACCCAGATGGCATAAGATGACCTCTTAAGGTAAAATGTTCAAACATTGAAATTGATGGCTATGTGTGTCGTCAGAATACATATCATGAGAATTTGAGACTTGTATTCCCGTCTTTTCCCGGCTTTCTTCCTCAAAATCACGGCATTTCTTAATAGGTCTCCAGCACGACCCAGATTTTACCTTTACAACCTCGTTTAGCCTTGAATATATTGACCTAGGTCAATGAAACTTTACCATAAGGTAGATCACCATCGCTCCCACCCCCCACGAGCTTTTCTACTCCTTTTGGTTTTCGGTCTCGGGTGGGCACTTTTGGAAACCCCCCATCACACATAGCCAAATAAGCTGATGTGCCCTAAAACACCACCTGGAACCCCCTCCACTGTGCGTTGACGATAGACTCCTCTCTACTGCGCGTGTTAACTTATAATCGGGTTGTCAATAACCGGCCCCCCATTCAAAAATTCAGAGAGAGTGGGTTTATAGCCCCTAGTAAACTCTAATATGCTTAAAGTATGAAAATGATTAGTTGGAAGATACCCTTTGGGCGCTGCTTAAAACTTGCGATTTGGGCCAGACCACAGGATCCTTGAATTATAGCTCCTTGAGATAACACAACCTTAGAATTTCTGAAATTAATGAAATTGATCAGTAATTAAATACACACTGAAAGCTATATCGTTCTATATTCTTTGCATTTTTGCTGTATTTAGGGAAAACCAGGTGGGGACGAATGCTCCCTCCTTCCGGCCGGGGGAGTATTGAAGGTAAGTGAGACTTAAATGACTGTTTATCTGTAACATGACAGGTAGTGGCCACACTGCAGATCTCTGGCTGTTACATGTCGGCAGCTAAGCCGATCTGTTGAATGTTGGACATAAACTGCTCCCCTAACTTTCCCAAAGAAGTAATACCATTCTTCGCAGGCTGTCGATCATATGCCCCGATTGACTTGAGGCCAATGCTTTACCAAATAAGTTCACTTACACGCAAAGCGTCGCTGATAACGATGAGTGCCGTTCCTCTCCTCAAAGTTTTTGCAGCCTATGGTTTCAATTCATATTGATGTTGAATCCCTTACCGAAAAGTATAACAAATCGAAATTTGGTATGTCATTTGCACTAAGATTGCTAAGATTGCTAAGACAAGCTGAGACATTTGATGCCTTAGAAAACTGGGCGGTCAATCATTGAGGGCGGGTCTCTAATTTCATTTTTCTATCCACACACTCCAATGTGTGAAGGCAAATACCATCCTTGTTTGAGTAATCTCCACGCCTGACATAACCATAATCAAATAATTTTCAATCATAATCTTCACAAGAAGCTCCTATCTCATATGACATGATGACAAGAAGTTCACTCTGTGGGTGATCTTATGTTCACAGAGTAACACCATGACAATAAAAAATTGTGTCACATGCTGTGCACTTCTGGTTATCAATTCCGTCACACATTAGATTGTCAAGTAGGAACAGATGTGCTGCATTCCACTATTATTGCTCACTCAAAGTTTGAATCGTTATAGCCAGACCGCTGGCATTCCAATGAAAGCTTTATCCGCACCACACAGTGTCATGCATAGGTGCAGGGGATTTTTCGAATCCCCTGCAGGGAATCCCTGCAGGGGATCTGTCAAATCCCTTGCAGATGGCGTGAGCCGAAACTTGTAAAGTATTTGATGTAACCCAAAAACTAATATTTTCAGGGTAAACAAAGTTCATTGCATTTTTTTAAGTTCTAACTCTGATGGAGAACCAGGAAGTTAAAAAAATGGACCGGTTTTCGCAATTATTTCACCAATCGACGCGCCGTTGAGTTGTCTTAAATGTAACCGAGTACCGTTTTTCAGGCTACCAGTGGTTCTCCGGCCACCTCAGAAAAATATATGGGAAGCCTCCGAGACCCCCTCCAGTGCGCGTGTTAAGCAATTTTTGTAATCCGTAAATAGTTTGTCATATTCGCAGCAGTTTTTCCCAAAATAAAATCATATTCATACCTGATCTTCACACCCTTTTTTAAAGTTATTCAAACGTTTATTCGTAAAATGTGTAAGAACAATTGAAAGCTTGTGCGTCTCGTCGCAGATCATCATTGGCTGCGAATCTGCGTTCAGAAGATAACGTGACGTCGGCATGCACCCCGAACTGACGTGGCCATTGTTCTGTTACAGCGACTCAGAACCGAAAGCGGGGACGGGGGCGCGTCCCGTTGGCCAACCAGGGGACGTCCCAAAATTGTCGGGGTCAATCGTCAAAATGCGCAGGTACCGAATATCCAAATCGCCCCCGGTTGCACCGGGTCCGTCCCCGGAAATCGTGGCGGGAGAGCCACCGGTAATGCTGTTAATGCACACATGCGGAGCCGAGGAGCCAAAACAAATGATGGAGGGCGCCCAACATGGCATGCAGTAACACGACAGATTTCATGGCTTTTATTTTTGGCAGAAAGTAATCAGCTTAGGATTTCAGTTTGGCAACCTTGGCATGCTTACGATGTGTGAATGTTTAACATTGGTTTTCCAGAAGTGATGCCGTAGTAATATGGGCAGAACCGGCGTGTTAAGATTTAATGACGTTAGAATAGCATTACTTTAATTCTAAATTAGAAAAGTGATATCTTTCCATCCTAGAAATGTCTAGGAGATCTTAAATATACATCCTTTCTTGTCATCAACATGAAACATGGTATGTTGTAATGAATATCTAGGAGTGCTAGGAAAATATGATTTACTGCACATTTACGTTAAGCCTGGGAGCTCATTAGAATTGCTGAGGTTTAGCAACGCACTTATTTCTTAAGCTATATTCTGCGATCGACTCTGCCCTATTGGGAGGGATTATGGGGAATTACGGTTCATTAAGGAAATTCGCAAGAGGGATCGAATCTGCGGCTACCGTCCAAGAAGGTGCTTCATCACTTCTCTTAGATGGCATCCAATATCCTGCTACATGCGCCTTATTCAGGAATCGATCTGGTACCTTGCTTGACATACTAGTTAACCCGCGCCACCGGGGTCCCCACCTTCGCCCCACCGGGAGCATCGATGGCCCCCTCTAACTCCGAAAATATGGGCGTTAGCGCAAATCTGCAAAGTGCAATAGAAAGCTCGCGTGAATTCAGTAAGAAATTACTTCGCATGTTTTAGTGCTCAGGTCAATGGTTTGACCTCCAGAGATCAAATTAGGTCAAGATCGGCTATTTTCACTCAAATATGCAATGATTAAGCAAACTGGGCAGAACTCTTATGTCATTAGAGCTATTGAGGCCTGGTAAAGTACATTTGATAGAAAATTGCCAGTACTTTTTCCGCTATGTGGAACATAAAGACCTCCCGCCAGTGGTTTGACCGCCAGAGGTCACCTCGTGACCTAATATGACCTGAGGTCACGAAAGGTCAAAAAGTGACCTTGCCGTATATCACAGAAAGCCAGTGACAAGACAAACACGATGGTGTCTGTGTTCACCCTCTAGACTCAATTAGGTCAAAAGTTATTGTCAAAATACTGTTTTGACCTCGGTGACCTGGATGACCTTGGAAAAGTCAAAGGGCAAATATGACCCCTGGGATCCGTGAAAGGGTGTCCAAAAACGTTGTTCTGAGCAGTCTGAGTATTTGCAATCATTTTGTGGCTTTTATATCATGAAATAGCTTTCCCCATGCTTTCCAATGGGAGATGTCGCCTCGTGACCTGACCTCAGGGCACGAAATCGAAAAATCCCGGATATACACTTGTAGACCCGAAGGGGTTATGAAGTGTAGGAAGTTTCAAATCGATCGACTTTGAAATGTAGCTCTTACAGAGCTCTAAAGGTGAAGTGAGGTGACCTTGGTTGACCTCGTCTGGTGACCTGACCTTGGGTGACCCGTGGTAAAAATTTCAGGGATGATGGGAAAATGATGCAGTGAGAGGTAGAGCCCTCAACCACGGTGCTGCGTCTCGTCGTTTTCTGCTATCCCGGAAAAACCTAGGGGGCCATCGATGGCCCCCGGTAGGTGTCGAAGGGTAAGTGTAGGGGGTCAAGCACGCGTCTTCCCAGTTTGTGAATAAAAGAGATGTCTCCCAAATTAAGGGACTCAGGCCATATCTATAGATTTTCTGCCTTTTATTGCTGCAAGACTACGTAACAATTCCCAATTGTAGTGTTGATGAGCTGCCAGAGAAGGGCTCTCCAAGGCAGATGATAACTTTGCTGGGACAGCTGACGCTAGGTGCGCTCTAACATCGATACATCGGTGCAATCAAAGGTGGAGCCGTCGGCTGACACGTGGACGCGACTCTCGGGGTATGGGTAGCGACTGAGGACACCCCGCGCACTGCGCTCAAAGTGAGAGGAGATGTTGGTCAACTACTGGAAGTATTCTGGCTGTTTTGTTTTCTTTTGTCTTTGTTTTTTTTTACAAATCTGTCTTGGTGCCATGCCACTATTCATAACTTAGGCCAAATTTGTAAATAAATACAAGCAAATTTGTTATAACATTTTATGGAGAGGTCGTCTTAAGCAGCAAAATGGCGTCAGGAAACAAGAACCTGTGAGCAATGTCGTTACTTTGAGGCTGCATAACTAGTACATATATGCTAACTCCCTTCACACCATTCGCTATTAGCATCGAATGATTTTGCAAAGTATTCAGACCTGCTTCTCTCTCGGCCAGATAGTGCGTTTTATTTTCCGAAGATGGAGCCTTTCTGCCTAATCGGGTCTGCTAAAACGTTGTTGGTCGAAGACCAATGGAGCCGCGAACATGACATGCAGGGATATCAAACCAGCAGGGTGATTATTATTCAGCTGATTGTCCTTTGGCCTGGTAGATGGCGCTAAGCGGCTGTTCGATTCAAGCGAAGTCTGTCGACAACGGCGATTCCGCTGTTGGGTGCTATCTGTCCATTGCAGGTATGGTGCTGGCTTGCCTGTCCCAGACGTTTATCTGCCGCGAATTGCCCGTTCATCTCGTGTAGGTGTGGGTATTACATGTTTTGCTCTGTGTATCTGCTTGTTGTACACAGTCCAACAGGGCGAACTCAGGCTATGTCTCGATTACTACAGCCTGCACAACGATATGCTTACCGAATCATCGTACATGCGCTGTTATGCAAATCTCATGAGTACAAGGACACATCTGCATTCAAACACCGGAGTGTCCGGCCTAGGTGAGGATATTCCCTTTGTGAGTGGCTATGTTGCCATTTACGTGCTGGTGCAACCTAACTGTGCGCCCTGTGAGAATGTTGAACCAACGTGAAGAAGCAGCAACGCTGTTGTTCAGCCGATTGTAATTCATGTTTCTTGATGGTGGCCCTGACTGCCTGCTAGATCGGAATGATAAGTCCATATGGCACGGCTGACGCCTTTGTTTGACGCCCCTTGTTGCAGGATTTGTTTTCCGCGTTCCGCTTCAACAGACGTGGAGAAGCTCATACCTACAGAGACGGAGCCCACTCCCACCACTAGTGACTAATTTATCCTTACGTCTTGATTTGACCTCACGTCTTAATTTGACATCTTATTCTCACCATCGTCTTTCGAAAAACCATCGTCGGCTTGAATCAAAAGGTAGTAAAATGCTGCCGACTTTAGAGTGGTGTTGTCCTCGGTGCCGATTCCAGGGTTTGCTGTTATCCTGCCTTCATGTCCGCCTATAATGAAACATCAGCTCCGAGCATCTCTTTGCAAATGGGTTTTCATCCCACCGTCCGTTCCAACACAGTAACATAATAAGTTGACAAGTTGTTAACTGGTCTGTCTCCTCTAATTTCGGATGCTAAATTAAACAAAGTCACTCTGATTTTGAGCAAAAATTAAATAAATTCGCTGTGATTCTCAGGAAAAGTATGCCAATTCACAATGAATTTGCTCGATTTGGCATCCAGGCTTCGAGGAGACAGGTCAGTTAAAGAAGCATCAACTTATAATCACGCTGCCGGGCTTGGCAGTGTAAAATCGATCAAGAATAAAATAGTTAACGCGTTCTTTCTCTCGGACCGGTATAGTTGATGCCCTTAGAGGTCAGTAAAAATGTAATTCGTGCAGCCCGTGCAGCTCAAGAATATAATTTGACCTCAAGAACAAAGAGTCATAGCCAGAACGTCCCAATGAATAACTATCTAAATGTCCAAGGATAAAATAGTCCACAAAGTGGGAAAATCATCAGCCAAAAGTACCTAAGACGTCCATATGTCAAAACACCAGAAATCCTGCAGTAGAGGAAGAATGAAAATGTACAGACTCCCGGCAGCTGAAGATCTTCCCCATCTATTTTTGCACGTTCGGACCTTTTCTGACCTCTGAAACGCAGTTTTGGTTACAAAATATCACATATATAACTGCTAAGTAAGAAACGAGTGTGTTCATGATTACGCTATTGAACGGCCGGCACAGTCGGTGAGCGTCCGTGTTGGGAGCGAGCGTGGCGCCCTCAGCAGGGCAGCGTCAGCGCGAGTCCCCACAGTTACGGTCACAGGCTGTTACGCCTGTACAAGATTAGCCGGCTAGAGATTAGCTCATTTCCTGGAGAATCCATCGTAATGCACGTGTTGTGAAATTCCGAGCGATATAAAAGACCGGGAAGGGCTCTACAGCTTTGAAAAATACCCACGGTGTTATCATGATTTTTCCCTTTTGAGAGATAACGTAAACGTGAAAGTGAGCTACTGGCAATTCCTGAACGAAAGTGGCCGCTGTTCTAATAATTGTATGTTTTCTTTGAGCTCTCGGTACATATAGAAATAAAATGCAATGCAATGTGAGGCCTAAGCCACAAAAAGAGAGCCATCAAAACATTTCCAGGATCCACCATTAAAATGGCTTCAGGAACTGGCCGTACTCAGGGGATCAAATGCACGCAATGCTTTTGCAGAATCCTGTCGAGTCCACCAAATGTCCGAGCTTCGTCAATCTTGTGGCTTTTTACGGGGATTACACGTTTTTAGGCAAAACTTTAAAGTCGCAACGCTGGCTGCCATCACAACGGTGACATCATTGCCATTCCTCTCATGTTTGGTCTGTGCCTCATATTTTTACGACAGAATTCCGTACAAACCCAACATGGTGGCCTCACCCACAGGGCTGGATCTAGGATTTCCTCAAGGAGGGGCGAATTCAAGACTCGGGGGGGGGTCGCTTGGGAAGGGGGCTCGCGACTCGGTGAGGGGCACAGAAAAAGTCAAATGTGATGGAACTTAGTTTAAAAAAAATGGTACCTCCTGCCCAACCCGGGGTCATTTTACAGGTTACCACCACACCTACACGCTCGCACGTACTATATATCCAGTATATACATATACAGACAAGGCTTTTCACTCATAACACCCTTGCGGGGAGCCCGGCAGCTGCGGCAGGGGGCGTTTCTTTTCTGTGCTTAAGGTCGGTCCAAGGTGGGGGCGATCGCTCCATCGCCCCCATCCTGGATCCGCCCCTGCTCAGCCAAATGCCGGTAGATCCGTCCAGAATGCACAGATGGATGAAGTATTGTGACAATCTCTCCATCAATCATTCGCCGGGAGCGGGGAAACGACTGGTAAAGCTGGAAGGGATTGGTAGGGACCTAGGAGTTGCTACTAATAACTGAAGAGTTGTAAAAATAGCTTTAAAACAGAAAGCGGCTAAGGTTGCTGCTGTTGCGTTTTAATGATATTATGGGCCCAATATCCTTTGCTGGGATGCAACATGATATAATGTCACTACCCAGCTTCGAATAATTACAAGCATTTCTTGTAGTGGGTTTTCGCTAGCGTAGACACAATTGCAAAGTTTTCCAGAGCGCTATGATTCGTATTGGCGATAATATTAGTTTTCAAGGCGTGCAAATGGAGTTTATCAAGGGAATACAACTTTGGAGCCTCTCACTTCTGTAGAATAATGATTTATTCGTATAAACTACGGAGGAGGGAGGAAATGATTATGGGGAAGACTCAAGCTGAGAAGGGGTCGCATAAAAAACAATTAAAAATAACCACACCGGTCTTAGTTTGACCATTCTAGGGGGATGAGGTGGCTTAGTGGATAGCACCCTTGTCTTCTAAGCCACCGGTCCCGGGTTCAAGTCCCGGCGGAGCCTCTGAATAAGTCGATCTGATCCCCAAAATCCCTTCCAACAGGATGAGAGTTGGTGACGCCGTATAACCCTGGCAGTCGGTGCGTCGTTAAACCCCAACAATTATATATTGACTATTCTAACTATTAAGAATGCATTAGATTTTTAAAGAGCGGTATAAATATTGACTGGCGCATTAACTGGCAGAAGTGACAAGTTAGTGTACTTTATCATCAAAGTTTATCATCAAAAATCTATCATCAAATACAAGTTTATCATCGAAGACAAACGGTCATATAGGTTGACCTGATAAACAAGTTGACAAATAAATGGAACTCGAAGCAGAAGAATCTAGATTCAGCAGTGTCTCAGCAAGGAGGATAATTTTAAGATAATCAGTTGGCGTTTTGCCTGTCTCCTCGAACCCAAGGCTGAAAAATGAGTGGTATCAATGCTTATATATTCGGGAACAGCCTAATGTTTGCTTTCCTAATCTTGGCAGAGTTGGTTGCAAAACATTGTCATTTCCATTACATGACCGCCAAACTCGATTTGAGCTCATTAAGTACGCCTTTCCGGATAAGTAGAAAATTAAAGGCCTTTGTACTTGTGCGTTGTAGTTGATTTAATTGAGTCTTTGTACGGAACTCATACGATTTCGGCCACTATGTGATAACTGGCTTCCTTTTTCAGGTAACTGTGCCAAGATTTTAAAGACGAGCAGTTCCCGAATATATGTAATCAAAACTGCTCCCAACTTTTCTTATAGGACTCGAAGAGATCGGCCACACAACAAGGTATCTTCAAGACAGTATCATCAAAACAAAACCATAAAAACCAAATATCCCACCTATTAGTTGGAGTTGCTCTGCGCCCGCTCACCCCTGACACTCACTGGGCTGCAGTGCTATATAATTAGTAGCTACATATATTCGGTGACAGTACAGCAACTGAAAGTGTATTTGTAAGGGTGAATTAACTAAGGATATGTTAGCTGTCAAGAAGTTATGCGGTCATCTTACAAGCTGGATGAAAAATGTGAATAAAACTAGCAAGCGTGAGAGTATACACTTTGATGAAATCTTAGATTCCTCCCATCCTCGTCACACCATAAGTGTTCACGTCCTCCAACAAAAAGAGGGGTACAATTTTATACCGTCATAGGCAAACTGGCCAAGGTTTCACAGCTTGGCTCATCAATTAAAAATGAAGTCCGAGGCACCCTGGACGGCACGCATCAAGAGCCTTAGAGGCTCGTAGCCTTGTATAAATCTCCCCCGTTTCAGTTCCCACCATCCTGTTATGTTGCACTTTTCCAATGAAGCGTCACGTTTGGCCTGCTTAGCCGATTTGCGCTTTTGTGTACTCAACATCAACAACTATGGTTCTCACAAAACCAG
This sequence comes from Lepas anatifera, assembly GCA_034440635.1. Taxonomy (NCBI): domain Eukaryota; kingdom Metazoa; phylum Arthropoda; class Thecostraca; family Lepadidae; genus Lepas; species Lepas anatifera. Next base: position 1,520,668 of record JAOTON010001615.1, on the reverse strand, counting down.
GACATAGCTATCAGGTTTCCAAAACTCCTGACACAAAACTTCGAGTGGCTGGGAAGGTAGAGAGGTCATGCATAACACGATCCATGCTAAATACCTTTCATTTCGGGGGCCTACAGATTGTAGCTGATAGCGTAGAAATGCAAGCTCCTGCAGTGCTACACATTCAGGCTGTTGCAAATCTGCAATTGCGACCAAAAGCTGTGATTCTGCAATCTGCAGCCGCCCACTTCCCCCCTCCCTCCCTCCTCCCCCTGTCACCCTTATCTGACAACCATCAGCGGCTGTGAAAAAGTTGTTGACATGGGCTGCTGGGACAGAGCAGCAGCGCTGGTGACTCACCCTGCGGTAGTGTCTGCCTCTACTCAGGGTACCACCGATCACGGAGGACGATACCCGGAGATGACGTCATTAGCTGTGACGTCACGACCCCATCTGCTGTGCACTTCCCCGGAATAAGTAGGCATTTGCAGCCTCTTCAGAGTCATTAAGAGTTACAGAGTTTGCCAGAGGGTGGAAAACGTAATTTGTGTCTCCAAGACATTCGACGTTTGACAAATACGGATCGGAAACAAAAGTGACCAAAATGAAACAGCGTTGAAATAAATAATGAACAGAGGGTGGCTGAAGAATATTAAGTGCAGGCGCAAGATCAATTTGACACCTTTTCTACGTTTTAGGACGCTATTATCCCTTCATCGGCTGAGAGGTCCCTTGGGGTTCGATCAGAGCTTCTTTCCTCAGCTTTTCGCGAATACTTCTAAGCCGATTTGAATGAAAGACGCGTCACCTTGCATAACCAGAGGTGCTAAAACCTTCAAATCTATCGCATGTTCCAAATCTCAATGCACCCAAACGTTTTCACAAGTCTATATACAGGAAAGGACAATTGACATTGTATTGCTATTGAGCACTGAGCAGACAGTAATGCCCCCTTTGTGCTCACTTCAAAACAACCTTAAATGCCCGAATTCAACAATTCAGAACAAAATTCCATCTCAGAGGAATTTTCCGAGCCTTCCCAAGCCTGGCGCACCGTACGATGGGCCGCTGCCAACTAACACACCCATAGACTTAACATGTAACCGTGCCACAGAGCAGACGAAGTATTCATCATTTAGCAGGTTATGGAAGTGGCAGATCAAAACACATCTTGATAATAACTCTAGATTCGGTTTGTAGAGTTGTGGATCCTCGCTAGCGTTTGACCAATCTTCGGCAGGCTGGCGAGTTAGATGATCTGAGGAGTTCAAAATTTCCACCAATGTTTGATGAAAAACCATTTTCGAAATCTTGGGAGATCGTTTGGCTCATTTATTGAGCAAACAGTCATTTTGTATAATTTTCTGTGCCCAAACTATCGCATACCGAGGTAGGCGAGTAAAAGGATTTTGGCACCTCTGTGCATACCTCTCTGGTGATCGATTTGACAACATATGACAGAAAATTGGTATGAGGTCAGGTAAGGTCAATGGGTTATGACGTCATTTCTAGACCCATGTAATGCGATTTTGTTCCTCAAATTGTCGCTGACAAAACCATGGTGTGACTTGAACTTGAATTATAAATGCCAGGTCAAGTTTCTAAACATCATTCGAAGGCCCTTGGAAATATGAATCTGCACACCACCATCCATTTTTAAGATCAGGTCAACAAGGAGGTCTCCAGGGGTCATCAAAGTTCACAATTCTTTATTTTTCAGACTGGTCTTTAACTTTGGAACGAAACAAGATATAACCATAAATTTGGTAGTACAGTGACTAACATGGCCCAAGGATTTGACTGATTTGTAGTGAGGCCGTAGAAATGTCTTATTTAGCCCTGACCTAAGATCTGCTAATTTTTCAAGTCACTAGGTAACCTTACGAGGTCACGCCGCATATCGTTCAAATGATTGGGCGACACAATTGATGCATTGATTTTTCTCTAGGGATGTCAGTTCCCCAGTAATACAAAATTCCCAAAATTGGCCTAAATTTGATCCATTTTGACATTCTGTGACGTCACGATATGCCACGTTATGCTCAACGGCAGAAGACGGCAAGGTGCTTCGGTGATGATGGTTCCCGAGGTTATAAGCGGAGGGGTGGTTCCCATCGGACCCTTGAAAAGAACCCAGCCGGTGCCGGGTTATGTATCAAATCACATTATGCACGCTCCCTGAAACTGCCCCAGCGCCCCCTGAAACATCGCTTCCCATCCCTCTTGCCTCAAAATGCAGGTATCAGCGAGTTCACGATGTAATTCAGTGCCCTTCCGATAGGTCGCACCTCAGAATCGGTGCTCCTCTATGACCCTAATGGCGCTCCATTCAGGTCCAAACGGTGCACCCTCTGAACCCAAATGGCGCGCCTTGACCAAAGCTCCCCTCCCATGGAAATCTAGATTCGCCTTTGTGAAGTAAAGCCAAGGAGACCATATTCCTTATGCCCAAAATTCCTCGAAGCGATAAATAAGCATTATACTTTGAAGAAACCTTACATTATCGCAACCAACTCGGTACGTGGATAGCCAAATAATATTTTTCATGGTACAACCAGAACATCAAAGATAAGCGGTCGATGGAAGCATTTTATTGCCGATTAAATTTTTGATTATATAATAATTTATGGTTTAATGATAATCCCACGATCTCTGGAAACGGCAAAGTAGCCGCCAAAACCCCTCACTAGCTAGACAAGGGCTTATTACTAGATTTTGGAGGCTTTTATTGATCATAAATTACGTCGTAGAGTATGTTTCCTGTTCAGTGATCTAATCTTCTATTCGTCTACGAAGAATATCATTCCCATATAGAGATATTGCACATATCCCACGCTTAAATTTCCTTACAGTGTGCAAATTTGCACATACAATATATGTGCATGCATCAGATCAGTGTACGTAAAAGGGAAATGCATAGTTGTATACATTGTGGAATAGTTCAATGAGTACAGGCAAATGTTGAAGAAAATACAAATGTGGAATTCTAATAGGGTGTAGTAATAACGGTAGAACTGGTGGTGCAACGTAAAATGATTAAAACTGCAGTGGCGTTGCATTATTTTACATCTGCATTTTCCTCAACATTTGCATGTACTCATTGAACTATTCCACAATGTATACAATAGTAGTTTCAGAGACCACGGCCATGAGTGCAGGTTCTGGCGAGTTGGGAGGTGGGGGCTCCGGTGGATTTTTAGTTTCTCATAGCGTTTCATGGGGTTTGTATTATCGTTTGAGTGTTAACCCATCCAGGACCTATCCTCCTGAATCGAGAAGAGATTTCCAAAACTGGTCACGGCATCACATTGCCAAAGCGGCCAGTGAGATGTTGCTAGAACTACGTATACGATCATCTTAGGTCGTTTTGTCTATGAACCATTTTAGCGAGATAGGCATTGGTTTAAAATCATTGATATCGGTAGCGTTTTTGCCACTCCATTTACCTGACATTTATTCTTGTGAACATCAAAGCTTATGTAAAGGATAGCAAAAATGTGGGTACAACTGATTCGGGATATTCTGTATATCTAAGGACGCTGGACCATTAAAATCCACAACAAAATCATGGGTAAGGTTTGAACGTATGGGGTACATCCAAGATACCTTTACTAAAGGTACGTTCAAGAGGATCCTCCACGCCCGGGTGACGTCACATGGGCGTGGAGGAATTCCCATCATTGGGCCGTGTGTTAAACTGCTGCAATGGAACTGCTCCTACGAAGTGTGAGAATACACGGTAATCAAGCTATCCCAAATGCAATAGATAAGAATATCATCTTCGATTCTGGGCCCCGTTTGCAAAACTTGATATTTAATCTTTTAACCCCCCACCGGGGGCCATCGATGGCCCCTAAGGTTTTCGGGATAGCAGAAAAACGACGAGGCGCAGCACCGCTGTTGAGGGCTCTACCTCTCACGCGTCATTTTCCCATCATCCTGAAATTTTTACCCCGGGTCACCCAAGGTCAGGTCACCAGACGAGGTCAACCAAGGTCACCTCACTTCACCTTTAGAGCTCTGTAAGAGCCACATTTCAAAGTCGATCGATTTGAAACTTCCACACTTCAGACCCCTCCAGGGTCTACAAGGTGATATCCGGGATTTTCGATTTCGTGTCCTGAGGTCAGGTCACGAGGCGACCTCCCATTGGAAAAGCATGGGAAAAGCTATTTCATGATATAAAAGCCACAAAAATGATTGCAAATACTCAGACTGCTCAGAACAACGTTTTTGGACACCCTTTCACGGATCCCAGGGTCATATTTGCCCTTGACTTTCCAAGGTCATCCAAGGTCACCAGAGGTCAAAAACAGTATTTGACAATAACTTTTGACCTAATTGAGCTAGAGCGGTGAAACAAACACCATCGTGTTTGTCTTGTCGCTGGCTTTCATTTGATATACGACAAGGTCACTTTTTGACCTTCGTGACCTCAGGTCATATTAGGTCATGAGGTGACCTCTGGCGGTCAAACCACTGGCGGGAGGTCTTTACAGTCCACATAGCGAAAAAATTACTGGCAATTTGCTATCAAATGTACTTTACCAGGCCTCAATAGCTCTAATGACATAAGAGTTATGCCCAGTTTGCTTAATCATTGCATATTTGAGTGAAAATAGCCGATCTTGACCTAATTTGACCTCTGGAGGTCAAACCATTGACCTGAGCACTAAAACATGCGAAGTAATTTCTACGAATTCACGCGAGCTTTCTATTGCACTTTGCAGATTTGCGCTAACACCCATATTTTCGGAGTTAGAGGGGGCATCGATGGCCCCGGTGGCGAAGGTGGCGCCGACCCCCGGTGGGGCGCGGGTTAATTCTCCCATGTTATATGCTACGAGGTGTGACGTCACATCCAGTGATATGCGCTTGCTGTTGGAGGGGCGCTGGGGTTCATCCACTCATCACGTGATGGATTTTCTCTTTTAAGAAAACAAAGATCTGTGAGAAAAATATATTCCTTTAGGTCATACTTCCATTAAAGACTTAAAAATACAACAGCGTGTATCAAAGCATTTTGTTTTGTGCTTTGGATTTGCAAATAGAGAGGTAGATTTAGAAATTATTTTGAAAAAGCCAAAACCAAATCTATAGCGAGTAACAATCTAAGAATGGCTTGAAAACTGGATGCATACATTAGTACTGCCTGGGATCACACAGACTCAAAATAGAGACTTAAACATACTGGCGTACGTATACGAAAAACATGAGCTGTGTTCGGGGTGGCGTTAAAATTCAGGATCAGGGTATAGAGCTCATGGTCGTCAGTAATTCAAAGAATGCAAAAATGAGTATTTTTAATGGCAAAAAACCTTGCAGGTTATGCTCACTGATAGGTGTTCTCAGTGCAAAATTTACTGGAATGATAATGACTCATTCCTACCGGACAAGCGGTTCCTCATCCAGTACTGAAACTGGTTATGGACTTGTCATAATAACCTCATCAGTTGCACTTAACATTTCATATACTGAATTATGGGTTGCTGGGGCGCTGTCAAGCGCAAACGGCAACTTCTCTGTCCGTATATTGTGAGGGAATAAAGGCAGGCAATGCTTTAAATAATATATAACATTTTTCAGATAGCTATGTGATGTCACTAGTCATCATGGCTTGTTACATTATGTTTAAGCTTTATATACTTTTAGAGTTTGGTATAGAGTATCAATAATATCAATAAGCATGACCAAACTGTCTAGTATTAATCCTACAAGACTTTTGGTTTATTAGTTTTTCAGAACCAAATTGTATAGTCTGTTTAATCTAAGAAAAGTATGGATCAAAGTAGCGAGAGCTGATAATACATGTAAAAAGTTCCTCTGTTACTGTTAAACTGCTAGTATTTCATGAAGGTTTCTGTTCTGTGTGCCATTCCCAACAACACCAAGCATACAACGTCTTAGAATGTTAGCTGATCAGGAAAATTGACGTACTTGGTGGTTTTCTCTAACTCAGATCATGGTTTTCGACAGATTAATTTAGTTATGATTGCTAGTCCGTTCGACCCAGCCGTCCAGTTTGACAGGTGTGATTCCGGGCGCCAATTCATGGATTTTTAAGCGGGCGACTGATATCTACCTTGAAACTTTGCCATTATACTTCCTATTTCTTATATGATGTTACCTAAAAAACATGCTCTTAAGCTATTGGTGAAAATATCAATAATTTCTTATTCTTATTTCCTAAGGCATATCCTTGTAAAATTTTTTAAAGCTTTCCATGCCACTGGCATAATTTCTGAACGTTAAAAAAATCACCACCAAGATATTTTTTCTAGGTTCTAGTTACATTTTTGGCCTTAAATTGCGCAACCATCCGAGATAACTGCACCTGCAAGATAGCATTTCTTAACTGCAAGTGCTTCAAATACCTACTTGAGCCACATAGTTAGCATTGATTTGTTGAGGTGGCAAAGAACGCACAACTAGCTATTTAAATCTGTTTTTACCATCGCTTGCTCCACTTAATGATGATTATAAAATGTTATCAATTCATCATATATCATGTAGGGCTACGTGAAGTGCACCTGTTGATTAAAATCCATTGGTTTGTCATAATTTTTCTTGGACATTCTAATTCATTAAATTAGAATGTCCAACGGGAGTAGCTATCTGCTTGGCCCACCTACGCCCCTGCTGTAGATTTCGCCGGTGGAAGGATTAGGTCAATGGTCAAGATCATGCTTGAAAGAAGACCGTTGTTCAGCGGTCAGTGGGCTACGGAATACTGGGGAGGGTGCTTTTTCGTTGATGTCTGATCGATGGCCAGTCTTTTTCATCAATAATCCACCGGAATCGGCGGCGATCTGGCACAGCTATTAATCAACCTGGATAATGCGAATTTCTTCTGCACCCTGAAGGAGAAACGCTCGGAGTCAGGTCAAGCAGCAAAGACCGGGAATCTAAGACCGGGATCTTGCTCTGTTTTGAATACTAATACCAGTGAGACCTGCATTGAATTCATGTATCATTGCACGGGCCATCCATGGTATGTTCGGCATCAGTGATTACTGCGGCCGGCAATGTCTCTGAGCGGGCGGTGTGTTCGGTGAGAGCGTGTTGCGACGTACCTTGTCGTCCCAGGATCACACCAACCGCGTGGGCAGCAGATAGACGCCCATAACAGGATGGCGTTACAGCTCCAAACTCACCGATCCTCTTATGGGATCAGCCAAGCAGGCCCACGGCTTACTGGCAATGACGTATGCACACGACTGGTTTATTGGGGTTGGGTGGGATTTATTCAGTGTGTAAGCTCCCTGCATTGGTGTCCGTCCGTCTTAAAGAGCCAGAATGATTGTAATCGGCCCACAAAGCCGCGTCGTCATAAACTCGCACCCGGTCTGCATCTGACCATCAACTGTTTGTCCGTCTTTGCATGCGCATTTGGCTGCGCCGTAGAATATCCGATTATTTATCTATTTATTAGCGTCAGACGTCCTGTCTCCGGTAGGATTTCAGAGAACTAGCCATTGTTTGTCTACTTATTTACTAGACGTAAGCAGGTGTCATACTCTGTACGCCCAGTCGATGTCTTGAGTCATTTGACAAGCTCAAAATTCACCTCGGTGGACCCCAAGTACACCTTCACTTAAGTGAGGGGCTTAGAGCACCCCCTTGATCTTAACTCCTATTGGAGGAAGTGGGGAGGAGAAAAATGTGTTAGGTGTCGTCTTGGAAATATTAACGCAATTATCTCGGTCGATTTTTAGCTCATGACGATGCTCAAGGTCATGAGAGCTCAAAGGAAGCTGCGTGAGATATAATTGAAAGCAGAATCTCGCTTTCATTTTCTGTGACCTGGTCGATTATTTTTTGTGACCTGATCGATGGAGGTTAATAAGCTTTCATCTAGCAAATAAACGTCATTGCATAAAAGTTTTTTTGTTCTTCATTTGCAGTAAGGTCGGAGAAATATTGTGTTTTTGTCTGACCTGTCAGAGGTCATGACGCAAACTTTGAGCTGGATCCCGGAAAGCAGCCCTATAAAAGAGGGTGTTGAGCGTGCTTGTAATATTCTCGAGACTTGGAAGTGTATCCTTTCACGTCCCTCAGCATCGAGCCGAAGTGTGTCGTGGCAAATCGCTCTGGCTCCCTTTGGATGTACTGAAACTGTTAGCGTTATATCCCGTTTTGTCCTACGGTGGTTCAATGATGAGATGAGCTCGGGGCAGGTGCCCAAAAATTGATCCTCTTAACACTACATATCATAGTTTAAATGTATTGCGGTGGATCATGGTAAGCACCATCTGCTTTGATAAATATGTCAAATTTAAACAGACGCTGTTGAGAAGGGTCTGGCGTCAACGCACAGTAGAGGGGGTCTTTAAGTGTCCCTCGGGATCCAAAAAATTAAGAATAGTTGGAAAAAATGCACGTTTTGGGGTTAGTGGGGCTTATTGCGATTTTCACTATAGCCAACTTTCATTAACCTTGGTCAGTATCCTCCAGAACAAGTAAGGTCATGAAAATAAATCAGGGTCGTGTTGGGGACCTGCTCGGAAATGCCGTGAATATGCAGTAATACGTTTCAAATACACTAAAAGCGGACTACGGTTATGGAGAAAAATCCCATTCAAGTAGTGTTTTTCTGCCGTGAGTGGTTCTCCAGCCACCTGAGAAAAATTGGGAGAGAAGTACCTTAGGACCCCTCCACTACTCTTGCTAATTTTTGAAGCTAAGCCTTTAACTTTGTTGTATATTCTCATAAGGAACATCTATGAATGTATTTTCACATCCAACTATGAACGACGCAATTTGGCCGTGTGACCTTATAAGGTTCACCGAGGCAGCTACTTTAGAGCAAAACCAACTTGCCGAGAGGTGAAATCTCCGCGACGCTGAAAGATCAGCCTTTCAAATATTTTTATTATCTACCCGAGCAAGGTCCGGAGGGCTTTGCAACGTCAGTTTTATACGCTTGGGAACCGCTCAAGCCACTACCAGCACTCAAGCCAATTTAAGTTTAAGTGTACCCCAGTGTTTTCACTGCTGCTTATCAGAATTGCATGTTGTAATGATTTGAACCTTCGGTTTAAATGGCAGGGCTTCTGAGGTTGATCTGAAACAATATTCTGAAAGAAACGCTGTAAACAATGTCGAGGCTTGTGCGTTTTTGTTCGTTAGAAGCTGAAAACAAAAAGATAAGCTGCTTTAATCCTCTAAATCCTTTATTACCGTAGTGCCGTCTTCATCCTAAAGATGAGAGCGCAAGAAGACAAAACACGAGGTTGATTCAGGGCTACCGTAGTTATAAGATGGTTTACCAGTAAAATGCACCTTACACCAGATATTGATATGTCAGCAACATACATTTATTTTCAACATACGTACTCTGGGACTGAGGAATATTATTTTACATGTCACCCGACGACGCATTAGGAACGACATTCAGATTAGATCGCAAGATGAGACCGCCGCAGTTTGACCCAGTAGGTGGAGAGGAGAGGTGGGTCAAGTGCCAGGGAGAAAACCCTCCATGTTTATATTTTCATCTATTCTCATGCTTACATACTATACGCCCTCATACCTAGGCGCGATTGGGGATGCACCGGGAAGAAACTACCACTACAAAGCCTATCTATTTTTCCAACAGGTTACCACATGTAGAAGCTACAAGAGTCATTATTCGTGAGAAAACCAGGCTTCGGCATTTAATGAATTTCTCAATGATGTAAATATTGATGACATTTTTATTGGTTTGCCTCCTCGAATCCAGGGCGCAACATTTAGATTATTGGCCAAAACTCTTAGTAAAGTAAATTATTGGTCATAGTGTGAAGCGGACGTGGAATTGCGACATTAAAGGTCGGGCAAAAGAAAAATAAATGGTTTATGGTTTTATGGTGTAGGTCTGGCTCACACTATGACCAAACATTTATGTTTTACCTATTGTTTTATGAGGATTCCGATGAAGGGCTGTACCCGAATATATAATCACAGTGTATGGACCTTATTTTTCATCCAGGATTCGAGGAGACAAACCATTAAACATATTATTGACTCATAATCATGCACCTCGGATCATAAATATACAAAAAAAAAAAAGAAATATATAAAGGGCGTAAAGAATAGAAAAGGAAATATAAATGTTTTCACCTGGTCTATTTACTGACCCGGATTCCACAAACAATGAAAACCGTACCTAGACACTGGAATCCCAGGCCAGATAAGTCCCAGTCTCCAAGGTTTCCGATTATATCATTTATTTCGTGCCGTTGCCATGCCGTGTGAGCCATTGTGTTTTGGCTGGCGTCTGCTTTAGTTCCGTAACCCCACCTATCACTTCACGAACGATACGGTGTCTTGTCTGCTGGTTTTAAGCTCTGTGAGAGCCTGTTGTCATGGGCTGGTAATGAACCATAGCGGGTCTGAAGTTTTCGTTCTCACGTCTGCTAATTCACTTTTTCACGTCGCACGATCACGTATTGTGTCTTGAGAGGCTTGGTTCTGTGATCCCATTTCTTTGTTCTCGTACTTAGTACATCCCTTTATTTTTTGCCATTGTTTTCATGCGACTCTCAGTACATCCCTTTATTTTTTGCCATTGTTTTCATGCGACTCTCCTCTGTTCTCGTAACTAATGCGCCCATTCAAACTAGCATTGATGCCTTTGCATTTGTCTACTTAAGCCTACTGCATCCATTTTGAGGAAGTACCGGATTAGTGTGGTATTTGGAGGCGTATGAAATGATTGTTCATGTTTCTCGTTTTTTAAAATGTCGAGAGGGATGAAAAAGCAGACAAAGAACAAAGTAGAACAGGAATGGATTGCTTTTTTAGTAAGACAAGGGCCACAGTCTCAAACATTTGTTTTCGCTAATGCTTCACCTACCTCTTTCGCGCTGAGATGCGATGTTTTTTAGCAAAAAAGATACACGTTTTTCAGACATTAACGTAGAGTGCTGCTCCCAAGATGTAATTATATTCTCTCAGGTCATACACTTATGCGTGGGAAACAGGGAGGGACGGAGGGCTAGAAGTCGGACAGCGCCGAGTTTTTTTATACCGCGTCGGACCGGCGCCAAAAATAATTTTAAGGCACCGGTCCGGCGGCGGGGGAGGGGGCGACTCCACAGTCTGTCATGATTCCGCTAGTGGCTAGCATGAAGTGCAAAACAGACATTTTAATATTTCACTGTCTCTTCGATAGATATTCAAATAAAACGTAATTTCAGTCACCCAAGAATCAAGTCTGCTTATCAGTAGCTTTGTTAAAGGGAAATTGGCACCTTTATTATGGGATTAGAACCGACACAGCCGGAATGTAGAGCATACCATAAAACTCAATGTGATCCAGAGGGAGGGGGCAAGGAGAAATGGCCCCCATAGTGACCACACCAGGTTTTGGAAATATCTTATTTTTCGTGATTTTCCTGGGTTGGTCCCCAAACGTTTGGCCTAGATCCGGCATTGCCTTCATGCAACTCTTCATTCTAAATCTACGTTTGTCTCAAGGAAATTAACTTATGGGGTATAAGTATAACAGGTGAAAGGAATGTGGAAAAGCTCTGTGTGAGCTATGTGGTAATTTTTAGAACACAAAGTCTCAACCCGGAAAAATGGTCCCTATTCCATCCCGGCCCGGCCCAGCCCGTTTGTCCTCAAATACGGTCAGTCTGGCTCAGCATAGCCGGGTAACTGAAAGGTCCAGCTTGTTCATCCCTGGTGGGAAGCGGCCCTCCCGGCCGGTGTTTTGCTGCCTCTTGTTTGCGCGGGCGAGCCATAATCAGTGACGGTGGAACGTCCGAAATCAACCGGCGCCCCACCGGGGTCCGGTGCCATATTCGCTCCACCGGGTCATTGATGGCTTCCCTCTAACTCCGAAAATATTAGGGTTAGCTCAAATCTGCAAAATGCATTGAAAGGTACGTATGAATTCAGTATGATTTTACTTCGTATGTTTAAGCACTCAGGTCAATGGTTTAACCTCCAGATGTTAAGTTGGGTCGCGATAGGCAATTTCCACTAAAATATGCAATGTGTAAAAAACCTGGACATAGCTCTCATGCTGTTAGAGCTATTAAGACCTGGCAAAGTAAATTTGATAGGAAAATACTAGGGCTTTCTCCGCTATATGAAACATAATGACCTCCTGCCAGTGTTTTGACCTCCAGAGGGCACTTCTTGACTTAACATGACCCAAGGTAACCAAAGGATAGAAAGTGGCCTTATGGTATATCAAATGAGAGGCAATGACAAGGTATACACGATGACATTTAATTCAGTGTTCTAGCTAAATTACGTAGGTCAAAAGTTACCATTAAAATACCATTTTTTAACCACTGGTGACATGTGATGGCCTCAGATAGGTTAAAGGGCAAATATCGCCCCTAGACTAAGTGAAAGGGTGGCCAAGAGTACTTTTCTGAGAATTTTCATCAACCATATTTGTGGCTTTTAGATGATAAAAAAGCGTCTCCCCATGCTTTTTCTATGGGAGAGGTCACCTCGTGACCTGATCTCCGGTCACCAAATTGATAAATCCCGGATATGCATTTAGACCCTGGAGGGTTCATTAAGTGTAGAAAGTTTCAAATCGATCGGCCTAGAAGTGGAGCTATAGTAGAGCTCAAAAGTTGAAGTGAGGTGACCTTGTTTGACCTCGCCTCGTGACCTGACCTATTGTGGACCGGGCTAAAACTTTCAGGAATAATGGTAAAATGATGGGGTAAGAGGAAGCCTCCTAAACCATGGTGCTATGCGCCGTCTTTTCGTGTTTGTTGTTATTCTGAAACAATCCTTAGGGGGCGATCGATGCTCCCCGTGGGGTGAGGGTTAAGGGGGCACCATGGGCTTTTCGACCCATTTCTTTCCAGTCAACGCCATAGGGTAGTGTTGAAATTTATTATTTAAGGGGGGATACTGCGCCCCGGTGCCCCCTCCCCCAAATTCCTCCACCAGTGACTATAATAGAATGTAATGTAATAGACTGAAATAGACCCATGTATCAGAGTATGTTACGGATGGGCATGGACCTGGAGCCTATTCGAGTACGGCATCTTTCGCCAGAGGACAACGTCATGAATAGGCAGAGCTTATTTTAACCCGTGCCCCAACGGGGGTCCGGCGCCACCTTCGCCCCACCGGGGGGCCATCGATGTCCCCCCTCTAACTCCGAAAATATGGGCATTAGCGCAAATCTGCAAAGTGCAATAGAAAGCTTGCGTGAATTCAGTAAGAAATTACTTCGCATGTTTTAGTGCTCAGGTCAATGGCTTGACCTCCAGAGGTCAAATTAGGTCAAGATCGGCTATTTTCACTCAAATATGCAATGATTAAGCAAACTGGGCATAACTCTTATGTCATTAGAGCTATTGAGGCCTGGTACAGTACATTTGATAGCAAATTGCCTGTACTTTTTCCGCTATGTGGAACGTAAAGACCTCCCGCCAGTGGTTTGACCGCCAGAGGTCACCTGGTGACCTAATATGACCTGAGGTCACGAAAGGTCAAAAAGTGACCTTGCCGTATATCAAATGAAAGCCAGTGACAAGACAAACACGATGGTGTTTGTTTCACCGCTCTAGCTCAATTAGGTCAAAAGTTATTGTCAAAATACTGTTTTTGACCTCCGGTGACCTTGGATGACCTTGGAAAAGTCAAAGGGCAAATATGACCCCTGGGATCCGTGAAAGGGTGTCCAAAAACGTTGTTCTGAGCAGTCTGAGTATTTGCAATCATTTTTGTGGCTTTTATATCATGAAATAGCTTTTCCCCATGCTTTTCCAATGGGAGAGGTCGCCTCGTGACCTGACCTCAGGGCACGAAATCGAAAAATCCCGGATATACACCTTGTAGACCCTGGAGGGGTCATGAAGTGTAGGAAGTTTCAAATTGATTGACTTTGAAATGTAGCTCTTACAGAGCTCTAAAGGTGAAGTGAGGTGACCTTGGTTGACCTCGTCTGGTGACCTGACCTTGGGTGACCCGGGGTAAAAAATTTCAGGGATGATGGGAAAATGATGCAGTGAGAGGTAGAGCCCTCAATCGCGGTGCTGCGCCTCGTCGTTTTTCTGCTATCCCGGAAAAACCTTAGGGGGGCCATCGATGGCCCCCGGTGGGGCGAGGGTTAAGGATGAGGCTAACCAGCCATTGAGTACGGCATCTTTCGCTCATGGAGGACAACGTCATGAATAGGCACGAGCTTATTTTAAGCATACTTACAAAATATTGTCAAACTCATGCAATGAGCAGCACTTCAAAGCAGACGCTCAAATATCATCTGACGACGTCCCTGCCACCTTTCACCCAGTTTGCATTCGGTCCCTCCCGATGATCGTCGAGGCTATTCGCTGCCCTCTGTTCGGTGTGATGACTCCCCCGGACGGTCACGAATTTTTTCGCAACCGCACGGCGCCTGACAGGTACCACCACGTCCCAATAATTCCCTCTGCGGTGTCGTGATTACGAAACACCCTGCTAGGCTCCATACCAAAAAAGTATTATCTGTTTCGCGGTGCTCTAACATAAGCCCTCAAGCAATTTTTGCATGGTTAGTGTGTCTGTCCGATTCGCATGGTGGTTAGGGTGGAGTGAAAATATCAAACTCCATTCCTTAAAAAACTTTTTTTACCTCGGGTGACCTCAGAGTCGAATAATTGAGAAAATTGGAGCAGAGAACACGAGCAAGTTTTAGCATTTATGCATATATTTTCGGGAAGCTTTTTAGTGTTGCAGTCTCCATCAGAAATACCTGGTGGCAATTGTACGGTGGTTTAGGGTCTTTCTTTTGGAGAAGATTTTATGCTATCTGGAACCTGTCGAGTACTCAAGACACATAAGAGAGATGGAAAATATTTCCCAGCTAGTAAACATGTAGATGTTTGTTGCATATTAGACATGTGTCAGACTCACCAACGAGTCCTTATCAAGGTGAGTGGGCATACAAAATAAACTTTCCGGAGGCAGAAATAGCTGAAACAATGAAGCCCATAACCGGGTGTAAGAAAATTAATGCATATGTGTTATTGATATCTAATAATTGTCCCACTGAGTTAGGTTTTCCAGTTACGTTGGGATCATATTCCTACTCCCATGTCAACACAAGCCTTCAATTAAATACATTAGGTTTTTAAAGGTTCCAAACAGACAAACTCACTTGGATGCAATGCTTAAGACTATTCAGCAGCACTCTTTTCCTCCATTGGTAATTTTTAGCTTTAATGGCTGCTTTCCTCCATACTTTAATAGTACCACAGATAACTAACCACACAATGTAAATGCCTGCTTTCATGCACTCGTGGCTGCCAAACCCCAGCACCAGCGTGTTGCCGCAGTTGCAAGCATGGCGGCGCGCTCAATACTTTGAACTGTGACTTTCACCCTGACCTTCAATATCTGTGGAAAAATATGTGATTCCACTGTCAGGGAAAACGGGCAGCTCCGGTCCGGCGTTGATACATTCAGAAATCTTCCAATTGAATCAACAGAACCACAGACCATCTGGTAAACTAGAGACCAGGTCTAAGGGTTTTTATAGATGGTTACCACTCGCAAACGTGATAGGCCGGCTGCGGATAACTAACCACGCTTCTAATGGCTATCTATTGGCTCACAGCTAGATGTTCTCAGCGCGCTTACACATGTTTTAGGCAGCTATAAGTCTTCTAGAGTACCTACAAATGTGTGTAAGACAAACTGCGTACGTGCTTAATACAAAACGCGTTCCACAGTCCTCCAGAGAACCTCTTACGAACAATGCTGGCAGATGACAATTACAACCATCCCACTACCGCTTAACCCAGAAGCCCAAGGTTTCGGGATACAGAAAAAACGGCGCAGCACCACGATAGGGCCACCTCTCACTGCATCATTTCCCATCATCCCGAAATTTTTACCCCGGGTCACCCAAGGTCAGGTCACCAGACGAGGTCAACCAAGGTCACCTCACTTCACTTTAGAGCCGAAGAGCACATTCAAAGTCGATCGATTTGAAACTCCACACTTAGACCCCTCCAGGGTCTACAAGGTGATATCCGGGATTTTGATTTCGTGCCCTGAGGTCACGTCAGAGGCGACCTCCCCATTGGAAAACATGGGAAAACATTTCATGATATAAAGCCACAAAAATGATTCAAGTCTCAGACGCTCAGAACAACTTTTTGATACCCTTTCACGGATCCCAGGGTCATATTTGCCCTTGACTTTCCAAGGTCATCCAAGGTCACCAGAGGTCAAAAACAGTATTTTGACAATAACTTGACCTAATTAAGCTAGAGCGTGAAACAAACACCATCGTGTTTGTCTTGTCATGGCTCATTAACCCGCGCCCCACCGGGGTTGGCGCCACCTGCCCCACCGGGGGCCACGATGGCCCCCTCTAACTCAAAATATGGGCGTTAGCGCAAATCTGCAAAGTGCAATAGAAAGCTCGCGTGAATTCAGTAAAAATACTTCGCATGTTTTAGTGCTCAGGCAATGGTTTGACCTCCAGAGGTCAAATTATGTCAAGATCGGCTATTTCACTCAAATATGCAATGATTAAGCAAACTGGGCATAACTCTTATGTCATTAGAGCAATAGGCCTGAAGTACATTTGATAGCAAATTGCCAGTACTTTTCCGCTATGTGGAACGTAAAGACCTCCGCCAGTGGTTTGACCGCCAGAGGTCACCTCGTGACCTAATATGACCTGAGGTCACGAAAGGTCAAAAAGCGACCTTGCCGTATATCAAATGAAAGCCAGTGATAAGACAAACACGATGGTGTTTGTTTCACCCTCAGCTCAATTAGGTCAAAAGTTATTGTCAAAATACTGTTTTTGACCTCGGTGACCTCGGATGACCTGAAAAGTCAAAGGCAAATAGACCCATGGGATCCGTGAAAGGGTGTCCAAAACGTTGTTCGAGCAGTCTGAGTATTTGCAATCATTTTTGTGGCTTTTATATCATAAATAGCTTTTCCCCATGCTTCAATGGGAGAGGTCGCCTCGTGACCTGACCCAGGGCACGAAATCGAAAAATCGGATATACACCTTGTAACCCTGGAGGGCATGAAGTGTAGGAAGTTCAAATTGATCGACTTAAATGTAGCCTACAGAGCCTAAAGGTGAAGTGAGGTGACCTGTGACCTCGTCTGGTGACCGACCTTGGGTGACCCGGGGTAAAAATTCAGGGATGATGGAAAATGATGCGTGAGAGGTAGAGCCCTCAACCGCGGTGCTGCGCCTCGTCGTTTTCTGCTATCCCGGAAAAACCTTAGGGGCCATCGATGGCCCCGTGGGGCGAGGGTTAATATACAACAAGGTCACTTTTGACCTTTCGTGACCTCAGGTCATATTAGGTCACGAGGTGACCTCTGGCGGTCAAACCACTGGCGGGAGGTCTTTACGTTCCACATAGCAAAAAAGTACAGGCAATTTGCTATCAAATGTACTTTACCAGGCCTCAATAGCCTAATGACATAAGAGTTATGCCCAGTTTGCTTAATCCTTGCATATTTGAGTAAAATAGCCGATCTTGACCTAATTTGACCTCTGGAGGTCAAACCATTGACCTGACACTAAAACATGCGAAGTAATTCTACTGAATTCACGCAAGCTTTCTATTGCACTTTGCAGATTTGCGCTAACGCCCATATTTTCGGAGTTAGAGGGGCATCGATGGCCCCCGGTGGGCAAAGTGGCGCCGGACCCCGGTGGGGCGCGGGTTAAATCATCGTTTTGTTTGATTTGATTTGATTAGGGGCACTCCAAATATGCACACTCGCCTAATTACAAGGAGTGTTGGTGCGGGTCTTTAAGGGTCACATCACACATCTATCACACTTTTATCATCCGTTTTGAACTGAGGTAACAGCTTTCTAGAGCGTATCAAGAAACTGCCAATGCCATATTTAATTTCACCCAAAGCTCTCTGCATTAAATTTCCGCACGCTTTAAAGTCAAAATAAAGGGGGCTATTCTTCTATTCCAAGCCGCGAAGGAATTTCCTTCCATCTGGCAGTGCATGTCACGTGAAAGATGTTAAATGGCACGGCCTACGCAACGTCACATGTCGCAAGCTGCTGCAAGCACCCAGACTCGCAGTTACACGCGATGTTTTGGTCAAACTCAGGTATAGCTAGACAAGAGACAGCATTTTTCTTTTGAGTGACTGAAAGTGGAAACAAGATCTTGTTCCACTTTCCTGGTTTCCTGATTCTCAGGCAGACTTTTCCATAAATAGTCATTTTTAGAATAAAAAAGATCCGTTCCCATTAAGGATCCTGTCCGCCTGGCCAGACACAGAAGGCAGTTTCCCGCCGTAAGGGTTGAACCCACGTGAATTCATGCTCTTCCAGTCTGGATGCAGGCAATGAAAAAACTAGATCACCCGTCCCCAAACCAATCTTCTATCCCTATTTTGCTTTCTCGAACAGAACACTCAAGGGAAAAGCAGGGATGAAAAGTGGCAATACGGCCATACGTCTGTTCCTAGTGCCAAAACTTGTATTTTTGTTTGTATGTACTCAAATATGATAGCTTGGTACAAAACACTAGTTTTTTTAAGCAGCTTAGTCCGTCCGGTTAGTGTGGTGGTGTGCCCGGTTAGTCTGTCCGCTTAGTGTGGTGGTGTGTCCGGCTAGTGTGGTGATGTGTCCGTTTGGTCTGTCTGGTTAGTGTGGTGGTGTGTCCGGCTAGTGCGGCGGTGTGCCCGGTTAGTGCGTCTACCCTGTTAGTTTGTCTGTCTGGCTAGTACGTCTGTGCAGTCGGTATGTCTGTCCGGTTAGTGTGGTATATCCGGTTAGTGCAGTGTATCCGGTTGTTACATCTGCCCGGCTAGTATATCTGCCCGGTTTGTTTGTCTGTCCGGTTAGTGCAGTGTACACGGTTTGTATATCTGCCCGGTTAGTGCGTCTGCCCGGTTAGTTTTTCCGGTTAGTGTGGTTATCCGGTTAGTGCAGTGTACACGGTTTGTATATCTGCCTGGTTAGTGTATTTGCCCGGTCCCTGCGGTAGTCCGGTTTCGGCACTGCCCCACTCACCGACACACGCGATCAGCAGGATAAGCGGCTCCATGACGCCCCGAACTCCGCCTGCGAACAGAGACTGCGGTCAGCCGGGCACGACGTGGCGTGCTGCGGGGGTCGGCCGTGCCGAGCCGAGCCCGACAGAGGCAGGCGGAAGTACAGCGCTGGGGAATGCTAGTCACCCAACCGTGGGAAAGCACCCGGCGACTTTAATGAATCATGTAACGGTAGCTAGCGGCTTCGATTCACGGCTGGTGACTGCAGCGTAGCATATGAGACTAACCCTTCAGTTATTTTCAGCAATTGGCCAGACAATCGTATTCGAATACGATAAAAAATCAATTGGAAATGTTTTGGTATGCGATGAAGGCAGCCATAGACGGTGTCAGCTTTGTTGTCAAACTGTGCTCTTTTTGAAGTGGATAAATCACTAAATGCTTCCCTTCAACTGGCTAGTCTAGACTCCCCTCATTCCAAGGATTCATAAACAAGGTCAAAATAATAAGGAATTCAAAGGAACCAAGTACTGATAAGGTGAGAACACAAAAAAAACACTTCTCGCAAGTATCTGTGACACTGGCAAGGCCATGTCACAAAACAGTATTGAATCTCGTCCCTTCATGGTCAGCTCTGAATTATCTTATCGTTTCTCACCGTTTACATAATCCTGTCATTACGCCAAAAACTATTGCCAGCTGTCGACAGCACGATGCCACTAAAGCTATCAAGTTGGGCATAGGAATCGATACGTTTTTAAAGCTTACATCTGATCTACACCGTTCCACCCATCTCTTCAAAAACGTATGCATCTAACATGTGGAGGATGATAAAAGAACAAGTTTAATTGTGTTTCAGAAGCTTTGGTTATAAATAATATTTCCCTTTGAACTTTTATTTCTTAAAGCGTCTTCAAAATCTCAGAGTCATATTCTATCCGTTAGCTCCACGTCACTTTCGAGATTTCAACACCGCGAATATTTTCATACAAGCGTACACTCACTGCCCGTTTGTTTATCATTTTTCTGTTTGAGTATAAGTTGCCTCATTAAACTGGCCTCGGCTAACCAGCCCCGGGCCGCACGCACCACCACCTAACTGGGTTAGTATATGATAGGCTGTGTCATGGCCAAACAAATCTCAGATCCATCGTGGCTCATTTCCGAAGATTTCTGGCTTCTCCAGGCCAATCCCTCTAAACACTCTGCATTATCAATCAAAATACGATTCATACACAAAAATTACTAATAAATAGCCAAAAATGGAATATATCCGGATTTTAGGCTGTCTGAGAGTTCTGGCAAGCCTTACCCAATCTACTGATGGATTTGATTAGATTGAATTTCTATCCAGATATCCGATCTAAGATCGCCCTCCACTGCACGCGTGGATATCGACATAGCTTCCGCGTTAGTCGAATATCTCGTCTGGTTTTCCCGCCGTTCGTTGAAGGGAAAGGCCACAAACAATCCCGTGGCTCGACAGTGTAAACATTAGGTAAGCCATGGCCATATTAAAGCATACCGGAGACTACCTAAAACAAGAGCAAGTGCCTGAACAAACTCTACGATCTCTGCAGTTTCTTGATGCTGTGTGTAGTATGCCGCAACATACAAAACAAAAATACCAACGATTTTTGCATTATGCTGCTGCATACAATTGCTTGCCTCAAGGAGAAGCATTACAGGTTTAATTCAGTACTGGACTGCAGCACAAGAAAGATGTTCAGTTTTTTAGGTTCAACTTGTACATCACCTTACCTGAAATAGCAGATGCTGGTTTGTTTACAGGGTTTGCGTCCTATGATTGATCCTAAGACGAGGATAGCGTCGCGCGAGGTAACTCAGCTCCCAGTTCACCTGAGGCAAGGAGGGCTTTTATACAACTAAGGGCTGAGTCCTTTCTATCTTCCCTATATACACCTTGCTGGTACTGATCGAGTCACATGAATGATTAATGATTAAGTAGATGGCTTGCTCACAGCTCTATCGACGCCATGTCACGTGCTAAGTGATGTTAAGTAGTTGTTGGAACGAGATGACATGCACAAATGTCACGTCTAACGCCTCCATTTCAGATGTATCTACTTGTTGTACGCCTCGGAATGTATTGTTCCCGGCTCTACAAGCTTGAGATCCCGGGCTTATTGTCTGATTTGGAGTTCGGCCTGTAAGAGCTGCTGTAACGTTCGCGGCCGATGTCTTGTTCTGCTCCGGAAACTGCAAGCGCCCCTGAATGCAAATCCTGGCATGTCGGAAAGTTTGATGTGGTTGAGTCAGAATGATGGCGAACCCGTAACATTCAATACCATGACCGTTGCGTACGTCAAACAGATAGAATCGCAGGCAGGTCCCATGCATCGCTTGCATCATAAGTTAATCCAAGGATTGACATGTAAATTTTAATTCAGTGGTTTCTATTTGTTGCTATGTTGATAAGCTAGGACTGGTAGATCATTCGCTTTTGGTGCACGCTTGCAGAAGCAAATGATCCAGGTGTATACCACGATCTTCTGAAGATATGGTGAGTTTCTTAAAATGGCTACCAATAGGATCCAAGATGGCTATACCAACCTTTCTGTCCAGCATTCTTGCTGCCCCTAAAGGCTATCTGAATGAAAATCATTTCTACCGTCCCACGGAAGAAAAGCGTAAGTCACATTTTTTCGATTTTGAGTTTTTGGTATCAGTCGATGCAGAAAGACAAGCTGCGTCTACTTATCAAATGATTGGACAAAGTTCCCTTAATTTTCTTAGTTATATCGCCTTTTCAATTCAGCGGCCGCCAATGTTAAGCAAAACGGAAATTGCGCTCTCCTGTAAAATATTCCGAATGTGACATACGCTTTTCTTCCGTTGGACGGAAGATTTTTTTGTCTCAAATACGTTATAAAATAAGGGTCTCCAGGTGGTGAAATGACCCCCACAACTCGTGAGCAGCTGCGTATTTGAAAATATGGCAGCTCTCGGGCGTGGGCCTGGAACATGACAATGTGGTTCCTTTTGCCAACCACTTCAATTCAGCCTTGGTGCGAGGGGTGAAAGTACTTTGGGACACGATGCTCTGTTTCATCTGGTATATTAGGTTTGATAGACTATCATAAACTGTAAAAGTCAAATTTCTCACCGGATAGAAGTTTTGAGGCACCATCATGACGGTTTGTGGACTTGAACTCACTGTGTGTATATTGACTGAATGACGTGCGTAGTTGACTTTGATTCTGGCTACAATGCATAGTGAACATTTCAGCTTAAGATTTTTAACTGTGGTTTATAATATTCTGTTGCATTTAAAGCAAAACAAGTTCATCAAAACTCTTGATCATTGGTTTTTTATCAAATAAGCGAAGGACAGAACACTATGGAATGGAACCACGCTGTAAAAAGAAGTTAGCTACATCCTTGAGTCCTTGAACAAGGCATTAATGCTGTGTAAGTTGCGCAACAGTGACTCATGGAAATCCTATGGTTATTTCGCGCTGCGGGTACAGCGCTGTCCTTCGCATTTGCAAAACAACGCCATGACAACATCCTTCATCCGCAGTATAAATGGCACTCTGCTGTGTGGCTAGATGCAAACCAAGTATGCTCCTCCTCCACACAAATTGCTATGCACGCGTGTCGGTCCACCTTGGGCGCGTTAACCGCAGTTACACCCATTAGCGTGTACCATCACGAGTCCGTATCGCTCTCCGAGCTCGTGCCAATGTGGTCCGCTGACCTCGCCACTAAGTAATCTGAAGTTTTGTCTGTGGGACAGTGCTAGCGGGCGAGTGAAAGGCGGTGGGAGCCATCACCAATGTCAGCCGAGGCGCCTCCTCCGCACCGCCGACCACGCGCCGACACTTAACAACAGTCGTTCTCGTGTGGAGCTTGTTCCAGACACGTCATTGTGCAGATGGTGTGGCTCGTTTGCTTTTATGGTTCTGGATTGAGTTTGTTCAACTCATGTAGAGTAGTTTTGTGTATATGTTTTGTGATTGCTCTTTAACTGCCCTTCATAGATCTTTAAAAAAGATAAAACGCTGAGATGCATTCAAATTTCTTCAGTCAGGAAATCTAATTCTTCTATGGGCGAAAGCTATCTGGAGTCTTATCGCCTGGCATTGAATGCACTGTGGGAAAAATACTGGTCGGATATTGTTTCTTCTTATGAAAGCTCTCTATTTTGCACTTCCATGATACACAAGTTGTGGGTTTGATATAATATTGGTAGATTTACAACAACAACGGAAGGCTTAAAGATGTAGGACAGCCTGGTAATTAACCCTAGTAATTTAAACGTTGATAATTTTTGAAGTGCTGAAGCGAGGAGCATGATGATAAGTTGATAAGATGTTCACTGGCCTGTCCCCTCGAATCCGGAAATGTAAAAAAGGTTAAGATTATACATTTGGGCACAGCCCTTCATCAGAATCATGTAGTAAATATCACTAATTCTCAGCCATAGTGTAGCCAGACCTTGAATTGAGCTTCACACAAATGCCTTTTAGAATGAATCGTTAAAGATATTGGATGTCGTGACAACAACGAT
This sequence comes from Lepas anatifera, assembly GCA_034440635.1. NCBI lineage: Eukaryota > Metazoa > Arthropoda > Thecostraca > Lepadidae > Lepas > Lepas anatifera. The sequence goes on along the minus strand of JAOTON010001615.1, from coordinate 1,497,205 downwards.
CCTGGTACCTCTAACCTAAGAGTAATGCCGACAATACAACAAAAACTAGACCAATATTTGTGTGACAGACTTTTCTATTATTTCAGTCAAACACTAGCTTTTCATTAACAATTTAAAACTCGCTGAAGTATCTTAATTGGTTATTTATTTTCTTATCATTTATTTTATTTACTTTTTTAGTTGACCGAAGCTAAAATGCTAACAATAACTACCTATTTAGCACTAGTACACGTGATACTAGATCGGTGTAAAGACTGCAAGCTTTCCCCTTTAATTCAGCATGATGCTATATTTTACTATAAAAGCTTTCATCAATTATTTAGTTAAGATTGTACTTAGTGGTCAGGGTCAACTTACCCCTAAACTCAATCCATTGCATAAAATCATTTAGTACGGTTTGTAATTGATAAACCCCGCAGGCTGTGAAAAAGGTACATAAAATTCGTTAATATGGTTTGTAATTGATAAACCCTGCAGGCTGTGAAAAAGGGTTTATCAATTACAAACCATATTAACTAATTTTATGCAATAGATTGAGTTTAGGGATAAGTTGGCCCTGGCCACTAAGTACAATCTTAACTAGATAATTCGAGGAAGGGTTTGATAGTAGAATATAGCATCATGCTGAATTAAAGGGGAAAGCTTGCAGTCTTTACACCGATCTAGTACCACGTGTACTATTGCTAAATAGATAGTTATTGTTAGCATTTTAGCTGCGATCAACAAAAAATAAATAAGTAATAAGAACAGAAATATCCGATTAAGATACCTCAGCGAGTTTTACATTGTTAATGAAAACCTAGTGTTTGGCTGAAATAATAGAAAAGTCTGTCATACAAATACTGGTCTAGTTTTTGTTGTATTGTCGACATTACTCTTAGGTTAGAGGTACCAAGATCGTTGTTGTCACGACATCCAATATTTTTTTAACGATTCATTCTAAAAGGCATTTGTGTGAAGCTCAATTCGAGGTCTGGCTACACTATGACTGAAAATTATTGATATTTACTACATGATTCTGATGAAGGGCTGTGCCCGAATTTATAATCTTCAGTTTTTTTACATTTCCGGATTCGAGGGGACAGGCCAGTGAACATCTTATCAACTAGTAATTTAAACTTGAACTACCCATCATGCCGTGAATAATACAAGTGACACCCTGCAGTCCATTTTTGGGTCGTTTGTATACTTTCGGCTTGAGGATTCAGTGCAACTGATGGGTGATATCCACTGACCCAGACATCGGTTCCCCCAATATCACGCCATTCACCAAGACTAGTTAATGAGATAAAAAAACTTGACTTTTTTGTCAGTTGCGCATCAGGATGCAAACAAGAATGGCTCCACACCTTGTCTTTCAAATGCCCACTGGAAAACGATGTCTGTAATGAAGACTCAGGAGAAGCTTATTGAATTGTAGTCATTGATTTTTTCGAGCAAGGAGATAAAACGCTACTAGAGGCGAGAGCTTTAAACCCAAACGCTCCCTTGTTATTGTTTCCGCCTGAATCTCCGACCGATCACCTCATTAAACATGAATGAATGTGTTCGACTGAGCGTATCCGTTCTCGCGTTGTGCCGCCCTGCCGTAATCTGTCACCTGTGAACATCAGCCCTACAACATTGCCGCCCACCCTGGAGCACGGCTGAATCACTCAGCAGCAGCAGCTCCGCTCATTACCATGCATCCTACCCAAGGCCTCGGGACTGGTACCACGTGGGAGCGCTGACCCCTCATCCGCCTGCGAGAACAAGGAGAAGATTCTAAACACCAAGTCTGATGGCCACTGACAACTGGGACGAGACTGTGATGGGGAGAGGACAGGAGCACTGGAGTGGGTCCCAGATCAGATCTGACTAAGCGCTTGATAAAGGTTCTGAATCTAAACGCTCTGGATTTGTTATAATTGGAGTGGCGTGCGCTTGAGCTGGCCAGCGTCTGGAGATCAGTCTGAGCTAATGGTCTTGATCGATCCGGATTGGCTGTGTCTATAGCCGACAAAAGCAGCCGATCCGGTATCTATTTGGATCCATCTGGGTCGGATAAGTCTGGCGGCAGGATCTGGATCAGGGCAGACAGGTGGGTGAAGCTCCGGGGGTGGATGAACCTTTGGGGGGTGACGCCCGCGTCTGGCCTGGTTTACCATCTCGGACGCAGCTGCGCCGATGTGTAATCAGGGACACCGGCGGCCCTGGGTGACGCTTTCTCGCCACTCTAGCACATAGTGTGCTGAATGCGAACCACTAATAATGATGGAAACAGGCCATAATGTCCGCAGTGGTGCTTACCCCAGATTTTGTTTAAAAGAAAATGGTTATGACAAGGTTTTACTGAGAACTAAATGAGCCAAAGGGTTCAGGGATAGGTAAGAGTTGGATAAGATAGGTATGTTATGATATGAGTTATGTCTAAAAACGAATAGCGTGCAAAGGCACGTTTCAGTGCGGAGGATTACAATCTACTTAAGCGTTCTGTCATAACAAAGTGATGTTATCGCCATGAATACCAGGCTTAGTGCAAGTCACTCGGAAATGCTTTGAGATACTGGATGGGCGCTAAAGTCGTAGAAGTATTCAAATTTCATGGTCAATGACAATCATCGCGTGCGAAAATTAACGGGGATTCAGCACACTGCACTGGTACGCAAAACAAGCGAGCCGTGTACAGTTTATGATGTGAGTAAAATATTCCAAAAAAGGTGCAATTAGAAACATATGGACTTGAACCAATTATGTATGAGAACCTAAAATCTGTTTTTATATCAAATATTTGTATACCAGTAAATACGAATTTTGTTTCTCAGGTGTATTGGTGTTGAATCATTCGATTGATCCATCAATTCAAATCAAAGGTCTCAACCCATATTTATTCGTATTTTCCCAATTTCATTGCATAGTTCGGGCACATGTGTGCCCTTATTTTAAATTCTGACGCGCATACGCATTCCAAACGCATTGCAGTCGAGCACTGCATACTGCATAGCTCTAAAGAAGTGGGTGTGATTGTTCTACCTTGGTTGGTACCGATTCATTTGCAAAACTGAGAGAGAACCGCTGTACTGATTTCGTTTCAGAAATACTGCTCCTGAATTTCACATTTACCTTTGTTATATTCCTTAAAAAGTAGTCAAACATATACCATTACATGATCACTAATACAGATGACGATCAACTGTAGGAAAAATACGCATACCCTTGTAATATCCAATACGCAGGGTATTTAATTTGGTTTTAAGATAATGTCCGAATAATTCATGGTATACCCAACCGACATTCCAAATCATACAAAGTATTGTTGTGGCAGAGGCAACTAGCAAGAGCGATGTGTTGGCATGGAGAAGGCAGCAATTATTTAGTTAGGTATTTGGGCTTTAGGGTGCGCCCACCGTCAGCTCACTTAGCGACGGCAAAAGGTAGGTGCCAACACCAGAACAAGGATACAAAAGTTTCGTATTTGTTTTACTTTTCCTAACTTTGGTTCTACGGGGCTATACACACCCGTATTAAATTCTCCGAATGAATTAATTTTTGGGCTCATCGGAACACCAACTGCCAGGGTGATACGACATCGCCCATTTTTCCCCTGTTGGAAGGGTTTCTCGGGAGCCAGCTTGCTCCTCATTCAAGGAAGCCGCTGGGCTTTGAACCCGTGTCGGCTGCGTGAGAGCCAGCTGCGCTGACCACTCCACTACCGCGCCCCCTTTCACATTCTCCGAGAGAAGAATAAAAATTTTAACTGCACGACTGCAATTGCATTTTTCATTTTTCAACGAAGAAACACTCTAGTGTGATAGAGCTGGTACTAATCGTATTTAGCAAGAGTGGAGTATTTGCAGTACCCTCGACAGGGAAACAATTATGTGCATTAGGAAAAAATAAGTTTTTAAGGCAACTAATTCCTGCTTACACTGGCCTAATCATCATTGAGGAATCGGAATGGTATAGCAGGGAAATCCCATCCAAAATAGTACGAATGCTAAGGTGTTCGCCCTTGCTGATCTCCTCTGCCATTGAGGACTAAAGCGAGGTACGGCCGCCTGCTTGTGTCGGTGCTGAAATAAAACTTTAAAAGTGATCATCACTTAAGGAGTTTCTACGCTGGGAATTTAACGACCTCGTACAGCAGTGAAACTGTGTACGTTTTCCAGTTCAGTGGAGATGTGGAGGTGCGATTACGCGTTTAGCCCAGTTGATAAGAGTTTTGGGCTCCGACCTGCTTAGCTCGGGTTTGATTCTCACCTGAAGCTGCGGTATTCAGTTTACATCTGGCATTAATCAGCTGAGCCTGCAGAGAATGGCCTGATCAGGTCGGCTGCACCTGTGCTTTGTGAGACTTCAAACGATGACCTCCAAATCATAACCGGAATTACTTGTACAGTTGGTTGGATCAATGACTCTACAACAAGAGTTTTGAATACCTTTCTGGACAAAGATCCCAAGAACTGGTAAAGCAATGCCTGAGAAATAATATAATAGGTACTGAAGAATGGATGATTAAAGATGACAGGGTCGGGCTAATGTGTCATTAAGCTAATAACAGGCTCAAACGTAAAGAGTTTGCAAAAAGATGAATGGCATGTGCAAAGAAGCACGCATTTCGGGGTTTATGACCGCATCCGGCTCCCTTGGATCTGTAAGTTTCGGACCTTTCAAGGCACAGGCTCTCCCCCAGCACACTACACGCCACAATGCCACCACGTGTACCAGCCGCGCGTTTGGGACAATAACACAGTTAAACAGGCCAGCGGGCGCTTTCTCGCTACAAAAACACGCCTGGCTATTTTTGGAGCCGTTACACCAGCTCCAGTGGATGTAGCTGGCAAGGCCAAGAGTCGGCCGATGAGGTGTAGAATGATTTGACAAGCTTCGGCCGCAGTGGCAGAAAGATGGACGGCTGCCCTCCGCTGCCTGACACTCTGCCACTGTTTTCAACACGTCAGATGGTAAGATACCTTGGATGTTCTGCATTGTGTGCGTGAAATAATGGTATCTTGAAAGATTTCTCTTAGTAATGACAAAACTGTGCTTCATCTAATATAAGACTAGCTTGCTTAATTAAGAGCGAGAGAGAGAGAGGGGGAGGGATGGAGGGAGGGAGGGGTGGAGAGAGAGAGAGGGAGCGCGCGCGCATCCCACTCCATCAGAGTTAACCCATTTGATCGCACGGTGGGATGCTCCACATTTTCAAAACACCTACTAGTAGCGCCGGTGGCAGGCTCACTGGGTCAATGCCGGCCGCAAGCGCAGATGAATTGTCTGCCTGCCGCGACGCAGCGCGGCGCTGCGCGTGCCCCGTGCCCCGTCCGCCGCCTCCCGCGATCACGTCGGGTCGGCTCGGCACCATTGCTCTGTAGATGAGCAGTCCCACAGGGGGGGGATCTTCTGACCTAGATCACTGGCGTGGGAGGAGTCCCACCACACGAACAGTCGTGTAACAACATCGTAACGAGCTCTGGATAAGGAGTATGGCCCATGCTCGAATAGAGGTGAACTTGGGAGGTCAAATTACGGCAGGTGAGGAGGCTCAGCCGGTGCTCGTTGCAAAGTAATGCTGAATATTAGAGCGGAAACCCCTGCCCAGCCATGTTGAAAGTGATGGTTAGATAGCACGAGTTCGTGGCTGGTGTGTATAAAAATAGCGGCTGCGGGAGATGACGACACATGATGAAATGGGCACTGCGCGCGTTAAACCGGCTGGATATCGCAGTAAAGCCGAGCGTTTGGAGAATATCAAGCGGAAATCATTGATATCGCTTCATATTCTCAGCTATCGAAGTGAGGGCGTGACGTGCAGGATGAACAAATGAAATCTTACCGTTGTTTGTAGCTTTCCATGTTAGCAGGTTTGCACAGAGCAAAAATCACAAATGGATGTCCATACAAAATGCAATGTAATAAACACTGCACGTAAAACAAAACTTTTGCAAGAGGAAGGATGGAATCCTGCCGTGGCCTTGTCCTGACGAGGCTTCCTGTAATGTCCTTTCCAGCGGTGCGGGATACTGGGGATAGTCTCATTTCGGGTATAAGTAAAGCAAAACGTATGTCGACCCGAGCTGTGGAAAGCTACCAGCTGTTGGCGTTGTGTGTAAGTGAGCAATGAGCATGGAAAGTGAAATGGGACGGTCATGGTGTACAGCCCAATATCATGACAGTTGTGGGGGATGAGGATAAGAAGTTTTGTTATAACTGATAAAAGCCACTTGATGTGACGTTTTACGCGAAAATTTCTAGCAGAAATTGAATCGAGCCATGCATTAACTCGCAGGCTTGGTATCGAGACCTGCATCATATCGCCTGTAGTGCAGTATCTGAATGGAGGTGGTAACCACAGAGATCAGAAAAATACCCCGAGATTTTTATTGGGCATTTGCGCTGTAAGAAACGCAATGCAAACGTTGGCCAGTGCACAGAAAAATGTCAGGTACATATGGACACGTGGACAATTTTCACATAATTACCTGTACATGGCACTTCTGGTCAGTATAGCGTAAGAATACCTAGATTCTTATGAAGCCCAGTGCATTACACTGTCACATACAGAGGCGGATCCAGGGGGTTCAGAGGCGGATCCAGGGGTTCAGAGGCGGATCCAGGGGTTCAGAGGCGGATCCAGGGGGTCAATTCGGTTATGACTCCCCAAAACTAAACAGAGAGGTCCAACCACTATTCCCCAAGGCAAACTAGTGTTTCGTAATCTATCGATTGTGAAACGTGTCCGTCAGTAAAACACATTAAGTGTTTTCAACTGTTCGCAAGGTATGTACCTCTTTGAAAGTGAAAAGTTGGTTCCCTCCACCAGTTTGATCCTGCCTGCCGCCGCCTCTACCGCTTTAATTCGTTTTTGTCAACATAGGTTTGCCCCCAAACCGAGCTGGATCCGCTCCGGTCACATATGAGCTGGCTCACATCGGGCTATTTTTGACCATTCCGCTTGCACCACCCCTCACTGGGTGTTTGCTGGCAGTGGGCTGGTTCACGTCCCAGTGGCAGCCACCCGGGCTGCCGTACTAGGAACTGGGATGCACGACCTTCACAGAAGCTTTGGCACTAGCCATCCCGCTGCCCTGTCAGGATTTGCTTTTGAGAAAACCCCGCAAGGAAACGGATCGTGGTTTAACAGCCTACCGCAGGGTGCATACATGTCTTGGGTGACTGATCTCGCTCATTAGATATATCCATATTTAGGCAGATAATCACTGGTTTCATTCCCTGCGCGGAGTGGATTTGCATTCATGATGCGGCTGAGTTCAAGTTCTTGTTCGCAGACTCAATTTAGGACATAGCTGGCGTAGCAGACTGCACTTGACGCATGGGCTCGGGTTTCTAGGCAGGGCCTGCCTGGATGCTGGATGTCTTGCCTCAGCAGATTTATAGAAATTTAGGAGGACATCTGGTAGTGTGATAGTGATTAATTCTGTGTTGCAACAGCTCAGAACATAATGACTGATAATGCAATATATATGTCAGACTCTAACTCATAATTTGACACGGATAGGCCAAACATGACTGGATTTCTTTTTTAGAGAAAAAAACGAGAGCACACGTATATTCTTGGAATTTGTCAGCGCCTTTGCAATGTTTGCAAGCTTTTAGACTATTACTAAGCATGTTTCCCAGCACATGAGTCATGTCTTTACATTTTTGGACGAAAATTACTGAACTATTGAACAACGGCAAGAGTGGACTGGACCAGAAAATATAGGATATCACAGATAAAAACCAAAAGCATTGCTCTCATGGTATAATGTTATACCCTGACTTGGTGATCGAAAAAGCGTGTGACAAATATGCAGAAATGAGAATCCAAATCCATATTCAGATCTGAAACTTCTAAAATGATCTTACCAGTCCAATCTGATTGACGAAACGCTCAGGGACCCATTCTATATTGAATTCTGCTTCACTCTAGTTCTGCCCCATGAGATTGGAAGACGCTTAAACACTTGGCGGAGAAAAACAATTACATTTCGGATATGTATCCACAAAAATCCTTATCCTTTAAAGCACTAAGCTTAAAAGGGTCAATAGGATAATATATTTGTTGGCAACAACTTTATATTTTCAAAAATAAATTCACCCAAAACTGTATGCTCCAAGTTTAGCTTATAATTTATTTTGTACGTAAGGCATACCTGACTGACTGATCCACATAAAACTTCCTTTTGCTCCTCATGGACGTGTCAATAAGCTCAGAGTTATATGTTCTGTTAGCTCCTTGTACGAATCAATTATCCACAACTCATGTTGATGGTGCTGGAATTTCACACACAATCTCCCGGGCAGCAACAGCATGTGAGCACGTGCGCGATGAGGTTACCTCCGAGGTCGTGAAACTTATGTTTCTACTATCTGCCTCGGGACACTTGTTGCGGCTGTATAAACGTGTTTAAACAGTCTACTTCACTTTTGGGTCTCTGTGCGTGGAGCCTTTTTTCGCCTATGAGTGTGTTTATGTACTTTAGAGGTGGGCAAAGGCACCATGCACATAGCGACTTATAAAAAGCCCTTAAATAAGTAAGTAAGTGTGTTTATGTTAAGTGTTCTTAGTCTTACCATTTGGCTCCACCGTGTCCGGAGATGTTACAATGGCAGGAGCAACTTTAATTCAAAGCACTTCGAATACTTGCAAACGAAAATATAATAATTCTCAGGTTTTCATTGTCCAGCATATCCCAGGACTTTAAACAAAATTTACTACTATTTACCAGAGTAAATATTTCAGCTGCTTTAACACATTGCTTCACCTGTCGTTGGAGGTCTGTATTGGACGGAAAACAAGATTACGGAAATTGAAAGGAATGTAATGGGATGGAACGGCCAACACTTTCCATGATTTGTCCAGGATGTGACGGGGCAGATTTTCGTCTGTAAATGTCACTGGAAAAGTTGAATGGGATGGTCTAATGGGACACGTTTTCCTGGGCAGATCGGGGAGAGGCAGCCAGGGGAGGGCTGTTCTACTGCAGGTGCTTTCTGTTGACACGTTGTCCATGCTCACCCCTATCTGTCAATGGGCAGATTTCATTTCTGAAACGTGCTGATTTCGAATCAGTGAATGAATAGACGACTCTGCCAGAATTCTCAATTATTATTTCTCGGGGCACTCTCGTTTAACATGCTCAGTGAAGGGGTTCTAAAGTGTCACCCACCTATTTTTCCAAGGTGGCTGGAGAGCCGCTAGCCACGGTAAACTCTACTTAAACAAATCTGAGGACATTTATGAGCGCGTTAATCGGTGAATACAATTTTAGAATTGGTCAATAATGTTTGACTTATAAGCTTCAAAGGCAGATCTATATTTTGGGACCGTCGCAATCGCTCGGTCGCACCAGCTCGCCTGCACTGTAGACCGAGTAGTGACGTCACAACACCATATAATCTGGTTATATGTCAAGGTCAACCCAAATGAAGTCCAAGGTCAAGGCCAAAAGCCACAGGTCAAGGGCATTGGCCCCATTTATCCGGTCAGATTGCATTATTCAGCATGACGTATGTTATGGTATGACCTCATAGGGTCACAGGTCAAGTTCAAAAGTTTTTTCAAGGTCAAGCCCTCATTTCCTGCATAAAGACTGATGTAGTGTCAGTTATACTGCACATTACTGGGAATCCAGCATATTGCTACGTAATAGGGCATTGACCTCAAAATAATACTAATTTTTGGGGCTTATCGACGCACCAACTGCTAGGGTCATATAGCATCGCCAACTCTTCCCCTGTTGGAAGGGTTTCTTGGGAGTCAGGTTGCTCCTTATTCAGGGAAGCTGCCGGGTCTTGAACCCGGGTCGGCTGCGTGGAAGCCAGTTGCGCTGACCACTCCACTACCGCGCCCCGGACATTGACCTTGAACGACCTTGGGCTCAAAATTTCAGGAAAAATATTTTCGGACCTTCTCTCTATGACCTAAGTCCACTTTTGGTATGTTTCCGTTTTCTCCATCTTCCACAGGTTCCAATTCCAATGGGCCTTCAGCACGGCCCAGATGTGATATGTATGTACGGCCTCGTTTAACTTTAAAAATCTTGACCTAGGACAATGAAAAATTTCCATAAGGTAGATCACCATCGTGTCCATACACCCCGAAAGAGCGTTTTTTTTGATCCTATTGGTTTTTGAGATCTCAGGAGGAACCCCTCCACGCGCGTTGACACCAGACCCCTCTCCACTGCGCGTGTTAAAGCTATGCACCATTACGTTTCTATTTATTCTGACCCCGGTTCTGCTGTTCATTTTGAGTCTCTTCCGACGTCTAAATCTGAAGTAAGCCTTATCTGAGTTAGTATGAGAAAAGCTCGTTTAGCGAAACAATCTACATGGAAAGCAAGCAGCCGAACTGTTGAAATACCGCCGCTGGGCCGATGCCGTGCGCTCATTGACATCTCGCGCTGGTATAATCATATGCAGCGTTTCGTGTCATTATGCCAGAAATTGGAGCCTGAGCTCTCACCGCTGTCGCTCTGCGGCTGTCATGATGTGCACTGCGGCTCGCATTTGCGGCTCTCAGCGCTGCGGCGCCAACTTTCACTGTTTGCGCCGCTAACGTTAAAGACGCTGGCGCCTGCTCTGATTCTAGTAGGTAGCCTGCACGAGGATAAACAGGGACCAGAAAAACTGAGATGTGGCTCCAAACAGGACGTTTGCATGGATATATTTGTTTGCTTTAAGCTAAATGTGTCAAAACCAAAATTGTCGTGGGACCGTAATTTATCTAACCAATGTCGGGCTAAACAACCGGTAACAAAAACTTATAGGTGACAAAAAAAGTTCCGCGTACGAGAAAAAACGAGTTTGGTGTAAGATGTACCCTTCAAATGCATGATTACAACCAATAAAGGAATAATAGGACAAAATGGGTATTCCTAAATTGTTATGTTTGCGGCAATTCGGCTACAGTTTCTATGGTCTAAGCGAGTCAAACTGGCTGGAAGGCTCATCAAATAATGTATGAAATAGTTTCAATAGATAATCGAGCATTTTTGGCAGAAGACCAACCGGTATCCGGGCTAAGAAGATTAGTGATACATCAATATACCGGCGTTGCGTCACATCGGAGTTATGGCTTTGATCCGATCGGCGTCTCATGGCGATGTGACGGCTTGAATCGTCTGAGATGACCTTTACCCAGAATCCGTACGGCCCAGCAGAGTTCAGCCAAGTCCTTGAGCTTGAATAGTCATTATCTCGCAAGCTGATATGTCCAGACAGCCATTAGTTTTATCTTCTACAATTTTAAACTGATTAGCACACTTCTGTGTCTATTATCTTGTTACCATGGCAACTCAACAACTGAAGACGACGACAATAGAACGGCATAATCTGGTGAACTTTTTTGTAGTCTGACATTGCCAAATTTTGCGGAACTTCACCAAACTTGCAGTTCCGGTTCCGTTATAATCGTGAACTGGGCGTAGAGGCACTTTCACTGCTCAACTGCGATGTCAGCTTCCGTTATCCACCCAACTCGAAAGAACATCAGTGGATTTAAAAGGAAAAGTTGTGTTTCTGCAAACTGGAGTCTGCATGCAAGCGATGGGAAAGTTAAAATCGCATGAATTGCCCAAGTTTTCCATCATATTATCTGCAACAATGATCACACCACGTTAAAATTTCTTTACTTGCGGCACTGTCTCACCAAATAGGACGTTCTATAGCGACAAGGGGGAAAGGGAATCAACTAGGCTGGAGCAGAGTGTCCTAACCTGCTTCTGGGCCAATGTTGAAATTGTTTCTGCTAGCTTCTTTCGTACGAATCTTACTAATAGGGGATGTCGGTGACACGGTGAGTGCATTGGCACGCTACCTAATGTCATTAAATCATTATTTTGCACTTAAGGCACTGTCCACTTAACACGCGCATTGACGGGGGTCTGAGCCACCTTTGCTTTGGCGGGGGTCGGGTACATGCCACCCTAAGATCTCGAGAACCACGCTAGGTAAGGAAAAACGGCAAACATTGTTGGGTAGCCCATCCAATTTTCTATCGAAAATATACGAATGATTTTATTGTCAGGTCACATTTAATTTCACCAGAGGTAAAAAATGTCATCATAGGGATAACATGTAAATTAAGGTTTCCGGTCATTACATCTGAACAAGGAAGTAAGGATAGGGCAAAACAATTTGAACTACATGATTTTTAGCGAATTTAAGTTTTCATGCACAATAGTGCGCTTCAGTGACAGACAAGTGCGCCACAAACAAAAAAATTCCGATGCAATCCTATCCACATCGATATTAAATCGACGAATCCACTTATATCGGTTTGCACATTATTATCATACATTCAACATTATCATTAAGAAATCGATCCATATTAAAAAAGAGACATAACACAATATCAGTCAAAATCCACAGACACATCCAAAACTACCTGAATTCTTCGCTAATCGAGTGAAACCCGATCCATGGATCCTCGCATTGGGCTGGATCGGATATACACACAGATATCCGATCCGTGAGGCACTCTAACAAACAACTGTTTACATGGTATGGAGGATATCAAGGCTTGACTTATCTTCCATCTCAGGCCAAGACGCCTTTAAAATACAGTTTTTTCTTGGGTGCTGACAATCCGGCTGTCTCATTGAACACTAATTGTATCGGTCTGTGGGATTCACTAAAAGTACCTACGAAGCTGTTTTTAGCTGAAAAGTAACAAAGTCAGCAATTGATTGACACGGACAATAGAGCTTATTTTATATATTATGCTTTTTCTGTTAACATGTAACATGTTCAAAAAGGTCCGATATATAAAATTAGCTTTATTGTCTGTGTGAACCAATACCTGTCATACACCAAAACCAAAACGGGGGCGCGGTAGTGGAGTGGTCAGCGTAGCTGGCTTCCACGCAGCCGACCCGGGTTCAAGGCCCGGCGGCTTTCCCGAACAAGTAGCAAGCTGGCTCCCGAGTAGCCCCTCTAACAGGGAAAGAGCTGACGACACCATATGGCCCTGGCAGTTGGTGCGTCGATAAGCCCCAAAAAAATTGTATTACCAAAACTAAAACAAAGTCAGCGATGTTTTAATAAAATAATTTGTCTTCCGAACTGCGTGAACAATGTCTATTATATGGGTTGCACTAAGAGTGAATAGTTCCCCATCTTGGCACTAGTCCTAAGCAAGAAATTCCCATGAAATTTCAGAGCGGTAACATAGACACCTTACGATAATTTTCATTTATATCATTATGTCCCAAAATTATGGACAGGTTCTAAAATGCTGCTTAAAGCTAACGTTCTTGTCGCAGATCACATGCTCTAAAGTTGTGTCAAAGCTTACATTAGCAACAAGCAAAGGGTAAGAATGATCGGCAAATACTGTCAGCACTTATGTCGTTGTGTGTTCCATTGAAAGAAGGATAGAGGTCGGCAAACAAATGCGCGTTCAGTTCATTGCGCGTTAATTTTGTGTTTCTATTTATCATCAATTTCCATTTAATTTCAGTGGCTCTTTCCATGTCACCGCAATTAATATTTTATAATATAAGTCACCCCGGTAGCTCAGTTGGTGGCGTTGGGCTCGGCCCGCTGCTAGAGGCATGCAGTGGCAGTGCATGTCCAGGCTTGGGTCGGTTCCCTGAGACGCTCCGGCGCTAATAGTTACCGACGTACAGGTCAATAATAATTATGGCATCGACGCACCAACTGCCAGGGTCATATGGTGTCGCCAACTCTTTCTGTTGGAAGGGTTTTCGGGAGCCAGCTTGCTCCTTGTTCACGGAAGCCGCCGGGCCTAACCGGGTCGGCTGCGTGGCGAAGCTCGACCACCTACCGCGCCCGACGTACAGGTCGGCGGCAACGACTGGTGAGAAGTGACGAGCGGGCGGCGTCCCGTGCTTGGGGACCTAAACTTGGCTTATAAATCAACCCTTCATTGTGGGAGTCCAACAGTCGAACGAGAACAACTGGACAAAATTTATAAAGATATAAGGATCAAAACACTATGTAAGGACACCGTCTATATGGATGGTTGAGAACTGAGATAAAGATCACCCAGGGCGGGGCATCGCAGTCACACAGGCACAGACACTGTGTAAATGGGTAGCATAGGCATAAGGAAGAAGGTAAACACTGCTGACAATAAAAGAAAAGCTTGAAGAGAGAAGAAGATACTGAAACTCAAGTGATACAACGATTTCAGTCACTTTAGAGATGCATTTATTTTGTGCTGTCATATTTCAGTTCTTCCAGAATATATGTAAGCTCCTTGTGTATTTTGCGTTTCTTTATTAATATTGTCTTTGGAACTTAACGTGTTGTTTTTAACGTCAATCTTGGAATATAATTGTTTGTTCAGGAAATCTATTATTAACAAAGCTTGACAGTCTTCATGATTTTACAACCTCTGATCCGGGTGCTTCTGCATTAAGTGACTTTGACAATCACGTGAGTTGCAGCAAAAAAATCGGGCAAGGAAATACTTAGGGAAGTACGATAAAAGACAATAATTGTGATATTTGTTGGTCTTGCTTTGTCTTGTCGCATATATTTCTGACGCGAAGGAAAGTTGTGTAGCCAAGGAAAATTGCAGTGTGCATTACAATGTTAACTCCGAGTCTAAGCTGGAACAACATTTAATATCGTTAATTTCTTAAGCACTGAAAAGAAAGCTGTCCTCTACAAGCGACCAAGCAGCTCAGTGCTCGGGCTTTTCATACGACTAACCCGGGCTCAAGGCCCGGCGGATTCTCTGAACCTGGAACAATTTCACTCCCCGGAAACCCTTCCAACAGAGAAAAGGCTGGCAATGCGATGTTGCCCTGCCAGCTGGTGCGACGATAAGTCTAAGAAAATATTAAACCATGAACAGCATCACAGCAGCACGCGACGATATATGGTTATCTAGCTATCTATTTATCTTGAAGTTCATATTTATGTCAACGTAAGCCAACGGAAGTTAATGTCAACACAAATGTGAAATCCAAGTTACAACTGTGAGCTCCTCTTGGCAATAAAGTCCAAACTGAACAGAACGTATGTGTTAGACACCAGCGAAAGCTAGATACCTTGGCTCACTCGCTCAATGTCACTCGCTCATACCCACTCGTTCAATGGCTTTTGTTCCCAGCTCAATTTTTTTGGAAAATGGTAAAGAGCATTGTATTGGACATTGTAAGACTTTTCCATACACCGCATGGCTATTCTACGCCTCGAGTCGTAAAGAGTAAAACAAAATGGATGAGGGATGTAACGCAATCGCACATGTCAAACATTCACACATACACACATGTCGAAATGACTGATAGGAAAATAATGCCAAATTATCTGAAACAATAATATAAAATACCGATAAGACAATACAAGGTGGTCACAGGAAGCAAAACCCAAACTTCACCTTGTTCCACGATTCTGTCACTGCGTCTCAATCAGGTGCCTTTTCAGCTCGCACTCTGGATCTTCCCAGGCCGTGTTGGCGGATGGCCTGGGGAAGTTCGTTGTACATGTGTACAGCCGAGTACGAAAACCTCTGTCTGAGCGTAATTATTAAGGTGTTTTCGTAACTTCGTGCCCTGACTGTGTATGTCTGACTCCCGGTCTAGACAAGAAACAGATGGTGCATGCTTTGTTTTGGGAGGTCAGAACTCTCGAAAGCATCTGGTAAAGTGAAGGAAGACCTTTTCTATTTGGTTTAACACGATAGGGCACCACCCCATGACGGGCGGGACCCCCCCTAAGATCTCAAACCACGGAGGACGAAGAACGAAACGGCGTTGGGCGCCCACCACTCGCCACGAAAACATTGAACCATTTTTCAGGTCACATTTAAGGTCACGAGCAAAACAGCCCGCAAGATAACATAAAATCAGTTTTCGGGCATTACATCGAACAAAAAGAAACAAAACGACTGAACTGTAGATACCTCTTAGCAAGCCAAAAAAATAATTACCTCAGTAAAACAAGGTTGACCGACCGAGGTCAGGTCTGGTCAAATATATAAAACATACATTAGAACGCAAAGCCCAGGCGAGCTAATGCAGCTAAAATAAATGCCTATCACCATCCGTTACTGAGTTATTCCGTAAAACCATTTTCTTATGTATTTCCAATGGAGAGGTCATGCCCGACCAGACCTTGGTCATCGATATCAAAAATACCGAACATATGTTAGAGAACCGTGGGGCCATTATGGATATAAGTTTCAATCGGATAAGTTCACCCTGCCCGACTTATCTATCTTAAACTTTTGAGGTCGGGTCACTACCTGTACGGGACCGACCTGAGAACCTAACCTTAACCCCGCCCCACCGGGGTCCGGCCCACCTTCGCCCCACAGGGCCACGATGGCCCCCTCTAACTCCGAAAATAGGGCGTAGCGCAAATCTGCAAAGGCAATAGAAAGCTCGCGGAATTCAGTAAGAAATTACTGCATGTTTTAGTGCTCAGGTCAATGGTTTGACCTCCAGAGGTCAAATTAGGTCAAGATCGGCTATTTTCACCAAATATGCAATGATTAAGCAAACTGGGCATAACTCTTAGCATTAGAGCTATTGAGGCCTGAAAGTACATTTGAAGCAAATTGCCAGAACTTTTCCGCTATGGGAACGAAAGACCTCCCGCCAGTGGTTTGACCGCCGAGGTCCCTCGACCTAATATGACCTGAGGTCACGAAAGGTCAAAAAGTGACCGATATCAAAGAAAGCCAGTGACAAGACAAACACAACGGTGTTTGTTTCACCGCTCTAGCTCAATTAGGTCAAAGTTATGCAAAATACTATTTTGACCTCTGGTGACCGATGACCTTGGAAAAGTCAAAGGCAAAAGACCCCCGGGATCCGAAGGGGCCCAAAAACGTTGTCTGAGCAGTCTGAGTATTTGCAATCATTTTGTGGCTTTATATCATGAAATAGCTTCCCCATGCTTTCCAATGGGAGAGGTCGCCCGGACCGACCTCAGGCCGAAATCGAAAAACCCGGATAACACCTTGTAGACCCTGGAGGGGTCAGAAGTGAGGAAGTTCAAATCGATCGACTTGAAATGTAGCCTTACAGAGCTCTAAAGGTGAAGTGAGGTACCTTGGTTGACCTCGTCTGGTGACCTGACCTTGGGTGACCCGGGGTAAAAAATTTCAGGGATGATGAAAATGATGCAGTGAGAGGTAGAGCCCTCAACCGCGGTGCTGCGCCTCGTCGTTTTTTGCTATCCCGGAAAACCTTAGGGGCCATCGATGGCCCCCCGGTGGGCGAGGTTAACATTTTCACAGAAGTTGTAAAAATGATGAGGAAAAGGTATACCAAGTACGGCGGTGCTACGCGCCGCTGTTTTCTACTATCTCCAAAACCCGAGGGGCGGGTACCCGCCCCCGTCAATGCGCGTGTTAAAAAGTTATATGTGCTGCGTTTAGTATATAGGCTAGATTGGGTTCAGAAATTGCACATGAGTGCAATATAATTTTTGCATGTATTTCATTGGTATTTGCTTAACACGGCTGCACCCAAGAAATTCGTGTCCATCGGAAATGGGCTTTTACTTTTTCTGGCTAAGTTTTAATCATTTTCATCATCTATCTATATTTAGCCATCCAGATTTACGGAAGTGGAGCCAAGCGTCTAAACACTTTTCCAAGAGTGATGATCCCCACCATACTCTCTCGTATCCACAGATCCGTCCTCATCATCACCATCATCCTTGTCAGCTTTGTTCTCCCCCGTCATCATCACCACCATCATCAGGATCAGCATCAGCGGCGCTGTCACACTGTTATCGAAGGCTCTTTGTGGCCTGTCGGGTGAATGTATTCCACGCCGGAGCCGGGAGTTTCCGCTCCGTTAAATAGTATCACGCGCCTGACCTGCGCAGTGTCCGACTCCACTGTCTAATTAGTGGGAAAGACGAGCAGGCCGGCTGCGAAAATGGACAGGAGCTGTTTTTTCACTTTTCTCAGAATTGATTGTGCAAAGTTCCTGGGGTTATACTGAGATCTGTTTCACTTTTTCAGAATTGGCTGTGTAAAGTTGCTCGGGTTATCCGGAGCTGCATTTCACTTCTCTCAGAATTAATTGTGTCAAGTTGTTCGGCTTTTCCGGAGCAGTGCTGCAGGTGGCGGTAGTGTGCTAAGTTAACTGGTAACCCTTCAACATAGCTTTCAAAATATCATGCAACTGCTAACGTGGAAGCTACCTGGAAGCTTGTTTCTGTTATTGTTAATGAGCTGCGAAGGCTTTGTCTTACTAACGTGCCTGTGGGCACGGGTTGTTGTTGCTGTAGGGCACCTCGTCTCCCGGGGCTATGTACTGGTGCTGGTACCAGGGCGCCACTGCAGCTACTAGCCTGGCCAGGAGCTGATAATGAGCGTATGCTGCTACGCGCTGCCGACTCAGAAATAGTACCGTCCGATCACGTCTTCCGACTCTCTAGCCTGGCTGTCATGCATTTCGACCAGCATTGCTCTGGCTACATTGGACTCTACCGTGACGTTTGCCCAGAACCTGAGCACATCTCTCTGATGGGCATTCGCACCGTACCTGTGGCTGGCATGCTCCGTTCGCGTCACTCCCCCTTCGTTAACGTGGGACTGGTGTGGCGGCCTGGGGGCCAGCAATGGCCTGGCGGAGGCACGCGACACTGCTGGAGGGCCGCGGCGGGCACAAGCTGGCGGCACGGCAGACCGGCCGAGACTGTTGCCGCCATCTCCGGCTCCACCGCTGGCTGCCGGCTCAGAGCGACGCTGGGCGACTTTCTCCGGCGCCCCGGCGGCGGCGGCGCCCGCCGTGGGGTGGCCGTTCGCCCGTGGCGCCGCCAAAGGCGAGCACGTTTTCTGGGCCAGGTGCATCTTGAGGTATTGTTGCTTTGACCTTGTTGCTCCACAGTGGCGCGAAGGGTCGTGCTCCATCACGGGGTCCCGAAATGCTACCCTATATCAGTCTCGTGATGATAATTAGAATGGAGACCTCTAAGAGCGTCCGGCTGCTGTGGCAGATAAAAAGCTTCCAGGAAAGTATTCATCCTCATAATCTTTGGGTTCAGAGGTTTGATGGAATTAACTTCACCCTAAAATCGCTGGAATTTTTTTTAGAGACTAGTAAGAGGCTAATGAAATATTCCCGGATTTGAATGATTTGCGGATAAGAACTTGTTTGCCTGCAGTTTCCCTGTAGAACCATTTTACGATTACGTTTTCGATATTTTCAACATACTCAAAAGTTTGTTGGTTCTTAAAACTCCCTGCGTCCGAAACAGTTTATTTATTGCTCCTGGATATTCTATTAGCGTCCTATCCCTACCCCGCCTGTCTTTGGTCGCGCTAATCCTTTGTCGGTGCGGAAAATTGTGGTATGAAAAATCAACAAGGATCAAATAAGAACAAGTATGCTAGGATTCATAATTTGCAAGGTTTTATTCGACTTGTAACGTAGCTCAGTTGGTAGCTCAGTTGGGAGAGCGTTGGGCTCCGGCCCGCTACTCAGAAGCATGCAGTGGCAGTGCATTTCCAGGCTTGGGATCGGTTCTCCTGAGACGCTCCGGCGCTCAATAGTTTACCCGACGTACAGGTCGGCTGGCAACTGACTGGTGAGATGGTGACCTGAGCGAGGCGGCCGTCCCTGTGCTTTGTGGGACGTTAAACTTTGGCTTCTAAATCAACCCTTCATTGTGGGAGTTGCTCGTTCGGGTGGTGGGGTCGGGGTCTCCGTGACAAGTCCCTTGATGACTTTAGTGAGACTCCGACTCCAACAGTCGAACTGAGAAGAACTTGGACAAAATTTATAAAAAAGCTCCCTACCTCAATTCCACTAAATTAGGTGTCATTCAAAAGCTGAGCTTGCAAATATTGATCTAATGACCAAAGCACGACTATCATTAAAGAGCAATGATAATTTATAACTATCTAGGAACAAAAAGCCAGCCGAGAGATTAACAGCAAAAAGTAAGCTAGAAACCAATTGCTAACCCGAAAAATAAAAGCTTTGAAAATATTCAACCTATATTTTTAAGTGTTAATCAACAATTATTTGGGACTGGATGTCCCTATTTTGTCTGCTCCTCCCTCAGTCCAAGAGCAGACACTTCTAAACTACTACCAACATCCTCACAACCACACACGTAGGTTTTAAAGTCCGCTTTGCAGCCCTTCCCACCGAGGGCTTGACTCACCGCTGGCATCTACTTGGTCAGCATGACCTCTCTCACCTCTATACCTCGCGGGCATATACCACTACAAGCGGATGGCGGCTGTTGATTGGTGGAGGCTCGTTCACTTGCATTATGAGAAACTCAATGGAAATGTGTCGAAAGAAATGGTTGCTTCTGAAAGAATGCACAAGGAAATTTAGATGTTGTATAATTTTCACACAGCCCTCGCCATGCTTTTCTCCGTTTCGGATTAGTTATCTTCTCCAATGCCCAGGCTGCATTTTGGCCACAGCAGGCGAGCCGGCGGCAGAGCCAGTAAGGTTTAGCCGGCGGCCGGGTTGGCTGAAGTCAGAAGCGTCTAGATAGATTTCTGCTGAGTGGTGAGATTGACCAAATCTCTGTTTTCGGAAGCGATTGTTAGCTTATTGCAGGATCAGCATTTGGTGCTATTCGTCAGAATTGCTCTCTCTCGTGATTGAATAACGTTGGCGGACGGAGACATCCTTATTCGCTACATATTCCAGCTGAATTGATTGTTTCTTTGACGACTGAGGTTTGCTTTCAGCTGTGGCCCCTCATCTGCGACTCTGATAATCGGATAACCGATTACACATGACCAGGTTTGAGATTCAAGCATAAAATTTTCGTGCAATCGGGCTTCTTGTCTGTGACTGTTAGACATTGTTTGAAACTTGTTTGGTTTTGGAAGTGTTGTTAACATGTTGACATTTTGGAAGTTTCCTTGAGATCAGCGTTCGGAGTTATCTGTCGATCTCTTCTCCGCAATGGAACAACGGTGGCCTACGAAAACTTCACTAATCTCGACAATTTCTAGTTAATTTAAAGTGCTTTGTTGACTGAATTTTGTTTCAGCATTAACCCCCACACACAAATTAGACTATAAGTGTCACCAGACAATACAAGGATGCCACCTCAGTAACAAGGAGACAAATCAAATATCGCCGCTACTATCATTTCAGATGATGTATACATTTTGGAGGTAAAGTGAAGCAACACATGAGACCAAAGAGATGACAAGGACAGTGTCGAGTGTTCCACGGTCTGCATGTCAAACTCCATTTGTTCTGTGTCATTTCATGTTTGCCCATGTATTGTCCTACCGTGTGACTAGATCTAGCGATGACAGGCACACCAGTGTGCTATCGCATGCTGGAGCGCGGCGATGTTTGTATGTTTGCTATCCTGAGTCTGAATTTTCACTTTTCCAGTCCTAAAGTCTTGATATGTTCTTTTGTAATTCACAATGTAACAGTCGTGAGGGTCGTGAATTTTTTCGCATCTGCTGATTGCGCTGAGTATTTTATTAGATAAATGGTGAGCACCCATTCAAGTCGTGAGCTCATCAATGTGTGTTTTTGAGAATTCATCTGCTGAGGCACCAGCGTGTCCATTCAAAACATCTACCCTCAATACCCAACTTGTGAAGATGCTGAATAAGTTACTGCATAGTCCTATACAATGAACCTCATATTTGGTTATTTTCCGAGTTGTAATTTGCTATTGCTGGTGGACCTCAAATATTTTTCCAGACCTCGAAACTGTTATCATAATTGGTGGAGTTGAAACAAATCCAGGCCCAAGGTTTTTTGATGAAGATACTAACATCGCTCATGTTAATATTAACAGCATCACTAGTGAAAACAGACGTCACGAACTCCAAGAATTCACTACAACAAGCAACATTAAAATTATAGCTCTAACTGAAACTAAACTTGACTCGAGCGTTCACCCAAGCCTTTATAGCACCTCTGATTTTCATACACCTTTTGTTCAGCATCGCAGTAGAAATGGAGAGGGAGTTGCCCTATATTGTCATAGGTCCTTAGCTGCTTCAAGGATTTCTGATCTAGAATTGGGCGATGAAGGGTGGATTTTGGTAAGAGTAAAGTTTACCTCAGAAGCGATCCTAACATGTCGTGTCTATTTGCCACCAAATTTGGAAACTAGCAGACTACACTGAGAGAAATTTTATTCCTATGTGCTCGTCTAATCGGAATCACGTTCAGCTCGAGCATAAAATGATGCCATGAAACTTTATTAAAGGAACATTTGAGCATGCTTGCTCTCATTAGATTCTCTTCCCAGCATAATTCCAGCACAGGAAGTCTTTTTGTAGGCCTTGACAGCTTAAAATGATTCTTGGCTTCTAAACATGGTGGGAAGAAGCAATATGATACCAATATAGTGTTACAAGTGGGATCTTTTTATACCACAAAGCATCATTTTACCATAGGTACTCGACCTATTCTAGCCGTAAAATTCAAAGAGCTATTAATATCCTCTTCAAAGTTTCATTTCATACTAGGAATCAATATATTCTGTCACCAGAAATAACCAGGAATATGGGAACTCTAGCTGCAGAATCATTCGAAACCCCAGTGTATTTTGATCCCACGTCAAAGCGTATCCGGAGATTGCGTGCGCGTGCTCGACCCAGATTAAGAAAACTTACTCGCCGTTTCGCACCATCTTCAGTGTTCCTGCCATTGCACGCAGAGCTGGCCACAAAGCTCTGGCGTCTTGATCGAGCAAAATTTGAGAGGAATAGCTGACCCTTTCATGACGTTGGCACGTGCTTCTACATCGATCCAACTCAGGTTTTGACCTGAGGACCTGAAGAAGCCACGCTGCCTTGGCATGGTGTACGGGAGAAGCCACATCGACAGACCAAGCGGTGATAACGGATCAAGAGGAGAAGCTTAAGCTGAGTCTGATGACCGACAGACTCCGCTGAGACTAGTGAAAGTGAAGAAGCACACTGGGGCTGCGACGGTTCAGGCATTCACTGTACTAGTGGCCAAAAGCAGGAGTCCACGTGTGTCAGCTAGAGGACGGCAACATGCACTGAAGCCCTAAGTTTGGCCGCGCAGAACAGTCCTTGCTATGCAAAGTTGATGGAGTAGTGAGAAGCACCTGTTACTGTTGGATACAGTCACCCACGTGTTCTAAAGATCGTTTTCGGCTCTCTTTGAGCACAGATTCGGAGCGCTTAAAGCTTGGAGGGATTTTCACAGGAGCCTCTGAACGCACGTCCATCGCTGGACAGAGGTAAGTCTCATTCTGTACAATATCGTGCACAGAATGAGATTTTCTCAGCCATCACGGGATACTTTGAAGCAAACATGTCTACAATTATATCTATATATCCAAAGTAAACGAGGGCTGCTATCTCTGACGACAGCGGCATGTGCTTGAAGTATAAGCCTGGACCGCTCCTGGGTGATATGGGAGAGGACTGTTCATTAAAGGCATTTCATATGTGTCCGAAAAATGGTGAACGTGATTGTTGTTTAATGTTTGTGTCCTAATGCAAAGTTATGATTACGTTATCTTTTCTTGAGGCTGAAGTAAACTACTGTAAACAAATTGGATTACCCTCATTATCATTAGACAAAGTTAATGTAATAGC
Source organism: Lepas anatifera (assembly GCA_034440635.1). Lineage (NCBI taxonomy): Eukaryota > Metazoa > Arthropoda > Thecostraca > Lepadidae > Lepas > Lepas anatifera. Next base: position 1,473,705 of record JAOTON010001615.1, on the reverse strand, counting down.
AAGGCCACAACAGCACGATAAGTAATATATTTACAGAAAGCTTCAATTTAAGAAAAAAACACGAAGACTAACGAGGAACATCTAGTGAACCCAATGGAACTCAGGCACGACTCAAAGTGTGCCACACAGACTACAATTATACCAGCATCAGTTTTGCTACTAGACTAATTTTATGCCAAATGCAGACTCAAAAGAGGCGGTTTCGTTTGAGGCTTGTATCGAATTCAGCTGTCGTGTTGAGTGGAGAGGCATATTTTTCTGAACCATGTCTCGTGGAGAGCTGGAATATAATGATTCCGTGTCGATTTTGCTGATGGAATACATTGATGCCGTGGAGTTTTTCTATACCGAGCGAAGAACCATTTGAAACCAGTCATCAGACATTTTATTCCCGAGCTTACGGTGATCATTCTATGAGCTTCAGAAAACACTACGTGCTAGACTCAATCCAGTCCAAGAGATTACATTGAGTCTGCGACGGGAATACAATGAACCTGATTCTGCCTGATTCCAACCGAGTTTGACAGTAGAATCCAGACTCGCTTTCAGCACCGACTCAGTTTATCCAAAAGGACTCAATTTTTCTCTCAGTGTAAGGCTGGGGGATCCGGACGCGCGGTAGACAGCGCGCAGCTGCGCGAGGGCTTAAGTTAACACGCGCACTGGAGGGGGCCTCGGAGGCCCCCACCTGTTTTCCGAGGTGGCCGGAGAACCGCTTGCAGCGGAAAAACGAAACGGCCACATTTAACAGAATTTAATAGCGCGTCGATTGGCGAAGACTTTTTGAAAATCAGCCGAAAATTTTTGACTTATAGGCTTTCAAAGTCAGACCTGCATTTGAGATCGCCGTAAACGCGCGGTCGGACCAGTTAGCTTGCATTGAAGACCGAGTGGTGACGTCATAACGTCATATAAGCGGTACTATATGTCAAGGTCACTTCACATGAAAGTCAAGGTCAAGGTCAAAGGTCACAGGTCACAGGTCAAGGTCATATCTGCACTTTCAAGGTCACTGACAACTGCGCGTCCGGCCAAATGAGGTTACCCCGTCTGACATATATTATGCTATGACGTCATCGGTAGGGTACCCCAATACAAAGGTCAAGGTCAAAGGTCAAGGTCAAAGGTCATTGGGAAAGGTCAATTCTCATTTCCCGCCAAACAGTGGCTACAGTGTTAGTCAAAGTGTAAATAATAAGTAGTATACCATATGGTGACCTTAAAGGTCAATGACCTGAATGACCTTGACCCAAAAGTTGTGGGGAAGCCTCTTTGAGACCTCTTCTCTATGAACCTTGTCCGCCTTAGCTTATTCCCGCCATTTCCTGCATAATCACAGCATTTATCAATCGATACCAGCATGGCCAATATTTGACCTTTACGACCTCGTTTGACCTTGAAGATATTGACCTAGGTCAATGAAAATTGGTCATCATGTAGATCACTAAGCCCCCACCCACCTACTAAGTGGCGTTTTCTAACCTTCTTAGTTTCCGAGATCTTAGGGGGCCTACCAGGCCCCCTCCAGTGCGCGTTAGTGTCAGACCCCCTCCAGTGCGGGTGTTAACGCGGAGCGGCTTTGGAGGGATCCATCAGCGCGCAGCTAAATTGTGGCGGAAGTAGTGTCGTAACTCGCCGTCTTACGCGCTAACTTTCCGCATCTTCTCAACAGCGCGGAAGACAGCGCGGAAGCCTTATGATCCTTTTAAAGCAGCGAAAGGTATTGGAAATGTCAATGAATCCAAGTTATATGACTTGCGGTCGACAAAACATGTCTTCATAATAATAATCGAGGCCCACCAACCCAGCATCTCACTGGGAAATCTTCAGAAGAGACACAGGCGAAGAGAAACGTAGATCACTGCAGGTGTGCCAGTGGACCACCAGCCGTAATGCTAACTGCCCTCCAATACACCTTGTTTTTCGGACCAGGACGTATCTCACGTTTCGTACAATTCACCGTCCCCGAGCGGTCTCGTCGAGGATTACATGGAACGCCAGCGATAACCCAGTTCACCCTGAGAACTGTGAGCGTGAGGATATCCATAGAAATGCCCCCGTGTCCATGAAAGTCACCCAACCACTTGCAACATCTTTGGCGTGACTTGAAGGCCACTGCCAAAAGATCAGTCTTAACATACGCGTGACAGGCTAAAGACAGGCGGTGAACCCCGTCGGAGCCGGTAGATGATAACAGGGGCAATTGCCTGTTGTGCCCAACCCCCCCTAGATCCGCTAGTGAATATGACTGAATAGGTTTGAGAAAATGCACCGAATAACGGTTCGATTCGTGAATAAATTTCAAACTGAATTGCGCTGCACTCGCCGAGCCAGGCTTCTGGGGCCCGCCCGGCCATCTCTCCCACATTGCTCTGACTAATCCAATTTCGTGAGGTCAGTGTCCTGCCCCTATAAATTGACATGAGGTAGTTTTAACATGAAAACACATTTGGACTAAGGCAAATTACATCGTTTTCACATGTATGTCTCCTTTAGGTGGAAATCCCACTTTATAATGGTCACTATATAAGTACAATTGTCGTTTCTGGCTAAAGTTTTCCCTTTATCTGATCCGAGCACTTTTATCATCACTTCACCTCCCAGCGCGGGGCCGTGTCTTCCTCTCATCCCTCCCCACAGTCGGCCAGGAAATCCGACACCGTTCAGCAGTCAGCAGGCTGTAACCTATGACGCGAGTTTACTACGGCCAGAAAAGCACCGTATTCTATGGGAATTTGAGCCTTAACGTCCATCTACACGGTCGCCAGAGGTATTGACCGCCGCCTCGGATTGCCCTCGATGCACCGCGCTAACTCCCGCGGGCGCGGAGCTCCGCGCGATTGCTCTCTTCGAACATCCCCAAATCGCTACGCCCAAACTTCCGCTCAAATCAGCGCGGGCGTAAGGAGAGCGCGGCGGAAGCTACGCGCAACTGGATCCTCCCAGCCTATACGACTTTGTCGATAATTTCTCAGAAAGCGTAAGCATGGCTCGGGGATACCAGCCTTCATCGATCATCATCCTAGGAGACTTTAATGCCGGAAATACTTAGGCAAACAACCAGCCCAACCATTTTCCTATTTCAAATTTCGAGAAGAGCCTACATGCAACTGCCGAATCCCTGTCTCTCTTTCAGCTGATACGCGAACCGACACGTTTACAAAGATCTACCAAAAATATTCGCAATCCTTGCTTTGTTTCAAACCCCGTGGTTGTTTCGCACAGCGGGTTGGTGTCCTCTTTCTCCCAACTAGATCATTTTCTAATATCCCGCGCCCCACCGGGGGTCCGGCGCCACCTTCGCCCCACCGGGGGCCATCGATGGCCCCCCCTCTAACTCCGAAAATATGGGCGTTAGCGCAAATCTGCAAAGTGCAATAGAAAGCTCGCGTGAATTCAGTAAGAAATTACTTCGCATGTTTTAGTGCTCAGGTCAATGGTTTGACCTCCAGAGGTCAAATTAGGTCAAGATCGGCTATTTTCACTCAAATATGCAATGATTAAGCAAACTGGGCATAACTCTTATGTCATTAGAGCTATTGAGGCCTGGTAAAGTACATTTGATAGCAAATTGCCAGTACTTTTTCCGCTATGTGGAACGTAAGGACCTCCCGCCAGTGGTTTGACCGCCAGAGGTCACCTCGTGACCTAATATGACCTAAGGTCACGAAAGGTCAAAAAGTGACCTTGTTGTATATCAAATGAAAGCCAGTGACAAGACAAACACGATGGTGTTTGTTTCACCGCTCTAGCCCAATTAGGTCAAAAGTTATTGTCAAAATACTGTTTTTGACCCCTGGTGACCTTGGATGACCTTGGAAAAGTCAAAGGGCAAATATGACCCCTGGGATCCGTGAAAGGGTGTCCAAAAACGTTGTTCTGAGCAGTCTGAGTATTTACAATCATTTTTGTGGCTTTCATATCATGAAATAGCTTTTCCCCATGCTTTTCCAATGGGAGAGGTCGCCTCGTGACCTGACCTCAGGGCACGAAATCGAAAAATCCCGGATATACACCTTGTAGACCCTGGAGGGGTCATGAAGTGTAGGAAGTTTCAAATCGATCGAATTTGAAATGTAGCTCTTACAGACCTCTAAAGGTGAAGTGAGGTGACCTTGGTTGACCTCGTCTGGTGACCTGACCTTGGTTGACCCGGGGTAAAAAATTTCCGGGATGATGGGAAAATGATGCAGTGAGAGGTAGAGCCCTCAACCGCGGTGCTGCGCCTCGTCGTTTTTCTGCTATCCCGGAAAAACCTTAGGGGGGCCATCGATGGCCCCCCCGGTGAAGCGAGGGATATATGTATCAATAAAAACTAACGTATACCACACTCCCAGGAATATGCCCAAAACTATTTGGGACTATTCAAGACTGGACGCACAGAGACTCACTGAACACTTAATGACGAGGAACTGGGACTATATACTTGAAAATGACTTAGACAAAGCTACAGAACTTTTCACTTCTGCCCTTCTCGAGGCAGCCCAAGCGGCCATACCCACCAAAAAGGGTCATATTCGGAATAACCAAAACAATTGGATAACCCATGACCTAAGACGACTAATGCGGAAGCGAGACCGGCTTTTCAAAATAGCGCGGCAACGGCAGGCTTCCAACTTCCCTGACAATGAAAATGACTGGAAAACATGGAAATCATGTAGAAATCGGGTTACATCAATGATAAGAAGACTAAAAAGCTAAAACCTTCAAAGGGGGCCGAGCTACTTCTGGAACAAAAACAAAACCCACATAAGTATCACGCAATAATTCGGGACATGACTGGACGACAAAAACCATCGACTATCCCTCCTCTCATCAATTTTGGTGGCGATTTGGTCCTAGAAGATAATGAGAAATGCGAGCTTCTAAATTCATATTTTGCTGCTCAATCCTCTCTCGGCGCTAAAAAACAATCATGAAATTTGGGCGTGTATTCCACCAGGTGTCCCAAGATTAGGTGTACCAACAATATCAGAACAAGAAGTGCTCACAACTATCAACCATTTAAATTAAAACAAATCAACTGGACCAGGCAAGATCCCTGTTGCATTAGTAAAACTCACGGCAGTAAGTATTTCTGGACCATTATCTAGGCTTTTCAATAAATCAATCGAAAGTGGCCAGTTTCCAAAATCGTGGAAGGTGACGAATGTCAAGGCCATATTCAAGAAAAAGGGTAGCCCAGCTGATATGGCAAATTATAGGCCTATCAGCCTTTTGAGCTGCTTATCAAAATTTTTTAGAAAATTATGTTCCGAAACATATACTCTCACATAACAAATCATGAATTACTGACAGAAAAGCAGAGTGGCACCGACCGGGACACAGAACACGACCCCAGCTATTCTACCTCACTCACACCTTTTACGAATCTCTTGACAACGGACATGACCAGACATTAATCTACTTGGATATAAGTCGCTACTTCGATAAAATCTGGCACAAAGGGCTCCTCCACAAATGCAAACACGAATTTGGACTTGATAACATCCTCCCTTGGCTTCACTCATACTTGACTGACAGAAAACAACGCGTACTCATCGAAGACTCTCATTCCTCACTGCTAACTCTAGACGCAGGATATCCCCAGGGGTCGGTTCTAGGGCCCCTATTTGCGCTTCCCTATCTCAACGATCTTTCAAACAAAACAGAAAAAACCCTATTTTTCGCTGATGATACTTGTTTATTTGCTACTCATAATCCCAGTAACCTTCTCAACCAGTACCAGTTGTAAAAAGTCACAAACATTTGAGAATGACCTTTTCCCAGGACCTACGATTCCATGGGCATGCAAATGAAATTATCAAAAAAGTCAATATGACCCTCAGCCCACTTTACCCCATAGCACGGCACTTCCCTAGATCTATCTTAAATCACATCGTTAACATGTATGTTCGACCCCACTTCGACTACTGCGACATCATCTAGGACGGACTACTGACAGTTGACGACACAGGACGACTTGAACGGCTTCAATGTAGGGCCGCGAGACTCGTGACTGGGGCACTTCCACGAAGCAGTACGGAGAAACTTAGAGCAGAGCTCGGGTGGACAACTCTCCAAACTAGACGTAAAATTCACAAAATCGAGTTCTTTCATACCTTATGCCATTCTAACGTACAAAACATTCTACATACAAAACATTTTGCCAAACATAAGAAGCAGCATCGTTAATAGGCCTATTCGGAATGCAAACCAAAGAACCCAGGTACCGTTTAGAACAACTAACTTTAGGAATTCTCTTTTGCCGAGTGCTACGAAATTATTTAACCAGCTACCCGAGAGGATCAGGGGCTCCAACTCACAAGCTACATTTACAAGAAGTGTCATAGAGCTATTTGGGAAAACCAAGCCTCCAAAATACTTTTGTTATGGATCCAAACTTCAATATTCCTTGCTGACTCAATTAAGAATAGGAATGTCGAAGCTCAATAGCCATCTATACTCAGTCCAAAAATGTTCAACGCCATCATGCGAATGTGGTTGTCGGTGCAAGGATGTTAAACATTATTTTCTTCACTGCCCATTTTTGCGAATCAGCGAAGGCAACTATCAAGCAGAATATCGGAAATAATGAACACAATTTTTGCTAATCTCAACAATACCCAAAAACTAGATGTAATCTTAGAAGGACGTTATTTACCTAGTAGACAGGACTATGCAGTAGCTCAAGAAACGTTCAAATTTATTAGTTCAACAAAACGATTCCGACCTTGATTCTGAAGCTATTGTCAAAATTTACTGTTACACCTATCTAGATACGCCAGTGTCTCGCAGGTCGGCGGCATCACGCACCAACGGTAGAGCTGACGGACCAAGCGGCGTTTTGAATGAAACAGCATCGTGGAAACAACGAAAGGCGCCTCGAGTTAAGCACATTCGTGCTTTTGCGCCGATCGCTATATTTGAGCGTTTTTTTCGGGAAATACATGGTATGGTGTGGTATGGAAAAACGGGGTCCAGCCTGAATGTAACCGAAGGAGAAGGATATGATACCTATAACCTCCTGACGGTTATGAAGAGTGATGACTAATATAGAGCGATACGGAAGCACTACCGAAAGAGGTATTGGATAAGGGGGACAAGGTGCACTTGGGTACCGTACCCCCTTGAATGCTACATTTCAACGCTAACCCAATGGTGTTTACTAAAAAAAATGGGTTGAAAAGTCCATGGTGCCCCCTTAAATCCGGGCCCTCAACTGCTACCGCCCATTGTTCACTAGAAGCCCTTAACCGGAGAAGTAGAAATGATGGAAATGAAACCAGAGTTGGTTCTGGAAGCCCTGACTCATTCCAAAAAGCGGTTAGGTAGAAATTTTCAGCTCAGATTCAGTCGCAAGTTAGGGTGTGAACTAATTTTTTCGATTACTGTCTTGCATCTGAACTAATTACTTGTGAGTAAAACTACTTCTCTTCTATTATTATTGTTTGTATATCATAGCCTATTATAAGGAATGCAGAAAAGCTGCAATCAAATCTAGTCGATTTTATACATGCATGTATGATGTTCGTTGTCTGCATTTTTTCTCATTTCCCTTTCGTTACTTTCCATACTTCAGTGTAAGTACCCCCTGATTACGAAAAATAACATCAGTAAAAAGAAAGAAAAGGAAGCAAAGAAAATAATTATCGGTATTTTGCGGTGTAAAAGTTCTGCGATATTTATTTTACTTTGTCTGCGGTATTGTCTAGGTACTGACGAGCTAGAAGAATAAAAATCTGGATATATTCGGATTTGGAGTTATTGCTGTGCTATGGTCAACATGTGGATAGCAATTGAAGACTTACGAGAAACAAATAGACGAGAAGTACGGGTCTTGATCCCTCTAAACGCAACACCGTTACATTCCAATTTCTGACGTAAGATTGAGCTTCGGAAAATTCGGCCCCGTCAGTTACAGATGACTTACTCTATCTAAATAATCCCTTGCTAGGAAAGGGAGACCTGCCTGGTTTCTAGAGGCAGCCTTTGGCCTTTGGCATCAGCAAGATCCTAAGTGACACTCTCTGCTTTCATACTTTCTCTGTAAGTCTTGCTCTCCATTGCTGGTGGAGATGAGACTATTGATGAGGGACTGTGCGTACCTGGAGCCGATAGAGTCTCTTAGATCTGTCAGTTAAATTTGGGAGCACCTCCTCTGATCCCTGTACAGGCGTACCCAGGTCGCAGTGTATCACGAGAGATAGCTACTTCCTGGAAAGGAAGGTCGGAGAGCTGCTGGAGCGACCCCGTGATCGCGTGCCGAGGGTGCATCAGTGTCGCATTGGCCCGGCTCACAGATGCAGAAGCGCTTGGGGATAATGATGCAGCTGATACGCTCTTTGTTACTTAATATCTCTTTTCCGCTGCGGCAAGCACACTCACGCTGTCGCAGGTGTACAACTTTGCAAAAGCCACGTGCTCAGAATGTAAAAATGACGACTTGGCCATGGCTTGGTCCACGTGGCCATGGTTTCCAAACAGCTTTATTACCGTAGGAGCCTGCATAGACAGACCTCCCCGCTTGGTCTTCGAACCAGTATGGGCCCATTATGCCGTGCTTGGACATTGCTTTTGGGAAGGAAATTATCCCAGCTTTGTATGCATGAAATTTCCCCCTGGGTCCAAAAGCTCAGGTCGCTACCTGATATATCTTTGGTTTTATTGGAAAATGTGTGGGTGACATGTTTTTAGTCACCCTGTATTTGAGCATGTTTCACTGATTATCAGATAAGTCACCTCCGAACAAAATAAGATGAAGGGGTCAGGAGTCAATCAAAATTAATTTTTCGTTGATATAGAACCTCCCTTTAGATCACACATTTTTTCGAATGTGTGCTCTTCGTGTCACTTCTACTCGTGATAGCATGTTTAAGCTCTGTCCCAGCCCGAGGAGATGGGTGGCTTAGTGGATAGCTCCCTGTCTTCTAAGCCACCGGTCCCGGGTCCCTGCAGAGCCTCTGAATATGTTGATCTGATCATTCAAATCTCTCCCAACAGGGTGACGCTGTAGAACCTTGGCAGTTGGTGCGTCGTTAGACCCCAAGAATGATAATTTCCCAACCCGTCTGAGGTGCGAAACATTGCGGATTAAAAGAATGGAGTGTGTCCCTGCTCCCCCTCGTGAAGACGCCTATGCCAGCCATGCTTCTACATCGCTTTCGAACCTCAAGTCAGCTTTTTCACATCCGGATACTCTTCCAAAATTTGTTATTTTCATGTCAAATCGTTTTTGGCTACTGCTTATTAGAAAATTAACTTAGAAACTTAAAAATAATTAGCTGGGCCTTCTAAGTTAATCAGCTAAAGGTCTGTAGCAAAAACAAAAGGAAGCTATTTGTGAACTTGATCTTATTTATTTAGGCTCGCTAAGACCCTCAGCTATCGAGCCATAGTCTACCTATTGATACTGGAGTGGTGGCGTGGCAGGTCACGTCAAGCATGAAGATAAATTTTGAATGTAATGAAAAGTGTGATGCATTTTTATATATAGCACGTGTTTGAATGGAAACTAAGCGAGAAATGCGTGAGAAAAACTTTAAAATCGATACCCAAGACTGATCTCAACTTTCAGTCTACTCGTGCTGCAAAGGTCATCGAGGTTACTTTCAAGCTACGCCGCTCTCCTGGTGTGACCCTGTCTGACCTGTGGGGCCTCACAGCATAACCTAAGCAAGATGACGATATATCCACTAAGTGTGAACATCTGATTGATTTACGAAACATGTTGACTCGTCAGTATGTGAAATTTAGATTCATATGTCTGGTGCTAATGCTGTCTGGTTGTCATATTGATATTTATGTTTTCACGTGTTAACACGAGTGAGCATGGACAAAGGCTAAGCAAGCATATCATAATTCGTGAGTGCTTTCAAATGTCAACGTTAGTAGCTAAGCAGCATAGCAGTGAACAGTATAAATCTTAATCACGCACATGAGACGACACTCTGTGTGAATACACCCAGGAGTCTGGTTTAGAAGTATGTACATACATAAAATGTTCAATTAAAGCATGAGGTCTCAAAGATCAGTAAACGGCACGCTAGGTTGGTGATATGGCCTTGTGGTGACCTCAGAAACCTCTGCAGAGGTGGCACGTCAAGTTGAGATTAGCATTGAGCCTCCGTAAAACATTTTGTGTCAAGCTACTCTCGCTTGGTTGCTAGTCCAATCGTAGTTCAAACGACGGGCATGAATTGGCTCTCCACGAAGATTTGAGTTTCTCTCTGCTAAGGCCCTCAAGAGAATGGTTTGAAAAATCAAAATGGATTTCAATCGATGTGAAATTATATAGACTACACTCCTGGGCTTGAAAGTATTCATGTTTCTCAATACTATTATAGTTCTTTCCGTAAATGTTTCTCTCAGTCAAGTCAAGGCAAAGGCTTTTTATAAGGCGTTCTGTGCATAGCACCTTTGCCCGCCTCTAAAGGAGTGTGTGGGAGATTTTTAGAATTTTGTGTGAGGGCAAGCTACGTTAGTCTGTTAAAGCAATGGGAGTTATTTCAAGTAATGGGTTGCAAGATGGTTCAGCTTGCGAATGGACGGTCGTGGCAATGGCATAGCCATGCCAAGGGAGTTCTTTTTATAAAATTAGACCCGCAGAGTGCGAAGGTTATCTCTGTGGTTGAAGACCTTAAATTTAGAATTTGGAATTTAGAATTTAGAATTTTGTGTGTCAGCTACTGATGTCCGCTTGTCTACGTTACTCGAAATCCTCCGTTAAATCAATAATGTTCATACTTTAGAAACTGCGCTAAACACCTGGCCAGGGTGCCGCGAATTTACCCTGCAACCCGGAGGTGAGGCTGCAGCTCCCCTCTCCGGCTGGGCAGCCGCCGCGCAGAGGAAAAGAGAAGTGTGAGAGGACAGTTAGATTGTTAGTAAGAGTATGAGTGTGGTTAGCATAGAGCCGCAGTGAAAGGTATCACTGCGGTGAAGAGATATAACCTACTTTAACCTAACCTGATTTCAAAGCTAGCCTAACATAACCTATCCTTAGCCTACGATATACCATTTAAAGGTTAAACAACTATTGCCTAAATTTTGCAGGGGATCGTCTATGGCATGAATGGTTAATTGGAAAATAGGCAAGTCCTACTTTGGGGGCGCACCATGCACCCTCCATCATATATACTGGGAGGGGTGATTTATAGAAACTTCTCTAGCCCAGAGTCCTTTAGAAATGTAAAGTTTTTCAAGTAGCTCAGGATGGTCGTTACCGAGCAGAGTTTTTAGGTCTACAGGGATTTTTTGGATTCGGCAGTAATCTAGCATGGGTTGCCGATGGGTATTGTGCTGGGGACAATTGATGAGAATGTGATAGGGATTCTCAGTGAAATATAGCTCTATGTTAAATCCTATCACATTTTTGCCAGTAACACTTACTAGTTTGTATGAAATCAGTGCTCTAACTTAACTGGTAAAACATATTCACATTCCAGACTCATTTGACCTCCGTAGGTCCAACTGAGAGCTGCATCGAAATGCACTGTAATGCAGGAAGAGAATTTCTTTTGAACTCATCAAAGCAGTATATTTTTGCATACAAACATAGAACCAGTTTTTGGCCCCGATCCAACCTAATGGTCCCTATCTATTCGGGTTCCCACCAGCAGAGATCCCACCCTTCTAGTCCTGAATACCAGAAGACCTGTTCTCCGTTCGGCAATCGCCACTGCACCCTTTGCCGAAATATCTTGTGGCTCCCCAAGCCTGGTTTATCGTACAAAGCAGCCAACTTAAGTGCCCAATGGCGAGGATAAAAATACCCTTTCGGCTGTTGCGATATGCTTCGTTAGCTCTCATGATACCCTTTGCCTTTTTTACTCCGTGATAGAAATATTAAAAAATACATTGTATTACTTTATGTACTATTACTATATTTTCAAAACTAAAAAGAACATTATGATAAAAATGTATCATGATCATCCATCGTATACCCTAGGGAATGCGACCCCCATAATTTGTACTTTTACCATTCGTCATCCCCCTAGGCTGGGATACACGGCTGGTTCCACTTGGGATACACAACGACACATCTCGACCTAAAATTGTGTGACCAAATAAATAAATATAGCAACAAACACAATAATGATTAGGTTTAGGGCGTTGTAGACCATGCTACTCTGCGATTCCTCACTTCCGTATTATTGCCGGGAAGTCTCTCGAAGTGTCTGGGTGCGGAGAGTGGGGGGGGAATTGGGCATCCTCCGCTCCTAGCGGGTCACGCGCTGGTGTGGGTAAATTAACTCTGTGGGGCTTTCCAGCATAACAATTAACGTTTGACAATGCTTTCTACTCTTTCCCCGCCCACAGGAGTGTACCCCCATGTATTATAGAAAATATATGGCAACTTACAGTTCGTTACAAACCGAATTTGTGTCGGTCTCAGACGGTTAAGATCAAACGCTGTCGCAGAAAAAATCCAGCTGTTCATAGTTCAGTGATCCGGTTTCTGCGATGTCACAGAAACGGGTGATTCAAACATCTCCTTCAGCTTCTCACGATTTCTCGGTCTGCCCCCACGGTATAAGAGTTGATGGAGTTATGGGACGCTAACTGCGTACAGAAAATCACTGTACAAGTGTACACCCTCTACGCTCACTGATAAACGACTGCAGTTTCGTATCAGGCGTGGCAACGAGATGTGTAAGTTTTATGATGGTCCCAGCTGAGTTTTTATATGTCTCTCTGTACTGATCTTATCGATCTCATTGAAAATATTTTGGTAGATCGCTAGAGCGATTGAAATGAAGCTGTACAATGTATGTACATATGCTTCTTATTGACGGTTCATAAGGGATATTTTACTGTTGCAAAACTCCAGTACCCAGACGCATACCATTACCCTGGCCGACCAGATGATAATTGCGCTGATCGGCGTGTATTTTACATCTACGCAACATCTGCCACCGTGGGTGTTCCACCGTATCATCACCTTTGGGCGCCTGCAGACTTGCAGGCAGGGAGCGGTGACCCTATAATTATAACTGTAATCTCTCAGCACGAAGGCACGCCGCTTGAAGGCGGCTCACCATTGCCGGGCTCCAGAATTTGGAGCTTTACATCCCTGAGCTAAATTGACTGGTGAATCGGTTTAGTAACTGAAATATTGGCCGGTGGACTTTCCCCGAGCTAAGGTCGGATACATTGTTTGGTCTATTAAGGCCAAAGCAGTCGGGGTTGAAGACTGACAATATTACGATAAATATCGACTTACAAGGATACAGGTGCATGGGTTAAGTCGTAAAAACCTTTTTAAGCAAAAAAATCCTAAAATAAAAGTAGTGAAAATGAATAAAATACAAATAGGAGTGTTTTGGAGACCCGCAACATGTTTAAAGGATTCACAAACAACTTGTATTATATTGGATTCCGCCCGCTGAAATCTCATCACTGGGGAAGGGCAACGGGAATCGAACTCTCCTCATCCGAATATCTTCTTACTTCAGCCAAATTTTTCAGGGTTTCCAAATAATTGTCGTTAGTCCAGTGGTCACGTAAAAACATACTTAGAGGGAACGCACCACCCTAATAATGGACTGCGGACTGCGACGTATGTCTTGTACGCTTAGGGTACTCCAAACTCCCGAGTGCTATTTACTATGTTTAAAAATTACAGTTTGTTGAGAATTAGGCGTTTCCACTACAAAATTCCGCTACACGTTTGCCTAATTCTGCGTGCCAGTGAGATATGCGGCGAAAAACAATGGTGAAGAATCCCGGAGAGGGAGTGGCTGGCGAGTAGAAGAGGTAGATTTTTCCGCAAATGATTACGCTAGGAGCAGCTGAAATATTAAACTAGGCCTCGTATTTGCTCTGAAAAGCCGCTTTTCAGTTCTTGTAGGATAAAAATGGTACATTCTCGCTAAATTTACATATAATTCTGGATAAGAATTGGTACTTTGGATCTACGAGGAAAAAATCGACAGTCGGTCTTCTCACATTTCTAACGCCTTCTCACTGATGCGTAGTAACACATATTCTTCTTTGACCCAGCCCTGCAAAAAACGAGAGTTTGAATGGAATTCACTGTGTAAACAACACCAAAATGATTATGAGAAAGGTAAAATTTTGGTGTTGTTTACACAGTGAATTCCATTCAAACTCTCGTTTTTTGCATAGGCGCAGATAGTGCAAGCAGACCAGTTTTGACACCTAGCACCTTCTACAACTGACCCTGTCGACACTGCTTTGAATCCTGTGCTGCGTGGGGCTACTATATGGCTAAAGGCCTCGACGGCTTTATGAGCTAAATATGCGGATGTGCCAGGATCTAACATCATACATTGCGTTGGTTTTTAATAAATTCATCTTCTTCAGGTGCAATTTCGACCTCTTGTATTATCTGGAATGTTTTGAAAGTATGGTACTTATAAGCTGTGTCACTTATGCATTGCAAATTTATTTATGATTTTACATGATATTTTAGAGTTTTTATCTAAGCTTGATCGAAAAAAAACAATGACTACTTCGTAGTTGTAGTAAGATTTCCACAATGATTAGAATTACGCGGAAGGGCTGGTTCGGGGTGCCTTCTGGTGTTGCTTCATGGGCGTAGTATTTACGTAATTACGCTGTAAGCTTGGGAGACAGCTACGCCAGTGCCAGGACCATAACACCATGGGAGCTAATAATGAACTCTCTTATAATCCTGCAATGGGGATACCTGTCATATTCGGGTTTCGGAAAAATGTTCCTAGATGTTCTCGAGGAGTCTCTCTTGGCGTGGACATGACAATAGTGCATTACCTAGATTATCCAATAATAATTGCACAGCCAACTTAAAGAATTAAAAAAACAGGATACAAATATCAAAATGTCTAAGTCCCAAAAAGTAGTTCTGAGCACTCTCTGATTAGTAGGTGGAAGTACACACATCTGGCACGTATAATTCTGTTCAAGGCTACTTTGTCCACTTTGCCAAATCCACTGCCTAATTTGGTACCCTGCTCTACCTCAAGATTCGCTTATTTCTCTCGCCCTAGCGTCATATGGACTTGATTGCGCCGTTAAGACCAATAAATCCCTAGCTACCGCTTTGTCACGTTTTTCGTGTCAAAATGGTTACACTAATAAAGTATCGAAGGATTTAGAAATGATCGTAAAAACAGAGAATAACAATGGTATATAAAAAGGAATTGAAACACTGCTAGCACAATCACGAATTGCCAATCGATAATTCAATGTTGTTAACGATTTTGCTTGCGAGCGCTTGCAAGGTTTCGTCGGAAATTTTTGAATAGGCGATTCGCTTGCAAAGTTATCAGCGTCATCTTTTTTTTCAGGAACACTGCTCATATTGTTTTAAACCAACCGATTTTAACGATTAAATTCTCGATATTAACATAAAACTAAAATACAATTATATACCAATCGCTAAGCTACGTTTATCCTCCACACTCTGCGTGTGGCATCTGGGATCGCACCTCTGCACAGCTGACATAAGAGATGCCACAATAAAACTACCTAATAAGGTGAGCTAAGCCTCCCTCACAGCGGCCGCTAAAATTCGAGCCAAATAGAGGGAGCTGAGATGATCTCAGATGCCCTCCGCCGTGCGCGTGTCACAATGCCGAACAGCGGGCTGGCACACCGGCCACAAACAACCCAGTCGGAGTGCTGCCAGTAAAAAGCAGGCTGGATGAACGTGGAATGTGCTGGGCACTGAGTTATCTTCAAGACATGTCGCGAAGCAGTCCACCTTCGGAAACGGCTACGTGGAATCTCGGCTATCTATACGTGCGAGCATTTTATCAAACGCCAGGTGTCGGCCAAACTTGGAAAAAATGGCAATTAGTGTTACTATTGAGCGCTTTTTATTTTCTTGGCCGTAACTGGTTTATGCTTAAGATAAGAGCTAATTTCCGCTTATGCTGCGGTTGCGATGTTCGTCCGTTTGTCGCTCCCACGAATTGCTATGATGCCAGATTGTCCACACTGACATTTATTGGTTTAAAGTACATGATTATCGATCTTTAAACCCTGGAAATATGCACCTGTGAGATCGGAAGATAATTTCTTGGTAGCGTGATTTGTCATACTATTTTTACAACGTAATAGTCCTTGAAAAACATAAAGCCAAGTATCTAAGTTATTGCATGACATCTGAGTGTCTTGCATGCATCCTAGAATAGTGCAGCTTCTGAGTTTTTGGTCTTGAATGAATCTGTCACTTCGGATCAGTGTCCGCTTTAGGGAAGCATGTGTGATTCAGAGTCACAGTGTCTGATTCAGAGTGACCCTAATACATTTGGGAGAACCATGCTCAGGTGTCCAAAAGAACGAATTCGAACTTAGTAAGGTATACAGTGCCGCCGATAATGCTTACATATTTTCAGAATTACCCAACTCTTAACTTTATGTCTTCTAAATCAAAATTTGACGCTGAAGGTGATGGTGTGGTCCCTACAATCAAGAAAATCGGTGCTTTGTATGCTATTTTGTGCTATTTACAGTTTTAAGTTGCATTTTTGTTCACGACAGAGAGCGTCATGCAGAGACGGATAAAAAGTCCTCTTGGAATAGCAACTAAAAACAAAACAGTATCGACAATATTTTTCATAATTTTTCTTTCCAATGACACCAATCTTGTGAAAAGACACGAGGATTCCATTGGTCTATATTTTTGCTCTATCTTTACTAGTTCAGATGTAATGACTGAAAGCCTTCATTTATATGTTATCCCTATGGTGACGTGGCTTGACCTCTAGTGCCCTTAAATGAGACCTGACAAAAAATGGTTAAACTATTTCGGATACAAATTTTGATGGTTTATCTAACACCGCTCACCTTTTATCGCTACCTAGCGTGTTTTTTAATCTTAGGAGGGCGGGTACTCGCCCCCCAACCCCGTCAAAGCGAAGGTGGCTCAGACCCCGTCAATGGGCGTGTTAAGTTCAATAACTTCGCAGAGAACAGAGATAAAGCGTTTATTTTGACGTCATTGTATTTGGTTTGTCGTAGTAGTTCGAATCGTATACATTATGACATATGCTGACGTTGACATAACGTTATAATATTATGGAGTGATAAGGAAGAGACGTCAACGGCCCGTGAAAACAAGAAATCAGTGTTACTTGATGAAAAAAGAACACGAAAGCATACAAACAAACGAAGCTATAGGCGGTTGTCGTAACCTACACAGAAACTACGAAAATGTGCCGTGCTCAGGCGTCAAATTCTCCATTGAATGCTATGTTGAGAACTTCAATTTGCGCGGGAGTATAAACACGCGCATTGACGGGGGTCTGAGCCACCTTCGCCTTGACGGGGGGGGGCGGGTAACCGCCCCCTTAAGATCTCGAGAAGCGCGCTAGGTAGCGAAAAACGGTAAACGGCGTTGGATAGCCCATCTACTTCTCCATCGAAAATATTCGAACCATTTTTTGTCAGGTCACATGTAAGGTCACTAGAGGTCAAAACATGCTGTCATAGGGATAACATGCAAATGTAGTTTTTCGGCCATTTCATCTGAACAAGTAAAGATAGAGAAAAACGATTTAAGCTATGTGAATCCTCGCAGCAAGCCGAATCGAATGATATATAATATGACCTTGCTAGGTCAAATCAAGGATTTGACCTGGCCTGAGTTCAGGTCAAGGTCAAATTTGTCAAAATGGATATCATTAGAACTGCAATGACAAGAAAGATATAATGCAGTTAAAATAAACGCTCTATCTCTATTCATTACGGAGTTATTCAGTTAAAACCATTTTTCCCATGTATTTTCAATGGAGAGGTCATGGCTCGTACCTGACCTTAGGTCATCGATATCAAACATACCGGAACATATTTTAGCAGGACAGTTTTCAAGATACAGAAAAACAAACCGGACCTTAGGCACCACCATCAATCCACCATCCGAAAATTTTATCCCAGGTCACCCAAGGTCAGGTCATCAGGCAGGCAACCAAGGTCACCCTAACTTGAAGCCAAAGAGCACATTTAGTCGATCGATTGAAACGCACACCATGACCATTTCAAGTCACAACGTGATATCCGGGATTTCGATGTGACCAGGTCAGGTCACGAGGCACCCCCATTGAAAAGCATGGGAAAAGCGTCCAATCAAAAGCCACAAAATGATCAAATACAACGCCAGAACAGCATTCGGACACATTTCACGGATCCCAGGGGTCAATTGCCCTTGACTTTCCAAGGTCATCCAAGGTCACCAGGGTCAAAACAGTATTTACAATAACTGACTAATAGCAGAAAACAAACACCATGTGTTTGTTTGTCACTGGCTTTCATTTGATATACGATAGGTTACTTTCGACCTTCGTGACCCAGGTCATATTAGGTTATAGGGACCCGGAGATCAAAACACTGGCGGGAGGTTTTACGTTTCCATTGCCAAAAGGTCGGCAATTTCAGACCAATACCAGATCCTAATAGCTCTAATGGCAAGGAGTTATGTCCAGTTCTAAGCATTGCATATTGAAAAATAGCCTATCGGACCTCTGACCTCTGGGACCGAGCCTAAAACGAAGTAATCACGAATCACGAGCTTTCAATGCACTCAGATTTGCCAACCTCCATATTTCGGAGTAGAAGGGGCCAATCCCCCGGTGGGGCGAAGTGGCGCCGACCCGGGGGCGCAGGTTAAAGAACTTGGTGGGCCCATTGTATGATATGAGCTTCAATCGGTTAAGTTTACCCTGTTCCGACTTATGCTATCTTAAACTTTTTTGAGGTCAGGTCACTTGACCTGTACTGATGACCTGACTTGAGATGACTCAACCTTCAAATTTTGACAAAAAGTTGTACAAATGAATGAGGTAAAAGGTATGCCAAGTACGGAGGCGCTACACGCCGCCGTTTTCATGCTATCTACGAAAAACCCGAGGGGGTGGGTACCCGCCCCTCCGTTAATGCGCCTGTTAACTATCCATTTGATTTATTGTTTTGTATGCTTTCATTTTGGATCATAGGTAACAGGAAAAACAAAAGTAAATATCAACTTTTAAACCATTGTTAATGTTGGGACACATTAACCCGCGCCCCACCGGGGGTGTCCGGCACCACCTTCGCCCCACCGGGGGCCATCGAAGGCCCCTCTAACTCCGAATGTATGAGGGTTAGCGCAAATTTGCAAAGTGCATTAGAAAACTCGTGTGAATTCAGTAAGAAGCTGCTTTATATGTTTAAGCGCTCAGGTCAATGGTTTGACCTTCAGAGGTCAAGTTAGGTCACAATAGGCTATTTGCACTGAAATATGAAATGCTTAAGAAAACTGGGCATAACTCTTTTGCCATTAAAGCTATTGCGATCTGGTAAAAAAATTGATAGGAAAATGCCAGACTTTTTTCACTATGTGGAACGTAATGACCTCCCGCCAGTGGTTTTACCTCCAGAGGTCACCTCGTGACCTAATAAGACCTGAGGTCACGAAAGGTCAGAAAGTGACCTTGCTGTATATCAAATAAACGCCAGTGATGAGACATACACGATGATGTTTATTTCAGCGGTCTAGCTTAATCAGGTAAGAAGTTATTGTCAAAACACTGCTTTTGACCCCTGGTGTCCTTGGATGACCTTGGAGAGGTCAAAGGGTAAATATGGCACCTGGGATTCGTGAAAGGGTGCCCAAGAACGTTTTTCTGAGCACGCTGAGCATTTTCAATCGTTTTTGTGTCTTTTAGATCATAAGACAGCTTTTCCTCATGTTTTTTCAATGGGAGAGGTCACCTCGTGACCTGACCTCAGGTAACGAAATCGAAAAATCCCAGATATGCACCTTGTAGAGCCTGGAGAGTTCATGAAGTGCAGGAAGTTTCAAATCGATCGACTAAGAAATGTATCTCTTATAGGGATCAAAAGTTGAAGTGAGGTGACCTTGGTTGACCTCGCCTGGTGACCTGACCTTTGGTGCCCCGGGGTAAAAAAATTAGGGATGGTGGGAAAATGATGGAGTGAGAGATAGAGCTCTCAACTGCGGTGCTGCGTATCCGTCGTTTTTCTGCTATCCCGAAAATAACCTTAGGGGGCCATCGATGGCTCCCGGTGGGGCGAGGGTTAATGGGCAATGCGGGGGACGTATGGGAAAATTCCATAATTATGGAAGACAAAGTCACGAAGGCAGCAAAAGTGGACTTGGGGTCGTATAATGAAGATCCCAAATGACCTTCTCGTATTAATAATGATTTTTGTGATTTTATTAGCATTAGATTTTCTTTAGTGGTGATTACGCGTGCGCTGTACCTACTGCCGGGAGCTGCATGGCGGAAAGCATCAGTGCGCCATACTACTGGGATCTGCATGGTGGGAAACAATATAGCACACAGAGCCACACAGAGTCAATCAACTTGCCATTGCCGACACTCCCACAACCGATATTTGGCTGAGGGACCGACCAGGCCCCCGCTTTGCTTCTGGAGGCTGGACGGATGACGGGGGATCCTGAGATGCGGAGTAAGTAGCCGGCCCGTGCGAAGCGGCCGGCCGTCAGTGCCGACCGCGCTAGCTTAGCCCGGTGATGACCGGGCCCCAGGCCCTTCTCGTCGCAAGATCAGACAGCGTTGATTCTGTCTGTTGAATCTCCGCGCGGTGCAGTCTCTCTTCGCTCCCACTCGCCGGCCGTCACGGAAATACTGTCGGATGGTCGATGGGCTCTCAGCCGCCGAGGATAGTCGAGGTGTCTGCATATAGCAGGTGTAGCGCCATATTGCGTGAGCTCATTTCGTCTTGTTATGTTCATTTCGTTCTTGTATTGCTCTTTTTTGCTTTTTCTTTTTGCTCTTGTGCTGTTCCATTTAACTCGCACTTTTGTTTATCCTTTTTCATTTGCTTTATGCGCACTTAGTGTCAGCTCTGCTCTCATTTCGCCTGGGTATGTTCTTCGTCCTGTTTTTGCGCTTTTGGCGTCCTGGTTGTTGCTTTTGTTTTTGTTTCATTAATTGCCACTATTATTTGCTCTCAACCGGCACAATGTATGTGAACCTGGGTGTTTTCTTCGTTTGTGACTAACGTAAACAACATATGTGGGCCCAGAACTTCAAACTAATTTATAATTATAATTGGTTAGTTTTTTCGCCATTTTATTTGTTTTGCTAGGCGCGTTTGTCTGCTCATTTTGTTTTGTATTGCTTCTCTTTTATACTTTTCTGCGTTGTTTTTGTGTTATTTCTACCGACCAGCATTATAATTATTTGTCCTAATCTCATAACATACCAATCTCACAACATACTCACCTGCCTCACTTGTACTGTACTGTATGACCATTGCTTGCCTCTCTCACGTTTCTTATGTGCTGTTCATGTCCTTTGCTTCTCTTCACCTATCTATATGGAAAATGAAATAAAAATTGATTGATTGATTGATTATCGACGCACCAACTGCCAGGGTCATATGGCGTCGCCAACTCTTTCCCTGTTGGAGGGGTTTCTCGGGAGCCAGCTTGCTCCTTGTTCAGGGAAGCCGCCGGGCCTTGAACCCGGGTCGGCTGAATGGAAGCCAGCTCAGCTGAACACTCCACTACCGCGCCCCCTTTCTCGTGAATTTCAGGAGCATTGTCATGCAAAGTCTTCAACTTATGACTTTACAATATGAAAAATTCCCTGTAATGTGTGTGCAATGTATGTACATGCAATGTAGCTAGTACTATAGCAACTGTTAATTGGGAAATGATGATATAACCTTAACTCATGACGTCTTAATTTGACCTGTGACCTTAACCATAACATTGAGCAGCCTTACCTATGACATTCTAGCTTAACATACGTAATCCTTGGTGATTTCGTCTAGCTGGAAGAACGACGACCTTGAAAATGCACGCGTGACCCTGACCTGTAGCACTTGACTTTGATATTGACGTCATGTAAGGGGACATTGATGTTCATCCCGATTATATGACATTATGACGTCACCGCTTGGTCTTCAGTGCACGTGTACGGGTACGACCGTGATATCGCAGTGATCTCAAAATATGAACTTCATTTTGGAAGCCCATAGAAAAAACAGACAAATTCTCAAACATATTAAGCCAATCGAAGAGCCCCTTGATTTTGATCAAACGTTGTAAAGTAAAGTTTTCTCTTGCGAATAATTTTCCGGCCACCTTAAAGAAACTGGTGGCGGACACTTCAGAAGCCCGCCATCTCCAATGCGCTTGTTAGTACGCACATTTTCAGGGCTGGAACAGGGCGCATACCGCGCACATTTGGCAATGTATGCGCGGTATGCATGAGCTGGGACCAAAAGAGTGCTCAATGTGTCACCATTGAAAATTTCAAACCATAAATGTGTCACCAGCCCAGGCTGCAAAATGTGGCACATTTTGCGTTATTAGGGTACCAATGGATACTCCTGGACCATCCTAGTTGTTGAAAGACATTGCGAGTTCAAATTACAGGTGGCAAATTCGATTATTTGTTCCGTTATTGGTCTGCAGGAAACATAACGGCTAATTTGTGTTACCTTGCCCACCTTGGGCTGTCACCATTTATAATGCAAAAATGGTAGAATTTTATAACCCTGAGGATGAAGCTGAAATATCTTCATAGAAGAAACCATGGGCTTGCACACGAAGCCTCAGAGTTTTCCGACAATGATTTTTAGTTCTTATTTATGGACCACCAAGTTGGAGACAGCTTCCGCTGGTTCATCAACAGCTTGTAAAACGGCCCTGGAATGGGGGCCATATCCAACACCTATGTGAGATGTTTTTTTGCAATATCTTGCGAGACTTCTGCGAGACAAAGATGTCAGAAGGTCACTTCGCACCTATAGGGTCCGATGAGTCATTTCAGCAGCAAGTTAGTATGCGGCTCGTTCATGATCACTATCACAGCAGCGCGGTTGGTCCGGGAAGGTCACGGGCGTACGGCCTATCAGGCCAACAGTGGCAGGGGTAATCGGCCTGTCACTCCATTGGCAGGGGCAACGAACCTGGGTAGACTTCTATACGACAAAAACCTTCTGCGACGGAACGAACCAGAATCCGTCCCTCGCTCCCCGGATCCGGTTCAGGACAGGTGCTTGACTAGATTTCCGACAGTCCTGCATCCAAAAAACGTGCAGGGGCTATATCAGATGAGATCAGATTTATGTGCCGCCTGGTCCAGTGACGCGCAGCTTGTGTTTGCGCCCGGCGGTCCGCCGTGCTGATCTGGTGATCACGAGCCTCCTTGCACGGCCCTGTGGGCGGCAGCACGCTCAGCTTACCCTGCTGAAGCTCATGGTGACCGCCGCACGGAACCAACTGCAGCAGTAGCACCACGCTCTCGCCGGTCGCCGTGAATAGGCGCTCGCCGCTGAGTTTAATTCTGATGGTGAAAATGAGCTTACCAGGCTTTTAGCATGAGCCAGCACGCTCAGGGCTTTTGAGGCCAGGCTATTTTCATCGTGCACCCGTGTTCGCTTGCAGGATTCACCGAGAATGACGCAGGAGGCTTAGCAGGAGATGACATGCATGATCAATGCATTACATGTTATAAATCCTCTGAAATGTGCCGCCGGAGCTAGGAAAGTGAGTCGGTCTAGAAATGAATTAGAACTGGATTGGACGGATAATAATGTAAATAGAAGTGGATTAGCGTGGGTTCAAGCTCCACGGCGGAAAACCGCCTTCCGTTTCCCAGCTGGTCGGGTGGAAGGATCCTTAAACACCCATCCCAGTACTTGCTGTAATTGGGAATGTGTACCTTTTAAGTGTGACCGTAATAAAATTAATGAAAATAAATAGATGCATTTAACGGGAAGTGCTGATTTGTATAGGCAACAAATACGAAGAGCAGTACGAGGTAAAATGTGTCACATGGTATGTCGCTCCAGGCAATGCAGGTCCGGGCTGTTTCTATTGCAAACAGACAAACGCTCAGTCCATTTGACTTGGCTTTGCCTGGTGCGCGCACGCAACTACATATTCCAATGCGCCAACCTGACAACTGAAGCCGTAAAACGTGCCTGTCAGACGTCAGTGTCCCAGAAAGGCACTCGCAGTTGTCCATAAATGGATACTGCAGCGTGCCCTTTTCCCGGAATTCACCGCCTTCATAGACATGTCGTTACAGTGCGCCTGCAGCTACAGTGCCACTGAGTTCGACACTGCGCGGGCGAACACACCGACCTGCGGCGTCACCGACTCTCACAGCTGTGTAAGGGGCGGCGGGGATCGGGGAGTCGAACCGGGGTCTGTGGCACGAGAGCGGACGCCATGTCCATTGTACCTGCCTATTTCAGAGACAACAGCTACTCCTCAAACTCTTTAAATCAGGCTCTTCAACAATATGACCATAAACTAACTTATTTTGGGGGTTCGGAGACATATTCTATGTAATTGTTGCAAGGTGTTACTCTCACATTCTCATGAGCTTAGGCGCAAGGCGGCATCTTACGAACAAGTGGGATTTGCACTGACGACTTGTAGTTTGCGAGACCAATGTTTTCTCACCAGGTCACGCCAATCTCAGTAATGTTTTATGTCAGATCTAACTGGTATAGACTGTCACCGGGGAAACTACTTGTGTCCATAGAAACAACATCTTCTGTAAATAGTAGATTTAGATCAGCAACATCAACTGGCATATTTCATAAAAACCGATTTGAGACAACAAATCATGCGTCGGCTTGTCTAGTGACATAGATAACTAGTGGTGATCTATAATATAAAATAATTTTTTAAACAATACACAATACGATGAACCAATATTGGACACTCTTTTGAACCGGAAATACACACATAAGCTTACAAGTATGATACTTAACAGAAGAAACATCGCAATGCATTAGATATATGCCTCTCAGATCAACAGACACTCATATAGACACAAATTTAGGCAAAACTAAAACAAAAATGGTACGCTAAAGAAATAGCTAACACAGTACGAAACGTCTCACTTACGGTTTTCAGCGCTAAATAAGAACCACATGTAACATGTACAGTAGAGGTGGGCCAAAACAGCCCCCTAGGGCCTAAGCAACCATTTATTCTCAAGTTGGCGATCAGACAAAGTAATGTGTGGAAGGCACACTTGAAGTACAATCGGTGCAAGTTTCGGAAGACGGTATATATTCCGTGCTGGGGGAGGTTAAAAGTGTTGGGATCTGCGTAGTACGGTCGGCTATCTACAACCGACAGTGCCTGGGCCAAAATGGCCGGTCTCAACTTAGCATTGCCACATGCTTTGATATAAATATATTTGTAAAATGCACCACTTAAGGATTCTTTATCAGATTGTTGGATGCCTTGTCGTAGAAAAGCGTCGCAGCTCTAACCGGCTTCCCTTTTGAGCTGCTTAGCAAAAACGTGACGTGAGGGTGGATCCACGTTCACCGCGCGTGTTGAGAACAATACCGACACTGAGAACGAGCTGCATCAGTTCTTCACAACGCTGTCGCCTTCCTCGGTGTAATTTTACATTCAGCGCTGTGAGGGTGGTCGCAGACCTTGGTCTTTACGTTGAAGGCAGTGCCTCCTCCGCACTGGTACTTGAACTTGCGGCCGTCCCGAGTACATTGATGGTACTCCTGAGAACAGCAGTGAGGTCATTAGTGCTTGGTGCACCACAAAACCACACTGGCATAGGCGAGCCCAGGAAGCAAAGGAGAAAATATTCCCTCTCCCCTAACAAGCATTCTGCGCCTTTATGCCACATCGTGGTGCCCCCCCCTCCCCCCACCCAGCGTTTCCTGTCACCCTCCTCTCCTGGATGCGGGTAGCAGCGGTAATTAGGCGCCCCCTGATGAGTCTCACGTTAAAAACGGCACCCCTGTAGTTAAGATGACGCAATCCTCCCACCCACGCGCCCTTCAAATCCGAAATGCTGGATTCGTCCACACTTCGTGGGGCTCCAGCTTATTGGTACACGACATAACGTGAAGTGATATCTCATGACGAATCCTGCCGGAAATAGTGCCGAGCGGATTTAAAACTTCCAGCTATGACGATGCACTACCATTCCAGGCAATTAAAAAGATACAGTGGGGAACACAGCATCGCGAAAACCGGCATTCAACCGGAGTTCATAGGCCGTAACCACTGGTGTCACCTTTCCGTGGGCCTGCATTCTCACATATAGGCCTGGAACATGGAACGAGCTAAATAAACAATGTCGATTTCTGATAGTGTTACCTGCGATTTATTTAACCATTAATGGAACCTTTTTATATAAGGAACACCTGTGTATTAAAAGGTCTATCATTCCATACATTTTTGGTATATGGTCCAGAGCCAGGCCAGGACAGTTATCCCCACATTTCGCGCCTTTTGAAACGTCTAGTTTTCTTAGGTAAAACATATAGACACAATTCTCACAATATTTCTGATAACGCACTAAACGGGCTAACATCTTTCTTGATGATTCGGAAGCAACAGCTTATTGTAAACAGAACATGTCGGATTGGACACCTGTTCGCTCTGGCACACCGGAGGGCAGTTTGCTATCTCCACTTCTGTTTGCTCTGTTTGTCAAGGGTCTACCGATGATAATTAACTCTAGCTGTATGATATTCGTAGACGACGCCAACAATTTAAAAAAATATGTTCCCCAGAAGACTCGAACCGACTTCACTAAGACCTAGACACTCTTTGGCCCGAAGAGTGGAAACTTCAACTAAATCCTACTAAATGCAAACTTTCCACTGTGACCTTAAGACCGTGCCGGATTAAGACAGTTTACGAAATAAAAATGTACCCCTTGAAAATGCTAAAACGATAAGGGATGTCGGTGCCTGGTTGACTCAAAATTAGCATTTTTTGGCCATTTTTGGAAAAATTCGGTCCCTTTTAGAATACGAATGTGCTATTTTGGGTGGTGCCTCAAAACCTCAACCAGAAAGGCCAGACAAAATTCAGCATGGGTTTCTCATCTGGCTCATACGCACACTCCTCCCGGCCTCCAGAATATCTGTCCTACTCTGAACTTCCTGCTCACTTCAAGGTATCGAGCCTGGCGGGTAGACGCGTCCAATACGACATTCCATTCCTCCATAAAATTTCCACTGTAAATTTTTACTGCGCCTATCTTTTCGGATGTTCCCTTTTACATATCACAGGCCGGAATACGAGAGCATCGGCGAATCATTTGTTTCACGTACAATTTGCAAGGGTTGAGACTGTAAAACGCGGTTTGTTTTGCCAAGCTGCTGAAACAAAAAAGCCTCAATATGACCTCTTTCACGATTCTCCCTCTTTTCTTAACTCCCAATTAAAAAAGTATATTAAACAGATGACGAGCTAGACATTTGTCGTGTTATCTATGTCCTTGTATCTTTGACGATGTAACGGAAAGAGATGAACTATTCACGGTTTAATTCATGGCTTTGGTGAAAAAATGATTATAATATGCAATGCTACGTAAAGCCAAAGGTTGTATCTAACATACGACGAGATGAGCTATAATGGGGTGGCATATGTTAACCTATTACGCATCAGTGAAATATGAATAAATATAAATAGAAATAAATAAATATATCCAAGGCTCATAGCCATCCAACCATGTCAAAATCCTACATCCCAGCGTTGTAGATGGGAAGGGGACCACGGGCCCAGAAGGTGATGTAGGATGTTGCCAGCTAGACTTAGAGGTAGACTAGAGGGCTGCATTATTAGATTGCCTGACATTTGTGCAATGCCCTACACCGCTTCAGCTTTATTTGAGCAAATCAATGAGCTACTCTACGCGAAATCGTTAACACATTTACCGCGTTTCTAAGCAACACCTGTAGAACATAGATGGCGCATGGTGATGCACATACACGGTACACTGACATGCGTGTACAATAGATGGCGGCCTGATCGCAAAAGTAGGGATCCGGCATAGGTGGCGTTGCTACAGACAGGTGCGTCACCTATCCCTCCTGCGAGCAGGCTCTACAGCAAATTACAGTACAGTTACTACAGCTGCAGTAACGCTAAAATAGCCGAAGTATGCTGGTATTTAGATGTATGGGAATCTTAATTGATGCGAAAAGAGTAACGTTTTACTGTCCGAACAGATGCAAAAAGGTAGAGCCTCCTTAAATCAAATTGTCTCATGAGCACTTCAAGACGCAGAGGGTGGGGGGGGAGAACAAGGAGCCATGGCCCCCAAAATGGCGAAATTTTGTACGATTTTCTTTAAAAACACTATGTTCTTTACGATATTCCGAGTTCCCCCCAAATGGCGCTCCTGCGTCCACCCCTGCTTATGAGGAGAACAGGAAGTCTGCAATCAAGGCGCCTTTTAAAACAAGCCTATTGAACGTTTTTTGGTCAGCTCAGAACCAGTTCCAAGGAGTGGATAAACACATTTTCTACCATCTTCAGACCCATGTCCCTCCGTTTTTTATACAATTTCTCCATTGCTGCATCCCTCTCCTGGGCCGTCTAAAACCAAGGTGCACCTGGTCTGGATCTGTCCCTGGATCGGCTCACCTGACACCCTGTGTTCGGATCCGGGTAGAAGCCCTCGGATCTGCCGTGGCAGCTGAAGAGTTTGGTTCTCCGTGACGGAGGATGTCTGCCGCCAGGCAGCGGCGTTCCCGCAGTGCCAGCCCCCGCCGGCCGGGGTCGACGCGGGTACCGCTGCGCCCCTGAGCGCAATGTACACCAAGTCAGCTCTCAGGCAGGTTAATAAATGGTACGGAGAAAAATCTGCACTGATCTTAGGCTGATATGTTGGTGGCTTTCAGACCTGGAAAAGTGGTCAATATAATAGGAAAACACCGATGTTAAAATAATAAGTCTGATCTTAATCTGAAAAGCCCTTTATCAGAACATACCGATATTTCACTTGTGCACCAGCATTAGCAACGTATGAACACTTATATTACGCCTGGATCCCGCCAAACTGCTAAACCTGCTTTAATTCTTGAAATACCGAATTTGTGGTCTGCTACATGCCTTTTTACATAGGTGGATCCAGGATTTCCGATCGGGTGTACATGGTCGGGGGAGGGGGGGCATCAGGACTAGAGGTGCACTTTTGGGCGGGAGAACCTATCAGAGGGCGCTGACACTCGCATATGGAGGAGGGGATGCGAAGCAGCATCTCAGGGGTCGCCGTGACCATTTCAAAGGGCGCTGAGGATCGATCAGAGGTAAATTCCCATTTGCTCCTCCCCTTGGATCAGCCTATGCCCTTTAAACCATAGTACAGATGTGATAAGAACCCGATGCTGCCTACATAGTTATCGTAGTACATCGTTAATATTGAGAACTCTGGGAATATCTCCCTTTCCTCTATCGGGGTATTTTAATCTTCTTGGGGAGTCTGAACGTAGTTCAAACGCCCCACATTCTGAAACCTTCATTTGGCGAAGTTCACATCTTGATGGTAACTTCTGAGTCTGCTCCTGAGCGCATGCAGAAGTAGGACATCTGCCTCCCGTTTTCAAGGCCCGGTGGGTGCTCTGAATAAATAGAACCTGCTCCCCAAAAACTCTCCCAACAGCGTGGAGTTGGCAACGCCGGATGGCCTTGGCAGCAGCTGCTGTGGTGTTAAACTCCAACAATTGCCTCCACTACAAGAGCAGCAGCCTTGGTCCCTTCCTACTCTGGAGGAATTGGGGACTTCCGCCCCCAGCCGCCACCCTCTTGGCCTGACCTTTTCTTAACCTTTCGCCGTTTGGAGGACCTCCCCCGGTTATTTGTGAAATATTTGAAGCCAATTTAAATAAGACACCCGTCGCTTTGCATGTCTGTATGGTGATCAATCTGGCAACTTATTAATAAAAATTGGCACCAGGTCGGGTCAGGTCAACGAGTTATGACGCCATTTTCAGACCCATGTAAGACGATTCTGCTATTCTAAAATGAGACTCGGCTTTTAGAAGAGCTAGATCAAGTTTTCAAGCTTTTAAACATCATTCAAAAGCTATCGAAACGAAAAACCAGCACGCTGTTATTCATTTCGAGGTTACACCAGTACAAAGGTGACCATAGGTTGCCAAAGATCACTGTTTTCGAAATTGTTTGTGTCTATAACTTTAGAATGAAACAAGATACAATCTTGTATTATGGTAGCTAGCACTCCCCAAGAGTTCGAATGATGTGTAATATGACCTTGAAAGGTCACTATTTAACACTGAGCTAAGGTCAAGGTCACAGTAGGATCTTACAAAGTCATGCTGTATATCCTTCGAATCCTTAGGTCCAGAGAACACATTGATGCCTTTTTATTTGTTCTAGATCTAATGATTCCCCAGTTATAAGAAATTTCCTAAATGGGCCTCAGATCCACAGCCTTTCGCAAACCAACTGCAGATTAACTCCCGTGGCCCCTAATGGGTTAACTCGCGTATTGACGGGGGCGGGTACCCACCCCCTCGGGTTTTTCGGAGATAGCAGAAAAACGGCGGCGCCACGCGCCGCCGTACTTGGTATACCTTTTTCCGCATAATTTTTACAACTTCTGTGAAAATTTTAAGGTTAGGTCATCTCAGGTCAGGTCACCAGTACAGGTCAAGTGACACGACCTAAAAAAGTTTAAGATAGCTGTAGAAGGATTGGTATGTCCCCTTGTACAACCGTGTATTCTTCAATTGCGTCTCACCACCACCGCTCTCTCTCTCTCCGCTCCCATGGTCACACTGCCGTTCTCTCTCCGCACTCATCGTCCCCAGTATCCCCCACACCGTGACCACCAATCAGAGCGCGCGCCGCCCCCTATTGCCCAATCAGCCTCTTCCACAGTGTGCGCACCAAACCTCAGTTACAGCGCGCCAAACCTCAGTTACACCTCCACCTGATCATAAAAATCACACAGAACATACACACATTCACCTACACTTTCCATGAGAAAATATACAGAAACATTGAAAACACGCTAAAGAAATACACTTATAGACATATCACAGGTTCCGGTTCTGCAGCATCTGCTGCAGCCGTTCACTGCGCCGGAGCACGGGCTGCGGAGGTGGCAGTGTCGACTGATTTGGAAACACCTCTCCCTCACTGGTGGTGGCATTCTCTGCCGCCTCTTCCACCGCCAGCCCAGCATCCACTGGCCCTTCGGGCACAACCATATCACCAGTCTGACCGCCGGTGATGAACAGCGGACACAACACCTCATCACAGTGACCGTCCTCAACACCCGGTGTGTCTGTCGCTGTGTCCTCAAAGCGCGGCCGCACGTCGCGCACGTGCCACGGCACCCCATCCACCTCCACCACC
Organism: Lepas anatifera; assembly: GCA_034440635.1. NCBI lineage: Eukaryota > Metazoa > Arthropoda > Thecostraca > Lepadidae > Lepas > Lepas anatifera. The sequence goes on along the minus strand of JAOTON010001615.1, from coordinate 1,442,624 downwards.
TGGGGCGAGACCAGCCGCGTTATCACGCCGCGGCGCGACTCGACCGTACAGCGGGTGCCGGGGCGCCGCATCCACACCCGGTCCCCCACACTAAGCCGATTACCGTCCCGACTCAGATCCTCCCTTTGTGTCGGCGGCGGTCTCTCAGGTGGGGCGGGCCCGGGCCACTCCAACGCGTCCCTTCGGGTCGGTGGCAGCTGCTGAGGCGGGGAGGTGTGAGGCTGCTCAGATGGTGGCCGGACACAGTCACGCACCGGGTGCTGAAATATGCCGGCCGCCGGCGCGCTGGCCGCATCCTCTCCGTCGCGTGGGGTGACATTGTACAGATGCACAGCCTCTGCAATGGAACACTGGCGGCGGGCCGCTATCACCTTGATGGTACGGTGACATCGCTCCACAATACCATTGCCGCCAGGCTCGTGCACCGCTCGGAAACGGAGCGTCACCCCCCCACCGCGACGCGAACGCAGCGAACACTCTGCTGCGGAAGGCGGTGTCGTTGTCTGCCAGAATTTCCTCTGGCGCCCCGTGCTCCAGGAAAATGTCCTCCAAATGATGCACGATCTCTGAGGCCTCAGCGCGACGTAACTGGCGCCAGATGCTATACCTGGACGGCCCGCAGTCAATTACTGACAAATAGGACCGCCCCTGGTAATGCGTCACGTCTATTGCCAGCCGCGCCCACGTCTCCTGAACACCCAGAGACCCGTGCTGCCACCGTGCAGGAGCGGGATCTATGGAGCGGCAGACATCACAGCTTTCTACCACTGCTCGAGCCGCCGCCCTTGTCACGTCACGCGAGATGTCTCGCTTCGCAAAATATAATGTCCGTCGCACCCCAGGGTGGCCAGCTCTCTCGTGCACTGACCGTATCATCGCACGCTCATCGGCACCCTCACCCATCACCCTCTCGTCAGCCCTTCCGCAACACACGGCGCCTGCCTTCCTCGAGTAAATGACACTTCCACCCTGCGCCGGCACCCCTGCTGGGTCTCCGGGCTCAGCACCCCCGCTGTCGGCAGTGGCGGCCGCCTGCCGGGAGTTGACGTCCACCTCTCTACCTGGAGCGCCGCGACCCGCTGACACCGCGTCCAGGTGTGTCTGACGCGTGTCAGTCCCTGCCGGCACGCCGTCGGCAACCTCCGGTCCACACAGCCACCGCTTTGGGACGCGCGTCAAAGCATCCGCCCGATTGTCTGCCGATTTGACAAGATACACTGTCATCCTCAGCTGCAGCTCCTCCACCAGCTGTCGGATGACATCAACCCTACGTCGGATGAGCATTTCGCCATGGGCCTTTGTCCGCAGACGTGAGCGTCCGGTCAAGGCGTCATCGATCCAGCGATGGACGGTCGCTGAGTCTGTGCGGAGCTCGATGTCTTTCACACCCCAGGCGATAGCTAGATTGATTCCACGAAGTGCGGCATCCAGCTCCGCCATGTTTATGTGTGCCGTCGCTTTAGCATCCCGCAGCCAGCAGGCATCCTCTACAACGCCGTCAGTAGGACTCTCGATCACCACACCTGCTGCTATTGAACTCGCGTCCGTCCAGACCACAGCTTGATCGCCCGTGAAGCACCACGGCCCGCGGGCCGGGTCGGCACGTGAAAGCCGGCTCGCGGTCTCCTCGATCTGGCTGTAGAGTGCTACGTCATCCGTGACGTCATCCCAGCCACGGGTCACTGCATTTACCCGCCGCTTCAGCCAGGCGACAGCAGGGCGGAGCCAGCCGCACACCGGGAGGTGCGCCACCAGGCGGCCGCACCACGCAAACACCGCGCGCCGAGTCAGCCGGTTCGGTGGGGCAGCTATGGGGGTGTCACGTGACCAGCAGAGTCCGTCAGAGCCGTGCTGCTCCACTCGCAGGCCGAGCAGCCGAGCGCCGTCCGCAGCACGTTCCGGGGCCTTGCACTCGAGGCCGAAGGTGGTAAAGTGGCGCACAACACGCTCAGCGCTGACAATATCCTCATTCACCAGGAGATCATCCACGTATGGGACGACTGCGCGCTGCACCTCTGGATCCTGCGCCAGCACTGCACGGACGACGGCCTTCATGACTAGAGGTGCCACATTCAGTCCAAATCCTAACCGTGTCAAACAGTACCGCTGGCCCTGCACTACGACCGTCTGGTACGGCCACAGTCGCCGGTCCAAGCGGAGCTGCAGGTAGGCCTTCCGCAGGTCGACTACGGCCACGTGAGACCCCTGCCGCCGCCATTTGCGCAGCTGGTCAGCACAGACGTCGGCGTCGGCAGTGTGGGCGTCCACGTGGCCGTTGAGTTCTCGATAGTCGAGGACCGGGCGAACTTTGGTCTGGTTGTCCTGAATTACTGCCATCAGCGGCAACAGTCCTCGCGGTGGGCCATCCGCCTCCTCATCGTAACGCTGCAGCCATCCATCGGCAATCCAGGCATCGATCTCCGCTTGGAACTGTTGCCGCGCTGCGGGAGGCACTGCGTACTGCGCGACTGTATTGTTCAGACACTTTGGACCTTGGCCATGGGCCCATTTCCAGGCCACAGTCCAGGCCCCCTGCGCTTTGTCAAATCGCGCCGTGAAGTCTGGCGCGTCCACTGCCAGGGGAGGGCGCCGCTCAGCCGAGGCACAGAACCTGACGTCAGCTGGCGTCCGGACGCTGACTCCGCCCAGGGCCGATATCCCCGCCATGCCCAGTATGGCGTCCACCCCCATGGGCCGTGTCGAAACCACCAGGGTCTCGAGTCTCACTCGACGTTCCCCAGTCTCCACAGTCACGTGACCCATGCCGCTACACTCCAGCACATCGCCACCCATCGTGGTCACCGCCAGCCCACTGCGCCGCTCCCACACTCGGCACCGTTCCGCACAAACGATATTGTCGGTGCACCCAGTGTCCACCAGCACACTGCTCGTCTCCCCGTCCACCACCAGGTTCACAATAGGCAGCGCATTCCTTAGTCCGCGGGAGACGGCGCTGGCGCTGACCGCTGGCCGCCCCCCACGGCGTTTCCCGGAAACCTGTCTGGGCAGGCGGCAGCCAGGTGTCCCTGCTCCCCACAGGTCCAGCACCGTCGCAGCGGAGGACGCGCCCATCGGACCGGCCGCGACCGACCCTCAGGCCCCTGAGAACCACGGGTAGCGGCCGTTGCCATGGCAACCCGCTCGACACGCGCTGGGCCACGCGCTGCAGCCGCTGCCACGGCAACGCGGTCATCGCTGATGACGGCGCGTGCGCGTGCGACAACACTGGCGAGATCCAGCGCCTCGGCACGAGAGCCGGCGCGGATGAGCTGGCGCGTCGCCTCTGGTAGGCCGGAAACAAAAGCGCAGGCGAGTGTGCGGTCCGGCACGCCACCGAACAGGGTGGCCAGCCTGCGGGGGTCGGCCAAAAACACGTCCACCGACTCGCCAGGCTGGAGACGGCGGCTGGCAAAGGCGTCGTAAGCTGCGTGCTGATCAAGCGCAAACGCAGCGTATAAAGCGTCTTTCACGGCTACGACAGAGCTTCGCGCAGTAGCCGGGAGCTGTGACCAGACGGCGAAAGCTCCACCGGTCAGCCGCAGCGGCAGCACAGACTCCAGCGCCACGCCTCGGTGCTCGCACAGAAGTTCAGCTCGTGTCAGCCACTCCACCACGTCACTGCTCCCGTCGAACTCTGAGATGAGCCGGGCGTCAAACACCGCCGGTGCAGGCCCAACCGCCACCGGCGCAGGCTCTGATGTTTCAGGGCTTCTCTCCATAGTTGCCGGAATAGCTTGTAGAAGGATTGGTATGTCCCCTTGTACAACCGTGTATTCTTCAATTGCGTCTCACCACCACCGCTCTCTCTCTCTCCGCTCCCATGGTCACACTGCCGTTCTCTCTCCGCACTCATCGTCCCCAGTATCCCCCACACCGTGACCACCAATCAGAGCGCGCGCCGCCCCTATTGCCCAATCAGCCTCTTCCACAGTGTGCGCACCAAACCTCAGTTACAGCGCGCCAAACCTCAGTTACAATAGCATAAGTCGGAGCAGGGTGAACTTATCTAATTGAAACTCATATCACATAATGGCCCCACCGAGTTCTCTAAAATATGTTCCGGTATTTTTGATATCGATGACCTAAGGTCAGGTACGAGGTATGACCTCTCCATAGGAAATACATGGGAAAAATGGTTTTTACGGAATAACTCAGTAACGGATGGTGATAGAGCATTTACTTTAGCTGCATTAGACTCGCCTGGGCTTTGCAGTTCTAATGATATGCATTTTATATAATTTGACCCTGACCTGACCTCAGGTCAGGTCAAATCTTTGATTTGACCTAGCAAGGTCAAATTATATATCATTCGATTCGGCTTGCTGAGAGAATTCATATAGTTCAAGTCGTTTTGCTCTATCTTTACTTGTTCAGATGTAATGGCCGAAAAACTGAATTTACATGTTATCTCTATGACGGCATGTTTTGACCTCTCGTGGCCTTAAATGTGACCTGACAAAAAATGGTTTAAAGGTTTTCGATGGAGAAGTGGATGGGCAGCCCAACGCCGTTTACCGTTTTTCGCTACCTACCGTGGTTCTCGAGATCTTAGGGGGGTGGGTACCCGCCCCCCCCGTCAATGCGAAGGTGGCTCAGACCCCCGTCAATGCGCGTGTTAATGACCCCCCGAGTTTAAGAACCACTGCTCTGATACACAGCGCTCACGATTGAACCGTACGTGTTCGGCGGTACAGTATACCACCATACGCGAAACAGTGAAAGCGTTTGGCGGCACAGTATAGCTACAGGCGGGAGCCTGCGGCACAGCGTGACTACAGGCGGAAAGCACGGCTTGGAAAGGCAATGGAAACAGCTGAGATATGTAACTCATGAATCAAATTTCGGGGAATTTTATTCCTCCGTGATAATTAAAGAAAAATGGCTTGTATACTAGCAATGTATGATAATCTCACTTGTCCCGAAAAAGGCAAATCAAGCAGTTGTCTTTTAAAAAAATTTAACTTCTATAAAAAGTGGATTTACCTGCAATGTTTGCTTGTCTGCAGACACATGCTCCTGCTAAATAAATATTATATTTTCTTGGGTTTGAACTGAGATATCAGAATTGTATAGGTATAGATACATATAGGGTCTCAAAATAACCTTGTTTCATACTTTATTTGTCCTAAAGCTCACATTCGGTATCGAGAGAAGTATTTTTGAGGAAAATTCCACATCTCCCACATCTCCCCCTCCATTCCCCCACCATGTATTGATAGCCTGGTGGTGATATGTATTCGGTTGGACGCAGAGTTAATCGGTTAGGGTAGATCTCACCCTGAAAACAAGCCTACTTCCTGTCCAACGGAAGCCGACAGTGCTTTGCTTGGACTGTCCTCTAGGCAGGCACGTTCCTCACAGGGTGCCGTTCTTATTTGCATCATATCATCGCATCATTGCCGCAGATCTGACTCGCTGGTACCTGTGGCTGTGCATAGCACCGGAAACGCTTAAAGAAGCCGCTTTCCATCCCCATTATCTTTCATTTCCTAGGAGTAATAACCCGAGGGCACGCTCCTGGTTGACCTTTGCAGCGTACTCCTGACCCCTGAGCGACGTATAGCCGCAGGCTGTGCCTGGGAGAGGTACCAGGCACTGGGTAGAACCGGAAACGAGCGAGGCAATGGCATCAACAAGTAAGGCGAAAATTCACATGCGATGATGTGTTTGATAGCATTTGATTCTGAAGGTATACCTCTGCGTATGAAAGCGATATTTGTTTCATAGTGTTTTGGGATTTTGCGCATACCTATTTAGATTGAGGCAAGAAAAATTGAGAGGTAGACCATCAACATATATTTGAAATATTTAAGTTAAAATTTCAGTGGCGGCTCAAGGGGCAAAACTGTATGGTGATTGATACCTACAGGTACATTTTACCAGTTTCCTGTTGAATAGATTGGTGCATAAACGTAAGATAGTCCAGGCGAGCTTAACCAGGATAGTTTAGAAAGTCGTGACATATATACAATCAAGAATAATGACTAGCACAGCAAAGCATCCGATCAGGATGCAGGAAAGTGAAATAGTGGGACGAATGCATGTCGCCAATGTCTAAGAGCACATGTATATGTTTCCCGGCGTTGATACTTTTTTATCTTGCCCATCTGTCCATGTCAAACCAGGAAGATCTTACCTCCCTGATTCATCTATGGGAAGCTTTCCTTAGTCGCTCCTAGAACCAAGTGCATGCACAATATATTTCCCATTCAATGCACTAAGTAAACTTATATGCGTAAAATCACCCTGTAATGGGGCATTCCACGACAAATCGACAAATCGATGGGTTGAAATAACACCCTCATATCTCAGATTTTCATGAAAATTTGGGACTAGGGTTCTCAGTGGCGCTGAAAACGACTGTGGTATTTTTTAGTCTCGTCCGGATAATGGTTTTGGAGTTATAGCCTCGGGCAATCCAGCATCGGACGCGTGCAGCGGACTTTTCGCTTGAGTTTTTAGCCATTTAAATTAAAGGTGTTCCTTCAAGAAGTCACATAAAAACAATTACAAAAGTCTGAAAAATACAAATATGTAAGTTTAATCATGTTAATTGGTACGAATATGTATAAAATTTAATTCCAAATTTTTGCAAAAATAAGTATACATATTTCCTATGCTTTTATTGACTTGAAAACAACTTCATGTGAAAGAGCATTGTTTAAACTACATATAACGCCAATAAAAAGAATGGAGACTACAGAGCAAAATCAGTAACGAGCACCGCAGACCAAGCCCAACACCGTCGCCGGCCACTCACTCTGCAGTCGGCACGCCGCATAGACGCGTCCGGTTGGAAGTGGGGTAACGGGGAGGGGAGAACAGAGCAAGACTGCGCTTCGGTGACATTGCGAATGAACTAGATGTGGTGTGGAGGCTACTATTGCTAACATAAGAATTTGAGCCGTTCTGAAAAAATGAACTTATTATCGGAACATTAGGAACAATTCCGACACTGGTGCATTTGGTGGAAAATGTAGTGGGAGGATTATGCGTCAGAAGCCGATTATTACTGTTGTCTTAGGTTTGTTTTAGATAGTTTTCTTTTTCCACCCATACCCTAAAAAGTTGCATGTATCCCAGTTCAATTTATATTAAAAAGCACACATCACAAACAAAAAGTCATATAGCGTCCACGCCGACAACTGCTTTTCGAACATATAAGATTAAGACATGATGCTTTATTTAAGATCTGACCCACGGATAGGAAGAACGGCTCCATCACATGGTGCCATTGAACTTCACAGATTCAATTTGAAACTCGAACCTTCTGTCCCTCATCATTCGAGAGGTCATGGACAATAACGGTTTTCGAATTAACCGGTACGAGCTTGTGAATCTTTAATGTTCCTTTTCTCGCGACTGCCTTATTGAAGCGTTTTCTGAGTTAAGTAGCTAATTTGAGAACTTTTTGGTGAAGCATTTTGGGTAGAGATCGAGGCAAGCAATGAAAAACTGATTTCCATGTCACGTTTCAAGCATGTTTGCTGAGATCGTAAGGGGATGGGTAGCCCCTGCCAGTAAAGGTGGCCCGGGGCCTCATACCAACGCGTGTTAAAAAACACACCGGAGAGGAGCCTCGGAGGCCCCCACCTACTTTTTTCTAGGTGGCCGGAGAACCCTTCGTGGCCAAAAAAACGTTATTTCACTACTTTTGAGAATATTTAATGGCACGTCGATTGGTCAAATAACCTTGAAAATCGGGCCCAATTTTGTAATTATAGGCTTTCAAAGTTACACCCTTTATTTTGAGATCGCTGCAATCGCGCGGTTGCACCAGTTCGCGTGCAACGAAGACCAACTGGCAACGTTATAGCGCCATATAAAACGAGATTATATGTCAATTTGACCAGTCATGAAGGTCAAGGCCACATTTCAAGGCCATACCAGCATTCTCAAAGTCATTGGTCCGGTGCTTCCGGTCGCATGGCGTTACCCAGTATGACCTATATTATGCTACAACGGCATAGTTAAGATAAATAAATATCAAGGTCACAGGTCAAATTAAAATGTCATGGGTAAAGGTCAATGCTCATTTCCCGTCTAACGGTTGCTATGGTGCTAGCCATGGTGTAAATAAGGGGAATATGCCATATTGTGACGTCTTAGATCAATGACCTTGACTGACCTTAAACCCAAAAATTAGGTTTACAATTCTTGGGACGTTCTCACTATGACTTTTCTCTGTTTTTATTGCATTCTGGACTTCTTTTAGCTTAATCACGACATTTCCAGATGAATACCCAGCACGGCTAATACTTGACCTTTATGACCTCGTTTGAAGTTGACGATACTGACCTAGGTCAATTAAGATCAGTCATAATATAGATTTCAATAGTTCCCACCCAGTCCCCAACCAGAGTTTTTCTAAGCCTCCTAGTTTCCGAGAGCTCAGGTGGCCTACGAGTCCACCCCTACAGTGCCCGTAAGTGTCGTACGCCTCTCCAGTGCGCGTGTTAAGGAATGTGACATTGATTACAATTTATTGTTTTAAATACATCCTTACCCTCATTGCCGACCAATTCCACCATTGACACCTTTTTCGCACCTTGTTCGTGACCAGAGACGTTTGATAGTTGCAGCGACGGCGGGCCGCGCTGGCGCACGAACCTCACAAAAGTGTGGTTTCGGGACGTTTGGGAGCTCAGATCTCGCTTTCTGTTAAAGTCTCCATTGTTTTTATCATTGAATCTTATAGAGAAAAGTATAAAGAGTAATGTGAGCCTCAAAAAGTTTAAAATATTTCATAGGAAAATAGTTTTCATAGATTTTGAAAAATTGAAGAATGTATAATATATTTAAAATTTAATTTTTTGAATTATATTTTTAATGAGCTAGAATTCGTAATTCGTCCTTAAGATACCTAGATCAAGTTTTTATAGCATTTATAGAAGCATACAGGTAAAATTTCGTCTTTAAAAAGGCATGCAAGTGGCTATGGTCAAAATGCCTGAGGCTATAATTTTCAAACCGTAAGTCAGGGAGGAAAATGAATACGAAAATCGTCTTCAGCTCCATCAATAGCCCCCTGACAAAAAATACACTGAGATCTGCGACATAAGGGTGTTATCGACTTGTCGATTTGTCATGGAATGCCCCTAATACACCACCTAAGCTTGCATATGAAATCGTACTACCTATCCTAAGACGTGAGGTGTGGAGCATGGTTTGATTACTTTGTTGCCTCTCAGCTATACGGTAAGCAATATTTTCACTTTCTAAGAGCAGTAAAGTGGCATTAGATACATTAGAAGGCACTTATTTGGAGCTGCTTTAACCACTTCAAACAAAAAAGAATGTGAAAATGTAGGTAAGCCGTCACCTGACATATCATTTGAAACGTCTAAACATTCAAACATTGTTACGGACGATTTTTTTCTAAGAAGACAGCACTGTACAGGGTACATACACATAAGAAAAACACGGTTTATGAATGTGTCCTCCCTAAAAACTAGGCTGTAATTCCACTCCTGGGAATAATATTACCCAACAACTTTCAGTCAGTCTGCCAAACTAGATTAGGAAAAGTTAAAAGTTTCAGAAGTCTATCGTAAACCGTTTAGGAAATATCCGGGAAAAGTATGAGGGTGGGCTGAATCCGCCCCCTCCCCCGCCCCGCCATGATAGAAACAGGGTTAGGCCCGCTGCTGTCAAATTGTCAAATCATTGCCACCTGCAATAATGCCCAATTGGTGTCGCTGTTTTGCCCTGTCAGTGACGTCACCCCAGCCCTATGATCCGCCGGATGACCACAGCGGGAATAATAACACGCAGTCACTGTACAATTAGGTGTAATGAGCTCCAGCCGTGGAGCCCTCCTGCCGGTCGCGCCGGCTGCGTGGGTCCTATTGCATCAAACGGCGCTGTACAGAAATTGGGAGTCGGTAAACTACCCACAGGCGAGATGCGTTATCTTTGGAAAATTGAGAACAGTCGCTTGCTATGAGTTTGAATGTAAATGGACATAAATTGGATATACGAGGCCGCACAAAAATGTGTTACTACATCATTATTGGTAGTATGCTTCACTGGGCCAATTGAAAATGTCCAACAATTCATCAACCTATAGGCAGACTGTCCCTCCACTTCTCATTACACCACTAACCTACGGAGACCAATCAATTTGAACTAGTGGCACGGTCTGCCATTCACAGAGAAGTTCTGACACTACCCTGAAGCTCATCCAGGCGAGAGCGGTTGCAGGCACCACGCACTGACGCAATCCTAGCATTTAGCTCCGGCTCGCTACAGTGCCCCTGAACAGGCGAGTCCGCCTGACCCACTGCTCATGACTAGCCGAGTCGGGGTCTGGTGTTCGTGCTGCTGCAGTTTCCCAAACTGGTTCAGGTTGACGCTGATAATAATACTACCGGAAGCTGTAGCTTTTTTGTTTCAAGATCCATCAGTGAAATAGCCCGCGGTTGATGAACACATTTATATCTGCTACTGGGTTATACTAATCACCTCGTTTTTTCCCGATGAAAGTTGCTTGACTGTCTTAAGGCGTTTATCTTGCTCGAATTTATAATTAAGAGGTTCCAGTTGCTTACCGCTCCGATAAATCACTCGATCCACTCCTGAGAAATCTCTCGACGCTGGAGAGCGTTACAAGCCTGTCTATCTGCACCTGGATATGGAGGGTTTACTAACCTACAAAACAGCTGCATGACCAGTGGTGGATCCAAGGGGGAAAGGTATTTGCCACCCCCAACGGAAAAGCTCGGGGCAAAACTATGTTTTTGCCCCCCCCAAAGTGATCGACCTCCTTTTTTCCCCCGACTCCTTTTTTAGTTTATAGGCAAGATTCTGGTGCTTTAACTCTCAACTTTAAACAGAACCAGTTAAGTTCAGTGTAAATATTGGGCCTCGGACCGGAAAAGTATCTCTAGCCCATATTTTTCAACCCGTGACGTTTTTTTGCTTTTCGCCTAAAATACCCAAAATTCTGAAATTCTAAAATTCTACCGGTAAGTAATATTGTAGCGCAGCCTTCACGGCGTGAAGTTTTTTTTTGCTTTTCGACTTTGACTTTGGTTTGCCCCTCCCAAACCGACCGTCTAGATCCGCCACTGTGCATGGCCCACTGGAAAATGCCGATCCCGGGTATGTCTATATGGCTGCCCTGATATTTCCCTGGCGAGATAGTGGACAATACTTTCGCAACATGTGCGAATCTTATTTAAGCAGTCTAGCTGTGGGGCAGATCCCGGCGGGACGGAGAACGGGACAGTTTCTCCCCCCATAGGTCTGTTGAGACCAGGGGCGACGCCACCATGGAGGGTGGTGTTTGAACACTACCCTCCCCCTCCCACCATGGCGAAAGTGGCTCGGAGGCCCACCGGGGCGGGTGTTAAAATGGATTTTAGAAAGTAGCCCTGGGGAGGGTGCACTTTTTTACGGCGTCTTTCACTGAGCTTGTCCTTCTATTTAAGCCAGCTTCAGGCTTCCCTTTGACTATATAGGCACCGCTCTTGAAATATTAAAATGGATGCTATCGGAGAATAATTTTGAAGCATCCGCCATTCCTAAAAATTTTTCCATCTGGAGGGCACTATTTAAGAAGACAAAATCGCTCCCAAGTGCAGTATTGGAGCTCTTCATATGCTTTGCCCCACCACCTTAGCGAAATTCATCACTGATCTGTATTCTTACACTCTAATATTGGTCTGTACTTGTGGTTACATGTTATTTTCTTAGCAGGACGTGTCACGACGTATGACATTGATTGCAATGGCGTCGAGCTAAGGTCACTGTAGTCCGATAAAATAAAGGTGTTTTTCCCCTTGGGATCTCGTTGGGGGCACATAGGACTGTCTTTTGAATGAAATGGGGAAAATATCTAGTACAAAAGGGTAGCAGTACAACCGATTCGTTTTACAACATCCAAATTCATTTTCCGAGGGCATCTTCTTGTAAGTTCTAGCGTGAAGAAACAAACAAAACCTCGGAGAATCGGTTGAATCAAATACACGTCACTCTGCCTCACCTTTGAAGACCTCCTCAGCGCTGATGGCGCGGTAGACCAGCGGTGCTGAATCCTCATCTGATCCATCGGATTGTCCTGCGCCTCCGGCGTCTTCATCCCTGACCCTCAGGGCAGTCACGGGTAGATGCCGACTTCCTGAACTCTGCTTAGAAGACGGAGCGGTGGAAGGAAGAGGTCCCGCCTCTGAGGTTGTGATGCTGCTGTAATGTTGGTCAGGATTGGTGTTTTGGTCTGGCCTGCTGCTCGCGGGTTGAGGAGGAGGTGGCGCCGCTGTGGAGGACCGGTGGTGGTAGATAGGTGTTTGGGCTTCAGCAGGACGCGGTGTGTTCTCTGCAGTGGCAACATCAGCGCGTGAAGGCGATGGAGAAAGCGACGCTGCTTCAGCCGCGTGGTTTAACGCGTTAGCTGTACCTCCAGACTCATCTTTGTTTGATAGTTTTTGATTGGTATACTTGGAATCTTTCAAACGGATGTTAAAAACCGGAATGCTAACAGAATCTTCACGAGATTTTGCTGCAGCATCATTAGCATTACCGTGGTGATTGGCAAAGCTCAACGAAGAAAATAGCAAGTTAGTGGGCCATTTATTGGAAGGCTGATTTTCTGCCGAGCTCCGTTGTTCCGCGTATTGGACAGTAAGATTTTGGATACGTCTAACTGTGGCACATATCCGGTTTGTCGACGCAAGGCAAGGGTCACCGCTTCCCGCGCGTCTCAGCTCAGCAGCTCCTCCTCCTCCTACTCCTCCTCCCACGTCCTTAAGCAGTGCTGCCTCTCGACTGGCTCGTAAGACGTTCGTCAGGTTTTTGGATGAGGACCGGTGCCTCTCCAAACTGGCTCTGAGCTCCGGCTGGCGCTTCAGAGCCAAGACCAGCGCCTGGTAAGATGACTGAGGCGTCTGCGTCAGCAGCGGGTCGTCATCCTCTGTAACATGTTCTTCTGCAGTGTGAGCAGCAGATCCATCGATGAGGGACGTCAAAGCTGGAGAGGTCTTAGGTAGCACAGAGGGCAGGGCGTTGACTATGGTCATCAACATCGCCAGCAGAAGCACAGGTGCCACGCGAGTTCGTCCCATGGTCGAGAGCTTAGTTAGTGACCTGCGGAAATGTTACCAAAAATAAGCTGCTTGGCTTATTATATCCTCTTAGTATAATATTAAAAATTACTGGGCTGTCAGTTACCGGCTCATTTTCTGATTATTGCTGATCATTAATGCTTGTCATGTTGACTGTCTCCCACATTATTCGACAGTGCTAATGAGGGTACTACATTGCAAGAATGCACACTAAGCCAATCATGGCCTATTATTTGCGCTCTACGCGTCATTTCCTTGTTCGTTAAGCCGTTTAGAAAGCTGTTAATACCGTAATCTGAAGGCTGCCAAACTGCTTTCTCGGTGGGTGATTTGTGAAACGTTTCATTGTTAATATGTGGCAGTGCAGTAACATTCAAAGCGCTTGAATGAAATGCCGGTTGAACTCGGCATTCAACAGCTAAGTGGCATTTTGGTCGCTGTTTTCTACACATTTTAGTAAGCTTTTGTCATTGGTGCTGCCTCATGTAGGCTAGCATTAAACAATGAAATTAGACAATTCTAACTGAGAGAGTTCAAGAGAGCAGAGTGTCTAGTTTCCATGTTTCGACTATATATATATATATATATATATATATATATATATATACATGAAATTAAACCAGTTCTAAACAATACTAGCTCGGCCTTTACCTTAAACATTGTACAGTAGTTGAAATAGGAAGAACCTTTTTAAAAAAGTGCAGCCGCTTCTGTGTGGTGTTTTGTATTTAAACTGTAATCCGTGTGTTTTATGTACTGTATTATATTTAGGTATGCCTTCGGCAATTATGCCTCCTTGAACTTAATTTCTACTATTTAATTATTGCTGATGATGTTTCTGTTGAGATACGAAACCGGTCCAATAAATGTCACTTATAGCAAGTTTATTCCTTTTTCGATTTCTGAGCATTGTACATCCTAATAAAAACAAACTCTTCGATATATATATATATATATATATATATATATATATATATATATCCACTTTCTGATGAGCCTCATGAAATTCTAATTGAGAGCACGCACACCCTTTAACCAAGGGGTGAAATCTGCAGAACTATATTTATTTTCAGGGACTAGTTCCCCGACAGTAAATAACTGGATGACATCCAGTTGCATATTTGTATCTATTTCTGACTCATTTCACTGCCCTAAGATGAATACACTCATTGACTTATTTATCCCAAGAACGTCGCCGTCGGTCAAAATTGAGGGGGGGCGGTGTTTATGAGTGAAAGTGCAGCTCCCCGCTAACGGAAAACTTTCCCCGTAAGGAATACAAGTTTTGGCTCCTTATAATGTTTTGCACCTATTTGTGTCAAATGTACCTAGTTTTAATCAGGCTAAACTATAAAAACATGTTCTGATCGGTAGTGGCCGCATCCTTCCCAACGTAGCTACTCCCACTCATAGCAAAACGTCTCCTGGTGATTGCAAGTAGCCTTAGTAGCCACAGATGAGCAGTCGGATGTATTGAAGAAACTGCTCACACCGCCTATCTACTCTATAATCAGGCGTGGAAAAAGCTGCCAACTCGCCAACCAGTGACTGCGACAGACATTGGGTACCGAAGTTATAGAGTGCGACAGAAAACGTCTACGAAATCAGAATTCAGGCAGCCGTGGAGAAAAAAACAAAGCTCCCAGAGAAAAAAGTGGACCTAGCTTTACCTGAATTCCTGAAATTCAGGACCCATCCCTACATTTATGACTGATTTGCTAGGCTTCGCATGTCGTGTTTTGATATCGTGCAACGTAACCTAGGTGCGACAGAGTTGGAAACTCGAGTTCTGGTTGGTGACAGGTTTGACCTTTTTTCCTCCCCTGTCTATAATACTACTTGCAAACCACCCGGAAATGATAGAGCGGCTCGTTGTTGGACCCAGCGGTGTGCTGCACTGACCTGGGCTGACCCGTCGGCGTCGGCGGCCGGTGTCACTCTGTCGTCGGCGTCGCTGCCCCCTGTGACCGGGCGGACAGTGACAGGGCATTCTGGTGGAGGGCTGGCGCCTGCCTCTCACTTAGTGCACGGCTGACGAGCCGGCTTCAGATTCGTTAGGCCATAGAGCATGCAGAGGAAGCGGTCGGTGGTGGGAGTAAACACTTTCACAGACGCGTGCACAAAACGTCGTCACCATTAACTAGCGGTATTGTTTCGGGGAGCTTTGCTGATGGGATTATTTAACCCTCGCCCACCGGGGGCCATCGATGGCCCCCCTAAGGTTTTTCCGGGATAGCAGAAAAACGACGAGGCGCAGCACCGCAGTTGAGGGCTCTACCTCTCACTGCATCATTTTCCCATCATCCCTGAAATTTTTTACCCCGGGTCACCCAAGGTCAGGTCACCAGACGAGGTCAACCAAGGTCACCTCACTTCACCTTTAGAGCTCTGTAAGAGCTACATTTCAAAGTCGATCGATTTGAAACTTCCTACACTTCATGACCCCTCCAGGGTCTACAAGGTGTATATCCGGGATTTTTCGATTTCGTGCCCTGGGGTCAGGTCACGAGGCGACCTCTCCCATTGGAAAAGCATGGGGAAAAGCTATTTCATAATATAAAAGCCACAAAAATGATTGCAAATACTCAGACTGCTCAGAACAACGTTTTTGGACACCCTTTCACGGATCCCAGGGGTCATATTTGCCCTTTGACTTTTCCAAGGTCATCCAAGGTCACCAGAGGTCAAAAACAGTATTTTGACAATAACTTTTGACCTAATTGAGCTAGAGCGGTGAAACAAACACCATCGTGTTTGTCTTGTCACTGGCTTTCATTTGATATATGGCAAGGTCACTTTTTGACCTTTCGTGACCTCAGGTCATATTAGGTCACGAGGTGACCTCTGGCGGTCAAACCACTGGCGGGAGGTCTTTACGTTCCACATAGCGGAAAAAGTACTGGCAATTTGCTATCAAATGTACTTTACCAGGCCTCAATAGCTCTAATGACATAAGAGTTATGCCCAGTTTGCTTAATCATTGCATATTTGAGTGAAAATAGCCGATCTTGACCTAATTTGACCTCTGGAGGTCAAACCATTGACCTGAGCACTAAAACATGCGATATAATTTCTTACTGAATTCACGCGAGCTTTCTATTGCAGTTTGCAGATTTGCGCTAACGCCCATATTTTCGAGTTAGAGGGGGCCATCGATGGCCCCCCGGTGGGGCGAAGGTGGCGCCGGACCCCCGGTGGGGCGCGGGTTAACGCTCTGGATACTGCAATGCCTGTGCTAAGCAAAGGGTATCCTTAGCCTGTGCGGTGTCATTTTTAACCCCATAGCAACACGGCCTGGGTGCTCCGTGCGCGCTGTTCTTCAGAATTTGTCATTAGCAGAGAAAACGATATTTACCATGAAGACTCCAGAGATGTGTTTTACGCTGCCAAAAAGCACCTGGTTATAAATAGTCTCATAAAAATTAGCGGCTGTAAAGCATTGCAAATGGCCTGGTGAGAAATTAAAGGCGAAGAACGAGTCAGTCCCTTAGCAACACATTCTCGGACGCATCAGAAGATCAGACTGATGCGGTGACTGGCACCGACGACCGCCACGGACATCGGATTTCGACGGACCCAGCGTTAAACTTTCGCGCAGGTATGTCACGAAGGCAAGGATAAGCCGTGCTGCGGTAGTAATCCAGGCAATCCAATTGTCGAGCTGAGCGCGCTGTTTTTCAGTCAGCCGAGAAAATATGCATGATCTTCCGGCCACGGCTGGTTACTGCTGGAAGATGTGGCAACTACCCGATGTAAGTCACACACTCAGCAGTCAGTGTAATTCAAAATCCGTCCGGACCAGATAGTTCCACTCTCAGGAACAGGCCGTCGCATTACATTAGTGACTGGGCGAGAAGAAAGGACAGGGAAAGTCTTATTACTAACGAGTTTCAGAAAAACCTTGGCCTTTGCCTCGGTGGCGAGTATGAACCACCTTCACTCTGTTGGGGAGAGAGAGGGATAAAAAGGCCCATCCCTCCTCTACCTGGAAAACTAAGAATGCTTAGAAGATGTAGAAAAAGGCCATTGAAGGCTCGTCCCAATAGCAATAGCAGTTACTTCCGTATTTTTTTGGTTAGCTCAATATCGAGGTCACTAGAGATCAAATTTAGGTCAAACTTGCTGACGTAAAGTGTTTTCATACAGCCTCGTTTTTTCTCAGAGACTAAAATAGCTAGAAACGTGTTGCAACGTCATCCAAAAGTCCTTGAATGGCGCCTTCATTGCGTGGCATCTACTTTTGGGTCGGATCAAAGGCTAGGGCGCTGCAGTTCATTGAGCGTTGTAAATTTCAGTATCAGTATCATCGGGCTAAAATATCAAGCAGACTTGATTTAGACGCGATTTTCCGACCTAAGAAACAATATGGAGCAGTGTTTTCGCTGTCATTTCAAATAAGTCGTAAATACGTATCGATAGTAGCTACCAGGCTCAGGTTAAGTCTAGATTGAGGTCAATCGAGATCGATGAATATACGCTACCCATAGTATGAGGTGTTTTCAGGTGTCCAAGTCACTTGACCTCGCCTGGTGACCTGACATGACCTTGACTTGAAATTGTCATAAAGATGCGAAAAGGGTCGTGGAACAGCTACGCCAAGCACGGCGGCGCTGCGAACAGCCCCCATCACCCGGCCCCAAAGCATGGCGCCCCAAATGCCCACCCCCCACGCCCCACCGAGGTCCCCACCGATAGGTTCCGGTCAGGTGCCCCGGTCCGGTGGCGCCCCAGGGCCCCCCATCGGCAATCCGGATCCGCCTATGGCGCTGCGTGACACCACTTTCCGGCCACGTCGGAAAAATCTGAACGGGGTGGTGGGGGGAGGGGGTGAAAAAGAACCCAACCGGGATGAAGTTAAGAGAAATGTTCCATAGTAGCACTCTGTCGGAATTCCAAAAACAGGTTAATGTACAACATTAATCTGGAAATCTGACAACCACATCGTATGTTCCACCCTTGGTTGCGCAAAACAAAAATATCGCCTTTTTTCTTACATCCCTGGGTTGACCAAAGCATCGCGGGTAATTACGAGGCTGGCCGATGTAACGTTGTGGTGAGCGTTGCCATTTGTAATATTTATCTCAGGACCCGCGTATCAAAATTGTTGCAACCAGATTCAAAGACATTCCTTCCTGGTTTGAATAAGAACCTTTATTTTGAATGTAACTCGGGGCTGCCTGAACGCCTGAACTCTTTCCGCACCCACCACCGCCTGGGAGTTCGATCGGGTCCCCTTATGATCTCTCGAAGCGGCGGTGAAACGGACAAAAATTGCAAGAGCACTGACAGCGCCTAGTCGTCTTCTACTTTTGAGCCAAGTTTGAACCGAACCTGTTGCCCTGTGACGTCACAGTGGGCGAAAAAATGCGTCACATTTAGGCCCATTTCGGAAATCCCTCATACTTCGGGAACAATTAGACTTAGAAGAAAGCCAAGGACATGAATGTGTTCGCCTTGACCCAGTGATTCCAAAGATATGAGAAATTACATTGTTAAGTCACATTGCGACATTGACCTTAGACCAAGGTGAAATAACTTTCACTGCCGTGGTGCACACAATTTGAGCCCGGGGATTGTGCTGATCACTATGATGCAAAATTCATCGCCGTAATTTGTTTCGTTCAAAATTCCTAATCACAATTCCGAAAAGCTTGACTTTTGATAACCTCTGGTGACCTCGTTATTGACCTGACCTGGCTTGAAAGTGGATGTCGGCGTGCGGCTTTTCTTTTTAAAGTCTTCGAATGATGCATATAAACTAGATGTAGCTCTCCCAGGAGCCGAGTTACCAACTGGTTTTGTCAGCACCATTGCAGGACAAAATCGCCTTACATGGGTTGAGAAATGACGTCATTAACTCACAAACCCCACCAGACCTGACGCCAATTTTCGGTCACAAGTTGCCAAATTGATCACCTGAGAGGTATGCAACCATTAACATCGGCTCAGAATCATTCGCAAAAGCCGGGGGGCTGGGTTTCGACAGAAGCCGCCAGGAAGTGAAAGGCTAAACCGTGCGCGGATTGAATGCATAGAGCTTTCAGCGAAATGAAATATGCCAACAGCGGTCTCTCCACCCGCTCTGCATAATTGGTATATCAATTAGCATCAAATGCAAAAGTTTGATTAGGAAGATACGTGGGGTCACATGGCCAAGTGATATTGAAAACATCCACAAAATAATGGAATGTTGAGCCGGTCAGAAAATGAGTGCGATGTCCGGACCAATGGTGTGCTGTCGTACTTGCTGAGGAGGATTGCTGCCAGATCCTCTCCCACCGGGTCAAACTATACACTCGCCTCCAGAGAGGACAGTCTGTCATCCCCCGAGTTTGATCCACGCTTGCACCGTGGGAATTAGATAAGCGGTTAGGGGACAAACTTTGGATCGCGAGGTTTTTTTCGGGTTAAAAGAGCACAACTTTCTTGCAATCCAGGCACAACGTCAAGCGTTGTATGCTCCCACCTCGATCACCATGAAAATATCAATATGTATATATAATCTAAAATGTATTGTTAGTTGGCATTCTCACAGCGTTAAAGTTACTTTTGGCTTTAAAGCCATGCAACAGTTTAATGCCTTGGCAACCAGGTCATGTGTTCATTAAACAAGTGCAGAAACTAGTCCACCACGTCCATCCTACTAAATAATGGAGGACTGCATCTGTCAAAGCCTTCAGTAAAACACGAGCGTACTCCAGTACAAAACGAAGAACTGGGACAAGCGTTAGTTTGACCCTAAAAATAGTTCAGTCACAACCAAAATCGCTAGAAAATGATCAATCAAATAATTAGCAAACACATTTTCACAACATTCATCTTATCAAGCAGCGATTTGCCGATGGCGGTTGGATAAATAACGCACGGTTGCAGCATACCAATAGCTCCCTGTTTTGCCAGGACCTTATATTTCACTCACGCGCGGGCATCCGCTCTGTCCGGGAAACACTGCCAGAGGCTGTACCGTCCGAGACTGGAATACATCGCAAACAAAATGATCGCACCCGCATACAGTCGCCACCCATGTCTCCCCAGAACAACAGTCACACTGGCATTCGGTTAGAGCTGCAATACAGAAAGCTTGCAACTACAGGCACTCATATATCTTAGAAAAGCCGTGGGGCACGCCCGCTTACGGGCCATGCTTGCATAGCCTCACTAGCACCGTCCAGCCCCGACCCAGCTGACCTTCGCTTCTACAGGGACACCCGCGCGACGTCCTTCCTCCTGGCCGAAACGCGAGGCTGGCATCGCGCCTACAGACACGCGAGGTCGGCCCCGCACCAGCCGCCTCACAGATGGCACTGCGATCGCCACCCCAGCTCCCTCGGCCCGGTACCGTAACAGACCGCAGCCAAACTTACCCTTCTAACCAGCACCGACCCCGACCGCTTCCACCTCGTCTCCCCCACCGCAGAACCCTCCAGTCAAGCTGTGTGGCGGCACCTTCTCTTCTCCCACATCGGCACATACACCAACGCCTGCAGGCCACAGTCTCTGCAGCAGCCGCTTCAGCATCGCCTGCAGCAGGTCCGTCTACTGGTACCAGGGCGAGCGGCGTACCCAGCGCAGCTGTATGCCGGCGTCGGTGCGCATCTTGATGCTGGCCGCCTCGGTGGCGCGCACCGTCTCCTTCACTGATTGCATCAGGTTCTGGGCGTTACCCACCAGCATGTCGGTGGCCTCCTGGTCCTCCTCCGTGCCTGCCAGCGGTCACCGGGCGGAGGTCACGGCGACGTTAGCGGTTACCGCGAGGTCAGATAATCATACCAATGTTGTGTTTGGGGCCGGGCGGGCCAACGGTTTCACTGTCCGTATAACCATGGAATAATCTAGTCCGTGGTACAACAATTGGAATGATATTGTTTAGCGTGGGTTTAATTTCCACGACAGGAGACCGCCTTCTGTGTCCCATCTGGTCCAGTGGAAAGGTACTATAAACACCCACGCCAGTAACGCTTATAATTGAACCAATGTGCCTGTTGGGTGTGACCCTAAGAAAATAAAATAGAAATAAGCAAGCTGGACCTGGGGACATTACACTAACACAAAAGGCAAGTGATACGAGCAACACGGTCAGGTATTGGAAGTCGCATTGATCTTCATCGCGTAGTGAAATTTCTCCTTTCTGACGTACAACAGGAAGGTACACTAACTAGGCAGACCTCCAAACAGCGGGGTCTAAACAGGTGTCAGACTGGTCCTAGTTCACGGCGCGAGGGTCAACTTGACCGCTAAAATAGTAAACGCCTCATTGGCCTCACACTACGTTAGGAGTCAGAACTAGAGAGGCAAACATAAGCCCGGGCGGGGGGTGAAGGCTGACACTACAGAGGCGTGCGACTCAGCCTGTGGATGTCGAGATCTCTGGAGAGGACGTGAGCAGGTGCTACACAGCAGGGGCATGACCCGGTGGCAACTCCTAACGTCGGCTGACACCTGTCGTTTTGCATCGGCAGATCTGGGTTGAGCCAATCTATGGACGTGGTGACGTCACGGATAGCTCTATCGAATCGGGTACCGGCTAGTGGTTCCCAACTACATACACACTCAATTCCCACACGTTTGGTGAGCACTATGGCGGCGGTGTTCACCCCAGGGAATCGGCCATCTCTCAGCTGCAGTCATAATCCTGACCGTGACCATCACGCACTGCTTCACTAAAATAATATCGCATATACGCGAACAAACAGTTCTAATTGTCTGTTAAACGACACCTTCGCTTCTCCAAACTGTGGAGTAGTCTACTGCGTTTCGCAGGCACGGCTGTACGGACCAACGTTCTACGCCGTTAGGCTGCGGTCAGCGGGGCGGAAGTTCACAGCGGGCCGGCCAGTGTCAACTGCAGATACATGTGGGGTTATCGAGGTCTGTGAACCCATCGGCAGCAGCCGGCTACGATACAGGTCAGTCCCCTGTGGATTAGCGTCACTCGAGGCCTGCTCCGGTCTCAACTACATGCTACACTGGTACGTGTTAAAGATACACGGCACTCAGCAGCCATACACAAATTTAGTCTCCGCCAGTCTGCTGGTTACGTTTCTGGCGCACAGCGCGCGCGCGCGCGCGGTCGACTACAGCTGGTCAGCGGGGAGGCGTTAACGCCGGCGGGGTCAGTGGGGTTAGTGGGCGGCACACGGCGAGATTTACCGCTGGTGATAATACCGTCGTCGCGACGCTCGAACGCCGCCTCCTCGCCTAGAATATGGCAGAACACCGCTCTCGGAAACACGCTCACAGCGAACACTGACAGCTCGGCCGATTACAATCTGAGGCTAGCTTCACAACTGTCGGCCCGTGATTTCGTTACAGTTATGTATAATAAGGTTATAATAATCCAGAAATCCTTCAGCGACCTCTGTGATTTGTTACAGAATCTCGAATAAATAACGAGCAACCATACGGAATCACAAATGGTAACGCTTGTAACATCTACCTCTTGTTGATCCAGAGCTCGCACCACAGAACAGGCCACAGTTAATGTTACCAGAGGGAGCTTCGGTCGCGTTCAAAATGAGGGTATATGTTGCACGATTTTCATTGGTTTGATCCCTCGGCATACACCATGCCAATGAATCTGACAAATACCTCGGCTCGTTGTTTCACAACTGACATATTCATATACAGTGTTATAGCATACGACACGTTTAGAAGAACAGATGCAGAGTTGGTTTGACGTTGGATTCTGTCTCACCCTGGGCTCCCAGCATGGTGGCCTTGACGGTGGAGAGAATCTTCAGCTGTGTGCCGATGGTGGGGATGCGCTCACACACCTGCAGCAGTTGCTGCGGGGGCACAAAGTCCGCGTCAGATCAGGTCAGGTCACAGGTCAGGCGACACCAGCGCCGGCTGACCCGACGGCGCCTCGTCAAAGCCAACAATTCGCTAGTTGGAACAATCGATTCAACAATACTCTAGACTCACTGTGGGCTCAATTTTTAATAGCAGTTCGATACACGAACAAAATGGCAATGGTAACCAATTCTGTCACAGAACCATTCCAACTCTTAACACACCACCCCAATCCAACCATCCCCGCGTGTTTTGGAGTGTTCAGCGCCTTCGCTTCATGACACCCCTCCATCAGCAGGCGCACCAGCCCCTCCTCCCCGCTCACCGTCCGCATGCGTTTGTCGGTGCACTCGTGCGCCAGCTCCTTGGCCAGCCGCGTGACCTCCTCGGAGGCCTCGGCGATGGACTTGGCGCAGGCGATCAGCTGGCGTTTGTCGCCACCCTCGCCCCTCACCAGCTGACTGAGCCGCGCCATCAGCTGCGCCATCCGCTTGGCCGCCGCGATGATGTCGTTGTCCTTGCTGCTCCACTGCGCCACCTGAGGATGAGGACACGGAGATTGTGCACAGACGGTGACGGACGAGAGGATGTTAACGGCGTGGGGGTCTGAGAAAACCGAAACAACGTGTGACGACAGAGATGTTATCGGTACGGATCTTTCCGACACCTGGCGGAGCAGGCACTGCACTATTAGAAGGGTGGATGAGTCTGATACGCTTCCGTTGCTGCAGCCACATCGTCTCTCTCTCTCTCTCTCTCCTCTCTCTCCCCCTCTCTCTCTCGCTCTCCCTCGCTCTCCCTCGCTCTCTCTCGCTCTCTCTCCTCTCTCGCTCTCTCTCTCTCTCTCTCTCTCTCTCTCTCTCTCTCTCTCTCTCTCTCTCTCTCTCTCTCTCTCTCTCTCTCTCTCTCTCTCTCTCTCTCTCTCTCTCTCTCTCTCTCTCTCTCTCTCTCTCTCTCTCTCTCTCTCTCTCTCTCTCTCTCTCTCTCTCTCTCTCTCTCTCTCTCTCTCTCTCTCTCTCTCTCTCTCTCTCTCTCTCTCTCTCTCTCTCTCTCTCTCTCTCTCTCTCTCTCTCTCTCTCTCTCTCTCTCTCTCTCTCTCTCTCTCTCTCTCTCTCTCTCTCTCTCTCTCTCTCTCTCTCTCTCTCTCTCTCTCTCTCTCTCTCTCTCTCTCTCTCTCTCTCTCTCTCTCTCTCTCTCTCTCTCTCTCTCTCTCTCTCTCTCTCTCTCTCTCTCTCTCTCTCTCTCTCTCTCTCTCTCTCTCTCTCTCTCTCTCTCTCTCTCTCTCTCTCTCTCTCTCTCTCTCTCTCTCTCTCTCTCTCTCTCTCTCTCTCTCTCTCTCTCTCTCTCTCTCTCTCTCTCTCTCTCACCTCCTGGTGGAGACCGTGGGCAGCAGCCATGATGGGCTGGTTTGCCGGCGGGGCGTGTCGGAACAGATGACTATCCTCCTCATCATCGGTTTCTGGTGGGGGAGGCGGCCGCGGCGGTGCCGGCTGGCCCAGACTCGCCGGCGGCGGCGGCCGCGGCGGGGCGCTTTCTGCAGGTCACGCCGGTCACAGGTCAGGTGGAGATCAGGTACAGGACGCAGGGGTAGGTGTCCGAGGAGTTGCGGAAAGCGAATGAGCGAGATTCGAAGAAGATCGAGGACGAACCTAAGACAGGCAGCGCCAGTGGCATGTGTTACCGTGTGTGTTTCCAGTGGTATGTGTACCGTAATTAGAGTGAGACAAATGGCATCCAAATTCAGCGCAGTATCAGTGTAGTCCTCAGTAGACCCGAAATGACTGGTATTGACGGCCCACTCAAGACGAACAACCCGCTGAAAGTCACCGGGGGCTCAATGTAGCACAACGCATGTCAACATATTCAAATCTAGCGGTTTTGAGGCAAACGCAGGCATCGATTCCTGAAGAAAAGGCGATTTTCATGCACACCAGTCAGTCCAGACATGAGAAGTCAAACCCCAGCATTCTCTGTACCACTGACTTCAGTTCAGAAGGTACAGCCTGCATGCCGACAGGGAACATCATGCCGAAACACTATCGGGGGCTAACTATGCTGAAACGTCGTCTCCCACCCTTCGACCTAAAATGAAAGCAGCTAAGTCCCCGGGAGCCCCTGTCGAATATCATCTGAAACGTTAGTTCAAAAGTTACACTCCCTTGAAATTTAGCATAGCGAGCGATACTGTTCAAAAAGTACTTGCAAGAATACCCTATGCTACATGAATAGTACTATGCAAGAATAAGAATACAAGAATCCACCAAACGTTCCTAAAACTGACAGACTGAGACGGCGGAACCTGACCAGGAACGAGTACAACCAAGATAAAACAGCTGGACGTAACCTGGACGTCATGCAGTAGCGAATCCAAGCTTCCATTTGAGCGACGAGGGGGTTAAGGGCCTCAACTCCACCCCGCCTATACTTGAAGAACCTCTTACTATGTCATTGCTATGGGTACTCAGTAAAGGGGGATTCAGTTCACTCCTCATTCCCCCATGTCCGCTACTGATGTTATACATACATATTTAAATGAAGACCCCTCAATTCAAGCAGCTCTTTTTCAAGCATGAAACACCGCATATTATAACATCTAGGAAATTAAAAAGACACTGCACCTCAAAAGCGAATCAGGTAATCTGCTTCAACGGTAGCATCTCAAAACCAAACGGTGTAAGGCGAAACCAAATGAGTGGCAACAGAACGGACCTCACCTGTCCCCGCGCGAAGACATGCAACTTCACTGCAAAGATAAAGAACATCCTCCAACAAAAGGGCCAATCATATCATCACAAAACAGCCGGCCACTCTATAACACCTCAAACTGCAGGGCAGCGCGCTCATGCCATCGCCGCCCCCTGTCCCACATGCCCTGGGAAAGTAACACTCGGGTAGGGAAGGCACGAAGCGCTGAGCTTCTCAACTGCTCTTCATAGGCCGGGTACTCTAAGAAGAGCCGAGTACGACATCAGTCGTCGTATTCACCTCTCCGTCGTGCATTTAGACAGCTGAGTTCACCGCAGATTCATGCCAGAACGTGCGATCCCTTCCAACCGTCCTACCAGAAAGGGAGCAAGCACCAGGAAATGCAGTAAGGCGACACCACCCAGGGTTACCTTCCGTCGTGTGAAGCGACTCTGACCGCTGCTGCTGCTGCCCCTGCTGCTGATACAGGCCAGAATCGCCTGCGATGGCCCGCACCGAGCCGTTACGAACTTTTCACATACATGCGCGTGGTTTGTGTGCAGTGCAGAACAGCCACAGAGGAAAGTCAGAAATTCTCACATCAAGGACAGGCACGTCGTACTGGAATCGTTGACCAAAGAAATCGTGAAGAGAAATATACCATCAGAATGTTAACAAACCCAATCATCACCGGCGTCAAATTTGTATAACCCCTCAGGAACACTCACAACCTTCCACTGTCACCCACACACAGCTTATATTTACAAAGCTAGGCATATTGCGAGAGCGCGGCAAGCGTTCAGTACACCGGTCTACAATACACGACTCAAGCACGGCGAGAGAGAGAGAGAGAGAGAGAGAGAGAGAGAGAGAGAGAGAGAGAGAGAGAGAGAGAGAGAGAGAGAGAGAGAGAGAGAGAGAGAGAGAGAGAGAGAGAGAGAGAGAGAGAGAGAGAGAGAGAGAGAGAGAGAGAGAGAGAGAGAGAGAGAGAGAGAGAGAGAGAGAGAGAGAGAGAGAGAGAGAGAGAGAGAGAGAGAGAGAGAGAGAGAGAGAGAGAGAGAGAGAGAGAGAGAGAGAGAGAGAGAGAGAGAGAGAGAGAGAGAGAGAGAGAGAGAGAGAGAGAGAGAGAGAGAGAGAGAGAGAGAGAGAGAGAGAGAGAGAGAGAGAGAGAGAGAGAGAGAGAGAGAGAGAGAGAGAGAGAGAGACCCGGGCAGGCGGTACCTGGCGCCGGGTAGAGTTGCTGCAGATATGCCGGCGGTGGGGGACGCAGCGGAACTCCTGAAAGTCCGGCCGGCGCGGCGTTAGAGCTCGCCGCAGCCTCGACTGAGACTGTACGGCTGTTAGTCCGCGCGAGACTGTACAGAAAGCTGGCCCGTTCATAGATCTGTACCTCCAGAATAAAGGCTGGCAATAGCAGGTTGAGGCAAAACCATCAGACCGTTTTGAAACAACCAGGAAGAATGAAAACTTAACCAATACCGTTTGGAGCACGAGAAGTTTCGCAAGCAAACACTGGGCCACCTCAGAGTGGCCTCTTCAACACCGGCATCCATTCTGGAGATACGTTTCCAGGGCCGTTGACAGCGGTGGCGCAGACACGTTAGAATGACGAGAAATATATACACCTAGAGCGTAAGCAGACGGCATTTCTGAGGCGAAGCAGGCGTTATAGGCTGAAGCGTCCCTTCCGGACCACATCCATACCCTATATAACCCCCCCGTTGCACCGTCGCTGTATCGCAGCATAAGGTTAATCATAATTAAAATGATTCATCAAATGATTGATAATTATCAATTATTCTATGTACACGCCTGTGATGTTTCCCATTACCAGACAATCACTCAGAAGCCGGAGGCCACCTGCACTGATGTATTTGGCACACGTTTCATCATGAGTAGTTATGTGCTTCACCAGAATGAACATGGGAGGGAGTCGGAAGTAACCAAGGCAAGGGCGGTGGGTGCTATCATGCCGCCTGCTGCCAAGTGTGCTGCGCAGATCAGGTTTAATGCCACGAAGAAGGCAAGTCTTTCGAATATTGTATCGCATAGACAATCGCCCTCCTCTTCAAAGCCGTTCTGTGAGTGTAGCTCAAGTCCACACGCGGATAGCATCGTTCCGAATATCATCGCATGTCACACCCTGGCAATAGCCACAATCACGTGTCAGCGGTCAGGCCTCGGTGTTAATGGCATGCCTGATTCCGGCACCACCCACTAGTCGAAGCAGCGACAAACACTGCTGAAGCTTGGAACGGATCAGTTAGAGCAGCCGTCAGTGTCGGCGGTTACTCCCATCGCCCGACTTTGGCCGTTTCTGCCACTCTGGCGGTGGCGCGGCCGCGCTGGGTTAGTGTTAGCGGCGGGGGTAGCAGGGGGAGGGAAAGTTAGATCCCATCACCTGCAGGGATGTCCGACTCAGCCACCAGGCTGTCCGACGGCGGTGGAGGCGACTGCTGGGGCGCCGCGTCTGCGCGTCCGCGGGGTGTTACAGGGAAGGAGGGCCACACCGGGTGTCGCAGCAGCCCAATAACGCGGCGGAGACATCGCCCGAGGGAGACGACACAGCAGACGGAACATGACGGGGAGAAAATACAACACGCAGAACTCTTCAACACCGACGTTTATTCTGGAAATACATGTCTAGGGCGTGACGGGGAGATAATGTCACAGACGGGACATAACGGGGAGATAATGTCACAGACGGGACATGACAGGGGATAATGTCACAGACGGGACATGACGAGGAGATAATGTCACAGACGGGACATGACGGGGAGATAATGTCACAGACGGGACATGACGGGGAGAGAATGTCACAGACGGGACATGACGGGGAGATAATGTCACAGACGGGACATGACGGGGAGATAATGTCACAGACGGGACATGACGGAGAGATAATGTCACAGACGGGACATGACGGGGAGATAATGTCACAGACGGGACATGACGGAGAGATGATGTCACAGACGGGACATGACGGGGAGATAATATCACAGACGGGACATGACGGGGAGATAATGTCACAGACGGGACATGACGGGGTATAATATCACAGACAGGACATGACGGGGGATAGTGTCACAGACGGGACATGACGGGGACGATACCACAGACACGGAACCACAGCGGGGCAGGGCACACAACTGGGGAATAGAATGTCATAGCAACAAGGTATACCCCCGAAGAAATCGCCATGCTTCAGTTGTTAAGAGCGACGAACCACAACATCGGAGCAGGCGAACACCACACGGAGTTGAGTAGTGGTATTTCAGGGGCGCTTGAGCTTCAGAGGATAACACTGAAGTCACGTAGAGGCGGAACACCGCAGAAGGTAAAACGTAGCGTAGACGAAACGCGACAAAATAAGCCAAGGAGTAAACAGAATTGTGCGCGCATAGGGGAGCCGACGCAGTAGCTGGAGCTGCTCCATCGACGAAAGCCCATGCATTAAGGTAACCATGGCTCTCCAGCAGAAACTCGACGGAGTAGGAAATGACAGCCGAGATACGCCACAGAAAGAATTACGATGAACATGTGGAGCGCTGGGAAACACGTCGTAGTCGATAAGGTAAAAGGCTGCAAACACAGTGTAGAATACAATACAATCATTATGACATTGGGACAGGGCTATATCATTGCGAGAAAAGTTAACAAACCAACCATCAAACCAGGGTCAACAAATAGTCCACTCAAAGAGTGTCCAAAACTTGAACACAATCAGCTTTCTAACACGTTGGTATTCACAGCATACGGCGAAAGACCTTCTCCAATGACCTGCCTAGTCCCTTGTCAGAACATAAGGCGGCCGACTATTCAGACCGTTTGTTTTCTCCAGCCCCCACAGCACCCGTAAACAACGAGGACACGTGCTGCACTATGGGCATGTAGGCACTCACCGTTGTTGAGCGCCAGGTTTGCCATTCCTGGAACGACATCAGACTCGGGGCCGCCGATCGCCTTCCGCACATTTGACACTGCCTCCAGCAGCTGAAGAGGACGATAGAGATGGGTCACGACACTACAGAACAAGTACCGCCTCCAGCAGCTGAAGAGGACAATAGAGATGGGTCACAACACTGCAGAACAAGTACCGCCTCCAGCAGCTGAAGAGAACAATAGAGATGGGTCACAACACTGCAGAACAAGTACCGCCTCCAGCAGCTGAAGAGGACGTTAGAGATGGGCCACGACACTACAGAACAAGTACAACCTCCAGCAGCTGAAGAGGACAATAGAGATGGGTCACAACACTGCAGAACAAGTACCGCCTCCAGCAGCTGAAGAGGACGTTAGAGATGGGCCACGACACTACAGAACAAGTACCACCTTCAGAGCATGTGACACTGCCTCCAGCAGATGAAGCGGACAATAAAGATGGGTCAAAACACTGCAGAATAAATAGCATAAAGGTAGAGAACAAGTATTGCCTTCTGCACCCGCGACATGACCTTCAGCAGCAGCTGCTGCTGCAGGTGGTACATACGCATCATGACATAAGGACATAAGCACTGACCACTAAAACAGGCTATCTAAGTACCTGAGACACTGCCTCCAACAGAATCTCCGTCAGTTAGGAAGGACAACACTGCAAAGGCGTCTAAAAACTGTTTACAATGCGCAATAAATCTCTGGTTCGATGCTGTTTCAACACGAAGCAGCTTCGCCGCGCTGTGTAGAGATGTTCGACCGGCAGTGACCTACCTCGGCGTTGTCGGCCTTCCAGCGGGCCACGGCGGCCGGGTCCGCCGGGCTCATGGCCACCGTCTTGGCGCTCTGCACCATCGGGGTCACTCCTGCCGACGCGGGGGTCATGAGGGAGGGAAAACTAAGTCAGAGCAACGCAGTCGGTCCGGGGTGGTGAAAGAGAGGGATAGAAACACGTCAGGGTTTAAATAAGGCACCAATTAGACAATTCGACCTGCCATGGTAAGAGCACCCCCGTGACAAGGCATGCTATGTAGAAAAAGGGTTTCAATGTGCGGTAATGCACTGGAACCAGAGACTGAATTTATCTGAAGATAAAAACACCGAAGGCAGCATACAGGCGGGTTGTCAAAGCTTTTAAAGCTAGGGGCTATCCGTAAAATGCATAACGCACATTTTGTTACTTTTGAACTCCCTGCCTCTGGTAACCCCTTTCAAGACCTGCATATAACGTTTGATAACGCCGTGACCGACTACCCCGTCCTCTTTACTTCAGGTAACTTATGAACGATCCCTTGGTGCCTCAACTTCGACACTTACGGATATTTGAGTCCGAGTTCGAATCCTGGAGGCAGCAGTTTTCTAGCGCCTACCTCTTTGCAGGCGGTCGCTGGCGACCTGCAGCTGGTTGATGAATCGCGGGTCCTCTGAGTTGTCGGCCTCCTTCTTAGCCACCATCAGCACCCGGTTGGCAAGTCTGTGGGAGACAGCAGAGCGTCAGGATTTGGTCCTACCTGATGGGCACACTCCCAACTCACCGACAGTACAGAGGCGCACCGTGGCGACCCTGGCGTACTGAATCTTGGGAGGACGACAGAAATTCAACCTTCGCGAGATAAAACAATAAGGAGGCGGCACAATTATCAGCTCACTAACAAGCACAGAAATCCGTAAGGAACACAAAATGTTTCTTATATGGCATATATGTTTCATATATGTCATATACAAGGGACTAAAGGTGTGTGACGACTGTTCGTGGGTGAAGCGAACCCTTTTAAAGAATACTGCGGATACAAACGTTTAACTTGTGTCGCCACTAACCCGGATACATGAGAAGGCTCAGTATGTTCTATTTAAGCACCGACGGACTTATTGACTCATGTATCCGGGAGGCTGGCACGTTTGCACCACCCGGTTTCAAACCTCTCCGAGAAGAAGAATTTTGGAGTAATGCGTGCCGTACAGTATCCAGCAAAACTATTATTCCGTAACATTTGTTCGCAATATTTTTGAATAAAATGCATATCGCTCATTGAATTTGACTTAATTGAATCTTATTATACAAAATGTACATACTATTTCTTTGGCTTGGAACCAAACAATCTCTGAAATAAAATATCTCGTAATATATTTGGTGTTTAGCCAGGTCCACAGCTGTTTCTATTTTTGTCGCAACTACGCCATTTCTCCATGGTATTGTCCTTATGTACGTTCTACATAGGTCCAAGAAAAGTACGTTTCACGTCATAAGTACCCTTTGAACTACTGCAGCCAGCTTGTGATAGTAAGAACGTGATGGATAGTACGCACTACTTCAGTCCGTTCCCTAATTGGAAGACATATATATCTGGGGTAGCTCAACCTCATTCAAGACCAAAATAAACCAAATTCCTTCCGTTAATAAAATCCTGAAAAATTAAAGGTAAAAAAAACAAAAAACGAAACAAAAAAGTGTTAAATCGTCTCAATCAAAATTATTAGCCCACTCCGAGCGTTCAGCCACCATCGGCCAAATCTAGCCATAAAATACCGACCAGGTGGGACAGCCGCACCATACAAATAGGTGTCCGCTACAGCAGTGACAGAGGCACAACAGACGATCGGTCATGAGAGGAGGAGCGAAGTGTGGGGAGGCTGAAGGTTATCGCAGGACCAGTGCCAGGTCCTGAGACGGTCGCGCGTCAGACGGCCGGCGCGGCGCGACACCACGCGCAGAAAATACCCCATGTCAGTCCACCCAATGTCAAAACGCTCTCCCCGCCCCACTACAAACTCTGTGGGAATGATAGAAAGAGGGTGCAGGCGTTAAATTATGAACCGTTATATTGGCCCCACAAACAGCTCGTTCTTTGCACTTCTTAGCACGGGGAGGATTTTCAGGACTGCATCAAAGAGGGGTTCAACCGTGCTCAATTCTTGAAATGATCACTTGTTCAAGACATATTCAAATGCGAGGCAAATGGACTACGGCACCTCGGCACTGCATTCTCAAGACAAGCATAAGGTACAAAAAAATAACATAAAGCCCCTAACGATCAAAGATTGATTGTAAGTTACCAACATTTCCAGGCAATGAAATACAGCATAAATGCTAAGCCCTGGGTATTATCGTATTCTTCTAAAACCTCATCGACGGCAGCCATCAGCGATGATTCAGTGGACAGGGCTGTCCTCTGAGTCTCTCCGCTCACTGCTGTCAAATCTGTCGCAGCTGAGATCGGCGGGGGGGGGAGCCGGCGCGCGCTATTTTGGCGCGCTTCTGGCCTGCCCGCTCTGATGTCACCAGGGTGGCGGGGAGTGGGGTAGGTCAGCGGCGGCCCAGCCCCCGTCGGCGCGCCAAACCTCCGCCAACGGCGCCAAATTACGTGCGGGTATGTTTGTAAAACTCGTTACAGAAGATACGAAGCAGAAGAATCTGGCGCACAATTTGCAATCGGAGTCGGCGCTTCCTGCAGTGGGAGTGGTACGTCCAAGAACACGTCTGACAGTGAATAGACAATAGATGTCCAATGCGGGAGCGATGGTCAAAGAATGTTTGAGAGGTGGAAAAATGAGCAAAAAAGGTAAGATTACAAAACATTATCTGGGCTGTGCGTGCAGATACAATGGCAAGTGCAATAGTATCTAAATCGATTGAAGTTATCACTACCTAAGACATAAAAACAATCCAACGTGACAAAGTCTCAGTAGTTAACGCTGCCACAGAAGTGGGGTCACGAGGAAGCGGCAAACTTCCCACAATTTACCCTGGAAAAATCAATCCAAAGCTTTAACAAAAATTGCCACGGAATAGCTTGATGAACCATAAATTTCCAAAAGAAAAGGTAACTTCTCCTTGACTCTGAGTTAGATCCGTTCCACTGGAAGCGTGGGCACTTGTCGACGTATTCCGGCAGGGAACAGCATGAATAGACCAACATCCGCCATCTTTACGGAATCGACGCTTTCCAGAAATCTGAGCACCTAAATCCACATCATGAACGCTAAGGATGCAATTCAAACTCATTTTAGTATAAGACATGCTCTCGTTCCTTTTATCAATGGATACACAAGGGTGAAGGCCCACGGGTGTGGATTTCCCACAATAATTACAGGCACCCGAATTAGAAACAGTTTCAACGGCTGATGAAAAAAATAGACAACACGAAATAATATTTGCTATAATCCCCGCATAGGCCTTTTAATCTAGCTACAACTTATTTTAAGATCTGAATTTAAGAGATGTTCTAGCACTAACCCGACATTTCATTGGGGGTGCCCAGGCACCCCAGATGGCACCAGATATAAATAAATCCACACCCCTGGTGGCAGCTACCTGAACACGGCACCCTTCTCTTCCACCACCGTGTAACTCACACACAATGTTCGGCACCGAGCGTCAGCAGCACACCTGAACACACCACTGGAAAGGAAGAGGGTCTCACTCCAACTCACAGTGAGGGTCCGTCCACCCGGCAGACCTCGGCGCACCCTCCGCCGCCGCCTCTCTGAGACACGGCCACTGGCGCTGACAGCTCCGACACTTTTTAACGCGTGGTGTCCCCCGCGCAGGCAGCTGAGACGTGGCACCGCGCCAGCCGACATCGACAGCCATCAGACGGGATTGCGGGCAGCGGTTACAGGTGACCATTAGCCAGGATTGCGGGCAGGGGCCCAGGCGACAATTAGTCGGGGCAGCGGAGATTGCGGGCAGTAGTCACAGGTGACCGTTAGCCGGCATTGCGGGCAGGGCCACAGGACCGTGACAATTAGCCGAAATTGCGGGCAGCGATCACAAGTGACAATTAGCCGGGATTGCAGACGGGGGCCACAAGTGACCATTAGCCAGGATTGCGGGCAGGGACCCAGGTGACCATTAGGCGGCATTGCGGGCAGGGCCAGAGGTGACCAGTAGCCGGGATTGCGGGCAGGGGCCACAAGTGACCATTAGCCGAGATTGCGGGCAGCGGTCACAGTTAAAGTACCTGGCCCAGGCGGAGGTGCTGCCCCCTGTGACGTACCTGGCGATGGCGGAGGTGTTTCCGACCACGTCAGCCGTCTGCCGCCGCTGCACAGCCGCTTCGCACTTGTCGGCGTGAAGCTTGATCAGCTCCTCTGCCGAACACGACACGGGCCCGTCACTGACAGGGCACCGGGAGGGTTACCGCAGCTCCTCTGCAGAACACGAGACGGGCCCGTCACTGACAGGGCACGACAGCAGGCCAAGCAGGCCAACGCGACTGTATGTTCAACAAGACACTCGGTAGGGACAAGTCAGGTGAGTTACAGTGATACGGCGCCGAGGCAGGAAACAACGGCACGCCATAAAGCATATACCATATCCAGCCCCGTGAGAACATAGCCCAAGCAAATCCACAACCGGTCGGTACCTGACTGGCGGACGAACTGGGCGGCGTCGATGGCCTCGTCGCTGAGGTCGCGCACCTTACTCAGCGACTCGGCGTACTGTTTGCGCAGGTTCTCAAAGTGCTCGTCTGCTGCCTTGTTGTCGGGGTACTGCAGCCGAATACTGCCGGCGTTCACCAGCTGAGGGTGCAGACTCTCCACCTGACAGAGGTCACACAGAGGTCACCAGGTGCAGACTGTCAATATAACAAAGGTCATACAGAGATCACCAGCTGCGGGTGCAGGCTCTCCACCTGCCAGAGGTCACACAGAGGTCACCAGGTGCAGACTCTCAATCTACCAGAGGTCATACAGATGTCACCAAGTGCAGACTCTCAATCTACCAGAGGTCATACAGAGGTCACCAGGTGCAGACTCTCAATATAACAAAGGTCATACAGAGATCACTAGCTGCGGGTGCAGGCTCTCCACCTGCCAGAGGTCATACAGAGGTCGCCAGGTGCAGACTCTCCACCTGCCAGAGGTCACACAGATGTTAAGGGTGCACGTTTAATCTCACTGAGGTCACGCATCCACCACTATGTAATGGTGAAAGGGGCAAAACTAATGTGCTACAAATGAGGCAGAGAGCACAGAGAAGTCACCATCCATTAATTTACGGCCTCGGCCCTTCCTGTTGTCTCTTACCGCACGACCCACCTCCCCATCACCAGCCTAAGACCGCACCGCCACCTGCAGCGCTTCCCTGAGGCATAGACGACCACACAGCCCCGGTCCCTCCCCTCCCCCGGGACGTACCTCCGTGGCGGAGACAGCCACACAGCCCCGGTCCCTCCCCTCCCCGGGACGTACCTGTGGCGAGGCAGCCACACAGCCCCGGTCCCTCCCCCTCCCCGGGACGTACCTCTGAGGCGGAGGACTGTAGCGCCTCGGAGAGTTTCTTGTTGCCGGCGGCGCCAGCGGAGGCCACCATGCGTCCCGTGCGGGCCGCCTGGGAGCTGAACCTCTGTAGCCGGTCCGCCTTGTCGGCGAACTCCTGCTCCCGGCCCGGCTGGCCCTGGCCACACAAGTACACACAGCGTGTACAGAGTCCCGACCACCAGCTGCCTCCGATACTGTCCACTCAACCGTCCGGCAAAAACACTCTAAAACTTTGGAGTGAAACCTCGACCTAAAAGTGGAATTTCAAGCTATGTGAAACCACTAACTCTGACACACTAGTATTCTCATCACATTTCACATTTTCCATCGAGTTTATGCTAACAGATTTCTGTTATACCGAGAATACCAGGCTGATAGACTTATTGGGTGCGGGAAATAACTGGCGCTACCTGTCCCATCATTTCAGAAGTTTAGCTTCCGGTAAATCCCGCTGTCGCTGC
Organism: Lepas anatifera; assembly: GCA_034440635.1. Classification (NCBI taxonomy): domain Eukaryota; kingdom Metazoa; phylum Arthropoda; class Thecostraca; family Lepadidae; genus Lepas; species Lepas anatifera. The sequence goes on along the minus strand of JAOTON010001615.1, from coordinate 1,406,428 downwards.
TCACCTCCGGCGCTAGCGTCGCCTCGCTGAACTGTTTGAGTGGAGTGGCGATGTCGACAAAGTCTTCGACGACGCGCTCCACCAGGGCGCCCTGGATGCTGTCCTTCAACTGCTGCAGCTTACTGGTCAGCTGTCTGTGGGGCGGCGGCAGCGAGCGGGGTCAGGCAGGCTGGGGACTGGTGGGCAGAGGACAGAGCTGCACGAGGCAGTCGAGATCGGAGGAACTCCAGACGACAGACAGTCAATTAGCCTCTCATGTCACATCTCAGAGAACTGAAACCACGCACACAAAAAGCATCGGATGATCAAAACGTAAAAGCGCACCAGGCTGATGCTTCCGGAAGTCCGTTTGCTCTCGGACACACATATATAAATATGCCGCTGACGGTGGCTCCATGATGTCATTCACGCCGTTCAAACCTCCAGCTGACCCCCGTGCATGCCCCGTCTCCCCTCCACTACGGCCCAGTCCAGCCTCAACGCCGGCCCCCTCACCTGGCCACCGCCTGTGCCTGCGGCGAGTCCCCATCGCCCCGCCGCACCATGTCCGCCAGCTGCGCCGACAGCGTGTCGGCCTCGTCGCACAGTGCTGCCACCTGGCGGCGCTGCGGCTCGGCCAGGCTGTCGGCGGCGCGGCGGCCCTCATCCACCACCAGCCGGATGGCCTCCTGGCCGAGGGCGCTGTCTGTGCCGCCGGGCTGCTGTAGCCAGCGGCGGGCCTGCTCCAGCCGGCCCGAGAGCGTGTGGGCCGGCTGCTGCACGCCCGCCCGCTCCGTGTTGGAGACGGCGCGGCGCACCAGCGACTGCAGCTGTCCCAGCTGCGACTGAAGACCGCGCGCCAGAGACTCGGCCTGCGGCGTGGTGCCCTGCCCGGCCGGAGGCAGTGTTAAACAGGGGGAAGTCGAACCCTGCCCGCCCGGCCGTAGTGTTAAAGGGAAGAAGGGGAGGATGTCGTGGTGTGTGTTGTCACGGTGAGAACTAGCCGCAATTGTCGATTTCAGGCCCAACGAATTTACGAATCAGGACTGATAACTCAACGTGTAATCACAGACCTACCACTGTACATACATTTCAGTACTATGCCATGCTGCTGGCGTCTCTTCCCCGGCTCACGCCAGTCCTCGCCACACCACTCCTCACCTGTCCACTTTGCCGGAGCTCACACAGGCCGTCGGCCATGGAGGCGATGTCGCCGGCCAGCTTGCGGATGGCGTCGCGGTCCTGGGGTGCTGCTCTGTCAGCTACCCTCTCCGCCAGCTCCAGGGCGCCGCGCAGTGACTTCTCGCCGACCCCACCCCGCAGCGCCTGAGGGAGCAGAGAAGGCGTGTCACGAGAGGGAAGAGAGGTCTCCTGTATCAGCCTATTGACGATAAATACACAGGGAAGTGGGGAGCCACTGGTAACAGAACAAGGGCCAGCGACACAGCTGCTTGACAGAAGGAAGCATTACATACTCTGGAACAGTGATGTCGCTCGCTTCTGTAACACTGCAAGCACGATCTATCATAACGAGCACCCCACTCTGAGCTGACGGCGGGTTTTCAGTAAACTCCCGACAAGTGAGCTCGGCTGCCTCGACATCGGTCCCAGCTCACCAGCGGGTCCTGCAGCCAGTCGTTGGCCGCCTGCAGCTTGGTGCCGATGGCGTTCTCCGCCTTCTTCATCACGGTCAGCAGGTCGGCCTCCCACTCGTCCTCGTCGTACGTCGTCAGCTGCAGCACGCGCATGATCTCGTTGATCTCGTCCGACATCCGGCCGGAGAGGTAGTTGCGGTTCTCCGCCGCCTCCTCGGCGCCCTTGCCTGCGGAAGATATCGTGCGTCAGAACTGGACGCCGATGGGTAGTCGAATAATCGGTCATTAATCCATATAGAGAAACGAATATTTACTTCATTACTTTACTTCCATTGGCATTACTTCCACGATGCCTTCTAGGCCAACTGAGGCGCAAATAATGAACGGAAAAGTGGGATCAAGATTTTATCTACCCCACGAACCATTGACCTACAACAAGGTGTCTTAGGTTCGTGTATACACACCAATCATGAATTATGTACAACAGAAAACATTGGGCCATTAGAACAAACGATGTCGCCTCTTTGAGATTTCGTGAGTTCCACGAGTTCTCGTAACCAACACTCAACTACGCGTTGACGGGGAATATGTAATAATCTCAACTAACTCACACACTAAACGGATAGCGAATTTGTGGACCAATCTGGAGATCCGCCTAAGACACAACACAACACCGGGTGCCTCTTCCCATCACACACGCAACAGAAACCCCTGACGCAGAAACGCGGCCCACCGGAGCTCTGGGTGATGATCTGGATGAAGATCTTCATGGAGCAGATGAGGATGGGCGCCAGCGTTTTGACCTGCTCCAGACACCGCATCAGCATCTCGCGATGCACCTGGTGGGTCAGCTCCTTCTCACGGGCGTCCACGTCCCGGGATACCTGCCGGTACCGCTCAGCTCAGAACTGACAGCGCCGAGCCTCGGAGCAAACGCAGTACCTGGCCGACACTACAGCTCAATCCACGACAGAGAACAGGCGATATAGCCCAGACGATGAAGCGCCCTAAAACCACAAAACACACGGCAGAGGAACAGGGGAGCAGGCAGGGGGAATCAATCACCCCTGTTCTATGCTGCATAACGAAGGACAGAGTTCGCTCGCATCACGCAGAACGCAGTGGTACAACACCTGCATTTCCAGCCCAGAGGCCGTCACCCACGGCCGGGCACGGGATTTGTCATACACAGCAGCGATGTTGACTAGTGTATACAACAGGGTAGGAGAGGGTAGTACCTCCCTCATCCCGAAATACATACGAGTGGAGAGACAATACCTCTGTCCAGACCCCTGGCACATATGAATGAGGCTGAACCGGCCTACGACTGCATATTAATGTAGCAGAACCTGTTCCCAACGCAGAAGCACCCCAAAAACGTGATACTTAAGAGGTACAATTGTGTGCACAAATACAGAACAACTCCGCTATTTTTGTGGTGGAATAAATAGCTTAGCATTCAGATCACCCGACATTCTGTAAGCTCCGAGAAAAGGGCAGCTACCTTAAAACAGCGCGATAAATAAGTTCGTCTTCTGCCGGGCTCTGTTGGGAGTCAGGCCATCAAACTCATAGTTTCAGAGAACAGGGCGGAGAACAGGAGGGCGGTGGACACAGCTGCCACTGAGCATGCTGGCGTCCGCTGCACACAGTCGTGGGACATATTTTATAACGGGATAACGATACTGGCATGCATAGCATGCATCAGTGAATGTAAGTTTTACCGAAGATATGGCATCCCCAGTCTGGAAGTGCGAGACGTATGCCATCAAATTGAATAGAAAACATGTTGTGTTCGGTGTTCGTTCATTATTTGACAATTTATCGCTTGAAACAAGACAATTGCTGTTTCGTTTTCGCGTAAGGTTATCTCGGTTGTACCTTACACTTCTGAACTTGTCTCACCAATAAACGCGGTTCCACTAATCGATCCCCTAATCACGCGGTCCAGTCTTTATCGAAGAAACCACTATCATATATCATCATCATCATTTATATTTACTTTCATATTAAGACCACTACCGTGTTATCAATTCAACGTACTGTACGGTACCACGCATTTGATACCATATCTAACGCAAAATGGCCGGAGATTTCCCATTCACTATCTTCGCCTTCTGAAAAACCTGTCTTGGACAAAGCTTTCAACAAATATACAGGCATCCATAGGCTTACGTCAGACAGGTTAAACAACACTCGATCAGTGGTCGCCTGGCAGTGACGTCGCAAATACCACCGATGACGTGGCGGAGCCCGGCCACTTGAGAGCGAGCGGTGAGATCACGACCAAACGGGAACGATACAGGCCGGAACAAAGCCAAGCGGTGTCCGCACGGCCGCGCCCCGCCCGGCGCTGCTCATGCACTGCATGCGGACGAGGACGGCGGGGGAAACGTGTCTGTTGAAGCGGCGACAGCGGCACAGAAGGGGACTGTTGGGTCAGTTGGCATGACTCTGGTGATCATCATAGTGCTAGGGAGATGTGCCGCTGTTGCTAAACATTAATGCTGCAAACGCTCTTCCAAACATGAATAATTGGAAATCATTAATGGTAATCGACAATATTCCATGTGCAAGTGCTTCACTTCCGCCAACGACTTCATAAGAACCTTGCGGTTGCCCCAGACTGTGCCTATCGTACGCAGAGGAAGTGACGTCCAAGCTGCTTCCGCGCCTCCACCCCTCCCCCTTCCCTCCCATCTCTGCAAACTCTGCGTCATGATGACTGATCGTGTATGCACACTGTAGGAATCGCATGACAACGCACGCCCTGGAGCGAGACCATGTGACCGCGAGGTGATAAACCGAGAGTGATGGGAGAAAACGCACACAGCGGAGGTGCGGCGTAAAACGCGGCACGTGCGAATGCTCAGAGATAGTGGCAGACTGTGACACTCCTGAGGGCACGTGCCTGATCCGAGAGATTCACCCAATACAGCGATGGCAACACGCAACCAGATGTAGACAATTTTACTTCGGGTTCTACTAGGCCTCGACTGCTATTGTCGCACAATATCCGGAGACGGGGTCAGACCAGGCCTGTGTCGGCTATACTAGCACAGGCGGTGCCAACATCTGCTTTGGTGTGAGCTTTAATCTAAGCGCTCTTCACTGTGTGTGATGATCTAAACGTCTCGCAATGGCACAACTGCCATCACAACCCATACTCAACAACCAGGGTTAAAAAACGTGTTTTTGCTAACGACAACAAACTGCGGGTAGCAGGTTTCTGTGGGCTTTAACAGTTTTTTGGCAGACAAAATGTATCTTCGTGACACAAAAGTTGAGTTTTTTTATCCCTCATCGATTTCAAGCGTCTTGCCAATTTTTAGTTCAGTTCATGTCAGGTCCAGGAGATATTCGATGTCATGCGACCCGACCTCAAAACGTAACATCACAAGTTTGAAGCGGCACCGAAGGAACACGGGGGACCGATCAGTTCCTAACTTCCATGGTGTTATGAGGTCATTAGCATGGGCGCCGAAATCGGGGGGGGGGGCGGGGCGACACGTCCCCTGTTGGACAACCAGGGGGGACGTCCCTCCCAAAATTTTTGGGTCAATGGTCATTAATGCCATCAGGTACCGAATATGCTCAAAATTTGCCTCCCCCGGTCAGCAGCAGCCCGGGTCCGTCCCCCTGGCGAAAATTCCGCGGCGGCGCCCCTGGTCATTAGGGTTTACAAACCCGCGGTCTTGGAAATTCCGTTGCCGAAGTTGCTGACCCTATGCGGAGTCAATTTTGTGGTTACCTAGTGATAAGCCAATGGTGAAAACACATGTTTTTTCAGTAAAAAACGGGATGGAGCAAGTTAGAATTCCTCATACCGAATATTCTTAACCCGTTTTTTACAATCAAGTTGAGAATACATACATTAACGTGAATAAATTATTTACTTTTGAGTACATTGGCGATAAAGTGCAAAAAACCCGGAGTGGGTTTTATTTATAAAACCAAAAACAACAGAAAAACGGGCAGTGCGCAGTGGGTAGTGTAAAACCCGTCAACGACATCAAAGATCTTTGTATAATTGCAGAGAGCAGTGCTTTAGCTCGTCCTCCAGACACAACGGCGGCGCCAGTCCAGGTGTTGACGTCCGGCAGCTCGGCCGGGGCGGCAGACGCCGTGCTGCTGCCGGGGCGCCGTGTGGGTGTTGGCGCCGCGCCAGACTCCAGCGCCTGCATCTCCGGGCTGGAGGGACGCTGCACCGCCGCCGACGCCCAGGGCATAGCAACGGCAGACGAGGACAGGGACGGTGCAGGGTGGAGGAGAGCCGGTCTGGAGGAAGCGTCGCCGAGTCTTCAGGAACGCGCCGGGAATTAGTGTGTGGTGTAAAACGGGATTCAGTGTGTCGAAGCTGAGTTAAGGTTTAAAAATGTTCACCAAACGTCCAGAGTGTACCAAAATTTGCTCACTTATAAGGCTTAGGTGGGCTTATGTTCGAAATAGGCTATCCTTTACATTACTTGTAGCGTATCGGCGTCGGCTCTGCAAACCTAAATAGCTTATGCTTCGTTGTCATAAATACCTTATGCTGATGCTTCGTTGTCAAGCATCCACTGCCTACTGCAAACCAAAGAGCATCTCAAACGAGTGAACAACTTATTTCGACCATTTTCATTACTACTCCGCTTGGAGATCACTCACGGAGGATGCCAGACATTTTCAGCCCTTGTTTAGCCCGGACCAACTCACAGTTTGTATTAACTGGTATGGGTAGCATTGGCAGTATATCTACACTGCACCTAACAATCACTAACACCCAACTGCTAACGCATCAGCAACACACAAGCCAGACAGACACACACCTAGGCTGGAAACTGAAGTGTGGAGGGAGGGAAACAGATCATTCCCCTCGGAGCGATGTGGGAGAGTGATGCACCAAACACCGCCGAAGTGGCCTGTTTCCCTCCCCTTCCCATAGTGAAGTGTTACAGTGAACTAGTCCCTCTCCTTGCAGTACTCCTCTACCCCCCTGGGCGATCTTTCACTGCACCGCCAACACAACCCGAAAAATGTTCGCACCCGTTTCCAGCAGCCTACCGCCAGACCCGCACTTCCGCCCCATGAGACCTCCCCAATCATCTGTTTACTCCTCGTCGGCCAACAACACCACCTGGGCGTGGCCCGCGGAGGCGACTGCCAGATAGCGCTATCTCCCGGCCCGCTGGGTGGTACACGGGCGAGCGGCCCCAGGTCACGGCGACGCAGGCTCCCGCAGCACCACATCCGCTGTGGCAGCAGGTTCTACAGCCGCAACTACAGCTTCAGACAGGTCTTACAGTAGTGTTATAATCGAGAGCATGAAGTATTTCAGGCCAAGTAAAAACTAATAATTTGCACGCATATAACATCACAATTCCGTGAATATCTTTACTATAATCTGGAAGAAAACGACACGGGGATCACCAGTAACCTCTACCGCCAAAACCGGTGTCTTCCAGTCCCCAGATAAGCGGCCCGCACGGTTCTACAACGGACGGGGAGGGGGCGTGGCCCTGCCCGGTATGCATACCACTGCCATATAAGGACAGGGTCACCGTCAGCACACACTCATTGGCGGCGCCGCAGAGACGGGGGCGGTACATTCTGCAGCGCCAGACTGGAATCTCAGCACCCCGCCCCTGGGTAACAACGCCGATGAGAGGAGTACGTACTATGTTGTACGTGCAAAACAAACAATCATTCACGGGTTGCAAGGAGGGCCATGAAAGGGTCCGTACCCAGGGGAGGATCTAAAGGGGTGAAGCGGGGGGAGCCCACTTAGTGATCCAGTTGACAAAGAGGCTTCAGTATCAGGATAGAATGCATCTATGAAACGCGAAACGTTACATTTTAGGGGTAAAAATTAGTGCCAAATCGAACGCACAGAAATAAGCTTGGAAAGCAAATGAGTGCCCCCCTTTGAACTATGGGCCCCTCTTCGATCACAAAAGCGTTGCCCTTTGGTGACAGTCGCCTATCCCTGAACAACATTATGCATCCGCCGTTGACAGTACCCGTAAATTGCCACCACTTCTGCAGTCAAAGCCCGGCCTAAGGCTATCCGATAAGGCTCGTGTGTTCTCAGCATCAGGCTACCTCACTCGCGTGTTCGAAGAACATGGGTGATACTGAGCGGATTTCGATCCCTTTAACCTTCGCCCCGGTAGTGAGCATGAGCCACCTTCGCAATGGTGGGGAGGGTACACAAGATCACCATTCGACCCCGAAAACTAAGAAAGCTAAATAGGCACGGAGAAAGAAATCAAAAGCTCGTCCCCAAATACGATCGAAGTTACTTCACCCATTTGTTCGTCAGGTCAATAATGAGATCACTTACGGTCAGATTCAGTCGCGATTGCTCAAATGAAGTGTACTCACAAAGCCTGGTTCATCTCAAGAACTAAAATAGCAAGAAACGTTTAAGCAGCGCCATCAGAAAGCCCTTGAATGGCCCTTTCATTGCAGTGGCATCCATTTTCGGGTCAAGTCAAAGGTTGGGGCGCTTCAGGTCACTGAATATTGATAATTTTAGTGTATACCTTCAGGGTACATTATCAAGCAGGCTCGATTTAGAAACTATTTATTAGACGTAAGGCAATAAAGGATGGTGCTTCCGCGGCCATTAGAAAGCTGTCATAAACACGCATTAATAGTGGCTACAAGCTAAGTTTAGCGTTCAGTTGCGGTTTACAAGTTAAGACGATGAAAACATGTTGAAATGTTGAAGCTGCTCTGGGACGCATTTACTTAGAAACGCGAATTTCCAAATTTCCCAAAGCCGCTTGCCAGTACAGGACCCCGGACCATCTGCATAAAAATATCGTTATAATATATTGTGGTCCTTGGTGGCTTTTTTTGCTCGTTGGTTTCATTATGTGTTATGAATTTCAGATCAATAGATTAAACATAGTCTCATTGCTCCCACTTTGAATATTTTTGAAGGTGAGTGGCCTAGTCAAGTGACCTGACAAGACAATTTCAGGGAAGATATGAAAAGGATCAGGAAACACCTATGCAAAGTACGGCAGCGCTGCGCACCGCCGTTTTCCAGCCAACTCGGAAAAAAAGCCCTTAGGAAGATAAAAATGGCGTCCACCGGGGTGAAGGTTATCGTTCACTACGTCGAGCGCTTGCGTTTTATTTTCCAGCCGAGCGTGCCCGCAGCGTACAGACATCCCGCCGAGTCTGTGAAGCTGGTTCTGGCACTGCGGTCGTTAAACAGGGATCGCAGCACGCTTACCAGCTGGAGGCTGGTGAACAGACCTTCTTACAAGGCGCTGGCCTGCTCGCTTACCAGCAGGGGGCTGGTAAACAAGCCTACTTAAAAGGCGCTGGTCACCAGAGCATCAGCAGCCGCTGTAAACCCGACCTTTACGAGCCTCCATCTTTATGGGGCTTATCTCATCATACCACCCGACCCGGCGCAGATCACGTGACAACAGCGGGGTTCAGAGTACTTTTCAGGGGGCACGAACAGCACGTATTGACCCTGGTGCCTTAAAACAGTAGACAGAAGTTCCAAACAAGTGGTGACCGTACAATCAAAGAACGAGTTTTCGCAATCCGCCCACTGAAGTCCAACGCCTTATCGCCCACCAGTAATGCTTATGACAGAGATGCTCGATGGACGTCACCACCATCATAAGGTCGAGAGTCAGGAACAGATAGACCAGAACACCCATGCAGGGTCGATCGAAGCATTCCCAACAATCACAATAAATAATAACTTTTTGGGCTTGCCGACGCACCAACAGACACGCTTATGCGCGTCACTAGGCCTTTCCCTGCTTCAAGTGTTTCCGGGAGGCCGATTTATTCTTCCTCGGGAATCCACCGGGTCTCGAACCCGGGCCATATACGTAGTAAGCGAAATCACTGAACACTACCCTCCCGCCCCCCAATAACAATAAACTATTGGTGGGCCAAGCTTTATTCCCGGTGCACTCACCACTCCCCCAAAAGGCATGGAGCTCCCTTAGGCATTGAGTTCCTCCAATAAGCCCCTTCGCTACAACAGTCGCGTGCCCTAGGTGACAGCACACAACTTCGACGGCACTGTCAGTGGTCGTGCATATCTGTCAATACGACAGATTGCCTGAAGTTCCGATCAGACAGCCCGCCTGTCATCCTGACAGACTGCTTATGCCCGCCATTCAGTACCCACGGACAGGCGACCAGCCACACCAAAACAACACGGCAAACAGCAACGTCAGAAGCCGGACCGTTTGCGCAGCATGACACAATCGAGTCCAGCAGAGAAAATCAATAGTTAATACTAACTCAATGGAGGAGGGTTAATCTCAGGAAAAGTATGCGAAACCTCTTAGGAATGACAAGCTAGCATATATTTGTGTCTGTCTGTTACGAAAAGCATTAAACAAGAAGAAAAACCAAGGTTCTAAAAACAAAACTTGCGAGATGTCAAAACGAGTTTAGTCGACGTGAGAATCATCAGTCATCGCCATGGTCTACACTGACGACACAACTGCCTTTCTTGAGAGAGACTTCCACCCATAAGCGCACCCCGGTCACCGTGCGACCCAAGTTACCTTAGTGAGGCAGGGGCTGAGATCTTTGACGAACTGCACGAGGTCAGCCATACTCTCGATCACCTCCGCCACCGCCAGATAGTCCAGCACCTTCTTGCACTCGCGGACGATTTTGCGGACCTCGGACTCGTCGAAGCAGAGCAGCAGAGAGGAGGTGCCCTGCAGGATTCCGCGCGAACCTTCGATCAGCTTCCGCCTGCGTTCGAAAGAGAAAGGACGAAAGTCAGTCCCCGACAATCTAGACTCATCTGTGGCGATACAAAACAAAAGCTAGAAAATTACATACACACCAAATTGTCAATCACAATAATTTCCCGTCACACAAACATCTGTTTTCACGAGTCATGTACCAAGGCCTACAGAAAACACCATGAATACTGGCTCCCGAGAAACCCTTCCAACAGGGAAAGAGTTGGCGACACCATATGACCCTGGCAGTTGGTGCGTCGATAAGCCCCAATAATTATTAACACCATGAATACCACGGGGGTAGGGGGAATTTTGAAGCCAACGTTTAACTTCCCACAGACCACAGTTAATGCCGCCCCGCTTAGGTCACCCTATCGCCAGTTAGTAGCCAGCCGACCTACATCGGGCAAATATTGAGCGTCGGAAGGAATAGATCCGAAGCCTTCACCGGTGCACTGTCACCACATGGTTTTCTGGATAGCGAGACGGGGGCCAACACTGATCAAATGATCTACCGGGGCGGCATTTATAAATGAATGAAAACTCATGAAAATAAAATGATTTATTAGTTCACGGATGGATACAGTTCCTATGTCGTAATATTTCGCCCCCTTTCGGGTTTGTGGATCATAAATATTTTGAGTACAAACTCTGAATAATTACGGCAAATTATACATTTTACGACAGCTCTAGATTCAGAGCACCTGGGACGATACAAATATTGCCCCCCAATTCGATAAGAAAATCATGATACATAAAACTGGGCTTCAATGTTCATTGAATCTTGACAACGACTAGAAATATCAGCATTAAAAAGCGGTACACAAAAACATTCTGACATTAGTCATTCTGACATAACGGTGACAAACTCACCTTTTTTCATTACATAACCAACAAAGCTATTGCAGTTCCATTCTGTTTCATTTGAATGTTAATCGGGTACTTGTGCATGCTGAAAGGTATTACTGTCGTCAAAGTGCTGCAGCTGCTACGCCGTCAAGGTCAATAAAGGTGCTGGCGACAAAATCTAATGTTAAAAAAGAATACTGGTATAATTGAAGCGAATACCCACATCTGATGAGCTCAAACAGCCGATAATTAATGCATCTTTAATGAAACAACACATTTCAACCAAAACGTTTCGGGTCAGAAGAAACTGCACGAACAACTAATTTTACATAAATGCGTACCTGTGACAATGCCCTCTTTCCTCTCAGTATTTTAACATGTCGCCAAATTACTGTATTTTGTATACTGTGTCGCTTTGATGCTTTAACCGCCACTGAATATAATTGCAAAATGAGTCATAAACACCGAATTTTGATGGCAAATGCTTTCCGACCGATTGCAGTGTGTGTTTTTTCCCTCTCATTTTTTCTAACGTTTCCAATCAGGGACTCATTGGTCGGAATTCAGGCATGGTCGGAATTCTTCAGGGCATAGATTCTCAATTAACAAATACTCATTTCTAAAGTTTTTTTTTTGTTCACCCAAAAACTAATCTGGAGCATCACAACGATGGCCTATTTAAGAAATCCAATTCATGGTGGTGTATATATGTGCGTCGGTGTTTTGCGCGCTCCGCTAGCGCCGGCCAGGAGCGCGCGCGTCACAAAACCGGCGCCGGCGCGAGCTTCCGGTGACGTCACAGCCGTCAACGGTCTGTTCCGAGCCCGGAATGTGCGGTGAGTCAGCGGGCGCTCATCCCCGTCACTGCCCCGGCACCGGTGCAGAGGTAGACGAGAACACGGCCTCGCTGCGATACAGCGACTCCTCTCTCTCTCTCTCTCTCTCTCTCTCTCTCTCTCTCTCTCTCTCTCTCTCTCTCTCTCTCTCTCTCTCTCTCTCTCTCTCTCTCTCTCTCTCTCTCTCTCTCTCTCTCTCTCTCTCTCTCTCTCTCTCTCTCTCTCTCTCTCTCTCTCTCTCTCTCTCTCTCTCTCTCTCTCTCTCTCTCTCTCTCTCTCTCTCTCTCTCTCTCTCTCTCTCTCTCTCTCTCTCTCTCTCTCTCTCTCTCTCTCTCTCTCTCTCTCTCTCTCTCTCTCTCTCTCTCTCTCTCTCTCTCTCTCTCTCTCTCTCTCTCTCTCTCTCTCTCTCTCTCTCTCTCTCTCTCTCTCTCTCTCTCTCTCTCTCTCTCTCTCTCTCTCTCTCTCTCTCTCTCTCTCTCTCTCTCTCTCTCTCTCTCTCTCTCTCTCTCTCTCTCTCTCTCTCTCCTCACCGCGCCGGCTGGGAGTAGGGGTCCATCTTGAGCATGGAGGAGGCGTCCTCCAGCTGTTTGCTGGCCTGGTCCACGCGGGTCAAGGAGGCCGGCATGTCCTGCCGCAACAGGTGGTCGTCCGAGGAGTTGATGGTCTCCCGGCCCACCTGGCGACCCACAGCAGCTGGGTCAGGCAGGTGATGGTCAGCCACCGCCAACGCTCAAACACCGCAAGGCTACAACTCACAGAGAGAGATATGAATAGTATGTGTTTACTTTCGGACGCGTTGAAATAGGTGAGTCTATTAAGATAAGGATAAATAAAAACATGTATTCATAGACATTAATGAATAGATACAAAAGAAACGGAGCTCGGCGAGAAACGCGAAATTGGAAAATTAACGAGTGGGTAGATAGCGATCGCCTCTAGCTCCTCAAAAGGAGGGCAGTTAGTAGAAAGTTAGGCGCAGGCGATAACCTTGAAGCGCGTGACATCTTTTCCCGTGAAAGATAGAAGTTTTTCATTCAGAGCGAAATGACATAAACAAGCACAAAACAGCAGATACAACTTAATTCCAAACAATCCCAAGGCTACAACACTGCGCAGAACGGCTCATGAATGCAATGCGGTCCGGTCCCATCCGGAACCGGTCTCAAGAATGCAATGCGCGGCGTCCTTGCCGCGGTGATGCAAAACACGCGCCTCGTATTCAGCAGGCGCTGGCGATGAGCGAGTGTCTAGCCAGGTTCAACGCTGAGGTTGCACAGAGGCTGCAGCACGTGGCTTCAGTTTCTGATCAATCCATCACCACCATACACAGTCACGGGATGAATGGAGACACCACAAACTCGACAGCTTCCAGATGGAGTCCTCCCATTGATACAAGTATGTATCCCAATGATACATTGATAGGATGGAGTTTGATGATATTGATGATTTTGGAGTAAGATAATGCGCAGTGTTACCCACCAGGTGTGCCGCTCCTAGTCTGTAAATCAGTGTTACACACCAGGTGTGCTGGTACACACCTTGCGGAGCTGTGTTACACACCAGGTGTGCTGGTACACACCTTGTGGAGCAGTGTTACACACCATGTGTGCCGGTACACACCTTGAGGAGCAATGTTACACACCAGGTGTGCTGGTACACACCTTGAGGAGCAGTCTTACACACCAGGTGTGCTGGTACACACCTTGAGGAGCAGTGTTACACACCAGGTGTGCTGGTACACACCTTGAGGAGCTGTGTTACACACCAGGTGTGCTGGTACACACCTTGTGGAGCTGTGTTACACACCAGGTGTGCTGGTACACACGCTGTGGAGCAGTGTTACACACCAGGTGTGCTGGTACACACCTTGTGGAGCTGTGTTACACACCAGGTGTGCTGGTACACACCTTGTGGAGCTGTGTTACACACCAGGTGTGCTGGTACACACCTTGTGGAGCAGTTTTACACACCATGTGTGCCGGTACGCACGCTGTGGAGCAGTGTTTCACACCATGTGTGCCGGTACACACCTTTTGGAGCTGTGTTACACACCAGGTGTGCTGGTACACACCTTGTGGAGCTGTGTTACACACCAGGTGTGCTGGTACACACGCTGTGGAGCAGTGTTACACACCAAGTGTGCTGGTACACACCTTGTGGAGCTGTGTTACACACCAGGTGTGCTGGTACACACCTTGTGGAGCTGTGTTACACACCAGGTGTGCTGGTACACACCTTGTGGAGCTGTGTTACACACCAGGTGTGCTGGTACACACCTTGTGGAGCTGTGTTACACACCAGGTGTGCTGGTACACACGCTGTGGAGCAGTGTTACACACCAAGTGTGCTGGTACACACCTTGTGGAGCTGTGTTACACACCAGGTGTGCTGGTACACACGCTGTGGAGCAGTGTTACACACCAAGTGTGCTGGTACACACCTTGTGGAGCTGTGTTACACACCAGGTGTGCTGGTACACACCTTGTGGAGCTGTGTTACACACCAGGTGTGCTGGTACACACCTTGTGGAGCAGTGTTACACACCAGGTGTGCTGGTACACACGCCGCTGAGCAGTGTTACACACCAGGTGTGCTGGTACACACCTTGTGGAGCAGTGTTACACACCAGGTGTGCTGGTACACACCTTGAGGAGCTGTGTTACACACCAGGTGTGCTGGTACACACCTTGTGGAGCTGTGTTACACACCAGGTGTGCTGTTACACACGCTGTGGAGCAGTGTTACACACCAGGTGTGCTGGTACACACCTTGTGGAGCTGTGTTACACACCAGGTGTGCTGGTACACACCTTGTGGAGCTGTGTTACACACCAGGTGTGCTGGTACACACACCGCGGAGCAGTGTTACACACCAGGTGTGCCGGTACACACCTTGAGGAACAGTGTTACACACCAGGTGTGCTGGTTTACACCCCGTGCGTGACCGCCGCCTGATCAGCAGCGGCGTGCCGGCGCGTATGGCCTTGAGCCGGAGTACCGCCAGAGCCGGGTCACCACGAAAAACACGGCGGCGCTGTCGCCGAAACTGTGTCACAGATATCCAGGGTGGACAGGGTACCTGGGCGGCGGACATCTGCGACCTGACCACAATGGAGGCGACCACCGTCGACTGGCTGCGACACATCCGCCGCGCGGGGGTCAGTTTCCAAAAGAAAATGTCATAGGTGAGATCCCTGGTACAATGGCCGTACCACCATCAGACATGTACAGACCCGACTGAAACAGCCCGATAAGCCGACGTCCCTCCGGAATCCATAAAGGGATTTCATACAGCGTTTTGCGCGGCGTATTCTGAACTCATCCGATGGCCGGTCCACATCCCCACCAGCTAAGTCAGACGGCAGCGTACGCACATCCTCGTCTGCACACGTGTGTTTGTGTGGACGGTCCGTTAGGGTCCCAGTCGTGCCCCTCAGCATCGGCGCGGCGCGGCGCCGGTGCGTGCTACCGAGCCGCCCTCTCTCAGACGGCACAGCTGCCATATACGGCGCGGCCCCGCCGACACCGCCGCCGCCCCGCGGCCGAGGAGGCGACGCCCCCGGCGCGGGCGGCGGTCAAAACCGTGCAAAAGCAACCGTTGCAGAGCAGAGAGGTATGCCTGAAATTCAAACTATAGTGAAGAAATAACGGCAGAAACCATGTGCCACGCGAAAACAGTGCAAGAAGCGCAGAATAAGACACAAGAGAGACGACACCCAAAGGCTGATCCCGGATTCCCGATCGTGTGTGTGTGTGTGTGTGTGTGTGTGTGTGTGTGTGTGTGTGTGTGTGTGTGTGTGTGTGTGTGTGTGTGTGTGTGTGTGTGTGTGTGTGTGTGTGTGTGTGTGTGTGTGTGTGTGTGTGTGTGGTGTGTGTGTGTGTGTGTGTGTGTGTGTGTGTGTGTGTGTGTGTGTGTGTGTGTGTGTGTGTGTGTGTGTGTGTGTGTGTGTGTGTGTGTGTGTGTGTGTGTGTGTGTGTGTGTGTGTGTGTGTGTGTGTGTGTGTGTGTGTGTGTGTGTGTGTGTGTGTGTGTGTGTGTGTGTGTGTGTGTGTGTGTGTGTGTGTGTGTGTGTGTGTGTGTGTGTGTGTGTGTGTGTGTGTGTGTGTGTGTGTGTGTGTGTGTGTGTGTGTGTGTGTGTGTGTGTGTGTGTGTGTGTGTGTGTGTGTGTGTGTGTGTGTGTGTTGTGTGTGTGTGTGTGTTGTGTGTGTGTGTTTGTGTGTTGTGTGTGTGTGTGTGTGTGCAGGAGGGGGGCACCAGGCAGACCAGGGGAATCACTTTTGAACAGCAGAGGCTATCGGCGGGAGCCAAATGTTATCACCGGGGCGCGAATACCCGCATCCTGGGGGTGGGTGGACATCCGTGTTTCAGGTGAGGGAACGCCAGAATGTCTCGGGGGGGTGCCAAGGCCATTTCAGGGGACGCCAACGCTTGATGGAGAGAACGAATTCAGCAAAACGAGCCGGGTATGCGCAGGCACGCCCTCTAGCCCAGACCGGAGACGGAGCGGCGGTTCCGCTGCACTCCCCAACACCAGCCCATGTCAGCGAGCTAGAACTGAGTACATACAGATCTCCAGCTCTGAGGCAGGGACGGCGTTAGTCACGGCTGTCGCTTACAGGTTCACCCTTTTCGGAAAATATCTCGCCAAGATGATACCGCAGGAGGATAGGAAACTACGGCTACTTTCAACGTTGGCTGCTGACGAAAACTTGCAGAGAAGGAAAGCAAGTAAGCCTCTAATCGAACAGAAAATTAATCAAAACGTGATTTATCACACTGACAACATTTTTATATCGGATAATAATCACAAAATTTACATTAACATATGCATTCAGATACCGTTGTAAGTAAACTAAACAAAGCCCAGACCAATTGATTGGAAACACGTTCTTCGGTATTTTCAACGGAAACGAACGCAGACATGCCACTTAGATGTAAGTTCAGCCCCGGTCAAGGGCACGATCCCGCCGCCCGTCGAGCAGCGCCGCGGCTGCCGGAGCAGGCGGCGGCAGTACATGTCTGGGCGGAGCGGCAGGTGAAGGTCGAGGACCTCCTCCCGCCGGAGCGCACGGGCCAGATCACCGTGCACGGAGCGAGAGACGGGGAGGCGGGAGTGCATGGAAGCCATTCACCACGCCGGGAATACCAGAGACGAATAGTGTCCGGTGTGCCTGGTCAGAGACCAGGCACAGGGGAGAATCACCTTTTATGTGAATGCGGTTGGGCGTTGAGATCTAGCGTGGTGAACTGAACGGTTCTTCTAACGCGCAGACGAAGCCTCGAATCTATTTCATCTATTGGTCTTCAGCTCCAACATCAAAACGCTTTGGATAGGTTTCCAAACCAATACCATGGCCGAGTAATATCAAATTACCATTGGTTGACTGTCAAACCAATGCCTGTCACTGCGATACTCTGTTTATGGCCACATTAGTGTGTACGTATTTTGTTCGGAGCCGCACCCTGTGGTGAGTGCTGAACTGTTCAATCCCTGGTTTGATGACTATGAGCAATAGCATGACCGCTGGCTCAATCGGAGGGCCTCGTTTCGGCGGCATTGCGGTCTCGCAACATAATCACCCATTAACCCAGGGTTGGTAACGACCCGGGATGACTGCGGTGCACAGGCGCGGTTGGGAAACGACACGCAAAACACACTCCTGTCCTAGTGATGTCAGTATGACGTCACAGGAGAACATACACCTACCCTGACTGGCCAGGTGACGTCAATGCGGCACCAATGGTGGTAGATACATGGACGCACTCCCACCTTGACCAGGCTGATGATTGTGGGAGGGACGAACAGCATCCTCAACGTGACGTCACGCCTGGACATGCGCCTACCTTACCCGAGTTGTCAGCGCAGGCGAGACGAGCAATGACGTCACTGTGACATCACACACGAGGACCACAGACCCACCTTGACCAGGTTGTTGACGGCCCGGGAGACGGCCTGAACAGGCCTCTCCAGGTCCGGCATGGCGTTGCCATCCTCTGCCTCTTCGTGAAGAATGACCAGCCGGGATACCTGCAACGGCCGAAGAGGCGTTAGAGCTCACACAGAGCACAGGGTGGCGGCTTTAGCGACGACAAAGTGTGGCATCGGTACAGCTGCGTGGCTTATCGACCGACACAGGTATATTCTCGTATATCACACTCCAGTTCCGGTGGTTGAAGTGCTACATATCAACACATCTACACATCATCACAAGTGCTACACATCTGAATCTGCGCAGGGTTGAGCCACCCATTTCTGACGGGGAGCGTGTTCTGCAATCACTCACAAGACAGTTTTACTGCGCACGTTAACAAATGGAGAACAAACTCATGATGAAGCACAATCGAAGAGTAAAATATACACATGGCGTGCTGTTATGTCTGCAAGGGGTCACGAAATCGATCTGGGCTCAACTCACCGCCCTTCCGAGAGGAACCCCACTTTCAGCCAGCATTCAAGACAGGACAAACTGTTACTTGTCAAGATTTAGCAAACGATCAGGCCTACCGAAGCTGAACAGAAGGTATGACGATACTTTACCGCTAAACAAACAAAACTATAATCCTCCGAAACCGAGATCGTCTTCAGCTTCCGTGCTCTGTTGACTGCCATCTATATATTTTTTGGTCCAAGGTTACCCAAGAAGAAACATTTAAAAGATAGAAGATTGCCGCCTATCCCCCGCCAATTACAATGCAAGAATTAAATAAGCCTCCGAAAGGACATCTGCCACCATTTTTAAATACAATGTGTATAGAAAGAGCTTTAAGCTGTTATAGCACAACAAATAGCATAAACATGTACAGACCACTTACTTAATTACAATAGGATCGCTCTTCCTGTAATTATGGGGAAGATTACTGATTGAGATCAAATGGAGAGATCCGATGGAAACGCTAAATAAAGTGGAGAGCAGGGATCATCAGATATCTAAGCTGCCGCCGACAGAAAACTACCCACGCTCAACCTCGGCCGATTAAGGCTGATTGTTAGGCATGCAGACACCTCCGGTTACAAGCGCTGACAAAATATCATTTTTCTAAATCTAATATCAGAAAATACTCGGTTACTCGGTCCAGCGACGCTGGACCCACTGGCTTCCACCTCTAAACGAGGACTCTCTCACCAGCCACCATCAAATATTTCCAAGACTCCATCACAGGTGATGACGCCTCAACGACTTCCGCAATATAGACCGTCCGAACACCAGACAAGCTGTGTTAGAACCCCTTCATACTAGCCAACTAAAATAAGAGGACTTGCCCGAGAGCCAAACCATGCCCTAAGGCCTGCGGCAGGGCAGCACTTCAGCTGAAATATGGCCAGAGTAATCGCCTTATTTCCCAACGGGCGTACCGAGCCACACCCATCAGCCGTGTCGGAACCAGTTACTCTAAATTGGAGTCATCAACACCGTCTCCGAGAGAGAGAGAGAGAGAGGAGAGGGGAGAGAGAGAGAGGGGGCTCTTCTAATGCCCTCCCTGAAAAAAACTGGGGCGAGGCTACCATATTTCGTGGTCAAAGGGAGTCAAGAAGTTGACTTCTTTGGACAGATATAATGGATGTAAGCATGAGAGGTTAGTGTACCGTTATTTTCAAAGGCAGTACATATATTTTTACTTCCCCTTCCCCCAGACCTCGCCAGCTTAAGGTTCGCCCCCTGCCCTCCGCAAAATATCCGTATCGAGGTCTCTGGTGGAAGGCGCCGGAAAGGCTCCAGTGTCCATTTGACCAGCACGTGTCCAACTTGATACGCTAGCACACGTTTCATTGCAGCTAGCCTGAGCCGGCCAGCAGCGAAACGCGTGCAAGGATCTGGCGTGTGGGAAACCGGAGTCTGGGTCCCAGACCGCAGCTTCTTGCCACAGCCGCCGGCATTCGTCGCCTGGGGCTGCGACGCCGTGGTCCAGTTAACAGCCAGAGAACTCCGGCTGGACCCGACACGTGGCATCCGACAGCCTTCCTTTTCAACATGCCCACGACTGGGAGAGTATGGCGTGCATGAAATGTTACCATTCGACCACTTGCGGTATGGTTTCATGATTCAGCAGGTAGAATGCAATGAACAATAGCAAATTTAAAAGGAAAGAATGAACAAAAACGCAAGATGCGAGTGGGTATCCTCACGTGTCGTGGAGTTCGAATTCCGCAGAATTATTTCCGGGATTAAATTCGGAATCTCATGGCCTTGGTAATATCTAACAATTACTTTTCAGGCACTGCTCCCAAAACTGAAGGCAGTCACTGTCCGTGCTGGTGTGAGTTCAGAGCGAGGCGGCCGGAACCGGAACCAGAGCCCGTTCCTCCGGCACCTCCTGTCAGCTCGCCTCGGACCGACGACAGAGCACGCCTTCCGGTCACTGAACCTGTGCACGCCCGGTTCAACAGTCCTCGGCCCGCTGCCGGCCAACTGTCGCCCGCTTGGTAGTAATTCAACCCGCGACATGTGTGGTTTCTCCGTGCACACCCACGACCTGCCAGTCTCATATTCTAGAGGAGATTTGCAACAAAGGCATCATATTCACGGGGAGACAGAAGTGATTTTGTACTAGCAATTTGTTTAAATAAGGGGTGGCTTCGCCTTTTGAAGCAGGTAATCAAAAGCTGCAGGCTAGGCGCACGGAAGTGGTCTGAATCACGACCGAATGAGCAATGGGAAAAACTACGCTAAAAACGAGTAAAAAAACTGCGAATTCTAGTGCGCACTGATTCAGTTGCAAATAGATGAGCAGATGCAAAAGCATGTCTACAAAATACAAGCCTCAATGACGAATCTCAGAACGTCAACAAGCTTGTGGATATGTATTAAAGGGAATGTGGCACCTTTATAACGTGTTTTTAACTGAGATAGCCAAGTTGTAAAGCATGCCGGAAAACCCGGTACTCAACATATCATTTGTCTTGGAACTCAAAACTTCCGTAGAGAAAAGCTAAAACTACCTGAAATGTTTCCTACATGTACCCTTACCAGCAAGCCACAGTTGTTAGCTGTTCGTGTGACGACATATGCTGATGTCACGTTTCAGAGAAATCATGGACGCTTCCATGATTTTCGGCTAAAAGTTCCCCTAATTATACTAGATTTCAGGATTCCACCAATGTGCCGCATTCCCTTTAAAGCCATGATCGTGCCATTCTTAAAACTCCTGGGTGAACTGCGGCAGTATTACCACAGCTAGAACATAAGGAAGTTGGATTTCACTAAAAATTGGAACAAAAGCAATCTCCGGCAACATTAGTGGTCTGAAGGTATAAACTTGCCGTATTATATATCGGCTCAACAGCTCTAGCGCAAACAGGGCTATCCAAATATTCAAATGGTGACTTAGTTTCCATGGTCAAAATACGATCCGTATCGGACCGCCGATCAGTATACATCGTGGGGTCGTCGAGTTCATCAAGTGCCATTTCCCGGCACTTTAGCACAGATCGTGCCAAAGTGGTGGGGAAATAGCACTTGATGGACTCCATCAGCAGTCTATTCCGGATCTCATTTTGGCCATGGAGACTAGGCCTTTGCTGGGCTGAAAGTGTGATCGAGCAAGGATCCATACCGGTACCTCGGGGCTGCGCTTGACAGAGCTCGCCTAGTCACCGAGGAGTAAAAAGACGAGAAATTTTGACGAGAACAAACACATGTTACGCCATGCAATCGTCCCTTAGAAGCCAAAGGCATCAGCAAACACGTTGTCTTCTCCTCAATTTTGGGTCAATGAACACCAACTACGAGCAGCATACGTCCCACGGTGTGCTCTAAACACATCTCTCTCGATGTTTTCACCACCAAACACCCGATTGGCAAAAACCTCCAGATGGTCTGGCAAAAACTGGTGGGGCGGTGGCCCCGGATAGATGGTGCGGTGGAGAGCTAGGGCGGCGCCTCAGTGGCAGGCAGACTTGTTGAGTTGCGACTCAGAGTCGGAGTCGACTCTGAGTCGGCTCAAGTCTTCCTTGAGTCAGAGTTGAGTCGACTCACTTCCAGATTTGGATCGAGTCTGAGTCGACTCAAGTGCTCGACCAGTTGAGTCCAGTCAGAATCGGAGTCAACCTCTGAGCTGTGAGTCAGGAGTTGAGTCGACTCAACACTCATGACGAATTTTGAAGACTTCATATTGCAATTCGCTAATAGTAGGTACTTTATTATTTTCATATCCCCACTACACTCATCCCGGGATCAGTCATTAACAACAATAAGTTGTGTAAAATATACAGTTTCAAAACCACAAATAATTGCTAGTTATTTTCCATTTAATCTTAGCAATAGCATGCAAAATCATACAGAAAAATACGATTTGGCACACATTCAGGCTTTTTACTTTGAGGGTGCACACCAGACAAAGTCCTAAGATGATAATCATGCAATAATTCACTCTTAGGAAGCCACATCTTTATTATTTTCTTGCTTTGGTTGACTGAAAAAAACTAAGTAATATAAGCGCCAGATAGGGGATACCAAAAATCTTGTTTTGCACACAAACCTTGGGTCAAAACGGAAACTGAAGGCCTCAATTAGCTGGTTTTTTCAAAGTACTTTCTTGATAGGTCATGGTTTGAGCACATCACCTGGTAGATAATATCAACACTGACGACACAACACTGTACCTACTGTCTCCTGTATACGGAAAGTAAGACTTAATCCTATCCCTGGCATTCCCTACACATCAAGTCTCTCACAAAGCACCGCTCTTTAAATTATGATGATGATTATTTACCTATTTACCACTGCCCGCCCACCGCACAACATACCACTGCAGCTGCACCGCATGCGCGCCACGCCTGTCACCAAACCAGCACTGTGCGCCATAATATGTTAGCTTTTTTGCTTTGTAGCCTGACTGTAGCCTGAGGGCAGGATGGTTTTCTTTGTTTTTGAAAGTCACGTGACTTTTGAAGTGCTATTTATCTTCATCTTTTGTGTCATGGAGGTTAGGTTCGCGTAATGTCTTTAGTGCGCCATCTACAGTATTCATTACAGCTTTTTAGGGAGGATGACGCGATTGTTCATTGTTTGTTTTGCTTTTGGTTGAGGTGGTGCAGCACAGGAGGGTCGTCGGGTCGATTCGGTGTAGTATTTATTTCAAAGCTTAATTTGTCACAGGATTGTTCAGAATGCATTGGGGCAGGAATTGCCACTCAAAATGTCAGATTTTCAAACATTGGGTCCTGTTCTTCGTGTTTGTAACTCGCTCATTGCCTCAATTTTGACTAGTCATGAAGGACATACCATAAAAATGAAAAGCCCTCAGGCCCTTCAATTCACTCACATTTTCGCATTTAGCATCTTTCTTCATTCGCATGCAGACATAATTTATGTCATGAAGTAATGCATTGCAATTGACATTTTATGGAAAGAAATGTGCAGTTATTAATAATTCATCCCATGTTTAAATGTACTAGAATGTGTGTACTATGAAAGGAAATGTGTATTTTGTATGTACATACTTGTCCACCATTCTGAGTCGGAGTCGACTCTGACTCAATGTTTATTTGAGTCAGAGTTGAGTCGACAGACTTCTGGATTTGAGTTGAGTCAAGTCGGCGCACCATTTTCAACACAGCGAGTCGAGTCAGAATCAGAGTCAGCCTTTAAGCCGTGAGTCAGAGTTGAGTCGACTAAAAAAAATTGAGTCGTCAACAAGTCTGGTGGCAGGAGAACGTTCCATCAGTTCTCTGATCAGTTCTGTTGCGACGAGATAGCCATTGAGCTTCCCCGAACTGGTATCCAGCACCCTCTTATATCCCGGCATAAATATCACACAGATCTATAAAACTCAGAAAAGCACAGCATATTACTGTTGCTGAGTTTTATAAAACATCACAGAATATTACTGTTGCTATTAGTTAACACGCGCCCCGCTGGGGTCGCTGCCATGACGCGTCCCGCTGGGGGGAGGCGTTTTTCACCCCCCTCCGTATCTCATTTCCCAGGAAAGCTAAAGGAAAATTATGGACGGCGTTCGAAAGCTCTTGACAAGACGAAGAGAAATTATTCGGGCCATTTTTATGTCAGGTCAATATTAAGGTCAGCAAAGGTAAAAGAAGGTTCCATAGGCTTACAACAGGGCGGTGTACGTTTACCCCTCTAGATTTTTGCTCAGTGGAGCTAGAGCAAATATTTATGCATCATTGGATTCCTCTCATCGTAGTAAATCGAATAATGTATAATATGACCTTGCTAGATCAAATTGTGAAAATGACCTGACCTTGAACTAGGTCAGGGCCACAGGGTGACCTGGTATGGTCATGTTGCATATCAATCGACTCCCCGTGACAATATAAGTACAATGCAACCAAAATACGAGCTTTATCTCAATTCAGTGTGAAGTTATTGGCAAAACAATCACTGTATGCTCCTGTGACCTGGCATGACCTTTGAGAGGTCAGATGGTCAAAAACTCAACTTTATCGTCAAGATCGTGGTAAGAATACACGGTGTGAGGGTTTTTAGCTTTATCTATCCGGTATTTACTGAAAACAAGCCCTTTCAATTTTTCACGATAAACTTATAGTGGGGTGACCAAAAAATTGACCCTATCTTAGGTCAACAATATCCAAATTACGAGATAGCAGAATTGTAAACCCTAATGACCTTATCATAGTGTGAAAGTTTCAAACTGATCGGTTGGCAGATGTTCCTTAGGCGCCGCTTCAAACTCGTGATTTTAAGTTTGGAGGTCAAGTCACTTGACCTTGGATAACTCCTTGATTTGACCTGACCTGACCTAAAAATGTTGGTCAGATGCTTAAAATTAATCAGGGATAAGGTACTGTAAGTTTCGTTGCTCTGCGTTTCTTTGTTTTTGCGTTATCTGGGGAAAACCAGGAGGGGGCGAATTTCGCCCCCCCCAACCAGCGGGGCGCGTGTTAAAGGGCATGTAGCACCTTGGTCGAATTCCGGAATTTAGTGTGATTAGGGGTATTTTTAGCCGGAAACCATGCAAACGTCAATGATTTCTTTGAAAAATGTACAATAAGCTCAATATTTTTATTTTTACCATGACCCTCTAGGTTAAGAAATAAACCTCTGCCTGTGGATTAGTTCATGATCTGGCAACTACTATCATATTCAGTAGCCTTCAAGGGTTTTAATTACCTAACTACTCACCGTGACGTCAGCATGTCGTCACGCCAACAGCTGACCCCTGTCGCCGGCCGCTTGGGTACATTTTGGGCACATTTCAGGTAGGTTTTTACCTTTTCTCTACGGCAATTTTGAGTTTCAAGACAAATTATATATTGAGTACCGGGTTTTCCGACTTGCTTTACAACTATGCGATCTCAGTTAAAATTACGTTATAAAGGTGCGACATTCCCTTTAAAGGGAATGTGACACCTTGGTCGAATGCCGGAATTTAGGGTAATTGAGGGTATTCTTAGCCGAAAATCAGGAGAATTTCCACGATTTTTCTAAAAAAAAGCAATAAGCTCAATATTTTGTTATTTAAAATGCTCCTCTATGGTGAGAAATAAACATCTCCCTATGCATGAAGTCACGATCTGGCAACTATTGCCATATTCAATAGGCTTCAATAGGCTCACTACTCACCGTGACATCAGCATGACGTCACGCCGAAAGCTGACAACTGTGACCGGCTCCTTGGGTACATTTTGGGTACATTTCAGGTTGGTTTTTAGCTTTTCTCTACGGAAATTTCGAGTTCCTAAACAAATGAAATGTTGAGTACCGGGTTTTCCGGCATGCTTTACAACTTGGCTATCTCAGTTAAAATCACGTTATAAAGGTGTCACATTCCCTTAAAAAGTATCCAACATGCAGAAATTCATTCCTTTACAGGAGTTCCATGGGTGGAGGACCGGGGAGAGGGGGTGGAGGGGGCTCAGCATCCCCCGGGTTTCGGGTTTCCCATAGGCTTTGTATAATTGCCGTGCTAGCGTTAACCCATCCAGGACCTTAATGCATCAAAATGTCAAATGTCACCAAAAGCGTTAATCCCCCCCCCGATCGAGAACAGATCTCCAGCCTTGGAGGGTCCCCCTGGTTAGATTGACTCCTGCTGGTTGGTTGTATAATCCTTGACTATGCCTGGTTGTAGACCACCTAGCTTTCTTAAACATCGCACGCACTAGGGTTTTCGCCACCTTCGCCCGTACAGGGGGGGGTTCTTGCGACTCCCCCCGTCACAATTGGCCACTAATTAACGTAGAGCTCCGCAGTAAGAACCAGCGTGTTGGTCGTCACAAGTATTCGCGATTGATATCAATTTTTATGACCTTAGATTCAAAAGGTCACCTTCCAGGTCAGGACAGTGACCTGATTTTCGCCTTGTTGCGGCCCATTTTGCGGTTTTGGCTGCTATTGACCGGAATTTTTGTAAACAAATCACATGTGTATGGTCATTAAATTGAGAAACTGACATTCACGCGTTGATGCATATGCTATACACCTATGTTACCCATCTAGGTAATGCAGGAGGTGAGGTCAAAGGTCAAAGGTCACTGACCGGTACGACTCAAAGTTGCCCAATACGTCTAATTTTCAGTTTCACAAGGGTAATTTTGGACGCTGAAGTCAAATTTATCACTTTAAGCGTGAATGACTTCTGTCATCACAATCGCAGGTCATCAGGTTAACTCCCAGGTCAGGTCAATGACCTGGTTAACCTCAATGACTAAGTAAAAAGGTCAAGTCCATATTGGAAGCAAGTCAACTAGCTCAGTGTCCACATCATTTAAATTGACTATTCATAAGCCATTCTGCATAATTTACGCAAATTTAGTGCGTGTCTAATCATATGTCACTGTTGCACTACCTTCAAGGTCAAATTAGGTCAAAAGTCGAAAAAGGTCAAGCCCGCTTTGGAAGAAAAACGTCTTGTTCAGCGTCATTCTCATGCTGCAAATTGACTATTCATAAAAATGTTTGCATCATTTATGCTTAGTGCCTACTTCATCATCTGGCATTGCCTACACCCCCTTCAAGGTCAAATAAGGTCAAATTTAGAAAAGGTTAAGTCCATAAAATATGCAAACCAACTAGTTTAGTGTCCATATCTGAGACTCAAATTGTCTATCCATAGGTCATTCTGCATCATTTGCGCCCAGTAAGTGCTTGCTTCGTCATCTTTTATTGGTTACGCTCCTTTCAATGTAAAATAAAGTCACAGGTCGAAAAAGGTAAAGTCTGTATCGGACGCAAGTCTACTAATTCGGTAATCATCTCATTTAGAGCTACCGAATCCAAACACGCATCTGTAGTCGTTATTCGACGCAGAGTTATCACTGAGGTCACACAAGGTCAAATCAAGATTATTGAAGGTCAAGAAAGGTCAGAAAAGGTCTAACCTGATAAGTGATCCTCAAAGGTTGGAAGAAAATATTCTGGGCCAGTTGATGAGCAAATGCTGCAAAAGAACGATGAGAGTCTGGAGCATTCACGTGAAAACAGGTACAGGCGCCCAAATGACCTCAACATGTCTCCACTCTTGAGGTCATAGCTCCGTGACCTTGAAGGTTAGGAACAATTTGTTTGCAAAACACGCGCAATGAATGCCCCAGAGGCTATACAAACTTTCAAGACTCTAACTTAAAAAGCTAATTTTCAATTCTTGAAAAACCTTAGGGCGATTGCAACAACCCCCCTCCCCCTGCACGTGCGAGGGTTAATGCTTACCATTGACTGAGGGCATATCACCTGGTTTGCATTCATTCTCTGATTATGAGCCGGTAAATACTTAGTTAACACGTGCGGTGGACAGGTGTCTGGCGTCAACGCGCATCGGAGGGAGGTTCTAGAGTGCCCCCCCTGAGGTCTGCACAACCAAGAGGGTTAGAAAAACACTGGTTTGAGAAGGAGGGGGCGGACTCCGAGGGAGGAGGGGTGCGGGAGTGATGGTGATCCACATTATAACCAGGTTTCACTGACCTAGGTTAATATCTTAAAGGCCAAATGAGGTCGAAAATGTTAAATCTGGGCCGTGCTGGAGATCTACTGGGCAATATTTTATAGGAGTAGTCCGCCACTAAATTAAACGGGAGGCCAGGCGTGCTCCCTCCATGATCTCAACAACAGAGCCCTTACGTTAACACCAGAAGCATTATATTACAAGTCGCGGCACGCCCTGCTACGAAAAATAGAGTAACTTTAAAAAGAATAATTACAAGTAAATAAGTCTAATTCCAAGCATACCTAGCTACCTAAAAGCGAGCATTCATGTTTGTCACAACGAGGTTCTAGCAATACCATGATTATGCGGAAAAAAGCCGGAAATACACTGAAAGCGGACTAGGGTCATAAAGGGAAGGTCCCACACAATGTTATCTGAAAGCTTGAGTTCAGGGTCGTAGGTCACTGACCTATGACATAGAAATATGACATAATTTCCAATAATGTACAATATAACAGGCACTATTGCAGCCTTTGGAAGAAAATGAGGGTATGGCATTGAAAGAAAAACTTTGACCTTGACTAGCCTCAACTATGAAGTCATCGTGTAACATACGTCATACCTACTGGATATCATCTGACCGAAACATTGGTGTCAGTGACCTCGAACTGTAAGCTTTGACCTTGAACTTCATTTGGGGTGACCTTGCCATAAAATCCTGATTATATGATGTTACTCTGTCACTGTCTAGATCTCCATCTAGATCTTCCAACAGCTAACTGACTGACTGGACCCAGTGTCCAACAAGGGGGCTTCTTAATGACTGGGGACCTTTCTGTAATCAGGAACTGAATCATCCATGGTATAAGCTGCACATCTCATCCAGGCAATGGGTAAGAGGGATTTGGGGGATCAGTTTGACTTATTCAGAGGCTCTGCCAGGACTTGAACACAAGCCCAGTAGCATAGGAGACAGGAATGCTTCCCACTAAGCCACCCATCCTCAGTAGCTACCTACTGGTCCCTTATTCCTAAATAGCAATACTAAAATGGTAGCTCTGTTCCCAGTACTTTTCTGCTTGACAAAAATACTTGATAATGTTGAGATTATAATCTGAGAACACATCTTGATGCAATTTGCCATTATTGTGACATATTCATTTGACAAGCTAAGCCTGGCCCTTAAAATTTAAACTAACCCATCCACAATTAGATTTTCAGCATAAGACTGCACTCACCTGTAGAAGACCTGAGCTAATTTTAAAGGGAGATTCGCAAAAAAATTATTGGCTAGATCAAAAGGTCACAAAAAGTTGTTTCAGAAGTCCTATTCTCATTTTTGCGAATTCGGCCTGCAAATGCCTTAAAATTGCTCTCGAAGGCAACATTTCTAGACGACTTTACCGGTACCCCTCTTATCGATGTAAATGACGTACCCCCAGCTAAGGCTATCAAATTCTCTAAAAAAACCGGTCCTATTTTTCCTAAGCAGTGACTTGAAAGTTTAAAACTATTAAATAAAAGTTATTTTAAAAAAAGCTACAGCCAAAAATAATATTAAAACAAAAATATAGGACTTTTAAGAAACCACAATTGACCAATCAGAACATACAGCCACCTCAAGGGGGTCACATGACCTTTCTGATGCAAAATTTTCGTAATCCTGGGGCTGAAGCAGAAAATGACTCAAGACCCGAGGTACGAAACGGCTGAAGACTTAAGTAATTATGTTTTTTCCGTTTTTTAGGGCAAACTAATTCATTTTGTATCTTTTAAAGGCTTTGTAAAATTAATTCAAATAGAAATACAGGAGAACACACATTTTTATTAAAAAAAAACATTACTTTTCAACTTTAAATAGTTTTTGAAAAGTAAGTGATGGGTGAAGGTTTCAGTATCTTATCGGAACTGTTAACCTATTTTGATAATATGTGAGTGGCCTCCCAAAGTTTTGCCAAAGATAAAAAAATAATTGACAGTTTCGTATCAGGATTTTTCAAATAGCAAGAAACAACAATGTTTTTGCGTATCTCCCTTTCAGTGGGGGAAACTGTGGTCAGCGTTCCCAAGAATGGCTACGTTCCCAACAATGGGAACAATGACCCATTTTTGGAAACGCATTTTCCATCGTAGATTCAAACTGGAATTTCAGACAGCTTGAAACGAATAAAGGCGTATATCTACCGAATTATTTCTATGTCAACTTTCCGGGCTTAATATGAATGGTGGCCATAGGCGGATCCAGGGGGCAAAATGGACACGTGCCCCATAGGCGGATCCAGGGGGCAAAGGGAGTTTGTGCCCCCCCGATCGACCCTCGGCGCCCCCTGAAATGGCCACGGTGCCCCCTGAAATGTCGCTGCCCACCCCCCCCCACAGGATGCGAAAATCAGCTCCCACCGATAGGATTTTGCGCCCATCTGATAGGGTTTCCAGTAAAGAATGGCGCCCCCGGGAAGGTGTCCCCCGATGGGCAATCCTGGATCTGCCTATGATAGCAGCCCAAGGATAAAGGCCTACTCCTGCAAGAAGCAGCCTCAAAGGAGTAGAAGGAGGCATAGGCGGATCCAAGTTTATTTTTCGAAAGGGGACGTCATCCGAGCAGGGGGTGCCAAATTCTATCACAGAGTGGCCAATTCTCACATCCAGGACTTCTTGGGGGGGCTAGGGGCTCAAGCATCTCCCGCCATTGCCTTCGATCAGTCTCCGCGTATGTTTTTACTGCATGCACTCTGATATCTTGAGGGGGGAGCTTGAGACTCTAAGCAACACCTATTAGGTGTGCGCAAAATCTTATCGGATTTTCGCATCCTGGGGGGGTGGGAAGCGATATATCAGGGGGCGCCATCGACCTTTCAGGGGGAGCCGTGACCATTTCAAGGGGCGCCAAGGGTCAATGGGGGAGGGGGTTGCGCCGAGGGTTGATCAGGGGGGTCACCGAGGATCGATGGGGGGCGCCGAGGGTCGATGGGAGGACGCCGAGGGTCGATGGGGGCACCGAGGGTCGATCAGGGGAACGTGCCCCTCTTTCCCCGCCTGGATCTGCCTATAAATGAAGCACTCCAGTAGAAAATATCGAGTTGATGCATCGGCGCACCATAATTCATCAAAACACTACGGAATAATTCAAACAATCTTGGGGACAAAAACTACAGGATCTAAAAACTTCCTGATACAAATCAATATAAAAAGCTTAGAAAATGCGAAAATACCACTTTTAAGCACTACTTACTTCCTAAACAGACAAAAGGCACGATTTTCCTCAATTTCCTCATTGGTCAGCACATGGTGAGCAGCAACTGCGTGACACCAAGAAAAAGATTTTTGCAGTCTACAATTTTGGAATTTTGTTTTTATACTATTATTTTTCATTGAGTTTCCCCGAAAATTATCTAAAAAATATTACCTGTCTGGCTGTACAGTTTCAGAGCAATCTTTCCATCGTTCTTTACCGTTGGGGCTGGATCGAGCAGTTTAGACAAATATTTGAGGGACCGTTCAAAGACAGATTTTCTAATTCAAAGTAGAACTCCCCCTCGAATTTTAAGAAGAGTTAAAATTGACCAGGTAGAAAGATTCCCCTTATCTTTTCTAAGCTCCTGTTGTGTTTTCTGAAAACATCGTTCTGGGCGTTCCCATCCTTGGGAACGTGCGTTTCCATTTATGGAACAAGCGTTCCCATATATGGGTCAATATTCCCATTATTGGGAACATAGCCATTCTTGGGAATGCTGACCACAGTTTCCCTCACTGCTTTAACACAAGCATGCATAAGCCAGACTGCCAAACATGGCAGACAAACTCACTAGTGATTAGAGCAAAAATCAGTCACTACAGCAGAACTTTTTCCACCAGGGCCAGTCTGAAGATTTTGACAGGAGAATGCCAAAGAAGACTGTAGCAACTAACATACTGCCCCAAATCAAAATGGAGCCTCTATTTAGCAGCTGGGGACAGGAAAGGGCAGGACTAGTTGAAAGGGCAGGCTTTCCTTTCAACTAGGCATAATTTTTTAAAGCAAATTTGACTCACCTTATATAAATTCTGCCCATCTTATTGCAAGTTCAAGTTTTGGAGCTGAACTCTCACTAAAGTTATCAATAGACTTGTCCTGGAGATCACAACCCCACCCTCCTCACGAGCAGCTCCCACAATGAAGGGTGAGTTTAGGCGCAAAAGATTAACCTAAGTTCAATAAATATTTAAAATAGATAGATATTAATGCTAAGAATTCAATCAAAGTACCATAAGTTTAACTGGTAGTTCAGTGCTGTCCAAAGTGTCAGTTTCTACCAGAAGGATTCCTTGTGCGTCCCTAAGACATGCAGAGCCTCCCCCAGGCTGGAAGGTCTGCTCCAACAATATATCACCCACATTTAGCACGCTGGTACACAAGTGCATGTCTATCTACCTACAAAACCTCTGCAAGTAGCACTCCAAAGATAGGAGGGAACACACTTTGTAAACTTGAACTCACCTGCTGTGCCACAGGCTCTAATATGCTTTCAATGGTCTTCGTGTGAAATACTGGCATGATCAATCCAGTTGTTTTCTGTTACGGTCCGTAAATTCACTTTCCACACTCCCTGAATGTTTGCTCTCACTCACGATGAGAATAATGCAGGAATAGCCCACTAACCCACGCCAGTGACCACCACAATCCCACTCTGGCGGACTCGCCAAACTGCAAACGTTACTCAAAAATAATCACGACACCGGTCGTCACAACGCATGAGCAAAGGAAAGCTACGACACGGCTAAGACGAACAATAACACAAGAAATAAGCAACGACACGATAGCAGCAAGAGGGCGAACGCCGCCCATCTCCTGTCGCCGCTGCTAAACTGACAAACAACGGCGGCCACACAATGAGGGCTGCCAGATCCGTACTAACTCGAGTCAGGCGTGTTTCCAAATAACTCCAAATGTATAACCTCCAAATCGACTATATACCTCTGGGACCTCGAATTACAAACTGGGGATCATGTCAGTTTTGATATTTACATAGTCAGGACTTGACCCAGAGGGAGGGTTCAAGTCAACGACTGTGGGGAAGCCTCTTGCACGGCTTTTTTCCTGAAGTATATGCCATGGGGCTTCAAATGACAGGCTTTACTCGCAGATTTAGGAATTTTTGCGCTTTGCCAATCAGCAAAACAATAATAAGATTTTCATTCTTAGCCTATTTTCCAGTACGAAACATACTGACCCCCCACCAGAAGTGCAGTTTTCTAAATGGGAGAAGGTACAAGGTAAATCAAAGTTTCGAGAAATAGCGATAAATCCAAAATTCACATAACCTAGTGTTTTAACCAGTGATAGGGTATAATTGGTTCCACAACGCAACCCACATCACCATTTGCATTATGTTGATATTTATGGGCAACACCAAGTGCACCCAAGGGGCCAGCGGGCCCGGGCCCCCAAACGCTTCGACTCCAAAGTGGCGCCCCCTCTCATGTCGGGCGCCGAATGTGCCCGTCGTGGTTTTTTTGCAATAATTTGACCACTGCAAGCGCCCATCAAAGCCTTGATCTGGCTTTTAGTACCTGTGTTACTCTCACCTTGCCGCCCCTACCCATAGCGTGCCGTCCTTGCGTTTAAGCATTCATCCAATATGAGATCCAAGCCGTTCCTGTTCCGAAACTGCCACCGACTCGCCAGGGAAAAGATCCTGGGCGTAACCTGCCTCGCCCCCATTAGCATACTGCCCTTCCCCATTCGTCGGTGGCATCCCCAAACGAAAATCCTGGGTGCTCGCCTGTTTCTTTGCCCCAATGCAAATTTTTGCCCCAGGTGAACGGATAAAGGAACCAGAAACCAGAGCAAGAAATTCGTGCATCAGATTGTTGGATGATGAAAAGTTTTGAAGCAAGACTTAAATGCTTCCAGTCGGTGATTAAGAAAGAATCGAGCACAACTTGACTTTTGCTTGCTATAAGTGAAGGCAGAGGCGAATCCAAGGCAGGTAGGGGAGGGGAAGCGACCGCTCCATACATCCTTCCCGTAGCTGCCTGGGCTCTTTTCGTACACAGTACCATCTTGGGGGACTCCCATCCGAGTGGACTCCCCTACGATATCGGGAACCAAGTGATACGGAAAAATTGAAAGAGCGTTTTGACCCGCGCCCCACCGGGGGCCCGGTGCTACCTTCGCCCATCGGGAGCCATCGATGCTCCCCTCTAACTCCGAAAATATGGGAGTTAGCGCAAATATACAAAATGCATTAAAAAGCTCGCGTGAATTCAGTAAGAAATTACTCCGTATGTTTAACCCGCGCCCACCGGGGCGGCCACCTTCGCCCCACCGGGGGCCATCGATGGCCCCCTCTAACTCCAAAATAGGGTGTTAGCGCAAATCTGCAAAGTGCAATAGAAAGCCGCTGAATTCAGTAAGAAATTACTTCGCATGTTTTAGTGCTCAGGTCAATGGTTTGACCTCCAGAGGTCAAATTAGGTCAAGATCGGCTATTTTCACTCAAATATGCAATGATTAAGCAAACTGGGCATAACTCTTATGTCATTAGAGCTATTGAGGCCTGGTAAAGTACATTTGATAGCAAATTGCCAGTACTTTTCCGCTATGTGGAACGTAAAGACCTCCCGCCAGTGGTTTGACCGCCAGAGGTCACCTCGTGACCTAATATGACCTGAGGTCACGAAAGGTCAAAAGTGACCTTGCCGTATATCAAATGAAAGCCAGTGACAAGACAAACACGATAGTGTTTGTTTCCCTGCTCTAGCTCAATTAGGTCAAAAGTTATTGTCAAAATACTGTTTTGACCTCTGGTGACCTGGATGACCTTGGAAAAGTCAAAGGGCAAATATGACCCCTGGGATCCGTGAAAGGGTGTCCAAAAACGTTGTTCTGAGCAGTCTGAGTATTTGCAATCATTTTTGTGGCTTTTATATCATGAAATAGCTTTTCCCTATGCTTTTCCAATGGGAGAGGTCGCCTCGTGACCTGACCTCAGGGCACGAAATCGAAAAATCCCGGATATACACCTTGTAGACCCTGGAGGGGTCATGAAGTGTAGGAAGTTTCAAATCGATCGAGTTTGAAATGTAGCTCTTACAGAGCTCTAAAGGTGAAGTGAGGTGACCTTGGTTGACCTCGTCTGGTGACCGACCTTGGGTGACCCGGGGTAAAAATTTCAGGGATGATGGGAAAATGTTGCAGTGAGAGGTAGAGCCCTCAACCGCGGTGCTGCGCCTCGTCGTTTTTCGGCTATCCCGGAAAAACCTTAGGGGGGCCATCGATGGCCCCCCGGTGGGGCGAGGGTTAAGCGCTTAGGTCAACGGTTTGACCTCCAGAGGTCAAGTTAGATCACAATAGGCTATTTTCACTCAAATATGCAATGCCTACGAAAACTGGGCGTAACTCTTATGGCATTATAGCTATTGAAAAATGGTAAAGTAAATGTGATAGGAAAATGCCAGACCTTTTTCTGCTATGTGGAACATAATGACCTCCCGCCAGCGGTTTAACCTCCAGAGGTCCCCTCGTGACCTAATGACCTGAGGTCACCAAAGGTCAAAAAGTAGCCTTGCTGTATATCACATGAAAGCCAGTGACGAGGTAAATACCATGATGTTTGATTGAGCGCTCTAGCTAGGTCAAAAGTTATTAACAAAATACTGTTTTGACCCCTGGTGGCCTTGGATGACCTTGGAGAGTTCAAAGGGAAAATATGGCCCCTGGGATCCGTGAAAGGGTGTCCAAGAACGCTTTTCTGAGCAAGCTGAGCATTTGCAATTGCCTTCGTGACATTTAGATCATAAGACAGCTTTTACCCATGCTTTTGCAACGGGAGAGGTCACCTCGTGACCTGACCTCAGGTCACGAAATCGAAAAATCCCGGATATGCACTTCGTACACCCTGGATATGCCAGGAAGTGTAGAAAGTTTCAAATTGATCGACCAAGAGATGTAGCTCTTATAGAGCTCAAAAGTTGAAATGAGGTGACCTTGGTTGACCTCGCCTGGTGACCTGACCTTGGGTGACCCGGGGTAAAAAAATTCAGGGATGGTGGGAAAATGATGGAGTGAGAGGTAGACTCCTCAACTGCGGTGCTGTGCCTCGTTGTTTTTTTACTGTTCCGAAAAAACCTTAGGGGGCCATCGATGGTCCCCGGTGGGGCGAGGGTTAATATGCGCTAGGAATTTTAGATCTATCAATAAAGCATGCTCACACTACTTTGAGTTTGAACATTTTTTAGGTGAGATCACCTGACCTTATCTGGTGGCCTGGCCTAACATTGCCTTAACACGCGCATTGACGGGGGCGGTACCCCCCCTGGGCTTTTCGGAGACAGCAGAAAAAGGCGGCGCGCAGCGCCGCCTACTGATATACCTTTTCCTCATAATTTGCAACTTCGTGAAAATTTTAAGGATAGGTCATCTCAGGTCAGGCACCAGTACAGGTCAAGTGACCCGACCTCAAAAAGTTTAAGATAGCATAAGTCGGAGCAGGGTGAACTTATCCAATTGAAACTCATATCACATAATGGGCTCACCGAGTTCTCTAAAATATGTTCCGGTATTTTGATATCGATGACCCAAGGTCAGGTACGAAGCATGACCCTCCATTGGTAATACATGGGAATTATGGTTTTACTGAATAACTCAGTAACAGATGGCAATAGAGCGTGGATTTTGCTTCATGAGACTGCCTGGCTTTGCGGTTCTAATGATATGTATTTTATATAATTTGACCCTGACCTGACCTCAGGTTAGGTCAAATCTTTGATTTGACCAGCAAGGTCAAATCATATATCATCGATTTGGCTTGCTGCGAGGATTCATACAGTTCAAGTCGTTTTGCTCTATCTTTACTTGTTCAGATGTAATGGCCGAAAAACTGAATTTACATGTTATCCCTATGACGGCATGTACGGCATGTTTTGGCCTCTGGTGACCTAAATGTGACCTGACAAAAAATGGCTCAAATATTTCGATGGAGAAACGGATGGGCTACCAACACCGTTTACCGTTTTTGCTACCTACCGTGGTTCTCGAGATCTGGGGGGCGGGTACCGCCCCCTCGTCAATCCGAAGGTGGCTCAGACCCCGTCAATGCGCGTGTTAACCCTTGCCCCAGTGGCGGTTACGGGCCACCTTCGTCCTGGTGGGGGCTAAAGAAGACCTCCCACGATCTCAAAACTAAGAGAGCTAGAAAAAAGCGCAAAAAGGCAATTGAAAGCTCTTTAAAAATTAAATCGAAAATACTTTGGTCATTTTTCTCGTCAGGTCAATATCAAGGTTCCCAGAGGCCAAAATAGGTCAAAATCGCTAATATGAGGTGTACTAAGAAAACCCCATATATCTCAGAAACTATGATAGCTAGAAACATTTTCAAACACCATTCGAAAGCTCTTGAGTTGCACTTTCATTACAGTTGCAATTATTTTCGGGTCAGGTCAAAGCCTAGGGAGCTACAGGTCACCGAATGTTGGGCATATTCTTGGGAAAGTCCATAGCCACCCATGCATAAGGGCGTTTCTTTTTTCGCTAATAACTTCCAAAGCAAACAAGATGCAGTCGTAGTTAATGCACCATTGCAATCCTCTCGTCAATACAAATTGAATGATATATAATATTGCTATGCCAGGTCAACTTTTAGAAATTGACCTGACCCAGGTCAACGGTCTAACCCAACCTGACCTGGTACACTCATGATGTATATTATTTGACTTGCAGTGACTATAGAAACACTTTGGTGGCAAAATAAAAGTTCTATCCTAGTTAATTCAAAATTTATAGAGTAAAACACAAAAAACGCTTAATTGACCTAAGGTGACCTTTTAAAGGTCACAATTCAAAATGTTTGGCATCAACTTCAGAAATGGGCTAAGAGCAAGTCTTAACTGATGTTTGAAGTTGATTCCATCCATACTTACTGAGAAAAGCTCATTTCGTTATTCTCCCTATGCATTTGCAATGGGGAAGTCATGCTCTGCACATGGCCTTAGGTCACCAATATAAAAATTCCGGAACATATGTTGTAGCTCCTGATGGGCCGAATATGTTGTATCAATTTCGACTTGATCGATTAACCCTCCTTTTAGTTATGCAGTCCTAAGAATTTTTTAGGTGAGGTCACTTCACCTGGCCTGGTGACCTGACCTGATATGAACTTTCGTTAAAATTTTCAGGAAAGATGTAAAAAGGATGAAGGAACAGCTATACTAAGTTTGGCGGCGCTGCGCGCCGCCGTTTGTTGGTCACTTTGGAAAAACCCGAGGGGGTCTAAAAAACCCACCCAGGCGAAGGTTAACTTTAACTAACTTAAACTTCTAAATAAGTTAAAGAAGAATGGAAGCAATTATTGTGGTAACAATTGCTCTTAAAACAATTAAAACAGTTCTATCAGTTCTCAAATTAATTCATCGCGTTCTGAAGTCGTTGACACTTCTGTAATGCCCCCCGGTGTCGAGACGAATGGACTCAGGGAAACTGTGCCAGTCTAGGTGAATTAGGTAATATCACATCAACCCATTGCCCTATACCATGGGTTTAACCTTCGCCCGGGTGGAGGGTCTTCTTAGATCCCCAATCGGGTTTTTCCGAAGTGACGAAAAAACGGCGGCGCACAGTGCCGCCTAACTTTGCTTAGCTGTTCCGTCATCATTTTTACATATTTCCTGAAAATTTTAGCTTAAGGTCATATCAGGTTAGGTCACCAGGCCAGGTGAAGCGACCTCACCTAAAAAATACTTAGGACTGCATAACTAAAATGCAAGATAATCTATCATAACTTAAATGAGGGTTAATCGATCAAGTTGAAACTCATACCACATATTGGGCCCACCAGGAGCTACAACATATGTTCTGGGATTTTTTTAAATTGGCAACCTAAGGTCATGTTCTGAGCATGACCTCCCCATTGAAAATGCATGGGGAAAATAACGAAATGAGCTTTTCTCAGTAAGTGTGGATGGAATCAACTTCAAACATCGTAGTCCATTCCTGAAGTTGATACCATACATTTTAACCTTTGGCCTTTGAAAGGTCCCCTTAGGTCAAATAAACACTTTTCGGTGTTTTACTCTATAAATTTTGATGAAACAAAGATAGAGCTTTTATTTTGTCACCGAAGTGTTTAAATAGTCACTGCAAGTCAAATGATATGCATCATGACTATACCAGGTCAAGTTGGGTCAAACCGTTGACCTGGGTGAGGTCAAATTTTAAATTGGACCTGGCATAGTAATATCATATATCATTCGATTTGCATTGATCGACGAGAGCACTGCAATGGTGCATCAACTATGGCTGTACCTTGCTTGGTTTGGAAGTTATTAGCGAACAAGGAAACGCCCTCATGCATGGGTGGCTAAAGACATTCCCAATGTTCAGTGACCTACAGCTCCCTAGGTTTTGACTTGACCCGAAAATAATTGGCACTTCAATGAAAGAGCAGTTCAAGAGCTTTTGATTGGTATTCAAAAATGTTTCTAGCTATCTTAGTGTCTGAGATATATGAGGTTTTCTTAGTACACCTCATATTAGCGATTTTGACCTATTTTGACCTCTGGTGACCTGGATATTGATCTGACAAGAAAAATGACCGAAGTATTTTCGATTTAATTTTTCAACATCTTTCGATTGACATTTTGCGTTTTTTTCTAGCTCTCTTAGTTTTTTGAGATCGTGGGGGTCTTTTTGACCCCCCACCAGGGCGGTGGCTCGTACCCGCCACCGGGGCAAGGATTAACAGTTTGTCTCTCCTACGTATCTCGTCACGTTTCACGGCTTCTGCCCCCACTGTGTACTCCTCATGTGAGATAACACACCCTTGGCTTATGCCGGACCAGACTCAAGGTCACTGCACTCGCTCAACAACGGGCAAGGACGACGCCAGAAAGCGCCAGTCTTGGGGTCGCGCGGTGATGGCAGTTACGCAACACACCAGCCACCCGCGCCCCGTACTCCATTCTCAAGACAGATAAGCGAGAAGTGCATTGTTTGTAGAGGTGCTGCAAGCTTTCGCTCATTCAAGCTAAGGTGGAGTTAACCGCCCACCGGGGGTGGCGCACCTTCAGGGGGCCAGATGGCCCCCTCTCTGAAAATATGGGCGTTAGCAAATCAAAGCAAAAAGCGCGGAATTCAGTAAGATACTCCATGTTTTAGTCTCAGGTCAATGGTTTGACCTAGAGGTCAAATAGGTCAAGATGGCTATTTCACAAATATGCAATGATTAAGCAAATGGGCATAACTCTTATGTCATTAGAGCTATAGGCCGGTAAAGTACATTTGATAGAAAATCCAGTACTTTTCGCTATGGGAAGTAAAGACCTCCGCCAGTGGTTGACCGCCAGAGGTCACCTCGTGACCTAATATGACCTAGGTCACGAAAGGTCAAAGTGACTTGCCGTATATCAAATGAAAGCCAGTGACAAGACAAACACGATGGTGTTTGTTTCACCGCCTAGCTCAATTAGGTCAAAAGTTATTGTCAAAATACTGTTTTGACCTCGACCATGACCTTGGAAAAGTCAAAGGCAAATAGACCCCTGGGATCCGTGAAAGGGTGTCCAAAAACGTTGTTCTAAGCAGTCTGAGTATTTGCAATCATTTTTGTGGCTTTTATATCAGAAACAACTTTCCCCATGCTTTCCAATGGGAGAGGTCGCCTCGTGACGACCTCAGGGCAGAAATCGAAAAATCCCGGATATACACCTTGTAGACCCGGAGGGTTCATGAAGTGTAGGAAGTTTCAAATCGATCGACTTAAATGTAGCTCTTACAGAGCCTAAAGGTGAAGTGAGTGACCTGGTTACCTCGTCGGTACCACCTTGGTACCAAAATTTCAGGGATGATGGGAAAATATGCAGTGAGAGGTAGAGCCCTAACCGCGGTGCTGGCCTCGTCGTTTTCTGCTATCCAAAAACCTTAGGGGCTCGATGGCCCGTGGGGCGAGGGTTAAAATACTGTACGCTGAACGCTCAGCTGTGTACTTCAATGACAAACACATTCACTAGCCGCAAGTGCAGACGCCCCATCTAGCCAGCTATCACACCCATGACTTGGCAGCATTTGACAGGCCCCCTGCGCCGCTGCCACCACCTATCAGAAGCCGCGGGTGTAGCCCGTGTTGCGGGCCGAGCGCTTGCCGATTTAGTCACTGATTGGGACGTGAGTTACGGAGCGGGACGTATAATGTGGTACAGCGAGATATCGTGGATTGGCAAGACAGCGGTTTGGAAACTGATGTGAGGACGTGCTGACGTTTGTGAGCGATATTGTGTGGCCGAGTGTATCAGTTGACAATACTGGATTGGCCACGACATCGCATTACCGAGGCGCAGGCTAGCGTTCCGACATACGATACATGCGGAATTAAAGTGCATTCAGTGGGCACAATTGTGACTTTCATCGAGAACGTACTCAAAGGCGCCAGTGCCTTCGGTGTGTGAAATTGAACCGCTACTGGCCAGAACGCGATAACGTTAATCATGTCTTACACCGAGGGACTAGCATCGCCAGCCCTCGCCGCTGTTGTATTATTTCTAATCTGGTACCTCTTCTTCCGCAAGTCCCCGAACGAGATCCTCAACAAGATACCGGGTCCGCCCATCTATCCAGTGATCGGCAGTCTTCTCTCAGTTCCCGCCAGCCAGACAGAAGTGATATCAAAACTGCGGCAGTGGTGCGATGAGAGCCCAGGTGGCATCGTCTACTCCTGCTTCCCCATCGCCAACGTCCACGTCGTCACACTCTTCTCCCCCCGAGGCGGCTGAGCCGGTGCTCACCAGCAGGAAGCAGCTGGACAAGGGGGCTGACTACGACCTGATGCGGCCCTGGCTGGGTGACGGGCTCCTCACTAGCACAGGGAGTAAGTGGCACTCGCGCCGCAAACTCATCACACCCGCCTTCCACTTCGGTATCCTGGAGCAGTTTCTGGAGGTCATGAACGAGCAGAGCGCCGTGCTGGCGGGACGTCTGGCAGCTGCCGGACCGGGCCCGGTCGACATCTGGAGGTTCGTCTCGGAAATGACCTTGGACGTGATAGCAGAGGCTGCCATGGGCGTCGGCGTCGGCGCTCAGGCAGGCACTTCGTCCGAATACAAACAGGCCATTCAGACCATGGGTGATATTGTCCACCAACGCGGTCTGAAGCCCTGGCTGAAAATCGACGCCATTTTCCGCCTGTTGGGTTGGAAAAGGAAGCAAGATGATGCATTAGTGGTATTGCATGCATTTACAAAGTCTGTGATCGATAAAAAGAGACTTATGCTGAAACAAAAACAGATGAGCCCAGACGACGATCAGGCCAGCCAGAAAAAGAAGCGTTTGGCGTTTCTTGACATACTCTTAGAAAGTGAGGACGGAGACGAGCCGCTTTCAGACGCAGACATCGCGGAGGAGACGGACACGTTCATGTTTGAAGGACACGACACCACCGCTTCAGGAATATGCTGGGCTCTCTTCAACGTCGCTCGCCTTCCTGCAGTACAACAGAAAATCCACGAAGAGCTAGACACAGTTCTTTCTGACGTGACAGGGGATCCTTCACGTGAAGATCTGGGGAAACTCAAGTATCTCGAATGTGCTATCAAAGAGTCACTTCGGCTGTTCCCGCCGGTGGTGTTCTACAGCCGCACTCTCAATGAAGATATGACAATCCTTGGCTACACCGTTCCCAAGGGCACCGACGTTCTTCTTCTCCCTCACATGCTTCATCGCGATCCGCGTCACTGGAAGAATCCGGAAGTCTTCGATCCGGATCGGTTCCTACCCGAAAACTCCGGGACCCGCCATCCCTATAGCTACGTGCCGTTCTCCGCGGGTCCCCGAAACTGCATCGGACAGCGGTTCGCGCTGCTGGAGATGAAGTCAGTGCTGGTGGCGTTATTGCGTCGCTTCCGCATCAGCACCAGCGACGTGTACTCGGAGAAGATACTGCGAATTTGCCTCACGCTACAGAAAGATGGTCCATTCGCCATCAAATTTGAGCCTCGATAATCCAGTGTTTCCATCTGAGCAGTAGGTGTGAGGTAGTTATAGTGCGGTCGTGGAGATATCTCACCACACAGTCACTCGCTTCGACGTTGAACCAGATCAGAAGAGGTCGGAAAAAGTGTCACGTGTCACCAACGGAATTTCAAACCAAAGTTGTGGAACTGGGAATATTGACATTTGACACCAAAAGGGGATTATTTACCAGGACATTTGAATGTCGGAACGCAGGTCCTTTGGCAGGGGCGGTATAGTGGCTTCGTTTCCCATCTTCGGATCGGAGAGCATGGATTAACGTGAGTTCAATCCCCATGGCAGGAAACGCCTTCCGTGTCCGATATATTCCTTGTAATTTGGCAAGTGTGCCTGCTGAGAGTGGCCCTTAAAAAAGAATCCTTTTAAATCTTAAAAAGGAATTGACAGACTGAGCGCCAACTCCTGGCGTGATATGTGCACAATATTGCCAAGTTTATCACCAACTTGGTCTACTTTTGTCACCAACATTGTTGGTGATTTGGCATATTTGTTTCGACGTCTGCAGAACAGGGTCACCGATTTCTGTCCGTACACTGTGTGCTACTATGTCTCAGCTTTCTCCTCTGTCGGTGTTTTTATTGCTTCTGAATTATATTGATATTTTATTTAAGGGTAAAACTACTCGACTCCAACTGTCTCGAATAACCACTTTCTATACAATTAGGTATTATGGGCATTCAGAAATTTAGGGAAAGGCGGACTTCATCTCCCCTTGTATCCACCACTGACCATTTTGCATGAGTGGATGATGTTCACCAAGTCACACTGCAATGTCAGAGCTATTATTACTCTTTTTATTAATGCACATTCCTTCGCATTGTATATGGCTTCAGTAGGAACCTTTAATCTTTCTTGACCTTGTCAAGGTGACAGGTTTCGCTATCATTTTAAATTTGGTTGACAACATGTTTGAGCTTTTCTCCTCTCCTGGTACAAGGCCTGGCGCTCTCTTGAGTCCGTTTCTTGTATTCTGCGCGCGCTCGATGACGCAGCTCCGGAAGTTGCAGAAACTGATCACTTTTACCGCACAAGTGTTCTCGGACAGACGTCAGTTTGGTCACGTGTGACGTGATTACGAGACTAGGATGGTGGAAGGCGGAGCAGTTGTAAAAACATCACTGACTACAGCGAAATGTATTTATAGACAGGTCACAGCACAACAGCACTACGCGGCAGTCTTGACAGCTGCAAGCGACTAAGATTCGAACTCTGAAAGCTAGATTAAAGCTACATCTTCTGGAGCAACAGAAGGGGGAGAGGAGGCGACAATAATGACTTGTTACCATGCGTCCCATGTGAATAGCAATGCTACTGCTACTACGTGAATTAAATGTTGACGCGGGGAACGTGCTTGAATAGTAGGTGCAAAATGTATGCATGCACATACCTCCAAAAACTTCAGATCGATGGATGTGATAGTGTGCAAATAAAATGAGAAACATCACATGTGTTTCTTGAAAATTCCGTAATCACAAGTCACTGTGGTTGGCATTTTGAGATGGAGCAGATCG
Source organism: Lepas anatifera (assembly GCA_034440635.1). Lineage (NCBI taxonomy): Eukaryota > Metazoa > Arthropoda > Thecostraca > Lepadidae > Lepas > Lepas anatifera. The sequence goes on along the minus strand of JAOTON010001615.1, from coordinate 1,362,095 downwards.
GAGGCGCCGCCAGAGTATCGGCACGAGTCGATGTCGAGTCGGCGAAAGAAATATTTACGAGCGTCGACGCTGCCCGCAGACTGGTTCCGGCACGGATTTTTCCTGCGTGTACCTCAGTCGGATATTTCCCACGCAACGTCACATTTAGACGTACTCCTAGCAGGCCAGACATGATACGATGGCCATGTATTTTCCCGGCCGATTCTTCTGTTGGGAATTGACAATGGAAGCAACCACTCTCCCCATAACCACAACGCTATTTGCAGAAAACACAGTTAGGTACCAACTTTTGGACTGTCCTCTCAGATTGCATGAGTGAAATAGAACACCGTCAGACTAATGAAGAGGGGTGAAGTAAAGTTTAGGTACCCACGACGCCCTACAGCATCCAACCACATATTTCGTTTCGTGCATTTACCGATCCCAACTGAGTAGATATAAGGTAATGTTGGAAATACAAATTTTGGCCTCGTGTATATACCTGCATGGTAACCTACTCTGACCGTGACAATTTTAGGATTTTACCTGACAAGATCCAAATACACACCCCTGATCCACATATAAGTCTATCAGGCGCGACGAGAGTATTTCAACGGTGTTTATTTCCTATAGCTCTACACCGTTGACCATTATAACACAAAATGAAAGTTTTCATTGCATTCCTGTAAGATCATACTTTGCCCTCCAGTGAGCTCGAAAGTGACCTGACCAAAATACGGTAGATAAAATTTTCAGATAAGATAAAGACAGGCTATCTAACGCCCCTTTCGGATTTTCACTACCTGGCATGGTTGCTGTGGTCGTGGGGGAGGAGGCGGGTACCCATCCCCCGTACCAGCCAAGGTGGCGCAGACACTGCATAGGCGCGCGTGAAAATTCGGTTCTAGCCATTTTCTTATCATAATGCTAGTGCTAAACTTGATAGCTCTGACGGTAGCCGAGTTCACGAGCTCTAATGTAGGCAAAAATGCCGATGCTGAGGTAGTTCGACAATAAAGGGCGCAGATGGAGGTTCGCCAAACCACTCACCGCTGGCAATATCCATCCCTGCACGTTTCTGGTGGAGACAAAAAGTGCTGCTTCGAAGGCGTAAGAATGCTGGATCATACTGACCCACGATATTTCCGCTGCATTTCGGGAAGTGGGGGGGCGTATCCCACATTGCTGGTAGATGCCAATTGCATGAGTATAGACGCCCTGACAACACCGGCGACCAATGACGTACCGGGGTCACTGCGGTCCCAGATGGGTGCGTCGCAGGAGAGCAAGATCGATACCACCGGCCGGCGCGGCCGCTCCCGGCAAAACCGCACCTCTCACACCAACAGCCAACGATGGATCTTTATTACAGATTGGAGCCAAAGGCGACACAGAAGGGAGCCGGGTTCGTTACATACAGGACGATGAAGTCAACTCAGAATGAAGCCTACCGCCACAGAGTCGATACAAAAAAGAATAAAGATGGGTAATCTCGCGCACAAAGCTGATGAGGCATTAGCGCCATTTGCGGTGTGGAAGAGATCGCGGGCAAGATGCAAGAGCACCGAGGAATGTCAAATAGCTACCCACACTCAGTATAGCTGCGAAACAGCACTTACAGACTAGGTTAAAGCCTCGCTACTCTCAGAAACATTATCTAAAACGTCAAGATAGCAAGACTCCACGCGAATTGTGAACATTCTACACAAGCTCGTCAGCCATATCGATTTAACGTTAGTGCCAGTTCTACACTTTTAACTCTTAACTTTGTCAGTCATGATTTACACAAATTCATCCAGACAGAGACTGCACGTTCGACTTTTTGCACACCGGAAAAGCCTGAACCAAAAAAATATGGCACACTTCCGCGCAAACAGAAAGTCAACGCTTAAAACCACCGGAGTGTCGGACATTTACACATCGCTATTCTGATACATATACCTCTAGCTCGTTAAGCTTAGTCGCTATAAAGCAAATAAAAAAACAACTGCTGGAGACCTCCGGGAGCCTCCAGCATGTCTGTACCAGCTGCCTCGGGAACGGTGACCCTCCCCACCTGCGCACCACTGGATGCACGGCCCTCCGAGCGCTCACAAGGTTCCAAAGACGGTGGGCAGGGGAGGGCGGATACCGACCAACGCCCTCTCTACATTTCGGCTATGCTAACATGTGACAAGCGCGGCAGTGCCCCCTCTAATCCCAACTCCAAACCATCGCGCAGCACCTCTGCTCTGACCTACCTGGTCTACTCAGTCACAGTCCTTTATCCATTTGCCTCCCCTCGGTATATATTTGGAAGATGCGACATCGGTGACGCTCTAACCCCGTACCTACTTCCGCACGGGGATATGTGGGGATTTCCCGCGCCGTGCCCTACTTGCTCTCGAAGTAGCGGTAGGTGGGGTTCTCGTACCCATTGACCTGCATGTAGGCCAGGTGTTTCTCCTCCGGCGTGACGGCCTGGTCCACCTCGATGAAGCCGGCGTGGCGGGGGTGCGGCGACGGCGCCTGGCCACCACGCCGACCACCAGCGCCACCGTCAGCGCCAGACTCAGCAGCGCCAGCGTGATATAGGCGCCGCGGCCCTCCAGTGGGCTCGCGGCCGCCCTCCTCCTGCACCCGGAAGCCGGCCTCGGCTAGAGAGTGCTGATGCGCCTCCGAGTGGGAGGGTCGCGCCTGCACGTGCTGATCGGACAGCGCCGACGGCCGACGCTCCACCTCCACGTCGATGTCGATTCTGGGGACAGACGCCGGGTGCTGTTCGTTGCTGGAAATAATGGCACGCTTAAGAGTGACGGGATACAGTCCGACACAATATTCGAAAATAAGACAGCACAACATCTGGACTCACAGTCATATTAGAAATGGACTCAGAATCGCAGTCCTTGATTTAAAATGTGCACCTGGGATTCGATTTACTCGCTCTGGAACTGGCCCTTTCATCAAATTTACACCTCAACCCACATGTTCAATGAGCAAAACAGTAAGAGTTACGCCAGTTCCAGACCTACGTTTAAAAGGTAGGAAACAACGAAGCGATTTGTACACACACACATTTATATTAATTGCCAGTTTTCATTTTCTTAGTCCCATTGTCGTACGAACGAGCGGGGAGGGGGGGCGGGGGTGCCATGACCGTCAAAACTTTATACGCCTAGGTAACTGACATTTTTACGGATATTAGGCCTTCACTTCTCACGTTTCATTCAGATTCGTCCCAGCAATCTTTGCTCTAACATAAGCTCAATTTTGTCCGTGACAGGCCGGATGATTGCGATTTCTCTTCAAAAACTAAAAACATAATTAAATAACAATGATAATCCGGCATTTCAGCCTCGCCAGGCTTTAAAAGAAAACCACGCTTCAAGAATGGCCACAATTAACTGATTCTGTGTGGAAATGCATACCAGACTCGCGCCTGCTAATTTTAACGATTTAAATTCGTACACATTTTTTCAGTGACACGTAGATGCTTAAGAGACATGACATGAGCAATGAGCATCGAGCAGTCAATCCCAGAGATGGAAGATCAGTATAGCAGTGCCAGGCCGGCGGGAGGGGGAGAGGGGCGGGGTCAGCAACGACGAGAAGCCGGCTCAGCGGACCGCACGGCGGGGCGCCGCCGATTCGTGACGTACGTCTGCGCAGCGGTACGATATACGAAGCCTGTTCGCGCGGCGCGGATCGGAGCAGAGGGCACGAGCTGCACCGACGCACATTTCGTAACACACAATTGAGTTTGCAAAGATGTCTCCAGGAGAGAGTGAGCGCACTCCAGCATGACGGGGACCACCAGCGTCAGCGTGCCCACCAGCTCTGTGCAGTCTACGCCCGGGTTTTACGCAGGCGTTATTGGCAGACGTTCTGTGATTTCAGTTTGTTTTAAGGTAATTGCTGCGGTTGCAACAAAAGGATTCAAATACGCAAATTTTAAAACACATACGCAAATGTTAAAGAAGGAACGTGTAAGTACACGTCGAAATGTGGGGACGGGCTAATAGGCCGATGAACCGTGCAGATGAACCAATACAGAAACAAACAGCACATATAGAGAGAAACGGTTTTCACTATATAAATCAGCGCTAAAAATAAGAGATACAGTTTCATTTTCAACCCAAAATTTGACCTATATAGGCAAAAATTTATCTCCAGATTCTTGAGGTTTTATTTGCAGATGAACCGTGCAGAGGGACCAATACAGCCAAAACCAGACCAGATAGAGAAAAACGGTTTTCAGCATCAGAATCGGGGGCAAAAATAAGGGATACAGTTTCCTTTTCGTTACACCGTTACGCCAGTGTGACAAAATCTCACCTTTTGGGCCAATTTGCCTTGTTGATGGACCAATACAGCTAAAACCAGGAAAGGTAGAGGAAAGCGGGTTTCACCATCAGAATCAGCGCCAAAAATAAGGGATACAGTTTGGTTTCCGTAACGCCCCGTCACGCCCTTGTTTACAAAATTGCACTAGACACAAGAAATGTAGAGGTTTTTGGTCTGCAGAGCGACCAATACAGCCAAAACCAGGAAAGGTAGAGAAAAACGGTTTTTACCATCAGAATCAGCGACAAAAATAAGGGATACAGTTTGGTTTCTGTCACGCTCCGTCACCCATTTGTCTACCAAGTTGCCTAGAAAAAAATCTAGAGGTTTTTGGTCAGAAGAGGGACCATTACAGCCAATAGCTTCCTTGGTGTAAGCAATTTTTTTAGGGAAGCGCGTTACGGGGCGTGACGAAAACAAAACTGTATCCCTTATTTTGGCGCTGATTCTGTTGGTGAAAACCGTTTTCCTCTACCTTTCCTGGTTTTAGCTGTATTGGTTCCTCTGCAGACCAAAAACCTCTAGATTTCCAGTGTCTAGGCAATTTTGTAATCAAGCGCGTGACGGGGCGAGACGGAAACCAAATTGTAACCCTTATTTTTGGCGCTGATTCTGATGGTGGAAAGCGTATTCCCTCTACCTTTCCTGGTTTTGGCTGTATTGGTCCCTTTGCAGGCCAAAAACCTCTAGATTTCTTGTCTCTAGGCAATTTTGTAAACAAGGGCGTGACAGGGCGTGACGGAAACCAAACTGTATCCCTTATTTTTGGCGCTGATTCTGATGGTGAAAACCGTTTTCCTCTACCTTTCCTGGTTTTGGCTGTATTGGTCCATCAACAAGGCAAATTGGCTCAAAAGGTGAGATTTTGTCACACTGGTGTAACGGAGTGTAACGAAAAGAAAACTGTATCCCTTATTTTTGCCCCCGCTTCTGATGGCGAAAACCGTTTTCCTCTATCTGGTCTGGTTTTGACTGTATTGGTCCCTCTGCACGGTTCATTTGCAAGTAAAACCTCCAGAATCTGGAGTATAGGTCAAATTTTTGCCTATATAAGTCAAATTTTGGGTTGAAAATGAAACTGTATCTCTTATTTTTAGCGCTGATTTGTATAGTGAAAACCGTTTCTCTCTATATGTGCTGGTTATTTCTGTATTGGTCCATCTGCACGGTTCATCGGCCTTTTACCCCGTCCCCGAAATGTCTGCGCACTGAACAAATTAAACATCCATCCACAGGCACATTGGTGCAGCGAGATTCATCCAGGAAAGCAAAGAATAAGCCATCCGTGCCCAGTGAGAATTGCCATTGGAGACGTCAACTAAATGGAAGTTTCATTCAACCATCAAGCCTGATCTCAGAAAGAAAACAATCAAATTCCGCAAGTAATCGCATTTCAGAATTACTAAGTATTTAATTCCTGATTACACTTTTTCAAGTAATCGCATTTCAGAATTGCTAAGTATTTGATTCCCGATTACATAAGCATGTCCGCTTGTCTTCGATACCCCTATGTTTGCTTGCCCCCTTATTGGCTACATCCACACGCCTCGGTCCCCCGGCGCCCGCGCCGGCCCTGCCGGCGCGGTAAACCTGTTTGAATCTGTGACCATGCATCCGTGCAGTGAGAATCATAACTACGATGTGAAAGAATCACTCTTTAATGTAAATATTAGTTCACTTTAGACGAGACTTTACTTTCCCCTAAAGACAGACAAAATTATAAGCTTTGACTGCAGAGAAGTGTTATGGGCGCTATATGACCTCGCAGGTTGGCGCGCCCTAAAACCCAATAATCAATCAATCAACGCCTCGGTCCCGTCCCGTGCATGGCAAGGTGCATGGAAAAGTAACGGCGCAGAAGTTCATAAAATCATAAATTCCTTGAAAATAACACCCAACAATTCACTGTCCAAGTTTCTACGGTTCCGACTCCAGACTAAGGACTTATAATCATAACTCCATAAAAGGAAGGCTATATCACCGCTCAGCCGACAACAGCAGCCTGAAGGCCCTCAGCCACAGAAACCCTTCCAGGAGTGTGGATTTCCGAAAATCATTGGGGTGCCCCAATTTGAAAGAATACCCATAAACATCACGCAAAAAGCATGATAACACCTGGCATGATAAAAAAAAATAAATTTAAAAATTTAACGCTAACTCAACATTTCATTGGGCGGTGACTGGGCACCTCCAAAGCGATATAAATCCACACCCCTGAACCCTTCCATAAAACCATACATTATCTTAAAAGAGAGGACTTTGACAGAACGAAAAACCTATCGCTTACTTAAAGAAAAGGTTCTGAAAGGTCTTACAGCACCTAATATGAAAATTTTCCACTCCAAGGTAGAAATGGAGTCGAATTTACCTTTCCATACCCTAGCAGAAAACCTTGTTTGGGACACTGCAGATATAAGCCCAATATACTCCCATACTACGGAAAACCCTGGAAAATTCAGGCAAGTGAAAGGCAGTAACAATGTCGCATAGAATGCCCTCCGGAATAGTCCAGTGGTTAGAGGGTTGGAATCCTGAACAGGAGACCGACTTCGAGTCTCCAAGCTCCAGAAATCCCCCCCCAAAAAGGAGGACGACTAATGGAAAGCCACTAGCGTCACATTCTTCTAAGGACCAACCAACACATGACGAAGACAGAAGAAATTGGTCGCAACGTTGGGTTCGAACACGCATGATAAGGACGACAGGCCAAGCAGCAATAACATCATTGAACGAAATTCGACACCTCCCCTCCGGTCCACAAGTTAGCAGAGTAAATAAGTAGCATAGATCGAGGGATAATAGGCAGCAGAAGCAGCACGTCTCCACTCGATTTTTTAACGGCTACATCTACACTGCACGAAATCAGCATGCTGCATCCTGACAGGCCTCTGTCAGATATTTGGCAGGGCGTAACACTTTCACATTGTGCGGTGCAGATCTAGTTGTGGAAGAGTGATACTTCTATTTACCCGTCAAACTGCAGCGGGGCGTTACTGTTGTGGAGAGCCGTGCATCCCCACAAAGTGAAGACTAACCTTATTTCAGAGAGAAAAATAACCTTATAGACCTCTTGACCTAAGCAGAGTATTGCGATTGTTATCCTAATACTTCGCCGTATAGTGTATCCTCAGGTTGTCCCAAGAGTTTCAAAAATAGTGTTCACGTCTTGATTTACCCTACAAAAGCCACCAAATTATTTTAGAAAAAAATTCTACAGAAGTAAATGCATTTCAGAGGGAGCAAGCGCTAGTTTCGGAAATAAGATTTTCAAAAATGTTTGTGCTAGGCCCGAATTCCCGAACAGCATTTGCTTCGGTAATCAAATCTGTCTTCATTTAGGAGAAGTCAGTATGCAGAACCTCCAAGGACACAGTTCGGGCAAAAGGAAGTTTGGAGGAAGCTAGCAGTTTATGTGTTGACTTCTCCAACAAAGTGAAAGCTAGTCTAAATGAAGTTCAGGCATTCGTAGCATAAGCATAGTCGGATATCCGACTTTCAAACTTTAGCATTTGCTCCTTCTGAGGTAAATTGCCTTCTTAGTATACTGCTCTGAGTTGACACAGGCGAAAACTTCCGAATTTTCTATGTAAAATGGTGCTATGGACTAGATACTATGATGAACTATTTTTTTCTAGAAAAAAACTGCCATCTTTTAAAGCAAACATAACTTCAATACAGCCAAGCTTATTTAAGGCTGTATGCACTGGCAGATGCAGGGGCGCCGTTTCGGGGGGAGGCAACTCGGGAAAATCGTAAAAACATAGTATTTTTGAGGAACAATGGTCAAAATTTTGCCATTTTGAGGCGACCATGCCCCCCTGGATCTGCTAGTGGCTGTAAGTAACCAAGATCAGTATCTTGCAAATCTATCCTGCCCAGTGCTTCTTTATTAGTTACTTGGTCTATCAGGAAGATCAGATTTCCGGCAATAAAATACTCATGATGTTCTTATTATGAAAGTTAATAGTGAAAAAATAGAAACCTACTGATCATGATCACAAGTAAAAATAAGAATGTACAAGACACATACCTATCAGGATAATCTAAACAGTGTGCAAACACAATTTCAGCAAGCAAATCACAAAATCAGCTACACAAGTTACTTTTAGCCAAAGTCACTGCATCTTGATTAGTTACCTGTTGGCTGTGACATCATCAGTCCACGCATCAGGCACTGGCGACAGCTCCTCATCATCCTCCTCCCGACTTTCATTTGCTGCTGCCAACTGAACTGGTACAGCATCACGACCTCTCAGCTCAGTGACCAGTTGGGTCATCTCAGGCAGGACCTCAGAGCGGATGTCTGGATAGCGATCAAGCATCTGCAGGCTCTCATTGACCATGCGATCAATGTCTCGCAGATGGCTCACAGTGGCTGCCACCTGAGATTGGGTGTTGACAGGGTCAGACACCATCATGTGGTTGAAGTGGGAGATGGTATGATGTCTGTCCTTGAACAGAGCCCTCAGCAAGTGGTTCAGGCATTTTTCCACAACTGAAGAAGATGCAGGCTTCTCATTTAGGGCCTTCACAAAACATTTCATGCCATCTTTCTTTCTTTCTGTGATGTGGGCAATAATTCTCTGTTGATGAAGGTCAACCAACTGATGCTTTTCAGCCAGGCCCTGATCCTTCAGTGCATTCATCATCTTATTGAACCTCTGTGTCATCTTAAGCTTGAACTGCTCTGCTTTCTTTGGGCTCTGAGCCTTGATCTTCTGGTACCTTTCCTCCAAGTCTGTCCATTCCTTCATGATTTTGGTAATCTTTCTTCTGTGTGCAGCCTCTAGCCGACGTTCAGCTGCTTTGAATGCATCATGCTCGATACGAGGATCAAACCTAGTGAAGTATGGATCTCTGGTGCTTACTTCAGCATCAATGCCAGATGATGGTGTTATGTCCTCAAGGTAGCCAATGCTGCTTTGGAAAGAGCTGGCCACATCAGAGTTTTCTCCTGATGCCTTAGACTTCTTACCCTTCTTGCTTGGAGGACAGCAAACAAACTCCACTTTGGTGAACTTATCATGCCCACAGGAATGGTGAGTAGCATAGCTATCAAGCTGCATCCCATAATCCTTACATGATTGGTTAACAACCATGCTCCAGGCGTGGGAGGCCTGGCATTTAGATTCATCCTGGATGTAATCAAGCTTGCAAGATTCTGGGACTGACAGATCACTTGAATGGACGTCTGCTTGCACACACTTGTATGGCTTTACCCAGAAATAGTCTTTGCATTTCCTGTGGCCGACTCGACACCAGTCGGAGATCATGTTTGGGCTGGTGGCTTGGACAGCTCTGGCAAACTCAAAGTCAGGATATATCAGTTTGCAATAGTCCAAAACTTCTTGCTTACTTTTCAAGCATCCTTTGTTACTCTCCAGGTCGGAGACCCATCGACCAGATTCGTCCATATACTGATTGTGGTACTTTGCGCCACCTTTGTCACAGTATGATGCGACTTGCATTTCAGATTCTCCCCGGGCGATATCAATGCTCGCACCAACTGCTTCAACATATCCAGCTGCTTGTCTTACGTGGAGACAGTAGCAGAACAGCACCGTAATCAATAAATTTTTGAAAGTCATTTTGAAAAACCCCATTTCTCTCCCCAACACCACCTTCTCACTCTCCTCCCTCCAAGCCTCTCCCAGCTGCACCAAGGCTGTAGAATTCTGCTGTAGAATGATAGGTAAGTTTAGTTTACTAAGCTTTTAAATTATCATACAGGTAGAAAATGAGCAAGTTTCCCAAAGAAAAAATGCCAAAAATTTACAAATTTACCATTTTTTGAAGAGATAGAATAAGTAGTCTTACTTTAAGAACCAGCTTAAAATAGCTTTTGTCACAGCGTCAGGTCTTACAACGCTCGCAGCATGTAAACTATGACGTCACTGCTTCATAGTGAACAATGCATCTCACCTACAGGAGGCACTAGTACTTGAAAAGTAAGCAGGGCCAACATGCGATTCTCCAGGCTCCCAAATATTTCCAGAAAATATCCCCATGTTCGTTTATGGGTTTCCATAAATCCCAAGGTTTCCGATACCAAATCCCAAGGTTTTGACGAGCAGCTCTAATTGATTCCAATATGCACCTCTGCACACTGCAATACAGTGACGGATCTAGGAAGGGGAAGGCATTCCCAAACGGAAAAAACAGCTCGGGGCAAAACTTTGTTTTTGCCTCCCCAAAGGAGTTGGCCTTCTTTTTGCCGCGGCTCCTTTTTAGTCCATAAGCATGATTTTGGTGCTTCATAATTCTCAACTTCAAACAGAACCAGCCAAATTCAGAGTAAATATTATGCAATGGATAGCAAAAAAAGTATCTTGTACCAGCATTTTCCACCCCATTACGTTTTTTTATTCTCGCCTCGGGTACCCCCAAAACCTACTGTATAGTTATATTGGGGCAAAAGTTTTCAACGCGCTGGCATTCCTTTAGTTTTCGACGTTAGCTTGCCTCCCCAAACCTACCGGCTAGATCCACCACTGCATGCGACAATCCACCATGTCATCGACACGGCCCTCAGCCATTGTAGGGGGCTTACTATACGAGGGCGCCATCGATCTTTCAGGGGGCGCCGTGACCATTTCAAGGGGCGCAGATGGTCAACCAGGGGAAGGAACGTGTCCCCATATGCCCCCGGGGTCCACGTATGGTCTGATTACGTCTCTGATCACCGGCACACCTCTGGAAGAGCCTCCCTCCTTCCATCTCTGAAAACGCTTTTGGTCATTTTTCTTTATCCCGGGATATTTTTAAAAAATGTTCCCGAGGAGACAATCTGGCATATTTGTGTGACACACATCTCATCATTACCTGAGCCGTGTTGTTCTGCCGTGCAGAACGCATACTAGTACGCTGCACGCATGCGCAATACGGAATCTTGTGGTCCGTGATACCGTACTGCGCATGAGTGTGGCGTACTATTATGCGTTCTGCCGGCAGAATAACACGCCTCAGTACCCACGGTTCTTACAGATAAAAGATAACCAATACCGGTATGTATAATAATACAAATAATAAATCCCCGGATAGTAAAAGTAATAATATATCAAAGTCCTTTTAGGTAGGCTATAAAAAGTGTTGGATAATTTGTTACCATTCTGATGGCTCGCTGTTCTCGACGAGAACTTCTCGTATCATTTTTATTCTTCGTTCGTATTATGTGTATTCATAACCGGCCCAACAATACCATATTCCCTTTTAAGGGAACAGACGCGTGAACCCATGATGTTAAGCGTCTTATTTCTCTTCATTCATTCAATATTCTTCATTCTCTGCTGTGTACCTATGTCTATTTATTGTTATTTCAAGAATCAAGATTATGTTGTACCTGTTGATTATGATAGGCACGTACCTGCCATGTACTCAGTTGTAAATCCAATCAAGAAGTTAAGGCTTTATTTAGCAGAAATCATGCATGACATCTGCGACAAATGGGAGAGCAGCATGAACAAGATATGCAACAAACCAGAAGCAACTAACAGACATGCAAGCAAGCAATCAAGCATATGCACAGGCATCATGCGGGTATGCAGGCTTACTTACCTGGTTTACTTACCTGGTTGGTTCCCTTCTGCATCAGCGACCGTCTGGATAGAAAATGGGCCATGGAAGGATGGAGGGAACCTTTTAATGAAAAGATGCACCAGTCCCTAACAGCATATTCTACAAACAGTAAAATACAATCAGTACCCAACTGGTATTGTGCGTCTTCCAGCATACTTTGTTCAGAAGATACATACTTAATATAGCGCGTACATCATATAGTCCACCAGAGCACACCCAGAGGCATGTGGACAAATCAGGTAAAGCCAGCATACCAACTCACAGGCGCAATAAAATATTCTCCCCGTTTTGCAAGAAACACACATAATCTGAGATTAGAGCACATACCAGTCTGCAAAGTATGGCAGCAGGCCAGACGAATCGCACCAGCCATCTAAAATTCTTGTACCACCGGCCTCCAAAAATTAACACCAATCTGCCAAATACCAGGGAGAAAAATGCACCCATTCCTACCCACACCATGCAGTGCTACCTCTACCATTAGTTAGTTAGTTAAGGACTTTTTATAAGGCCCCCCTGTATCTTAATAACCATTCAGCCATTATTTGTTTAGTTTAAGTGTCACCTTCCTTGTACCAGTCTCACAAATTTGCACCAGGTTGATAAAATTTGCACCACTCGGTCCTGTCTCCAAGGGCACTCACACCGACGAGATCTTGTCGAAAAATGCCATGGTTTGCACACTGGACCACATATGCTGCTGACAGGGGCAGAGCAGACATACTGAAGCTCCAGCCTGCAAAGAAGGGTAGCAGGCCAGATGGGTCACACCAGCCATCTAAAATCTCGCACCACCAGCCTAAAGAAAATCACACCAATACGCCATATACCAGGGAGAAAAATGCACCCATTCCTACCCACATGATGCAATGTTACCTACCTCTATTGTTAGGAAGTTAAGGGCTTTTTCTCAAGCCCCCTCCTCTGTCTTAATATCCATTTAGCCATTATTTGTTTAGTTTAATTGTCACCTTCCTCGCACCAGTCTTGCAAATTTGCACCAGTTTGATAAAATTCACACCACTCACTCCTGTCTCCAAGGGCACTTGCACTGACAAGATCTCGTTGAAAATGCCATACTTTGCAAACTGGCTGCAGCTAACACTAGAATATAAAAGCCAGCACAGCATTCCACCCTGAGCATCCAAAGCAGTGCGACACACAACTCGGGGCTGAAACTTATAAATCTAAGCGATCTGGAGGTCGTCTCACACGCATATACCTCCTAAGGGCTCCCTCTGCAGCAGCACCACTGGCCTCTTTACTGATAATCAAATCCTCTATCTGATGCGAACGAGCCTCTCCACCATCACTACTACACGACAGCGAGTCATGAGAGTGCACAATGGGATGAACTCCACGCAAATCGTTACTAAGAACCAGATTCTCGTGGAGAGTCATTTGTCGATGTAACATCGTGGTACCGACTTCCCTGATCATCCCGTCCAGAGGAGGCATCAGGATTGCATGACATTGGTTTTGTTGACATTGGGACAGCTTCCCTGGGCGGGGCCAAGTCCCGAACAGAAACCATAGTCTCTCTTCCGTCAGGAAGTCGGACACACGCATGCTGCGGATTTACCTCAATAAGATCGACCTCCTCCACAAGAGGATCGTACTTAGACTGTCGGACATGCTTCTTCAACAGAGCTTTCCTAGGGGGACTGAGTCAGGTTGGGACAACAGTGCTGCTTGTCAAACGACGAGCAGCACTGTCGTTTGACAGCAGCACACGAGCGAAACCAAACATCCTCTCATGAGGAGTGCAGTTTGTGGCAGTGCACAACAGAGAGCGAATCGAGTGTAAAGCGTCGTGAAGGACTTTTTCCCCAGGAAGAAACGGGCAGCTTGCGAGATTTCAGTGCGAGGCAAACAGGCTTCCATAGGTATGGTTCCTTTATACGTTTCACTCGGTCCGTTCCCTTCAGGGTTGAATGGCGTAGTCCTGCTCACGGCTATTCCTCGACTGACGAGAAAATGCTTCACTCTAGTAGACATGAATGATGCACCACGATCCGAATGGACATAGGCAGGCATCCTAAACACAGAGAACAGCTGGAAAAGGCAATTCACCACCGTCTGTGCGGACATATATTGATAATTATAATAATTGATATATTGATATAATATATTGATATCTTGATATAATTGATAAAAATATTGATAGTACACCAGAAATGTAAAAATTGAGATTGAAGATTCTTCTATCTGTGATAACTGTATCCGTATCCAAGCAAACTTGACATGGAAATCACTATTGCTGGATCCTGGTTCTCTGGTTTATTCAGATTGCCATTATGCACATGGAAACTGGGTCTATGTAAAATGTTTTTGTTTCCTCATTTGTTCTTACTTTACTAATACTTTACTCTTACTTTAAATATATGGAATCATTCATACGGAATTCGTTAACACAATCAGGCACAGGAGGCCGTGACCGAGCTATGCTCCTGGTCCAATCTGCCGCCATTCTGACCGCATCATTCATCCGTCTCGACAAAAACCCTCATCCCCGCCATACGTCGAGCTCATGGAATCATCCCCTCCTCCCCCCTTTTCTCATCTCACTTCATTTTCAGGACCAACATGGAGCTCGCCTCGCTCCCGGACTGCGGGTGCCTGGCGCGGATGGCCGGGGCTGGTGTCGCCGCGCTTCGTTAAAATTTAATAATCAGGATTTTGAGGCCAGTGTGGCTTGCAGGCCCAAGTCTTAACAAACTTCATTGAAAATTGCACTTACCTATGTTGTGCTCAGGAATACTGATTTAGATTCCATGGCCAACATTTGATATGGATCAAACTATTGATCAGGATAGTAATGAACTCATTGAGTCCGGAAAGGAAATGTGGCACCATCATAGTGGGATTGGATCTGAAATAGCCATGCGATGGAATGGCAAGAAGCCACTGGATCAATATTTCATTTGTCCCAGAACTTACTGTTCACATAGAAAAAGGCAAACATTCACCCCCTACTGATCTTGTCCTACCCAGTTTGGTAATGTTCCTACCCAGTTTGGTAATGTTCTATGAGGCGATCTTAGGAAGGTAGGGTCATACTTAATCTGTACAGAGTGCTGCATGGCCAATTTTGTATTGCTTTGACATCTTAGAAATCCACATGTTAAACACTGTCGATTATAAATGTGTATGACTTGCTTTTTTAGCTAATTTGAAATGTTTTATTACCTCAGGAAAATTAGAACAAATTGAAAATTATCACTTTGTTTCCTAAAGCATAGGCTACACTGCACACTTTTTCAAGATGTTTTCCGCTTTCAACGACGTTTTTCCGTCGCCGAAAACCAGTTCCCACCATTTAAATGCATCGGGCAAGCTACGCTGCGCAAAACGAGATCACAAGAAAGCGTAAAATGAAAAACATGATAAGGAAAAAACGTCCTTAAAAAACGAAAGAACGTCGTAATAAAACGATAGAACGTCCTTACAAAACGATAAAGCCTTATTAAAAAGCAAGAAAGCGAAAACGAATGAAGTTTAAATAAATGAACTTGATTTCGTTGTTTTCGCCTTATGATCATTATTTACAAGTGTGGGGAAACTGTAGTAATCATTACTGGAGTGGCAGGTGACAGTGTAGGATGGGTTGATCAAATTTTGAAGCAATTTTGATATTGATTTTGTATGGCAGGAATATAAAATTGTGACATTTGACAAGTACATGCATTGAAGCTGTCTAAAAGTGATTGGCAGGTATTGCACTTAGATTGTATCTACAGTATGTTTGTGTTGGGCATGTGATCACATTGCAGGTGCCCGGGTGCATTCTGGTTGACATATGTGGATCTAGAAGGGGGGGCAAAGGGGCACTTGCCCCCCCCGCTGATCGAACCTTGGCGCCCCTGAAAGGTCGCTTCCAACCCCCTACCCCTGGGATACAAGTATCGGCACCCCGATTATAAGATTGGCGCCCTTGATAAGTTGCGTCGTCCAAAACTAGCGCCCATCGGTCCAAATGGCGCCCCTTGACCGGGTGCCCTCCCCAGATTGAAAATCCTGGATCCGCCCATGGCTCGGGGGTGCAGTTCGGTGGGGCACCGGGTCAATTTGATGGGATGGTGGGATTAAAGTGAGGCACCTGCCCTGTTGCATTCCCCCTGAATCCACCCATGGTCCATGGGTAGCCGCATCCCGCTGCCGCACTACTTTTGCTATATATATATATATATATATATATATATATATATATATATATATATATATATCGATCCCCCTCCCCCAAATTTTGGACATTGGGTGAATTTGGTTGACTATTGGGTGACATCAGTGATGTTTTGAAGGGTTTCTGATTATGTCCGAATCCGAGAGTTGGGTGTAAGTAGCAAAGGGTGCCACAATAGTAAAACAACTATTAAATTAATTTCTCCACTTTGAAAACAGCAGATTCGAAGCTTTCAAGCTATATTCAGCCCTTCGTCAGCGAGTAGTCGGATGGTATCGATCGAATAGATGTTGGTGTTAACACCAACAACATAATTTTAGGAAAACTTTTAACTTTGCGAGAAGGGATTAATGCAATGGTTTTTCCTAGAAGTATTTGTTTATTGTTGTCACGCTACTTTGGTAACTTAAATTGTGCGGTGATAACTGAAACACCAGAATCTATTCGATAGATGCCATCCGGCTTCTCGCAGACGAAGGGCTGAATACAGCTTACAAGCTCCTAATCTTTGCTTTTTTCGAAGTTGAGAAATCCATTTAATTGTAAATCCAACAAAACAATTCCACTTAGTCTTTCCAAAGCTGATAAAACAGCTGCAATGTATATGTTGGACAATCTCGCCAAGAGCCAGCTGCTTGCGTGCGCTCGGTAGCACGTGCCTTCTCCATCACGTCTACCTCTGCCCAGGTGAGCGCGCGGCCGCGGGATGTCGCCACCGGCACGTCTGCTGGCCTGCGGCGACGATGACGAATGGCCAAGGGTCAGTGAGGGCGGCGGCCGGCGGCGCGGCCCTGGAGGCGTCGGCGGCAGCGCCGGCGTTCTGCCGCCGGCGCTGCACTCGCGCGCCGAGGTCAAGTTCGCGCTGTTGGACCGGCTGCCGGCGTTCACGCGGCCGGAGCTGCCGACCGACCTGCGGCCGTCGGCCGGCCGCACCGTGCCGCTCTGGAGCCCCACCTACGCCCGGCACATGCACGAGTGGCAGCGGTCAGCGCTGCACCGACACGCGCCCGAACTCTCCAGGTCAGCACTCTGCCTCCTCTGTCGGCGCGGAGAGTGGCTGGACTGGAACCAATGTCGGAGTTTGCCTGAGCAGGATGTTGTCGCTTTTGTATTGTCGAATTAGTAACTAAACCCAGCTTGGGCTCAAAGTTTCTTTGCATTGTATTCAGCATGATAGTAAAGACTCATTAGCAATATCGGGTTGTTTTTGTAAAGCGAAACGAATGTTTTCGTGTGTGATTCTTGTGGCCACCGTGTTTGTTGACTTACTCGATATGCGTTTTAGTTTCAGTATCGCCAACATGTCGATGGACTGCTTGGATGGCGTTGACGTAATCTCAGAGGGTGACAATATTAAGAAACTGCTCAAATTGGCCTACAACAGTCAGGAGGAGGTGAGTGCGTTTTTCTCTATCCCGATATTTGTCACACTCATGGTCTTGTTATAGGTACCGGTTTGATTGCACAGTTTTTTTCAGAAGCTGTGCCATAGGAAGTTTGCTAGCTTCTCGCTGTTTTTGAATAAAACATTAATTTGTGTATGTGTGTGGGTGTGTGTGTGTGAGTTCGATTTTTAGATACCCACATCATTATTATAAGTGAAACTTTACCGTTTTTATATTTAGTGAAATACATAGTCGCTTTCTCATCGCAGCCTTTCTTTGCTGTCTTAAACGATTTGGAGTGTTGAAGTAAAGTTTGCTGATTTAATCCAATAGCAAACTCCATTCAGCCCAGTGATTCATTTACCCTGGAATATTCTCATTGCTGAATCAAACATGTCTGAAATTAATTTGGTTTACGTTATTACAAGTTTCCGATGGCTGTCTCAGCAAAGTTCTCACAAAGCTCGTCTCAGAGACCCCCTGTTCCCAGTAATGTCAGAAGTGACTGGTAAATTAGAAAGCCAACGCTACTCATCCCTCAAACACAGCGATGACCATCCCCCTCAAGTCACTCCCTGTTCAGCCAGCTGCCATCCGAACTCCGTAGGGTAAATACTTGATCGCTGGAACGTCTCGGGGAACTATCCCAAGCCTGTTACCTGCACCGTCACCTGAGCGGTGGTCCTGAGGCCAGCGCTGGGGCAGCTGAGTATCACCAGCCGTCGTAAAACTAACCAGGTGCCGTGGGGTAACCCGGTCTGATGATGATCTGGGCGTAAGGGCGCGCCAACCCTAAAGGTCACATAGCGCCCTGGTAACCCGGTGTGGTGTGGGCCAGATCAGTATGATGGTGCACCGGGTGGGCCGGCTGCTGCTGCTGGACGAGTTCGACATCACCACACACCTGCTGGAGACGGAGAAGTCCGAGTGGGTGTGGCTGGACCGGCTGCTCAGGGAACACTTCATGAGCAAGTTCGAGGTGGGCTAGCTCGCTGGCGGTGGTCGGTGTTGTAATTGTTTTATCGTCCAGTTCTCCTTATTGTTCGTTGAATACACCGTATGTTGACTCACTGGTAGCGACTTGTATGCTTTTGGTGATGTATGTTTAATCTCTCACCACTCACTCACCGGTCCCACCCACTCCCCATCCACTCACTGGGTAATTGTTCGCGAGTGTTTTCCTATCCTGAACGTTTTCCACTCATTTTTTAGTGAAATGTATGCTCTGCAGATATCCCGTATATGTGTCCACCAGCTACTGGTGGATAACAGGGGAATGTGTCACTTTGGTTCAGTTCTGGACCGGTGTGGTTTTTAATACGGATATTTTGAATGGGAAGTTATTAATTTGCATTTATTTCTTCTGAAAAAGGTTGTTAATCTCAATACTTCACTTTCTGTAGATAAAGCACTCCACATCCGGGTGGCCCCATGATACGGTAACGCTTCTTACTATCATTGCATAATAACCTTTTAGTCCAGTCAAGTTAGCATTTACATGTCATAAAATTCTAGCCTCCCATAATATACACAATTGTGTTTGCAATTGATAGGGGCCTAGCATATCCAAAATCCGCAAAAATCTACCGAGTGGATACTTCATAACAGGGGTGCAAAGTCCACGTGCCAGAGAAAAACCAGATGTTTCAAAGTATAACGTTGTGGTGTGTCGAGCCTGCAACATTGTCCCAATGGCTATAATTTTTGGGAAGCAGGCACATACTATACTGGTCAATTCAAACAACCTTAGCCGGCCGGTGGCCTACCATCGGTTTGCACGTGCTGCACGTGCAAACATGTTCCCACGACATGTTCCCATTATAAAAATGCTAACTTGACTGGACTATTTGTTGACGGACTGCGTCACACACACATACCAATACACATGGCACGTTTTTAGCTCAAAGAGGCTATTAATAGGGCCCAAATTACCACATTTCAAGCTTGCTATTTTCTCGATGTCGCAAATTAGGAATAGTTTAACCTTGAAACTAGTCATTGAACCAAGTTATTTCAATTTGAAAGCTTCAGGTCCAAGTCACGCCTATGAGACAGGTTTTATAGTTTATTTGTCCGCGCAGTGGGGTGTGAGGATGACGTCACGTTGCCATGACTACCAGTGGTCACCTCGTGTCACGCGACCAACTAGGGAGGAGGCATTTAGCAGCTTTTTGACTTTTTTCTCCACGATAGGGGAGTTCTGGGAGAAATGAAATATCGATCAAGTGGTTTCACAGCACGCTTTATTGCATGGCTGTCAGCGTAAATCCCATTATGAGGTTGCCACATTTTCGTTAACCGGACGGCGTTTCTGTGACAGAATCTTGCCCAAGGCTCTATGACAGGACCTGACCCACCTGTTGACCAGTTGACCTGAACCTCTGTGACAGGAGCTGACCTGCATCTCTGCGACAGGACGCCGACTGGGCGCGGCGGGCGGCGGCGGAGGAGGAGGCGGCCGCTGTCGACACGCACGCGGCGGCGCTCTACTCGCAGCTGCTGCTGCACAGCGCGCGTGCGCTGCCGGCGGCCGCCGCTGTTCCGCCGCTGGCGCTGCCGGCGCCGGCCGACGTCTCTGGGACGCCGCCGCACCGCGGACGCTACCGACGGCACTACTTCACCAGGAACATGCTCTGGACCTTCCAGGACCTCAAAATGTTGATAGGTATGAGGGAAGATAGTGCGCCAGCTTTGCCACGTGTTACGTTCATTGCTAGGTATGAGGGAAGGTGGTGCGCCAGCTTTGCCACGTGTTACCTTCTTTGCTAGGTATAAGGGAAGGTGGTGCGCCAGCTTTGTCACGTATTACGTTCTTTGCTGTCTCCGTGCCTGGAATAGGACAGTCGTTGAGCATGGCCTTGCTGAATGGGGAATATCTTCGTGATGGACATGCCGGAGGTGAAGCTGGTTATCCTAGATACAGGACACGTAACGCAGTGGGTGAACGGTGCACCTCTTAGGCCACAGTTCCCGGGGTCCATGTTCGTGCGCTTTCTCTGAATAAGTGTAATCTGATCATATAAATCACCCCTAATATGATGAGGCAGTGGCATGGGCGCTGTATGACCTTTAGGGTTAGCGCGCCCTTAAGCCCAAATCGTCATCATGATCATGAGAGTTGACGACCGCGTGTAACCTTGAGCTGTTTGTGCTTTGTTAAGCGCAAACACAGACGACCCATCGAATTGAGCGTGCTGATGGAGGGTCGGATATAATCGGAGAGCTCTTCACCTGTACTAGGTCAATTAGGGGCAAGTGTCATACCACCTGGGACGTTTGTTTGGCATCCGTTTCTAAAAGAAGCCGACCGCTCTTGTCCCAGCTGGAGGCGGGCGGGAGCTCCCTGGCTGTACAGTGTAACATACCCGGCGGCTCCGACAGGCACCGACATGCCGATCCTGGGGGGCGGCACGCACCCCTGCGTCAGCCTGCGTCTCCATGATCTGTCGCAGCCCATCAACGTGCTGACGGGCCTCGACTACTGGCTCGACAACCTCATGTCCAACGTGCCCGAGGTGCTCATGTGCTACCACGTGGACGGGGTGCTCAAGTAAGTATGCGGTGCCAGTTGCCCCGGGGGTGCGTGGTGTAATGCCATGGTAAGGCGTGATAGAGCCGGTGTTAAGGTTGAAGTTTGGTGAAGCTGCTGGCGGCCAAGTTTGGTCTAATTAATCCGGTGGGTGCTGCTTGAACATGGACTCGATCTTAGAGTTGTATGGAATAGTTTTGGCGGAATATTGTTCGGAAGTGATTTTTTTATCCGCCGAAATTTAGCCTGATGTTCTGCGGTTGCAGTGCTGAGAGCGATGCGTTTACGGATTGTGTGGACGTAAAAAGCATGCAGCGCTTGATTGATTGTAATTTGAATATGCTAAACCTTAAGCTGGACTTTCTGTTTGAGCCGCTGTTGCTGGCAGAAAAGTATTGTGTTGGTGCCTCTACGCCAACAATTATTTTGTAGCTGATCGAAACTGATTTGTTTAGTTGGAACAGAACAGGGGGTACATGACAGAGGAAACAACAACATATGCTTTAACGCGTGGACTTTCTGATCTTTTGTCTATCCCTATTTCTATCACCGAGCCTGCTCAACTTGAACGGTTTCTTACACGAACTTGTGTTTTGGGCATAACTTTTTATGTTTCTACCGCTCTGCTCGATTCCGTGGCGCAACAGTATCTCATGAACCCGCCGGCGGCAGGAAGTACTCACTAATGAAGACCGAGGACCTGCCGCACTTACCCGACTCTTCATTCGAGCCGAAGGTGGTGCACGACGTGGCGGAGAACATCCTCTCCTTTCTGCGCGAGAATGCAACCAAAACGGGACACACCTACTGGCTCTTTAAAGGTGAGGCTTTTGACACGAGCTGATTGCAGCAGTATGGCTTCATATGACCACTCTTTCATTTTGCTGCTCATATTTGCTCACAGAGCTATGAGTTTATCGTATTTCCATGTTGTATATTAATACAGCTATCGTGAATGCAGTACAGCTAAAGCTAAGCTTGTCGCCTGTTTCATTCAGGTCCGCTTTCGTCGGTAACACTTGTCTGCGCTGAATCTCTGACGCTGCTGCTGCGTGCCTGCAGGCGAAGAGGACGACTACGTCAAGCTGTACGACCTCAGCAGTCTGCTGGAGAAGAACTTCGAGAACGTCAGCAGGGACGACAACCCCTTCACCGGTCCGGTGGCGCTGCTTCTCTACCGGTGAGCGTGTGTCAGCAGAGCGAAAGGACAAGTCCTCCTTTCGGGGGAGCTCGCCTCCCTCCAGATCGGCGTTGTTCGGTTTTTGATTGTTCTTTTCTTTCTGCAGACGTGGATATACGCGCACGTTTTAAGGCTACTGCATCGTTATTTCCTGGTTAGACATTACATTGGTGCTTTGCCTCCTGCGTCAGTTCAATTTCTTCGTCGCGCCTACGTCTGCTTCCCAGAAACAATCGGTAGCGATGCTTGTGCCTCCAACTTCGGTGTCCGATTGTACCTGATGGTTCTCCAGTTGTTGCCGTGTGTACTCTACCTTTGCTTTCGTCTCATTTCATCCATCATCATAGTCACCGATGAGCGCTAGAGCTGCGATACCTCCCACTTAGAATAAAGGCAAGCACACCATCCTGCCATTTCCTGCAGTTTTTATTGGACCCATTGATCGAGGACAGAACAATGAAACTTTCCTCTGTGCCTCCAGCATCGCCTGTAACATGCTGAGGAAGCGTCACGTTGTGGACTACGGCGACCGTCTCGGCACAGTCCGCACCATACTCAACAAGACGCTGGATCTCATCAGATCCGACAAATACCTTCAGGTGATAGTTTGTCAGCAAGTCGTCAAAAGGCGAAGCAACAGGTATACCAAGTACTGCGGCGCTGCGCGCTGCCGTTGTTTTGGCTATCTGTGAAAAACCGTAGGAGGGATGGGGTATCCGTCACTTTTTATCGGGACGTGTTAAAGTGAAAGGGCAATACATTGCGTGGACCTCTATTTTTAACAAAGCGCGCTGCTTACATTAACCTCGCAGCGCCGCCGGTCCATCCCACTAATCATGTTACACCGGTGGCGCCGGCAGGTGCGCGCCAACATCCACATGATGCTGGCCGACTGCTACGTGCCGCGGGACCACCGTCCGCTGACCACCGAGTTCGCCAGCGCCGCCGCCGCCCAGCTGGCGCGCAGCCCGGAGCGCTGCGCCGGCCCGCCGGCCGCCGCCCCCGCCGCCGGCGCACCCGTCACCTCGCCGTGGACCCAGCAGCCGATGGTGCGTGTGGACTTGTTGGCCAGGAAGGGCGCGGTGCCGGCGCCCGACGGCGGCTGGGAGGGCGACCCGCGGCCGCGACCCATCGCCGGCGACGCTCGCCAGCGCACGGAGCACGCCATGGAGCACGTTCTGGCCGCGCTGGACTGTCTGCAGCACCGCCGCATCCTGGAGCGCGACGACAAGGCGCCCAAGATGGCGCGGCCCACCCAGGCGATCCCCATGCCCTACTGTCCGCTCAACACGCTGCTGGCCTCCAGCCCGCCCTCGGTGGAGCCGCCGTCCCCCTCCCCGCCCCCGCCCCCGCCGCCGCCCTCGCCGCCGCCCAGTCAGGAGCCGGGCTGTGATGTCACGGAGACGCTGCTGTTCCAGAAGGCGGCGCACTTGTGCTCGGTTCGCGCGGCGGCGGCGGCCGAGCGCTCGGAGACGCTGGCCACCCTGCAGATGGCGCAGGCGGCGCTCTGCTGTGTGAGGGCCTCCGGAGGTAGTGTGCAGGTCAGTCTCTCACGGCACTCGGTGTGGGGCGGCGTCCCTGTGCCGGGTCCCGTTAACGATAGCGTTGTTTACAACTGGGTTTGGAAAGGAAGTTGTATTGTATGGGTTTGACGAATTGTTGCAAAGATGCTGGTGGTGACGGTTTGGTTTTGAAAATTAGTTGCTTCCACCGGAGGCTATTGACTCAGTGTTGGTGGATGACTGCAGCTCTTTATATCGAGATCACCACCATCAGGGTTTTAGGGCGCGTCGACAGCGACGGCCATTTTGCGCCCATTTCTATTGAGATCATAGGATGTTCTACACGGGTGGATCCAAGCAAGGTTGTAGAATCCCTGGTTGGTTTAAGTTTTATAAAACTTTCAACTCTCCTAAAGATGAAAACAGAACCAGTTCTGGAAAGAATGGGGTTACACCCTCTGAAAGAAGTCGTTTCCAAGGTAATCCAACCAGTAGGCTTTCTACGTCTGCCCAAAAACGCCTGACTCGCCATAGACTCAGACTGTAAAACGCCTGGGGCGTGGAAACCTTGACGTCACCATCTCATCGCGCCATGCAACTTGGACGGAGCCGGGGTCTGAGAGTGGTATTGGGACTGCTTATGCGTTTATCGGTGACAGAGTTGGGCTTAAACTGATAACGGCCGCCAGAGGACCCGAGGGATCAGCACACTTAAAACGCCAACTAGGGTGATTAAAGAGTTTTATTTTCTTCTTAATACCCCTGATTATTGAGTTTCAGCGGTTTTACGTCACGTGACTGTTGCGTTTGCCGCGCCTTTCCCCTCTGCAGTGTCTGACCTGAAATGGATCTGTATGCCATAGTACGTTTTGGATTGTGAATTTGACGGCACTGATTTGATTGTGATTGGGGTTGACCGTTCGCGCTTTGGCCGCCCTTATGCGGGATGTAACAGTTCCTGTGATTGGTATTTTCTAGCCAGCTACGTGGAGGGTGGTCAGATGCAGGAGCAGTTCTGCCTTACGATTGGTCGTTGTTACCAGCTCCGCAGTGATTGGTCAGACGCCGGAGCAGTCGTTGGTGATTGGTCGTTGCCGACACCAGCTGTGCGATTATTGGCCTTTGCCGACACCAGCTGTGCGATGATTGGTCGTTGCCGACACCAGCTGTGCGATGATTGGTCAGGTGCCGGAGGTGACGGCTGCGGCCTCGATCCTGGTCAGCGACGGCCTGCTGCTGCTGAGCCGCGCGCCGGCCGCCGAGAGGGCGGCAGCTCGCCAGGAGTGGTTCCAGCAACGCGACCCGCTGGGCAGCAGGCTGGTTCAGATTCTGATCCGGCACAATGGCTGTGAGTGACGTCAGCCGTGAACCAGCAAGCTGGAGATGCAGTACGATCTGGATTTGAACAATAACTGTTTTGATTAATTACAGTAGCGAAATTACATCCCTGTCATGTGTAGGATTCCCGAGTATTTAAGGTTTTGGAGATATTTAAGGCTCACAGATAACCAGAAAACTATTGAAAATTGACGTAGTCCACTTCCGGCTACACCGTCGCCAGGCCATAAAAATGAACCGTCTGCAAAGATAACGCCTGTTCATGTAAGATGTAGAATAGGCCACTGGCACCTCTGGCGTCTCGCTGTTCCCACCCTGAGCTGACCGGGTTTGTGTTGGCGCCTGCTGTTGGCCGGTGAAGACGATGCGCCCAGCTTCGTGGAGCGGGAGGACGATACCGAGACGGCGCCGGAGTCGGAGGAGGCCGGAGATGGCCGTGACGGGCCCTTCCGCCTGCTGCAGGACGCGGTGGCCAGCATGGAGGCCACTGCCGCCCTCAAGGTCAGCACCGGCGGCCAGCGCTGCTCCAGCGTCCGCAGCCGAGAAGCAGGGTGTTTGTGCAGCTTCTGATGGGCGATTTTGGACGATGGACCGACTTGTTAGAGTAGACGGTGCCACCGACGCCACGGCCAGGTCGGTGGGAAAGGTGGACAATCAGGTTTATTCGTATTTGGTAACTTGCCAGAGACCAGGGGAATCTCAGATATTCGGTGTTTCAAAGTCCTCGTGCATATCACTGAACCAAGTTCCTCTCACTTGAAAGTCTTTTAAATGCTTTGTAACCCCATTGTGACTTACCTTACTGGAAATAATTTTTAAAGTGAAGTTTTTTAAAATCGGGAGTGGAGCGCTCGTACGTTGGTACTGGCCATCGTTATCCGTTAACTCTCCTGAACCCGCCTCGTTCCGTCAGCTGTCTCCGGAGATGCGACAGCACGTGCGTACGCGGCACGGTCTGATTCTGAACGAGGTGGGACTGCTGCACAGCCGCAGGATGGAGACCACAGTCCGCTCCCTTCAGACCAGCGCCGCCGGCGACGAACAGCGCCGGCGCGCCGTGCAGCTCAGAAAGCCGGTACTGGCCGCCAAACAGGCCGCCGAGACCGCCTTCGCCAAGGTTGGTGGCAGAGGCACGCCCTGGGGAGACGCGGCGTGGTAGGAGGCGGTGGTGTTTGACTGCTGCGGGTGCATTGTTAGACCTTGACCATATGCAAAATATAGTGACCGGAAAGACTGCAGTATCTCAGCCTGTGGAGTGTGTCCTTAAAGTTAACCAATCAACACGTGGTGGGACCTTCCACCAGAGGTAGAAATACATTTTCAAAACAAGGAAAACGAGCGCCCGAAGCGTGCTAATCCAGTCGCCGGGCCGAGTGACAGCGTGACCGGTGTTCGCGGCCAGGCTGTGTCGCTGCTGGACGGCACGCCGCAGCGCTGCGCCGCCGAGATGAACCTGGGCCACCTGTTCGACCGCTCAGCCATGGCGCAACACCGGCTCTGGGGCGACGTGTCCGCCACCCTGGACGACCTGGAGCGTACGGCCGCCTGCTACGAACGGGCCGCCGCGCCCGGCAAGTGTCCCCGCTTCGCCGAGCAGACGGCGGCGGTGGTGGGGTGCAGCGACTTCGCCGCCAGGATGCTGCTGCTCAGGAGCGCCGTCGGCTACAGGTAAGCGGGACGGGACGCATGCAGCTTCTGCAGCTGCAGTGTCCTAAAACTCCGGGCACGACGGAGGGTTGCACGGTGGAGGCGCTGCGTGACTGGGATGGTGTTAAAGGTAAAGAGAGGAAGTAGAGGTGTAGACTGAGCATCCATGTAGGTGAATCATAAATGAAATCATGGACACATCAGCTGGCCAAGTTAATGCAAAGTAAAGAATAGTGCCGTGTAGAAGGGAGACGATGTGCTTATTGCCAGCTTTGTGGCGATTTATTAATCCAGTCCGATCTGCCGTAATCAGAGCCTGTATTCGTGTGGCAGCGACCACACATCCAGTTGACTGTCCTTGCTCGCACGCGGCAGGATGGCGCAGCTGTACGACCAGCTGCCGCCGGAGCCGCGGGCGCCGCGAGCCGCCCAGGAGCTGCTGCGGCGCGCGCTGGCGCTCTGCGACCCCAGCCGGCTGCCGACGGCCGCTCAGCAGGAGCGCCGCCAGGTGTGCTTCCACGCCGCCGAGATCCTGGCCATGCTGGCCGCCTTGCACACCAAGCACGCTCAGTGAGTGGCGCTGCTACTGAGGAGGGCGGTGGGGACGGGGCTGAGCCCGGGGGTGCCGACGACGCTGTGTGGATGGTCGGAATTGTGAGGACGCTGTATTACTCGTGATCGGGTTTGGTATTGATTGATATGATTTGCTGATATTACAATTCGTGATAGTGATAAGTATGAACACTGTGAGATTGATAGTCGAGATGCTCTATTTATGCTTTATTTATTTATGATGCTCTATTTATGCCTCTATTTATACTCTATTTATGTTGAGGTGCTCTGCAGGCCTCCCCTGACCCCTTCCACCGCCGCAGGCCTCCCCTGACTACTTCCACCGCTGCAGGCCTCCCCTGACCCCTTCCACCGCCGCAGGCCTCCCTGACCCCGTCCACCGCCGCAGGCCTCCCCTGACCTGTCCTGCGCGGACCTCCCCTGACCCCGTCCCTCCCCGGGCCTCCCCTGACCTGTCCCGCGCGGACCTCCCCTGACCTGTCCTGCGCGGACCTCCCCTGACCCCGTCCCTCCCCGGGCCTCCCTGACCTGTCCCGCGCGGACCTCCCCTGACCTGTCCTGCGCGGACCTCCCCTGACCCCGTCCCTCCCCGGGCCTCCCCTGACCTGTCCCGCGCGGACCTCCCCTGACCTGTCCTGCGCGGACCTCCCCTGACCCCCGTCCCTCCCCGGGCCTCCCCTGACCTGTCCTGCGCGGACCTCCCCTGACCCCGTCCCTCCCGGGCCTCCCTTGACCCCGTCCCTCCCCGACCTCCCCTGACCTGTCCCGCGCGGACCTCCCCTGACCCCCCGTCCGCCGCAGGCCGCCGGCGTCTGAGAAGCGGCGCCGGGAGCTGCTGCGGGAGGCGCTGTCGTCGCACGGTCAGGCGGCCGGCATGTACC
Source organism: Lepas anatifera (assembly GCA_034440635.1). NCBI lineage: Eukaryota > Metazoa > Arthropoda > Thecostraca > Lepadidae > Lepas > Lepas anatifera. The sequence goes on along the minus strand of JAOTON010001615.1, from coordinate 1,334,000 downwards.
AGCAGGCGGGCCGGCCCGACCGCGTGCTGGCGTCGCTGCAGGCGCAGGCCGCCCTCCGGGAGCGGCTAGCTGTCGGTCAGTCGCCGCTGCCGAGCACCGGCGGGAGGTGTCTGTCCGTGAGGTTATGTGATCAGTTATCTGTCGCTCAGTGTAATAGGAATGGTGCGCCTGTATAGCGAGGCTGTACTGGGATAGGCATGTGGAAGACCATGCCGAAAAGTACACCCTGAATAATATTTTATTTGGGCCAGGGCGTGATAAATTTGCGGCCATTTGCAGTGATAAATAGTGTGCTTTGAGAACGAGATCCGGGTCCGCTGCGCCCGGGTCTCGGGCATAGCCAAATGGTCGCCGCCATTCGTTGGGCCCGTAAGAGGCGGGGCTTAGAATGCGTGCGCTGTAATTAGTACGCTCATGGAATCAATTAGTAATATTAAGAAAATCTTGAAGTGGAGTAAAGTAAATCTTAAGTAGTACGGTCATGCAGTCATTGCTCCGTAAAAGTCTGAGTTCCGAAAGAAACGTAATATGAAACCACGAGCTGTTCGGTATGTTCTGTGCGATTGGTAGCTCAGTTTAGACCCCATGGATGTGACATATTATTTTTTAGCATTGCTAATGTTTTAGTGTATTTTGGTTCCTTTTAATGGTCGATTGCATGTTAATGATGCGTATCTACTTTTCATATCACTGCTGGTTCACGTTGCCTGTGAGTTCCCTCCAGTGGCTGCGTGGTTGGTAGTTCAGCTCTGGGCAGAATCGCCGTAACCGGCGTGGATCGGACCTCCCCTCCGAGTGTGATGCTGCCGCTGGAGGCAGCTGAACCTCCCGTTACCACCGCCGTCCCCTCCGGGCAGGCTGCAGTCACTGGTACGGCCGGGTGAAGCTGGTGGAGGAGGCGCTGTCGTCGGCGGCGGCCGCCGACTCGCCGCTCTGCCGGCTGCTCTGGCCGGAGTCAGGCGCGCCTCCCTGCCCGGAGGAGCCCGGCCTGGCTGAGCAGGTGGAGCTCGAGGCCTCAGCTCTGTTTACCAGCCTGCTGAACGCACTGCGGACTGTCTGTACCCTGCTGAGAAAGTACGGCACCGCCAACAAGAAGTAAGGCTCTCAGGGACTGTCACACGTTATAACTTGTGTTAAAGGGAATGTGGCACCTTGGTCGAATCCTGGAATTTAGTGTAATTAGGCGTACTTTTAGTCAAAGATAATGAAACCACTCATGATTTCTCTGAAAAAAATGTACAATAAGCTCAATATTTGGTTTTTAAAAATACTCCTCTAGAAAAAAGAAATAAATATCAGACTGTGGCTGATGTCACGATCTGGCAACCACTACCATACTTGAAACACTTCAAGGGCTTCAATTGGCTGATGCTCATCGTGACGTCAGCATATGTCGTCACTCCAGTAGCTCACAACAATGGCCGCCGGCGACGGGGGGCTGAGGGGGCTGGTGTTAGGTAGGTTTCAGCTTTTTTCTACGGAAATATCGAGTTCCAAGTCAAATGAAATATGGAGTACCGGGTTTTCCGACCTGCTTTACAACTTGGCTATCTCAGTTAAAATCACGTTGTGAAGGTGCCACATTCCCTTCAAGGCTGGTTTGTTGAATGGCCTCTGTCATTATTTAAGTCCGTGACTGGTACTAAGCCCTCGTCCTCACTCCTTCACAAACTGCGGACGACTTATTGTTCTGATGACCAACCTGTCAGGCTCGCTTTTCCGAAATAGTTCTTTTGGTTGGCGAGATTAACTCAATTTACCAGCCCTTCGAATATAAAATGACGAGGATTGCGACGCGCTCACTCCAACAGATGTAGAGTCGTCGAACTGTCACACCATTGGACGCTGGAACTGTATCCTGCGAACTAATGAGAGTTGAACTCGGAACATCGCTATAATACCAACGTCCTATCTCAAAACTGACGGTTCCAAGGCTTCCTAGAATAATGACCCATTTTTAATAGTCTGTATGGTGCCCCACCCTTAAAAATCAGCACCTACCTATTTAAAGCAATAACATTTATTGTTTTGCCACGTGTAACACCTTGCGAAAGTAAACAGCATTAATACTACCTATCAAAAAATTGTCTCCGGATCACTGGAGTTAGAAATCAAAACAAAGGCCGAGAGTGAACGTGTACTTTTTCCCTTATCAAAAGTAGTAAGACGAGGAGCCTCACGTGTGTGATTTTGATATGGTGGCGCCACCATGCAACATTGGGCGCCGTCAGGATCCTGGCGGCTTGATGGCGATAATTCTAAACATTGAACGGTCTGACATTGTGCTGATCATCACATTCCATCATAATCCGAGCATTGTCATAGTGAGTTCAGTGGGATATTGCGCGATTCTCTCTGTGCGTGGTGCACATTTTGGCTTTAATATTAATATCTAATCATGAACTGGTATTTTAGACCGACTATTTCATGCTCAGTATCAGACCCCAACACTTCAATAGACTATATCTTGCGTTAGGTCTCGTTGATTTTAGAAGGCGGTCGTCTTTGTCGGACTGGATTTTATATGTAAAGCTAATGTGCAGTAGGATGCCGACGCAGCTTCTTTGTGCCAACATTAGTTTCATGATTAGCTTTGTAAATATGCCAACATTAGTTTGTATTATTACATTAGCTTCCCTTGCCTGTGCAAACATTAGTTTCACCCCGTAGCTTTCACCCACTGCACCTCACTCCGGATTGAAGTGGCGGGGATGCACAAACACCCCCTCTGCCACCGTCGTCATGCCCGGCCTCCTCAAATGATCAGGACCGAAATACCGTCCATACTAATTTTTCTGCTTTAAACATGCATGAGGATCCTTTCCTTTTCTCAATGTGGCCGTTATCATTACATATATGCTAGTTACCCCGGTAGCTCAGTTGGTAGAGCGTTGGGCTTCGGCCCGCTGCTCAGAAGCATGCAGTGGCAGTGCATGTCCAGGCTTGGGATCGGTTCCCCTGAGACGCTCCGACGCTCAATAGTTTACCCGACGTACAGGTCGGCTGGCAACTGACTGGTGAGAGGGTGACCTGAGCGGGGCGGCCGTCCCTGTGCTTTGTGGGACGTTAAACTTTGGCTTCTAAATAAACCCTTCATTGTGGGAGTTGCTCGTTCGGGTGGTGGGATCGGGGTCTCCGTGACAAGTCCCTTGATGACTTTAGTGAGACTCCGACGCCACTAGTCAAACTGGGAACAACTTGGACAACATTTATAAAAAATGTTCCTCCCGATTAGCTCGTGCAATGCAGGATTATCTCACTCGGAAGGAGGCGGAGCTCCAAATTTGCCAAATCGTAACCAAGAAGCGATCGAAATGAGAAAAAAGTATTTATGTATGAATGTATGTATGCATGTATGTATCCATTTATGCATGTATGTATGTATGTATGTATTAATATGTATGTGTGAATGTATATATGGATATATTTATCTTTATATATTATTATTTTTTGAGGATATATCACAGTCCAAAACATTTAGGGAAGCCAAAGCGGTACCGTACAGTGACATCGTGAATATTAGATGGCTTAGGCATGATATCAACGCAGGGCGGTTCCCAATGAGTGGGTGGTACGTGATCTTAGTGCCCATAGGTTTAGCACGGGATGAAAGTGCTCTATACGCCCATAGTATGAAAAATCCACCGCTTTTCAGCAATAAAGCTCCATCTCCGCCCGCGAAATTTGGCACGTTTATGGATGAATGCTGTCCCATTCTCGTATACACATATGGGTTTGGTGGGGTGAATAATTTGGTTTTGGTGCGGGACGAAGTGGAGCAGTCACGCCAAAATTCCGCCCAGTCCGTAGAATCGAAAGTTTTTGAATTGAATTCGTGCTGCAATGCTGAGGGTCACCGATCCACAGAAGTTAGCTATTGTGGGAAATTTAACACGCGCATTGACAGGGATCTGAGCCACCTTCGCATTGACGGGGGGGGCGGGTACCCGCCCCCCCTAAGATCTCGAGAACCACGGTAGGTAGCGAAAAACGGTAAACGGCGTTGGGCTGTCCATCCACTTCTCCATCGAAAACATTTGTACAATTTTTTGTCAGGTCACATTTAAGGTCACGAGAGGTCAAAACATGCCCGTCATAGGGATAACATGTAAAATTCAGTTTTTCGGGCATTACATCTGAACAAGTAAAGATAGAGCAAAGCGACTTGAACTATATGAATCCTCTTAGCAAGCCGAATTGAATGATATATAATTTGACCTTGCTAGGTCAAATCAAGGATTTGACCTGACCTGAGGTCAGGTCAGGGTCAAATTATATAAAATGCATATCATTAGAACCGCAAAGCCCAGGCGAGTCTAATGCAGCTAAAATAAATGCTCTATCACCATTCGTTACTGAGTTATTCCGTAAAAACCATTTTTCCCATGTATTTCCAAAGGAGAGGTCATGCCTCGTACCTGACCTTAGATCATCGATATCAAAAATACCGGAACATATGTTAGAGAACTCGGTGGGGCCATTATGTGATATGAGTTTCAATCGGATAAGTTCACCCTGCTCCGACTTCTGCTATCTTAAACTTTTTTGAGGTTGTTGTTGTTGTTGTTGTTGTTGTATTTTCCTCCCGGCCGCTATCGCGGCGTAGCCTGACGGCTCTGGAGGGCTGCAAAGGCGGCCGCAGGGCCGCCACGATGTCCCCACCGCGCACCTCTTCCGGTCTCGGCAATATGTTGCCGAGGTGTAGAGCCGGGTCCTCATCAGAGCTGGACACTCCAGAGGACATGACGGGGCGTGTCCGCCTCCTCCCGCAAACGGGGCACCGCGCCGCCAAGCAGCGGACGTCGCTGCATTGTTAGCAGCGCGGGGACGGATTCCGCCCGATACGGTGTAGATACTGGGCCGACCCAGACCAGTGGCCGGCCCTCAGCTGGTGAATGGTGATAGCTTCGGCTCTATTCGCCGACGACACTGGAGGCGGCGGGCGGTCACCCACTAGGTCGCGGTACCACCCCGGTGGCCAGTCGCGGACCGTCTGTGCGCGGGCCGCTCGGGATGCTGCCCGGAGGACTGACGGTACGTCCAGCGGGGTGTCTTCCTGTGGTAGGGCTGCCGCTTCTTTAGCTAGGGTGTCCGCCGCCTCGTTCCCGGGGATGCCGCAGTGTGAGGGGATCCACTGCAATAATATCTCGCGGGATCCGGCCAGGGCGGAGAGGGTACTCCAGATGGCCACTCCTGTAGTCGAATTTTTTTAGGTCGGGTCACGACCTGTACTGGTGACCTGACCTGAGATGACCTAACCTTAAAATTTTCACAGAAGTTGTAAAAATGATGAGGGAAAAGGTATACCAAGTACGGTGGCGCTACGCGCCGCCGTTTTTCTACTATCTCCGAAGAACCCGAGGGGGCGGGTACCCGCCCCATCCCGTCAATGCGCATGTTAAGATAGTTTACAGCAGATCATCAATATCTTTATTGCGGGAAGCTAGTTTAATATGCACCAACATCGTTGTAATAAATCCACCTTGTTCTGTCTTATGCTATGAATACTATTCCTAGTAACTGATACCTCGGTGTCATATTCACGGGCGTTGGCTTGTCATGTCTTGTTGAGCATCGGCGAACAGGGTCCAACCAACACTGCTGAGTCCGGCTTTCCGTGCAGGCAGGCCCCAGCTTACTTTGAGGAGCTTTACCGGAAAAGCTTAGGCGTCTCACTGCGGCCGGGAACGGGCCTGCAAAAACTGTCTTCGTTGGTTGAGCACATCAGAACAGCACAAAACCCGGCATCGACTCAGAAATCAACACCGACGGCGCCAAAACCAGCACCCATTCAGAAATCAGCACCTAGGCGCCAAAACCAGCACCCACTCAGAAATCAGCACCTGCGGCGCCAAAACCAGCACCCACTCAGAAATCAGCACCGCCGGCGCAGAAGTCGGCCGCGCAGAAAGCAGGTGCAGGGGAGGGTAAGGCCTCCGGTGCGCGTCGGAAGACGTCGCTCCCCTCGGAGTCTGCTGCGAGTCCATCGCAGAAGGCGGCATCTTATGCAGCAGCGGCTGCACCGACGCCAGATAAACCGGCCACGTAACGGAGGGTGGAGGCCGGCGGCTTCTCGGCGCCACTGAGGTAGGTAGGCTGACGAGGAATTAGGCTGGTTTTAGCTCGGTGGGATTTTGTGAAATGTTGTAAGATAATGGAAAAAGTCACTGCCTGACAGATGGGCTCAGATTTGTAATGCTTTCCCGCGGTGACAGATGTGTTTTTTTGCATTTTTACTCGTGTTTTTCCTTTTGGTTTGTCTGCTTATGTGGGGCCATATTTGCAGGATTTTCTTGAACAAGCGTGATGAAGACATACTCAACAGGTTACATGATTAGAACGCACCCTTCTTTTTCAGATGGGCGACCAACTCTGCATTACCACTTTCAACGGCTGGGCTCACTAACATGCTCATCGTCGGGCGATGTCGTACCCACGGAATCGCCCTTAACGCCACCGTGTGCCATTGTCAGCTATCTCGCTACCATTTACCTCATAACTACTCTGGTGTGAAGTGCGTACGTCTCTTAACTGTAACAACGCATCTTGAGCTGTGTGACGTAACATGACGTCGTTTTGATGGATTCCGCTGCGCTGCAGTGAGGAGCATGATTATTAGTTGATAATGTGTTGGCCTATCTTCTTGAATCCGTGATGAGAAATAGAGTAAATTCAGTGATTATATATTAGGACAGAGCCCTACATAAAAGTCTGTATATAATAGATGCTTGCAAAAATATTGGTGCACATGCGATTACCAGGGACTATCTTGGCAAACATCTATTACATCAAGGTCCTGGTCGACTGTGTCCAAATAATCATATAATCAATATATAATCATAATAAATCAATCAATAATCAATATAATCATCCAATGTGCCCAATTTTTCGTCTTAGATTCGAGGAGATGGTCCAAAGAACACATTATCAACATGTTAGGCCATTGTAGTGTGGCGTATGTGGCCTGTCCAATTCCGGTTGTGTATAAGGCTGTGTGGACGGCCTGCCGACGTAGGTCGGGACGTTGGCGACGTGGCTGCTAGCAGTCTGGCGCCGATGACGTCACCGTGGCAGGCGAGCTAGCAGTCTGGCGCCGATGACGTCACCACGACAGGCGAGCTAGCAGTCTGGCGCCGATAACGTCACGGACAGGCAGCTGCAGTTGGCGCCGATAACGTCACCGCGACAGGCGAGCTAGCAGTCTGGCGCCGATGACGTCACGGACAGGCGAGCTAGCAGTCTGGCGCCGATGACGTCACCGCGACGGGCGAGCTAGCAGTCTGGCGCCGATGACGTCACCGCGACAGGCGAGCTAGCGCCGGGCGTCCCGTGACGTCCCTTTCGTACGTATTTATATCGTGTGAAGGTGAATGAGTGCTTCCGCGCCTATTCTTCCCGTCCAGAGCGCCAGTACTAATTGTGTTTTGGAAGGCGCTTGTTTACTTCAGGACGTGATAACAGTGAGCTCTGTGGAGGGATTCTCGGTCCCGTTTGAAACTACTGACGGATCCTTGCGTCTTATTTTTGAACATGGTTACCCAGCGTTTGCAATAAACCGGAGCATGTGCGTAAAATAAACAGGACTTGTGTCGATCTGTTTCCTTGGGAACGGGTACAGTTGCTGTGTGGTGGACAACTGTGATACTGAGTGCGACCGCCAATGCGACCCATTTGGCACACATAATGGTCTGTAGCACCGACGCTGTGAGGGCCCCCGTCGGCGTGTCCTGTCAGCTTAGCACTTAAATCGATTGCACAATTTGCACGTGTAAGTGAATATTTTTTCATCGCACAGTCATGCAAAATTTCTCCACATAAAACGTTGGCATTCTCTTGTGAATTACAAATACCGAGTGTATTTCACTGACCTGAAAAATGAGCTCCGAACTTGTTTTCTAGCATTGGTCCGATCTTTACTAGTGAAGCAGTCTGCCGCCAGGTCGCGGAGTCGGTCGATTCTCGCCACCCGTACCGTTCGTGTGGGCCTTATCGGCCGGCCCACCTGGACTTGTTAACATTGCTCCCCTGTCCTGTCACTTGCTCCATGAAAATTAACGCCCTCGGCACGCGAGCAGGGCAGACGCTGCACTCAGTGGCGTTTGTAGAGCACTTAGCACTTATTCAGGTTCTATTGTCAGATGCAGGTTTGATTGTTTTTGACACTCATGCTCCCTGGAATAAAGTAAGGGATAAGGGGAGGAGAGCATACCCATAATCAGGATTTCTGATCTGGGCGGAGGGGGAGGGGAGGAAGGACCAGGGAAGTGCTAGATTTTGGCAGTGCGACATACAGGGTGCATCAATTCCATTTCGGCGCAGGCTTCTCCCATCCTTAGGGGGGAGGAACTCTGATAGGAAAACTACACTTCATGGGCGCCGGGGCGCAGTGTGGGGGTTTCCAGCGCTCGATTGGATAAGGGAACCCACTCTCTTGGTCCCCCGATCCGCCTATGGAGGAGGGCCCCATTCCATAGAGGCTGGCGACATGCGTTCATAATTGAACGCCAATGTGCCATCTTGTTCATGCTGCATTTGTGACCAATCTGTATGTAGCACACAGCTGTGAATAAATAGTGGCGTCGCAAAATGCTATAAAATATAGACATTTGCAATAAATCAATCCTAAGTTTGCTTTTATTTGGTCGAATATTTTTTGTGCCATAGTGTGGTACGAATCACAATTTGCGTCGGAACAAAACCCTGAAACAAAGATCCAGGGGGCAGGGTGGTACTTGTCCCCCTCACGATCGACCCTCGGCTCCCCCTGAAATGGTCACGACGCCCGCTCCCCTAAAAAGACCGATACCTGATAGGGTTTGCCGTTCAAAAGTGGCGCCCCCTGGTCCGGACGGAAAAAGGCGCGATGTGGCCAAGCGCTAAAACACACTGGTCTGGGTGGTGCCCTCTCCCCCACCCCACCATGCCCCCCCGCCTATCGGCAATCGTGTACCCGCCTATGGCCCGAAGAAATAAAGCTTAAGTATGTTTTTTAGCCGTCTCCCCGACGAGGGCATACGCCTTGGTGAGGGCGTCAAATATGACCCCTGTAGCTCCAAAAACCTAAGGTTAGTTGGCCGAAAGATCGAAGACTCTGTGAATGCTCATCAGGATAACTGATGTCACCGTAGCAGTGTTTGGTCAGGTTAATACTGAGGCCAGTAACGGTCGCATTTGCTATAACGAGGCCGAGGTGTGTAGAAAATGTAGGCTATATCGAAAATTAACACGACTAGATGCAGAAGGTTGGAGCCATTCGAAAGCACATGAAATACGCGACCGGTAAACCGACTTCAAATGTTTAGTGAGGTTAAACTATGGGGCGACTAGTTCAACCTGAAAGCCAGTTAACAATTAAACATTATTCATGATAATATTCCCTCAGGGTGAGATCTGTGGGCATAATTTCGACATCATCTAACTCCCACAATAGAAGAGATGAGCAGAGCTTCTGCGTCCGTTGAAAGCCCTCTAGAGGGACGAACCGACAACGTGTGAATGGTATTAACACCCGTCCCGGTGGGCCTCCGAGCCACCTTCGTCGCAGTGGGGGGTGGGGGGAGGTTTCCTGCACCCTCTCGATCTCGGCTCCTACTCGGGATAGCGAAAAAACGCGAACGCTGGTGGATAGTGTGACGTTGGCCGGAGACAGAAGCCGAATGCTGTACTAATCCGTCTATTGTACATCACAGGCATACTTATATACTCTGATATCGGAAACAGCGCGACAAAAACACTCACAAAACACAACACCTCGTCTGGCTTCGCTTGCGTTTCGGGTTCCGTTCCGTTCCCGTCACCACACCACACCTTTCCCCTATTAATAATAGGCTGTTATAATAGCATATTATACCCTCGGGTTTTTTTCGGTAACAAAAAGAGGTGGTGAGGGGCGCTGCCGTACTTGGCACACCTTATCCTTCATCTATTCAACAACTTCTCTCAAATTCTAAGGTTGGGTTAGCTCAGGTCACCAGTGCAGGTTAACCCTCGCCCCGGTGGGGGTGTTTAAACATCCCTCGGGTTCTTCCGGCTGCGCAAAAAAACGGCGGCGCGAAGCGCCGCCGTACTTGGCACACCTTATCCTTCATCGATTATACAACTTTTACCCGAAATTTTGGGTAGAACTAAAAGGATAGGGTATGCTTTACATCCCCATCCGTTGGCTACCCTTTACGGCAATTGTCCCTTGACATCAGCTGTGAACTGGCACAATGCAAGTTTGGCGTGGAAATCTCCCTGCGTAACCACGATACAAGGAGGGTACCTGAGACCACCCCTCTCACCCATTAGCCCCTGCGATGTTGTCGAGCCCTGGCGCTGTCGCCATGCCGTCGGACGTTTTCCAGGAAGCAAGCGTTAGAGTGCTGGCTGGGCCATTGTTTCGTATTTTCATGCGTGCCCTTATCGTCCCCGATCGCTATCAGCGACAAACCACGAACACGTCACCCTTACCGCCGGCGGACGAGCCTGGTCTGTGTCAGAGCTGTCGCGGGCCCAGCGGCGGGCACGGGCCGCCACTGCCAGACCTGAGTGGAAAAGCGAACATCATCTCAAAAATTTCGCTACAAAAAGTTAAAAGGTATCTACTTTCTTTGCCGGAATGATGCAGAATTGACATAGGAACAGCACCCGACATTATCATCGGGACGGTTATGGATGAGATATTCGCATTGAAACGGCGAGAGAGGAAAAGCACCGCCGGCAGGGCGCGGGTTAAGGTGTCATAAGTAAAAAATGGGTGAATCTATCGGATTGAAACTTATACCACATAATTGGCCCACCAAGTGCTACTACATATATCCCGGGATTTTGTATATCGATGACCTAAGGTCAAGTACGGACTATGACCTCTCCATTGGAAATACATGCGAAAAACAAATTGGACTGTATTTGTGTAGATACAGCTGAGAATACCTTCATATTCTCCCAATCGAAGTATCCTGGCCCCTTTCCAGGTTTATGGTGCAATTTTTGACCTGTGCCCTCTGAGAGGACGTCTAGAGCTACTTAAGCAGTTTTCAGACTTGGTCAATAACTTTGTATAAAATGATGATACAGCTTTTATTTTGATATTGTTGCATTTGGATTGCTAGTGCGAGTCGATTGATATGCATATTGACTATGCTGGGTTAAAAGTGACCTTGACTTGACCTGAGGTCAGGCCATTTTTGTGTTTTGACCTGGTAGGAGACGGGGCTAGTTGCAGCCAGGGCATGTTGAGCCACTCGCGATAACTCTGCTGTTTCTGAAGATATTGCGCTGTAATCATAACAGCGCATGCGCGCAACCGCTTTCCGTCTTTCAGCTGGAAACAGTCGTGGTATCTGGTCGGTAGAGGTTTGGAGACAGAAAAACCTGTTTTTTCATAGCAAAAGTGAATTTTACTTTTATCAAACATTTTTTAATAGCACTGTTGATATTGGAGAAAAATATCAGCCGTACTAAATGGGTTGAATGCAGGTATTAACACCTCATTTGGGCCGAAAACTATGAGACTTGATCACTCACTTCTCGCGTCAGCTGCCTCCGAAATAGCGGCGGGGTCTCGGGGTAAGTTGAGCCACAAGGGTGTTGGGGTATGTTGAGCCATGATCAACGCGCCCCGGAGGAAAAAAACATGGAATACCTATGGTCATATTATACATCATTCGATTCGCCGTGATGACCTGGCTGACCTTAGGTCAGGTCATTTTCTGTTTTGAACTGTATGGTCATATACATAACTCGGATTTGTCGTAACGAGAATAAGCGAATAGTGCCTAAAAATATATTCCTACTCAACTTTGGCAGACCCTACAGCCAAGAAACTCTTCTCTAGCCTGTCACCTTCTTTTACCTGTCAGACCTCAACATTGACCTGAACCAAAAAGTGACTGATGTAGTTTCTTCGTTAGTTTTCATGAGCTATGCACCAGTGTTTGCGTTATTTCGCTTTCACGCATAGAAGCCGAGGTCTTGTGGGGTGTTTTTACACCCCCGACCTGGGCTAAGGTGGCCCGGAGGCCCACCGGGGCGAGTATTAAATTTGGACATTTGTGTTCAAGGTCGCAGTGCGGATGCTTCGGACAGTCCGTAAATTACGAATCACATAGAGAGGTTGGGGGGGTTACCCAAAGCGTTATCAAAGGGCACACATGGGCGTCAAAAAACGTTACCTTGTGGAGCGAAGGGTCAAAATGACAACAAAATATGTATTACGTATTGTACACACGGCCCCTTAGCCAGTATTTTGTGTTTTCATTAGGGCCCAAATTGTTATTTTCATTTGCTTAGGGCTCTATAGTGTTTATTGACTGCAGCTTACGATCCCCCTCGAGGGAGTTTGATAATTACCTGAACTGGGAATTAATATTTTGCGAATTAAACAACGCAATTAGAACCGGTAAAGTGGGAGCCTGAATATCGACCTTTCGTGACGATGAAAATTGCTTGCACGTGCAGTTGCACTCGTTAAAATCCTCGCTAGGACGTGTTCGTGGAGCACTACGCAGACAACCGGAAAAGAACGACTGTGATCGTTCTGGAAGAACAACACAGGTATCTTTCCAAATGGCACACTTATAAATGTCACTTAAAATGTTAGAGGTTACCGGTGGCAAAGTAAACTAGGCTTCAACTATTTTAAGCAAAAATGTTAAAATTGGAAGAGATGCGTAGCCAATGTGCATTGCCTGATCTTGGTACTAATTTATAATAAATATCGCAGTGAAATTACATAATTAAATGAGCTCTCTCCACCCTGATCCCCATGCAGAAGCGGTGACCTTGTGCCGGCCTGTGGGCGCGTCGGGTAGTGAGTCCACGTGTTGGGCGGTGACGGGGCGTGCATCGAGCGGCAGTTGCCAGGTGGCGGCGTACACAGACTGACTGTATCGCTGCACCCAGCCCACGGGCCCGCACCGGCGGGGCCAACACTGGAAACAGCGGCGGTGGCCGTCACGGCCCGCATTCGACTTGGACGCCTGGTTCAGTGTAGAAACGCGTACTTCATTTCGAACCATGAAGCCACGCCGGCCAGGTGAAACATGAGCGTGTGGTAGTCGCCCCAGTAGACCCAGTAGACCCAGCCTCTATCCAGGGTCGTCGAGACATCGGTGAGGCTGTAGGACAGGCGCAGGGTTAGGTGATTCCTCCACGGAGATGGAGCCGTTTGTGGCGCGGCCGGCGAGCGGGGGGACTCGCCCGATGCCGAACGGTCTGCCTCAGATCGTCACCTCTCCAGACGTCAGGATCACCTCCAGTGAGGCTGTGGAGGACGCGGCCGGACACAGCGCCAGGAACCACCGTCAGGCCAGGTACGCCCCCGCTACCCCCTCCCCGGAGTGGGATCCAATTCAGGAATATAATTGTATAACAGTGATAGACAGGTATTCTCATTTGAACCAACACAGCCGATGTACGTTGGTGAAACTGCAGCATGTTTTGGTGAAGTGTTCTTAATCCCTCATCCTTTAGGTGCTGACGTAGGCCACAGTCGAAACGCGTACATCTGCTGTGTTGGTTCAATAAGAATTAGGAATAGAAGTGTGTTGTTTTGTCAGCGCCTGCTTCTCTTTCCAGCTATTTTCTAGCTCTGCCTGGGATCAGAGGTGAAGCCGACGAAGGTTTGAAGGGGCAACCCCCCACCCACCTGGAGGCTTTTGGATGCCTGTGTTAATGTGTAGGCATTGGGCATCCGGCAGGGACTGGATGCACGTCCACAGGACCGTGCAAACCATGAAGAATGTGCACAAAGAAAACCTAAAATAGACATCACACTTAAAGTAAACAGCTAGCATTAACGTAATTTACCACGATGAAGATGCTCCCCTCCGCTTTTCCAACGTTCGCTGACCGGGTTCCTCCTGTTCGGCAGTATGAAGCGGCGAGATGTGTTGCGCAGTAGTCTGCGTTCCTCGATCCGGGAGTCTCGAACTTCACTGGAGGCGGGCACCGACGACAGCAGCTCCCTCTGGAGCTGGACGACCAGACCTGGGCGCTCAAAAGAAAAAGATCGGTCTCAGTCGGCGCACCGACCGCTCCGTCATCAAGGTCATCAAGGAGGACCAGAAACAGCTGGCTCGCCTGAGCTTCATCAGTTCACACTTCACGCGCAAGGAGTGCGTCCTTTACCAGGTGAGGTGGTGACCAGAGCCAAGTATGATGAGGCGTATGCTGTTCAGTGGCGATAATTACAAGATTTGAGCATATATGATAATGTCCACTCGTGCAATCTAGTTCTGGAGTTGAGGTGCCATTGGAGAGCGAAAACATCCTCTGGTTAAGCGACATTGTCGGTGCAAAAGTAGACGGAATTCAGTTGCCTTCATGGATTATCTATTCCACTGTATTTTTTTAAATAAAATTAAAGCGCACGGAACCTCGAACTGCCACCTAGGCTTGTTTTGCGTTGGCACAAAAGAAGTCTGCGACAGTGTACGCTACTCAGATAGTTCGACTAGCGGTTGAGTTGAGTCAGCAATGATTTATAGGCAAATTATCACAAAAATGGCCGGTAATTTGCATGTGCATTGACTTTCCAGTGACCTCGACACTCATTCTAAATTAGTGTGGCCAATTACCCCTCGGTGACGTGGCCTAAAAATAATCAAAGGTGTATAGTAACACTTTCAATCACACGTGCATTCCTGCTCTGCTTAGTTTAAGACGCAGGCAATAAAGACCATCCCCGCCGTGGAGAACCTCTGGAACCAGCAAAAAATATACAGGCGTTGCACGTTTTTACTGTATTCAAGGAAAGGGTCCGAATTGTGCGCAGACTAGGCCTTGCAGTGTCGTGAAACAAAATCCACAGAATATATGAGGAAAGTAGCTATTATATGTACAACAATTGTAGTCTTCAACGGTGACGAAAGCTAGGTAGCATGTTGTACACCGTGACAAGGTCCAGTTTTATCCTTTATCTAGATGGCACGGGCACGGGGAAATGTTCTGGCGGGCGGATGCAGCCCTCAAACTGGTATTTCTAATGGTATGATTTTCAATTCAAAGTACTGCTATCCTGTCGTAAAAATTTCACGAGAAACGTCCCAAAAATATAGTTCTCTGATAGTTGGGGTTCTGATTTTAAAATATGCCATAGTCGTCTTAAATTTAAGAGGAAAACTAGTTTCGGAAATATTTTGTACTTTCCGAATTATACTCCTTTGAAACATTTCACTAAATTTGAAGAGTTAGGAAATTGGCGAATCTTCTTTGCTTCGCCAGTAGCTTCTGAGAGACAACAGAGATCGAAAAACGGATAGCTTAGAAGCCTGTTTCCCTGGTTAAGGGCCACCGAACACCAATGATACTACTGAATGGACAAAATTTATCTGTTGATGAGTACCCATCGTCGTCAGGATAAGGAGAGCGGCGTGTGCCACTGCGGGGCTCCGGCGAACCAGCATCGGAACTCAGCTCCCGCCAGCATCGCGGAGGAGGCCTGGTCCGCCCAGAACGCCATTCAAGAGTTCAAAACCAACGCCTTCGGCCAGGTGGACTTCGTCAACCAGGACACCGGCTCCAGCAAACCCAGCAAGTACCTTCGCCTCTCCGACACCACCCCCATGTCGTCAGTGCTAACCCTGCTGGTTGAACATCTCGACCTGTTCTCACCCACCCGACCTTCACTTGTCATCACTCTGCTTGGAGGAGCGAAGAACTTTCAGCTCGATGGACGCAAGAAGCAGATCTTCAATGAAGGGCTTCTTAAGGTTAGTCCTGACTTCGCCGTGGCATGTCGATTCGCGTTGTTGCAATCCAGCGCTAAGGGCCAAAAAGTGAAGCTTGTTATTATGCTTCCTTGATCCATACCGGTATGTTATCGGGATAAAGGGATGGCTTTTGTTTATATGAAACGTTATTATGGTCCATGGTTTCGTGCGCTGTCGTTTTCAGGCTGCGAAATCGACGAATGCATGGCTCATCACCGGGGGCTGCAACATCGGCTATATGCGGGCCGTCGGAGACGCAATCAACCAGGGCCAGTACCTGCACACGGTAGGCTGTTCACTGATCACAGCTGAGAACGTGTCAGAAAAAACAAACTGATCATTCAGGCTCTTGGCCTCATTCTCACGTTGAAATCTACCTGAAATAACAATGAGCAAGTAAATACCATATGACTTGCGGCATTTTGGGTAGCAATTTCACGCAGCTTGCTCTTTACTGCAGCACCATACGAGGATTTATCGCGCAGCAAAGCAGTGCCGTCGTGGTTTAGACGTAACCACAGATCTCGCGCGCCCGAGCTGGTGTTTCTCTGTCGCGGAGTTGAATTGCCGCGGTGATACGTGCTACCGTGAAGAGACAGCTGAGGGTGCCGCCTGTTGTGCAGTTGCCAGACGGCCGAATGCGGCGCGGGATCCGCTGCATCGGCATTACCGCCTGGGGCTATGTACGCGACAAGGAGCAGCTGGTCAACAAGGAGGCTAACGGCTTTAACTACACAACGTCAGTCAGGATCGCTAGAAAATCTAACTGTTCTAATGTGCTTACGCATGTTTATTACTGTTGCACGATGCATTGTAAGCTTTGAACACATGTATAATCCACAGACTTGCACAATGATTGAGAACAATTAACGTATGGCTCATGCTCAGAAATCTTCCAAATACTCTTTTAAGTCGCTTTATAACTCAAAGCTGAGTGAGTGAGTGAGTGAGTGAGTGAGTGAGTGAGTGAGTGAGTGAGTGAGTGAGTGAGTGAGTGAGTGAGTGAGTGAGTGAGTGAGTGAGTGAGTGAGTGAGTGAGATTCAGTGAGAGTGCAGGGTAACGCATGGCAGAGCAGAAGAGAAGTACCTGTACTATGGTTGCAGGTACAAAAGCACCACAAGCCAGCGACCGCACGAACCGGTGTCGCTGAACGGAGATCACACCCATTTCCTGCTGGTGGACAACGGACTCCGAGGCACCCCGTACGGCGCTGCCCAGTTCCGGTGAGATGGGACCCCACCACACTCAGGTGAGACTGGATAATATGGAGAGTGAGCAGGGATCTGGTGAGACTGGAGAACAGTGAGAGTGAACAGGGATCAGGTGAGAGTGGAGAACAGGGAGAGTAAACAGGGACCAGGTGAGACTGGGGAACAGTGAGAGTGAGCAGGGATCAGGCGAGACTAGAGAACAGTGAGAGTGAACAGGAATCAAGTGAGACTGGAGAACAGTGAGAGTGAACAGGAATCAAGTGAGACTGGAGAACAGTGAGAGTGAACAGGAATCAAGTGAGACTGGAGAACAGTGAGAGTGAGCAGGGATCAGGCGAGACTGGAGAACAGTGAAAGTAAACAGGGGCCAGGTGAGACTGGAGAACAGTGAAAGTAAACAGGGGCCAGGTGAGACTGGAGAACAGTGAGAGCGAACAGGGACCAGGTGAGACTGGAGAACAGTGAGAGCGAACAGGGACCAGGTGAGACCGGAGAACAGTGAGAGTGAACAGGGATCAGGTGAGACTGGAGAACAGTGCGAGTGAACAGGGACCAGGTGAGACTGGAGAACAGGGAGAGTGAACAGGGACCAGGTTAGACTGGAGAACCGTGAGAGTGAACAGGGACCGGGTGAGACTGAAGGGAGACCATAGGATCTCGTTCGGACTTCCTCCACAAGAAGATATTGGGGGTCGGAGCTTTCGTACTGTATTACAGTGTTTCGTCAGCGATGATCGTTCGGAATATAAGGGGATAAAAAGGCACAAGAGAACACACAGTACAAAAATTGAGCTCAGAAAAAACATGCGACATCAATAATCTACAGTGACAGCAATAAACCATTGACTTCCTAGAGCGACCTAAGAAATTATAAATACATTAAAAGGTAAAGTTTAAAAAAACGCATCTTTAACATGGAAATACTAGAGTACTAGGGTTAGCAAGAGAGGGAGGGGTTTAAGACAGCTATAATAAAACACGCAATACTCGCAATACTCACTTATTAATTATATAAAAGATGGGGAAGCTATAAAAAGGGGGGCGGGGTAGAGAACAGGAGTGGAGAGGGGGCGGGGGGTTAAATGTTACAATAAAAACACACAACATTCACTTATTTATGGTAAGAAAATCCAAAGCTATAAAATACCTATTATCGATTCCATATAATGCAAACTTTCGCTGATTTATGATACGAAAAAGGAAACACTATAAAATACATATTATCTAATCAAATATAAAAGACAGTATTATATAAAGATTGTCAAAATATAAATCAGTAAAGCCTACGATACATCATGTAAAAATGCAATGAAAACATTCAAAAAACACTATGATCGAACATTCACATTACACAAGATCAAGAAGAGCTTCCATCCTAGGAACAGGCTCGACGAATTATAGGAAGCCATCTATCGTTTAAGAGAGAGCCTGAGTTCCTATTTACACTGGCATCATTAGGAGAGACGAGCAGAGTTTGTCGACGTCCACGAGTTTGGATGTAGGCCGATTCCATAAGCAAACGCATCTGGTGGTGGGCTGCGTGGTTGAGTATCTTGACTTGCGAGAAGGCTGGAGTGCACTGCCGGTGCTCACTGAAGGCTGATGCCTTCAGTTTGGAGGGCACTGTCCTCTCCAGCTGTTGCGGTGCTCTTGAATCCGTGACTGTACTTCTCGATCAGTTTCACCGATGTAAATGACGCTCTCCCTCCTACTTTGCATGAACACTCGATGAGGTATATCACGTTGCTTTTCTGTGAAGTGGGCAGCTGGTGCTTAGCCTTGCTGCACACCAAAGATCCTACGGTTCGCAGCGGTTTGGACACCAGTTCTATGCCGATCTTGTTGGCTTCTCTTTGAGTTGGTAGAAGTCGTGTCCTGAAAACGGCACAGAGAGGCAGGTGGAAGGCTTGCTGGTGTCGTCAGGGTTGGGAGGCGCGGGAAGAGCACGAGCCTTGAGTTTGAGATCTTTTCTTGTTTTTGTTATCACCGAGTCTATGAATTCCCGGGGTAGCCATGTTGGCAGAATTTCTTAGGTCGCTCTAGGAAGTCAATGGTTTATTGCTGTCACGTGTAGATTATTGATGTCGCATGTTTTTCTGAGCTCAATTTTTGTACTGTGTGTTCTCTTGTGCCTTTTATCCCCCTTATATTCCGAACGATCATCGCTGACGAAGCACTGTAATACAGTACGAAAGCTCTGACCCCAATATCTTCTTGTGGAGGAAGTCCGAACGAGATCCTACGAAAATCGACTCCACAGTATGGCCTTTAAAGAAGGGAGACCAGGTGGAACGGAACGGAGACCAGCGCGATTCAATGAAGACCAGGTGACACTGTAACTAAGCCAAGGTGAGAGCCAGGTGAGATTGAACGGAGACCAGTGAGAGTGAACTGGGAATGGATGACACTGAACAAGGGCCACACCTGTTGCGATCCCCCACCAGCCGGCTATAACGGCACCCATTTCCTGCTGGCCGATCAGGAGCTGTGGGGGACCCCACCCTGCGTCGCGCAGTTTCCGAGGAGATGGGACACGCCGCCAGCACCGCTGACCTTTTGAAAGGAGACAAACTGTTCATGCATGTGCGTGACTCTCGCTAGACTCCGAATGTTTTATCGAAGAATGATGGTCCAAATTTAAAGTGGATAAAAATTAGATAAAGATTAAAGGCATACGAACCGGTCCTGTAAGGACAGCTCACGCTATCCGATGAGTGCCCAGATCACGTGAAATTAAATGCTGATTCGTTTGTTCAACTGCAGTGAAACCAGCTACCGGGCTGTGAATATTGGGTGGAAGTGACTTAGACTTCATCTTGCTTCTGGTGAACACCGTACCCCGGCAATGTCTTTGAGAGGTCAAGAATAGATTGACAACGCTGCACTAATGATTTTATCGGACACTGCGCTGTGCCAACCAAACGCCCTGTAACCACTGTAACACCTCAGGAAGGCTTGGACAGCCGCTCGATGTCCGCAGGTCCCGTCTGGAGGAGAGTATCTCGGACACGGGCGTGGGCGGCCTGGGCATCCCGGTGATCCTGTTGATTCTGGAGGGCGGCCTTGGCGTCATCAGGGATGTCCTGGAGTCGCTGCGGCGCGGCATCCCCGTGGTGGTGATTGCCGGTACCGGGCGCGCCGCCGACATCATCGCAGCGGCGCGCCGCGACTGCTACAAACTCAGCAGGTACACCAACACTGCCGCGACTGCTACAAACTCAGCAGGTGGGCGCTGACTCGCACTAGAGCGACTGCTACAGACTCAGAAAGTACACTAACACTGCTGCGGCTGCTACAAACTCAGCAGGTACACTAACACCGTTGCGGCTGCTTCAAACACAATACTGACTCACAAAGCGCAACTGCTAAAATCCGGCGCTGACTCACGCTGCAGCGAATGCTGCAAACCCAACACTGTCTCAGACTGCAGCGAATGCTACAAGCCCAGTACGGACTTAACGCCGCGACTGCTAGAAACACGACACTGACTCAATTTGCAGCGACTGCTACAGACCCAGTATTGGCTCACAACGCTGGGATTGCTACAAATTCAGCAGGCGGTTGCTAGCTGAACAACAGCCAAACAATGCCGCCCGCCGTTTTATTAGTAGAATATGCCTTTATTTTCGTTTTCGCAAATGCAATCAAAGTTGAGAAGTCAGAACGCCCCTTCTTATCTCACTGCCCGGGCCTTTTTATTTGATCCGGTCAGTGGGAGGATAAAGGAAATATCATTAAAGTAGAAAAAAAACTAAAAAAACTATCAAGAACAGTCTTTGTGTAATGTTTCTTCTCTTACTTCTCATTTTTCAGGGGTGAACCAAAGTTTAAATCTGGGACCAGGAAAATGCTGAGGACCATGCTGGAGGATGCCTACCTAAAAATTCACCGTGGGACCAGGGAAGAACTTCATGGGTAAGTGTCCAGTATCGGATCTGGGCTGCTGGATTCGGGGGGGCGAAGGGTGGGGAAAACAGGGTCAAAATCGTGAAAAACAGTGTTATGAAGAAAATTGGCAAAGGTTACAGGGTGTGGAGTTAAATTGTTTTCCCCGTCTTCTATGAATCCGCTGTTGTGCGGACCGGGTGACTACAAAATAGAATTCCTGTTTATGCTCGCGAATGCAGTATGCGCGAGATTTGTGATTTCTTTTGTACCTTTTCCAACTGAAAGAAACACCACCTGGCGGCTGGCAGACTTCAAGTTACCAGCATGCCTTACCAAACTCGTCCAGCCAATGCGTGTTTTATTTTTATATACGCGTTGAAAAATATTTTTGGGGGCTTATCGATGCACCAACTGCCAGGGCCATATGGTTTCCCCAACTTGTTTCCTGTTGGAAGGCTTTCTCAGGAACCAGATTGCTTTTTGTTCAAGGAAACCGCCGGGCCTTGAGGCCGGGTCGACCGTGTGGAAAGCGAGCGTGCAAACCACTACACCACCCTGCCCCCTATATACACATTGACATTTGCAGGCATTTGGAAGACACTTTGGCTTCTCATTTCCCTTCTGATGCCATCTCGCTGCAAAATAAATAAACGAATGGTCCAGTGGGCATTCGTTCGAGTATAAAAAACAATTTTTGCTTGGCATAGTTTTACATGCGCTTTGACCACTTCTTGGGCCAGCTTGAAGTTTGTCAATTACTGGGCTGTACTGTGGGACGTCACACTATTCTAACATAATTAAACCATTGTTTGGGCCCATAGATTAATCTTTAAATTTAAACAGCTGTTCAGGTTCGGCTAAGATGTATTTCTAAAGACATAGGACATAATTTAGGGGACTGAACAGGAGACACACCGTTGCCTTAGCTCGCAAGCGAAATTTTACATTCCCTCAGACGGAACATCACTCCAGTAGCTCCACTTTTGGGCAGCAGTGAAACGTAAATTTCTCAGCTCTGTACCCCCACAGATCAGATCCACTTGAGCCTCTGCGGCCAGTTGAAGACCAGCTCGGCGTTGCCGTACAGCCGCGGCACGTCGTAAGTCCCAGGGCCTGGTGGACGGCCGCGCGGCGCCGTCCAGTCGCCAATCTGCGCCGCCTTGGCGTTGAAGGCCGGCGGATGACTGTTGAAGCTGGGCAGCGGCCCGGTGGAGTTGACGGCCGTCTCGTACTTGCCGGGCCCGGGGGTGACGTCGACGGAGGGCTCGGCTCCCTCGGGGTTGATGCTGCGGCCGCCGCCGAGCAGACTGGACTCGGAGTGACAGCGTGAGTACTGGTTGGGCGCCGGCAGACTGCGTCCGCGCCGGATCGGGTCGTCCAGCCAGGTGATGCGCTTGGTGCCCTTCTTGAAGTCGGACTCGGCGCCCTGCGGCAGTTTGTTGTGCTCGGGCGGCGGCAGGGTGTATTGATTGGGAGCGGGGAACCTGGCGTTCCTCAAAAGACGCGGCAGGTCGCCATCCCGCAATGTCCGCGAGTTGAACTGGAACTT
Organism: Lepas anatifera; assembly: GCA_034440635.1. Lineage (NCBI taxonomy): Eukaryota > Metazoa > Arthropoda > Thecostraca > Lepadidae > Lepas > Lepas anatifera. The sequence goes on along the minus strand of JAOTON010001615.1, from coordinate 1,311,656 downwards.
GATGGGAGGAATATTCAGCTTCATCAGCTTACACGTATCTATCGAGTACGTGTCCGGAGATGGGATCCACGCCTTCTTGGTCCACTCATCGCCTCGTGCCGGCGGCCCCACGAACGGCCTGCTCAGGCTGGCGTGGCTCCAGTCGGCCCTCGTAAACCGGTCGTACTCCACGTTGACACTGGCCGGCGAGGCGTCGTAATCGATGCGGATAGGGGGCATGCGGCGGGCGCGCGACGCCAAAGCGCCGTATCCGGCTGTCGAGAAGGAGGCGCAGCAGCGCTTCCCCGGAAACTCCGGCCGGTCCGTTTTGTAGACATCCGGGGCTGGATTCTGGTTATATTTATAGCGAAATCGGAGCGCTTGTGAGCCAAAGCCGTACCTTTCCTGCGGCTTCTGTTGTCTCCCGCAGATGCGTATCAGCTGAGCACATGTTACCCCTGGTGGTGGAATGATGGGTGGTAATGTAGGAGCCATGGTCAATATAGTGTTAAACACCAGACGAACCAACGGAAATTATAGTTTTGTGTCTGGACTAGCGGAATCGTTTGTCTCGTTTGTTAAGTTGTATTTCGAAAGCATTACGCGAGTCAACTTTGCTGTTGAGGAGATATACCCAGCATCTGATTTTAGTATCTTTCACAAGCCTGGTCAAAATTGCGAAACATCTTGCTACTACACTAGTGTTCGTACGTTTCCCCGGTTTAAAACGGAATGATTTAATAAAACTATTCCGAGGCTTAAAATTTATTCGAACTAATCCTCGTGATTTATTACAAGTATAGTCTTTGATTTATTAATACATTTCCCTACGTTCGAAAAAGAGGAAAGAATATTCGCCTAAAATAAAAATTGAGAAGCTTTGTACGGCACGAACCCAAGGAAAGATGAATTAAACTGATACCTAGGTGAACATTTTATTCTTATGGTACAATCCTTAAGAGTATGGTCTCTTTATAAATCCTGCAATTTTTGTTTTTTCCTTAGCGGGGCCTCATGGTGCCTGAGTGGCTCAGTCGGTTAGCGCGCGCGTTCGCCGCAGTCCGGGGCACCCTGTATAGTTATGCTGGGTTTCACAGGTTCCCGGCCACCAAGAGGCAGAGTTTGGCACCCTGCCCCGGCTCATGTCTAGCTAACTCCTCTCCCCCTCCGACGCGGTATAACTTAAACATTGGTGTGTCGTGAAATCGCAAGGAAAAATATTAGTACCCCCTAATGTGCTCTACACTGTAGAGTCTACAGTGCAAGTAAAGTTTTCCTTTCCTGATCAGAAATTTAGTCAGGATCAGTTTCCCACTGATTTATTTTGCGCCTTTCAGGTACGTTGACCTTCTTGAGGAGTGCATGGGCTTCGTCGACCATATCAACGTGTTCGACCTCAACAGTGAACAAGAGCTGGACTCAGTCATCCTTCATGCACTAATGAAAGGTTTGTAATCATTGCCTTGAGCCAGGTAGCCGATATTGGGAGATACAATTTTCGAAGTGAGTGACTGCTTTTATTGTTGCATACTTGGAGAAGCGCGATCTGTGGCCTTCTAGATTTAATGACAATGTCACATTCGTGCCTTCTTTATTGTTTTAAGCTGGTTTTAAAGAAAGCAAAACCACAAATTGGAGGTGGACTATCATGACCATATCATGGCCACAAGAACTCTAATCCAGGCTTCTCCCAAGTTCACCCGAATCAATCCAGAAAAAAAATCAATCTCCAAACCGCGGAATCCAAAACCAATATGTATTAAGAAACATGACCGATTGGCCAAAAATGGGAATCCAAATCCATATCGAGATCCTGAAGTCCACGAATTTTCTGATCAGCCCGTTGCAATCCGGCAACAGTTCGGGGATTCTTTAGGATGTCTGGTCCAGGACACTCTCTGGCGGGTGTGGTGCTCGGCATTGAGTGGAAATCTTCAGGATTGGGTCGTAGAGTGACGGAGGCCCTGCTTCCTAAACCGAATGTCCCAGCTTTGAATGCTAGTTTTGACCTGATTCCCCGTAATCCCTCCCCAGCAGGATGAGAGTTCGCCACAAAATTTAACTCTATCTGTGGACTTACCCTCAAAATCCAGAAAATACAATACGCTGCAATGCCATTGTCCTTAGTGTATATATCCCGGACGAAACAAAGCTCGCTCAAATTTCAGTTTGGGTTAGCACATGATGAGCTTTTTCCAACTGGAAATGAATATTCTCAAATACAAAAATGTAAGATAAATAAACCAGAAGAGCTGATATATGTAAATATAAAGTTTAAGGCCAAGTTTTCCATCATAAAATTGCTTACCTGGTATCAGATTGCTTGAATATACTATTATTTGCCACTAATTTCCTGCCCCGTCTGTTCCAAGATTATGTTTTGCCGGCTTTTCTAATGCGTCAGTGAAGTGAGCTGTGTTTGGTTCGCAAATAGAGTGTGTCACGTGTAGGGCGGTGACTGGAGAGACTGTCAGTCTGACCGACAGACTGTGTGTCCACTGCTGCTAAAGTATAAGACGTAGGCTGTCGATTTCTAGGGTGGATCTTGTTCGGAGACTCGGACATTTTGAGTCTCCCGAACAAGCCCGCTATTTGAACTGCCGGGGCCCCGACCCGTCGTTACTGTCCGCACACTGGTATTTTGGACAGCCCGCTTCCAATTTATGGATGTCCGCAGATTCTCTGAGAACGTGTGTTGCAGACTCTGGCATTTCGGAGAGCCTGTTGCCGATGGAGCCGCTGCAGTTGGCGCTGATGTGGAACCGTCCCGACATGGCCGAGAAAATATTCAGCGGTACATATCCCCAGAAGGCTGGAAACTCTCATTTTTGTGTGTGTTTTATCATCAGGAAAAGTCCAGAAACTTTGTAATACACCAAATATCAATCATAAGTGTTCAATTGTATTTGATATAATCAGAGCCAGTACTTGTTTCACAACGAAACGAAATTAAAGTTTATTGAAATACAAGATTACATAGCGCTAGATAAAATGTCAAATATCAGATAGGTTATCTTCAATGCATTTGCAAAGAATGTCTCCGATCGTATACTGTCCAACTATTTTACGTATAATCGCACACTCGACGCCGTGTCTCTCTGCAACTATGCGTGCAGCGTGATTTACTCTCTGCACAAGAACTACTGGTCACACATGTCGATTTGTTATCATCACGCCTCAGCATCCGTAGTGTCCCGACTGTGTCACTGTGTCGCACGCGCTCGTCAGGTCGGTACGTCTGGCCGCCCGGCACCCTGGACGAGATGATGACAGACACACTGCTGCGGAACAACGTCGAGTTCTTCAACCTGCTGGTTCTAAACGTGGTCTACCTGAAGCACTACCTGACCGTGCGGCGGCTGCGGCAGCTGTACAACCTGGCGGTGAGCAGAGCGTCACCAGGGGCAGCTTTCACATTGCTGTTCTGGAATGATGCGTATGGAAATGTGTCATTCTCTTCTCCTCCTCACCCTGTTGCTAACTTCTGTCTTGGGTCCTGCTCTGGAGCTTTGTCCTACACCCGGATGTAAGACTTATCTAGAGCGAGGCGTGCGCCTCTCCTCCGTGTATGCAAGCTTCAGGATCGTCCGTAAATTTGTTTCGCTGCTCGTCATTGTTGTCAAACTTCACCCGAAACGTCTCCAAGCTCCTATGTTCGCACCCAGCCTGGCAGTCGTGTATGTGCGCCTGCTTCAGATTTCTCCGCGGTCGGCGCTGCGTCGCTCCATGGACCGCCTCTCCATCGGCTCCAGCACGTCTTCGGTGCACCTGCGACACGTCAATCGCCTGCTGACGCACGTGCTGCGCCGCCATGAGGAGTCGCTCTACGCCAGGGACGACCCCAGACCCACCCACCGAGACCCCAAACTGGAGGACGCCAGGTTCTCGGTCAGTGGTCGGTAGCCAGGCTCTGGTGTGGCCGTTGGAGTTTGTCTCTGTGGTGTGGTGTACCACCATAACACCCTTGAAAAGCTACAATTCTGAAAGGGAGCGAAGTGCCATTTTAAGATTTGAATTGTCGCGAAGTCTTATAGTCTTAGTCAAAGTCTTATAGAGCATACTGAGAAAACCATTGGTGCGATAACGGCTTGGTCCGAAAGCTCGCAGTCTGCAGAAAACCAAGCGTTCCCTGAACGGAGACTAGCGTCTCCCGCGCCTCCTCTCTCGTCCTCTCCTCCCTCGCCATGTCTAAAATATCAGTTGCTACCATACCATGTCACGCTACTCCTCGGCATGCCTGGCACACCACCGGTTCAGTTCCTGTTCACCGGGCCCACAGAGAGGGGGGCGGTGAAGCTATTGTCGGGTCCGATTACACGCTTATTTCTCCGTCAATGATGAGTTTTGCAACCAAGTATGAAAGAGGTCTTGCTGCAGCATGACCAATAATTTTTAGTTTGCTATTGTATTATGCTGATTCTGATGGAGGTGTATGCCCAAATATATAATCTAAGCGTATTTGCTCAATTTTACATCCAGGACTCGAGGAGGCGGGCTATTACACATCTGGTCAGCTCAAAGAATCGAACGAAGCGTTCTGCTGTTCTGTTGCCCCAGTTCAAACCCATTATGGATGCGACTGATTTAAATTCCATATAAATGTCAATTGAAATCGGGAGCACACCAGCCGTAATAACGGTGTACCTCTGTACCGTCTAGCTGGGACACACTGTCTCTGCCTCCTTTTACCCGTTCACGGCGTTTCGGCAGGAAATTTTGGTTGGCACTGTTCTCTCCTATTCGCTTCCTGGCATAGAAGGTAACAGGCGATCACAAGTTGTGGGTCGCAACCAGCTGATAGACGAAATCCCTACCCACAATGTGTAATCGCATCGCCCAAGCTGAGACATCTGAATCACTACAAATATTTTTCGTTAAAATCCTAGAGAAACATCTTAACACATCTTCCTTATACATTGAAAGTTTCTGACTGCTTCTTCAGTCGAATTTATTGCCCAAACAGACCGCATACACTGTCATTGTGGAACACAACCAATGCGCTGGTAGTCTAAGCGTCTTTGATGTGTATCATTTGTTCAAACAGATACTGCGATTTGGGGACCGCTGCGATCCGCGCATTTGAACAGTGTCATCGTGTCATTTCCATGTCGGATGACGGCGCACATACACGCTATCGAACCTCCCCGGCGAAGACTCGCTCTCTGGAGACATCCGAGAGGCGGGTGGCTGACGCACGTCTCCTGGCACAGAGTCCCTGGGACGAGCTGTTCCTCTGGGCCGTGATGAACTGTCGCCAGGCGATGGCGCGCCATCTGTGGTCGCGCACCTCCTCTCCAGTCATGTTCGCCATCGTCGCTACTGCCATCTATCGTCACTACTTTAAGGTAGGAGTCTGAGACGCGATTAGGCGCATAGGTGGATTCGGAGAGGGCGTGAGGGGAGGTGCAGGTGCCCCCGCCCCCCTCCCGATTAGTCAGTCCGCACTCCCTGAAACCGACCTCAGGTTTTGGTTGTTTTGGTGATTTTTGCCGCTGAAAACCTGGCATATTTGCACCAACTTTTTAATAACGCGACGTCGCCTGCTGGTGGAATGCTTTCCGTGTTAGTGATCAGCTGAAATAAACAGATAAACAACTATCCCCGGAAATATCGCTCTCATTCTCTCCTGGATGCAAGCATTGACACCCTGTGAATGCGGTGACATCCCCCTGATTGGTTTCACCTAAATGACGCCCCCCTGGGCCAAATAACGCTGTCCGGATCAGGTTACCCCGACCCAGAACGGAAGTTCTACACTCGCCTATGACGGCACACTGTGTTCGAGGCCGATGTGCTTATGAATGAGATGTAAATGTCGAGGCGTGCGTATATGTGGTTGTTTGTAATTGTTTAATGACGTAAACATGATTATGAAACTTTTATGTGAAGGTAATTTGGCTAAAACCAGTTTGTAAAAGTTTATGTTCCCTTTCCATGTACGCTTCCGACATAGTGCATTCACTATTTTTGTTTTGACAGTCAATGCGCCTCTTGGCTACAGGCCACAGTATCCTCGGAAGAGTATCCCCGTAGTCAATCGTCAAGCGAAAGTGTACGACATTGAAAATGGTTAGCGGGAGCTCCGAAACTTCTGTGTTGAAATTGGCAGAAAGAATTGGTAAAAGTATGCATTTTGTCACTCGTAAAGGATTTATTAAAGCTTGTAGGTTTGGTAGGGAAAATGCCGCAAGCACCCTGAAGTGATAAAATCCATGTCTGATAACAAACTACGTGAAACTTGGTGGACAGTTGAGTAAAAAAATACCATGCGTGTGAAAATATTGTCTGTTGACTCAGTTGAGGATATTTTCACTTAATTCCGCTGAAAAACTGAGTCAAAGCAACTTTTCACAAAGCGTGTGAAAAGTAATTATTTTGCTGGAAAAGTACTGACAACTAGAAGGATCACTAAGTGATAACAATCAGATGTGTCTTTCTCTGGCATATATGCGGTATTTTGCATGCGGCTACTAGTTCGAGTACGGAAAAGCTGGAAGGTGCGGTCAGTTACCGGACTCACGTGTGGCCGGCAGACCACCGGAGAGGGAAACAACCACCAGCGCGACCTCTTCAACTCCTACTTCCTGGAGTTTCGCCGACTCTCCGTCGAGGTAAATCAGGCAGCATCATAAAGGGCGACCACGTATCCACTCGGGATGGAAACTGTTCTTTGACCAAGTGCATTTTCCTCGAGGGTTTACTGGGGACCAAAAAAAGAAAAGACAGTATCTGGACCCAAGGGGGCAAATTTCATCACTGGAAAGATTCTCCGCTTCTGTTTTCTTTATTGCACACCTCTGGTTCCTACCTTCTAAAGCTGATCTAGCTAGCGGCCCGTGCTCGGATTACGAAATCAATGGGGATTGAACTCACGTTAGCATGGATTAACGTCGGTTCAATTCCCACGGCGGGAAACCGCCTTCCGTGTCCGATCTGACCCGGTGGAGAGGATCCTTAAACACCCACGCCAATACTCCCTGTCATTGGGCAAGTGTGCCCGTTGGGAGTGGCCCTAATAAAAAGTTGTATAACGGTCTTAGAAATGGTCAAAACAGTAGTTGCCGAATAAGAAACAGGCGTTCAGGTAACCAGAATTAGGAGGCCACTTGTCCACAGTGAAGGAAAATTTGCAGGGCCTTGGGCCACTTGAAGGGGCTAGAGACAAAAAAGTGTTCCAGCTCTTATTCTAGAAAATGCTCTCCTTTGCCCTTCTGACTCCTTAGCTGCTGCCACTCAGTGCGTGCTGGTAATATCATAAAACGCTGTCTGTCATTTTCCTGAGCTCTTACGGTTTGCCTTCTCAGATTTTACGATCATGTGAAAGAACCAATGTTAAATTTCCTCTTTCTCTTGATATTAGGCACTGCTCAATTAAGTTCTTAGGCTCGATCAAGTCATAATTACCAAAGTACTAAAAAATCCCGCCACACTTCAACCCCAGATCTAAATACATATATTTTGTTTTTCTTTCCACACAAAGCGCCTTGTGACCGCCACCGGGCGGCGCGCTTTTTCAGATCATTAACGTCTGCTACGAGAAGAGCGCGCCCCAGGCGGTGTCCCTGGTGGAGCGGAGAAACGCCCGCTTCGGTGAGATGAGCGTGGCCACGCTCGCCATGTTTGCCGACAACGGCGCCTTCATCGCCACACCCTGCTGCTACGACAGCGTCTCCCAGGTGAGCTGCGCTAGTTTCGCTCGAGATTGTGACATTGTAGGCTGAAATGTTTTGTCCCTGCAGGCCAATGGACTCCTTGTGCTGTGCACACGCCTGCCAAGCACCGAAATCCGTTGACGAGCTTCGCCTCTCTTTCTCATGTTCTGGGATCAAATCGAACAAGCTAGGCAACAGTTTCCCGACTGGAAAAAGGTGTCTTAGTCTGCGTGCGCCTCGAACGGGGTCCGGAGCAGGGAATTTTGTAAATGACACTGTTTGTATTAATAACCTGATTTTTCTTCTTTAACAGGTCGCCTATTTTCTTTCCTGAGTGGACTTGGTATTCATGTATAACGAGCTTTTGTCTGACACATTTTTGTTGATGAGGGCAACGAAGACTGAACCTCGCCACAGTGGGTCTCCGATCCACCTTCACCCCTCAGGGGGGGTTAGGGAACCCCCATCGATCCCAGTTCCTATGCGGGATAGCAAAAACACGCGGCGGTGTTATCATCCATTTCCGATCAGTTATTGGCTGTGGTTAATATTGAGGTCATGTTAGCTCAATGAAGGGGACATGTTATACTGTTTTTTGGCCCTAGCGTCTGACTGGGGTAATTCGGAGTCAGGTTAGATTCTAGCATAGAACAGTCTTATGAAATGTAAAAACAGCATCGGAATCCTTTCCATAATCCCGATTGAAATTATCCATATATTTCCAATGGCCCTTAACGTTATGACCCTTAACTGAGCCCAGGTCATCGATAGAACATTCCCGTTACCACAATGTATTGCATTGAGTGAAACTATTATGCAATGTGAGTCTTAGACCGATAGATTAAGCTTGCTGTTACTGCTGCGACTCTAGATAAATCTTTACGTCACTTGGTCTGGACTGCTGACCTGATTCGATATGACATGTGCTTAACATTTATATTACGAGTTGCATAAGGCATCAGGTAGTAGGTATATAGAATACGGTGGCCCTGCGTGTCGCTGTTTATTTAACAGTATGTGAAGACCTCAGAATGGGGTGATAGCGTCCTCCGTACCGACGCGTGATCTGTAAAACCGAGTATACTTTTCATAGAGATTCTACTATGATATGTTCTAGTGGATCTCTATGATATTTTTTATTACTATTTTTAATCCGCGCGTCAGCCCAAAATTTACAACGCATTAGTTATAATAAAACAAGGCAACATTTAATAATCCTTAGTTTTAGCGATAAAAAGTTCATGCCAATACCGCTATTATTAGTTAAAAAACGCACACATTAGGTTTAATTTCTCCGGCTCTGAAGCCCGTCGATACAGTGCGACCCTGTGACTGCTGGCAGACGTGGATGGGCGGCATCAGGAAGGCGTCTCGCTGGGCGATTCTCTGCGGCATCTTCTTGCCCCCTCTGGTGTGGACGCGCGCCGTGCGGTTCCTGCCGCTGGGCGACAACGGTGGACAGCTGGGCCTGGCGCAGAAGCTGCTGGCTTTCTACAAAACGCCGTTCACCAAACTGCTGGCCAACGGCGTCAGCTACGCGATTTTCTTGGTGTTGTACACGTACTTGGTGTTGTTTGACTTCCGGTACGAGGTACAGTTATCGGAGATGTTCGTCATCTTCTGGATCTTCACCATCAGCCTAGATGCTCTTCGACAGGTGAGCTGCAGTCTGCTGATCTCCGGGGATTTTGGTTAAAGTATGGTTAAACAATCAGTAGTTTTGTAGTGTAGGCTTTAGTGACGTATACAAATAATGTAGTGAATTCAAGAACCAGAATCAGTGCAGTACTCTTACGATATAACATGACTCTGGCACTCATTGTCTACGTCTCGACTCCCAACACGTCTCACAACCTGAAAATATTTGCAGGAGCCCCCGGTATCGTGCTGCTACATGTATTCCTGAAGGGTTTGGTCTCACGCCGGGCTCTTTCTGAGACCAATCACGCCCTGTGATGTTTCCAGATGACAACCTACCCGTCGCAGTCGATCTGGGGCCGCGCTTCTGACTGGATAGACAGCATCTGGAACAAGTTCGACTTCCTCTGCTTCGTGCTGGCCGTGTTCGCCTTCTCGCTGCGCATGTTTCCCGGTGACGTTCACCTACGGCCGGATCGCCTACTGCCTCAACACCTGCATCCTCTACCTGCGGGCCTTCCGGTTCTACCACATCGCCTTCAAGCTGGGCCCAAAGCTGGTCATCATGTACAGAATGGTACGTGCAGGAGTGCAGGGTTCCCTCCCGTGAACACTGCAGCCCGTTGCTTGTGGAGGTCTATTGACTATAATAATCTGTTAGATCAGCCATCTAAAAAATGCCGTGCCTCGTGAATACTGCAAGCCGTTTCTCGAGTATCTTTTATAGTATCCAGTGAAGCCATATGCCCAGTAATTATCTTTCTACAGGAGAGGTAGGCAGGACTTACAGGTCCTACCTGAACCTTCCTGAAGTACCAAACGCCGTCCGTTGTTCCGCTGTCTCTCACAAGAGCCGGGGTCGAAACAGTGTTCAAAAACTCTCCTCCAGACCGTGGAGGCGTAGAGTTCTCAGGGCCTCAGCAGGGCACTGGCTCAGGCGATGGGTGGCTTAGTGGACAGCATCAAAGCCTCCTAAGCCACCGGTCCCGGGTTCAGGTCCTGCCGGAGCCTCTGAATAAGTAGATCTGGTCCCCCAAATCCCTCCAACAGGGTGAGAGTTGGCGATGCCGTATAACCTCAGCAGTTGGTGTGTCGTTAATCCAAGTAATGATCATTATCATTAAGGGCTCGGGTTAGACTAGGAGAAGAGTTGGTTCGGACATGTCGCTCACTAGCAGAGCCGTGTGCCGTGCAGATTGACGAGGTGTGGAACTTCATGCTGCTGCTGGTGGTGTGTATCCTCGCCTACGGAGTGGCATCCCAAGCGCTGCTGCACCCCATCCGGGCTGTCTACCCCTCCCTCATCAAAGACATCTTCTTCCTGCCCTACTGGCAAATGTACGGGGAGCTGCAGCTGGACGCTGTAGCAGGCAAGTCGATGGCTCTCAGTGAGAACCGTGCGCTGTCCTCGTATTTATTGAATAGATGTTTTGACCTGGAGGGACCTCTCTTAATCAAACCGAAACATTGCTGGTTGTATTAAGCATTACGGTCATGGGTTATGTTTTGAGTAAAGGGTGTGGTGTAAAGCCTTAGATCTTGTAGAATAAACCACGCTTAAAGCCAAATGGATGTAAAGAGCCAGACACTTGTCTACACTGCTACCTAGAACTGTTCTGTTTCGTCGGGCTCCGCCCTTCCTGTGCCGAGCCGACCAGCCATCAGCTGACTCGCTCTGTGCCTCAGGGCACCAACTTCGCTCAGTCTGCCCAGTCTCGACCTACCGGTGTCAGAGTCCAGACAGTCCCGTTTTGTGCGTTCGAGCCACTCTCCGGCACATCCGCAATGTCCAACGCCAGAGATGACGCTCAGCCGTGTGTTTTCAGCTCCGCAGCCCGACGTGTGCTACGACACCAAGCGTTCAGGAAACGTGTGCGAGGACATTACCCACTACGCCGAGGTGGTGCCCGTCCTGTTGGCCATCTTCATGGTCCTCGGCAACGTCATGCTGCTCAATCTCCTCATCGCTGTGTTCAGGTGCAGTCTGTTTCAGATCATTGTACACGTCTGAAGTTGCGGTGTCACTGGTCAGATGCTAATGTTGAGTACGAAGGTCAGTATAAGTGTTCACAAGCCGGACTTCTCCATTATTTGACAGCGCTTCATTAGTGCATGGCGCAGGAAAGAGTTCAACACAGGCATCCCCCGTTCTAGCAGACACCCTTCTTTTCCTGTTGTACAGTTCAGATGTGACCCGTCATTGAAGAATTGACACAGACGGCGTCAACTAGAATGCCATGTGTCAACTAAATGCAGTCGATCATCCGAATAAAGAATAATAATTCATCAAACTGGTAGGGCCAGAATCATACTTTTGGAACATTTCTTTGAGGAGTGTAGATGTGATGCCTGTGTAGCAGAAGCAACTGCATATACCACACTTCCGAACAGGAGAAAATGCCACGTTTTTGCATCAATCCTGCGTAATACTAACAAATTTAACGGAATATTTTCGCTTTCGACCGAGAGGTACCATCATTCCTGACCGCAGTTCATGTTCCGCTGCAGTAATGTGTTCGAGAAGGTTCGGGAGAACAGTATGGAGATCTGGAAGTTCGAGATGTTTCGGCTAGTCCGTGAGTATGAGGACAAACCAGGGTTGGCTCCGCCGCTCATCATCTTCGAACTGGTCTGGATCCTTCTCAAGGGCACCTGGAAAATCTGCTGCCGACGAGAGAAGGAAAACCGTAAGTCTAGGAGCCTTAGTCGCGTTCCTTTCCGAAAAATATTTTGTTAATTTAAAGAGGTTTTTCGACATTTTGAAAACAAGGAGAGTGAACGGTTGCATAGTCTAAATAATGTCTCGAAGGATCATCTGGGAAACTTTTACTCTCATGTACGTTTCGATGTATTGTACATCTTCTTCAGCATGACGGCAGGGTGCAGAGGATTGGGAGTTTGCCGTCACGCTGAAGAAGATGTACAATACATCGAAACGTACATACATGTGAGTAAAAGTTTTTTCATATCAAGTACGGCCATATATATATATATATATATATATATATATATATATATATATATGCATGCGAAATGCCAACCAAAGACGGGACCAGGTTCAGTACCCCGGGCTACTGGGGCGCCCGGGCACCCACAGTGAAACATCGAGTTAGTGTTAACACATCATTTAAGTTGTATTGCTTGTAATTTTATGGGCGTTAAATGAGTTCCACCTAGTCGAGAAAATACATGTGATGGGTAGACCAAACATAACATTTTGCTGTCCAGCTTAATAGGCGGTTATTTTCGGAAATCCAAATCCATGGTTACACCATTAGGATAGAATTGGTTTCCACCAGCACTTTAGTATGGTCCTCGCGATAGCGCGAGGTAAATACACTCGATGGACTGGATGGGCAGTCCGATCCTGATTGTACTTCAGCTTTGGAAACTGAGCCACAGAAGTGAGATATAGCAATGAACGCATCCTTCGAGGTGGCCGCACAGTCTCTGTCCAGCTTCTTTTAAGTATTAAGCCGCCATGTCATCTGCAGTGCGGTCATATATGAAAACCCATCTTCAAAACCTGCTGGTGTTCGAGAAGGAGTGCATCGCTTCCCTGATGCTGCATGAGAGGGAGACGACCGCGAACCAGACTGAGCAAAAGCTCAGTCGCATCGAAGAGAGGTGAGGAACAAGTCCTGGTGGGAGGAGCAGGGCACGGGATGGGGGCGTGTGGGTGGTTTGTCCTGCAAGAGGGACGCGCTTAAAGGGAGTGTCCTACTCTTATAATTAATTTTGAACTGAGGTGACAATTTTGTGGAGCGTATCGGGAAACTACCATTGACATATTTCATTTCACCCACAGCATTCTGTATAAAATTCCCGCACTCTTTGAAGTTCAAAGTAGGGAGGGCTACTGCCTTATTTCGAATTACGATATAATCCCTTTCCATCTATCAGTGCATGCCACGTGATAAATGTTAACAAATGACATGGCTAAGCAACCCTACATGTTGCAAGCTGCCAGATTCGTGATCACACACGATGTTTGGGTCAACCCAATGTAGTAAGACTAGAGGCAATATCTTTGTTTCGAGCGATTGGAGGTTGAAGCAAAATGCATTTCCCTGATCGTCAGGCCTATTTTCTCCATAAATTGTCCTTTTTAGAATTTCGACATCGTTGTCTATTCCCTTTAAGCCATGATAGTCAAAATATTATGTGGCATAGTCGCTGAGGTTCTGTTTCTTTAAGTGCTTTAGCTGTTTAGAAGATCAGGCTCGTACCTATCCAACTAATCTTGTGCTTTTCGTTTCCTCAGACTTTCCACTGTGATTGGGCGAAATGAAAAAGACATGGATAGGTAAGCACTTGTGTCGGTGTCATGAAGAAGGAAGAAGGGCGAGGATCCAACCACAAGAATATTTCACTCACGAAATCCATAATACGTAGTATTATGTGACGTGAAGCATTAATCCCGAGAGTCCCGCCACCTTGGTTTGAAACATGCTAAACTAGACAATTAAGGTCGGTCGTTCTTCTGCGGATGAATTATTTTAAGCAATCATTTCTCAGCGAGAAACGATACTGTGCACGGAGCACCATCGGCACAATTGTTCGGAGTCAAAGCTGGAAGATTTTTGCTGAGTAAAACCCGCGCCAATACCCTACAGATCCTCGTTGACATCTCTGGCCAGTGTATCAACGTTGAAGCAGTTCCTGTGTGTGACCCTTTCCTGTCACTTTCTTTGTGTGTACGTCTTCTCGTGACATCTCGTGCACATAATCTGTTCTTGGGTTTTGAATTTTCAGACTGTTTTTCTTGGGCTTACCATGCAGTTGTAGAAGTGATATTCATTGCGCAGGAAATAGTATGAGACGTGCGGCTGTTTTTTTTTTGCAGGGTGGAGGACATTCTCTTGGCGATGGAAAACACAGATAACGGACGCCACAGGGTAAGGTGTCAGAGGCATTAAAATACCACCATCCTTCCCAAACGAAACATGTGAATATTATCTCGGCCTTTGCTAAAATATTAAATGATTGCCTCATTCAAATTAACCGTTGGGCAAGTTACGAGAGGTGAGGTGCAATGGATGACGCTAAAGTAAATGTTTTTAAAACTGTTTATGGAAATATGTCTATGAAATTGCATAGTTAGGATGTCATTGAAATAAGGTTCCGTGCATATTTTTCACAATTTGCAAACAGCCGGTTATGAAGGATAATATATAAAGTTTTAGGATAGTTTCTGATTAGTTTTTAAAATAAATGAAACGAAGACAACTTCCAAAAGCCGGAGAGAATGAAGGTGCGGAGCCGAGCAGGCTGGCCTGGTTAGTCTCACGGCCGCCCTCCTGCGGCAGACCCGTAGCCGACTGTCGGTGGATACCTCCGGCTCGGAGTCGGAGGCCGACGCCGCGCCGAAGAAGCGCGTGGTGTCCGCCTCCGACCGGATCGTCAGGCTGGAGCGCCACCTGTCCGAGCTCAGCGACGAGATGGTCCAGCTGCGCGTCAACACCGAGAACATGCTGCAGCAGATGCTGCAGCGGATGGCGCCGCCACCACCGCCGCCGCCGCCTCCGCCTCCACCACCACCACCTCCGCCTCCACCACCGCCGCCGCAGCGCCAGCTACAGGCACGGAGAATGGGCCCGAGCCAGGGCCAGCCACCCCGGCCAGAACTCTGGGGCCATGACGCCAGCCCAGAGGCAGACAAGGTGCCACACGAGGAGGAAAGAAACCCACATGAGGATGAGACATGTCGAGCGTTCGAAGGATTCCTGAGGATATGCCGCCCCTTTGGAAGGCCATGTATAGGGTGATGAAGTGCGTAGGTTTTTTTGGTTGGTATCGCGTTTTCTTTGGACGTTTGCAGAGCTGTGAAATCGACTGAGAGCATCAAGTTCCGGGCGTCAGACAGACCGCCGAAAATAATCACTTCTACGCTGAATTCGTAGTTAGATGGGTACACCTAACGTTTCAGAGTGAATTCCAGGAATACTTTGAATTCGGGCATATTTTTAGCAACACACACTTCCCGGAGTCGATATCGGGATCAATACTGAGGTGACTCCGAAGCCTGGTCTTGTTTCAGTAATTTGGCTCTTCCCAAACCATATTCAAGCCCATTGCCCGGGGATGGTATTGTTTTTGCTAGCAGACACCCTTATTTAGTCTAGATCCCAGCACCGCGTCCATATTTCTGGTATCGATATCCATCGGGCCCGCAGACAACAAACGACTCAACAGCCCTGGGTATGCGTTCAGGTAAAATGCGCTAGGGCTTGGAAAGAACAACTGTTTTTAGATTTCTTGCGGGGTTTGCTCTGATGGGTTTGAGGGGAATGTGGCACCTTGGTCGAATCCTGGAATTTGGCGTAATTAGGGGAACTTTTAGCCGAAAATCATGGAAGCATCCATGATTTCTCTGAAAAATGTACAATAAGCTCAATATTTTATTTTTAAAATGCTCCTCAGGGGAAAGAAATAAGTATCTGCCTGTGGATGATGTCATGATCTGGCAACCACTACCATTTTCAATGGGATTCAAGGGCTTCGATTGGCTGATACTCACCGTGACGTCAGCATATGTCAGCACACCAACAGCTGACAACTGTGGCCTGCTGCTAAGGGTACATGTGAGGTATATTTCAGGTATTTTTAGCTTTTCTCTACGGAAATTTTGAGGTTCAAGACAAATTATATATAGAGTACCGGGCTTTTCGACATGCTTTACAACTTGGCTATCTCAGTTAAAATCACGTTATAAAGGTGCCACATTCCCTTTAGGGTTTGGTCCTATTTTCACACACCAGGACTCAGGATGTGTCTGGTTGTTTCCTACTGGTAGGTTAAAGTTTTCCTGTCAAAATTCTCAGGCGACATCGTTTTAGTGGACAACATGTGCAATACAGATGCTATATTTCAGCAGGTTCCGACCTCGCAGTGCGACTTGACTTACTGCTTCGTTAGGCAATTTCGCCGTGGTGTTCATTTTGCTTGCGATGCACTTTGTTTGGTGCTTTGGAAGTGTAAATACATATATTGTTTTTCACAAACCTGGCACTCTCAGAGGTATAGGGTAACCAGTAGCTGCATGATGCCTGGTCTCTGATGTTACTCTTACTAACTTTTGAAAGAACTTAGCTAGCAGCGCTGCCCGGCCGATATCAGCCAGAGACATCTAGTGGACACCTCAATGAGGGGCATCACTGTTAATGACGCCTGATACGACGACCCGTCCGACCTGCCAGTAGATAGCTTTCACCAATGACGAACGGTTGATGAATAGGAGGGAGCTGCCGTCTTTGAATACGGTATGTCTGACCAGTCAGCGGCGCATCCAAGGCTTCATTTCGGGGAGGGGGTCTAGGGGCTCGAGCCTCCCCCACCATTGCCTCGCATCCGTCTCCACCTATGCATTTGGGTGACCCTTTTTGCAACTTTTGTTTGGAAACACTGCTCCCAGAGTGTTTTCTGATGTATTTGGGGGCGCTGATTCCGAATATGACCTCAGAATGTCAAATTTTTAAAATTTCGAGACCGCGCATGACGAATGAAAATTGTCACAAATAACAAATTTTGAGCATTTGACTGCATAAGTCCAAAATCGGTCTGCAAAGCAGTGATTTTACCCATCGCACGGTATTTCTGACAGTTTGCAGTCATTTCAGCATTAACATCCTGGGTCAAGCTCATATATACTGTGTGCGACAGGGTTTTAGATATATATCTTTTGTTGACGGCACCAATCGTAGCGCCACCTGTCAACATATTGAGGAGGGAGGTGATGAAATCTTATAGGCGTTGTGTTAACGAGGGAAATAGCGAGAGTAAAACGTCATTTCTGTCATCGGGCTATCATTGTAATTGTATTCCAAAATTTACCAAATTTGCCTCTGCGGGCAGTTGTCTATGGAATTGAATGGGCTGGTTTGAATTCCAGGTCAGATTATTTCGATATTTACGGAAGCGCCAACAACGAACAAGTGCTGGTGAAACTAAACCATTTTCATGTTTCAACTGTCAAAGCCTTCTCTTAATAGATCGACCATTGAAAGCCCGTATCTCCACTTCAAAGCAACTCTTAAAAATCCTGCTGACATTGGAAACGAAATGGCTCGAAGACTGAATTAAGTGATCATGAACATTAAATTGTGTCGAGTCCGTATTTGGTAAACGCAAAAACATGTTTTTCAGCTCTCTCTCGGAGACAGCTGGATATTTCGCTTCGTATCTGCCTTGGGCAGCGCCACCCAGAATTGGCTACCCTGCTGTTAAAAAAGTGCCCTCCAGAATTGCCGATTCGTGCCTTCGACAGCGGAACCTGCCTCTGGCGTTGATCTCACTGCACGCTGAGTGGACTATCTGTTGTTCGGCACGCCAGTCGTTTTCCACGTTACTAAACACTCATCCAGCTGGTTGGCATCCAGGAGTTTGGTTTACAGTGGCTCAATATCAGCTAAGGTGGCAGCGTCTCGAATGTTGTTCATATCGGTATGTCATCGTACTGAGGTTTATGACCGGCGCTGGGAAGCGGTGGACGGACTGCTCGGCGCGGTGTCCGCGCACCTGCTTGATCAGACTGACAGCTTCTGCAATGGTTGATTCCTTTGGGTCAACCAGCGCAGCCTAAGGGATGGTTTTTGTGTCAGTCATGTAGGAATTCCTGGTGACACTTCCCTGCATCACCTTCAGGTCACTGTCCCTCAAACAATCTCACTGCCGGCGGATCTGCTCATCCAGAGGGAGCGGTGCGTGTATCAGATCCCACTTTGATCTGATATCCAAGGTGCATAGCAAATATGCAGCCAAGCGACTTCTACAACGGGAATTTAGCATGGGAAAGTAAGCATACTGGTGCTGATGTCGCGCAGAAGCTCCTGTAATTCCTCCAGGCACTGGAGGTCAATATTGGGGGTTGTGATCGTCGGCGGAGACGGAACGAATCATGTCAGAGCCTGGCAGGTCGGATGGATGGAGTGTTGGAGCAGGCCCTTGGCCGTAGCCTCGGACGAGCGGTGTGTCTGCTTCACCAGGCACACCTGGTGTATTGGCGCTCTGTTCTGCCACCTCACGGCATCACCACCGGACCAACAGCTTGAACAGTCTAGCAGCCATGGTTATCAATATACATGTGCACCTTCTGCAAGTGACATCTTCAATGTCATAAAGCATAACTGCTTCCCAACACTACCAAGATCGTGTCACGTTTAGGTCGCATCTTCAGCTGATGTGCGACTGTGCTGGAGTGGTACTCACAGATGAAGTCGGGACTGTGGTTAGCAGAAAGCATGGCAAGCTGCATCAGGCAAGGTGGCAGACAGCATAGGGCCTCACTGCGTCGCTGTCGACGCTAGTCACCTACGTGATGTGTGTGTATCTGCCATGCGTCGTGGATATCAGACCAAGGTGAGATCTGATACTCGCCCCGCTCCATCTGGCTGAGCAGGCCAGTCAGCAACAGCGGTGTTTGAGGCACAGTAATCTGAAGGTAGTCCAGGAAAAAGATATATGGCTTCGCGGGGTTACCCGAAGGAATCAACCATTGCAGAAGCTGTCAGTCTGATCAAGCAGGTGCGCGGACACCGCGCCGAGCAGTCCGTCCGCTGCTTCCTAACGCCGGTCATAAGCCTCTGCGATATGCCATACCGATATGAACGGCATTCGAGACGCTGCCACCCTAGGTGATATTGAGCCGTTGTCCACCAAACTCCTGGATGCCAACTAGCTGGATGAGTGTTTGGTAACGTGGCAAACGACTGGTGTGCCGAACAAGACAGTCCACTCAGCGTGCAGTGAGATCAACGCCAGAGGCAGGTTCCGCTAGCGAAGGCACTAATCGCAAATTCTGGAGGGCACTTTTTTAACAGCAGGGTAGCCAATTCTGGGTGGCGCTGCCCAGGGCAGATACGAAGCGAAATATCCAGTTGTCTCCGAGAGAGAGCTGAAAAACATGTTTTTGCGTTTACCAAATACTGACTCGACACAATTTAATGTCCACGATCACTTAATTCAGTCTTCGAGCCCTTTCGTTTCCAATGTCAGCAGGATTTTTAAGAGTTGCTTTGAAGTGGAGATACGGGCTTTCAATGGTCGATCTATTAAGAGAAGGCTTTGACAGTTGAAACATGAAAATGGTTTAGTTTCACCAGCACTTGTTCGTTGTTGGCGCTTCCGTAAATATCGAAATAATCTGACCTGCAATTCAAACCAGCCCATTCAATAAGTTCTCGGAAGGCCTGCTGAAGATAGGGTGCCATAAACCGCAGAGTGTTGTGGGAATGACCTAGGACCCTAAAAAGATGATACAGATGACAGTAAAAGCGCTAAAAGACTGGCAGCCTAAAACGCCAAAGTCCAGAAACTAAAACGTCTCAACCCTAAAAAGCCCAAAAAGGCTACGTCAAGGTAAAGATAAGAAGAAAAAAGCGTGGGGTGAGGTAAATACAACGTTTCGGTCTTGGACCGTCGTCAGGCGAGGGGTGAAAGATGGAGGTGGCTAGAGGCCTGAGGTAACCTTTTTCCAAATACCGAGTGACTGGAGGCCTAAGGTAAACTTTTGGTCGAAACAAAAAGTGTCGGCAGTCCCAATACCCTCTTGCCGAAGGTGAAATGGAACAATGTGTATGGTGTGTTATGTCTGAGCATGCGTCTGAAAGTGTCCCCGTATGTCGAATTTACCGCAAGAGTGGCCAGGAAGATGTTTGCGTGTTGAGAGTAGGTCTGTAGCGCCGAATGAGGAATGATTCTGCGATTTTTCTGTTTGGGCCATCACTGGCGTATTTTAGAATTTTGATGCTCAAGTTGTCTGCTGTCAGCTCATCATTCGGATGCATGGTTAATCTGTGTTGGCCGAAAGGTGTTTCCTGCCTCTTATTTCTAGCATCACCTAAGTGTTCGTTAAATCTTAGTCTAACGGCCCTCTGGCTCTCACCGATATAAAATGACCTGCCTGGTTCGCAAAGCTTACAATCTATCCTATCTTACTATCCTATCTATCTTGAATTTTGCAACTTTTTGGCACGTGCTCGGCTGTACTGGATCCCTGATTTCAAGGTACTGGTGAATATTTCCGAATTCAATTACGGCAATTAATCACATATGTATCGACGAAAGTGCTATTTATAGAGGATATTTTTTAATTTTGGGGGTGTGGGTAGTCCACCCGCGGTGCGTGCAGGGGGTTCCTCCGCTGAGAGATACTTATTAAGTATTTTTCTATCTTAGCTTAATTAGAGCAAATTCACCAAACATGTATTTAGTAAGCAGTTGCTCATTGAGGGTTTTATTTAGTTTTTGGGGGTGTAGGAAGTCCGCCTGCGGTGCGTGCAGGGGGATCCTCCGCTTCAAGGGAGTTATTCTAATTTTTCTTGAAAAAAATAATGGGTTAAGGCGCTCCGGAAACAATCCACCGCCAAGCGGTGGAAGTCTGCAAGCAAGGTGAGCAGTGCGGAGTCCTTAGGCGGGCGCGGCGAAGCCGCGGCCGACGAAGGCGGTACTTGCCCCGAAGGGCAGGGGCGCCGTTTTTTGCACTGTATCGGGTCTCCAATGCATAGGTGCTGACAAATGGGCCCTCATATTTTGAATTATTTTTGAAAGTTTTATTAAGCATGTATCGAGCCAACCATTGTTTATTGATGTTTTTTTGAGTTTTTTGGGGTATGGGTCGTCCGCTTGCAGCGAGTGCAGAGGATCCTCCGCTTGAAAGAAATTATTGAGTATTTTAATATTTTTAATGAATTTAGGGCAGATTTGTCACACATGTATCAAGCAAACCGTTGTTTATTGAGTGTTTTATTTAGTTTTGGGGTGTGGGTAGTCCGCCCGCGGTGCGTGCAGGGGGGTTCTCCGCTTCAAGGAAATTATTCTATTTTTTCGTGAAAAAAAAGATGGGTTTAGGCGATCCGGAGACAATCCACTGCGAAGCGGTGGAAGTCGTAGAACAAGGCGAGCAGACCTGAGACCTGAGAAGGGCGCGGCGAAGCCGCGGTTGACGAAAAGTGATATTTGCCCCGCAGGGTAGGGGCGTCGTTTTTTGCACTGTATCGGATCTCCAATTTTAAGGTGCTGGCAAATGCAGAGACATCGTTTAAGTTATTTTCGGAAATGTTATTAAGCATGTATAGAGCCAACCGTTTTTCATTGAGGGTGTTTTCAGTTTTATGGGGTATCTTTTAGCTGTGTGGCACAGCCGCCGGGATTCTTTTGTCTGTTTGTGACTTTGTGCTGGCGTGCTCCGATAAGCATGGTGTAAACAGGTGTTGGCCTCCTGGCTGGGCACGTGACCCCTCTCGGGCTACCCTTTGATGGAAAAACCTTAATCTTTACCCGTTATTAGGTCACAGAAGTGTGCCGGTAACCCTTCGGGACAAAAAGCGTATGCAGGCGTGTTGACAGAAACTTTGGACAGTTATCGAGGGTATTTTTTTAGTTTTTTGGTTTTGATTGTGCACCCTTGGCGCCTGCAAGGTGATCCTCCGCTTGAAGGAAATTATTGAGTATTTAAATTAATTTACCTCAGATTCAGTAAACATGTATCGAGCAAACCGTTGTTTATCGAGGGTGTTTTTGAGTTTTGGGGGTGTGGATTGTCCACCCGTGGTGCGTGCAGGGTGGTACTCCGCTGGGAAATATCCGGTGTCTTGTAGCGGTGTGGCACAGCAATGCTCGGCTCGGCTGTACAGGATCCCTGATTTCAAGGTGCTGGCAAATATTTTTGAATTTACGGCAGTTTTATCACAAATGTATCGACGATAGTGCTATTTATAGACGATATTTTTAGTTTTTGTTGGTGTGGGTCGTCCGCCCGCGGCGCGAGCAGGGGAATCCTTCGCTGGAAGATAATCATTGAGTATTTTAACGCCAGGCCGGCCGTCAAGGAATAAACAAACCGGAGACAATCCACCGCGAAGCGGAGGAAGTCTGCCAGCAAGGCGAGCAGACTTGGGCCATGAGAAGGGCACGGCGAAGCCGCGGCCAACCAATTCGATACTTGCCCCGCAGAGTAGGGGCGCGGTTTTTTTGCACTGTATCGGGTCTCCAATGTTAGGGTGCTAACAAATGGAGAGACGTATTTCATATTATTTTGGGCATCTTTATTAAGCATGTATCGAGCCAACCATTGTTTCTTAAGGGTGTTTTGGAGTTTTTGGGGGCGTGGGTCATCCGCCCGTGGCGCATGCAGGGGATCCTCCGCTATAAGGAAATTATCGGGTATGTTGTAGCTGTGTGGCACAGCCGCCGGGTTTGTTTTAGCTGTGTGTAATTTAGTGCTTCCGTGTTCCCGTCAGCAAACGGTACACAGATGATGGCCTCTGGCGGGGCACGTGACCCCTTGTGGATTACCTCTTGATCGAAAAATCTGTATTATGAACCCGTTATTGGGTCTCAGAGGTGTACTGGTGATTTTTTGGCCAAATGCGTTTGCAGGCGTGTTGGTAGAAACATTAAAAATTTGATGGGTGGTATTTAAAATGCTGGCATTATTTAAGGGGGGGCGGGGGTCTCCCATTAAGAAGAACAAAAAACTTTTACTTTTGCGTGTAAGTCCTCTGATATATTTAAGTCAATTCGTGGCAATTTTTTTAATATATTAAACAAAGTGTTGTTTATTGAGAGTGTTTTTTGTTTTAGGGGTGCGTTACTCGTCTGGTGCTGTCGTGTTCCCAAGAGCATAGGGTACACAGACGATGGCCTCCTGGCGGGGTCAGGTGACCCCTTGCGGGTTACCCTTTGATTGAAATATTTGATATGTACCTGTTGTTGGGTCTCAGAGGTGTACTGGTGACTTTTTTTAATCAAATGCGTTTGCGGGAGTGTTGACAGAAACATTGAACAATTGATATGTGTTATTTATATTTTTTGCAATGTTTAGGAATCCCTTATTAATAAAAACCACAAACTCTAATTTTGCAAAAAAAATACTGGATTCAGGCGATGCAAAGACAAACCACCGCGAAGCGGTTGAACTGTCCAGCGCCTGCCCGGACAACTTATCTAAGCTACCCTCTGGGAGCTAAAACAACTCTTCCTACCAAAGCTAAAGTGCACTGAACTTCACAGTATGGGTACAGAATATGAATTGCGGCACAGTTTCACCGCAGGAAACGCATTGCAGTACAGTTTCGCTGCAAGAAACGCATTTTGGAGCAGCATGCCTATGGTTGAAGACAGAGAAAAGGAATTAAAAAGAAAGGTGGACCGAGCGACTTATTGGTTTACGCGACCCAGTGAACTTAAAAGCTGTTCCCAGAAATTAAAGTTTGCCCCCTCCCCTTTAAAAATTATAAGTTTCCCTGAATGGGCTTCGGCGACCCAGAAACAAACCAACGCGATATTAGTAAACAGTGAGAGTGTAGTACCAGCAGCCCATGCCCAAATTAACAAGGGTATGGGCTTCAAATTAACCGAAA
Source organism: Lepas anatifera (assembly GCA_034440635.1). Taxonomy (NCBI): domain Eukaryota; kingdom Metazoa; phylum Arthropoda; class Thecostraca; family Lepadidae; genus Lepas; species Lepas anatifera. The sequence goes on along the minus strand of JAOTON010001615.1, from coordinate 1,288,027 downwards.
CCGAAGGCACAATCGGCACGCCAATTCGCGCTTGCCAGGAACTTTTGCTGGAATGCTGGAAAGGCTGCTGAAGGGCAGGCAAAGCAAACCACAAGAGGGGAGGGAGTGTACCAAGCAGCGCACGGATGGGACGCCTAGGGAAGGAAGGAACCCAGCAGTGCCGGGCTAGGGAATGGAGGAACCCGGCAGCGCTAGGCCGGCCTTCTAGAGAAGGAATAAACAATCCGGAGACAAACCACCGCGAAGCGGTGGAAGTCTGCGAGCAAAGCCAGCAGACCCGAGTCCTGAGGAGTGCACGGCGGAGCTGCGGCCGAAGCAGGCGATACTTGCCCCGCAGGGTAGGGGCACGTTAGGCCGGCCCGCTGAATCGAGACCTGGTTAGGTCAGCATAGTGGAGGCACCCTGGTGCGCCCACGCAATTGCGTCGGGCTCAAAATTTAGGTCTGGCTTTGAGAGCCCATTACACGAAAAGTTATCGACCGATTTTCAAAGTTTCTTCACGAATCAACGCCTTTTTCAATTTCTTCTACGTTCACCTTCTATATCTCGTGACGCGCCCAGAGGGTCAATCTCGCAGCGCGAGACGTGCCGTCTAGGCGTCTCCCACGGGATTGCGTCGGGCTCAAAATTTAGGTCTGACTTTGAAAGCCCACAACTCGACAAGTTATTAATCGATTTGCAAAATTTCTTCACCAGTCGACGCGTCCATGAATTTTGTCTTCTTTGGCACGCTCACCCCTCACCACCCGGGACGCTCTGGATGGTAATCTCGCAGCTTGAGACGTGCCGTCTAGTCTATCCTATAAATTACATTTTTGGCATGACATTTCCCATGGATACCTGCATGACAGGCGTGGCAGAAACGGCATCCCCCAGGGCACTGCACTGGTTCCAGCGCGGATCTGACCAAAAGATCCTTCAGGGATGTGCCGCTTCTCCACGCCACCCGCATGGGAAGGCCAGAATTTCGAACGATCCGCTTGACCCGGTCACCGAGAGCGTCGTCAACGAAAGGTAAAACAAGAGGCGCATCATTACCCTGATTTTGTGGTCTGGGGCGTGGATTTAGAGCTTCGACCTGCAGCTTTTTTAGGAGATGGTTCGGGTACCCATTTTTTGAGAAGAGGTCGAAAATCTTTTTGAGGCTCCTCTTACGAGGGCTTCCGGGTGAGGATCTACGAAGTGCCCGAAGAAACTGAGATCGGATGACAGATTTTTTGAGCGAGCAAGGTTGAGCCAAGTCAAAAGGGAGGATGATTGGAGCTGCCATCGGTTTGAAGAAAAGTTCAGTTGTGTATGCCCCGGACGTGGAAACCGTGATGAGCGTATCCAAAAAAGGGATGGAACCAGACGTGCCGGTGTGCTCGATGGTGAATTTTATGCTGGTATGAAACGAATTGATAAAATCGAAGTAAGAGTTTAGAGAGTCCTCGCCATGCGTCCAAATCCCCAATACATCATCGATATATCGCATGTAGGCGACTGGCTGATCATGTGGGCTAGCCAAAATCAAAGATTCCAGCCAGTTCATGAAGATGATGGCCAGTGGGGAGCTACTCTGCTTCCCATTGCGATGCCTTGCGTCTGCCTATAGAAGTTATCACCAAACCTGAGGTAGTTGTTGGTGAGACAATGGTCAAGCAGAACGCGGATGTCTGGGATGCTGAGCCCGTATGTGTTGATGCTCCTATGTCTCTCAAGAAGGCTCTCAACCGCATCCAAAGCTTCCCCAACAGGGATGTTTCCATACAAGTTGGTGACATCCACGCTAAAGACGATTGTACCAGCTGGGAAGCCCAAGGGAAACGCAGTGCGAAGGCGGTCAAGGTACTCGTCTCTAAATCCACGCCCCAGACCACAAAATCGGGGTAATGATGCGCCTCTTGTTTTACCTTTCGTTGACGACGCTCTCGGTGACCGGGTCAAGCGGATCGTTCGAAATTCTGGCCTTCCCATGCGGGTGGCGTGGAGAAGCGGCACATCCCTGAAGGATCTTTTGGTCAGATCCGCGCTGGAACCAGTGCAGTGCCCTGGGGAGGCCGTTTCTGCCACGCCTGTCATGCAGGTATCCATGGGAAATGTCATGCCAAAAATGTAAAGCTTTGCGAACCAGGCAGGTCATTTTATATCGGTGAGAGCCAGAGGGCCGTTAGACTAAGATTTAACGAACACTTAGGTGATGCTAGAAATAAGAGGCAGGAAACACCTTTCGGCCAACACAGATTAACCATGCATCCGAATGATGAGCTGACAGCAGACAACTTGAGCATCAAAATTCTAAAATACGCCAGTGATGGCCCAAACAGAAAAATCGCAGAATCATTCCTCATTCGGCGCTACAGACCTACTCTCAACACGCAAACATCTTCCTGGCCACTCTTGCGGTAAATTCGACATACGGGGACACTTTCAGACGCATGCTCAGACATAACACACCATACACATTGTTCCATTTCACCTTCGGCAAGAGGGTATTGGGACTGCCGACACTTTTTGTTTCGACCAAAAGTTTACCTTAGGCCTCCAGTCACTCGGTATTTGGAAAAAGGTTACCTCAGGCCTCTAGCCACCTCCATCTTTCACCCCTCGCCTGACGACGGTCCAAGACCGAAACGTTGTATTTACCTCACCCCACGCTTTTTTCTTCTTATCTTTACCTTGACGTAGCCTTTTTGGGCTTTTTAGGGTTGAGACGTTTTAGTTTCTGGACTTTGGCGTTTTAGGCTGCCAGTCTTTTAGCGCTTTTACTGTTGTAGAGTGTTTAGTCTAGTCCTAAAATTAGAGTGTGTGTCACGAGTGTCTGTGTTTATGCCAGCAACCCGTTTCGTTGGCTTGAGCGAAGATATATAACTAGGTCTAAAATTGGAATACACGGTTGGTCCCGACGCAGTCTTTCTCTCGCCTCCGACAACGTAACACTGGTGGCAGCGGCGGACACAAGGTAAGTGTGGAGATTCTCCTATTTCGCCCTGCCAACCGAATTCGACCATGACAGACGTACCTTCCTCTAACATTTTCACCTTTGCGAACTTCTTACCACCGTTTGACGGCACGACTCCTATTCAGGACTTCTTAGACGAACTTGACGAGACTTCTAAATTAGGAAAATGGTCTGATGAAATCGCCCTCAAAGTTGCAAAATTGAAATTCACGGGACGCCCTGGCAAAATCCTCCGCGAGAATATGGCACTCCGAGGTTGTACGACCCTTCCGGCGTTCAAGAAACTGGCTATTGAAATTTTTACGAAAGACTCCCGCCCGATGACACTTCGCCTCCAGGACCTTATGACATGTGTTCAACGCCCAGACGAATCCGTCTCCACCTATGCTGACCGACTCAGAACGATCGGAAAACAATTAACAGAATGGGACGTTGACGGACAAAGCAAATCCATCAAAGACCAGACCCTTACAGTCCAATTCATTAAAGGGCTACGGGTCCCTATGACTCGTCGCCTCGTAATGTCTCGAACCCCTTCCTCATTTTCAGAGGCCTTGACCCTTGCTCGCACGGAAGAACAGAACGAATCCCTGGCCTCTGTCCCGCTCGCCGATGCCGACCCAGTTAATTCTATCACCACCTCTGACCCCATCGCCCAAATCAACGCTCGCCTTGCCGCCCTCGAACTGGCACAAGCCCAACCCCAGTCAGATTACCCAGCCCGTCGTCCTACCTACCGTCGTGACAGCCGACCTTGCTGCTACCATTGTGGCCGTCCTAACCATTTCGCCCGTGATTGCTTTTCTAACCCACGCAATCGCTTTCCTTCTCGATCTCGCTCACGCTATCCATCTCGGCCCTTTCGCCAACCCCGTCGTTTCACCCCGTATCGAAACCAGTCCCGGACCCCATCCCGCGATCGCTACCACGAATCTCCTCTCCGGTACGACCGCCCCTCACGCCCAGACCGATCTCCATCCCCGCGCTATGACCGCTCGTCCCGTTCCGACCGCTCCGTGCGCTTCAACCGTTCTCCGCCTAGATCTTATGGTCGCAACCGATCGGAGTCTAGATCCCCATCACCACGGCCTCGCCCCACTGCTCGCTCCAATCGCGATTGACCCTTAACGAACGGCGATGTCCTCAGCGTCATCCATCCACACTACATTGGCGTAACTCCCACTATTACCACAGTTCACGTTTCCTCTGTGCCTTTTCGCACCCTGTACGACACAGGCTCTTCTGTCACTATTCTCACCAAAATGGCTTTTGATCGCTTACATTGTCCCGTCAAACCCGCCAAAGTTTCCCTTAATGTCACTGGCGTTACCGGTTCCCCCTTACAGTTACTTGGTCGTTCCTTATTGCCCCTCACACTGCTTAATCGCACAATTATTCATCCCGTGCTCATCACTACCAATCCCCTCTCTCCCAAATGTGACCTTATTTTAGGAGCCGATTTTATTCACGCCCACCATTTGTCATATGACGCTAGCCATCAGGCATCTTATTTTTCAGATTCCTTCCCTACTGTATCAGCGCTGTCTCCTCACCGTCCATCTCCACATTCAGTTCGCTTCCTCGTTAATAATCACATTATTTATCCTGGAGACTCCACCCTGAAAATCCCCATCAGCCGAGCCGAGCCACCCGTGCCAACCGATCCTTCTACCACAAACAAACCTCGACCGCCAGACACATCTCAGCCTAAAATAACCCCACAGTCTCACCTTGCCGTGACTCGCGACGAACCCATTCCGCCCCTCGAAGCTCTGCCAAGTTCCACAACCAGCGATCCCTCGATCGACACTTGCCATACGGCCTATTTTTCGACTGACACCACTATACCTGCCAGGACAGAAAAACTTGTTTTGGCAAGAGTTTCTCGTACAGTCCCGGAGTCTGCCCATCCCGCAACATTTCTTGTAACCTCGCATCCCCAACAAAAATTTTCTGCCGATGTCGTCGTGGCACGCTCCATCGGCCACCTCCAAGGCACTAAATCACGTCGAATTTTTGTTAGACTTTGTAATATCTCTTCTGTTGATCTGACTTTTCCTAAACGCAGTAGTCTCGCTCTTCTTAGTCATATTCCCGAGACATCTATTTTTTCAGAAGACCAGATGTCTGAGTCCGACGATGCGACAGAACCTCTCGTTAGAGACGCTTCTACTTCTCACGCTGTTCACATCGACTCTATCACTGCCGCTGACTTTGACATGACCAACGTTCCCCTAGAACATAGAGATCGCTTGCTAGCATTGTTATTGAAGTACAAGTCAGTATTTGGTAAATCGTTTTCCGATTTAAAGGAAACTGATGTTTATCGCCATAAGATAGAACTAACGGATTCTACTCCGGTCTATCAAAGACCATATCCCATTCCATTCTCACAGCGTACCGTGCTCAAACAACAGATCGATGAACTACTTGATGCCAAAATCATCGAGCCCTCCGTGTCTCCTTACAATTCTCCGACCCTTCTCGTCAAGCGAAGCCCAAATTCCCCACCTCGTTTTGTTCTTGATTTACGACGTTTGAACACAGTTGTGAAAACGGACAGCTTCCCCTCCCCTCATCTTCAAGACACTTTAGACCAATTATCTGGGTCAACCTTGTTTACCACCTTGGATCTTTTCCGATCTTTTCATCAAATTCCCCTCGATCCCCAGTCCAAAGAATTTACAGCCTTTTCTGCTGACAATCAGTCATACCAGTACCGCCGCGTACCTTTTGGATTGAATTCCGCAAGTGCTGCTCTAAATAGGGCACTTAAAATTGCATTTTCTGGCCTTCCCAGTGATTACATATATTGTTACGTTGATGATTTGATCATCGCCAGCAACACTGCCGATTCTCACTTTAACAAGCTAGAAGCTGTTCTTCAACGCTTGAGTAAGCACAAATTCGTCTTAAAACCTTCAAAATGTACCTTTATGCAAAAATCAATTACTTATTTAGGCTTTACCATCAGTGCCCAAGGCATATCTCCAGACCCCGAGAAAATAAAAGCTGTCAAAACTTATCCCAGACCTCAAACCCCGAAACAAGTGAAACAATTTCTTGGTTTCGTGATTTTTTTCCGGAAATTCATTCCCCACATGGCTGAAACTTCCCGCTGTTTAAACTACCTGACCCGCGACAATGTCCCTTTCGTCTGGACACCGGAATGTGAAAAAGCTTTCGAAAGCATCAAAACGTCCTTGACGACATACCCAGTTCTTCGGTTACCCTCCTTTGATCGCGAATTTTATCTTTCAACCGATGCTAGCAAGTATAGCATATCTGCCATTTTGGAACAACGCTTTGGCGATTCATTACATCCAATCGCCTACCTCAGTCGTAATTTGAACAAAGCCGAGATCAACTATTCCGTCACTGAAAAAGAGGCCTTGGCTATCATTTACGGCTTTGACAAATTTCATACATATCTCCTTGGCCACAAGACCATAGTTTTCACAGATCATCTCCCTTTGATTTCGCTTTTTAAGTCTAAGAACCCAGGTGGCCGCCTTGTACGTTGGGCGTTAAAGCTTTCCCAGTATGACTTTACTATGCGTTATGTCCGCGGTTCATCGCATGTCAAAGCTGACACATTGTCTCGCATTCCTATTTTTCAACAACCTTCCACTGATTTTTTAGCCACAATTCAGGCCGCCATTAGCGGCCCGGACGAGAATTGGACTCGACAACGCGTGAAAACAGCCCAACAGGCCGACCCTGATCTCAAATTTATCATCGAACAGTTGAATACCGAATCTACCATCAAACCACGTCCCATCGGATACCCTTCTATCGACGAATTTTTCCTCACTTCTGATGATTTGCTGTATCACGTTACGGCGAACCCCAAAGACAAAACACGTGACGTCATAGAAGAGCTGGTAGTACCCCCACCGATGAGACCTTATGTACTTTTTCACGCCCATAATGCTAAGTTTAGTACACATTTAGGTATTTCTGGTACCTTCAACAAAATTCGGAGACAATACTTTTGGATTGGTCTCTACAACGACGTGAAACGGTACGTTTTGTCTTGCAAGCCGTGTTTCGAGAGAAAGAGCCACCGCTACACCGAAAACCCACCGTTCGAACGTTTTACCCCACTTTCACGCCCTGGCCAGTTGTGGTCACTTGATATCGTCGGCCCTCTCACCCAGACACACAACGGTAACCGTTATATTTTAAGTTGCTTAGAAGAATTCACTAAATGGCCCGAACTGTTCCCCATTCCCGATCAAAGTGCCGATACCATTGCTAAAATTTTTGTTAAGGATATCATTTGTCGTTTTGGCTGCCCCGAGACTCTGCTTACCGATCAAGGCCGCAATTTCACTTCTAAATTGTTTAAGTCGATATGCAGTTTACTCAATATTAAGAAGATCCAAACTTCCGCTTATCATCCAGCCACTAATGCCAGACTGGAGCGACTTCATGGTTCCGTTGCCTCCATGTTAAGCCATCTCATAGACAGTACCGCTACTGATTGGGATGACAATTTGCCCTTCGTTTTACTCTCTTTAAGAACGCGTGTGCATTCCACCACCCACGAAACTGCGGCTTACCTCTTGTACGGCAGAGATATTCGCACCCCCACAAGTGATATTTTCGAGTCGGACGACATTTCATATGCCTCTATTGACGATTACAAAACTGAACTTTTAAAAAGACTTAAGACTGCGAATGAACAGGTTATGAAATATGTGTCACAGGCCGCTGACCGTCAAGAAGCCTATCAGGCCCGAAAGGCTAAGCCCACTGGACTCAAGGTCAATGACCTAGTATACTTGTATATACCTAGGAGTCCTGTTGGAGTTTCTGCCAAATTAGTGAGAAAAAGTCACGGCCCGTATAGAATTGAGGCTTTCCCGTCGCCCGTCAATGCCAGAATCAGGCATATTCACAAGGCCGGTGATATTCAGTCAGTTCACATTTCACGGCTCCGACCGTATGTAGATTATTTAGAAAGCGCCCGAGCTGCGCCCGCTCAGCCCCCTGAGTCACCGGTTACTCTGGGCACCGAGCCAGAACCAGAACCAGACACCGGCGCCCCAGACGCCCTGCCCCTGGCCGACTACGAGGCCATATTTGGTCAGGACCCCGCGGCAGTCCGACCGCCCCCAGCCCCTCACTATGATCTAAGACCCCGCGGCATTCTTCGCGCTCCCGATCGCCTTCAGTACCCTTAACCATTTCTATGTTGCAGATGTACCTCCATCTTGTTCTCCTTTGGCTTATTACCATCGGTCCAACTACTTCAGAAGACTTAGCAGATCAGTCTCCTAGATACGTGGTCTGCTCCCTTACGGATGGAGAAGAACACTGTCGTATACAAACATTCGACGGAACTCTCCCCCCACGCGTCTGCTCCGAGAACGACTGCGACTCCTGTTTCCCCTGTTCTTCATGCGACGTCATCAATTGGAGTACTTTCGTCCTTCACCATCAGGAGTGGGTTCAGCCATCCTGGTTTTATTCCACCATCAGCCATCATCGCCGTGGTTCTGCCAAATTTTATGATTGTAAAATTTATCACAAAGACACTCGTTGTGAATGTTCTGACACTACAACTTGTTTCGGCGATGAACAGTTCTGTACCGACTTACCTTGCGTACAAGGTTCGTTATGTTCTTGCACCACCAAAAGAGGTCGGCTGTTTAGGTCGGCAGCTGCCATTACCGCTGCCCATACCCACTGCGGCTTTGGCGCGCCTCTGCTGGAACACTGAGGCCCCGACTTGGGGGAGGACAGAGGCGGGTGCTTACCGTGGGGGACGACTGCGGTGCGCGCGTGTGGGATCTCATGCGAGCATAATGTATGCAGCGAAGGTGCGAGTGCAGTGAATATGCTCGAAGCGGGACTCATCAGCTGTACCTGGACTTTCATCGGACATCGGGAGTCGGACCTCACGGTGATGTACCATTTCCTCTTTCTGCCACTTGCAAACACTGACTGGAGGGACTATCTGACCCAGTAGTGAAATGCTCCAATGGAGCAAGTTAAATGGCGCATAGCTGGAGGATGGAGCTGGATCTCTCGAGGTTTAAATTATTTTGATGACCCTAACTCGTGTTTTTCAATAACTTTTGTCTCATCATGGCTTGTATCGTCGTGTTCACAGTTGGTGGAGAGCGTCTGGCATTGTGTGACAGTTAGCCGGGCCATTTTCGATATGGTGCTGCCATGTGACTACGTCTGTTCGCTGATTCGTGCGAGAAGTGTAATTGTTTTTGCTTTGTTTGCTTGTTCTTGATCTGCTTTTTCTTCTTACTTGGTTCCCCTCGCCTTCGTTGTTTTCAAGCTCAGTGTTTTTTATTTTATTTTTTAGATGTCATCCTCTAGTATTTCTCTCCCATTTGTTCTCGTATCTACCTTCTTAGAATTGTGAGATTCAAAGTAGTCGAGCACTACTCACCGCCGCCCCTTATTGTGATGTCTGAGTCCGCCCCTGCCGTGCCCGGCCGGTGCCGACCGGAGCCGCCGGCCGCCGCCCTCCCGTCTCACCAGTTTCGCCACGCAGGTTACCATGCAGGCGAAGTAATCTGTTTCCCTCCCGTCCGGCTGTCGCTCTATTATGCTGGAGAACTCCAGCATTACTTCAACCATCTTCCACAGGATCATATTCTCAAACACATATTCTTAACCAACTCTCAGTGGGTGTATTTCGGCACTTTTTGGGATATAATGATACTTTTGTTTATGGCTGGTATTGAGATTAACCCAGGCCCCGTAGAGGACCAGGGGGACTATGAGGAGAAATTAACTATAGCACACGTAAACGTCAATAGCATAACAGCAAGTAATAAACTAGATGAACTCGAGCAATTTACGGTGGTTAATAAAATAAACATTTTGGCATTCACGGAAACGAAATTAGATGATACAGTTCACGAGAGCCAATACGCACTTGCAGGTTTCCATCCACCAATCCTTAAAAACCGATCCCGAAAAGGAGGAGGCGTTGCACTTTATGCACAAAAATCAATACAGCTTAAGCATATACAGGAACTAGATAATCCCGAGGAGGAATGGATTTGGGCAATAGCAAAGATAAGCGGAGTCCAAATTATTGTATGCTGTGTCTACCTTCCTCCGAATCTCACCACAGATAGACTAAATTCATTCTTGGAACGATTTTCGGATGGTGTTGCCTTAGCTCACACATACAGACCTTCAGCTATGATTATTGTTGGTGATTTTAATGCCGGTAATGTTTATTTGTCCCAGCCGGATATTCCCCATAGTGGGGTAACTAGTTTTGACTGTAACCTGAGAGATACTTCAGAATGCCTGGGACTTGAACAGATAATTGACGAGCCAACACGAATTACCGTAAATGCCTCAAATTTAAGAGACTTGATCTTCCTTACGAACCCACAAGGATTTAACCTTTCCAGTGGAACTTTGTCCTCTTTCGCCTCATTAGATCATTTTCCGGTGTATGTACAGTTAGAGATGAGGCATAGGCTCGAGAAGAATAGGAGCAAGCCATATCCAATTTGGGAGTTCTCAAAAATGGATCACCAGAAACTGACTGCAACCCTGCTTGCTACTGACTGGCAAACCATACTCAACAACGACATTGACACAGCAACAGACCTCTTTACTGAAACAATTCTGGGCGCTGCCAAAGAAGCAATACCAATCAAAAATGTTTACAAAAACGTCCTTCACAAACCATGGGTAAAAGGAAATTTGAGACACGAAATAAATAAACGTGACACCCTCTTCCGGAAAGCAAAACGATTGAATACTCTACAAGCCTGGAGGGCGTGGCGACAACAACGCAACAAAGTTACGGCTCTTAATAAAACACTGCGGCAGCAGTTCTGTGACAGCAAATCTAAAGTCTTACTAGAAAACAAGCAAAATCCCGCCAAATACCACAAGATCCTAAAAGAAATGCTAGGCTTTTCCGGTGAACATCAAATCCCGACATTAAATGGGCTACATGGTGAAGATGTAACACACGACCTAGAAAAGGCAAACCTACTCAATCATCATTTTGCAGAAATGTCACATATAAACCCTCCTGATTCGGCCTCCCTGGACAACTTGACTGAAACTGAAGTTCTGGCACCATTATTGGACATTCATGTAACTGAAAGGGAGGTGCTAAGAATTCTCAATCACCTAGATGGAACCAAAGCTTGCGGACCTGATGAATTACCAGCAAAATTATTAAAGCTCATCGCTCTATTAATTGCGGAACCTCTCGCCCAACTGATCAATAAATCTTTAAGAACCGGAACGTATCCAGTACTGTGGAAGGAAGCTCATGTCAAGGCCATTTTCAAGGGGAAGGGTTCTCCTTCTGATGCAACCTGTTATCGTCCTATCAGTCTTTTGCCTTGTATTTCTAAAGTAACTGAGAAAATTGTTCACCAACATCTTTACAAACATTTATGCGATAATAATCTTCTGTCAGATAAACAAAGCGGTTATAGACCGCATCACAGTACGGAGCTACAATTAATTTACTTAAGTGAAAAACTATACAAAAGCATTGATGAAGGAAATGATTTCACGGCCGTGTATTTGGATATCTCCCGCTATTTCAATACGATTTGGCATGAGGGCCTACTGAAAAAGTGTCGCACAGAATTCGGAATCAACGGTAATATATTAAAGTGGATCAAATCTTACTTAAGTAATCGAGTTCAAAGGGTCAAATTAGGTGATTTTCTCTCCGAAACCAAAACCATCGATGCTGGATGCCCACAGGGCTCCGTTTTGGGCCCATTGCTTGCACTTATGTACCTGAATGACATTGAAAAAGATATAGCCAATGATATGCTTCTATTCGCTGATGACGCCTCAATTTACGCAGCACATTCAGACATAAATATACAGTCGGTACGAGATTCATTACAATCGGATTTGAATAAGATCGCTGCATATGCTAAAAAATGGGCCATAAAATTTAATGCAAAGAAAATTATTCAACAGACTTTCACTCTTAAACGAAACGCGAACCCCCCTCAGTTGAAATTTGAAGACAGCTGCATTCCTCTCAGATCGACTCACAAGCATTTGGGTTTAACCTTCTCAGCAGAACTGAGGTTTCACGAACACATTAACGAAGTAGTTAAAAAGCTAATCGCGCATTGAGTCCTCTCTATCCCTTAGCATCAACTTTGCCGAGACAGATCATTACCCAAATTTATACAACTTATGTCCAACCCTACTTTGATTACTGTGATTCAATTTACGACGGATTAATAACTGTGGCCGACTGCATGCGGCTAGAGAAAATTCAAAAGCGGGCGGCTAGGTGTGCCACAGGAGCTTGTTTCCGAACATCGTCCGCATTGTTAATGAACGAACTAGGCTGGGTGACATTACAAAGGAGACGAAAAATTCACAGGCTTCAAATGTATTACAAGTTTAGAAACTCAGACGGACTAGCACCTTCATACATTGTAAATTTACTACCTGACATGAGAAGAAGACAGACGGGCTTAGAGCTGAGAAATGCTTTTCAGTATTCAATTCCCCAAATACGAACAACTCTCTACAAAAAGTCATTCATCACCGCGACCACACAAAATTGGAATGCGTTGCCAGCACACATAACACAAGCTCCCTCTGTTCATAAATTCAAAAAGGAGCTTAAATTGTTGATTGGGCCAGACAAACCTCCTAAATATTACTTACTCGGTTCTAAGCGAGGCAATATACTCCATACACGACTGAGAGTTGGTTTAACAAATTTAAAAGATCACCAGTTCAGAATAGGAAATGCTATAACCCCAAATTGCGATTGCGGATTCCAAAAAGAGACAACGCAACATTATATGCTAAGGTGCCCCATATTTAGGGATCAGAGAGAAGCGTTGTTTAACGCATTGTCGCTTATAAACAATTTAGAATTTGCAACGATGACCGAAACTGAAAAAATAGAAGCTCTTCTTTATGGTTCCAGCCTTGATGAGAGCTGCAGCCGGCGGGTGGCAACGGAGTTCCAAAAATATATGTTAGCGACCGGACATCTCTAAACCAAATTCAGGCGTGCGGTGGGCGGGGCGTGTTGCGCTGGTCGGGTCCGGGGGCGGGTGCGGCTCGCTGGGCGGCGGTCGCAGGTACCGAGTTTGACACAATATCATGCCAAGTTTTCAGAGTGAGAGTTGAAAGTGTACAAATGTTCTGTAATTAGTGGGCGGCGCCGCGATATAAGCCTTGGGCTTTTGCGCCGTACCACACCTGTATACTGTGAATTTCAAATTATCTTGGAAAATAAAGTTGATGTTATGTTATGTTATGTTACCACCAAAATGGGCTACCTCACGAGTCGTCTCCAAATTGGCCCAGACGATTTTACAATTGACCCAACGCTTACATCTTTCAAAACTTGCATATTTACCGAAAGCGATCTTACTATCGATCGCGGCAGACGTCATCTTCTCAGTCAGGAATCAGCTATATTTTCCAATGCGAATGGTGAAATTACCTTTCATGACCCCGTTTTTACCGTACATACCTCCGGTTTAATGATCTTGAATAAGAACGGCGCTGAAATTACCCATCAATTTGACTCTACCTCCCAACAACTAAAAATCCCCCGTCACTTCCGCTACGACGATGGCGTTCTAGAATTCAAATTTATATCCTTGAACGGAACATTGACGGAAGGATCCGTTCACGTCACTGGCACCACTCACTGTCAAAGACTCGCCTGCTTCTTTTGTATTGACGCATTATACAACCTCAACTGCCTTCCACCATTGATTCAGTACATCATTTACGCAACACTTGTCATTCTCTCCCTTCTCATCTTGGTGTACATTCGTTACATATGTACGTCCATTTACTCTTTCATTAAATGCATTACCTGGGGATTCTTCGTCACCATTAAAGTGCTTAAGATGATACCACGACTTTTTATGCGTTTAGGCGTCCTCTCTGGCCTTAAAGCCAAATCGAAATTGCAGACATGGCAGATGCAACTCCTTGATTCCACGCCTACTACTCCTGCAAGACGATCCCCATCCCCACCCACTCAGGTAAGATATTCTTTGGTTTTAGTCACTTTGTTACTGCCCTTGGTCATTTTTGGATGCAGTGACCATCATATTATTCATTCCCATATCAAGGGATGCCAACATCTTCAAGATTCCAAAACCTGTAAACTAACTGCTCTACTACAACAGCTCCAGCAATGTTCACGCCTCTCAAGATCTGTGGTCACTGTCGCGTCTGCCATCTCAGCCCTCGTGCGCCCCATTTACGGCTTACTTCCCACAAGCCATATCCACGTTCTTTTCGGCTACATTAACCTTCAGCCTTCTCAGTGCGTTTTTATCATATGTAATGTTCAACACCTTCTTTGTGAAGAAGGAGAGGAAACGTAGAAACGAAACAATAGGGTAAAAAATGTGAATATTAATTAGGTTATTGACGTCTTAAAACAAAGAAAAACAATGCCAGTACAAATACTATACACATGGAAGAATGTATGTTTTGAATGTTTGACTGAAGCTTATTTTAGTAACATAAACAGAAAACCTGGACCATTGATGAATGTTTAAATTAGTTTATTTCATCATATTTCCGAAAGGAAATTTTTCGTAAGGAAGGGGATGTTGTAGAGTGTTTAGTCTAGTCCTAAAATTAGAGTGTGTGTCACGAGTGTCTGTGTTTATGCCAGCAACCCGTTTCGTTGGCTTGAGCGAAGATATATAACTAGGTCTAAAATTGGAATACACGGTTGGTCCCGACGCAGTCTTTCTCTCGCCTCCGACAACGTAACATTACTGTCATCTGTATCATCTTTTTAGGGTCCTAGGTCATTCCCACAACACTCAGCCCATTCAATTCCATAGACAACTGCCCGCGGAGGCAAATTTGGTAAATTTTGGAATACAGTTACAATGATAGCCCGATGACAGAAATGACGTTTTACTCTCGCTATTTCCCTCGTTAACACAACGCCAATAAGATTTCATCACCTCCCTCCTTAATATGTCGACAGGTGGCGCTGCGATTGGTGCCGTCAACAAAAAAATATATATATATATATATATATATATATATATATATATATATATATATATATATATATATATATCTAAAACCCTGTCGCACTTAGTATATATGAGCTTGACCCAGGATGTTAATGCTGAAATGACTGCAAACTATCAGAAATACCGTGCGATGGGTAAAATCACTGCTTTGCAGACCGATTTTGGACTTATGCAGTCAAATGTTCGAAATTTTTTATTTGTGACAATTTTCATTCGTCATGCGCGGTCTCGAAATTTTAAAAATTTGACATTCTGAGGTCATATTCGGAATCAGCGTCCCCAAATACATCAGAAAACACTCTGGGAGCAGTGTTTCCAAACAAAAGTTGCAAAAGGGGTCACCCTACTATGCATTAACAATAGTCACTCCGAAATTTCAGGGGGGCTTGAGCCCTCTAGCCCACATGTATGCGCCACTGTGCCCAGCCCTTGCACGTGCCACGCTTGCAGGAGCGAAAAAATCTGCCCACCTGGTTTGGGACTGTCCATAAATAATGTAACGCAAAGGCACTGGGGGAGGGGGATACGGTCAGTTACAGCGTTATTAAACATTACAGATGGATGTTAAAAACCTTCATGGGGATGGGAGATAGAAATATAAAAAATATGTCTTTAATTTATTGACAGCACCTTTCATCACCATAATGCAAGAACCGTGAAACAGCACAGTACCTTAACCTCAAGAACGTTACCGACGGCAAAACAGTGCCGCATAGTGGCTGTCAGTGTATGAACCTAAGACTCGTTGGCAGACAACATAATCCCGTTAAGACCAATAATACTTCAGATTTACAGTGTGTCACATTCCAGTCAGGCTCCCGACACAACGTTCCACTGTTCAAAGTTAACTCCTTTAAGACATTTTTTTACTAAAAACAGGTGGTTTGACCCTCATGCTTAAATTTGATTTTTAAACCACCTTACATTGATTAAATGAATTTATCTAGATAAATCAACGCAGGATACTTGTCGATCCAATATAAACCCCCAATCAGCCCCCAGAACCTGCCGAGGATGAATTCGGAATTTGTATTTGTAAAAATGTTATTATAAAAAGGAGGCTTTGGGTTTAGGTGTCCGTAGGACATGCCCGTTTTTACTGTGTCTGGCGTTGAAATGCTGTTTGGCCTCGGGAGCTGCGCACTCCTCAGGGGTCTCGGCGTGTTTGCAGATATACTCCCGCTCATTAATGCAGCTGCACGCTTCTATAGAATATATCCGACCGTCCATAACAAACGTCATCATTGAACATTGGGCAGAAGCAAGCAACATTTGGGAGGAAAATCCTGTACCTATGCATGCATTTGATTAAAACACTAGATTGAAGATGACTAGAACATTGTATAAACGACACCTTGAGGTTTGTTGCCCACACCCGACAATATATCGAGGAAAATAATTTTCGGAAATCTACCCGATGCTTAAAACAATCGTCTCAGTAGAAGAAGATTTGTCGCCTGTGGCTGTGGCAGTGGCGGATCCAGGGGGAGGGGGCTAAAAAAGCATTTGCCCTCCCAAACGTAAAAGCTCGGGGCAAACCTATCTTTTGCCCCCTCCCCCCAAAGTGGTCGACCTCCTTTATGCCCCAACTCCTTTTTAGTTTATAAGCAAGATGTTGTCGCTTCAACTCTCAACTTTAAACAGAACCTGCTAAGTTCAGTATAAATATTGGGTCTGGATAGGGAAAAAGTACCTTGAGCCTATATTTTCCACCCAGTGAATTTTTGTTTGCTTTTCGCCTCAAATATCCCAAATTCTACCGTCAAGTCATATTACTGTAGCACAATTTGTCACTGTGTGACGTTTTTTTAGGCTTCGGTTTGCCCCTTCCAAAGCGATCGGCTAGATCCGCCACTGACTGCAGGGTGAACAAAGACAGCTTCGTCAGACACTGCGCTGTGAAATGGGGGAGAGCCTTACGCCATGTCACATCCAACTTTCTGCGGGAGAAGATACAGAGGTGGTGAGATTAACTGAGGCTGGTGCCGACACCGCGTACCGTTGAAACAGTTTGCGGGGCAGGAAATTAGATTATGATATAAATTATAGCGCAGATATGCGGCATATTATCTCCTCGGGGGTGCGTGTACCTACACATGGGTGAAATTTCACCCTTGTTCGGCCCGACATGATCCGACACAACCAAACCCAACCCGGCCTAGTCCGGGCGTCACCCTAATGAGAAGCTTATATCTCTGCTAATCGGAAGAAATGACATTAGCGGAGGCGTGCGACATTCCGTAGATATAACCCGCGCCCCACCGGGGGTCCAGCGCCACCTTCCCCTACCGGGGGGCATCGATGGCCCCCTCTAACTCAGAAAATATGGGTGTTAGCGCAAATCTGCAAAGTGCAATAGAAAGCTCGCGTGAATTCAGTAAGAAATTACTTCACATGTTTTAGTACTCAGGTCAATGGTTTGACCTCCAGAGGTCAAAATAGGTCAAGATCGGCTATTTTCACTCAAATATGCAATGCTTAAGCAAACTGGGCATAACTCTCATTCCATTAGAGCTATTGAAGTCTGGTAAAATACATTTGATAGGAAATTGTCAGTCCTTTTTCCGCTATGTGAAACGTAAAGACCTCCCGCCATTAGTTTGACCCGCAGAGGTCACCTCGTGACCTAAGATGACCTGGGGTCACGAAAGGTCAGAAAGTGACCTTGCCGCATATAAAATGAAGGCCAGTGACAAGACAAACACGATGGTGTTTGTTTCATCGCTCTAGCTTAATTAGGGCAAAAGTTATTGTCAAAATACTGTTTTTGACCCCTGGTGACCTTGGATGACCTTGGAGAGGTCAAAGGGCAAATATGGCCCCTGGAATCCGTGAAAGGGTGTCCAAAAACGCTTTTCTGATCAAGCTGAGCATTTTCAATCGCTTTTGTGACTTTTAGATCATAAGACAGCTTTTCCCCATGCTTTTTCAATGGGAGAGGTCACCTCGTGACCTGACCTCAGGGCACGAAATCGAAAAATCCCGGATATACACGTTGTAGACCCTGGAGGGGCCATAAAGTGTAGGAAGTTTCAAATTGATCGAATTCGAAATGTAGCTCTTACAGAGCTCTAAAGTTGAAGTGAGGTGACCTTGGTTGACCTCGTCTGGTGACCTGACCTTGTGTGACCCGGGGTAAAAAATTTCAGGGATGGTGGGAAAATGATGCAGTGAGAGGTAGAGCCCTCAACCGCGGTGCTGTGCCTCTTTGTTTTTCTGCTATCCCGGAAAAACCTTAGGGGGGCCATGGATGGCCCCCGGTGGGGCGAGGGATAATAGGACTTCTCCACTTTATGTTTACGTTTTTCTAGTGAAGTCTTATTATATCAACGGAATCTGTTAGTTGGGGGAGCACTGGAATGAAACCTTAACTCAAACACAGCGGTATCAATTAAGTTACACGTATTACATTTTTGAACACAACCGTGACGCTACATACAAGGGACGCGCATTTTCCCGAGACTTTGCAATCTTGAGTGATCTAGGGATTTCAAAAATTTTCGGATTTTCTAGAGTTTTTGACTGCATATGCTAGCGATTAAAGTAATAAATTGGTTAGTTCAGATCAAAACTGAAAATCAAATTAATTCTTACTGAAATATTTTCCTGTCGATTTGCTCTGTCATGTTCCATATAGATAAGCCATAATTATGGTATTTAGTTATTCTGTTTGTACTTACTTTTTCGATATCATTGCGTTTATGTTAGGTAATAAAGGTATCCCCTCCAAAAAGTTTCAGCCAACCTTTTCTTGCCGTCTTGAATCAGAAGCCTTGGCTCGGCCAACCAAGGTGTATTCCTCGTATACACCTGTAGCTTAACACGCATGACGGGGGGGACCGCCCCCTCGGGTTTTTCGGAGATAGTAGAAAAACGGCGGAGCGTAGCGCCGCCGTACTGTATACCTTTTCCCTCATCATTTTTACAACTTCTGTGAAAATTTTAAGGTTAGGTAATCTCAGGTCAGGTCACCAGTACAGGTCAAGTGACCCGACCTCAAAAAAGTTTAAGATAGCATAAGTCGGAGGAGGTGAACCTATCAATTGAAACTCATATCACATAATGGCCCCACCGAGTTCTCTAAAATATGTTCCGGTATTTTTGATATCGATGACCTAAGGTCAGGTACGAGGCATGACCTCTCCATTGGAAATACATGGGAAAAATGGTTTTTACGGAATAACTCAGTAACGGATGGTGATAGAGCATTTATTTGAGCTGCATTAGACTCGCCTAGGCTTTGCGGTTCTAATGATATGCATTTTATATAATTTGACCTGACCTGACCTCAGGTCAGGTCAAATCTTGATTTGACCTAGCAAGGTCAAATTATATATCATTCGATTCGGCTTGCTAAGAGGATTCATATGGTTCAAGTCGTTTTGCTCTGTCTTTACTTGTTCAGATGTAATGGCCGAAAAACTGAATTTACATGTTATCCCTATGACGGGCATGTTTTGACCTCTCGTGACCTTAAATGTGACCTGACAAAAAAATGGTTCAAATGTTTTCGATGGAGAAGTGGATGGGCAGCCTAACGCCGTTTACCGTTTTCGCTACCTACCGTGGTTCTCGAGATCTTAAGGGGGCGGGTACCCGCCCCGTCAATGCGAAAGTGGCTCAGACCCCCGTCAATGCGCGTGTTAAGTCTATGTTAAGGTGACCGTTCAAAATTAAGCCTCGCACGTGTTCTGGTTTTCGCCATACGCGGCAGACGCCAGCGTGTCACTTATCACGAGACATCACAAGTCATGCTCGTTTTTTTACCTTAGGGCATCAGGTCACCTTCCAGGTTGAGCCAAATACCTGAATTTTTGTCTCTCATGGTCGGTTGCGGACGGTGCAGATAGGCGCTCTACCTAAATTACGCCGGAGGCGAGATCAAATGCCACAGATGGCGGGAAATCAAAGTTACAAAAATGCCTAGCTTTCATTTCCAGGAGTTATGTTTGACGCTCGATCGAATTCAGCGCTTAACATTGCATAGACATCGTTTTCCCCAAAATTTGGTTTTGTTTCAAAAATGCAATGAAGTAGGGCGCAGAGGGCGAAACCCTCATAAAGGGCACCAAAGGTCAACCAACCATTTTAAAACAGATTGGTAAAGACCACGAGAGGCCACCAAAAGCCCCCGATGGAGGAACAACTGATGTCATAACTTGCCTTGCATGCAACCTGCGTCTGACAGAAGACATCGGAATGCATATAAAAACCCGAAAATCTGTTTTGCATGCTTCCGGAAACTTGTAACTAGCTCGATGGCTTGAACGTGACGACCCGGGTCTTTTTCAAGGTGCGCAGTGAATGCCCCATAAGTTATGGGTGAGCTGTACTACAACCGTATCCCGACTATATCAAAAACAGGAGGGGAGGGGCTAAACACCCCGTGTAAGGGCGAATGTTAAGTTCTACTGTTATTGAGGCACAAAAACATTTCGTGTTAAATTTTGATGCCAACACTTGCATCTGAATGGGATAACGACGTTTTAAGGGTAGGGGCGCCGGGGCGGTCGCAAGGGGCACCGGACGGGTTGATCAGAGGGGATGGGCGTGTCCCGCCTGCTTACTATCATGCTGTAAATATTTTCTGTAACTATTTTCCATCATCCACAATCAACAATGAATCCGTACAGCGAACGATAGAATATATATCTTTCAACAATTCAGGCCCTGAGACCGGCTGGAAAAACGCTCGCGCGAGTGCTTCTCATCTAAGAAAATCACTCCGTCCTTCATTGGCCTACGATGGTCATGCGCGAAAACCGTACGTGTAACTCCTCCCTTATCCACCCTGATGGCGGAAATAATTCCTTTGTTACCGCTAATCATGAGCAATGATGTGCAGCTTGTTAGTCGGTTTTGGGACAGTGCAGCTGCTATTTTGCATATTTCTGTCACGCCGTCGGCACAGAATGATAAATTACTGGCACGTTTGTTGCACGATAAGCCGTGCAAATATTTCCATCCTACTTTGGCAAACTTTTGGAAGGCTTACTCACCAAATCAACATATCACAACGAACGCCGGTGGGGCAGGTATAAAACCTTCATAAGCTGCTTTTGCACGCAACAAACCCATTCTCCGTGTCATGAATACAAAGCACAAAACTTCCCTTTCAACTTGCTTTAACGTCTAATGAAGACCTGCTAGAATATTCCAGCTCGGGTGCCAGAGTATAACAGCATTTCCAGATGAAAGCGAGACAGATAGGATGAATAACACAAACAACTTCGTGATTAGGTAAAGATAGGCTCATTACGTATGCATGCCTTCCTTTGAACACTTGCAATGCTTCTGATAATGTTATAGTGAGAAAGGAAAACAGCCGACTTGAAATAGAGAAAGATGTATCCGTGTGTAAAACACTTCTATTGCTCTGCGTGACTGTGAACTTGTTTTTTTTTCTGGGTAAAATAATTATACGCCCATGTTTGGTTGAAAGGGTGCACATGATGCGAACAGAAGAATAGAATATACGTTTATAAAGGTACCATATAGGTATCTGTTGAGTTTTCTTGAAAAAACATGGTGCGGAGCTCAGATGCTTGGATATGATCGTTCGGGCTTACTCCACAAAGTGTTTTTGGAGGTCGGAGTTTTCTTTCTGTATTTACATCAGCGAAAGTATCGGAATAGGTGGAATAGTTCAACAAGAGTCTCGAGAGAATGTAAAGTTTGGCATAGTCACATGAAAGTTCTAATAGTAATAGGAGAAGACTTAAAAAATATTTTTAGGTCTTTCCCAGAAGGTACAATTTATTACTGCCACGTGACAAAGCCAAACTTTACATTGGCTCGTGACTCTTGTTGAACCATTCCACTTTCGCTGACGAAGCTCTGCTTTAGTTTTAGCGCTTTCAAAGGCGTTATTGCTATGTATGTATTTGAACACAATTTTCGCCCGGGCCCGTGATACTGCAGCGTTATGATCTAAACTCTGAAGGCTGTGTCATCGCTTTAAAACCTTCATATACTTTCTCATTTTGTCAATGTTTGCAACTCCAGCGATGGCGACGCTACCCGCGGAACTGCGCGATGGACGACGGAAAAATACATTCAAAATGGCGGCACTGCGTCGAAAAATGCTGGCTCTGCAGAGCCGATCGATGCGGCTGGCGACTCCTGCCAGCGGAGCAGGGATGGAGCACTCCCGACTGAAATGGTGACAGACACCGATGG
Organism: Lepas anatifera; assembly: GCA_034440635.1. Lineage (NCBI taxonomy): Eukaryota > Metazoa > Arthropoda > Thecostraca > Lepadidae > Lepas > Lepas anatifera. Next base: position 1,265,884 of record JAOTON010001615.1, on the reverse strand, counting down.
AGCCGAGATGGAACATTCATGCTGAAAATGTAGACTCCCACTGCTGGAGCGGGGACAAAACACTCCTGCCAGTGATGCAGGGACGGAACACTCCTGCCCATGGGGCGGGGACGGAACATTCCTGCTAGAGGAGAAGGGATGGAACACTCCTGCCAGTGGAGCAGGGACGGAACACTCCTGACAGTGGAGCAGGGACGGAACATTCCTGCTAGCGGAGAAGGGATGGAACACTCCTGCCAGTGGAGCAGGGACGGAACACTCCTGCCAGTGGAGCAGGGACGGAACATTCCTGCTAGCGGAGAAGGGACGGAACACTCCTGCCAGTGGAGCAAGGACGGAACACTCCTACCAGTGAAGCAGGGACGGAACCCTCTTGCCAGTGGAGCAGGGACGGAACCCTCTTGCCAGTGGAGCAGGGACGGAACATTCCTGCTAGCGGAGAAGGGACGGAACACTCCTGCCAGTGGAGAAAGGACGGAACACTCCTGCCAGTGGGCCAGGGACGGAACACTCCTGCCAGTGGAGCAGGGACGGAACACTCCTGCTCATGGAGCAGGGACGGAACACTCCTGCCGATGGGGCAGGTACAGAGCACTCCTGCCGATGGGGCAGGGACAGAACACTCCTGCCCATTGAGCAGGGACGGAACACTTCCACCGGAACTGACAACTCCCACCACTGAAAGGGAAAGGGAACAACCCCACTGGAAATGGTGAGTCCCACCGCTGGAGCGGGAACAGAACACTCCTGCTAGAAATTAGGACTGGCACCGATGGAGGGGAGACATGTGGTGAGTGTTGGGGTTTAGGGCGCTTCAGGGACTAGGCTATGTCGCAGGAATATCCCTGCCGGAAGAGGTGACTCCCATCGGTGCAGGAGCGGAGACGGAGCACTCCCGCCGGAGCGGGCATGCAACACTCCCGTCAGAAATGGCGACTCTCACTGCGAGGCTGACGGGAAGTCGTGTGCACATGAGATGGAACGGTGCGATCCGGGTTTCAGCAGAAAACGACACAGTCCACAGGGTGGCCATTTGGAGCTTAGGGCGCTATCAGCAACTGACTACATGGTCAGGGTGGCCATTCCTGCGCGAAAGCCGAAGGAGCCGACCCATCGAGGCACACAGCTCTTCCTGGATGCCGATAGGAAAATGACGAGCGTGCCTGCGTCTCCGTCCTGATGTCCGTGCTGGCTGAGTCGTCGGTCCACACCCAGGTGGCACACTGGGGCAGCGGTGCCAGGCGATGCGGCGGCGTCCAGCGTTGTGTCAGGCACCGTTTTAGCATAGCCGGTAACCATGGGTGCCACCAAGGATGGTACATTATAGAAGATGTTATCACTAGATTCTCACGGCGACGAAATTAATACAACAGGAAATCATAATTTTGTAAATAAAAATTCACAACGTTTTTTATCGATGATCTAGGGTCAGGTACAGGTCATGGCCTTTCTCTTGGAAATTAATGGGGAAAAGGGCAATGGCCGACAAATTGCTCTTTTGTAGATACTACTTATAATGACTTCATATTCTCAAAATCGTAGTATCCCAGGCCCCTAGGGTCATGTTGCAAGTTGCGACCTCCGACCTCTATGAGGTCATTTCGGATTACAGGTTTTCAGGTTATATGCTACGTCAGGTTACCAGCTGCAAGCAGGTTTTCGGAAATAACTTCTCAAGAAATTGTATTATATTTTTCATTTTGATGCCATTACGTTTGAATTGGCATTCAAGTCGATTGATATGCATATTGAGTATGAAAGGCCTCATGGTGACCCTTCATTTGGACCTAGTATGGTCATGTCATACATAATTCGATTTGCCGTAACGAGAGGAATCGAATGACGACTAAAATTGACTATAGCCCAACCCAGTCAGACACCAGAGTTAAAAATTATCCAACCTGTCACCTTCGTTGACCTGTCATGACCTTTATATTGATCTGAGCCAAAAAGTGACCGGTAAAGTTTCCTAATCATTTCATATTGGCTAACTACCAACGTTTTCGTTTTTTTTGCTGTCCTGCATAGAAACCGAGGTGGAGGGGAGTTCCGACCCCCCCTCCGATGAGGCGCCGTTGGATCGGAGCTCCATTGGTGTGGGGGCTGACGACGCCCGGAACAGGCGGAATATTTCTGCGGAGGTGGGAGTGTAAATACCATGAAATGTTCACAACCATGGCGGACAAAGTTTACTTGGAAGTTGTATGACGTTTGACATTCTTTGGCCACTTCTGCGGACTTTGACCAGTAAATAATACATCGGAGACGTGACAGCGCTGAGGTATTTTGTTACAATGCAATAATTGTTGGTGCACAGACATACGAAAACACTTTGCGGTAGACAGCGAACCATTGTAATGGTACTGGCTTGTTTCGAAATTGCTCGAGTTTGAAGAACGTGAGTATGGAACTGTGAAATTATAGCGTTTCAGAAGAAAATACAATGTTCACATCTGGCCTTGTTCTCAAAGTAATGAAAATCTGGCGCAGTAAATTACAACCAACCATCTCACTCATGCGGAAGAGATTGGAACACCCAGGCTGTGAGCACCACAATGGCTTACAAGGGTGAACTGGCCGTTAAGCGTCCCTGCGGCAGTCAGTGCCGGAGAGCAGGTGACTTTACTACCGTCGCCGGCGTCAAGAACACGGAAGCCTGCAATCGTGCCCGGACCACCCCTGCTACCGTCCACCCTACACTCGTCCACCACTAATGAATGTTTTCCACAGGAGGTTCAAAAAGACATCAATGTCGCCGCTAAATCATGGAGCCTGTCAATTCAACTGAAGGCAGCTGCATATTATGGCTGTTTTTATTGGAGAATACCTGACATGGATGGCTGACGTTAACAAGCGAAACTAATCACAGAAAGTGGCATTTGCTTTTTGACCCAAATGGTTATGAGCTAGATGAAAATGTCATGATTGGATCTAAGACAATAAGTAGGAACGAAACTTCGAATAGAAGTAAATGGTTTGCAACTAATGTTTTGCTCCGGACCTTGAGGGTACCCAGTTTCTTGTTCAGTCAAGCGGAAAACATTTTTAGTCCTATCCGGTCTCTCGGTTGCACTGAAACCCGCAAAACAGCAAAGCTCAATTGGTAGTGCAGGGAATGCGAGATTAGAGGGCGCTTCGATTACTTTGGTCATGTTGTACCCGGAAAAATGTTGTTTAAATGTATCGAAGGATTGTCCGAATTACTATTCGGCATTAGTTCATATTTGGGCCATTGTTCAGTCTATACTTAGTATGGCAGGTCTAAGATTGTTTTAGAACTAATATGTCTGTTCTGTAGATAACACGCTTAAAAATAATCGGATTCAAACTTCGTTTGTCGCAAAACGCACCATTTGTGTGGAAATAAGCCAGGAAAGCTCACTATACAGTGAACATGTAGCCCCCCTCCCGAGGTCTCCTCCATATGAGGAGAAAATGTTGCAACTGAGCGACCCGGCCAGGCCCAAGGTCACAACCATAAAAAACTACGAATCATTAAATCTTTAAATAATTCCTTGACGGAGTTTTTACGATCATATAGTCTTGTCAATTTCGTATCAGTCAATGAACATTAAACCAACCGGGTTTTGTTTCGGAAGAGCCCGTGGGTTTGGTCGTCATCCAAGGCTGTTTTTCAATGTGAAAAGATTGGCTGGGGTTTTGGCGAAACTCGTAGCTTGGTCGTGAACTCATGAGAGATCGAACAGTCTGATGATTAATCTTACCTGAAGCGGAAGGAGGCTGGTCGGTTTCACAGCTTGATATCAACAGATATCTAATAATGTAAAATAAAATAATGTAAAAAGGGGCCGGGTGGCCTACTGGCTTCGTTGACCGTCTTCAGATCGGATACCATGGATTAACGTGGGTTCAATCCACACGGCGGGAAACCCCTTCCGTGTCGATCGACCGGTGGAGGGTCTAAATTCCCACGCCAATGCTCCTATAATTGGGCAAGCGGCCTTGGGGGCTCTATAAAATAATATAAAGGCTGTAAAGAAACCTTACGGGGAGAGGTGGATTAGTGGATAGCACCCTTCTTCAAGCCACCGGTCCGGGTTCAAGTCCCGGCGGAGCCTCTGAATAAGTCGATCGATCCCCAAAATCCCTTCCAACAGGGTGAGGTTGGCGACGCCGTAGACCCGGCAGTGGTCGTCGTTAAAACCAGCAAGAAAGCCTACCGGATCGGACCTCAGGAAAAATGGTTGAAACACCATATGTACTTAGTGTAAATTTCGGCAAAATTGTCTTACAAGCTTGATGTGATTGTAGCACAGATGAATACCCCAAGCACCATGTCATCCAGTCTTGGAAGTTCCTGCTCATTCTTCCTAGACACTAGAAAAGTAGGGAAGAGTGTTCATTATAGGTCAATGGCTGCCCAATAAAAAGTGGGTTTTGGTATCTTAAACGACCGATTTATTCTGACAGTGTGATAAAGGAATATAAATATAAATGCATATGGATATGCATTTATCTGCAAATGCATATGAATTTGCATATAGATAAATATGCATAGTTTGCATATTTATGTCTGCAAAATACACATACATACGTGTGCATATTTTAAATCAAAATGATATAAGTTTTTAGAAAAATACTGCAGTTGGCATATAAAGGCACACCAGTACCAAACGAAATGCGCAACCCATGGGCGCATTTGGGTCGCTTTGTGTGTGCTATGGACGTTCTTGTAATCTTCGTCACTCGCAGATACACAGTGCTAAAATCAGGTATTCATGTTGAAGGCTATCTCTTGTTGTTATGTCCTGTTCTTTCCTTAATTAAATCCTATCCCGAAAAAAATTATATGTAACTTTAGAGTGCTCATAAGTTCTATACCATGCTCCTAAATGCTGCAATTCGAATATATTTGAATCTAGATAGGCATACAATATTTTCAAAATTCCAAGAATCCACACTATCAAACCATTTTCTGTTTAAACGCTGACATGAGAGTGACTATCAAAGGCGAGGGAATACTTATTATTCTATAAACACGGATTTTGGGCGAACAAAAATTTGTTTCACACGCATTAGATGGGTTTTAAATGTGCTTCGTCAGTAAAAGTGGTTCGTTAGCAATAATTTTGTGAAATAAATCAGAACAGTGAACGACTGGAGAGCACCATTATTGCCTGCCAAAAAGAGGGTCATTATTTCCTAAATGCGCAGGTGCCAAATGCACCACGGCGCATTCGAGGATGGCCTGCCATGCGTACATTGATTAAACATTGGATTAGTCCAACTCTGAATTTAAAGGCACAGCTTCTTAACAGGACTTAATTCAAGTGCATACAAGCCATAAAAGCGAAACAGAGCACTGGACACAAATCCTGACGTCAACACTTTGTTTATGCGAGCGAGAAAGTCTACAATGATTTACATAGCTGTAAGATAGGAACCGAAGAGCGCCCTTGGGTGACGGATTTTAATACCGGTGTGGCTAAATGCGCTAATTCCAATATTTTTCTTAGCACTCATACCTAAATCGTAGATTAAAATGATAAAGGTATGTTGATTTTAGAAAAAATGTGTAGACAAATTAGAAAGCTCACAGTATCTAGCAAAATTATATTGCTATCAGAGCCATTCAACTATTTGAGGCACCACCTCCTGCTTTGCCGAGGCAGCCAATTTAGTTAAAGAGGGCTCATAATGGACCCTCCTTAATCAATTTCTGACAAATGCATTGTGAAATCGACGCACGTGGTGAAAGCCTATCTCAAATTCACCATGATCCATTTATTGCTGACCCATTTAGGAAATGACAAATTTCTTTCGAACATGGGATAATGCCGCTCTGCGGGTATTTGCACTTGTAATGTATGTTAACCCGTGCCCCACCGGGGGTCCGGCGCCACCTTCGCCCCACCGGGGGCCATCAATGGCCCCCATCTAACTCCGAAAATATGGGGATTAGCGCTAATCTGCAAAGTGCATTAGAAAGCTCGCGTGAATTCAGTAAGAAATTACACCACATGTTTAAGCGCTCATGTGAATGGTTTGACCTCCAGAGGTCAAGTTAGGTCACGATAGGCCTATTTTCACTCAAATGTGCAATGCTTAAGAAAACTGGGCATAACTCTTGTCATTAGAACTATTGAGATCTGATAAACTACAATGGATAGGAAAATGCCAGACCCTTTTCTGCTATGTAGAACGTAAGAACTCCCACCAGTGGTTTGACCTTCAGATGTCACCTCTGGATCTCATATGACCTGAGGTCATCAAAGGTCAGAAAGTGATCTTGCCGTATATCAAATGAAAGCTAGTGATGAGACATACACGATGGTGTATGATTCAATGCTCTAGCTTAATTATGTCAAAAGTTATTGCCAAAATACTGTTTTTGACCACTGATGACCTTGCATGACCTTGGAGAAGTCAAAGGGAAAATATGAACCCTGGGATCCGTATAAGGGTGTCCGAAAACACTTTTCTGAGCAAGCCGAGCATTTGCAATAGTTTTTGTGGCTTTTAGATCATAAGACAGCTTTTTCCCATGCTTTTTCAATGGGAAAGGTCACCTCGTGACCTGACCTTAGGTCACGAAATAAAAAAATCCCGGATATACACCTTATAGACCCTGACGGGGCCATAAACTGTAGGAAATTTCAAATCGATCGACTAAGCAACGTAGCTCTTAAAGAGCTCAAAATTTGAAGTGAGGTGACCTTGGTCGACTTCGCCTGGTGACCTGAACTTGGGTGACCCGGGATCAAAAATTTCAGGGATGGTGTAAAAATAATGGGGTGAGAGAAAGAGCCTTCAACGGTGGTCCTATGTTTCGTCGTTTTTATGTTATCCCGGAAAAACCTTAGGGGGCTATCGATGGCCCCGGTGGGGCGAGGGTTAAATATCATGGCTGATAATACCTGTTTTTCTCACTAAAAGCACTTCCAACCCACCCAGTTTGTGGCTAATATATTATTCGTCAGCAAGCATCATTTTCAATGAAATTGTAATTCTTTTTAAACAGTTCCTGACATTTGATAGTATCTTTTATATCAAAATTTCTCCGGAAAATGCTTTGATAATGGATATTGTTAAAAGTTCAAAATTTCCATAAACATTGCAGATAGATAGAAAAATGTTCTAGTGGCCTCATTTAGTTACATTGCGCATTCTGAGGGTTCTTCCCTATGATTTCAAAACAGGGAACATGGATGACATATTTGCTGTAAAACTGGTTTCCAGGAAATGATATCAAATTGCTTACGATAAAAATCCGATTTCGTATAGTTGTGTGAGTTTTCTACACCATCTTTATTGACTTTCTCTACGCATGGGCAGACTGAATGGAAGTTCTGAGTACTCCTGTTTCCGTTTTATCTGTAGACACACTGATTGTATGTTTGTACCTAGATATGGGCGAAGGAGTGATTTTATAGTGGGGGTTTGTATATTTACTACATGAAAATACCTCAGGTTACATGTTGACTTGTATGTCTGTTGGTTAGCTGATGACAATGAACAAATATGAATATAAATAAGCACCAAACTGGAGATGGGAGCAAGGGTCATTCTAGACTCTAAACATCCTTTTTTACACACCCTTACCTTTTTACGCACTCTTACCTATAACTCTGAAAGGTGCAAGAATGATGAAGTTGATCGGGGATGCGCATTTATATGCCAAATCCTATGGTGAGCATAGGTGCCTGGGCACCCAAAATAAAACATCAAAGCAGCGTTCGAAAATATTTTTCATTCTTTGTTTTTCATTTAAAGGGCTTGGAATTGCTTTTATGCAGTTCTACAGACTTGTGGAAGGCAGGCTAAAACACACTTTATCTTATCCAAGCCCCTTAAATATCATGGCTATTGGAATATATTTAAATTTGGACACCCTCAGTCATCTTAAAAAATCCACGCCAGAATAACTGAAGTTTGTAACATAGTGCAGCAACTGAAAAGAGTGCATGATTTTCCCAAATTTGGGGGAAATTCCTTGGTGATTTCTGTCTATACGGACAGCAGCGTTGCGTCTGTGTGTGCGAGACAAGTAAATATCTAACATATATGTGTTATAAACTAAGGCTACAAATACCTAGAAGAAAACAACTGACAGGAAAAATATTGAATCAGTATAAATGGTCTGATAGAACAGATAGCCGGGTACCCGGTCATACTTCAACATTATTTCATGTCTCTTAAGGGCCCAGAAAAGACCGAAAGGCACATCAATTACACAAACATCCTCTCAACCTGCTTAGAGGGAGAAATGACGACTCAACCATCATTCTACGGAGGTGGGCTCAGGACCTGTGATTTTTTAAAGCTTTGACAACTAGTAATCGGTACTGATGACGGGTGCCAGCACTACAGCCTCATCCCTCCTCACCCACTTTTCGTCTCAAGAATTTCGGATATCAGGCGGGCTCCGACGGAACTTAATATCATCACGAGCATTAGTGACAAGGCGCGAGGAGTTCAAATCCAAAGGATCTTTGGATTGGATAGTTTAGTACGAGTGAGAGTAAAATTTTCCTTAACATCCCCCTTCCACATTTTTTTGCCATGGTAGCAGTGTTCTTGGTGGCGACCAACACATGGTTGGGTTCTCATAATTTGCACAATGTGTAGACATATTCGGTCTTTCGTGAATGGTTTTATCTTTGAGTTCTTAGTCAGTTCATGAAGTTCTCTCCTTGGGGTACCTTTAAACAGTCACTCGAGGTCACCCTGCACCACCACGCGCCACCCCTGGTAACCCTGGTAACTCTACATCCGTACACCTCACGTATTGCATAGTTCACACGCGCACCTTCACTACCACCTGCTTAACTGTTGACTCGGTGGTTCAAGACAGGAAGTATTTATTTACTTAACCGAAACTAATTTTGGTGTTCACAAAGTGAACAACTCCGACCAAAATCCAGCAAAAGGCTCGACTTCCAGAAGAAGCCCTGGCACTCGCATGTGAACTCTGTACAAACCTGGCTGGTTTGCGACCCGCACCACCGCCGCTCGCGCTACTGCCGCCGAGATGAGAGCGCTGCGTCGGCAGCGGCAGATGGCTCGGCCTTCCGCCAATATGGCGCCGGCCTCGCCCGAAGCGGCCGCAGAATCCCGCCAGCCCGGCGGCGCCGCCGCAGGCGACAATTCGATACCGCCTGTAATTGTAATGCGCCGGCGGTGGCGGTACCAACATGAGGCTTGGTCGCGTGCGCCGGAGCTGTTTTTCCACCAGTTGGTTACAAAAATGGTGAGGTTTGACGCGACTTGGCCCACCATGTAGTAGCGAACAGCGCAGCAGCCGGCGATTTTTGGTCGTTATTGACCGTGACCGTCCTGTTGCCATGGTGATGACGACAGGGGGCGGAGTCTACCACGCTGATGTGCAGCTTACAGTATAGACTGCGACGAACACTACTGCGGAGAAAAAGATACACTCCACTTCATGTCGCCGACAGCCACCGTAGCTAATGAATGTCATCTACATTTGCATGAAAAGGGCTGCTAAAATATTGACTCCAGCGAAGTGCACACAGAAGTAGGCAGAGGAGAATGGGGTCAAATGTAACATGGGTCAATTGTAGCATTGATTTTATTTGCTAAACCTTTTAAAGAAGCAACACAACTTCCGTACCATGCATGCCCCATTAGGATGGTGTCTTTGTGTACAACATTTGACCACGAACCGGCCAGAGAGATCCATTATATTCCCACTGTACTGTTGTCAGGGGCTCGTTGTAACATAATTCACTTGTGTACCTCATCATCCTATTCGAGTTTCTTAGGAGCTGTGACCTTAAAATGCTGGAAGCCATACTAATTGTCCGTGGTTTGAGAGCGTTTCACCCAGCCTGTGTCCTTTTATTGAGCAAATATTTCGTTTTCACGATAGTGCGGGATGACGGAGCATTTGTAAGGCAGTCAAAAATAACGCTTTCCTTTAAATTCAAAGTAAATTTCTTTTAAATTACATCTATTCATATTTGGATATGACGTAACCAGTACGAATATTTTACGTTTAATGGTCTACATAATGGTCAGAAGCGAAATAAGTATACAGAAGGAGCAATTTTCTCGATCGAATAACGGATCATAAAATCTATCCATAATATACATTGACACTTCAATGGAGCAATTGACACCATTCTGTGTTACATTGGTCCGCCGCTGGGGTTAGTGTGGAGAAGTGGAGAAGAATTTTTTAGAAGCCCACACGTGTCGATAAATTTTGAAACTCAAACTGTGACATTAAGAACTGAACATTTCTAACAAGTATTTGAGTTTCTAAGAGGCCAAAACATGAAGGTATACCGAGATAATGCCATTTTTGCTTTGGGTCCAAAATTGTTGGCATCGCAAACAAATCAGTAAAACATGCTACAATTGACCCGTCTCCCCTACTTTATGCTATCCGGAAGCTGGGTGAAACGTTGAAATCTAGGGTTAGAAAACACTATATCACTCGCACAGCTTCGGAAGGACCGGAACATAATGGTTCGGCTCTGAAGTGTTTCCAGATGTTACCAGAACATTTTAGTCGGATGTCTGGGAAGGTCCAAGAACTAGAAGGAGTGCTCGGAGGATTCCAGATTCAAGAGCTCAAACACAGTTATTAGGCTCAAGAGCACGTTTCGGGGCGCTAGAGCACATTAGGGAGGAGCACCGAAGGTCGGAAAGACTGTTGTCCGAGTTTTTACTGAACTTGTCTTTAACCTGTGAAAGAGATTCCTCCAAGCTATTTATTTTCATGTGATTGTCTTCGATTACGTAATCAAAAATTTTTATTGTAGATTGTAACACGACCACGCAACTAGAGATTGCAGGTTTGTTTCTAACTAGGGAACCAACAAACCGATGTTCTCCATCCAAAGTGCAATCGACAACCACAGCCAAAACTACTCTAAAAATTTTATTTTCAATTATTCAAAATCATTAGTGATGTCATAATTCATTGTATATAATCCAATATATAACAATTCTCATATCGTCGGATAATCCTACCGTGTTCAAATACTTCAGGCTGGATTCCACTTTCAGCGACCTGTATGAGAGTCAGTTGAAAGGACCTTCGCTTGTTATGAAATATCAGAACAAATGACGTCATAGCCCGAAAATAAATGCAAATTAAACAGACGATTTGGTAATAATTTTAACAAAGAGATTCAAACCGCTTAAAAAATGGCAAAAGTAGATTTCCAAGAACGGCATGAACGAATATAATAACATAAACTAAGATAATGACTTTACGGATTTGATGTGGTTTAATTATAAAAAATGCGGTACAGATTAAAACGAGATATGGTTTTAACAAAATTATGTTATTATGACATCATTTGCATTATGCGACCTTGACACGATGTGTAAAGCTGTAGCTTAATCCAGTGGCCGTGCTTCCATCGAGGTACATTAAGCACTGCCTCGCCACTTTTAAATGTCGAAGTAGGTATGCATTTTATGTCGAATACATCTAATTTGACTCGATGTTTAAGCTACAGATAATATACCTTTTTCGGATGACTGGATCATAGAGCCTATGATTTGCATGTCTGACAATCCACGGTCGCAGCTCATACCGTCCAAAAATGTCAGATACGTCATTTTGTGATTGTATGTGGAGATCCGTTCACAAATCGATCGTACTGAGAGAAATTGGACGTCATAAAAATGAAGTGCCGAAGCCGTCCTTGAAATAGGAAGCTCTCATGAGTACCTTGTCCTTCCCGGCTTACTTACCTACCTATCCTTCTTGAATCCCGCCTTGTACCTTCATGTACTGCTGCATAACCGTTTCCACAATCCACCGACAACTGTTTTTTCATTGTTTTATAATATTTAACATTTAAACATAAATATCATTTTTGCTCATCGACTTGAGCTTACCCCTCTCCAGCCGACCTGTTGGATCCGCCCCTGTCCACTATCAGGTAAAAAGCCTGGGCGACGTCCTTACCTCTAAGCCAATCGTGCCTAGGCTGTCACAGCGTTCAAGCGCCGCCACTGGCTTCATCTTTAAGCATTCGCAGTACACTACGATGCACCTGAATGGGCATGTATTCATCCTCACATTTAAAGGGTATCTTATTAGCTGCGAATAGAAAAGAAAGTACCTATTATGAGCACTGGCGGTGGAACTGGGGGGGGGCACCGTGCCCCGGTGCCCTCCTTTAAATCAGAAATTTTAGCACTAACCCTATGGCATTGACTGGAAAGAAATGGATTGAAAAGTCCATGGTGCCCATCGTTATATTCGGACGATCCGCCATCACAGATTTTGATGCTATAATAGTGTTTTCCTTTACCAAAAGAACGTAAGATTAACATAATATTGCTGCTGATCCTACAACAAAGCAGAGGTAGGTAAGTAGAACTTTTAATAAAGTTTAAAGCATGTTGTGTGTTGTATGTGTTGTCCCAATCACTCTTGCGTGTTCCTATCTGGTTATGTCTGTTCTGGGATCGGAAGGGAAGCCTATTATGTTGAAACTTGGATTGTTTTTTGGAGAAATAATGATATGGTAAGTGACAACACATGTTTATAGTTTTTTCCTTGAAATTTATAAAATATAGAACAAATAATTAGTAACCAACGTGACCATGGCCGTGAAATTTATAGTGGGGGAAGACATGTGAACCTTGGTAACGGGGCTGCACATGGAAGACTGTAATTATGTGTCCCAATAAATGCTTCCTAGTGTATATGTGTGGGTTTGTGCGTGTTGCATGGACGTTGTGCGTGTGTGCGTGTGGGTGCGCGTGTGCGTGTGCGTGTGCGTGTGGGTGTGGGTGTGGGTGTGAGTGTGGGTGTGGGTGTGGGTGTGGGTGTGGGTGTGGGTGTGGGTGGGGGGTGTGGGTGTGTGTGTGTGTGTGTGTGTGTGTGTGTGTGTGTGTGTGTGTGTGTGTGTGTGTGTGTGTGTGTGTGTGTGTGTGTGTGTGTGTGTGTGTGTGTGTGTGTGTGTGTGCGTGTGTGCGTGCGTGCGTGCGTGCGTGCGTGCGTGCGTGCGTGCGTGCGTGTGTCTGACTCCCTGCTGCGCTTGCTTGCTAGTTTCCCTGCTTGCTTGCTTGCTTGCTTGCCTATGCCTGCATGTCTGCCCTAATTTGCTTACTGTCTTCCGAGTTCTCTGGCGAATGTTACTAGGCCTCTATCTTTTCGCCAGAATCTCGGAGGGGCTAACACGAATCTCCAGTTTTGGGTAGTCCCGTTTGGAAAAAGACTAACAATCTAACCGGTAATGAGCTAAATTATTGTGCATTTAACCTAAATAGACCCGTATTCCTGCTCCCTGTATATTTACAGGGAGCTACTACTGGCAGTTTTTACTAATAGTATGATATTTATTATACCTTCTTTAAGTTATTTTCTTTTTCCTAGCAGGGCGTGCCGCGACTTGTAATATTTTATGTTCTGGTGGTGTTAACGTAAGGGTACTGTTGTCGTTGGGATCGTGGAGGGGGCACGCCTGGCTACCCGTTTAAATGGGTGGCGGACCTTTTCTAGCAATAGAATTGCATGAAAAAAGTGTTTTTTTCGTCGCAATGGCACCCAAACGCCATTTTGGGGCAAGGTTTTGGTTTTCAGAAACTATTGGTCCTCACTGCCTACTCAAAAGGCCTGGGTAAGTTAAAAGCCCTGCTTGAAGAGAAAACGAAGGAGTATGTGACATCTTAAATAAAACCTGGCGCTACGTTTGTAAAAAGGAACAACTTTCGTTCCATAATATTTCGAAAGGAACACTACCGAAACACCTCTTCAGGCATTTGCCATTATCACTCTACGCTCGAAACACTTACAGAATACGAAATCTGGTTTGTGATTTGAGCATGCAAACTTTATGAAGTAGGAAGTAGATGTGCACAATAGGGTGGAGTGAAAAATTCAAACTATATGGATCGTTCCTTAACATTGCTTTTATACTACGCTAGGCCTTATGAAACTCAGAAGTGAAATAATTTTGGAAATCGGACAACGGGAACATGAGCAATATCGAGCATTTATGCATGGATGTTTAATAATTTTTTTGGCGTTGCAGTCTCCGTTGGAAATCCATGGTGCTAGCGTACGGTGGCTTACGGGCTAGCTGTTAGAGCAGATCAAATGCGTTTTGAAGCGTGGGAATCACCATAAACATATTTTGGAGGTTAAAATAGATCCAAGCTAGTGCATAGGTATATTTCAGTCGCAGTGGCGGATGCAAGGGGGGCAGGGGGCTCACACCCCCTCCCCGAAATGTCTGAGTGCCTATAGTAGATAGCTGGAAGCTGTCCGAGGTAGTGACGGGGGAGGCCCGAGCCCCTAGCCCCTCCCCGCCCGAAATATGGTCCTGAATCTGCCACTTTTCTGTTTTGTGTTATACATATGCGAGGCTCACCGACGAATATCTTTTAAGGTGAGTGCCAATGGCAACTTGAATTGCCCGAGGCTAAGTTTCCGGAAGCTGGTATGAGTTGCCATGGCATACCACCGGGGCAATGACCATTATACCAGAAGATAATGCACTGGGTGCCACTGGGTGCTTCCAGCTTTCATGTCACGCCGTAGCGAAATATCCGCAAATTTGAGGGGTAAGGAAGTTACAAGTTTGGCGCCGAGACAAGTTACCGCTCGCAACACGTTAGTCACAACATCATTTTTGCTTGTTTGGATTGTGCCACACCCAAACAGTGGGGAAAAGACGAGGAGGCAATATTAAGTGATCTTTCTTCCGCTTCCTTAACATCTGTTTTTAAACCAAAAAGGCCGAGGAATAGGAGTAGACGACTCAGGCGAGAAGTATGGGACAGATATCTGATTGGCCCATCGGCCGTACTTCCGGTTTCAGAGTTTCCAACATTGAGGACGAAAACTTGAGAGCTTCCAACAGAGACCAGAAAACTTCTTGTTCAGACCCTTGTGTTCCCACATATACAGTATTGTTTGACTGTATGGGGAGGATGCAATGCCACTGAAAAACATCGCATCTAGAAAGTTTTAAATTTTGGCGCACGCATCGTAAAGGGACTGAGCAGGCGTGAGCATGTGACCCCAGCCCTGCAATCCTTGGGCTGGCCGACGTTTCCCGATTTGCTAAAGAAACAGGACATAAAAGTTATTAAAAGACTGCTCTCCGACGACTCTGGAAGTGCACTGTCGCGGTCAGTTTCGCGTCGCTCCGAAATCTCTAGCCGGAGCACACGCGGGACTGACCGTGATATGCTAAAACTCCCAAGGGTGCGAACGGAGCAAGCCAAGCATAGTTTTCGCTTCAGAGGGCTAGAAGCATGGAACAGTGGGATGAGAGAGAGCTAAGTATATGTATGGTAGGCATTTAGGAAAGAGGATAGGCTAAAAATGAACTAGCGCATTTCTTTAAAATTGTTATCTACAACGGTCTTGTTCTGTAGAATATTGTGTGGTTTACGAAAGTGTGTGCTCCCCTATGTGTGCTGTGTCCTTGTAATTGAGGGGCTGAAAAGCCATATCTTATGGAGACCTCAATAATATACATCTACATCTACATTCAAACCGCACGTGATCTGCTCTAACAGCTAGTGCTTAAACTACCGTACGCTAGCACCAAATATTTCCAATGGAGACTGCCAGTGACCCAAAATAGGTTTTGTGCTAGGGTGTCGAGTGGAAAATTCAGCTGAAACATATGGCGAGTGAGTGGAAAATTCCCTCAAAATGTATGGTGGAGTAAAAATTTCCCAATTTGGGTACTCAGGCGGTAAACTCTCAGAGCCCTTGTTTGAACTGAGGGATGGATATTTTGTTTAATTGTCTCAAAGTAAATATTTTTAAATCGTCCCCAAGCAGCATTGTTTGACCATTACCATGTGAAAAATTTTGGTTAAACAGGTAAATCTTAACGAACTGAAACCCCTGATGCAGTCTCAATTATTTTTGAGGCAATGGTGAGTTGTCACAAAAAAACTTTGAGGGGCCTCTGAGACCAACCTTCGGGGGTAAAGAACTCTGGGAGCCACCTAGACTAACATTTGTGGGATGAAGACCAACTCTTGGGGGCTTCCCTAGACCAACTCTTGTGTCCCTCCTCTCCCATATGACCAGCTCTAAAAAGTCTCTGAGACGAAATATCGGGGCCCCCTTAGAACAACTCTGCAGAGGAGGCCTCCGAGACCGGCAGGTGGTGAAAAATAAAGAAGGGATTTGTCATGCAATACCTAGTGCCTAAATTTATTATCTAAGCATACACTGTATAGTTTTTCTGTCCGGGACAACGCCTCTCCTATACCTATAGTTATCGGAATTTTAAAGGCCACTCCTGACCTCAATCACTGCACCTCGCATACATCTATGCTAGGGCCCAGTAGAGCCTTGGCTTACACTTAAGTAACCCAGACGAAACTACAAACTTTCTATCATGGCAATAAACTCTTCCAGACTCTTGCTAAAAGTTTCTTTTCTTTACTTGTCAATTTCCCTGCTCCTCCTCACATATATTCTCACCTTCATATGAATATGCTGCTTTGTATGAATCTAATCGAAGCTACAGCCTTATTTCTGTTTTGTTTCTTCCTTTCGTCTACATCAGCCAGGCGCGGCGGGTTGCGACCGTTGCGACAGCGTCAAAACGACTACTACTTTAAATTTGTAATCGCTTGCTGCCTGCCGGTCGCCTAAGCTACATAATTTGCATTTTAAAAATTGCCCAAAATTATTTTTCTGAATCCTTATAGGCTAGAAAATTCTACAGATAAAATCACACAAAGAGTAAGACAAACAATTTTTGTCAATAACGAATATGCAACCTGCCTTTCAAAAAGCCTAAAGATGCCGCTTTTATTTACTAGATGTAAAGACGGCGTTTTGACGGCGTTCCACGCCGTAGACCAGCCATACAAAAAAGTGCCGATGTTTGAAGGGTAGCTGGATGCATTCTTGTGGCCAGAAAAATTCATTTAAGGAAAATGTAGAGTTTCAATATATTCAAATACCGGACACTTCCAGTTCAACTAAAATATCAGCGTTTTTATGCCTAGGGTGTCGTAGGGTGTCGTGAGTGGATTTGGGTGTCACACGGCGTGGACGCAGCAATGAAGGGCTGATACGGATAAAAATGATTTTCTTCGCAATAAATGGTCAATTTTCTATAATACAATGTCAAAAAATTATGCTGATTAGCATACAAATTTCAAGATAATTGCTTTTAACAAAAATATGACCAAAAATGGTTTTTCACTATTCTCGGTACCAGAAATACAAAAACAACTTTTCAAGGACGTAAGCCTAGAAATCATGTGCACAGATAAACTGCTTTCCAGAAATGTATCTCTTAAAGCGGTCAGTTCATTTCTTTGGCAACACAAGGCTAGGGTGTCTAATTTTCCACTCACGAATTTTGTGAGTGGTGGAATTTAGTGGCGGTGTTCACCCACAGTAACTTTCTCCGGGGTGGGCACTGAGCGTCTTGCCTGCGCCAGAATTTCGATTCTGTTGTTCCACTGAAATCGGTGGAGATAAGGATGCCAGGTATAATTGGCCGGAAAAATAGAAGTCGCCAGATTTTTTGCAGAAAAGCGAAAGACGTGCATAAAAGCCGAGTTAATTTGGAGATCTTCTATTCGATTCTCCTGCTCTCTTTTTCCAGTGTACGTCAGTAGAGGAGGCAATTGAAATGGCCCCTGTTTGTAGTAAGTGTATTGTTGAATATTGTTAACTTTGTGAGTGAATTATGTCTTTGGTAACTAGAACCATACTTGAAAAGTGAGTGGAGAATTCAGGAAAAAAATATAAAAGTGAGTGGAAAATTCTGCTTGACTGGGTGTCGCTCTCCACCCAGCACCCCAGGTTTTGGGACACTGGAGACTGCGACGCCAAAAGTTTCTCAAACATCCATGCATAAGTGCTCGATATTGCTCATGTTCCCGTGGTCCCATTTCCAATATTCCTTCACCTCTGAGTTTCATAAGGCCTAGCGCAATAGAAAAACTATGTTAAGGAATGATCCAAATAATTCTGTTTTTTCACTCCACCCTAATGTGCAATCGGTCGGAAGTTATTGAATATGCTTATAATTTTCGCCTCATGGAGTTACAACCGATGCCATACATGTTATAGACAGTTGCGGGTACCCTCCTTCTTGAAGCACCCGATACAAATACATCACTAAAATCCCAGCCTCGGAGGAGTGTTGAGGATAATTATAAGATTACAATACTAAACTGTGACGGAATCAGCTGCAGGGCGTGCTCAGCTGGTGACCTTGGTAAGTCCGACCTGCACGTCTGAGCTCGGTACCTGTGCTAGGGTGTAGTGAATTCGAAAATTTGTCTCAGATCAAAGCTGTACCCTGTTTTTTCTTGTGTTAGAACTTTCTGAACATGGTTATGCCAATTTTATGTGGATAAAATTGGGGTTAAGGTCTTGCTTGTTTAATTCAAAATAAGCATGCAAGAGTGCTGAATGTGGGCATTCAAATGCATCATTTGGGTGATGTTACACAATCATATCTCAGAGACGTGAGTAATTTTCGAAGCTCCAACATCTACCGGGGCTGAAAATTGGAATTACCAAGTGGAAGATGAAAAAATTATCATTCAGGGCAGTGGCAGATACAATTACAAGGGGCGGATTAAAGGGCTGAAGTCCCCTCCCGCCCGAAATGTCAGAATGCGTATAGTTAATACAAAGCCGAAGGCGGTTCCGAGGCAATAGCAGGTGAGGCTCGAGCCTCCTCGCCCTCTCCCGAAATAAGGTTCTGGATCCGCCACTGATTTGGGGTAATTCTGGGTAGTTAATTCTTTATCATAATAATCGTTGTGTTCCTGTATTGCTTAGCTCCCTCTGCCTTTTCAAACGAGATGCTTCATGCCTACACCACACACGAAAGGTATATTTGGATAGGCTTTCAGAGTTAAAAGACATTTAGGACTTTCAGATCATGCTGATCTTCCATTTAAAATCATGGGAACACTTCAGTTTTTTTTGCTCCAGAGGGGCAGTTTTTTTCTTGCACAGTGCTGTTCCCATATCATTAGGTGACGTTAATATGAATCTTCTTACATATTTTTAACTGAAAAAGTCTTCGACCCTTTAAATGAAAGGAAGCGTTGTTTTTCACACATGAGTCTTGACCACAAATGGCGACTACTGCAAGAGCAAGCAAGCATTTGTCGTTAATAGAAGTAATTGGCACGGTGGAGGATCTACCGCAAGCTGACCTTCGTACTAAAAGGGGCGTTCTCAGACAAGCTCTGAAAATACGGGATTTAAACACGCAAAACACAGGAGCTGCATTTGCATGGGAAGTCGCGCACATCATTGGACGAATGGCGAGGAAAGTTTGGCTGACAGTAAGCGAGTGCATGAAACCATGAAAGATCTCGGAGTCGCAAATAAGGCGATCAGGCTTTGCCAACAGCTTGAATAGGTCGCCTATGGCGGGAAAGTTAAGGAAACTTTAAGAAATAATGGTCAGAATAAGGAATCCCAGGCAAAGTTGAAAGCTAGTCTGGACAAGGTGTCAGACATATGCATATACTGCACTGCCCGATTCATTAATGTGCTGACTGTGGCTGCTCATCGAGCTGCAAGCAAGCAAGCATGCCACGTTACCTGCAGCTATCCAAGAGAAATGAAAATCCCGGAGAGGGAGTTGAGATTCATCCGGGACCGCCGAACAAAAAAAGGAGAACGTGGAAGGCTCCAGGTTGGACGAAAAGAAAAAGCAGCTTCAGCCAGATTAGAAAAGAGGATGCAGCGGCAAGCAGAGGAGAAGAGTAATGCGCAGGCAAGCGCTAGAAGAGCCTGTGAGGAGAAGCAAGCAGGTCGCAGCAGAATGGAAGCGCACAGAGTGTAACTCTGCGAGTGAAGATGAAGTCACTGAAGTTTCAGATCGCCCATTTATGCCCATACGTGAGAGAGTATGCTGACCAGCGCTCTTTGGGATACTCCATGGCGCATGGTAGTCCTCACAGTGAGTGGGAAGCTCACCCTGTTTTGACCTTCCCCCTGCCTTTCCGATTCGGAGGTGAACAAAGCTGAAGTGAACTGAGATTATATATATATATATATATATATATATATATATATATATATATATATATATATATATGGGTGATCTGAAACTGCAAAGAGATCATCTTCCCTCACAAAGTTACTCTCTCTTTGTGCTTCCATTCTGCTGCGTTCTGCTTGCTTCTCCTCACAGGCTCAAACCTCCGTCTGCGTGTTCCTCTTCTCTGCTTGCCGTTGCATCCTATTTTCTAATCTGACTGAATTTGTCTGGTCTTTTCCCCCCAATCTGAAGCTTTGCACGTTCTTCCTTCTTTGTTCGCTTTTCCTGGATGAATCCCAACATCCTCACCGGGATTTTTCTTTCTCTTGGGCAGCTGCAGGTAACGTGGCATGCTTGCTTGCTTGCAGCTTGGTGAGCAACCACAGTCAGCTCATGAACGAATCGGGCAGTGAAACATAGACATATGTCAGACAGCTTTTCCAGACTATCTTCCAACTTTGCCTTGGATTGTCTTTTCTGGCCATACTGCCTTTTAGATTTCCTTAGCTTTCCCGCCACAGGCGTCCTTCTCAAGCTATTGCCGACGCCTCACCGCCCTGTTTGTGACTCTGAGATCTTTCACGATGGCTGGTTTCATGCATTCGCTTACCATCAGTCTAATATCCCTCACAATTCGTTCAATGATATGCGCGACTTCTTATGCTAATGCAGCTCCTGTGCTTTGCGTGTTTAAATCCCGTATTTTCAGAGCCTGTCTGAGGACGACACTGCTAGTACGTAGGTCAGCTTGCGGTAGATCCTCCGCCGTGCCAATTACTTCTATTAACGAAAAATGCTTGCTTGCTTTTGCTGTAGTCGCCATTTGTGGTCAAGACTCAAGTGAGCAAACACAACGTTCCTTTTCATTTAAAGAGAACAACGACTTCTTTTCAGTTAAACATCTGTAAGAGGATTCATGTTAACGTCAGCTTTTGATTTGGGAACAACACTGTGCAAGGAAAAACTGCCTCTCTGGGGCAAAGAAAAGCTGAAGTGTTCCCCATGATTTTAAATAAAAGATCAGCATTATCTGAAAGTCCGAAATATCATTCTCTGAAAGCCTTTCCTGAAACATCTCATTTGAAAAGGCAGAGGGAGCCAAGAAATACAGGAATACAACGATTATTAGGATAAATGAGGAACTAACCAGAATTACCCCGAATCAGTGGCGGATCCAGAACCTTATTTCGGAAGAGAGCTAGGGGCTTGAGCCTCACCTGCTATTACCTCGGAACAGCCTTCGGCTTTGTATTAACTATAGGCATCCTGACATTTCGAGGGGGGGCTTCAGCTCTTTAGCCCGCCCCCTTGTAACTGCCACTGAACTGAATGATAATCTTTTTCATCTTCTACTTAGTAACCCCAATGTTCAGCCCCAGTAGGTGTTGGAGCACCAAAAATAACTCACGTGTCTGAGATATGATAGTGTAACATGACCTAAATGACGCATTTGCATGCCCACTTTCAGCACTCTTGCATGCATATTTTGAATTAAAAAAGCAAGACCTTAACCCCAATTTTACCCACATAAAATGGGCATACCCATATTTAGAAAGGTCTGACACAAGACAAAAACAGGGTACAGTTTTGATTTGAGACAATTTTTCAAAGTCACTGCACCTACTGTGCACGCTCACCCCCACCCCTCCCCCTACCGGAGCGTGCGGAATCTGAACTGATTTACGTTTCGACTCGTGACTAGAACCCACCCTGGGACCAGCCCTGAACAGCACAATTGTCAAATGCTCCCCACGGTGAGATATCGAGTGTTGCTGGCACTGCCGGGTCTAGGCCAAGCTTTGGGAGAGGGGACCACAATCGTGAAAAAAGCATGTTTTTGTAAGAAAATCGGCGAAAATAATGTTTTGGGGAATTATTTTTGCTCCCCCTGTATCCGCCGCTGATTGCTGGGGTGCATGCTGTTTACGTGTGTAATTCCCTTCCCTTGAAATTGTGCCAGTTTTGTAGATTTATATATTATTGGTGGTGCCTGGGTACCCCAATGAAACGTCGAAGCAGTGTTAAAAGGCCCTGTAGAGTTTTGTGTTTTTCATTTTTATCAACTTGTAATTAGTTTAGTTAAACAGGCCTGTAGGAAGCTTAAAACACGACTTTTCTTACAGTATTTCTTTTAGTATTGTGGTATGTCACATTTTGGCACTCCCAATGAAGTTCGAGAATCCACATCCCTGGCTGGAGTATGTTTTTATTATTTTCTACACTAAAAATATGAATTAAAAGCTACATCTGTAGTGACTCATGCATTTCTGGAATTTCAGACCAAATCGCCCCGAGCACAGCAAAATCCTCAATAATCTCGTTGCGTGTATTTGACTGCCGCTGAAAAGCTGTTTTCACATTCCTTTACACCTTCTCCTTAAAACAACAGAGGAGCACATTTATTCGTAGGCTGGGATTAATACCATTGTCAAATCGTATTGCGAAACCTGCAACACCAGCCTTTGGACTATTGCTGCAACAGCATCATACTGCTGCAGAGGAGCACGCGCGTGGACCAAATGATTTGGGACTTATCCGCTGAAATGCAGATACCTTACAAAGGCCCCGACGCCCGCACCTGCGCCGACTGCGTTACCGAGCCGCGAACACATGCGGGGACGCACGGCACTAAGCTCTGTGTAGTAAGCTGCAGATTATCACTGGCAACGACTGCGTGCAACTGTAAGGTTCAACGTTCAACGGAATGCTGATCCAATCTGAACCTAGCGGAAGTTTCCCCCGGAAGCCCGGGCAAATCCATTTGGGAACCAGTAAGTATAATGAATAAAAGTCCAACCGTTCCGAAAGTTCATACCGTTCATTATATATTGTTTGTTGAGTTTTTGAAAACACCTATTAATCATTTTCTGAGGCTCATCATTTTTAACTTAGTGAACAATTATTATTTCTGCCTCGCGCGGATTCTTACATTCCAAATCGCCGAGCACAACACCTTGCGGTAACGGAATTTTCTTATATCGATGGCCTAGGGTCAGGTATAGTGGGCGTGACCTCGCCATCGGAAATGCATGGGGAAAACTACTTCAGTTCGATTTCTTCGCACAGAATGGAGAGCGTTCATTCTCAGTTCATTATGCACGGATTTCCACTTCGGTCCGAATCACATGCATTATGATCCACCCACTCTGACCTTGACCCGAGCTTAGGTCATACTAATTTTATATTTTGATATGACATATTTCATGAATCATATAATACATTATTAGATCGGGCTTGCCAAGGTGATCACGATGGTACGCACGCAATTTCTATAGCTACGCCCCATCAGCCGTAATGACACACGACTTATGTTTCCATTGCATTGTCATAAGAACACTCTTTGACCTCTGGTGGTCTCCAAGGCGACTAGATAAAAATCATGAAAAGACATGATCTGGAGTTCGGATGTTCGGATATGGTCGTTCGGACTTAATCCACAAAGTGTTTTTGGGGTCGGAAATTTCGTTCTGTATTTACAGAGCTTTGCCTATTTGCAGTCAACGAAGCTCTGTAAATAGAGAGTGGAAGCTCCGACCCCAAAAACACCTTGTGGAGTAAGTACGAACGACCATATCTGGAGATAAAAATAATGTATGATGTGTTTTGTATAAATATCAATACAAGCTATCAATAGCGCTGCTTGCCGCTCTCTTTGCTTCCTGGAGTGCTTTCTGAGATCTCAGGGGGGAGGGGGGGGGGCCGCCTTTCCGTACCGCCGAAGGTAGCGCGGACCTCTGTAGCTGAGCGTGATAAGATTCAGAGGTTTAAGTTATGTTTTGCCTCTAAAATTATCAGACATCTAAGAAGCGTCTCCAACAGAAGGAAACGCCTTGGGGTCCTCACAGAAGAGACATTGACTAAAAAAAGACACCAGAAGTATTTTCCGCCCCGGTAGCTCAGTTGGTAGAGCGTTGGGCCCCGGCCCGCTGCTCAGAAGCATGCAGTGGCAGTGCATTTCCAGGCTTGGGATCGGTTCCCCTGAGACGCTCCGGCGCTCAATAATTTACCCGACGTACAGGTCGGCTGGCAACTAACTGGTGAGAGGGTGACCTGAGCGGGGTGGCCGCCCCTGTGCTTTGTGGGACGTTAAACTTTGGCTTCAAGATTATCCCTTCATTGTGGGAGTTGCTCGTTCGGGTGGTGGGGTCGGGGTCTCCGTGACAAGTCCCTTGATGACTTTACTGAGACTCCGACTCCAGCAGCCGTACTGGGAACGACTTTGACGAAATGTATTAAAAAAATATTAAACACACACCGGATGCAGTCAGAAATGATGCAACGTTTTGCTCCTTTTGCTCTTTTATACCGGTGAACTATTTACACGATGTCGAAGATACATCCGATCTCTCGCTCGCTCAATTTGTCAATGTTGCCCGGATTTAATCATTTCTGCCCTCTTATAAGCTTGCCAACATCTTCTTGAATAATTCTCGAGGACCTCCAGCATTGCAAAAATCCCTTGGTGCAACTAGATACCTACCCCATCTTCATCTTACCGTGGGGCAACGGGCTTCTGCCGTTGCTAAAAAAACACGCTGTCTTGAAAACCACATGGGCGGGACACGGAACTGGACGGTTCTCCTCTTGGAAAGGACGCCAGCAAACCTGTTTACATTTTTACACCAGTCAATAACTCTGATCCATTCCGTTTGAACTCTCTGAGTTACGCAGCCGCGTAACCGCGTTTTCTTCCCGGCATTTGCATCCGGCACCTGAATAGCCTGAGAACGGATTAGCGCGAGCTGGCCCGCAGCAGCGCCGCCACCCTCCCCGCCGGGATTAACGGGTGAGCAATGGGCCACCAGCCCCTCCCGTGCTGTTGTTTTCCGCAGTTTTGCCCGGTTTTTGCTCTCAGCGCCGCTTTGCATATTGTGTTTATTTTTCGCGAAGCCCCCGACCTGGGAGCGACGAGACGGGTAAAAACAAAACGGCGAGCCGGCGAAACAAAAGTGAGCGGGAGAATTAGGCTGAGGGCGAGGACGCCACCATCACGCCACCTGGAATTGAAACAAAGCCGCTGGAATCGGTCTCAACACCTGGAGGGACATGCGTCGGCATTATAATTTGCATTTCCTGGCCGATATTCGTGTATGCTTTCATCGCGGCTCTGCTCAAAGACGGTGGGACAGTTTTGCGGCGAGTGCGGCACAGACAGGGGACAGTGGACAGTGGGACGACAGTGCGGCGAGTTTTTCGCGACACCGTCTCAGCTTAGTCGTTTTTGGCTGGCTGCCGGAGAGGGTCGGGCCGGAGCGGGACGATGGCGGCCGTGTCGGTGGCGACGCGACGGCCCGTGGAACTGGTGAGTACTCGGGACTCTGGCTCTCGTGCCCAGTCACGCACTTCCGGCCGGACGGTGTTCTTGTATCGATAGTTCTAAAAATACTTGACATACATTCATTATACATATTGAAGAAAACAGGTCAAAAAGATAAACAATGTTTTGAATTCGATTCTTTGTCGAGTTAAAAGTTAAGAAGATGAACTCTCTTAACTCTTATTTTGGCAAATAGTTGAATTCGAAATATTGTAGTTTGGCCCGTTTTCTTCAATATATATATATATATATATATATATATATATATATATATATATATATATATATATATATATATATATATATATATATATATATAATGAATGTAAGTCAGTAATTCTTAGAACTATTGATAATGATAGGATTCAACTCACTTACCTCCCATCTCAAAACAGTGTTCTTGCAGTTAGGACACCATCATTCACATGGTGTTATTGACATATTTTTGTGGAGAAATGATTCAAAGTGGATCACAGAAGTCACGTTATATACTAGATGCAAATATGATGTAATCACCTTGATAGTCCTGATTTCTTTACTGAGATCTTGGTGGCTCGATTGATACAAACGTCTTTGATCGAAGGCTTTCTTATTTTTTTTAATTGGCACATACTCTTCACCATTACTTTGGGAGTAACTATGATGAGCTTAACCATTATATTAATTCTCCCTGATTAATCAAGCTGCAATCATTACAGGATTTTATCCAGAAACTACCGGGCTACACATTTCAGGAAACTAATTTTACCTAAATGCAGCCATTTTCTCTCCCTCTCTCCAGGATAATCCTATTGCATATATGTCTAATTTTTGGGGCGAAATTGGACCCATTTCCAGGCGCAGCTCCAGCGTCCCACGGTGTATCCGCCACCTGCCCGCCCATTTATCTCCCAACAGCCCCGATTTGCTGGGAGTCTGCGGCAAGACAATCAACCCAGAGCAGAAACTGAACAAATTTCAGCCAAATTAACGCTGCTCCAAGTGGACGACAAGAAAATAAGCAGGGCTTATTGTTGCAAAAGAGATCATCTGGGAGCCGACTGATTGCCACTTAGTGCAGAGGAGGGCGGGAGATGAGATGGGGCGACGTTCGAATAGGTATTGCGTTAAGGATTAGCTTAACACCTGCAGAGTCTGCCATGCCACATGTACACGAGGCTGCATAATGTCATGTGCTGCGGCGTGTTTTTGGGATTAATCTGTCGACTCCAGGCTTTGAACAAATGCAGTTGGTTTTCAACCTTGATTCCCAAAACGTGCCCATGGTTTTCCTAATATGTGCAGCTAAACATAATTATATCCATTTAAATCACTTGCATCAGGGCTGGGCGGCCTACTGGCTTTGTTGCCCGTCTTTAAATCGGACAGCATGAATTAACGTGGGTTCAATCCCTACGGCGAGAAACCATCTTTCATGTTAGATCTGATCCGGTGGGGAGGATCCTCAAACACTCACGCCAATACTTCCTATAATTGGGCAAGTGTGCCCATTGGGAGTGGCCCTAATAAAATAAGTAAATAATCCATTATGCTTCTTAGCCTCTATTTAGTTTATATGTATATGTTATATATGTTATTTATGTATATGCATACATACCTTTTGTATTTCAATTTTATTTTTTAATTATATTTTGGCTGTAAGATCTGCATGTTTTGGTCCTTGGGCGAATATTTTCCGACTGAAACCCCGCGAGAACACGTCCACTGCCGACGTTATCCTATTACCAGCAAGATACCTTTACTTAAATTACCGGTATCCAGTAGTCCAGTGCCCAGCAGCAGTGTAAACCTATAACATCAATTTTTCCACGGGCCCTTTGGTAAACACACTTTCAACGTCGATGGACGCAATAACACCTTGTGGTTGTTTTATCCGTAGAAGGTCGAGAAACTTCAACGAATGGATGGAGGATTTACAAGGAAGATATGGCTTGAATAAACAATTTAGTATTTTTGATAGTTTTTAAGCTGATGTGAAGACTTGATATGATATGTCGTAATGTGTTGTTGTGTTTGTGTGTTTTCACCGTCCCAAGTGAATATTATTCCAAAATCTTTGAAAAATGTCAACCCCAATTTACGCATTGGCCGATTAACATGCGCACCGCTGGCCTCCCTGGCATGACGCGCCCCGCTGAGGGTGTGTTTTTCGCCCCCCGCCCTAGGTATCTCAATTGCCGGGAAAGCTAAAGAAAAATTACGGAGGGTGTTTGAAAGCTCTTGACGAGACGGAGAGAAATTATAGGTAGTATTTTTATGTCAGGTCAATATTGAGGTCAGCATAGGTCAAATACGTTTCCATGGGCTTACAACAGGGCAGTGAACGTTTCCTTCTAGATTTTTACTCATCGGAGCTGGAGAAAATATTTATGCATCATTGGATTCCTCTCATCGTGGCAAATCGAACTATATATAATATGACCTTGCCAGGTCAAGTTGTGAAAATGACTTGACATCAAGCTAGGCCAGGGTCACAGGGTGACCTGGTATGGTTATGTTGCATATCAATCGACTTTCCGTGACCATATAAGCACAATGAAAGCAAGATGGGAGCTTTATCTCAATTCAGTGAGAAGGTATTGGCAAAACAATCACTGTATGCTCCTGCGACCTGGCATGACCTTTGAGAGGTCAGATGGTCAAAAACTCAACTTGATGGTCAATATCGTGATAGGAATACACTGTTTGAAAATTTTGAGGTTTATCTATTTCATATTTACTGAAAACGAGCCCATTCTATTTTTCTCCATAGACTTATAATGGGGTGACCAAAAGATTGACCCCACCTTAGGTCAATAATATCAAAACTCCGAGATAGTTGATTTGTAGACCCTAATGACTTCCTCATATTTTGAAAGTTTCAAACTGATCGGTTGATTGATGCTCCTTAAGTGCCGTTTTAAACTCATGATTTTAGGCTTTGAGGTCGGGTTATTTGACCTTGGATAGCTCCTTGCCCTGGCTTGACCTGACCTAAAATATTGGTGAGATGCGTCAAATTGATCAGGGATAAGGCACTGTAAGTTTCGTTGTTCTGCCTTTCTTAGTTTTTGCGTTATCCGGGGAAAACCAGGAGGAGGAGGGGTGAATTTCGCCCGCCTCCCAGCGGGCGCGTGTTAACACGCATATTGACGGGATCTGAGCCACCTTCACTTTAACGGGGGAGGGCGGGTACCTGCCCCCCCTCAGATCTCGATAAACACGCTAGATAGCGAAAAACGGTAAACGGTGTTGAGTAGCTCATCCACTTCTCTATCGAAAACATTTTAAACATTTTCTTGTCAGGTCACATTTAAGGTCACTAGAGGTGAAAACATGCCGTCAGAGGGATAACATGTCAATGAAGATTTTCGGCCATTTCATCTGCACAAGTAAACATAGAGCAAAACAATTAGGACCCTTGAAATCCTCGCAGCAAGCCTAATCGAATGATGTATAATATGACCTTGCTGTGTCAAATCATGTCTGGGCGGGCAGCAGAATCTGTCAAATGGTTTTCTGGGCGGGCCGAAGCCCAACGCTCTACCAACTGCTTACCCGGGGCGGGGGGTTGGTCGGTCGTCACTCACTCTTCTTGTGGTGCTTAGGTTTAATGAGCAGCTTACGCAAACATTCAAAACATCGAAGGAATATAAATACAACTTGCATTGCAATAAAATACATTTGGATCGGTATTTATTATCCTTTTGAAATGGAAACAAAACATAAATATACAAATAATCTTTATCTCCAAAACCTAAATATTACCTACACAGCCGGGACACTTTGCTCCTCGTGAACGTATTTAGATGCCTTGCAAAGGTGTCTTGGCTTAGGAAGAATTAGGTCGGGAGGGGACTTATTTCGATCCTTTTTTGTTTCTTTCTCCTGGGCACAGGCGTAGGGACATAGGTAAAGAGGGGTGGGAGGAGGTGGGGGAGGGAGGCCATCGGCACATCGATATTCAAGATTCTTAACGTTTAACCTAATGGAGTTAGCGGGAAATTACTTGGAACTACACATTTAGCTCTCCAATATCTTGGATATTCATACGCCCATGGATCTGGGACAGATAAAAATATTAAGCTGAGAGTTTTTGTCGGAATGGTCTATCACATTGCTACCTCGCTTCAAACACCATTCAACCATGGTAATAACAAAGGGTATAAAATAACATAGATCACATTTTTAGATAGGTGTGTGAAAAAAGAAACACGAATGTCTTCGTGCTTTGAAGTGTGTTGGAATTTTAAAGCTCCTGCATGCAAAGGGCAATTTCATAAAACAAATCTGCGTTTCTCAAATCCTTCGTTTTCATTGCTGCCACTATCAACGCCAAAGGTGTGGGGATTCTCCCGCTAAGGGGCTATTCTCCATCTCGCCGAGTCCCCGCAGAGCAGACAGTTTCGTTTTCAGTGGAGCTGCTGCTCACGCCTTGTACACAGTGCGCCGCCTGGGGCGCGTGCTCTATACGGTCAGGCGTACTAGCCCCCGACATCTCCACTGGCTGAGTTCGGTGATCGTGGCGTGTTAGCGAAAATTGTTCACCGCCGCTGCTACGATAGTGTAAAGGAAAGCGAGACAAAAGAAAACTATCGGGGATGAAACATTGTAGCTGCAGTTAAAAACTACTAAAGCTGTTGGGTTACCTCCGCTGTTTTTCTGAATTCGAAATGTTCGATTTGACTTTTAAACAAGGTATTAGGAAAACATATTGAACAGAACAATTAAGTCCTAAACTAACAAATATGATACATCGCCTGACCACCGGTAGGCCCTCAGTTCCGATGGGGAACAGTCGCATTAAAGGCAATCCGGGCATTATGGCGGCGGAC
Organism: Lepas anatifera; assembly: GCA_034440635.1. Lineage (NCBI taxonomy): Eukaryota > Metazoa > Arthropoda > Thecostraca > Lepadidae > Lepas > Lepas anatifera. The sequence continues at coordinate 1,235,795 of JAOTON010001615.1, read as the reverse complement.
GTCTGTGAGCACACACTAAAAATCAGCTGCCTCGTAAAGGCATCATAATTGCCCCACCACGTGACGCATGTGACGCACGTGACCCGGCGTGTTACGGTCCTGGTGAGTTGTTACTCAATTAACCGAAAACGACATGCATCATTGATGATGCAATTAAATTCCACCCGATTCCTGCCGTTCGACTGCCGATGTCTGTAAAGCACGTGAAGCACGGGCGTCCACTGCGTACATCTACTGAACGTTTGCGCGCCATAACAGTTTTGCCGCAACATGATTCGCCTGTTTCCATTTTCATGCACTATATGATCCCAAACAAGCTAGCTAAAGCCTGGGGGAGCAGCTCATGCGTCCGCCATGTTGTGACAGCAATCGAAACATCCATCGCGAGAAATCGACGCTCTGTCGGGCAGCGGGACCTCCCGCCGTCGGTGGACTCGGCCGGAGCAGGTGGCCGCGCGTCGGCGCGTACCGCCCTCGCCGTCGATGGCGACGCTCGTGCGGCGTCGCAGCATCGGCGTCGACGACCCGTCAGTCAGCCCCGCCGGTCAGCCATGGCTGGTCACGACTGGGATTCCGAGGCCCTCCGGCTAGCCAGGTTCCAGACCAGCATGGCGCTGTCCTGCCAGTGGGGGCCGTTGCCAGGCCTAGGTCAACATCCGCTGGAGCTTGCTCATACTGGAGGAGTGCATGTGAGCAGTCAGCTGGGTGTTTTTCCCTTTTTCGGAGGACAGTTTGGCGGAATGCAGTTCGGTGCGACGGCGGTAGATCAGCTGAGACTCTTGGCGTCGATCGATCCAACGGCTCAAAGAGACAATGTTCTCCCGAATAGGTCGGAGACGGTGGCGCGGGATCTTAGTAGTAAGGGTGGTAAGGCAGAGGAGTCTTCAGATGAAAGTACTGGCTCACAGATAGACGTGGACCACAGAGATGCAGATAGCGGCACTGAGATGAAACACGCTGAAGCAGGTAGGGGGTCTGAAGAGATGAGCCAGTTGGAAAAACAGCCAAGAGATAGAAGTGCGCACGTTTCTGGATCAGACGCCACTGACGCAGAGAAAGGGGAAGAGCAAGGATCACCTTCTCGTGACTATTGCAGTGAGGAAACAGCTGAATTAAAGATAGCCAATGACCGGCTAGAGAAAGATGGTCAAGAGCTCCAGCCCATGAAAATAGAGACGAGTCAACTGGGTCCAAGCGAAGATGACTCTGACGTTGGCAGTCACCTGACGATGGACTCAGAGATGGACTCCCACTTCACAACAGCCGCCGCAGTTGCCAGAGGCATGGAGGCTCTCAAGGTAAATAATTTTCACCTCCACGAATGAAGCATGTTTCAACTGTGCTTAACCATCTTTCGCTTTTTCTATTTGACTTGCTGTTCGTATTATGATTGCAATATATTTCGCCGCCCCGGTAGCTCAGTTGGCAGAGCGTTGGGCTCCGGTCTGATGCTCACGAGCATGCAGTGGTAGTGCATGTGCAGGCTTGGAATCGGTTCTCCTGAGACGCTCCGGCGCTCAATATTTAGCCGACATAGGTCGGTTGGCAACTGACTGGTGATAGGGTGACCTGAGCGGGGCGGACATCCCTGTGCTTTGTGGGACGTTAAACTTTGGCTAGGTTTACCCTTCATTATGGTAGTTGCTCGTTTGGGTGGTGGGGTCAGAGTCTCCGTGACAAGTCACTTGATGACTTTAGTGAGACCCCCGACACCGAAAACCGATATAGCAGCAACTTAGAAAAAATCCCTTTGCAGCGTCTTTTCGGGGCCGCCATGATTACAAATATAAGCACATGTATTTCTAAAAAAATACATCTTGAATACAGTGATTATTTCAAGATGCGGAATGATACCTTGTCCTGGCTCAACGTCAGGCCAAGTTTTTTTTTCTTAAGCCAGACCAAGGTTACCGTGTGACAGAGTTGGGTCATTACACGTATCAATCGACTCGCAGTGAAAATGCAAAGGAAATGAAATCAAAATAAAATATCTATCGTTATTCCTTGCCGTGTTATTGACCTGAGCCAGTATACTTACTCAATGGGAGTGTCCAGTCTTTATAATGGAATTTGAACTAAGATAGTGGTTTTCTAGAGCGTATAGAAATATCACTATTGACATGTTTCATATCACCCAAAGCACTCTGCATAAAACTTCCGCACAGTTTAAAGTTAAAAGCAAAGAGCCCTAAGACCTGAATTCCAAGCAAAAAGGCATCCCTTTCCCTCTGGTTGAACAATGTGATTGGTCTAAGCCCGTGCTGCCGCGTAGGTCACGTGATGTTAACAATGGCTTTGCTCATCGTAATGTTACGTGTCGTGAGCGGCACCCTAGCGGCCAGTCTCGTAATTACACGCCATGCTTAGGTCAACGCCACGTGACCCACACACTGTTTTGAGAACACTCTAAATTGTAAGAAAAAGGTTATATGTTTGTTCTGGACGATTGGACGTGAAACAAATCTGGTTTCCCGCTTCCTGCACTGACGTCATCCAAAAATAGTTTTTGTTTAATTTTTACCAGGCGCTTATTTTCTTTAACCCTTGCCCTACCGGGGGTCGACGCGAACTTCCCAAATGGTTTGTTTCAGAATTGCAGGAAAACATCTCGGTCTAGCATATTGTCGATCGTGATATTTGACCCCAAGTTTAATTCCACGCACCTTGACCAATTTTCGAGCCTGAGTCCTATCAGGTGATGGAGACATGAGGTCATTCAAAGGCTAGCACGAGGTCTTGCCATCTTCTTCGCTGAACTTGATCCAAGAACAGCAATGCGACCTGGACTGGGTTCTAACTTAGGTTTCAAGCTTTCAATGCACTTACGTTGGTGGCACTTGACCTCTTAGGCACAATACACGGGCTAGTGACCGGGTGAACTCAGGCGACCTCAAGTGACCCCGTCAAACCCATGTCAGTGCGCCCAGTCGTATAATGAGAAAATAACGGGCCTTTGGACCTGATGCGTTCAACTAAGTGTCTTGCACATACTTTGGAAATTTTCTGATGTCTGACCCTCTCAAGGTCAAACAAAGTGATGGGTTAGGGTGGGCCAAGTTTCATAGACTCATGACAATTTTCAACGATAAACTTTAAAGCTGTTATAGTTTTCAGTTATAACTGACCTTGAGTGACGTTTCAAAGTCACTCGAGGTCAGAAACCACCAAAAACGTTAAATCACCGATCTTAACCCCGGGGCGCCACCCCACGGGGGCCACGATGGCCCCCTCTAATGAAAATAGGGCGTGCGCAAATCCAAAGTGCAAAGAAAGCTGGTGAATTCAGTAAGAAATTACTTCGCATGTTTTAGTGCTCAGGTCAATGGTTTGACCCCAGAGGTCAAATAGGTCAAGATCGGCTATTTTCACCAAATATGCAATGATTAAGCAAACTGGGCATAACTCAGCCATTAGAGCTATGAGACCTGGTAAAGTACATTTGATAGCAAATTTCCAGTACTTTTCCGCTATGTGGAACGTAAAGACCCCGCCAGTGGTTTGACCGCCAGAGGTCACCCGGACCTAATATGACCTGAGGTCACGAGGTAAAAGTGACCTTGCCTATATCAAATGAAAGCCAGTGACAAGACAAACACGATGGTGTTTGTTTCACCGCTCTAGCTCAATTAGGTCAAAGTTATTGTCAAAATACTGTTTTGACCTCTGGTGACTTGGATGACCTTGGAAAAGTCAAAGGGCAAATATGACCCCTGGGATCCGTGAAAGGGTGTCCAAAACGTTGTTCGAGCAGTCTGAGTATTGCAATCATTTTGTGGCTTTATATCATGAAATACCTTTCCCCATGCTTTTCCAATGGGAGAGGTCGCCTCGTGACCTGACCTCAAGGCACGAAATCAAAAATCCCGGATATACACCTAGACCCTGGAGAGGTCATGAAGTGTAGGAAGTTTCAAATCGATCGACTTTGAAATTTAGCTCTTACAGAGCCTAAAGTGAGGTGAGGTGACCTTGGTTGACCTCGTCTGGTGACCTGACCTGGGTGACCCAGGTAAAAATTCAGGGATGATGGGAAAATGATGCAGGAGAGGTAAAGCCCTCAACCGCGGTGCTGCGCCTCGTCGTTTTTCTGCTATCCCGGAAAAACCTTAGGGGCCATCGATGGCCCCCGGTGGGGCGAGGGTTAAGTGACCTTCACCGCTGCAACATAGAGCACATATTTACGCATGCTGCAAGCATCAGTTCCTGAGCACATGTATGACCCTCAGATGACTTATTGGCCTTTTAAGGTAATTCCTTGTCCGTAACATGAAATGACATGATATGACATGCAACAGTAGATGCAAAAACATCCAATCTCATTAGAAGCCGTTTTAATGATGCTGCAGTCTGTCTCGCACTGAGGGAAGCAAAACCCGCCAGGTCATATTGGGTTGCAGAGGCCAGTTATTGACTTTTCGAGATCTTATGCGTTACATTGCACGTGCAGAAGACTAAACATGTATCGAAACACACTTCTGTGCTGTCGCGTTCCTAAATGCTGGCGGAAGACCGCATCGTAGAAATGCCTGGCATGTAACATTAGTTTAAAGTTGAAAATAAAGGGCCCTAAGGTCTTCATTCAAAGCATGAAGGAATGTCTTCCCATCTGATTTACAACAACTTGATTGGTTTGAAGCCTAAATTCGTGACTGCCACTCATGTCACGTGATAAACGTAAGCAATAACATCACTTTCGTAACGTTAACATGCTGCGAGCGGCACCATAGCGGCCAGACTTGTAACTACACGCTGTGCTTAGTTCCATTCCAAGGGAGCCACATTCTATTTAGATAGCTCTGTAAATTGTGATAAAAGGCTATATTTTGGTTTTCAGCGACTGCACCTGGAAATAACATGTGCTGTCAGGGATTTCCAAGCTTACATTAGCCCTGTTCCAGCTGTCAGCACAGTTTTGTCAGCACCAATCAGCGGGCCGCGTTGCGCCTACGTCACAGGACTGTAGCCTCTCCCCGGGAACTAGTTCTAGAGGTTTTTTGGGCTGACGGCCTGCTGTTTGTGCTGATGAAAAACCGTAAGTGCACGGAGTGCAGCCTAATATTTCTTAATAGTATAAAGGATTAAGTTCCCTTTGCCTAGCACCGACAAGAGGCGATTATGGCGCTGATGTTACTTTTCTGGAGGAGAGGTTAGAGGTCCTGCTGACAAAACTGTGCTGACAGCTGGAGCAGGGCTGTTGTCTCTATTCTTCTTTAAAGGGAATGTGGCACCTCCATAACGTGATTTTAACTGAGATAGGTAGCCAAGTTGTAAAGCAAGTCGGAAAACCCGGTACTCAATATATCATTTGTCTTGGAACTCGATATTTCCGCAGAAAAAAGCTAAAACTTACCTAGATGTACCCCTCATGTACATCTAGCAGCAGGCCACAGTTGTCATGGCTGATGGTGTGACGACATATGCTGGCGTCACGGTGAGCATCAGCCAATCAAAGCCCTTGAAGCGTATTGAATATGGTAGTGGTTGCCAGATCATGACATCGTCCACAGGCAGATATTTCTTTTCCTAGAGGAGTATTTTAAAAATAAAACATTGAGCTTATTGTACAATTTTTTAAGAGAAATCATGGACACTTCAGTGATTTTAGGCTAAAAGCACCCCTAATTACACTAAATTCTAGGATTCGACCAATATGCCACATTCCCTTTAATTTTGGAAAGGTGGTCCATCTCTTTTAAGAAGAAGTAATGAAATTAAAAGGCATAGAAACTGTGGAAATATCACGTATATTTTACATGTGGTAACAAGCATTACGTCCAAGATTGACCTGTTGAAATCTAGACCCGGGTATGAGGATTTGAAGGCCAAATTATGCTAGGCTTATTTTTCTGCTTAAACCATTTATCTATTGATTAAATAATATCAAACAATATATAGGTAATACCTAATCTTAACGTAATTTGGTTTACACTTACTTCATTTACATATTGCTGACTTGCTTCACACACACATTGCTCTATCCGTTGCAGCCTAAACTAAAGAATTGAGCATGCTTATTCCGATAACATGTCGACCAACAATACACGGGCAATAGCTCTGCGTGACAAGCTATACCACGGGCTAATTCAGGATTACCGATCGGGAACCACCATTTGACCAGGGTGCGTCATTCCCAACAGCGTAACCCATCGGGTGGTGCCAATCTTACTGTGGGAGCGCCAATACTATTTCCTGGGCGGGAAGGGGGAGGAGGGGTAGGAAGTGACCTTTCGGGCGGGCGGGGAGACAGCTTCAGAGGACCCCGGGACGCCGAGTGCTCGACTGGGAAGAGGTCGCCTGCCGTCCTAAGCCCTCGCTTTACTTTGCACCTTATCGCTTTGTTATCCCTACGGACTTCCAGGCGAGCTCTGTTTGAATTGCATAGCAATGCCTTCCTTTTCAGCTGACTAAGTAATATTTCATATAAAGTATTCAAAACTGTAACGTTGTAGGTATTCAACAAACACAAAGATGTTTGATTACTGTTTGTTTCAAAGCGAAATGTCAACAGATGTTTCGTGCAAATTCGGCAGAAAAATCAATGATTCAAGACCGAAGACTAAATGGTTCCAGACCGAAAGTGTGAAGAGAAATTTAGCTATACTAAGCAAGACAAGACCAGCAGCGAGGCTCTTGCAATTCTATAGCTAAAGGAAAACCTTCAAGAGAATCAAGACAGATTTAGGCAACGACAGCGTACCGGCATACCCAGGAGATTAGTGGCTGCCCTTGAACCCAGCATAATTATCTGACGGCTCTCCTGAGAAAATGCTGTATTTTCCTTGTATTAACATCAACCTTTCATTCTCCAAAGATTTGCTATTATTTGTTAGAAATGTCCTACTGTTTTACCTGTTTAATATCATCATACGGTTGCTAAAATACATAGGTAAGTATCAGTCAGATTAGTCAAAAACAGAACAATAGAAAGGATTCTAAAAAATCATACCTTAGCCGCTTAAAACACCAAAAGCGCGCCACTCCAAATCACTTGTTCACACTTCCACCGTTCGCTTCCGAACTACCACCGTGCCGTACACACACTAGGGAGGTCTGGGGCTCAGCGGGCGGGCCTGGCTCTGAGTTGCTCCCGGCCAGACTTCCCTGTTGCATCCGAATTACGGGAGTTTGCACGGTGGCTGCACTGCAGTTGCAGGCGGGGCCCTCGGCAGCTGCGCTTCTGCGTCTGTACGCTGTAAATGTCTGGCGCTACATAATGAATGATCCCTTGTCAAGAGTACGTACGGCGAAGAAGCGGGGTTTTGCAGCAAAGACGCTTTTATCTTGTTTTTATCATTCATTGTAATTGCACTTTAAAGCCAACAGCTCAGTACAAATTCAGTATGTTGCTAATTTGGTTAGCTATCTGGAGAATAATAATAAAACAACATTATGGATGCTAAGTCCATGCAGGACTCATGAATACTTAATTTTCCGCCGCTGAATTGAATTTCAAACCACTAATGGTGATATTCTGCGATAGAGTTAGTGCTAAAATCTTCCCAAATTGTACATATCTCCACATACGGCCTGAAAAAATATTGCGTGATTTGCCATCACAGATCCGGAGTGACCTGACTACCAAGCTTGCAGTTCGAGCCATCGCTCGCAATTTTGTTTTTGCTTATCATCTAAGTACATTTATTCAAACGGTCTGACAGTAAGGTTCATCCCGGTGGGCGGGGAGCGGGGGATAAAGGAAACCTGCGACGCTAAGCACTGCCATACTTCGAGCTCTTTATCCTTGGTCAGAAACTTTTCCCCAAAATTTAAAGTTGGGGCCATTCTAGGTCAGGTTACCATACTAGGTCAAGTCACCTTACGCCCAGAATGTTTCCAGGCGCACTGGTGAAACAATTTTAATCAATATGTTTGATATTTACATCACATAATAGGCTCACTGAAACTGGGCATCACAGATTTTAATAACGGGATTCTTGACATCGATGACTTAGGGTCAAATACGGGTCATTACCTGTTTTTTTGTTGTTACTTCTTTGAACATTGCAACAACAGGAATGTGCCGAAAATGGCTCTGTTTTGCAGACACTGCTGAAAATTTGTTTTTATTCTCAAAAGCATAGAAGCTTAGGCCACTCTCTAGGGTATTGTTGCAAGTTTGGACCTGTAAACTCTGAGAGGCCATGCATCGACATAAGCAGGCTCTCTGAATCGAGTAAATAACTTTGCAGACAACAATAGTAAAAGCTATTATATCGACACCTCTGTGGGTGAATTATCATTTCGAGTTGATTTTTATGCATGCTGATTATGTTAGGTTTGATAGACATATGGACCTGACCTCAGGCCAGTTTGGGTAAGGTCATTCTTAAATTTTCACCCGGCATAGCCATGCTATACATAATTCGATTTAACACGCGCCCCGAGACGCGAGGTCCACCCCCTCCGTATCTCATTTCCTAGGAAAGCTAAAGGAAAAATACGGACGGCGTCCGAAAGTTCTTGACGAGATAAAGAGAAATCAATTATAAAAAAATTATGTCAGGTCAATATTGAGGTCAGCATAGGTCAAAGATTTTCTATACGCTTACAACAGGGCATGGTACGTTTTCCCCTCTAGATAATTATTCAATGGAGCTAAAGCAAATATTTATGCATCATTGGATTCCTCTCATTGCGGCAAATCAAATGATGTATAATATGACCTTGCTAGGTCAAATTGTGAAAATGACCTGCCATCGAGCTAGGTCAGGGTCACAGGGTGACCTGGTATGGTCATGCTGCATATCAATCGACTCCCCATGACAATATAAGCACAATGCAAGCAAAATGGGAGCTTTATTTCAGTTCAGTGAGAAGTTATTTGCAAAACAATCAGTGTATGCTCTTGTAACCTGACGTGACCTCTGAGAGGTCAGATGGTCAAAAACACAATTTTATGGTCAAGATCGTGGTAAGATTATACGGTTTGAAGATTTTAAGCTTTATATGTCCGGTATTTATTGAAAACGAGGCATTTTAATTTTTCACCATATACTTATAATGGGGTGACCAAAAATTGACCCCACCTTAGGTCAATAATATCGAAATTCCGAGATATCAGATTTGTAGAACCTAATGACCTCATCACATTGTGAAAGTTTGAAACTGATCAGTTAGCAGATCTTCCTTAGGCGCCGCTTCAAACTCGTGATTTTAGGTTTTGAGGTCGGGTCGCTTGACCTTGGATAGCTTCTTGACCTGACATAACCTGACCTAAAAAATTTGGTCAGATGCGTAAAATTGATCAGGGATAATGTACTGCAAGTTTGGCTGCTCTGCATCTCGTCATTTATTTGTTATCTGGGAAAAACCAGGAGGGGAGGGTGAATTTCACCCCCCCAGCGGGGCGCGTGTTAACGTAACAAGATGAATCGAATGACGCCCGAAATTTACTCTAACTCAATCCAGTCAGACATTAGATCTAAAACCACTTTTTCTAACTTTTGAAATTCTTGGACTTGGCTTGATCACAATATTGACCTGGGTCACAAAAAACTGATATACCTTAGTTACCATGTTTTATGGGTTATCCATTAGCGTTCACGTTTTTAACTATCCCGTATAAGAGCCAACATCGGTTTTCCAAAACGGCGATGGCCGGTTTCAAGCATGTTTTCCTTTTCATTTTGCTGTACCTTGCTTTTATCACGTGATCAAAAAGGCAACCAGGAGTTTCCATTTCCTGACAGGCCCGACCCAGTCCGCAAACGAGCGTTTAATAAGCGCTCCTTGTTTCAGAAAAAAACAACTGGAAAAAGACCTCGGATTATCCCTTTTGTCAGTCAATTTTTATTTGCCTTTCATTATTGTCCCACTATCGAGTTTCTAATTTAATCTGGGCCGTCACGGATACGGTTTTTTAATTTGCGTGTCATACCGTTACCTACAGGATGCCCCAAAGGAACGCGTTTGTTTTGCTCATATTTTTAAATCTTTCTAAGAATAATTAAACCAACACCAAACGATAGAAACGAGAGAAAACTTGTGTAAACCAATTCAATCGTGATAAGAACATACTTATTTAACTCAGAGCATCACACAATCGGATAATCCATATCGTCTCTATTTCTGACTGCGCGGGTACTCCAGTGCCTCTTCATTTCCTCTGCTACTCTCGCGCATGCCTGGGAGTTGATGGTGCGGATGCCGGAAAATATAACTTCTTTGAGCTTTCCTACATCTCTTAATGTTGTCTTGGCTTTTAAGGTGTCCTCAGAGGAAGACATGTAGTGAGTCCAGGTCAAGCAAACAAGGTGACCGGCTGAACGTGGTACCTTACCCGGTATCACCTCGCCCCGGTGGGGGTGTTTGAACGCCTCCACTGGGGTTTTCCGGTGGCAACAAATAATGATCCGGCGAGGCGCCACCGTACTCAGCACACATTATCCTTGATTAAATCTGCAAATTTTAACAACATTTTTAAGCTGGGGCATTTCAGGTCAGGTCACCGGTGCAGTTCAAGTGACCTCACCTCCAAAAAGTTAAATATAGCATGAGTAATAAAAGGGTGAACCTATCCATTTGGAACTTATACCACATGATGGGCCCACTGAGTAATACCAAATATGCTCCGGAACTTTTCAAATAGATGAACTAGGGTCAGGTAGGGGTATGGCCTCTTCATTGGCAATGCATGGAGGAAACGTGAATTGGGCAAAAGAATGGCTATCTCTGCAGATGCAGCTTGGAGTACCTTCATATTCTCCAAATTGCAGTAACCTAGCCCCCTTTCCAGGATCGTGCTGCAAGTTTGGACCTGTGACCTCTGAAAGGTCGTCTGGGACTCCTTAGGCAGGTTTTTAGACTTGAGTCAACAACGTTGCAACAAATTATGAGATATTTTTTTGATACCATTAAGTTTAGATTATTGTTGCGAGTTGATTGATATACGTATCGATTATACTAGGTCAGATGAGGGCCTTGACCTAGCCTTAGGTCCTGTTATCTTTAAGTCTTAACCTAGTGTAGTCATATCATACATCGCTCGATTTTCCATAACGAGAAGAACCGAATGGGGCCTAAAAATGATTCTAACTCAACTCTGTCAGACGCTAGGCCCCAGAAACTCTGCTCAAACATGCCACCTTCTTTGACTGTCATGACCTCAATATTGACCCGAGCCAAAAAGTAATTGATGTAGTTGTTTTATTAATTTTATGAGCTATCAACCAGCGTTCGCGTTTTTCGCTATTCTGCTAGGAGCTGATATCGAGGTGTGGGGGGTGAGTGTTTCAAACTCCCAACCCGTGAGAAGGTAGCCTAAAGGTCCACCGGTGTGTGTCTTGATGATCACTTGGTTTGTCAAGTATCGTTAGAGCCAAGCAACCGTATTTCTAGCTGCTGATAAGAATACATAATTTAAACACCAATTTTGCATGCCTTGAACTTGAGCTATTTCTCTCGGGTCCGATCACCGTGCTCGGCAATGGCACCCAAACCAATAACACTCGGCACCAAAACAGCATTGACTATGCCGCAAAAATCATATTCGGGCGCAACAAATTTGATCATGTTTCGGATCTGTTAGAGGGCTTGGGCTGGCTGTCGGCGGGTGAACTGGCTAGATATCTCACACTTGTGCTTGTGCACAAGGTGGTGCGCTTCGAGGAGCGAGAGGAGCTAGCCCGGGGATTCGAGGAGAGCCTGGTTCACGCGAGAGCGCAGCACGCGCCGGGACGGAGACCTTTGGGTTCCACGTTCCCGTATCAATGTTGGCCAGCACAGGTTTATGGCCCGGGGTCCTTTGATTTATAGCGACCTGTCCGCCGACATGAAGATGCTTTCAGTACCTCTTTTCTGCCGTGCCCTTAAGCGCAACCTCGTGTCACAGCGTACTTAAGGTGTCCTGGGATGTGTGATGGTGCGCTGAATGTGGAGTGACAGTAGAATATTTTATGTCAAGTGTATGCAAATTTTTATGTGATTATGTCGTAAGTATGACTGTATTGATCAGAATTGTCACCTTGTGAATGTGCCATTCCACCCCATCTGATCATCTATCAACAGCGTGACGCGGTGTCGTAACAGCCACAAATGTTTTTTTCATAAGTGCGGATGACTCCGAATACAGTCTTTGTCTTTAGTCTTTCTTGAGGACACGATGAGCTGATGTCATGCATGTCTTGCTGGTTTTTACTTCCCCAGTTAAGATATCTTCGGATGTTGGGGAGTTCTTGCAGTAACTTCTCGGACCTTATGGAACTGGGGAGCGTAGTTTCTGGCTGCCCCTCCCAGTTACAGACACACACACTGAACAGGCCATTGATGCTGCCCTGTAACTCCGACAATATGGGGTTAGCGTAAATTTGCAAAGTGCGTTGGAAAATCCGTATAATTTCAGTAAGAATTTTTATATGTTTCAACGCTCAGGTCAATGGTTTGACCTCCAGAGGTCAAGCTAGGTCACGATGGGCCATTTTCACTACAAATGTAATGCTGAAGAATCTTGGGCATAGCTCTCATGCAATTAGAGCTATTTAGGTCTTGTAAAATACATTTGATAGGAACATTCCCAGGTTTTGTCCACTTTGTGGAACACAATGACCTCCCATCAATGGTTTGACCTCCAGAGGGAACCTCTTGACCTAACATGACCTGAGGTCACAGAGTGTTAAGGTCATAAAGTGAGCTTGCTGTATATCAAATGAAAGCCAGTGACAAGACATACACAATGTTTAATTCAGCGCTCAAGCTTGATTAGGTCAAAAGGTATCGTAAAAATACTGTTTTTGACCCCTGGTGAAAAGTCTAAGGGAAAATATTACCCCTGGAATGTTTTTTTTCTGAGAAATCTGAGCATTTGCAGTCATTTTTGTGACATGTAGATCATAAGACAGCTTCCACGCCGGGGAAAAAATTCAGGGATGGGGGAAGAGGATGGAGTGAGAGGTCGACCCCTCAACCATGGTGGTGTGTCTCGGCATTTTTTTGTAATTCTGAATCGATCTATCGATCGATCGGTTCAGATTGATCGATTCACCAGGAGGGCCATCGATAGCCCCCGGTGGGGTGAGGATCAAATGGGTCCGTTCCTTTCGGGAAACCCAGTATGCTTGTTTGCTTTTACTTTTCTTTACGGACCTTCCAAATATGTGTGACAGGTACGGTGTGATCTAAGGTCTAAGTTAAGCGTGTCGTCGTTATTTTACAGGGATGTGGCTGAGGCAGCAGCCGAGACATAACTCTCATATCGATGTATATTTTGAAGTATGTCGATAATTTATTCCTGTCGTTTTCCAAAACATGCATATGCTCTTTTCTTCGTATTGTATTAACGGGAGATGGCAACGCCGGGTGACCGATCTCGGCGTAAAATGTGAAATTTTAGCCTGATTTGAGGCGGTCGGTTTCGTTGTCGTAGACATCAGACACATTTTTCATGTATATTTTTTATATGGCTCATTTGTGTCGGAATCAACTGTATGATCGGAAAAAGGCAGGTTATGGTCTGACACACAAAATAAGAGTATTTGTGAACGATCCAAGTGCAAGACAGTCAGCACAGTGCCTTCAGGAATTCAGCCGTTTTGGATTTCGCAAACACGCAGGGATAGGGATTTTTATCCCTTTGAGGCTGCCCCGGCATCCTAATGATGTGCTTGGCACCTCAATGGTGATTTGGACACCCCAAACTAAAAGGTGAAGCAGATTTCTAATGAAGTGCGTAAAGAAGAGGAAGTGACCAACACATACGTGTTCCATAGTGTCATGGTGACATTCCGATAAAACTTACAACTTAAGCAAGTAATGGAAATCCTCAGACATAATGGTCAATCAGAAATGTGTGTGCATACCAGCAAGATAACTTATTGTATGTTCCATGCTTAAAAAATAACCATAGTAAGTGTTCATAAGCTACGTCCATAAGATACAGTACAGCAGAAGTGATACACAATAGCTGAATTAAGTGCATAATTTCACTAAACAATTCGTTCACAATGGAGGTCAGTGCGTCGCAGACAGTATTTGAAATCGGAAAAACCAACTGCCGCCCCGGTAGCTCAGTTGGTAGAGCGTTGGGCTCCGGCCCGCTGTTCAGAAGCATGCAGTGGCAGTGCATGTCCAGGCTTGGGATCGGTTCCCCTGAGACGCTCCGGCGCTCAATAGTTAACCCGACGTACATACAGGTCGGCTGGCAACTGACTGGTGAGAGGGTGACCTGAGCGGGGCAGCCGTCCCTGTGCTTTGTGGGACGTTAAAATTTTGGCTTCTAAATCAACCCTTCATTTTGGAAGTTGCTCGTTCGGGTGGTGGGGTCGGGGTCTCCGTGACAAGTCCCTTGATGACTTTAGTGATACTCGGACTCCAGCAGTCGAACTGGGAACAACTTGGATAAAATTTATAAAAAAAGACGCAGCTTCAAGATGATCTGTGGTCTGTGGCGCCAGGTCTCTTAAAAAGCATGTGCAATTTTTAAAACATTTGCATGCATCGACACATTACCTACTGTGTAATATTGATAAGCGACCCTTTTCTGTTCCGTTTCTGCTGGTTAACCCTTCACCGCCTGGGGGTTCTGGTCGGACCCCCTCGGTTTTTCACAAATGATTACGAGCCGATTCCAATGAGACGCAAGTCGCTTTGCCAGCCTCTAGGGTGATTAATATGACAACTTATGGCCAAAAATTGATGTCAGGTCTGCTCAAGTCAACGAGTTATAATGTAATTTCTAAACCCATGTAAGGTGATGATGCTCCTCTCACATGAGGCTGACAGAACCAGTATGTAACTCGGCTTCTAGAAGAGCTAGATCAAGTTTCTAAACACCATTCGGAAGCTCTTGAAACAATAAAATGCAGAAAGTCATCTACTTTGAAGTCAGGCCAATACCAAGGCCACAAAAGGGCACCAAAGGTCATGGTTTTCGAAATTTATTGTTTGGTGCCCACTGTTTTTTTGTTGCCCATTGTTTGAGTCCCACCAACTTTTAAGCAAAAGAAGGTCCAGTCTTAAGTTTGGTATCAGAGTAATGAAGATAACCCAAATATTTGAATGATATGCACGGGAAACCGTTTCCAGCAGCGCGCAGCCCCCACGCCACCATCGACCCCACTTCCCCAAATAGCCACGAGCACAGTGCAGCAAGTGACCTCACCTCCAAAAATATTTAAGGTGGCATAAGTAAGAAAAGAGCGAATCTATTGAATTCAACCTTATACCACATAATGGGCCTACCGAGTATTGCAAAATATATTTTGAGATTTTTCATATTGATGACCTAAAATCAGGTAGGGATCATGACGTCTCCATAGGAAATACATGGAGAAAACAGAAATCATGTTTTAGTTGTAGATATATAACTAAGAATACCTTCATGTTCTCCAGATCACAGCACCCTGAGCCCCTTTCTAGATTCATTTTGCAATTTCTGACCTGTGACCTCTGAGGGAGGTCATCTGGGCTGCTTAAGCAGATTTTCAGACTTGGGTCAATAAAGTTGCATGAAATGACGATATTTATTTTGATACCAATACGTTTAGATTGCTATTGCGAGTCAATTGATGTGCATATTGGTTATGCTAGATGAGATAGTGACCTTGGCCTGACCTCAGGACAGGCCATTTTTGTGTGTTGACCAAGTATAGTCATATCATAGATCATTCGATTTGCCGTGACGAGAGAAAGCGAATGGTGCCTAAAAAATATTTCAACTCAATTCTGTCAGACACTGGAGCCCAAAAGTGTACTCTAACATGCCACTTTCTTTCACCTGTCATGACCTCAAAATTGACCGCAGCCAAAAAGTGACTGGTGTAGCTTCTTCATAAATTTGTTTGAGCTATCCATCAGCTTCGCGTTTTTTTCGCTATCCTGCATAGGAGCCAAGTTCGAGGGGGTGTTTAAAAAAGCCCCCACCAGGGCGAAGGTGGCTCGGAACCTTATCGGGGCGGGTCTTGTTTTCTTAAGACCACACGCCTCGTCAATGACCAAGTTTTCAGTGATCATGTTCCGACCCAATTTAGGTCATAGGAGAGGTTACAGAATAAGATTGAGGATTGTATGTGCAAGATATGTTATATCTGAGGAAAAGCAACAGAGCAGATTTGCTATCAGACTATGGTGGTGTATGAAAAATCCTACAAACTCAAAATTGTTTCCGAAGGCCCGGACTAAGCGTCGCTTCATGACTATATTTTCCAATTTGGGGAGGTACCTAAATGGTGGTGCCCCCGGTCCGTCCAAGGAGGCACGGTGCCCCGGTTACCATCCCGCCGTTCTGGCACTTATGGATACAAGCAAGGAGAGCTCGGAAGAGTAGTTCGGCGTAGTGACACACCTGCCCACTGCACTCTCCCCACGTGCCCCACCGTCCGCATCAGAGTGGGTAAGCAGTTAAATGCATGGATGCCCGGTGAAATGTCCTACGGCGCCGTGAGCAGTCTCTCCCCCGCGTGCAACACTGAGATGATTGCGAGCCTTCTAAACACTATAAGACCATCCTCAATTCGGCCGCGGCGTAGAGCATGTGGTAACAGAGTTGAAACATCGGAGTTTCAGAGAAAAACCCTAACACATATGAATTCATGCTATGAAATACATATTTGTACGTTGTTGAGGGAACTTGAAGCTTAAGACTATCCCGCGCCCTCTGTCCTGCATTTCTTAACACCCGCATTATTTGGGGTCTGGCACTAACGCGCACTGGAGGGGGCCTGGTAGTCATCACCTAAGATCTCAGAAACTAAGAGATGTAAAAATACCGTTTGGAGGGTGGATGCGGGCTATAGTGGTCGACATCATGTCCGATTTTCATTGACCTAGGTCAATGTCTTCAAGTTCAAACGAGGTCATAAAGGTCAAATCTTGGCTATGCTGGGGACTTGTTATGAAATGCCGCTATTATGCGGGAAAAAGACGGGAATACGCTAAATGTGGACCAGGGTCATAGAGGAAAAGTTGTAAAGAAGCTTCCATACAATTTTGAGGTGAATGTGTCATTCAAGGTCATTGATCTATGAGGTCACAATATGGTATATCACCGATAATGTATACTTTGACTAACACTATAGCCACTGTTTGGCGGGAAATTAAGATTGACCATTATCAGTGACTTTTGACCTTGAACTTTACATTGATGTACCTTAACTATGACGTCATAACATAATACACGGGTACAGACCGGCTAACATCATTTGACCGGAAGCACTGGTGTCAATGACCTTGAAAGTGATGATATGACCTTGACCTATGATCTTTGACCTTGAATTTGGCCTTCATGTGATAATTTTCCTTCAGATCTGACTTTGAAAGCCTATAAATAAAACAAAATTCAACTGATTCACAATTTTTTACCAATCGGCGTGCCCTTATATTCCCTCAAATGTGCATAAATATAGTTTTACGGCTGCGAGCGGTTCTCCGGCCGCCTCGGAAAAACTGTTGTGGGGGTCCAAGGACCCCCCCTCCAGTGCGCGTGTTAACACCTGCCCCGGTGGGCCTCCGAGCCACCTGCGCCCTGGAGGAGGGGGAAGGTTTAAACACCCACTCGATTTTGACTCCTATGCGGGATCACGTAAAAAACACGAACCAGAGGTGCAGAAACTTGCCAACTCGGCTACTGGGGTTTGTGACACATTTATGAAAATTGAGGTGCATAAGTGTGACA
This sequence comes from Lepas anatifera, assembly GCA_034440635.1. NCBI lineage: Eukaryota > Metazoa > Arthropoda > Thecostraca > Lepadidae > Lepas > Lepas anatifera. The sequence continues at coordinate 1,218,190 of JAOTON010001615.1, read as the reverse complement.
AAACAGCGATCTTGACAGTATGGTTTAAAATCAAACCGCATATTTTCGAAATACAGAATGAAGCGTGTAGCGATAAATTTAATTTATCAACTCTGTTCTTCAATTGCACAGCGTACAATCAGTGATACAATATTGGTACTGTGTTCAGTTTCTACTAAAACGAGGGACCCCCGCTGCAGAAAACCCGAAAACCGCTGTCACAGTTGCCAGATTTTAACATGCAGCCCAATGGTGCCGATTGTTAGTAGTTGCCAGAAAGTTGCCGCCTAGATGCCCGAAATGTGACAGTCAATTTTTTTGAGAAATACATGATTGTGGTCATATTTAAGGCATTAAAGATAACGCAAATACGTTATCAAGTATTTCCCTGTCCATTTTGTCAGGTTAAATAATATTTAACCCTCGCCCCACCGGGGGGCCATCGATGGCCCCCCTAAGGTTTTTCCGGGATAGCAGAAAAACGACGAGGCGCAGCACCGCGGTTGAGGGCTCTACCTCTCACTGAATCATTTTCCCATCATCCCTGAAATTTTTTACCCCGGGTCACCCAAGGTCAGGTCACCAGACGAGGTCAACCAAGGTCACCTCACTTCACCTTTAGAGCTCTGTAAGAGCTACATTTCAAAGTCGATCGATTTGAAACTTCCTACACTTTATGAACCCTCCAGGGTCTACAAGGTGTATATCCGGGATTTTTTCGATTTCGTGCCCTGAGGTCAGGTCACGAGGCGACCTCTCCCATTGGAAAAGCATAGGGAAAAGCTATTTCATGATATAAAAGCCATAAAAATGATTGCAAATACTCAGACTGCTCAGAACAACGTTTTTGGACACCCTTTCACGGATCCCAGGGGTCATATTTGCCCTTTGACTTTTCCAAGGTCATCCAAGGTCACCAGAGGTCAAAAACAGTATTTTGACAATAAATTTTGACCTAATTGAGCTAGAGCGGTGAAACAAGCACCATCGTGTTTGTCTTGTCACTGGCTTTCATTTGATATACGGCAAGGTCACTTTTTGACCTTTCGTGACCTCAGGTCATATTAGGTCACGAGGTGACTTCTGGCGGTCAAAACACTGGCGGGAGGTCTTTACGTTCCACATAGCGGAAAAAGTACTGGCAATTTGCTATCAAATGTACTTTACCAGGCCTCAATAGCTCTAATGACATAAGAGTTATGCCCAGTTTGCTTAATCATTGCATATTCGAGTGAAAATAGCCGATCTTGACCTAATTTGACCTCTGGAGGTCAAACCATTGACCTGAGCACTAAAACATGCGAAGTAATTTCTTACTGAATTCACGCGAGCTTTCTATTGCACTTTGCAGATTTGAGCTAACGCCCATATTTTCGGAGTTAGAGGGGGCCATCGATGGCCCCCCGGTGGGGCGAAGGTGGCGCCGGACCCCCGGTGGGGTGCGGGTTAAAGTTTGAGTCTCTTTTATTTAGCGGTCCCTATTTGTTTGAATTTAGTATTAAGTACGCCTAAAAGCTACTAAGAAAAGTACTAAATGATTGAAAGAAATAAACATTGCTGGGCAGCAATTCTATCTAAACTACGCAACAGCGACAAAAGAAGTTCGTAATGTTTATTTGAAGTAGAGCCTGCCAAAAAATGTACACAGGTGGGAAGCCACTTTTTTAGGGCATGTTTTTGGGGTATATCTGAGATAAGTGCAGGCTAAAACTGGCTGGAATAAATAGTGCTGTCCATGGCTAATCTAAGATGAATGTAGGCTACTTTGAGACTGATGCACTTTCACATATCAAACTTGGTTTTTTATTCCTTAGCTTGCTTGTGCCTTACTTTATTTGTGCCCTAGATCAAGATTGGTTGGGTAGATTTGGAGCTGGAGGAAGTTGGGAGAGTTGGCGCCAGCAACAGACTGGCAAAATCAGTAATTCAGGTGAGATTTCATGATCAAATTATCATGTCAATATTGTACAGATAGCAAATGTGTGCCAATGCAGTCCTCCACAAAGTGTTAAAACACACACTAACGTGCACTGGAGGGGGCCTAGTAGACCCCCTTCTCATCTCAGGAAATCGCAGAAAATCTCAGAAAGAAAGAGACTTTGAAAAACGCTGGTTGGGGGTGTGTTGCTTACTACCAGTGGTGGTAAGCAACACACAGGACCTGAACTGCATGGAGTTAAAGCAGGACTTTGACTACACTGGATCTTTCTTTGGTATGAGACTTCCAATACCTCTGTAGGTACCTATTAGGCCAATAGACATAATTTTACATCTCTGCAGGGTAGTTGCCTCCAGAGTTTTTACTGCAAGAAGGAATGAACAGGCAGGTGATAATCAGGTGTTGGGGGAAATTTTAAGCATTTGATCTGTCTATAAAAATGCTACCTAAGGTCCACTTTACCAACACATTTTAGGTAGATCCAAATCCTATGTTGACATTGACATTTTTGTCCCTTTTGTTGATATGTGAGATAGAAGTTCAGTGGGGGGAAGCTGTGATCAGGGTTCCCAATTGTGTGTAGGTGCACGCTCCCATTCATAGATTAGTTCCCAATAATAATTATTTTCATGATAATTGCCACATTTAATCATGGGGAAATGTACCATAATTGGAAACACTCCTTCCAAAAATGGAAACTTTTTCAAAAAGGAAATGCATGTCATTAGGGGAAACTGCAGTCAGAGTTGCCAATAAAAGTTATGATCCCAATACTGGAAACAATGATCCATAATTGGAAATTTTCCTTCCAAAACATAAACATGATCTAAAAATGAAAACAAAGCTTAATACTTTCATGCAGTAATGGCTTGGTGCTTGAACCTTGTCTGTTGCAAAAAGTAAGAGACAGGTAGATGACATTCAGCATATTGGAAATAGTATTCAAGTATACAATTATCATTTCCAGCTTTTTGTGACAAAGGAGGCATATGTCGCATTGAGTTTGTGACAGCCAGCATACTTTCTGCACCTCTGACACGAACGCTGATGGATAGCTCATAAAAAAGTCACGAAGTAACTGCTTTAATCACTTTTTGGCTCAGATCAATTTTGAGAGCATGAGTGGTCAAAGAAGGTGACAGGTTACATATATATTTCTGGGCTCTAGCGTCTGACAGAGTTATGCTAGAATAAATCTGCAGGCAGCATTTACTTCCTCTTGTTACAACAAATCGAATGATGTATGGATATGCCTATACTAGGCAAAAATATAAAAATGGCGTGAACTAAGGTTAAGTCTGCAGTGGTGACCTGACCTGAGATAAGCTAACCTTAAAATGTTAGGAATAGTTGCAGAAATGATTCAGGATAAGGTGTGCAAAGTACAGCGGTGCTTCGCGCCGCCGTTGTTGTGCGGCTGGAGCAGCCCGAGGGGGTTTACAGACACCCTCCACCAGGGCTAGGGTTAATACACAAAACTTGTTGTCTGAGTCCTTGCATATACAAATTCATGCTGATTTAAGGCAGTGCAATACGATAAACAAGAAGACGCTGTTTCCTAAAATTTTTCCTGGGCCTCACTAGTGCCTGGTGCCAAACCTCCCTATTTAATACATCACGAATAAAACGTACATTTGACGAAAATGACGCAGAACTACCTATCGCTATCAGCTTATACAACATTGCACTGCATTGCATGCAAAATTGCACACATGTAAAGTAATTAAGATATAACTTTAAAAATGTATAGAATCCGCTAACACCCTTTTGACGTTCCATTGAGAATGCACGGTCATCCCCAAAGAAACCGATTCCTTCAAAAACACGTGGTTTTTACTTAATCCTCAAGCTGTACGTGACGCCCTAAAACTCTACAATGTTCAATAGAGACGAGCCATATATCACGTGTCAGGGGTGCGGTAGTGGAGTGGTCAGCATAGCTGGATTCCACCCAGCCGACCCGGGTTCAAGACCTGGCGGCTTCCCTGAACAAGGAGCAAGCTGGCTCCCCAGAAACCCTTCCAACAGGGAAAGTGTTGGCGGCGCCATATGACCCTGGCAGTTGGTGCGTCGATAAGCCCCAACAATTATTACACATATCACAAAATAACCTTAGCTTCTGCAATAGATTTTACAGGTCGCGCTATAGGTACGTATAACGAATCAAATCAGTGCCAAAAAAAACACAAGACTGGGTAGTGAACCATACCATTCGGCCTGGGATGACTAAACTTAGCTCATCACACAACTTGAGCCCTATGTTTGCGGCGTCGTCAGTAAGGCTGAGAAGCGCCCGGTGAACTTCCACCCCGCTCCAATGACTCTGGAAATGTTTAGTGCTAGACCTATGCTTGGAACTGCATAACTTTTTGCATTTTGACGAAAAGTATGTTTGTCATAAAAAGTGAAACATTATTTTTGGAGTAGAATCGAGGAAAAACCGAGATTCAATACGAAACTTTAATATCTATATGAGGCTACGATGTTACTTCGTAAGACCCAAGTTTCATCTGACCAATTGGACAATGAGCGTAAGGAAGGTAGATATCGGTTTCCATCGCTAAGTTTGAACCCATCCCAGAAAGTCGTTGCAAACCCGTTAATACTGATACTGAAATTCTTAACGATAACTTTTTGCGTAATTGTTATTCAAACATTAGAAACTTCCTGATCTGTCCTGTTATCCTATTTGATGCGATGGGGACTCCAACAGCATCTAACTCAGAATCTGGGTTCACTATATCTACCAACCAATGCTAGGGCTTAAGCTTTCATATTTTCCCAGCCTGAAAAAAATTGGGATTCTTCGATGAAATTGCGTGCCTGATCATCTATAACGCCCAGACCAAAACTGCTCACACGAGACCGAGAAGCAACACCAGTATAAAGCGCCCTTTAGATTGCGGTGGCAAAACTATGAACTAAGACTTAGGTGATCTCCCGCTAGAGCGCCGTCCAGAGGCCACACAGAGGAAGACGGTGCAGGGCTCGAAAGGCAACAAGCTGTGATGCTAAGGCCTCAATTTTCACACCAGAATTTACCATGTGATCGAACCCGACTCAGCTCGGGCCCCCGAAACCTCCATCTAGATCTCGAACTCAGTCCAAACGCACTAACGATGGAGTGTCACAACTTTAGCGAGGAGGGGAGAATCACCATGCAGTTCAGAATCCATTTCTTTCCAATTAAGGCCGTATAATTAATTTTAGGAGCTATAATATAATGCAAGAGGGAGTCTACGTACATTAATTATTAGTTCACATTAGAGGTATCTCCCTTCCACGGCTTAGTACGAGAGTGGAAGAGCGAGGGATTGGACCACCCGACTGAGAAATAATGGGGACGTCCCTCAACATTTATTGGGACCAAGAGAACGTTGTTCTGCCTTTTCTACGGCCTATGAGCGTGGGCTTACTTTTGCAATACTCGTTGCCCCAACTGTAGTTGTATTGAACTTCCTGGGAAGCGGTCTGCATGACAGCACCAAATGTGTGTCTGTCCTCCCAAGGCCCCCTTAGCACAATGTTCACCCCCCGTTACCACAAGATCAGCGTTCATTCCCATCCACAAAAAATCTTGCGGGCGTCCCTGGTCCTCACTCAGAAAATAGCTCCCCTAGAGACCAACCTTTGTTCGGATTTAGCCCATCGACATAGCCGATGCAATTGCGAACTCGTTCCCAAATTCACTGAAATCCGATTTTTACGATTCAACGTGCACACAGTGTTTTTATATAAACTAGACGGCACGTCTCGCCTGCGAGAGATTACCATTCAGCGGGTCATGAGTGGTAAAGCGTGAGCGTGCGGGAGATTAACAATTCATGAGCGCGTCAATTGGTGATTTTTTTTGGAAATCGGTCAATAGCTTTTCGACTGGTGGGCTTTCAAAGTCAGACCCATATTTTGAGCCCGACACAATGGGGCGGTCGCACCAGTTTACCTGCACTATCCTTACCTAACCATGTCTCGATTCAGTGGGCCGGCCCGGGGCGCTCCTACCCTGCGGGGCAAGTATCGCCTCCGTCTCGACAGCCCTCCCGGCGTTGCCGGGTTCCCCGGCGCCCCCTATGACTACGGCCAGGTTCCCTTCCGCTCCCTTCCACTGCCTTCTGTGGTTCCGTTCCCTTCTGCCCTCTCGCTCGGCGCTGCCGGTTTGTACCTCCCGGCAACCACGAGTTGGCGTGCCAATTGCGCAATCCGTTTCGATTGGAAATGCTGTCCCAACATAACCGAACCTTACATAACCAGGTTTCGATTCAGGGGGCCGGGCTGCGGCGCTCCTACCCTGCGGGGCAAGTACCGACTTCATCGGCCGCGGCTTCGCCGCGCCCTCCTCAGGACTCAGGTCTGCTCGCCTTGCTCGCAGGCTTCCATCGCATTGCGGTGGCTTGTCTCCGGATCGCCGGAACCCATTCGGAGAAACTTATATATTTTTAAATTGGAGGCAACCTTCAAGTCCACAGGATCTTGAAGGTTAACCCAATTAACCACTCGGCCCACCTGTCCTTTTAACCTCGCCCCACCGGGGGCCATCGATGGCCCCCCAAGGTTTTTCCGGGATAGCAGAAAAACGACGAGGCGCAGCACCGCGGTTGAGGCTCTACCTCTCACTGCATCATTTTCCCATCATCCCTGAAATTTTTTACCCCAGGTCACCCAAGGTCAGGTCACCAGACGAGGTCAACCAAGGTCACCTCACTTCGCTTTTAGAGCTCTGTAAGAGCTACATTTCAAAGTCGATCGATTTGAAACTTCCTACACTTCATGACCCCTCCAGGGTCTACAAGGTGTATATCCGGGATTTTTGATTTCGTGCCCTGAGGTCAGGTCACGAGGCGACCTCTCCCATTGGAAAAGCATGGGGAAAAGCTATTTCCATGATATAAAAGCCACAAAAATGATTGCAAATACTCAGACTGCTCAGAACAACGTTTTTGGACACCCTTTCACGGATCCCAGGGGTCATATTTGCCCTTTGAATTTTCCAAGGTCATCCAAGGTCACCAGAGGTCAAAAACAGTATTTTGACAATAACTTTGACCTAATTGAGCTAGAGCAGTGAAACAAACACCATCGTGTTTGTCTTGTCACTGGCTTTCATTTGATATACGGCAAGGTCACTTTTGACCTTTCGTGACCTCAGGTCATATTAGGTCACGAGGTGACCTCTGGCGGTCAAACCACTGGCGGGAGGTCTTTACGTTCCACATAGCGGAAAAAGTACTGGCAATTTTCTATCAAATGTACTTTACCAGGTCTCAATAGCTCTAATGACATAAGAGTTATGCCCAGTTTGCTTAATCATTGCATATTTGAGTGAAAATAGCCGATCTTGACCTAATTTGACCTCTGGAGGTCAAACCATTGACCTGAGCACTAAAACATGCGAAGTAATTTCTTACTGAATTCACGCGAGCTTTCTATTGCACTTTGCAGATTTGCGCTAACGCCCATATTTTCGGAGTTAGAGGGGGCCATCGATGGCCCCCCCGGTGGGGCGAAGGTGGCGCCGGACCCCCGGTGGGGCGCGGGTTAATTTCCTTGCTATGCACTTACCTTTAGGCATGCTGTACCGCAATGCGTTGCCTGTTAGGAAGCTGTACCGCAATGCGTGTCCTGCAGTGAAACTGTACCGCAATGCGTTTCCTGCAGTGACACTGAGCCGCAATGTATATCTTGCGTCCATACTGTGCATACTATACATCCATGCTGTCCATACTCTGCCATAGGCGGATCCAGGGGGCAAGGGGGGCACGTGCCCCCCGATCGACCCTCGGCGCCCCCTGAAAGGTCGATGGCGCCCCCTGAAATGTCGCTTCCCACCCCCACCCCAGGATGCGAAAGTCGGCGCCCACCGATAGGATTTGGCGCCCACATGATAGCTTTTGCCGGTCATAAGTGGCGCCCCCTGGTCCGGATGGCGCCCCCCGGTCCGGATGGCGCCCCCCGGGAAGGTGCCCCTCCCCGATCGGCAATCCTGGATCCGCCTATGTACTCTGCAAAGTGCCCGCACACGCTTTTAACCCCAAAAAGTCATCAGTGCACCTCTGAAACCTAATAACGGTTGCGTAGTAATATTTTCTTTCAAAGGGTCACGTGACCATCCAGATGGTACTTTGGCGATCGCTCTACCTACATCTATCTAGCCGATGCTCATTGGTACACGTCAACATTGAGTCACACACAGCTAAAAGGTACCCGATCACTGCCACACAGCTAAAAGATGCTCTAAAATTTCCTTTAAAGAAAACAACTAGAAGCTCTTCTCAATGGAGGACCACCATGTGATGTAAATTTTCAAAATAATCAACCAGCCACAGGTCAGAACATTTGTCGGGACGCCTACACACGTCTTTAGTGCACGGAATTTTTTAAGGAAAAGTCAGTGGGGGCATTTCTTGTGCTGGCCATTGCAGTGTATTCAGGGGATCAAGATCCCAATTTGAGGGGGGTTTAATAAAACTTAGACGCGTTAGTGTTAAGAAAATGTTCCTTAATTTTTGTGTTATTCCATGTCTAGAGAATATAGATGCTGCCCAGGGCTGCCAAGTTTTTTTTCGGCGGAAAAGGTCAAAGAGAGTTAGAAAAGGGCCAAAGAGGGGTAAAATTTTCTTTCCACTAAAATAGCCAAATAAACACTACAAAAGTCAAATTTAAGGCTAAAACGACCCCTAGCGGTAGAAACCTACAGAAAAAGCAGCTTGTATCACTGTTTAGAACTAATTTTTGACAGTTTGATATTGGCTTGACGCAATACTTTTAGCACACTACCCATCTACTAGGGAGCCAGGGGTGCCCTTCCAACCCCGCGTGGCCATCGAATGGTTTATCCACATAGCCAGAACATTTTTAAGCACCATCAATCAAACCCCCCGCACTTTTTGATCAACAATTTCCTGATCTAAGTCAAAATGGGAGTAAACCGGAAAATTGTATAACCAGCCGCCGCGGAAGGCAGCGAGGAGCCCAAATTCGAAACGTTTTTGGTACTAACGTGGAAAGTCCGCTGTCAGCATCAGGTTGAAGTTTAGCTGGTCCCCTCACTTTTTCCGGTGGCGACGTTTATGTATGCTACCATCACAATAATAAAAGGCTAAGTACTTCATATCGCCACACCAGCAACCAGTCTTACGCACTTTTTCTACACCGTGTCCCGTCTAATCCACGAACGAGCTCTAAGCGCTGACAACTGACTGCGTGTGAAAGGAGAGCATCATGCAATGTCACGGTACTAGCTGGGATGTGGGCTTCCGGTCGGATAGAACAGGATGTTTGAATGGTTGTAGGCCAGCGTTCATCTCCAGCGTTGTGATTAGTTGATGCTGAGGATGCTTTGCCAGGATTTCCCGTAACTACACGCTTTGTTTCGTCTTCGCACGATGGAGTAGACAGCCACGGTTGGAAAGTCTTTAACACAATTTTTGTGGATTGCCTATTTGGGACCAGAAGTAGAACAAGGTTATAATTATAGGGTGGTGTTCTGTCTTATTTTCGTGAGGTGAGTCTGCATTTGGTCAATTTTAAGCCATCTGTCTACTTCACTGGGGGGCCAATTTCTTGGCACTGGGGGGGGCATTTTGGCCGACTGGGGGGCAAATGGCCCCCAGTTAAGATGTTAAAAAATGGCCTGCTTAAGTCCCGAAAGGCCGCCAAGGCCAGCACTGAGGCCCATTTAAGACTAAGTATCACGTTTTTTTCTGAAAAGAGATACCATGTGAGACTCATCAGGGCACGTGACTCACAAGGGTGCAGTTTGTATAGTTGTAGACGGTATGGCATTGTGTATAAATAAAGCAAATATGTTAGGATTGGTCCTCTTAGAATTTCTTGTGAACCCAATCCTCACATATTGTTTTTGTGTCAGGTTTTACGTGACCCTGACAATTTGAGTTTGGTCTGCCCATGAGAAAAGTACTAATCGTTTGGTGAAAACAAATTTTGATCAGTTTGGTAGGACCTGAGCTGGATATGTGTCCGCATAGACATAGATACTTCTAATGAACAGAGTAACAGTATGACCCCAAGCAGAGGCAATGCCGAGTCAAGCAGGACATGGCACATAATGACCTTACAAGGAACATTATTTTGTTGGAAATTATGCGTTGAGTTCTATCTCTCGCGACGTTGCGCACTCGGCTCGCCTGTGTTGCTCTTGCTCGCCCTAACGAAGCACCGTGATAGCCTTGTTCTTCCCAAAAAGTTCCACATTTATGATACTTACGCCACACATACATTAATTGGCTAAGCATACATATCGGCAATTTAACCCTATTTCCGGCAGGGGGCTAATATTGCCCCCTTCAGGTTTTTCGAGAATATCTCCGAAACGGCTTGCGATAGAACTTTAAAACTTCCTGACTTTTCCTAAAACTAGCCAGTCCGGTTTTCTGAAATTTTCAAGAATCTATATTTACCAGGGACGGAGCTATGGCTGCGAATTTTGGGAGGTTCTTTCCACAGACCAGGTATTATCGTATGCGGTGGGTTCTTTGTAAAAGGAAGCCGTCTCTGCTGATCCTGATGCCAGTTATATGGTTTTATTATATCATTTGATATGTGAGATGATAGTGCATTCACAATTGTCACTATTTGTATTCATCAGGGGCGGTTACAGCAGTTCAAAATGGGGGAATGTAATCAAGAAGGACTAAACGTTAGTAAGTGAGAAGACTGCTTACAGCCGTGCCAGGGTGAATACAATTAGGTATATGAAAATGAAAAATAGTTATAACCCAATTTTATATTTCCAGAGGCGAGGAGTCCAGTCACTATAATGTAGAGTAAATCATAAATATAAAAGCATATGTTTGTTCACTTTGAGCTTTGTGCGAGACTGGCATGCCCTGTATGTAATCCGTTTCAGGAACGACTAAGAAAATATTTCGTCCATAGGCAGATCACAGAGACAAGAGCATGCGGAACGAGTTACCAATGGCGGAAAAGTGTCAGTATTTGAGGGGGTAACATTACATTTTCAAAATATGTCTTCCCAGCCAGTATCACCGCCGCGACTCAATATCGTCATGTATTGAAAATGTGTTTCCAATCACCCCCATCCCCCATGACGAGAGTCCTTGATCCATCTATGTCACTCCCCTTTCCAGAGCTGGCATGGGAGGGTAAAAATTATCAGAAATAAATTTCAACTAGCCGAGGGACTAATATACTCATGCATACCACTCACATTTTGTTGGTGTGCATTTTACCCCACTATTTTACCTTACTGCATCCGCCCTTGATGAGTTTTAGTTTTTTTAATTTATTGATGTGTCAAAGATGCCAAGCAGTATATGACAGCTTCTAATCCGCGTAACAAAAACTTTTTAGATTGTATATATTTCCCCTCATATTCCTGGTCCTGGAACTACCATTGAATTTCGATTTTTTAGTAACTCGAGTATGTGACAATTTTGAGTCAATTATTTGTAAATCTGAACTAGTCTTGTGAAAACCATACAACAGAGAGAAGGGCTATGGACAATCTAAAAAAACACAAAAAATGTATATTTTGCACGGCCTTCCCTTTAAAAATCAAAATTTTGAATTTTTTAAAATAAAGTTTGGCGTCAGGGAAATCTGTAGCACTTGGAATTTTCAAAATCGGGCGGATAGATTACGAGATCTTAGGGGGGGGTGATATTGCCCCCCTTGCCGGAAATAGGGGTAGCTGGCAGCCCGACGGAAATAGGGTTAACAAAGCTGATTTCACATCGAGAGCTCCTTTTCCCAGCGAGACATCACAACACTTCACAACTTACTAATTGCTGCCAGCTTGCAGGAGCTATTTACTTTACCGCCTGAATAGTAAAACAGCCCTGGTTAGCACAGCTGGCTAAATTGCTGTTCCACCTTCCTTTGTGTAATCATCCCTCAACACTAGATGCAGTGAAGTGCATGAGGTGGAACACTTCGTGCTCCCAGAGTTCATTTTTTCAGTTCCAATAATAATCAACTTTGAGTTCAGCAGCGCCACGCTTCAACGCTTTCGACCTGCTCATAACGTCACCAGTTCGTATCGATGACTGAAACCCGGCGAAAACATTTCAAATTACGTTAGCTGATTTGCGTCGATCAAAACAACGCTACCGCTTCGATATATTGTTTTGTACGTGCTTAGAGAACAGATGAACCTTGCAGATTTTCTTGAACATATTTGATCCTCATTTCTGGGAACTTTTTTGCAGCCTCGGCTTGCTCGATGCCATGACGCTTTGCTTTAATTTGTCGAGGGGAAAATAAATTGTTCACAAGTCTGAAAAAGTGTTAATGCCAACAAGCACAGCTGGGTAGCCTGGGATAATCCAGCAGTTTTCCAAACACAACTAACAAAGGGTTATCCGTACCTAGTTAGTTAATGTGGTGGCGCATTGAGACCGCTGCGTTTGAAGCTCACGAATACCAATAATTCGGTCCCTTCTCACATGTCCTTGCATGATGACAGTGCAAAACGCTCTGTTTGTATGTTTTTTTGTTTGTTGTTTGTGCGAAATCATGGTTTGAAACTTGATAAAGTGCAATGCTCAACATTGGAAAATCAACTCTACGTGGTTGTAACTAAATCATACAACCAACATTATGTTCAGCCTATCATTAAGAAATTCTGAAACAAAGTCTAACGTAGCAGATGCGTCTCCTGATCTTCCTGTTTGACATTGACATGGAGTGTGGAAGCCTTGATATTTTTCTTGTTTCTGCAGGGGTCGAAACACTTACCATTTTTGCATTCCAAATGGTGACAAAAATTAGCTGATACTTTCCTTCAGACGAATAACGGAACAAATCGCCGAAATAGGCACCTGTAATTTAAGTTTGGAATGTTCTGCAACAACTTGGACGTTCCATGAGTATCCATTGGTATCAAACTAACGCAAAACATGTCATATTTTAGAGCCTAGGATGGTAACACATGTATTGGTTGACATTTTCAATGGTGACACACTGAACACCTTTTGGCTCCTGCGTGTCTGTTCCGAGGAATGGAAGTTAACTGAGGTTTGAGAAACGGGCCCCTAGGCCCATATTATATATTTGGTAAAGGTCAGGTCAACAGGTAAGGTCTCTACCTTGACAAGCTACTTAAATCATTTTATTGACCTAGGGTCTAAAGGTGATCGTTTATTTGCATAGGTAGACATGAAAAGCATGGGAAAAGCTATTTCATATAAACCACAAATATCTCAACCAAACAACTTTTAAGATAGGTTTGCCTACTTTAAGGTATATAAATCAGTATTTGCAATCTTACCTAATATAAAAAAAGTGTTGTCCTCTTATACGGCAGTCAACCAGTATAGGTAGTAGGTAACACTGGCGGGAGGTCTTCGTTAACGGAAGTCCAATCTATAATGTCACCAGGCCTAATACTCAATACATAAGAGTTATGCCCAGTTCATCATCATATTATAAATACCGATCTAAATACGAGTAAAATAACAAAATGAATATTCATACGAGCTACTTAATTGTCATATTTATTAGGGAGGGGGTGGCACGGGGGGTTAAATCAGCTGCAAAGAAATCACGGAGATGACTGCGAGCTGCATTAGTTATGTAATTCCTGATCAGTATCCCAGTGTTCAAACCCATTTAACCCCGGCAGAGTCGTAAAACTAACTAGATTACAAGCGTATCTTCTGCCATCCACTTGAGTCATGTGGGAGAGGGGCCATGCTTTGAGGCTTAGTACCGGCCCGCTGAGGGCCACAGTCTGCAGCCCCATTCATTACTGTCAACCTTCTCCAGACACACCGGGGAAAAATCCGCCACTGCAAAAACGCACAGGCCCTCCGACCGTCATTTAAACTGTCAAAAATGCTTCCCAAAAATTCCGCCTGCTTCCTTCCTGCCTCGTATGCAAGTTGTCCCGGCTATTCTTTGAGAACACGACAACTTTGTAAAAAGTGGTAAAACGGGTGACACGAGGGAATAACGACGGAGCAGTGCCACTACACCGGCATCAGCTGTTGCCGCTCTTGAACGGAGAGACTGCATCTCGGTGGCTTTTTGCCCGTGTTTTTAGCGCCGGAGCATGAACCGGTCTCCAGAGAGGCCCCGCTGCGTAAACCATCATACTTTCCCGCCTTCACACGGTGGTTTTTATCTCATTGTGCGCGACACAAACCGCCGCTCGATAAAATGCTTAGCAGCCCCCCGATCCGATTTCAGCGTTCTCATTAATTTCCATCAACCGCTCTGAATGAATGACGACGTACAGAGCCGGTCCGTCCACCTCGGCTCTCTTCCTTTGCACGGATGAGCTCTATCGCCCCCGTGCACTATCAACAGTTCGCTGACAACCCTTTAGATGGCAGTTTGATCGGTTTAATGGCTAAAAATGTGCGGAGCGGCGCGCCGAGTCGATTAAAAGTGCGGAGCGGCGCTGCCGGAGGAGGCGGCCGCGCCGCTCGGCTGATACCCCGCTGATGGATGGTAGTTCCCAGGCCGCGCTGTTTGGATCGATGTCTTCACGACGCCGCAGCTCCTTCAACCCACGCCGGCGACGTCCGAAGAAGAGAGAAGGCCGCTTCCACCAAAGCATGAACGCATTGTTTTGCATGTTATCTCACCAAATACTGACTGTTTCATCGACACTCGATACACAGTTTTTTAACCTGTTTTGCATGTCGCCGCCCCCGATCCCCCGGTGTTAACGTTCTAGTCAGAGTGTTGACAACCCACTCCATTCGGTTCCCTTGGTAGCGCGCTTGGCTCAGGATGCCGAATCCCTCCTAACCTAGTATGTTGCTATTTCGACAGTATCGGTACAACATTGGCTGCGTCTTCAGCTTATCACCCTATCTGCTGGGTGGAGGCCGGCTACCGCTATCACCGGTCTTGGGCTACACTTTATTCAAGCTAGAATTTAAACCGGAGTACTGAAGTCAATTACAATCCTAATGAGTCCTCTGCACAGCTATTTTAAAATCAACGGATTTTGGCAGCGCTATCTTGACTTTTCAACTTTGTCATGTATGACGTTGCAATGTTGCCATTTAATTGTCTGGTGGTCGAGTTGCATGACTGCCAGAAGCAGCTCCTTGGATGAGTCCGAGAGTTTTACAAGGCAATAATTTGCAGACAGTTCTTGAATTAAGTCAGAAATTATTAACTTTTTTAATAACAGGCGTGCATTTGTGTGTCATATATATATATATAACAGCTGCTTGATGGACTGTACAGTGCTGCGACGAAGAGCATGACTGTAAGATGGCGTTAAGCTACTGGGCCTATCTACCGGAATCCGATATGGGAAATTGATTTCAATCAGCGATTATATATTCGGGCACAGTCCTTTAGAATAGTGATGACACATCTGGCTGCAAAAAAGTTTTAGGTCATCACAGAATCGCTGACTTCGAATTGAGCGTCTTAAAAATGTATTTTCTTATGAATTCTTAAAAGCTGAGCGTGGTGACCGTCAGGAAAGTAATATATATATATATATATATATATGGGGAAAATTATAGCAGTGCGAATTGACAATGCCTTAGACTTTTTGGTCTTTAAAATGTTTGCTCTTCTATCAAACTTAGGAATTGATCTTCCGTCACAGAGTCCCTATAGACACAAATGCATTTGCAATTTTTTTTACTTTTTTAGACATCTGATGATCTCATTATTGACCTAATCTCAAACTGTTGGCAGCGTGAATATTTATTTTCCTGAAAATTTTTCGGATAATGTTCAGAGACTCAACCAGCTGTTCTAGCAGCCGAGTTACGCCCTAATCTAGCCTTCTAAACTTTAGAAGAGCAAGATGGTATTAAATGGGTTTAAAATTGGCATTTTAACAACTGAAACGAATCTCCTTACTAAACTGACACGTTATCATTCAAGGAAAACTGAGGAGGGAGGATGTCCCGAGTGAACACCCGGGCAGTGTATTGTAACAACCCAAAAGACTTTTCATAGTTTACAAACGGTAGATCTACTCTCGATCTGCTCTCGAGATAATCTAAAAAACCTTTTATTTTAACTTCCACGTATTCACGCAAAAGAGAAAGTTCTTTTCTAGTCATTTATAAAACGGTGGCCCCGAAAATGAGCTGGCCTTAGTTAATCGTAAAAATGTTTAGTCCTGGATAGTAAAGTTGCGACTTTTGGTGCATACACGACACAATCCGATATTATTTTGCTGAGAATTCTAGGATTTCGTGGTCACAAATATTCTTGAAAGAGATGCCCCTCTACCTGCTCTGGTGACCTCACCTACCCTGACATGGACCAAGCATTTCAGAAGGATTATGGAAATAATCGGGTATAAAATGTGTCAGGTACGGCTGCGCTGCGAGCTGCTACCTTCCCACCCCTCAGAAAAACTAGAGGGCGGGAGTTGTGTTCAAGTATCCCAAGAAGATAGCAAGGTATCTAATCGCCCATATACCATAATATCCGGTATGGGGCTGTGAAATTTGTTTCGCTCGAACTATTCATTCATAAAGGATCATGTTCCGATTTTCTAATTATGCCACTACTTCAGCACCGAGGCTAAGACTGAGATCAGCCATTGAAAAAGTTAAGCTGAAAACTACGAGAGTTTTTTTAAAAAATACTGAAGAAGACTATTCTGAAATTAAAAAACGTCCAAAAACATATTCTGACACATCGAGACTCAAAGAAAAGCCTAGAAATACCACTTCAGACTGCCTCACATTGGTCGCTGAGTTATTTTAGCCTTCCTACAGGCCAGATCAACTGTTCAACATCATTTTAAAATCCATTAAATGAAAGACGGAAATATACAGACTACTTTTAAATTCCATTGGGGATGTCCGATCACTCCCAAAGAGATATGAATCCGCACCCATGGGCTTTGATATGCCCCTAGCACTAGTTTGAACCAGCTCGCCAAACACACCAGGCATGTTTTTATTTTTACGATGTCATATGATCCGCGATCCCCGACGTCAAACTCCCGTTAGACATGAAGGTGTTGCATCAGGTGACTTCACTGTGTGATATCAACCTCATATCAACCGTTCAACCCAGTTTTGACTGCTGTAGCTTTGAGTATTTTGAAGGTAGTCTTTCTTGCATCCCCTCAATCTATATCAATGTGTAACGGTAAGGGAAGGAGACAAAATAAGTTCACATCAGAGCATCGACAGATGCCCTGGTCCGGATTGGAGCCGTTTTCAGTTACCTCCAGAGAAGCAGATGGGGAGAAAGGATCGACGGCATGTTGCAGGCAAAATATAAAACGTGAGCCATCAGTAACGGCACCTCACAGAAATGGCGTGTATTCGGCTTTTCCATCATTGAATTGTCTGCCTGCCCGTTTTTAAATAATTGACTCCGGCCCCGATCAGTCTGGTAACTTTTCATAACAGCGAAATGGAATTTTCCAGTGCCCAGTATTATTATGGCATCCATTTTCCATGTCTCGTTCATCGATTCATGTGGGGTCAAGCAGTCTCTATTTCCTACTCAACAGCGGACCTTCATTTAGACAAATGTGTGTCAGTTTTGCTTCATAACAGCCCTATTACCAAGTACAAGCGACATGGCCAACTCATTTCATGTTCTCCGCGTCTAATCAGCACTTCTTTCAAACTTTTACCAGAATCGAGTGTCACAAAAAGTGTGAGAGTGGTATATAGCTTTGTACCCAGGCTCCCCATGCAGTAAACGGCGTGTTTGACAAGACTTGGGAAATACAGCTGTTAATCACGCATGCCTCAAAATGGATTCCAGCTCGGACAGCCAATCACGAGACACCGGAAGAGCGCAGTTTAGCCGAAATGGGCCCGGCCGTCCAGGCAGCCACACTGCCTGGCCGCACGCGACAAACATACGGGGCCTGACGCCGCGCATGGTGTCACATCGGACAGGGCCCTGCCGCCGCCGCGGCCGCTGGAACTCGCGGCTTCTTGTGACAAAGCGGACCTCTTAGCAAGTGAACGATGGACCAAGCTTCACTGTCAGATCCTAGAATGGGAAATTATTTGAGTAAATTGAATTATGGGGTTTTTTTGGTACGGAACAGTTGAGTTGCCATGCATAGTTGCCTATGTTCTCCAAATGTATTACATGAAGCTAGAGATGCCTTTTAAGAATTTTCTACCGATGAATTCTTCCAGCGTATGCTTTGGTCGTGAATTCGCTCATCGCTTGACTAATTTCATTTCGCAAGGAATTGGCAAGTTCAAGCAAAACACAAATTCATTTAGCGTCCTTAACAATTAGGTGAACATTTTCAGGTCACCTCAACTGCTTCAGGCACTGTCTGGTCTCAATCGCTTTCTCTTTCTGGTCAATTTCTGTCCATATCTGGTCTCAGTTCCAGCCAGTCGACATAAATTGATGTTTTCAGTTTTTTTAACATACACAGTGTAGGATGGTCGAAGTACCTCCCCTTGCGATCTAAAAAACCATGATGGTTAAGAAAAGGCCTATTTGGGGAGATATGGGTGCTATAGAAATCTACACTGCAGCCAACTTTCATGAGCGTAGGTCAATTTTTCAAGGTAAAACGAGGTCACAAATGCTAAAGATGAGCCGTGCGGGGGCCTATAGGAGAATGCGATGATAATGCAGAAAAAGTCGGTAATACGTACGTTAAAAGCGGACTAAAGCCATTGAGGGAGGGAGGGTCCCAAATAATGTTCCCTGAAATTTGAGGGTCAATGCACCATTACTGTCATTTCACCTATCACGTCACAATATGGTACACTCCTAATAATGTACACCCATAGAGATCCACTATAACTAGAGCGGACAGCACACCTGTGTGGACGTCAAAATTGAACGTTTTGTTAGTACAAATCTGGACCTCTGAGAGGAAGCTCGTGACTGTTTACTGAAATACCTCTCTGTTAATGGTATCCAATTTAATTCAACTCACACAATTCCAGAAAAGGTTGTCATGACAACGACCTAATGTGCCAAGAATCCTCGCAATGAATAATGTCTTTCTCTGCGAAAATTATTTAGTCGTGGCCTAAATCGAGAAGCTCTCATTGAAATTAGCACGTGATTCTCCAATTAACCTGGCCAAGATTTGTACTAACAAAACTTTCAATTTTAACGTCGGGGTATTGCCGTTTTGTAAAAGATGTCCTCTCTAGTTATAGTAGATCTCTATGTGTACACCATAAGCAGTCGTATAAAAACTGTTGAGCGGGAAATGAGGGATTGTCGTTGACTCATGACCTTGACCGGTGGCCTTGACCTTCACACTCATTTACTCGAACTATGACGTCATCGTATAATATATACAATACTGAGTAACGCCATTTGTCCGAAATCACTGGATCAATGACCTTGAAAATGTTGGTATTTCCTTCACTTATAACCCTTAACCTGACCTTGACTTTCATGTTAGAGGATCCTGACGTATCGTCCACTTACATGGCGTTACGACGCCACCACTTGGTCTACAGTGGAGGCGAACGGGTGCGATTGTGCGATTGTGGAGGTCCCAAAATGCAGGTCTGAACTTAAGAGCGTATGATTCAAAACTGTATCAACCGATTTTCAAAACTATTTTCCTAATCTACGTGCTCATTAATTTCCTTAAATATCGCGAGGTAGTGTTTTTCTCCTGTAATCGGTTTCCCGGCCACCTCTAAAAAAATGGTGGGGAACACTTTAGGGACTCCTGCCACTGCGCGTGTTAACACTCACCGGTACGTAAATGACAGGGTGGTGTCGACCGGATTTGTTTGTCACATCACTTTTGAGGTCACTAGATATCATGGCATATCCTTATCGGAGTGCCATGAAGACTAATGTCATCACGATATCACCTCTTAAATGCAGATTTCCTTCATAATTGCTAACTGAGTAGAGCCTTACCATATTTATACCCTCAATTGGAATTCTCTCATCGATGTCGATCAAAAGGCGTATCTTTTCGCAGCATCAGTTCAAACCCCAAAATCAGCCTTAGCTGACCTAAGAACACGTCAAGTCTATGGGAGTATCATTATGCATGCATCATTCGTGCTGCGGTGGAAAGAAAAACACAATGAGGTTAAAACAAGCGCAATTACAGTTCCCTGCGAAGTTATCGAACTTGTGGAAAGTATGGTGCCGGATGGAAGAACCACGCTGCACTGCTTGCACCTTCCAAACATTGCGTGGCACGACTTTCGTGCTATGGATGCCCTCTACATTTTTTGTTGGAGAGATCTGATTATGGAAAGCTAATGCAGCCTGAATTGAATGCAACGTTGCGCACCTAACGAGAGAGATCGGTAACAGTTCTCTCCGTTCCTTTAGTTCAGTCCAGAGGCATAAGGACAGCAACTTTACTACACGTTCTACCAGTCCTAACTCCAAATCAACACGGTTTTGTCCCACGCCGATCATGCGATTCAAATTTAGCTTGCCTTCTAAAGACGGCGTGGGAATCTATCGCTTCTGGCTCTCAGACAGACGTCATTTATACGGATTATTCTGCGGCGTTCCAGAGCGTCAACCACAAAGCTTTTAATTCATTAAATTGAAGAATTCTTACCAAATTTCAGGCCCAGCTCTTAATTAGCTTACGTCGTATTTAGTAAATCGTAAAAAACGTGTCATTGTTAACGGAAAGTGCCTTGACTGTATCCATGTGCGTTCTGGGACGCCAGAAGGTGGAATCATCTCGCCGCTTCTGTTCGCCCTGTTTGTCAATGACCTCCCGGACAACGTCAAGACAAACTGTCTTCTATTCGCGAACAAACTTGAAATCATACCACACAATTGACTCAGAACTAGACGCTCAACTACTACAAGAAGATCTCACACATTTGGCTGCTTGGTCTGTGCTTTGGAAACTAAATCTCGACCCTGCAATATTTAAATCATTCTTCATGACGTGGAAGCGGAACCCTATCGTAACCAGGTACAAAATTCTAAACTATTTCCTAGACAGAGTAGATACTATTCGTGATCTTGGGCTTTGGCTAGACTCAAAATTAATCTTTGCTGCACATATTAGCAATACAGTCAGCAGGGCGGACGGAGAAGTTAGAGTGATGATTCGCTCCCTTCAGGTAGGTCACACGGCGGGGGGAGCGAGATGGAAACTGAAACCTGAACCTATCTTGGCGGCTTATTTTGGTAATGTTCGATCTATCATGAATTTGGTTGCGTCATTTGGGGGGGGGGTGGAGCCACCAAGACTAAGACAGGCTTGCACAAATTCAACATAAGCTTCTTATTTGGCTAGCATCGGTTTCGACTCGGAATTACGTGTCACTTGCGTATAATGATCTTCTGACATTGTTTAAGGTTACCACTTTGGCAAACAGAAGAATTCAATATGATGTCCTATTTTCACACACAATTTTAGGCAAGATAGAATCCGCCCTCCTGATCGGTAGCTTTGCATTGCGTGTTCTGTCAAGAAACACACGGGCGATGACTCGCGGACTGCTGCACGTGCCCTTCGGCCGTGTATATAACATAAGACGAGGGCTTTTCTGCCGTTCGGCGAATAATGTTAACTCTTATTTGGCAGCGTGCCATGGGTCCGACAAAATTTAAATTGTCTAATTTTTAATTGTTTAATTTTTAATTGTCCTTTCGGGCAGTTTAGGTCACTGATCCGATTTTACATCAAGCAGCTGCCTTTACACTGAGAAGCGACTGTGGATTTTGGAGAGGGTTTAATGTGTGCCTCTTTATGTTTTAACAGGGTTTTCTGTATATTGTATTTAGATAGTATCATATATCGTGAACATATTCATTCTGTGCATTGTATTAGTCGACAAGTTTTATCTCATTTGACTTGAGATGTCATTGGGTCCTATATACCTGTTGCTCATAAGCCCTCAATAAACAATAAACAATAAACAACTTCTTGGCGATCCTTTCAAATCATATAAACCTTTTCACGTTTCGTTTTTTATCAGGTACGTTATGACAAACTTCAATCAACAGCATGAATGAATGAGTGAATAAACCAATCAATCAACTTGTCACTACCGAAAATAAAATTCTATTGATGATATATGTGTAACCGTGTAGGGTAATCTTCAGATAATCTTGCGTGGTGACCTCAGGTGACATGCTTTATCATCTCACTTCGGGTCTGACTAATTCGCTTCAAAATACAAATTATAACATGCCATTGACATCAAAATATCGGACAAACCTCAAAGTGTCGTAGAGGATGCATAGATCGTTCAGACCGACATTTATCATTGCTCCGCTCCAAGGTTTCATGGCGCTCTCTTCTTTAGTTGCTATAGTTTTTTGTTTGTTGTAAACATGAGTGAGTCGGTCGCTCCTCATTCCAGTCACTCTTCGCTCTCTTCTCTCCTGTCACTCTCACTATCCTGACTGAAAGTGGAGCCCGGGGCAGCCCTCCTCGAAGAAAATACATTTCCTCTCCCCTTCAGACACCCGATCCTAAAACACAATGTACTTCCCCTCCTTTTGACATTTACCCTTACTTTTACCACGGCAAAGATGGGAATAGACAATGAATGATAGTACAGATGTCCAAAAGTGGATCCAGGCAGTCCAATGTGGTCATGCACCCCTCCCCCAATGGTGAAGTTTTACTCACCCGTGGTCAATTTTGAACAGTTTCGTAAAAACACTATGTATAATTGTATTTGTATTTATTCATGTACATGAGCAGCAGGTACATACAGCCCAGGTATAGCTCAATTCAAATAAGTAAAACAAAGACATTATATTTACAACGAAATTATGAAAATGATACCCGTGGCATTCCGAGAAAGAAAAAAACACGCTCGCCCTAAGTCTTGGTGTCAGAAAATAACTTGTTATGAATAAAACATCACGATCCTTACTTAATTACCCCCTCCAAACATATGACTAGGGGCCAATTTTTAAGATCCTGTCAGTGCAGTAAAATACAATAAAATATAACACAATACAATGCTTCCACCGCCTTTTAAGCTCCCTTTTTCTGACAACATGGCGGCTATGACGTACGGCGCCCCTTGTCCTTACATAACAAAACAGTCATTTTCGTTACGCTTCTTCAAATTTTCCTTGTTTTGCTTGCGCATTCATAGCGAAGCCTTATTCCTGCATTGCACTCGCAAAACTGCAGTTCCCTATTGCTTCGGAACAGTTTGCGTGGCAGCATTTGTGACCAACGCTGCGTAAACCACTGTGAGTTAGCACTTTTTCAGGCTTGGGGTAAGCCGCATCGCGAATATTCGCGTGAATGAATTATCTTCTAACACACGATGATTCGAGCTTGGAAATTTTGATTTTGACAACGTCAGAATTTTATCGTGTCAAAGGGCGGACAGGTGAGTATATTGAGCTTTCTTAAGTCTACACCTGTACCACACCTATCCAGAATTTTGAAATCATTAATGGTGACCAGGGTATCACATTGATGTGAATGTTCGCGAATCGCAGACGGATCTGGATTCGCCACCATTCGGTTAGTCCGGTCGGACATACCTAAGTGTTGTTTTATCCTGCAGTGTAATGAACGATGGGTGGAACCAACGTATGACGCACCACACGATGCGCAACAGAATTGATATACCACTGAGGATTGGCAACTCTTAGGTAACCTGTCCTTGAACCGGAAGATAGAACCCAAGAATGAAGTGTTCTGAAGGACTATCTTTGGATTGAGATAAGGGTAATATTTGGAAAGAAGGGACAATGACTCTTTCTTAAGTTTTAGAGACTGCTGACCAAAATACGGCATAACCACTGCCACTGCTCAGTAAAATGCAGTGGCAGTGCATGTCCAGGCTTGGTATCGGTTCCCCTGAGACGCTCCGACGCTCTATGTTTACCCAACGTAGGTCGGCTGACAACTAACTGGTGAGAGGGTAACCTGAGTGGGGCGGCCGGCCCTGTGTTTTGCGGGACATTAAACTTTAGCTTCTAAATTGACCCCTCATCGCGAGAGTTGCTCATTTGGATGGTGAGGTCGGGGTCTCTGTGACAAGTTCCACTGATGACGTTGGCGAGGCTCCGACTCCTATAACCGAACTTGAAGAAAATTATAAAAAAGGATAATATCATAATTCATTGCCATTTACTATCTATCGATTTACGCCTTCCTGCCTCCAGAATGTTTTAATGTACTGACTAATATGCATTCATAGGGTCGATATTTGTTTCATCAACTTTTCCCACTGAGAAATCATTTCCAGCTATCACTTAATTGCCACAAAATCTGTCACTCGGGCCTAGTGGCAGTCAATCCGTAGAGAAAACGGCCAAAACAAGGACGAGCCCCGCACACAGAGCGAAAAAAAAACGAATACTATTTCCAATATACGAATGTCCCACCGCCCACTTTTCAGCAGACAAGGTTCTAGCACCAAACCATACAGCAGAAAGAGTAAACGAGTTTCATAACTATTAGGCAACCGACCCAGTTCCTAAATGACATGCATTTCCCTTTGAAGAAGTTCCATTTTGGAAGGGGTTTGCAGTTATGGTACTTTTCCACATGATAAAGAGCAATTATCATGAAAATAGTCATTATGGGAACAACCTACATTACTGGGACGACAACATGACACACAATAGAACCCTAACCACAGCCCCCCACTAAACTTCTATCTCACATATCAACAAAATTAAAAATGTCAATGTCAAAAAAATTTGGATCACCAAAAGTGTGGTAAAGGGACCTAGGTAGCATTTAAAACACACAAATGCTAAAATTTGCATCCCACCACGATCATCAGCGCCGGTCACCTCTCATAAAAACGAGCCAACAGCCCAAGGGAAAATATGTCATGGCCTAATAGGTACAGAGGTATTGGAATTCACATACCAAAGAAAGATCCAGTGTAGTCAAAATCCGCTTAACCCATACAGTCAGGTCCTCATGCTTACCACCACTGGTAGTAAGCAACACACCCCAACCCGCGTTTGAAGTCTATTTCTTCGAGATTGCGTGATTTCGGAGAAAGAAGGGGTCACTCGGCTCCCCCAGTGCACGTTAGTTCAGGCCCCCCCAGTGTGGGAACACTTTGGAGGACCATAGCACACATCATCTGACAATATGATAGATAATTGACAGAAATCCACCGAATCACTGTTGTGCCACCTGTGCGCGCCAACTCAACTTCATCCAGCCCAAATCTATCTAACCAATCTAGGGCACAAATAAGCTAAGGCGCAAGCAGGCTAAGGAATGAAAACCAAGCTTGATATGGGAAGGTGCATCAATCTTACAACAGCCTACATTCATCTTAGATTAGCCAAGGGTAGCAATATTTATTCTAGCTAGTTTTAGCCTGCACTTATCTCAGATATACCTAATGAATATGCCCTCAAAATAAGTGGCTTCCCGCCTGTTTAAATTTTTGGCAGGCTCTACATCACATAAACATTTATAACTTTTCTTGTCGCTGTTGCGCAGTTTAAGTAAATTGCTGCTCAGCTATATTTATCTTTTTCACTCACTTAGTACTTTTCTTAGTAGCTTTTAGGCGTACTTAATACTAAATTCGAAGAAATAGGGGCCGCTAAATCGAAGAGACTCAAACTGTAAATCTGATTCAACCTAAAAAAATGGACAGAGAAGTACTTGATAAAGAATCTGCGTTATCGTTAATGCCTTAAATATGCCCACAATCGTGCATTTCTCGAAAAAATTGACCTTCACATTTCCGGTATCTAGGCGACAACTTTCTCAAACTACTAACAATCGGCACCATTGGGCTGCATGTTAAAATCTGGCAACTGTGACAGCGGTTTGCGGGTTTTCTGCAGCGGGGTCCCTCGTTTTAGTAGAAACTGAACACAGTACCAACATTGTATCACTAATGGTACGCTGTGCAATTGAAGAACAGAACTGCTAAGTTAAAATATTCCCTACACGCTCCATTCTCTATTTGGAAAATATGTGGTTTGATTTTGAGCCATACAGTCAGGATCGCTATTTTGTCACAATTATGCACCTCAATTTTCGTAAATGTGTCACAAACTCCAGTAGCCGAGCTGGCAAGTTTCTGCACCTCTGCTCCGTAGCCCCAGTACGTACCGGCTATGTAGCCAAAAGGTACGTAAAAGAGCAATGGCGGATCCGGGACTCCAGTGGAAGGGGAACTGGGCCGAGGTTCTGATGAGCGTGGGGAGGGGGAAGTGGCCCGAAATTCTGGTGAGCATGGGGGAGGTTTAGAGCGCGATATGACTTCCTGGATGGACAATACTGTTGCCCGGGGATGGGGTGGGACGTGCAATACTTAGCAGTACGCAGCGAGAAGTGATTTTTGCCCGATTTTTCACAAATATTTTCCCACTTCCTAGCTTATTTTCTATAAATAGGAGAAGGAGGCGTTTGGCGGTCAGCCTTACGCTTCCAGCCTTTGGGGTACATCGTCTATGGTTCCTTTGGTGCCAATGCCAGAGGCAGATCTAGACAAACTGTTTGGGAAAGGGGTATACCCACCCAAAATATACCCGCCCAAAATCTTGAAAAAACAATGTAATGAAAAACTGTCCAATCATGCCAGAAGTGGGGAGGGGCACAACAGCTTTGGAGGGATATAACCGGCCTCTCCCCTGGATCTACCCCTGTGTGTAAGGAGATATGGATCCAGGGTGCAATTTCGGGTGCTAGAGTGGTCGAATCTTCCCCATTAGGTACCTCGAATCGCTACTATGGGCACTCGAAAACCAAGAGCCCCGAAGCTCACCGTTGTATGTGCACTGTATACAAGTTTGAAATGTATGGGCTCATGCATAATCATATTTCTTTCTCTTTTTTCAGAAACATAGATACTACGAGTTGCAAGGTCGGAGATCTCTTTCCGACCCAGAGGAGGTTCTGGGTGGGTTAACGCTGGCACGGAAATACAAACCCTACACAAAGCCTATGGGAGACGCAAAGTCCAGAGGGGTCCTGACCACCCACCAGCCCCCCACCAGGCCCCCCGGATCTCCAGCCATGGGAAGTTGGGTTTGTAGAAGAAGGAGCAGGTACCATGCAAATTCATGGTGTTGCAAGGACTGTTCGCAACAAATTTTTCCATTAAAAACACCCTTAAATTAACACGCGCATTGACGGGGGTCTGAGCCACCCTCGCTTTGACGGGGGAGGCGGGTACTCGCCCCCCTAAGATCTCGAGAACCACGCTAGGTAGCGAAAAACGGTAAATGGCGTTGGGTAGCCCATCCGCTTTTCCATCGAAAATATTTGAACCATTTTTTTGTCAAGTCACATTTAAGGTCACTAGAGGGCGAAACATGCCGTCATAGGGATAACCTGTAAATGAAGGTTTTCGATCATTACATCTGAACAAGTAAAGCTAGAGAAAAAACTTACAATTTATGAATCCTCGCAGCAAGCCAAACCGAATCATATATAATATAACCTCGCTAGGTCAAATCAAGGATTTGATCTGACCTGAGGTCAGGTCAAGGTCAAATTAGATAAAGTGCTTATTGTTAGAACCGCAGAGACAAGGCAAATCTAATGCAGCTAAAATAAGCGCTCTATCACCATCCATTACTAAGTTATTCAGTTAAAACCATTTTCCCGTGTATTTCCAATGGAGAGGTCATGGCTCGTACCTGACCTTAGGTCATCGATATAAAAAATACCAGAACACATTTTAGAGAACTTGCTGTGCACACTATGTGATATGAGTTTCAATCGGATAAGTTAATCCTGTTCCAACTTATGCTATCTTATACTTTTTTAGATCAGGTCACTTGACCTGTACTGGTGACCTGACCTGAGATGACCTGACCTTAAAATTTTATCAAAAGTTGTAAAAATGGAGAGAGAAAAGGGATACTTAGTACGGCGGCGCTACACACCGCCGTTTTTATGCTATCTTTGAAAAACCCGAGGGGGGCGGGTACCCGCCCCCCGTCAATGCGCGTGTTAACCCAGGGTCGGCGCCACCCCCCACCGGGGGCCATCAGGCCCCCTCAACCGAAAAAGGGCTAGCCAAATCCAAAGCAAAAAGCGCGTGAATTCAGTAAAATACTCATGTTTTAGTGCCAGGCAATGGTACCTCAGAGGTCAAATAGGTCAAGATCGGCTATTCCACTCAAATATGCAATGATTAAGCAAACGGGCATAACTCTTATGTCATTAGAGCTATAGGCCGGTAAAGTACATTGATACAAATGCCAGTACTTTCCGCTATGTGGAACGTAAAGACCTCCCCCAGTGGTTTGACCGCCAGAGGTCACCGTGACCTAATATACCTGAGGTCACGAAAGGTCAAAAAGACTCCGTATACAAATGAAAGCCAGTGACAAGACAAACACGATGGTGTTTGTTTCACCGCCTAGCTCAATTAGGTCAAAAGTTATTGTCAAAATACTGTTTTTGACCTCTGGTGACCTATGACCTTGGAAAAGTCAAAGGCAAATATGACCCCTGGGATCCGTGAAAAGGTGCCAAAAACGTTGTTCGAGCAGTCTGAGTATTTGCAATCATTTTGTGGCTTTTATATCATGAAATAGCTTTTCCCCATGCTTTTCCAATGGGAGAGGTCGCCTCGTGACCTGACCTCAGGCACGAAATAAAAAATCCCGGATATACACCTTTAACCCGGAGGGGTCATGAAGTGTAGGAAGTTTCAAATCGATCGACTTGAAATGTAGCTCTTACAGAGCCTAAAGGTGAAGTGAGGTGACCTTGGTTGACCTCGTCTGGACCGACCTTGGGTGACCCGGGGTAAAAATTTCAGGGATGATGGGAAAATGATGCAGTGAGGGTAGAGCCCTCAACCGCGGTGCTGCGCCTCGTCGTTTTCTGCTATTCCGGAAAAACCTTAGGGGCCATCATGGCCCCCGGTGGGGCGAGGGTTAAGACAAATCTGTATAGCTTTTTACGCACGCTCAGTGAGTATCAAAAACTCTACCTCATAACCTCGTCCAAATTGGACAATTATAACTGTCCTGATCCTTAATGGGTTAATAGAGACACACCAGGCTCCTGATCACTTCGATGACCATATTATTATGCTGTGCATGATTATTTACAGGAAACACCAATCAATACCAGCCAGAGCGGGACACGGAGCAGTATGACCCTAGATGTCGGCACACCCTAAAACGCCAGCGGGGACGCGGATGTGAGATACAAAATAAAGTCCTTGGCCTGCCCCGGAAGGTGAACTCATGACCTAAGGTCAATCAAGGTTGGCATCAGCCGTGAGCTGCGAGTTCTCGCGAGAATATGTACTCTAGATCACGACGATTTACACTGCGAAGTTCCATGTCTATTAGGGGCCAATCGTGAGGGAGTTGCAACCGACTTCTGTAAGGGTGAAGGCAGAAGAGACGACGAATTCGGAGGTTGATAAAACAGCGATTGCAAGTGGTTCGTATTTCATCATATTTTAACACTTTGCGGGTAGTGACTTGCATGATAAGCTAAGCTATGCCATTGCGTGCGTTTGCAACGAGTGAACCGTGCAGGCGGAGGTTCGTCTCAGATCAGCGTCAAGTGACGGAAAAGGGATGCCCAGGTATCCACACTTTTATAGCCGTTATGTGTCATTTTGAAACTTAACACGCGCATTGACGGGGGTCTGAGCCACCTTCGCCTTGACGGAGGGGGTGGCGGGTACCCGCCCCCACCCCTAAGATCTCGAGAACCGCGCTAGGTAGCGAAAAACGGTAAACGGTGCTGGATAGCCCATCTACTTCTCCATTGAAAATATTTGAACCATTTTTTGTCAGGTCACATTTAAGGTCACGAGAGGTCAAAACATGCCGTCAGGGATAACATGTAAATGAAGTTTTTCGGTCATTACATCTGAACAAGTAAAGATAGAGCAAGACGATTTGAACTAAATGAATCCTCGCAGCAAGCCGAATCGAATTATATATAATAGGACCTTGCTAGGGCAAATCAAGGATTTAACCTGACCTAAGTTCAGGGCAAGGTCAACTTGGGTAAAATGCATATCATTAGAACTGCAATGACGAGGCAAATCTAATGCAGTTAAAATAAATGCTCTATCTCTATTCATTACTGAGCTATTCAGTTAAAAAAAATCCCATGTATTTCCAAAGGAGAGGTCATGGCTCGTACCTGACCTTAGGCCATCAATATAAAAAATACCGGAACATATTTTAAAGAGAACTCGGTGGAGCCATCGTATGATATCAGTGTCAATCGGATAAGTTCACCCTGTTCCGACTTATGCAATCTTAAACTTTTTTAGGTCAGGTCACTTGACTTGTACTGGTGACCTGACCTAAGATGACCTAACCTTAAACTTTTGTCAAAAGTTGTAAAAATGATGAGGAAAAAGATATGCCAAGTACGGCGGCGCTACACGCCGCCGTTTTTCTGCTATCTCCGAAAAACCCGAGGAGGGGGCGGGTACCTCCGTCAATGCGCGCGTTAAACTAAAACACTGCCTACTTTATTGTGATTATCGAGAAGGGTCTCACTCTCATCAGTGCCTGTTATTTTCGTAATGTGTTTTCTGGCACTTCTACACAGATACCAAGCCATGGCCAGTGAGCAAGAAAAAGTATTTATGCTTTGTCATCGCTTTACCGACAAATATTTCAAGTTAGGCACTTAGCCAGCATGGGAAAAACTGCAATACATTTAAAGGGAGATTGATATGGCTTTTAAGAAGCCAACTGAAAAAACAGCGAAAACCAAAGACAAATTATTTGGGTTTATAACTGCGGATATTGGCATGTAGTGTTCAGCAAACATGGCGCAAAGCCTACGCTGTAAAAAATGTGTACACCGTTGGTGCAACAAGGCACCTTCAAAGTGTGGAGGGAGAACGGACCTTTTAAACGGACATACGTTTGCCTAAAATGTGTAACATGCACTGGTATCCAGTGTACCGAAGCTCCTTACCTGTGCCTTGTAACACCTGTGGTGCGTTGCCATTGGTCAAAAGAGTGTAACGTAGCACTTCTCCAGTGCTAGCTTGCTCTGCTTATCAGTGTATCGTAAAGCATTTTGTACTTTACTGGTCACCTATGAAGTGTAACGTTGCACTGCTCCAGTACTGCCCTGCGCTCCTTATAAGTGTATCATCATACTCTCCAGTGCTAGCTTGCTCTGCTTATCAGTGTATCGTAAAACATTTTGTACTTCACTGGTCACCTATGAAGTGTACCGTTGCACTGCTCCAGTACTGCCCTGCGCTCCTTATAAGTGTATCATCATACCTTTTGTGCGTTTATGCTCGCTGAAGAGTGTGACGTAACACTTCCAGTGCTGACCTGCACTGTCTCCAGCAACGACCATGATTTTTGTTCTGCAGAACTACAATTTGTTACATGTAACGAACCTCTGAGTTCAGAGATGGAATAACATTCCCTGGTTGAAAGCAAGGATTGTCGGACCTGAATAGCCACCGGAAAACCCTGGTTAACCTTCCGGCAAAAGACGTGCTGATGCAGGAATAGCGTCACTTTTCCCGCCCCAACGCGGTTTCGGGGCGGAAACTTCTGATTAAGTACCGGGAATTTGGCTCTCCTTTTGCCTTTGCGCTGCCATCTGAAACACAAAAGGACTAAAATAAGCAATCAGTACTATTTAAGTTATGATATTAAGACCCTTTTTAAAAATAAATGAGCAAGTGAGGTAAAATAGATATACAAAATGGTGAAGGACTCCAATCACAAACATGATACAGATCGCAGAATAAAAGACTGCAGAATTTTTATTTAAACTTCAACAAATATTCCACGATCGCGGAACGTTATTTTTCTATCGCGGAATAGCGATGGCAAACTACTTAGTTTTCAATCGCGAACCCAACACTGGAAGGGGCAAATGGTTTTTCTAAAGCATTTATCTCTATACAATGTCTTAAGGATTGGGGCTAAGTATCTAAACTGGGGGGGCGGCAAAGAGCTAATAGCATTATGTTTGAACATAACATCTCAGCATGCCATCCATGTGTGTGTGTGTCTGTGCCCTATTTTTGGTTCATTAACCAATCTGCAACATATGTCAGGAGACTTGACCAGATGGTTGGGGCAGCTTAAATTCTAGAGTGCGAACTGTTACAGGTTTTGAAGAGATCTGGTGAGAGCAGCCCTTTGGTAAATTTCCTGGTTTCAGGCAGCTTGTTCAGAATTTCAGGTAGAGGGAGGGAGATTGGGGAAACGCATAAACTGTGGGCATAGTATGACATGCCAAGAAGTGTGAGGGCAGCTGGGGGATAAAAGTGACCTTTATTAACCGTGATGTAAATGACTGGTGATCTTCCAAAAATACACATGCAACTGCTGCAAACTGCCCTGCCTGTGGGGCAGGCAGAATCATCTCTTGGGGCAGGTTTAAAAAATATTTACCGAACATGATAATTATTGTGCACAGCAGGAACCAAAAGTCCCCTTTCTACGAATGAAACAAATCCCCTTGAGTCCTGATATTGCCCCTTTCCTTCTTCGGTCCCCAGTTAAAATTTGAGGAAAAGTGCACTGCATAGAAGCATTCAATCCGTGATGCCACCAGCCCCGGTCTTCCCAATGTATTGTAGCTTGCCGTACATATTTTTGAAGTTTTCACGAGCCCCCATGCCCCCTGGATCTGCGTATGCGCTGAGGCCTTTCGCCCGAATTCCTTCAAAAAAGTTTTATCACGACTTGGGGCCATTTCCCCACCCCCCATTCCCTCAAACAACCAATCTAGATCCGCCACTGGTGAAGACCATCCTGGTAAAACGATTTAAACAACTGGGAAAGTAGGTAATTCAGAGTCAGTGTGCGTGCACTAACACTTGAACTGTGGTGAATGCATCTGTGTGTATGTATGTATGTTACACCATAATGTGTTGTACCTGTCCTCTCTCCGAATGTTACTGGTTTCACTATTCTTTTCGGGGAGGTTGCAGGAAATCAACAAACCCTTACTAGAAAAAAACTCAGCGCAGAACAGACTCTCTTCTCCGGACTTGACCTTGGCACGGCAATATGACGTGACCTATGGATCGGCAACATTCACGAAAAGGTAACCTTCCTCTTTTTGTTGCCCGTGAAGTCTGGTGAGCAGCAGGTCCCACCTCGTTCGCTGGTCTGACCGGGCAACGGAAAGAGGATATCATGCTCATCTTTAGTCACTCTCACCTAAAGTCCACTCTCACATATAGTCACATCACTTAAAAACGTCCAAAACATGTTATTGTGTGACAGATGTTTAACAGATATTAAACATGCCTGTGGTCGAGCACCCAGATTGACAGATATTAAACATGTCTGCGGCCATGCACGCATTATCACAACGCACTGTTGGTGTTTCTGCGTAAGACAAACATTAAAAAAATATTTTCATGCAACGCCATGGTATTGGTGGTGAAGTACCGTAGGGGGAGGGGCGTTTAAAGAATGCGTGTAAATATGGATAGGTAGGCAGGGAGGGGGAGGACATAGGATTTGAACGGCAGGTTTAAATTACAGTGTCAGTCAATATAGTGTCAAGGGAACCCTGGATGTTAAAATGAGAAAGTAGAGGTCTGTTGGAGCATAGATAGAATAAGGAGCAGATATAAATGATAGGCGTCAAACAATGGGACCCGTTAAACAAGGAGGATGGCGTAGGATTGTAGTAGTATAGGATTCATTTTAACAAGAATTCAACAGGATGACAATCAGGAAAAATAAAATAAATAAATAAAAAAATAAAATCAATAGTAGGGCGGACTAAACATAAAGGAACGGGTTATTGTCATTATGGCCTTTAGCAATAGGCGTTAAGGTTCGGCGGAATCAAAACGTGTTATTGTATATTGTGCCGTTAGCGAATAGGCGTTTAATGGTTCAGGGGAATCAGAATACGTAATATACTTCATTTAAAGAGAGGTATGAGGAAGGAAGTGATGAGATGCATGTGTTGAAAACGTCATGATCGACATTCCGTTAAAAAGAGCATCAAAAACAAATATTGGAAGTTAAACATAAAACAGACTAATATCCAATAACAAAGACCAGGTTCAGGTTGCCTTACCTTATTTCCTCCTCCTGGTAGGGCAGAATACCGATTATTAGAATCGATATTCTGAATAACCGATTATCAGAATACCGATACAGAATCGATTATAATAGTTCACGATACAACTCGAGCGTTTTGGGTTGCACTTCTAAGCGATCTCGCCTGCACTCTTGTGAATCTTCGTTGATGTTGTTCGGGTGAAGGGTTCAGCATTACTCCCGATAGATATATGAGGCGTAGCTGTGCCTTTTGAAGCGCAGGGATAGCACCAAGCATACCACATGACTCGGAACATCCAGACAATAAGATGCTGCTATGATTTCTTGACACTTGATAGCCGTCTGTGCTTGCACCAATGGTGTACAATTTTTTACAGTGTAATAGTCTCCTTTAGTCTTAATAAAAATGATGTGCGATCCTGTCCATCTTGTTTCAAGTTTATTATAAGAGAAAGTTTAGGTTAGCTCTTTCTCTACATGGCTTTTCAAGGCTTTAATATATAGTATGTGACATGGCATGCTTTCCGTTTCCCGTTTATCCGCTTCTTAATTTCTCCATATCCTTCCTAGGGTTAATTTATACGAACTCCGAAAAAACGCATTTTGCAAACGCAGCTCTGTGAGCTCAGTAATGCAATACAAGTAATGCTGGTAATGTTCTCACCACCAGCAAGACAGAAGAGGATAAATATATAGGTCTGTCGATATCTCGCTCCCTTCTTCAAATTAAATGCGAACTATAGCCACGCTTATGAGCAATTCTTGGCCTAATCCGATGCCGAAACATTTTCTAAATAAGGTCATGAATTTCATGTTTATTATTTAAAGAGTGAACCTCTAAAATATGAGAAAAGATTGTCCACTAATGACGGTTCCACATAGTAACTTCACTCTTCTTCGGAGAGCATGCCCAGTTCAGCTAATGTAAAAAAGAGTGGCACGATTAAACGCAATGAGTGCGGGTGGAAAGTTGAGGATCCTTCTGCTCTCAGATATGGTATTTGAACCACGGAACTTGTCACACGCCACCGCAAGCTGGTTTAATCGCCTCCACTGAGTGCTCTAATATTCGCTGCTTGTTCACCGCGTTTGCGGTCAGACGTCCCATCCGGTAGGAAGCTGAGCCTGCCGGAATATGAAGCAATTCTCTAATACATAAGTTGAGTAGTTAATTTGCCTTGTTCTGCCTTGGGCTCATCACTGCCACGAGAATATACTTACGGATCTAAAATTGCCGGACATCGTTCCGTCATTACGGCTACAACTCGGCGATAACTAAGTTTGCATTCGAAAGTGAGCCATTTCCCACAATTGCATTAACCAGGCGGAATGTCCATCCATAGGTGGACTCGCTAGCCAGTTGTTGTTCCTTTCGTGTCATGCACTCGGAAGGCCCGCTCCAGCTGGTAATGCCTCTCTAACGCTGGTGTGTTGGCGATTACCGGCACTAATCGTGCTCTCCGTGGCCTCATCGCGGCTCGGAATAGGTGGCGGCTGCCGCCGAGATAATACAGCCAATCTGTTGGCGCCGCCGCCCATGCACTCCTGCTGCAGCGCGGTGCAAACTGTAGCTGCCGCCTCAGGGCTCTCACAACTTCTGAAGTCGTGGAAATACGACAATAATCCGTCCGGAAGATATGAGGAACAACTGCGATAAATAATGATAGCTGCTTAATGATAACCGTTTCATTAGCACTAGATTTTAAAGCGGCGTTACTGGTGATGAATGGAGCCAGCATTCCTACCACGCTCCGACGTGCAGACGTAACCAAGCGGTACTGCCAGTGCCATGGAGGAGAGATGGACATGACCAATCTCTCCAATTAGCAGACGCTGCCTGCGGCGATGTTGGTTTCAGCCGGGCAGCGCTGCTGGGATAGAGCGGCCGCGTCAGAAGTGAGTTCTGCTGAGTGCAACGCGGTTTGCAGAGCTAAGAGCGCGCAGTGAGGGCAGATCCTGCTTGTGTCGAAGAGCGCGCAGTGTGAGGAGATTCTGCTTGTGTTGAAGAGCGCGCAGTGTGAGGAGATTCTGCTTGTGTTGACTTGTAAAGAGGTGCTGTGCACGCAGTTCAAGACACGCGATCAAGAAAATGCGATCATGAAAAAGACAGGTGCTTTGCGAGGACTTTTAGCTAATGATTCAATCAAGGTTTTATTACACAGTTTTCTGGCTCTAAGCATCCACCAAGCGCTGAAAGCGTTCTGTACCAGTAACTGCTTGAAAAAGTATTTCTTAATAAAATGGTATTAAGTGATCATTAACATGCCTGTTTGTTATTTCGGGCAAATTTTTTTCCAATTAAGTTTATCATGTCGAAATAATTACTGCTCAAGTTGCAAAAATAACTAAGCATGTGTCCGGATTTAAAGAGCGTGACTGGTGTCTTGCTTTGCTATTTCGGATGATAAAAACAATTCGCTGCAGAAAGCCAACTCGATTGTTACATGCATGCATTCTCTAACAGAAAATTCCATGACAGATGCTGCGAGTCTCACTGGATTTGAGCTGTGTTGAAACGGTTGACAGAAAAACACAAGTCTCCGGGAGGTTGTTTTTAAATTATTGACTTATCCTGGATAATGAATTAGCTACTTCGACGAGAAAATATTTGTATCAACTACATTATTGCCTCATACTAATACATTTTTAGGTCACGGACATGATCTTGCACAATTCTTCTGAGGCGGTAGCATATTTGAATACATCGCAGTTTGGCTCATAAGTCTGCACGGTTCGCTTGATGGCAAACAATATCCAAGAACAAACTTATCGTCTATAATAAAGCAATACAAAAATACCATCCAAAATCAGAACTAAGGTACCGTTCGGCCAAAACATTCCCGAAACAAAGAAGCAAAAATGGTTTTACGGCTCTGGGAACCTTTTTCCATAGCTTTAAAATCTGGAAACTTGGAATTTAGGCTTAGCTTTGTGGTATGATGCTTTTATCTCAGCCAAGTGGCTAACTCTCCAAGCCCCTTTTCGAGGATGATTATTGAGAGGAACACATCTCAGCTTTCCAGTTTTTTTCTGCTGACAGACTAGTCTGCTTATATGCAAAAAGCGTGGTTCGTGCTTGAAAAAATTATCTAGAACCACTTTGATTGATATATGGTGTAGGGAGTGGCAGAATTTTGGAGAATGATTAACTTAACCCTGTCCCTTGCAGGTTTTTTTCGGACAGCTCGAAACGGCTGCAATATGGCTTTTATCACTCTCCATAGCTTATGGGGTATTTATTTTCCATCATTTGAAACAAAGTCATTTCATCAGGCCGCCGAGGTCTGCAATTTTCTTTCTGGAAGCATGCAAGACATATCTTCTTTTTCACTTCTGTTGTATGCAAGGTTTCCTCAAACGTAGCTTGGGTGTTACGACCTTAGTTAAACTTCTGCAGCCTGTGGTGACATTTTTGCACTTATAAGTCTGTTTGGCCTTCTGTAGCCGGTATAGGAGTTCTGTCCATGGTGCTGTAAATCTGAAAAGATAAAATAAAAATAAAACCAAAGTTTGGGGCTAGTAGGTTCCTCGGTAATAACACTACTAAAACAAAATTTAGAATCCAAAACTTCAGTCCAGAAGTGTGAACTGGACATTTTGGGCAGCCTTGCCTTTCGGTCATTTATGACCCTTGACCCCACCTCATGTCATACAAAGATGGATCACATAGCTGACAGAGACAGTTGGTCCTGAGTGCCAAACGTTTGGTTTTTGACCTGACCTGGAAAACAACCTGATAACTTAAGACCATTAACAAAGCTCTGCGTCAGTTTTGGAGCACTCACAAGGGTTGAACACCGAACACCCCCCCCATTTCCTTCTAAAAAGGTGAAGGTGGTGGAAGTCTGACCAGATGGAGGGATTGAAATGAAAAGCAAAGTCAAAGTAAAATTACTTAGGTCCTGGATTTAAGAAATAAAATCTAATTTGCGTACAAAATACAAAGCTTTGCAACACTGGGACACCACGGCACTTCAGCATGAATACAATTAATCCGTCAAATTCGCTACGGGAAAATGAAGGAGATGCTTGTAGTGAACATTCTACCAGACTCATCGCATCCCGATAAAATGAAACTGCACATAATATGGCTGGACCGCTGACCCCTATGGGCAATGATCGTCGGCCGATGAAAACATCGGAGTCGTTGGGTACCATCATGTGGCGCGTCAGGGTGACGGCGGGTCGATGCTGGGTGGAACCGGCGGGGGCCGCCCGGCCGCCGGCGCCCCTCCCCGCGCCGCAAGACGACGACTCACGCCGGCCCTGCCGCGCCGCCGCCCGGCCGTCCGCCAGTGGCGCGCCGCGCCCAAAAATCGCGCGCCGCCGATTCCGCGCCGTCGCACGCGGCGCGCGCGGCCGACCGACGCCGCAAAAATATCCACGACGACAGTGCGGCCAGACAGCGGCGGTTCCCACCGTCCGTCCGCCCGCTCCGGGACGCCGAATCTGCGCTTGGCCGCGCCGCTGAAGGGCAGCGAGCTGTGAAGAGGGTCAGCATGTGCACCTACGCCTACCCGTCTCAGCTGGAGATGATGCAGCATCAGTTTGGCAGCAATTTCTCCCAGGTCAGTCTGGTAGTAATCTCATGTGAAGTTCTAGTGATATCATGTAGATAGCAGGTGCCTGCTAAAAATGAGCTGTTAGAAATAGACCAGTTTTTTTCTCGTGGTGGATTTCGCGGTAAGCTGTACCTTTTTTGTTGACTTTAAGAGTCAAGGCGCTCAGAGCTATTTTTTATACGCATAGGTTTTTGGAAAGCTTATGCTGCATGAGTAAACAAGCTTAAGGTATTGAGGGCTACTGGTAATTATTGCCAGGGCTGGATATCTGTTCTGGATCCAGGGGAGTTCTGGTTGGTTTAACACTGGCACAGCAATACAAGCTCTATACAAAATCTATGGGAGATTCAAAATTAAGGGAGCATGGCTCCCCAACCCCTAGGATCTCCATCCATGCCTATTGCACATATTTTAACACGAGCAGTGGAAGGAGTATAAATATATTTCCATGAAATATAGGTAGTAAGAATATAAGTGGCTGGTAAATTCTTAGCCTTCGCACCAATTAATATTACCCTTGGGGAACAATTTTTACTGCCAGCTTTCGAACTTTGGGGGACAAATTTTGACAAAAAGGAGGTCAGGAAGGCACCGAAACTCAGAAATTTTTCAGTTTTTAATTATATTTAGGATAATAAGCGATTCGTTTCAACCTTGCACTGAATGTCGTTCAAGGATGTGTAAGGGAACTTGACCCAAACACGCATGGGTCCTCTTCCATTGCGCAGAGCTGCCGAGGCCAATCCAACGCGCGTGCTAATTGCATTTCACAGGCATTGCAGCAAAACAACGAAATCAGAAGCACATACTGATCAAAGTAAGACCAGCTTTGACATCAGACAGCTTTCGCTCTTTCTATCATCTGGTTCTGTCGAGTCGTCCACTCCCAGCATTCGTTCGCCGAGCCCATCACTCCCACTAAGCAAATGAACAAGTTTGCTGAGATGAAGTTGCTAACCCATAGCCGGAGGGCACGCCTGGGGAGGCACATCAGCATCACTTAACCACCATCTCGTGACCGGGAGCTGGCGGCGATCTGCGTGCACTCACGTGCAAAGCTCATTGCGGCATGCCTGCGGCAGCTTGACGATCCTTCCTCGCCGAGAGTGAATGGAACGTCGCCCTCAGCCCTCGCAGTGTTCCTGTTGTCACGTGAGGGAACCCAGCGGGGACAGCAACAGCGGAGACAAAAGGACAGGGGGCTGGCTGCTGTGGAGGGGACGGTTCGGCTTCAGCAGCCAGTGGTGTTGGCGTTGGAGCTGGGAGTGGATGTGTAATGTGTCGTGTGGAATAACAGGATAAATACCACTGGGATGATTCTTAGCGGCGCCATGTCGGGTAACTACTTCTTGAGGAAGAGCAAGGTTATAAAAGCTGGGAGGTCTTGAAACTGCTGTTTGCGGTAAAATTGACTGCTGTAGCTGAGTCTGGAAGATGCGTGTTTTAGCCATCACCATTCACCTGAGACTGCGGAGTCATGCGTTCTTACATTGTGAATTTGGTGACTCTTCAGGCGACAAAATGCATTTAAAGAAACGGATCAACGCTCTTAAGCAGCAGAATGCGTAATTCAATTTTGATAGGTGAGAGCATATTCGCTATACATCCAAACAGACATAAGAAAGTAGGCAGCTTGACAAGCGGGGCTCCGTCGCTCACGCTAAAGCTATTCGTACCTCGAAACCAGATACGTTCTTTTATTTTGGTAGCGAATTCTGTCAGCTCATTAACGGGAGAAACAATGTTAGTAGTGCTTTTGAAGGGCATGAGCCTGGAAAATTGGAGAACAGTGGCCTGGAAGGCTCCAGGTTCCGACAGCCTCAGGTTTTATTGTTAAGAATCTTCATGATCTCCAGCATCAATTGAGAAATATTTTTGGTCACAGTCATGCAAACGTGAAGGAAGAGCTTTGCTGGGGTTTTATACGTCAGGATACAGGATTGATAGAGGGACCTGGCCACCCGCATTTCATCTGGAACTTTCCCTCTTTCAGTCGCATTGGGAAAAAGTGGAAGTATTTTCATCAAAGTGTTTGAAAATTGGCAAAGAGATTTGGTCCTAAAATGGATAGTATGTGGTCAATGGGTGGGTGGGGGGAGGGGGAATCGCAGTTTACTGGTTTACTGGGATGGCCCTAGTTTTTTTGCCGATGGCGGTGCTTCTTGCTACTGAAGCCAGAGAGGTCATATTCAGTTGATGTTTGTGGGAGAATATGAATAGGCAGTAAATTTATTTAATTGACACCGTGTGCTGCTAGTTCCAAACGAGTCACATAAATGCCCTTGGTGTCACTTTCAGTGAGGACTCTTGAAAGTTTATTATTCTTGCGTCCGTATGGACGGAATCGCTTGTAAATAATGATTTGGATGCAGCCATTATAAAAGAAAGAAATCAAAACAGACAATCTTTATTTTATTCACGACCATCTAAGAAAAAAACATTTTTTTGTGGAAATTTGGTTTCTTTACAGATGTCATAACGTGTAACTCCATCATAGTCTCTGGCGCCGGCAAGGTGGTGACATTCGCCACAGTCGAGATTTGTTCATGCTACCTTTAACAACAGGTGTAATAACTTTCCCATGTTCAATATGGAGCTCGATGGTTTCTTCTGTGGTCGGCTGGAACATCTTCCTCTTCCACGTGGTCTTATTTCTATGAGACCTGACCATGGGCCATGTTTTGTCCAAGTTTTTGTTGAAATAGCCTGGAAAGTTGCCATTGAATTTGACCATCAATTTGTCTGAAAGTGCTCTATCATACCTGACATGCATACGCGTAAGGCTCCCTTTTAGCTTTTTACGTCTGGACCCATTGTGAACACCATATGCTGCATTGTGACGATTGCACCGAATATCATACGCTCTCACAGGCCGTCGGTTCGCTGGCCTTGTGTCAGACCATGTCAAGCACCCGAGCTTGCTCCCCCGGAACCTACCCCGAGAGTGTGGACTTGTAAGTTCCGAAGGCAGGAGAAAGACCATTGACAATTAACTTTTTTGGTGTTACAATTGAATTGACTCCAAGATGCCACTTACTTCACCTCCAACATTCTGGGAGTTCCTACGCCTTTTTCCAGGTTAAGTCTAAATCGATTATTGTTGGGGGATGGGGGGTAAAAATGGAGTATGGAGTGAAAACTGCCACGGAGGCTATGGCCCCCATGGTCACGAGTTCATGGAGGCCTGGCTCCAATCAAATGTTAGGATGCCCTCTGCTGGACTCAGGAAGTCCCCACCGCTGCAGCCTTTGATACTGTCAGGAATCTGATTATCTATAAATGCGTTACCAAAAAGCACATCCGACTACCTAGCTGACACTGGACTCCATTGGCCGGTATGGAGAGAAGCGAAAAAGCCACTGAACATGTCAGGGAGGCCCATTTGACAAAGTAAATTACACGAAGGACCCCTGATAACAACAGTGGTACTCTACTTACCATTGATGCGTATATCACTTACATTTCAGGCCCCTGACATGCGAGAGAGTCCCGTGACTGACAAAACAGGCCCCTCGACGGTAAAAAGGCAGCTGGCAGAAGATCATATTCCCAATATTTCGAGACTAGGCGCCAAACAGGTCAAGGAGGTCCCATGTAGTAAGTTGATGGTACATGGAGAACCCCATTTAGAGCATACGAGGTCCCAAGCTTCTTTGTTTGTTTTTTATCTGTACCTATTTAAGGCCCACGGGATACGTTGAAGGCACCTGTCTAATCAAACAGCACAAACATTGGTACGGTGATACGTAAAGGAAAACTGAATGCCTGGCCCACCCTAGTGTGGAGATCCCAAAAAATTGGAACCACCTCGGAGTGGAGTGGGGAACCCCCTATTGTGTGGACCCCAAACCCCCTCGGAGTGGAGTGGGGGTAGCCCCCTAGTGTGGAGACCCCAAACCCCCTCGGAGTGGAGTGGGGAAACCCCTAGTGTGGGGACCCCAAACCCCCTCGGAGTGGAGTGGGGGAACCCCTAGTGTGGGGACCCCAAACCCCCTCGGGATTTGGGATAGGAGGCCTTCTTGGAAACTGGCCCCCATGAAAATAAATTCATGGCGACAACCCTGGTGACAGGTTATAACACGTCTGCTGAAAAAGCAGTATGCATCCCGTCTATCTTCATCCTGCAATGCAGCATCTTGGCTGCACGCTTCCCAAACTTTACCAAGAACCTAGCGACTTCATTTACCACTAAAATTGCTGAAGGAATATGGACAGAAAACGTGAGACATGTTGGTACTTCATGTAGCTGGAACAGAGTAAAATCCAAAATACTTCAAAAGCGAGACATACCACGACGAATGCGTTGGGGCGTTTAGTTTGAAAATGAAAAATGGAATAATGAGTACGATTTAGTTCCTTCATAAGCATCATGTAGTATTGGTAGTAGGATGCTGCATCACCCGACACACACAGCGACGATTCCTGTATTAGTGTGCTGGGCTTATTTAGCATGCCATCAAAATAAATCAAACCCCGCTGTACTTTAATACAACTGCTGAACGTGACAACCATTTTAAAACTTACAGCAGGAGCGTATGAAAATAATAGCATATATTCCTTAAATGATATGCGCAGCCTAAGACATTCGTTTCAAATCGCTTCGGAAGTCCCAAAACCACTCGCTCATACTAACTCTAGATTTGTCTCCGAAATATGGTAAGTCGAGCCTCCTCTCATCAAGGTTTTGACTCGTAAAAAGGATGTTTCCTTTTGTGAAATTCGCCCAGATAGGCAAAGTCAGCGTTGTCGTCCTACTTGGTCGTTCAGTGAAGAGTCCACTCGACTTCCCTGTTCAGCAATTCGTATGCAGCGCGCTGGCGAGGCAGACTTTTCTGCCCTCTCCGTGGCATAATTTGTCTTCCACCAGATTGACTGTCGGCCGAAACGAGTCTGAACCGAGACAAACTACTAGAGATTGCTGGGTAGTGCAGAGCTGCGGGAGATCGGATTAACGGGGTTAACCAGCGGCACCGCCCCTTTGCCGGAATGTGATACGGCACAAGACGGGGCATGAACCGTTAAAAAAATATTTTGATCCAGCACACAAAAATACAGCTGAGCTATGAGGTCAAGGTCAATAAAACTGTGAATAGATCCCTTCCGTATCCGAACCTTCCGATGAATCTCTATTACGTATTTAACTATTGCTTTTTATTTAATTTCAATTGCTCGATATAAACATATACATAAAAATAACCAAACTATTGTAGATGCGCCATAAAAATGCTAAAATGACCACTCTTTTTAGTTAACTACAATGTCACGTTAACTTCATGTCAAGCAGGTGTGTCAATTAAGCCTTCTTATGAACTACACAATATCATGTCATTCAATGGTATTTATAAACATTCACATGTCACATGTGTGAGCCAAGTGGAGTTAGATATGTGAAAATAGGTGGAATAGAATGAATGTGTTTTTGTCCTATTAAAAACTTATCTAAGATATTCTCTCTTCGATAATGACATACGTTAATATGCAGCCATAGCCAAATCCGCCATTGTCTAAACTCTCTGGAAAATCCAATCCGATCCAGTCCAATCAAATCCGAAAATGGATCAAGGATTTATGCCAACAGGCATCCAGCCCATGACTCCTTCCCATAAGAAAGGTAACCGAGGGTCTCCATAAGACACACATCACACCTGCCTTCACAGCGTTAGATGTCTCTTCAATATAAGTGCTGAATTTCACACCGTGTATTGAATAAAATATCGGATTTTTTTAAGAAACACTCATTCATTGGATTACCAATGCATTGCAAGTTACCTTTTGCTTGGGGTTAGTCTCCCATATCCGTCATATGGTGGCGGGGGAAGGGCAACACACTAGGCTGGGATTAGGGCAGGGCCCGCAATCCTGCATCTGGGCAAGCTCTATCCTGCGGCCCTTTGTTCGCTGAAAGTGTCGCATGACCGGACCGAGCGAG
This sequence comes from Lepas anatifera, assembly GCA_034440635.1. Lineage (NCBI taxonomy): Eukaryota > Metazoa > Arthropoda > Thecostraca > Lepadidae > Lepas > Lepas anatifera. The sequence continues at coordinate 1,173,948 of JAOTON010001615.1, read as the reverse complement.
CGCACCAGCCGACAGTGCCTCCCAGACCTCATATTTTTGAAGGTAAAAATGTTCAAGAATATATATGATTTTCATTTCAGAAAAAATTACTTGATGATGACGTAATGTCGAAATTTCTGTTATTTGTTGCATTGCAGGGATGGCATGTTCTGAGTTTTAAAATATAACTGATAACTTTCATGCAAGATGGTCAACTGAGACATCACTTATTGATATGTGTCTGGTGTTTCGAAAAAGCTTCCGAATCTTACGTAACATAATTTGGATGACATGACATTTGGCGTTTTTCCGTACAGGAAAAGAGACAAAACATTAAATAAAAACTTTCAGCACAGGTGATGCATAGTAACCCATAAAACCCAATTGCATAAAATAATCCCCCTGGAACCTAATTACATGAGGTAAGCCCCAAGAGCTGTACACAGTTTTGTCCGTAAATGAATGAATGTAAATGAACGGCCAACAAAATTAGGAGGTGGTACAAATTAATAAAACAAGTAAAGCAAGATGACACATTTCCTCATACACTGATTTCCGTCCAGTGATTGCCGTGAAGATGGAAGTCAGTGTCATGGCGAATAATCAAGAGATAAGAGGCTAAGACCACTGTTTTCCTTCAAACAGGACTTGTTGTGTGCATTGCATAGGTACGTATGTACCTTACAATATGCATATTTACTCACTGGGGAGAGCACTTAGGCAATATAAAACACGGTTGGTTATGATAAGTTCACAACAATATTTTCAGCTCCTTTGTTCTAGCACTTGGTCACATTCCATCGCTTTATGCCCACTTCTATATGGATTTTGTCGATCTTAGGGTCTAATCCACACTATACTGGGCGTGGTTAGGCATTGAGTTGAAGATCACAACCATGTCCAGGCCCGCCCACACTCAGTTTTCGTGCGACGAGCCGACCACTTTTTCAAATATCTGTGAAGCCTTTTCAGCAGTCACCCGCCCCAAATACAACAGAGAAAGACCACAAGTGCGCACGCTAGGCCACCTCGTTTTTGAAGCTCCACAAAAAGCTGCGCGTCAGAATCTCACCTCCAAAGAATACGTGACTGGGCCAGCCTTATTCCGAGTGCTCAATTCGTTGGATTTCCAACGTGCATTGAAATGTAGGAAACAAGATATTGACAAAAAGTTTTAGGGTGATATTAGTGGAATTGCATTTATTTCTTACATATTTACGGATGTAGTAGTAAGAAACGAAGAAAGCAAAATGATTGACAGGGTAGTGCCAGTTTACCCATTCATTTTTTCTTCAAGTATAGATTACTATAGACTAAATACAATCGGACAGATAAAGTACTAAATATATACTACACGAACGCTACTAAACAGGTTGGGTCTGTAAGTAAGTGTTCGAGGTGCGCTGTGAATTGTGTGCCAGGCTGGTTATACCGTGGATCTGCTTTAAGTGTGCTTTATGCGAAATCACCTTCCTTTTATTGCTTTTGAAAAACATTTGTAATTTTTATGTTTTTATGTTTTCATCTTTTTATCTCCTGCTGTACCCCTTTGACGATGGAAATGAAAATAAAAAACTCTCTCTCCTGTATGATGATATTCAGAAATACACATACATGCATACATACGCTGACCCAAGGAAGGGGAAGGGCGCTTCTGGGACCTCAAGGTGGCATATCTTAAACTAAAATGGACGCTTCTATTTTTTCTCAGACACTGTTCGTTGCATTCCACATATTTCCTTGCATCATGTATGCACCTAAACAAGGTACCAGAACGACCTCCTAACAGGAGCCTCGCGACATATATCTTTCTATGGGGGATAGATTCCCAGAGTACCTCCCATCCCTTATCCCAAGGAGGCCCTCCACAATAGGGTGGGAAGGATATACAGTTTTGCTTGGCATACCAAAACAACTAATATGTTGTGCTGTTTGATATGCTTTTTGATTAGACAGTGATAATCCACAAATTCCAGGGGCCTCGAGTGTAAATTAACTATGGTTTATACTGATATGACGTTATAGTTATCACAGATAGTTATCACTATAGTCACTATAGCTATCACTGGCGACGGCACTGGTGGGGCATCGGGGCACGGTACCCCTCTTAAATCAGAAATTTTAACACTCACCCCCTGGCGTTGACTGGAAAGAAATGGGTTAAAAATTCCATGGTGCCAGCCCCCTCCTTAAATTTGGACGTGCCACCGTCACTGGCAACATTTCCATTCATCCGCTTATATCCGAGCTTTATATAAGAACTACAGACATGTCTCTTTGCACCCTATCACGAGCGTGTACCGAATATTACGTTTCTAATGCCGAATTCGGGTTTAATATTTCTATTTAAAACAGGAAATATATTACAGTTCTAAATTTCCTTCCCACAACTTTCCTTTAACCCTATTTCCGTCAGGCTCCGGCTACCCCCTATTTCCGGCAGGGGGGCAATATCGGCCCCCCTAAGATCTCGTAATCTAACCGGCCGATTTTGAAAATTCAAAGTGCTATAGATTCCCCTGACGCTAAACTTTATTTTGAAAAAAGAAAATTTCAAAATTTTGATTTTTAAGGAGAAAGTCGTGCAAAATATACAATTTTTGTGTATTTTTTAGATTTTCCATAACCCTTGTCTCTGTTGTACGATTTTCACAAAACTAGTTCAGATTTACAAATAATTGACCCAAAATTGTCATATACTCGAGTTACGCAAAAATTCGAAATTCAATGGCAGTTCCAGGACCAGGACTATGAGGGGAAATATATACAACCTAAAAAGTTTTTGTTACGGGGATTAGAAGCCGTGATATACTGCTTGGCATCTTTGACACATAAATAAATGAAAAAAGTGAAAAACTCATCAGGGGCGGATGCAGTAAGGTAAAACAGTGGGGTAAAATACATCCCAACAATATGCGAGTGGTATGCATGAGTATATTAGTCCCTCGACTAGTTGAAATTTATTTCTGATAATTTTTACCCTCCCATGGCAGCTCTGGGAAAGGGGGTGACATAGGCGGATCAAGGACTCTCGTCGTGGGGGGGCGGGTGGGGGTGATTGGAAACACATTTTTAATATACAACGATATTGAGTCGCGGCGGTGATACTGGCTGGGAATATGCATTTTGAAAATGTGTAGTGACTGGACACGCCTCTGGTAATCTAGAATTTGGTTATAACTATTTTGAATTTTCATATACCCAATTGTATTCGCCCTGGCACGGCTGTAAGTAGTCTTCTCACTTACTAACGTTTAGTCCTTCTTGATAACATTCCCCCCATTTTGAACTGCTGTAACCGCCCCTGATGAATACAAATAGTGACAATTGTGAATGCACTATCATCTCACATAAAAAAATGATATAATAAAACCATATAACTGGTATCAGGATCAGCAGAGATGGCTTCCTTTTACAAAGAACCCATCGCATACGATAATACTTGGTTTGTGGACAGAACCTCCCCAAAAACCCAGCCATAGCTCCGCCCCTGGTAAATATATAATATTGACAATTTCAGAAAACCTGCCTGTACTAGTTTTAGGAAAAGTCAGGAAGTTTCAAAGTTCTATCGCAAGCCGTTTCGGAGATATTCTTGAAAAACCTTAGGGGGGCAATATTAGCCCCCCTGCCGGAAATAGGGTTAAAACAGAATAAGCGCGTATTTTGTGTTTAAAGTGGGTACTCAAAAATAAATTTATAAATATAATTAAATGTATGTACATAACTGCCCCTGCATATTCCCATAATTTGGCCAAAATGCTTCCATTTTTTATAATGAGGTGGTTCACTTTATTTATTTGCTGTCGCTCAATATCTTGACTCTTGGCTACGTTGGTACCGGTCCAGGAACAGCATTTATATCCCCTTGTGGGTGCTCCGGTACCCCCAATGGTGCGACGGGTATCCCTAATGGTGATTTGGATACCAGCAACCTCCCCTCCCATTCAAAATACGAATGAAAAACCTTCCTGAAGTGCCTGAAGTAGAGGAAATACTAGAGCATGCATTTTTCAACGCCTCGGTGATATTCTGCATCGGACCTCTGCTTTATCTTTTGACATACAAGGGATATGCCTAGATACCCGTGGTGGAGACAAGGGGGCACTAGGGGCTAGTGTACTAGGGGCTCACGCCCCTCTCCCCGCAAAGTGTCAGAGTGCGAATGGCTAATTCATAGCTAGAGTCTGTTCCGAGACCATGGCGGGGAGGTTCGAGCTCACTAGCCCCCCCCAGATATAGTGCTGGATCCGCCACTGTTAGATGCAGGTGCATATTCTGGCGTAATACGTATAGCTATAGTATACGTATAGTAGACCTAATATTCTGAAGTTCATGCGTAGCTTATTGAGTTTTACATAATCAAGCAGTGACACGATTCATAATATACAAAAATGCAAAAGCTAAACATAATACCCCAGAGTTGAGGGTATATTTTTTAATGAACAATCAGCTCTTGACGATGCCAACAAGATGACGAAACAATTAGAACCAACAATACACTCCAGCAATAATAAGGACCATTGGATCTGTGCTGCTAGGTGTTCGTAAACATTTGCAGGTATGCATTGATCTATTGCCTGCTACGTAATGCTGATAAGAGGTGAAACCCTGATTAGGTGGCTGCTGGTTAATTCATCGTCGTGACAGTCGGTATGTCATCGCCATGACAACGGTAGCAGGTTGTTTGCATAGACACTACTCCTGGCTGCGAATAACCAGAGTGGTAATACGCCTCCCGAAAACATGTCAGCCTCAATACTTGAGCGCTGCGATGGAGCCAAAAACTGGTCAAGAACGCATTCAGCAAGCTGTTGTTGTTGTTGCATTGGGCGTTATTGCAAAAATTTACATGGAAGTGACCCAGTTTCTTTACCCAAGCGATCGGTAATAATAACATGACAACCTGTCACAAGTTGTGACGAGATCACTGACAATCATTGTACGATTATTCGTGGAAAATGTATTCCACGCACAATATATATTTAACTTGTTTGATTATGATTCTTTCAACACGTTAAATTTAAACTTGTTGTGCTATCGACCCTTTTCCGATAGTTGGACGATGTGTACTTCTCGTGCATACGGTCAGCAAATGAGCAAAACCTTCACGGCATGATCGTGGGAATCAGCCTGACCCACGCTGGCAATGATAGTATCTGTTTAATAGCAAGCAGGTAAAGTTATTGCCAAATCTGGGGAGTAGGTACACAATTTCAGGGTTCATCTATTACAAACGTAAAACAAATAATGGAATGTTTACCCGCCTTTGAAAACGAGGGTGCTGCCCTGCAGTCAGTTTATAGTCGGGCGTCTGTGGTGTTTCACGTGCGCCGAAACTGCAGTGTCCAGCGCTCGGCCCGACCACGCGCTCCCCCTCCCCGCCCGTGCCTCCGTCCAGCGCAGGGTCGTCCGCGGTCGTCGGATCAGCACCGTGACGCCGGCCAGGGGGCGTGTCTCTGCGGTTAGGCCCCGCCCCACCTGCGCCGGATCCCCCTCCCCTCCCCACACCTGCCGGGCAGCGGCGGCACGAGGCCCATGGCCCGGCGCCGCCGCCCCGGCTGTATTACCGGCAATGCACCGTGGCCGACGCGCCGTGAGTGGTCCATTGTATGACGGTGGTGACCAAGGAACGCAACCGGCGGCTGCACGGTCTTATGTACGGCAGGCTGGCTGGCTGTTGCTAGCTATCCATCACGGCACCAGTACGCGTATTGTATTTAGCCTTGTGTTTTAGGTTTGTCACAATGCTCCAAAAATTGTCACGAACACGTATATGTTATGTTTGGCGCTACTATTTTGATGCAAGTATCTCCCTTATTAAATTGGCTTATTTCCCCCTTCTTACATTATTCGCGGCCCAGTGTCGCCCTTTTTAAATCGTAAATGGATTGACTGCGTTAAACAAAATACCCCTTTGGCGCGGAGAAACTTTCTATTTCTCGAGTATGGAGAAAGATGCCAAGCAACACTAACTGCAATGCCGAAAATCAGCGGTGTTGACCACCTAATAGTGAAGGCGAGCCTACTTCCTGCGAAGAAGGAGCTTGGATAAAATTACTGATTTTTCTGTGAGAAGTTAGTGTCAGACCAATCAGTGCCGCGAGGAACGTGGTAAATGTGATTTCTACAGGAGCTTTGATGAAATCTGCCAGTTCGAGCTTCGGAGCTGGTCAACTTCCGTTACTCCCGGCTTCGAATCTGTCTTTGATAGTGTAACAAAACATTCAAACTTGAAAGATTCGAGCCCAACTCCGGCTTCTAAAATCTAGCTAGGCTACCAATGCTTTCGTTCAAAATCTGCTAGATTCCGTGGTGAAGAAAAAGGGCGAAATCATTGTATTGTAACGATAAGATTCATACACATCTTAAGTAGCTCAGGAATTCAGAAGGAGCACCTCCTTCAGCTGCACTGCCTCCCAGGTGTCTTGGCGTGTTTCAAGACCAGAGTTGTATGACTCCGGAACCAGAATCGGAGTTCAACTTATTTTATGAGCTGGACATAGGTTTAATGAAGTAAATGTAGGTATGGACTTTGGCGGCTATGAGCTTATGATTTAGAGTGAGTTGACTCACAAAAATACATTTAACCCGCGCCCCACCGGGGGTCCGGCGCCACCTTCGCCCCACCGGGGGCATCGATGGCCCCCCTCTAACTCCGAAAATATGGGCGTTAGCGCAAATCTGCAAAGTGCAATAGAAAGCTCGCGTGAATTCAGTAAGAAATTACTTCGCATGTTTTAGTGCTCAGGTCAATGGTTTGACCTCCAGAGGTCAAATTAGGTCAAGATCGGCTATTTTCACTCAAATATGCAATGATTAAGCAAACTGGGCATAACTCTTATGTCATTAGAGCAATTGAGGCCTGGTAAAATACATTTGATAGCAAATTGCCAGTACTTTTCCGCTATGTGGAACGTAAATACCTCCTGCCAGTGGTTTGACCACCAGAGGTCACCTCGTGACCTAATATGACCTGAGGTCACGAAAGGTCAAAAAGCGACCTTACCGTATATTAAATAAAAGCCAGTGATAAGACAAACACGATGGTGTTTGTTTCACCGCTCTAGCTCAATTAGGTCAAAAGTTATTGTCAAAATACTGTTTTTGACCTCTGGTGACCTTGGATGACCTTGGAAAAGTCAAAGGGCAAATATGACCCCTGGGATCCGTGAAAGGGTGTCAAAAAACGTTGTTCTGAGCAGTCTGAGTATTTGCAATCATTTTTGTGGCTTTTATATCATGAAATAGCTTTTCCCCATGCTTTTCCAATGGGAGAGGTCGCCTCGTGACCTGACCTCAGGGCACGAAATCGAAAAATCCCGGATATACACCTTGTAGACCCTGGAGGGGTCATGAAGTGTAGGAAGTTTCGAATTGATCGACTTTGAAATGTAGCTCTTACAGAGCTCTAAAGGTGAAGTGAGGTGACCTTGGTTGACCTCGTCTGGTGACCCTGACCTTGGGTGACCCGGGGTAAAAAATTTCAGGGATGATGGGAAAATGATGCAGTGAGAGGTAGAGCCCTCAACCGCGGTGCTGCGCCTCGTCGTTTTTCTGCTATCCCGGAAAAACCTTAGGGGGCCATCGATGGCCCCCGGTGGGGCGAGGGTTAAAGAGTCGATATGACTAGAATCACCCTACATCATTAAACTGAGATGAGCTCAGTGGTAATGAGTCACTAAGGCTTGACGAGTTGATTTTTCGTTAATCAGATGAGTTGGAACAAGGTAACGTGGATGTTTGAATCATATTTATGAAAACACCCATTATTGCATGCACTGTGCAAATTTAAGTTTAATGTAACTTTCAATGAAATATATTGCTAATGATGTTGTCTTTTAAACAGTACCACAAAGAAATCAGGGATCAGTTTGATAAGCACAGGTGCGGACAGGCAGGCGAGGCAGGTGGACAGGCAGGCCAAGTTCTCAGCTTCTCCCGTCCACCCCCCCTGTATCATATATCGTCGGGTTTTGAATTCATCTAGCAATGATGAGCCGGCACTCACCAGGCTGCATTTTGTGGCCCTTGGAAAATTCCTCTGAACCTTCATTTAGAGGTGAAAAACCACTTATTGTGTTTAAACTGCTCACCCATTCGGCTTCCCTACTCATAGTAAACGTAGCAGGCTCAATCAGTGCTGGATCCAGGACTTTATTTGGGGGAGGGCCAGGAGGTCGAACCTACCCCGTCATTGTCTCGGAACAGCCTCCGGCTACGCATTTACTACTGGCAACCTGCCATTTCAGGCGGGAGGGGCCAAGCTCCCAAGCCCCCTTGTATCTGCCACTGGCCTAAGCCCATGGGTGCAACGATTTTGTTTGTTCGTGATACCAACGTACTATTTGCATGCTTTGCTTATTCTAGGTGAGGAAGCCGAGTGTATGCCACCCACTCGGATCGGGCGGAACGATTTTGATAAGCCGGCCTTCCGTTTCTAACTGGTGGGCTTAGTTCTTTCAAATATCATATTTCACGGAGAAAATACGAGTTCTTGCATGATTTTAAGCCTGAAGAAAATAAGAAAATTGAGTAAATTTCGTGGTTCATCAAAGGTATAGCAATGTTGGTGATATATCCATGATGATGGTATCTCCTCCCCAATATAAGGTTTTAAATACTTTGAACAATCGAAGGATCATCATCATGAGTGGGGTTTAAGGGCGCTTCGACGGTGAGGACAGAGTGTTGCTAGTAATATATGTTTTTATAAGGGAAAACAAGCGAAATACGAAAATAGGTTGTATTATTATTGTTTTCGGCGTGTCATGTGTCGCGACTCAAATCAAAAGTAAATAGGACCGAGTTCAGGCTCTGTAAGCAAATAGTTCCTGTTTGAGTCCACTCTCCAAATTTGTAATCATTGTCAGGGTACGAATGCGAGTTTGCCGGCTTAGGAGTGAGTCGTTAGTTGATTCCACTCACCTAAACTCTAAAGCGTGAGTTGAGCCGACTCACAAAAATCTGGAACGCGTAGCCCGGCTTAAGACCAAACTTAACTTCTCATCTAGTGAAGCTTGAGAAATCATCCGTAAATTATCGTGTGAAATAAAATCAACAACTCGACCTATGTTCACTCTTAGTCTGTTTTTGTTTAAGCTTTCATGGATACTGTTATGAAGGCTGCTCTGCAGCTCTCTATCAGATTCGCTCCATTCCATCAGATATACCTTCACCGCTGCATCTCAGTCGCCTGGGATCAGCTGAGCACCAGGCACAACCTCTCAGCGAGCAGGCGGCCTTTGATGGCTCGTAATGAGAGGAGGGTTTACGTCCGAGAGGGAACTCCGTCCACCAGCCGTCAGCCACTTAGCTCTCCGGGACACGCGGAGCCTGCTGCGGCCCGTGGGAAAATCGGCCAGGTGTCCCACTGCTTATAAATATTCATGGCACCGACCAGATGAGAAACGAGACTATTTGTCCGGTGGCAATCTCTTGTCGCGTTCTGGGACATTGCATTGCACTGTCATGCATACTTATCGGCCGAAGTGGCTGAGAGAGCCGGTGTAGGCTCAATCAGTAGCTGAACAGGTGACGCTTCGATCGAACTGCCGAAATTAGCCGGCGCCTGCAATCCGTCGAATCAGCTGTGAAAGAGAAAAAAGTGCAGGAATATGCCGACATTATAGTTCACTTTGAAAACACATGCAGATGTTTGTGCGATAAGCGATACGTGTTCATTTCATATTCATACTATATCACAGCATAACGGATCGTATCATATCATTAAACAATAAAATCATAAGAAAAGTTCTGCAAAGAGTTGAGGACAAGGTCGATCCAGGAGCTAAAGGGGCGGGAGAACCCCGACCCGATTGACACAGCCGGCGCCCCCCACGCCGCGCTCCGGAGCCCGACTGGAACCGCCCCGACCTCCCCCTGAGGATGTTGCTTCCCTCGTTGCTTCCCCCAGGATGTAAGCGTCGGAGCACCGATGATAGGAGATCACGCCTTAAAGTATTGGAGCCCCTACCTCGTTGACCCCTTCTTCAGGTCACTTCGCCATCTTGAAGCCGTAGTTACAGTTGGACTTGAGCTGGTCTGACGCGACAATTCGTAGTTCAACTGAGACGAAGTTTGAAAGGCTGAGTAGGGTTCGGGATGAGGCTAGTTGTCCAAGGTTGGATTCAATGTACTATATGTGTATACCAGAGATGTATACATTCAATGTGCAATGTTGTAACTAATAGAGAGAGAGAGAGAGAGAGAGAGAGAGAGAGAGAGAGAGAGAAAGAGAGAGAGAGAGACACAAACGGACTCGTAGGCCACTCTTACCTGAACAAAAGCATTCCACTGCACATTCACCCCTTTGTCTTTTGTAGAGTGCATGGTTCTATGACTACCTAATTCCCGAGGAAAAAGACACTAGGCCGGCTGCTGCACATCCCTTGTTAACGGCCTAACGAGCAGCGTTTTACAGTTTTTTTTTCGGAATCATCACCAATGACGAAGCATAATTTAGTGCCATCAATTCATTGAAGCCGGTGTGTTTTGATGGTACATTTATTGAATTGCTTAAGGTAGGAAGTCGGAACTTCACCTTATATAAATGGCTTGATATTTAGCTTGAAAAATAGATTTTCAAGGTCACATGTGTCAGATTTAAAATTTTAAGTACGAGCCAAGAGCCGTCTTCTGTTGTTCGACATTGATGGCACCCAACTGCAACCGGGCGGCGGCAGATAAAAACATCATTTCTCACGTAAATTCTAACAATAGCATACCCACACACCATGCAGCCAAAGCTGATTCTTAGAAACCCAGTAGGTAGCAAAATGGCAAGAAGGCCTTTCTTATCGGTCACGGTTTTTATGTTTCCCCACCAAGCGTTGCACTGACCTTTTACCACCGTGCAGTCGGAACGATATGTTTCTGGCATTTACTGTAAGTATGTCCGTGCGAAGTTTATTGGCTCGGCTTTGAAACGTTCACCCATTGGACATATTTCAACTTGAATCGGCGCCTAAACACTTCTGTGTTTTCCATGTACTTATTTAGTTCACATTTTCTGCTCCTTGTTTCACATGCAACGTCACATGTATATTTCGAGTTGTAAAAATAGGATGCAAGGACATATACCCCAAATACATGATGCGTTCCAGAACGCTATACTTACGTACTGATCACGCGAACGGAATATCTGCTCATGTAGAGGCAGTCGCCCAGTCACATGAGCCGATAAGCATAGGCAGACCAAGGCAGGGTGAGATGGGGGCACCCTTGATGGGCTCTGAGCGCTCCTTGAAATGGTTCACCGCACCCCGTAAAATTCCATTTTTCCAGAATGCGAGTGTTGGTGCCCCTGCAATAGGGCTTGGGGCCCACCTGGTTGGCTTTTCCGCTCAAAAGTGGCGCTCCCCCAACCATGTGCCCTCCCCGACAGGAGATCCTGGATCTGCCTATGAGGTCCGCATGGCAGAGGGAGGGCATGAGAGAAGTCTGTTAAAAAAGAAGCACGCACAGGAAGTGCTGTTGCTCCTTAAAAGGAGCGTCTGAGAGAAATAAAATAAGAAACTGGGAAGCTTTCGGTGTGCTCTTTAAAACTGATAGTTCACTTCATATCTCATGAGGGTGCCAAATTACCCTTATAACGTTTTCTCTAATTCCGTCGTTCTCTGATCCACGGGCTGACTATATGGTATCAGTTCTCTTAATGAGGCTCGCTGGGAGCAGAAGAGAGAACGGGACTAATTCTTCCCTTGGCGAGTCCCTTACCTCAGCGTGCATTTCAAACTCCATTACTTCGACGATGCTTCTGGTGCATGCTTTTGCAGATGCAGTGCAGTCGCTATTGCGTTATCCGAAAATGATCTTACAGCTCTATCCGTTCCAACGGCCTTTATTGCTTCATCACTATCCATTTATTCGGCATCATTCGTTTAAATAAGCCATATGATTCTCCTTTCGTTCTGCACCAGTGCATATATCAACGGACCTCCCGCCCTCATTCACCATCTTTGTAATGACCATAAACTATTCAATTTCCTCAACCGATAGTTGTGATTTGTATCGACTCGATAAGCACGGCATTAGTGCATGTTGAGAGCTGGGCGCTGGCTAATTATCAGCAGTGGAGTAGCTCCGCCGTGCGCGCACATAGCCCTCGGGGTCAGCGGCGGCGGCCAATGCATAATTTATGAGCGGCGTGGCGACGGCATGTGTCCAGTGTGTGAGAACATTGCAAGACAGCCGCAGTCATTCACAAACAGGCCAGTTAGGCCGCTCCAAATGGGCCCGCGTTCGCCGTCAAGCGGCCGAGCTTCGGAGAGCGATCATCCAGCTGTAGCTTCTGGGCATAATCAGTTTAAGGAGACAAGACGGAAAGCGTGCCGTAGACACAATTGTTTTCAGGAATTCTTTAGCGAACCTGCGGCCTCTCCAATAGTCTATTGAAACGTTTAGTTCTCCTTTGTCCTTGTGAGCCGAAACGTATATACCATATGCCAAGGCGGCCACTTAACACTTACAAATGAGGTTTAATGCCTAGTGTTCTCTTGAAATGAAAGGGAAGAAGCGGCAAATCCTATGATTGCTGCCTTGAAAATAATTGGACGATGCAGGTGCTCTTACATATAATGAACGTGACTTTCGACTTTGTATAAGACACAGGAAGATAATATAAAGATGGTTTACATTTCAGGTAATTATCTCAAGTGCTTGTTCAAAATTTTCGGGTAACTCTTCTGAGTGAGAATGTAATCAAGTGAAAAATAATTGCGTTCTTATAAATATCGTAATTGTGTGGTCTATTCCATTGTGGTATCTACGGGAATAGTCTCTAGTTTTTAACGCGTTCGTCGCCTGGCTCCTTTCTGACTTCTAGAAGATTGACATAAATTTAAGCATTTTCAGCTGTGTGAACAGAAGTAAACGATGAACCCAAGTTCGATACAGTTGCTAGTTAATGAACGGATGGTGGTCTGTCGGTTGGTGTTTTATTGAAGCGGTCCCCTTAGAAGGACAAATTGAAAAATATATATTTTGGGGGAAATCTGCCTACTTTAATGCATTTGGGGGTCATAGCTCCCTTGGTGCTCGGAAACCTTCAGTCTGGCATAGACTTAACGACACCAACAAAAGGCGTGCTCAAACAATAATTACCGTTTGTGCAGGGTTGAGAGGTAGGATGCATTTACATACAATATTAACCAAACTTATATATAACTAGCTAATTATACAAAATACTCCCATAATAAAGACCCCCCCAGTGGTTGACAGAGTCACTGACCTAATAACCAGGTAGAAAGGTCAAAGACCCTATATTAAAAAACAGACAAAAACACATGTGTTTGTTACCAGCTCAATAGGTCAAAAGTTATGCAAATACGTTTGACCACCGAACCTAAAAGTCAAGCAAAAACCGGGATGAAGGGTGTAAAACGTTGTTCGAGCAGTCGAGTATTCAACATTTTGGCTTATATCATGAAATAGCTTTCCCATGCTGTCAATGGGAGAGGCCGACCGACAGGGAAATAAAACCCGAAACACCAACGAGGGAGGAGAAGTTAAATGATCACTAAAGACAAGCAAAGAGAGGCGTACCGACCACCTGGACCAAATTAGGATGAGGAATATGCGGGAGACCAACGCGGTGCGCGCCGTCGTTCTGCACAAACGGGGCGAGGCCCCGGGGGGCAGGGTAAAAGCTATAATAATAGGTTAGTAACGGTGAATATTTAGCTCTTATTAACCCGCGCCACACCGGGGTTCCGGCACCACCTTCGCCACACCGGAGGGCATCGATGGCCCCCTCTAACTCCGACAATATGGGAGTTAGCGCAAATCTGTGAAGTGCATTAGAAAGCTCGCGTAAATTCAGTACAAACATTAATTTGGATGTTTAAGTGCTCAGGTCAATGGTTTGGCCTCCAGAGGTCAAGTTAGGTCAAGACCGACTATTTTCACTCAAATATGCAATGCTTAAGCAAACTGGGCATAACTCATATGCCATTAGAGTTATTGAGATCTGGTAAAGTAAATTTGACAGGAAAATGCCAGACCTTTTTCCGGTATGTGGAACATAATGACCTCCCGCCAGTGGTTTGACCTCCAGAGGTCACCTCGTGACCTAATATGACCTGTGGTCACAAAAGGTCAGAAAGTGGCCCTGCCGTATATCAAATGAAAGCCAGTGACAAAACATACACGATGTTGCTTGATTCAGTGATCTACCTTAATTAGGTCAAAAGTTATTTTCAAAATACTGTTTTTGACCCCTGGTGAACTTGGATGACATTTGAGAGGTCAAAGGGCAAAGATGGCCCCTGGGATCCGTGAAAGGGTGTCCAAGAACGCTTTTCTGAGCAAGCCGATCATTTTCAATAGTTTTTGTGACTTCTAGATCATAAGACAGCTTTTCCCCATGCTTTTTCAATGGGAGAGGTCACCTCGTGACCTGAGCTCAGGTCACGAAATCGAAAAATCTCGGATATACATCTTGTAGATCCTGGACGGGTCATGAGGTGTAGGAAGTTTCAAATTGATCGAGGTAGAAATGTAGCTCTTATAGAGCTCAAAAGTTGAAACAAAGTGAACTTGGTGGTCCTCGCCTGGTGGCCTGACCTTGGGTGAGCCGGGGTGAAAAATTTCAGAGATGGTGGAAAAAATGTGGGGTGAGAGGTGGAGCCCTCAACCGTGGTGCTACGCCTCGTCGTGTTTCTGCTATCCCGGAAAAACCTTGGGGGTGGGGGGCATCGATGGCCCCCGGTGGGGCGAGGGTTAAGGGAAGTGAAGGAAGATGCTATTGTTTTTGCATGGGCTCAAGTTGTCTTCCCACGGAGCTGATTGCAGGCTTGCCTTTGTCACTCTACGACATGGATGCCAATTAAATTGAAATTTGACATCTTGAAATTTTACCGGGCTCAAAATTAAATGACGAATTATTCCTGCGGAAATCATTTTCCCAATGATATGGTCAATCAAGTCTGGCTGAGGGATGAGTTGCACTGATATTTTCCTTGGTAATCACCTAGGAAAATTTTTTCATCAAACCTCCGTGATGTCAATCCTTCAAAGGGCGATAGAGGACGCCTCCTCTGTGTCCCCTCTGTTCCACGAATTGATGGAACCTAGCCTGATATTGCGATTCTGAAATTAAGGTTCTGGCCTGGTCTAAGTCTTATTTTCTGCAATTTCTCTTTTAGTTTTTAGTCATGCAGTCAAAATGCTCACCCAAGCGGATGAACTTCGAATTTGTAGCTCTAATTCTCCCGGAGAGATATGTTTTCGCTCTCCTTTTTCCTGAATGTGAGGGTAATACCGATTATAAATGTTCTTTGGTTTTGTGTATCATCGTAAACAAATAGAAGGCCAATGCACTCTTGCCTTTTCCCTGAGGTGATTCGCTTTCGTTCGCCTGGAGACTTAGCTTAAGTTCGTCTCATGCCACCACCTTCGCGGGAAGGGTAAGGCAGGGCTCTCGGGGCGGACATTCGCCGCAGTCTGCGTGTGATGGGCACTCAGCTGTGGATGCCAGCTGTGCGGACCACGAGACAGAGAGCACAGCGCTGTGATCGGCGCGCCACCACACCGCCAGAGGGCGGGGCTCCCTCTTGTACCGGCCCCCGCCGCCTCCAAGCGACGGCTCCTGTGTTATCCTGGAACCGCCTGGGCTCTTTTCGTACCCACCACTGTCTGGGGGTCTGATGGAACCCCCTATGATCTTGGAAACCGGTTGCGATACTGAAAAATCAGACCGGCGCTGAGAGTGCCCTACCATCGCCTACCTCTTAGCCAGGTCTAAACCGTATTCGTTCTCCCCTTACGCCACAGAGGTTCATAGGTAGTCAATTAAGACATACCTTATAATTCGTGGATCAGTGCTGTTAAAACAAAACCAAATGTTTTTTTTTGCAAAACTATTTTTTACCGCAGTGTAGTTGCCGCGCACATTGCGTAATATACCAACCTACCACCGCCGCCGCCGCCGGGAGTTTACCGTCGACGCCCCCCCGCCACTGGTCTCGCCGTCGGTCACAGAATGGGCCGGAACAACGCTCTCACCGTCGACCACGGACCACCCGGCGCTCGTCCGACCCGGGCGGAGAAAACCTTCACTCCGTTCATGTTTCTCTCCATCCATACCAAATTCTGCAATGTCTGCCCTTTATGTGGCCTTCGGGGTAACATCCTTCCTCGCTGTTTCTGTCATTCATTCTCCTGTTATTCTCTTCTCTTGTTCATAAAAGCATACGATCGTAAATTGGAAAGATATGTATGCAAAAACCTACTTTTTAATTATTCTACGAGAACGAATTCTTCTAGAACACATTAAATGTACGGGATGGTAACATACACATACCTGGCTTTCGATAATCTACAAACGCTGTTCCTAAATAACCACCAATTGGCTTGAATGTATAGGTAATTCATGTAATCTTTCACGCACTAACATGCGGCAATATAGGTACCTGAGGCTGAGGGATGCTGATACCAAGAATGAAGGAACAAACAGTTGTCTAAAAAAACATTCCCTTGAGGGACCCCGTCCCGTGCACCACACAGGCCGGGCCGATGCTCCGATGCGTAACGGTGACCAGCGCCGGTGCCGTCCGCCACTGAGGTCTGACATTTCAAAGCCAGCCTGGATGACAGAAGTGGCGGTCCAACTCTGCTGCCGTGAGAAAAGGCCGTTTTTACTGCACTCCCGATGACAGCCGGCGATGGCTTCCAGGAACTCTGCTAGGATTATCCGGGATGTGCAGCATTTTTCCAACGTCCACCAGCAGGGGTAGCCATCAAGCATGTACCAGCATTTAGTGCCGTTATGTAGCAATTGAGTTTTTCAGCGTGAGCTATTCGTAGGCGTGAAGCTAAAACTACTAATGATATGATGCAAGGATGCTGCGGTTCTCCCACTGTTTACGAGTGAATTTATGAGTGAACTCCCGCCAGAATTTAGGAGACGAAGCGGGACGCAAGCGGACATTGAGGAGCGTGAGACTAGCTTGTGCCCATCTGCAGTGAAAAGGAGGACTCGGACAGGTGTAATGTCCTTTGAATTCCAGGAAAATATAGTTCTACTTTATTGTACGAATATGTATGTTCTGTGCACTGCACAAGCATGCCAAACACAAACCAGATGGATATTCCATCCGAATATCTGCATCACGCATATTTGTGATGCAGATGCGGACCCGGCTCCCTGCCATAAGGAACCGCCTCACGGAAACGACAGCGGTGGCTGAAAGGAAAGCAGGCTATGCAACAATGAATCACAAATATTTATGATGCAGATGCAGCTTTTTGATGCAGATACAGATTTGTAATGCTTGACACCTAAGGAAAAACCAATTCGAAATCAGTTAAAAATGAATAGCAATTTCTTTGAATGCAAGTGAAAGTCACCCATATAAACTTCATCTTTTTTGCGCAATTGTTTGTGTGTATGAAAATCCACGTCAAACATCGAATCAGGAAAACCGATTTCGAAGCACCAGGCAACCCATGATATCAAGTACCAAACTAATTTCCAAAATAACGAACACCACTCCCCTCGCCTACAGTGGTGAACCGACCAGTAGGACAGAGGCCTGCTTTCTTTTCAGCTGTGGCGTTCACTTCCGTGAGGCGTTCCCCTATGGCCGGGGTCAGTGACCCGGGACCCCGGGCTGAAACTGCCGCCGTCGCTCTCAGCTCTCGTCCGGGCCGTAGTCCTCCTCATTTGTCAACATATCATATTGCATTGCAACGCACCGAGCAATCAGTCACGACGGAAAAACGGCTCCGGGTGTGTCATCCCGTCTGGGAAAACGCAAACCAAGGCAAAACCCCTGGTGAACTCTGGGTAAAAGGTCCGAGAAAGGGCAACGCCCCCCGAGCAGGAGTCGGGAAATGTGGGAGCCGACAAGGGTGACAGGTTGGGATGATTTCCGCGGTTTTTGTGCATATGCGACGCATATCAGTCGCTAGCCGAGTCTCATGTGTCGTGGGGGTCGTGTCGCTGACGATAAAAGAAACGTCGCGGGAACAGGAAGAATGATTAAAGTAATGCCAACAGGAGATAGGATACCTATCTTGCAGATACTGTACTGTTTACCAGAAATTTAATAAATATAGTTAACACTATGGTTGTAAGAGTCAGTGAAATGACTAAATGGTGAGGTCTCTTAACATTAGAAAAAAACATTTCTCTAATGTTTTTTTCATATTACCTATTTCTAACATGTTTATGCTTTTTTCACACCCAGTGGAAATGGACAACGTCCTGCTACGCGAACAAATATTCTAGAAAAGCGGTGGCACGCAATTTGTTGGCGCTTTAGGTGACCTTAATAATAATTTTTGGGGCTTATCGACCACCAACTGCCAGGTCATAGGCGTCGCCAACTCTTCCCTGTTGGAAGGGTTTCCGGGAGCCAGCTTGCTCCTTGTTCAGGAGCCGCCGGGCCTGAACCCGGGTCGGCTGCGGGAAGCCAGCTACGCTGACCACCCACTACCCCGCCCCGACCTTAATTTTCTAGCTAAAAAAAAACTTGCAAACGGGGAACCACACTACTATAACATGTAACACAAGTCAAGGCTTGTGCCGCGTGGTAAGGCGCTGAGGTGGCATGGAGGGAGCAACAACATCTTCCGCTGTAAGGCGCGGACCAAGAGCCTCTGGGAAAGTTCAACGGCCACCACGTCTACGACGTGAGCAGTGTCGCCGTCCCCGCCCTTGGTCGGCTACAATCCCTCAACCCTAGGGACACAACAAGGAGGACCCAACTGTCCCATGGAGGCACCCTCGGAATATCGGCTTCCGATCCGAGGTACAGATGTATAGCTTGCGCTGCCGTTTGGAATTTCCTTCCCTGGAATTCCTAGCACTGCTGATTTTCCCCTTCCTCATAGATGAAGGTCTGCTAGACCACTGAGTGTGCATCTGATAAACACAGTTAATCCTTAGAGGAGCTGGTGAAACTTGCTAATGAGGAACTGGCTCGTGAGATTAAAAGACGTGTTGCAAGCTTTCGACAAGTACTAGCCGAGATATAATCTAAACTAAAAATGTCGTTATCTGAGTCATCAAAACCATCATAAACATTAGTCAAAAGCGATCATTTTTAAACTAAAATAGTGGACAGGACAAGCCTTATTAACTTCTTGTTAATACTAGGCGACAAAAACTGTGTTCAACCGTTTGCAGTGTTTATATTTGACTGTTTTGGAACCAGGACCTTCCTGAGACCAGCGAGGAACTTTTTTCTAAGAATCTAACACTATGCAAGCCTTCCAAACTTAGGACGTTTCTTTTATCACAAAATCTGGAGGATGTAAAAACGGTACAGGTGCTGTTGATAATGGTACAGTTGTAAGCGTTCAGTTCATGGAAAATAAACGCTTCGAAAATGACCGATGAAAGATAACAACAAGCAGGAAAAGGATGTGATGATCAAACAACCGGTTCTTTGGATCCAATGCAGATAACATTTAAATGGGGGTATCAATGTTTTACCTCACACAAACTCGCGGCGTGTGCAAGTTCTTGCAATTTCTTGGCGTTCAGAATATTTCAAGAATGGCTTGATGCCTCACGATAAACATTCATTGTTACATTTCACATAAATAGTTGGCAAATTCCACCTATCCGTAAAGCGGTGTGCATGTCTTTTCCATCGCTCTTAACCTCCGCCCCAATGGGCCTCCGAAACACCTTCGCCCCAGTGGAGGAGGTTTCAAACATCCCCCTTGATCTCAGCTCCTATGCAGGATAGCAAAAAACGCGAAAACTGGCGGATAGCTTATTCAAATTAATGAAGAAAATACATTAGTCATTTTTGGGCCCAGGTCAATAATCAGGTCATGACAAGTTAAAGTAGGCGACTGACCAGTTAGAAAGCAATTCCTGGAATCTAGCGTCGGACAGAGTTGAGTTAAAGTCTATTTTTAGGCGTTAGAGTCTATTTGCTTCCTCTCGTTACGGTAAATCGAATTATGGCTGATATGACCATAATAGGGCCAACATGAAAATGACCTGACCTAAGATCAGGTCAAGGTCACCATCCAGCCTAACAGTCAGTATGCAATCAGCCCCCTTGTAATAATAATACAAACGAAACGACAGTAGCGGATACCAAGGGGAGCTGGGGGGGGGTTCAAGCCCCTGAAATGTCAAAGTGCCTATAGTAAATGCATAGGCGGAAGCTGATTGAAGGCAATGGCGGGGTAGGCGAAAGCCCCCGCCCCACCCTTCCCCTAAGAAATAAAATCTTGGATCTGCCACTGCAGAGTGGCATCAAAACGAAAGCTCCGTCATCATCTCCTGCGAAGTTATTGACCCAAGTTTGGAAACCTGCTAAAGTAGTCCTAAATGACCTCTCAGAGGTCACAGGTTCAAACTTGCAGCATGACCCTTGAGAGGGGCACAGATACTACGATGTGGAGAGTAAAAAGATATTCTAAGCCGTATCTACAAAAACCGATTCACGTTTTCCACATGCATTTCCAACGGAGAAGTCATGATCGGTACCTAACCCTATGTCATCGATGTGAAAAATCTCAGAGTATGTTTTGCAGTGCCTGATAGGTCCATAGTGCGGAATGAGTTTCAGAGGAATACATTTACCCTGTTCTTATTTATGCCATCTTAAACTTTTTTGGAGGTGAGCTTACTTGACCTGCAATGATGATCTGACCTGAGATGACTCAGCCTTAATATTTTTCATTAGAATGACATGATTAGTAATCTGCAAACCTAGGTTTGCAAAGTAAACTTAAAGCGCTCTGACAATAATTGTTCACCGAGTGGAGAGAGTGCTTAACACGCGCATTGACGGGGGTCTGAACCACCTTCGCCTTGACAGGGGGGCGGGTACCCCCCTAAGATCTCGAGAACCGCGCCAGTTAGCGAAAAACAGTAAAGGGCGTTAGATAGCCCATCCACGTCTCCATCGAAAATATTTGAAACATTTTTTTCAGGTCACATTTAAGGTCACTAAAGGCCAAAACATGCCGTAATAGGGATAACATGTAAACTAAGTTTTTCGGCAATTACATCTGAACAAGTAAAGATAGAGCAAAACGATTTGACCTATATGAATCCTCGCAGCAAGTCGAATCTAATGATATATAATATGACCTTGCTAGGTCAAATCAAGGATTTGACCTGACCTGAGGTCAGGTAAAGGTCAATTTGGGCAAAATGCATATAATTAGAACTGTAATGTTGAGACAAATCTAATGCACCTAAAATAAACGCTTTATCTCTATTCATTACTAATTTATTCACTTAAAAACATTTTTCCCATGTATTTCCAATGGAGAGGTCATAGCTCGTACCTGACCTTAGGCCATCGATATAAAAATACCAGAACATGTTTTAGAGAACTCAGTGAGCCCATTATGTGACACGAGCTTCAATCTGATAAGTGTACCCAGTTCCGACTTTGCTATCGTAAACTTTTTTGAGGTCAGGTCACTTGACCTGTACTGGTGACCTGACCTGAGATGACCTAACCTTACAATTTTGACAAAAGTTGTAAAAATGATGGAGAAAAATGTATGCCAAGTACGGCGGCACTACGCGCCGCCGTTTTTATGTTATCTCCGAAAAACCCGAGGGGGTGGGTACCCTCCCCGTCAATGCGCGTGTTAATTTTCATTCCATTCGCTTAAATTGCTTTGAAAAATTGCAGAATTGATAAGAGATAAGGTGTGCCGAGTACAGCGACGCTTCGCACTCCCGTTTTTTATTTTGTTTTGGTTCAGCGAGAAAAACCCGAGAGGATAAATCCAACACCCCCAACTCCCGACTGGGGAGGTTAAACGCGAAGCTAGAGTCAAACAGATGTTGAAAACACTTGTAAGTGCTTGATATCTGACCCTCTGTTATACTGAGGGTCAAGTCAATGATTTTGACGAATTATCTTTATTTTGCAAGTTTCTCTTTTACTATGTTGGGCTTCTCACTACTTGTTGATTTATATGCATTATAGCCATACCTGTTCGCTTCTTGACCTTTTTCTTACCTGCTAATTTGCCAACTTAAGAATCTGTATGACAAATGACAACATTATATTTGTATCATTCGATCCGCAATAACAAGGCGGTTGCAAATGTACCTCAACAATAGTACTATCGAATATCCATATTTTGTAAAAAAAAAAAATCAAAAATTCTGCTCATAGGCATCGTCTTCGATATTCAATGACCAGATTTAAGCATTATTGACGCTGCGACGCTTTGTATCTCTGAGAGTTATTCAGCCATCCACTATTAACACACGCATTGACGGGGGTCTGAGCCACCTTCGCTTTGACGGGGGGGCGGGTACCCACCCCCTCCCCTAAGATCTCAAGAACCACGGTAGGAAGCGAAAAACGGTAAACGGTGTTGGGTAGCCCATCCACTTCTCCATCGAAAATATTGCACCATTTTTTGTCAGGTCACATTTAAGGTCACCAGAGGTCAAAACATGCCGTCATAGGGATAACATGTAAATGAAGGTTTTCGGCCATTACATCTGAACAAGTTAAGCTAGAGCAAAATGTCTTGAACTATATGAATCCTCGCAGAGATCCGAATCAAATGATATACAATTTGACCTTGCTAAGTCAAATCAAAGATTTGATCTGACCTGAGGTCAGATCAAGGTTAAATTACCTAAAATGCATATCATTAGAACTGCAAAGTCAAGGCGAGTCTAATTCAGCTAAAATAAACGCTCTATCACCATACGATACTGAGTAATTCAGCCAAACCATTTCCCTATCTATTTCCAATGAAAAGGTCATGGCTCGTACCTGACCTTAGGTCATCGATATCAAAAATACCGGAACATGTTTTAGAGAACTCTGTGGGCCCATTATGTGATTTGAGTTTCAATCGGATAAGTTCACCCTGTTCCGACTTATGCTATCTTAAACTTTTTTGAGGTCAGGTCACTTGACCTGTACTGATGACCAGACCTGAGATGTCCTAACCTTAAAATTTTCACGAAAGTTGTAAAAATGGTGAAAGAAAAGGTATGCTAGGTACGGCGGCGCTACGCGCCGCCGTTTTTATGCTGTCTCCGAAAAACCCGAGGGGGAGCGGGTACCCGCCCCCGTCAATGCACGTGTTAAGGAAACTTGAACCTTCAAGCAAGCTTCCAGCTATTTGGCGAGCTTCCAGCATCGGCCCTTTGCCATTGTTATGTGGCGTTGAAATTGCACCTGTATGATATTTCAGGCTGGAAATAATATTATCAGATTCACAATGTCCAGTGGCCTGAAGTACCCAGGCCTTGATCGGACTGAAAGTTGGAGGTTGTTGTACTGGTACGATGTTTTTCTTCAGATTCTGCTCCATCTAATGCAGGCTCGGCATTTTAGGATAAAAGCCTCACAAAGGTCATCCAGGGACTTGTTCTGGGGACCCCAAACCCCAACATTCGAACGAGTAATTCCTGTAATATCGGGTTAATTTGGAAGCCAAAGTTTAACGTCTCACAAAGCACAGGGAAGGGCGTCCCACTCAGGTCATCCTCCCACCACTCAGCTGTCAGCTGACCAACGTCGGGTAAACATTAAGCGCCGGAGTATCTCAGGGGAATCGATCCGAAGCTTTCAAAAATTTCTGCCGCTTTACGGCTTTCTGGGTGGCAGGCCGAATCCTATTCCTTTACCAACTCAGTTACCGGGGTGACATGGATGGATTTGTTTATGAATTTCACGGCAAGCCTCTAGATCTTTAGATTAAACATATAGCCGATATTTTTACGTTTACCAGCATTTTAAAAATTTCAGACTTGGTGGGGTTGATTTGCCCCAATACTGACAGAAATTTAAATTAGCATACAGCCGTGAAAACATTTTCTAGGCTTTCGGCTGGTTTTTATCTAATGAAAATGTTAGCATGTGTTAGGCCTAACACGCGCCCCGCTGGGAAGGGGGCGAAATTCGCCCCCTCCTGGTTTTTCCCAAATAGCTCCAAAACGAAGAGATGCAGAAGAACGAAACTTACGGTGCCTTATCCCTGATTCAATTTACACATATGAAAAAAATTTGAGTTAAGGTCATGTCAGGTCAAGAAGCTATTCAAGGTTAAGTGACCCGACCTCAAAACCTAAAATCACGAGTTTGAAGCGGCGCCCAGGGAACATCAGCGAACCGATCAGTTTGAAACTTCCACAATATGATGAAGTTATTAAGGTCTAAAAATCTGCTATCTCGGAATTTTGATATTGTTGACCTAAAGTGGGGTCAATTTTTAATCACCCCATTTTAAGGCTATGGTGAAAAATAGAATGGGCTCATTTTCAGTAAATACTGGATAGATAAAGCTGAAAATCCTCAAATCGTCTATTTTTACCAGGATCTTGACCATAAAGTTGAGTTTTTGAGCATCTGACCTCCCAAAGGTCATGTCAGGTCACGGGAGCATAGAGTGATTGTTTTGCCAATAACTTCTCACTGAATGGAGATAAAGCTCCCATTTTTTTGCTTGCAGTGTGCTTATATTGTCACAGGGAGTCGATTGATATGCAACATGACTATACCAGGTCACTCTGTGACTCTGACCTAGGTCGAGATCAGGTCATTTTCACTATTTGACCTAGAAAGGTCATATTATACATCATTCGATTCGCCGCAATGAGAGAAATCCAATGATGCATAAAGATTTGCTCTAGCTCCCCTGAGGGCAGATCTAGAGAGGGAAACGTACACTGCTCTGTTGTAAGCCTATGGAGCATTCTTTGACCTATGCTGACCTCAATATTGACCTGACATAAAAATTATCCTTATAAATTTTCCTCGTCTTGTCAAGAGCTTTCGAACGCCGTCCGTAATTTTCCTTTAGCTTTCGTAGGGACCGAGATACGGAGGGGGCCGAAAAACACCCCCCCAGCGGGGCGCGTCATGCAAGGGACCCCAGAGGGGCGCGTGTTAACCCACTGTTTTTGTTTACACTTTAGGCGTTGTCATATTTGAATATGTTAACTGGAGAAATGTGGCTCATACGCCAGCCTCCTAATGGAGTGAGGTTAAAAGCTTGACCGTGAACATAAAACAAAGCACACATTTCAGCGTTGCCTCCGTTAACACGCGCCCCGCTGGGGTCCCTGGCATGACACGTCCCGCCAAATTGTGAAAATGACCCGACATCGAGCTAGGTCAAGGTCACAGGTTAAACTGGTATGGTCATGTTGCATATCAATCGACTCCCCGTGACAATATAAGCACAATGTAAGCAAACTAGGAGCTTTATCTCAATTCAGTGAGAAGTTATTGGCAAAACAATCACGGTATACTCCTGTGACCTAGCATGACCTTTCAGAGCTTCGATGGTCAAAACTCAACTTTATGGCCAGGATTGTGGTAAGAATACATGATTTGGTTATTTTCAGCCTTATCTATCCAGTATTTACTGAAAATGAGCCGTTTCTTTTTCACCATAGACTTATAGGTAATGGGGTGACCAAAAAATTGACCCCACATTAGGTAAACAATATAAAAATTCCGAGACAGCAGCTTTGAAGACTCTAATGACCTCATCATATGGTGAAAGTTTCAAATTGATCGGTTGACTGATGTTCCTTAGACGCAGCTTCAAAATCGTGATTTTAGGTTTTGAGGTTGGGTAGCTTGACTTTAGATAGCTCCTTGAATTGACATGACCTGACCTAAAAAATTTGGTCAGATGCGTAAAATTGATAAGGGTTAAGGTACTGCAAGTTTCGTTGTTCTGCGTCTATTCACTGTTGTGTTATATGTGGAAAACCAAGAGGGGGCGAACTTCGCCCCCAGCGGGGCGCGTGTTAAGTCACACTTCTCCCCGTGCATGGAACTTGTGCCACTATAAACTCTGCTCTTCCACGCTTATCATTTGTCTTTTTCTTGTACCAACTCATCCAGAACAACCCGACAGACAGAAACTGATTAAATATCTCCTCCCCCCTCATTTTATCTACTTCACCCCAACGTCAATTTTCCTCATAGCATCGTCCTCACCGACAAAGTAAACGTTAACAAACATGCGTGACGCTTAAGTTTTGTTTTTGTATCCAACGCTTGTCTCTATTTCCATTTTTTCCTCTTTCAATTGTGTTAACATGATCATCTGTAGATAATTTCGTGTCTGATCCAAGGGAAACAGACACACAAGGGCCCCAGCTGAGCAGGCTCAGCTGATTATACTTACCTTGCTTCTTGTGTCTGCTGTTTGAACAGAGTCCGAGCAAATCTACCCTCCTGTGATTGGGCTCCACCGTGAAGCACGTCATTGTCCCATTTGCCATCATTATGCTATTATGTTATCCCATTCATCTGAGGCTAGTGTCGTTTGCTGTCCAATTACCAATGGTTAATATCTGCAATGATACGTGCCGACCACATGCCTCTAGATTCACTTCACAGGCTCGTCAATTTGCCTATAACCGTTACGCCTGTTTAGAGATCAATGAGAGGTTATAAAATAAAGGGCCAAGTTATAGTTGCTCACTTCTGCCATAGGTCAAGGATTTCGTTTCGTTTCCCTGAACTGCAGGGAAAATGAAAGTCTTATAAACGTTGGTGGACCTTAACACGCGCCCCGCTGGGGTCCCTGGCATGACGCTCCCCGCTGGGGGTCGTTTTTCGCCCCCTCCCTCCGAATATCTAATTCCCTACGAAAGCTAAAGGAAAATTACGGGCGGTGTTCGAAAGGTCTTGAAAAGATTAAAATAGATTTTATACGAAGAATTTTTATGTCAGGTTAATATTGAGATCAGTATAGGTCAAAGAAGGTTCCATAGGCTTACAACAGAGCAGTGTACGTTTCTCTCTCTAGATCTGCCCTAAGGAGAGCTAGAGAAAATTGTTATGCATCATTGGATTCCTCTCATCGCGGCAAATCGAATGATGTATAATATGACCTTGCTAGGTCAAATAGTGAAAATGATCTGACCTCGAGCGAGGTCAGGGTGACATGGTGACCTGGTATGGTCATATTGCATATCAATCGACTCCCCGTGACAATTTAAGCACACTGCAAGCAAAAAAATGGGAGCTTTATCTCAATTCAGTGAGAAGTTATTGGCAAAACAATCATTCTATGCTCCCGTGACCTGACATGACCTTTGGGAGGTCAGATGCTCAAAAACTCAACTTTATGGTCAAAATCATGGTAAGAATATACGGTTTGAGGATTTTCAGCTTTATCTATCTCGCATTTACTGAAAACGAGCCCATTCTATTTTTCACCATAGACTTATAATGGGGTGACCAAAAATTTGACCCCACTTTAGGTCAACAATATCAAAATTCCGAGATAGCAGATTTGTAAACCCTAAAAATTTCATCATATTGTGGAAGTTTCAAACTGATTGGTTCGCTGATGTTCCCTGGGCGCCACTTCAAACTCGTGATTTTAGGTTTTGAGGTCGGGTCACTTGACCTTGAATAGCTCCTTGACCTGACATGACCTTAACTCAATATTTTTTCAGATGTTTGAAATTTAATCAGGGATAAGGTACTGTAAGTTTTGTTGTTCTGCGTCTCTTCGTTTTTGAGCTATCTGGGGAAAACCAGGAGCGGGGGCGAATGTCGCCCCCCAGCGGGGCGCTGTTAATACTGATTCCACTGTCATGCATATAACATTATCAGAAGGTTTGTGGAAGCCGATAGATTTATATATATATATATATATATATATATATATTGCAACACAAATATCAGGTCCTACATTGCACTGCTCTAATTAATGTTATTGCAACATAACATTTTTTACTATTCGGGCCGTTTGGCCTCCCCACAAAGCTTCCGTTTTCATCAGTCCATGCGCATTGCACATATCTCATTTGCAAAATATTATACAATATATAGTATTCTATAGGCAAATTGAACCAATTATATATTTACGTGACATTGATGGTAAGGTTATTGTCCTATTTGCCATCGTTATGCTGTTATTTTCATCCTATTCACCTCCCTCCCTCCCTCCACTGCTCCAACTCTTCAGGATCCTTAAATTTGAACGTAGCTCCAACACTAATTAATCCTAAGGCGCCAACCAAGGGATCCGCCGGTTTATAGTGTAACAGCAGCAGCACAAAGCATACATTTCGTGTAATGTGCGAAGGTACAAGTTCGCTGCAGTGATAACGGTTTGTGATCTTGGCTAGCAAATTGGGTAGTTAATGCAAATTACCGAGAAAGCTCTGGTGCTGCTACACTTTTAGATGGCTGAGTCCTTCGTCGCATCTTCAGTTACCTGCGCTTCGTATTTATATATTACGGATTGCTGGGGGAACTGGGGAGGGAAGGGGGAAGCTCGTTAGTGGCGAATTCACTCCATTTGTTTCAACTCAGAAGTCCGTCTTATCGCCCACAATCCTGATCGGCTGCACCCAGAGGGCCATTTTTCACGACTGGGATCCGCTGTCGTCTGGTGAAAAATCCACTGAAAACATCACTATAAAATCGGGCCTACAGTGCGATATGTAAAGGTAAAGTTCACACGCTGGTAAAAACGTCACGGCAAAACATCGTATACATCGACAAGGTTCGGTGCAAACACTATGATTAAAAACTTACTGAAGAGCTGCTGGCTATGCTATTTGTTGGGTTTATTATTTTTGGCGTTACCATTTGACGCAATTCTTATGTATAACTAAGTGCTGAACAGCATTCTGCTCTATGAAATTTAACACCAGTCCCTCTGCGCTTCCGCCATGTGTTGTGAACACACACCCCCGGACATCGTTAAACATTCACAAACAGGCTCGACAAATCCGCCGAAGGCAACAACGCTGTAACGTGTTGACATCACTATCCAGTATTGATGGGGCTGCCACCTGCCGAAAAAGAACAACAATTGCGTTCGCCTTCCCTCTCCGTTCACGACTGTATAACACGCGGCGGCGGCGGCATCCTTGAACGAGGCGGCCGGGTGGCCAGTGCGGCGCCGCGTCCCTGTTCAGACGCACCGCCGGCCGTCTGTCGTGTCCGCCCCTCCCCCGCTACACCACTGGCCCGATTTTTATGTCTCCTCCCCAACCGTTGCCAGCGCATTTTTCCGTTCGCTGCCGCATTTTTGCCGCCCTCCCTCGGCGTGTAGGGCAGTCTGCACTAGCCAATCAGGGGCGTGCATTTTTATCGCGGCCGGTATTGATGGCAGGGGAGCGGGTCCTGGCCCCGTCCCCAGCGCCCCTGCTGTCCCAGCGCCGCGCCGGGCCGCCCGCCAGCCGTCACCGCCAGGAGACGCGGCGCCGGCGAACCGCCAGTTGCAGCCGTAATGGGCCCAAAACGTGGACTGGAGTAGTTCCAAAGGAACAGCTGATCAACAGAAGTGGGCGCTTTTAAGGTGTCAATTGGAGCACATTTTACGGTTGTTTAACGACTTTGCCCTTTGATGGGATGCAACAGCGCCATCAATGGCCTCGGCAATGCCCCAATTTAGTTGCAGCCAGTACCCACCAAAGTTTTGAAAAGTAACGTACATCACATGGTCAGTGACCGAAGAGTAGAATGGTGAAACGCAGCGATTTTTCGGTGAGCCACCTTATAACTGTGAACAGCAGATTAGCGAGATGAGCGGGAAAAATAGGGTGGTTCCCAGTTGAACCGGTAGCCATCGGTAATGATCACTAATGGTTCTGAAAATCCACGGAAGTAGAGCGGAAGGTTTCCATGTTGCATACATTCTGATTTATCTGATAATCCTATCAGACATTGAGGTGAATCTGCATATCACCGTCCGAATGCCAAACTCAGGTTAGGATACACATATTCTTTGTTTACTTTGCTTGTTATACCAGTGCTCTTTGATCTGTGGGTGCTTGTAATTAGGTATACCTTTATGCTAACACTGCGCAAAACAATAACACTAATCATTTCCCTGGAAGGAAAAATAAAAACAAAAGACATAGAGGAATTGGTAAAAAAACAGGATTCACCTTACGCTGAGAGAGAACAATGAAGCAAGCCAAAAAACCGACGTGGTTGAAACACCCTTTGATGCCGAAAAGAAGCCAATGTATGGCGAACAGGTACTCTCAACAGGCATCTATTACTATCATGCGATTCCAGTTCAGTTCAATTCAGTGATTACTATCATGCGAATTTAGTTCAATGTCTGTTTGAAATCCGCCACATGACTTGCCTTATTCCTTTCAGAGTTCTGCACAATACCTGTCCTGGCGCAAAAGAAGGGAAAAACATTCATCCTTGCTTATCTCTCAGCCAAGTGAGTCTGTACGTTCTGCCTTCGCCCCAGCTAGGGGTTTCGAAGCCCAGCCTTGGATCTTGGCACCAATGCAGAACATGAAAAAACCCAGTGGTAGTCCAAAAGTAATTTATGTCCCAGTTCAAAAATGAATTATGAGAAATTATATATGTTACTTTTATATACGGAGAGGGGGGCCCTGCCCCCCCTCCCTCCGTATGTCATTTCCTAGGAAAGCTGAATGAAAATTAAGGTCGGACTTTGAACCTTAGTTTTTGACGAAACAAAGATAAATTATTAGCACTATCTTTATGTCAGGTCAATATTGAGGTCAGCATAGGTCAAGGAAGGTTCCATAGGCTTACAACAGCGCAGAGTACGTTTCCCCTCTACATTTTTACTCAGTGGAGCTGGAGCAAATATTCATGCATCATTAGACTCCTCCCGTCGTGTTGAATCAAATGATGTATAATATGACCTTGCTAGGTTAAATGGTGAAAATGACCTCACATCGAGCTAGGTCAGGGTCATCGAGTGCCCTGGTATGGTCATGTTGCATATCGACTCCCCATGATAAAGATAAGTGCAATGTAAGCAAATTGGAAGCTCTGTCTCATGTGATGATTTTTCTCTGAGAAGTTATTGGCGAAATTATCACTGTATGCTCCTGTGACCTCGCATGACCTTTGAGAGCTCAGATAATCAAAAACTCAGCTTTATGGTCAAGATTGTGGTAGTAATACAGGGATTGAATATTTTCAGCTTATCTATCAAGTATTTACTGAAAACGAACCCCTTCTATTTTTCTCCGTAGACTTATCATGGGGTGATAACAAATTGACCCACATTCGGTCAACAATATCAAATTTCCGAGATAGCAGATTTGTAGACCCTAATGACCTTATCATATTGTGAAAGTTTGAAACTGATCGGTTGGTAGAAGTTCCTTAAGCGCCGCTTCAAACTCGTGATTGTAGGTTTTGAGGTCAGGTCGCTTGACGTTGGATAACTCCTTGACCTGACATGACCTGACCCAACAAATTTGGTCAGATGCGTAAAATTCAACAGGGAAGAGGCATTGTAAGTTTTGCTGCTCTGCGTCCTTTTTCCTGGGTTATTTTGGGGAAAACCAGGTGGGGGCGAATTTCGCCCCACCCCCCCTCCTACCGGGACGCGCGTTACGACTCCATTGCGCGTGTTGAGTTAGCGTAAAATATTAAGTCTCATTCCATTCCTCTTGAAAACAAAAACAAAACAGCGGATTAGAAGCCGTTTTGCTTATACTACAACTCCTTGTGCGCTCGGGATAGCAAAAACTCGTCAGGTTACGTTGGGCGGCAAATACTATTTGCTAACCCAGGACATTTTTTACGTGTCGCTGCACGTGCAAAACTTCATAAATATCTCCAAACATGCTCCTGTGATGTTTCCAAAAGGTGACGCAAAGGCGTGTCGTAACTGTGCTTTACGTGATTTCAGCATGTCCTTGTCATGGGCATGCCTGATCTCACAAGGTCACCCATTGACCTAAGATAGCAAAATTATATCGCATCTATCAATTGTGTCACTTCTATCTGTACCTACTTACTTACTACTTACTACATCTATCTATCTATCTGTTTTACTGTTCAGTTGAATAGGTGGTCGAATCGACCTTCCCCGGATAGGGTGGAAGTATACAAATCAAAAAGAAAAAAGCTAGTTTTGGGAGGCAGCCACCGACATTTGCACTGTTTCATAGCTCCAATCACAGGTTTCCCAATCACAACTTTTTTGGGCAGCTAACCAGCCTGTGCAAAGCCTTGTTTGATTTAAAGATGCATTTCAAATTAGCGTCATAATTGAAAACAGCGCCTGTACCGGCGCCGGCACTCCAGCATAATTATATGCAATGGCGTGCAGCGGTGATGATAAGCAGCCATATGACAAATTCCACCGGAAGAGCTGCTCACTAACGATGGGACAGATGTCGCTACAGGCCGGCGGGTCGAATGTCACGGCGGTGACGTCACGTTATCTTCGACCCTGATCTACACCTCCTGCGCCAGCGGTTTGAAAACATGCCGAGAACGCTTCCATGGTTTGTTTATTATTAATGGTTGCGTTAGTCAATACGGTGGTCCGTGCATATGCTAAATTATCAAAACTTAGCAGCATAACAGCTCCGACAACAGCTGGAAATTTTGGAGGTATGGTTGAACAGAGTAGATAGAAATAATGGGAGAGCTTTGGAGTGACACAAGCAGGACACTAACAGAAATATGCCATAATGTCATTACATAAATTTCTGAAATATATGTATTGCATATATCAATGAGCTTTACGTGAAAAAATTATACTTTTTTAATATGATTATTTTCTGATGCCAATTAAATTGCGCCCCACCGGGGATCCGGCGCCACCTTGGCCCCACCAGGGGGCCATCAACGGCCCCCCTCTATTTCCGAAAATATGGGGGTTAGCGCAAATCTGTAAAGTGCATTAGAAAGTGCGCGTGAATTCAGTAAGAAATTACCCAACATGTTTTAACGCTCAGGTCAATGGTTTGACCTCCAAAGGTCAAGTTAGGTCAAGATCGGCTTTTTTACTCAAATATGCAATGCTTAAGCAAACTGGACATAACTCTTATGCCATTAGAGCTATTGAGATCTGGTAAATGTACATTTGATAGGAAAATGTGAGGCCTTTTTCCGTTATGTGAAACATAATGACTTCCCGCCAGTGGTTTGACCTCTATATGTCACCTCGTGACCTAATATGACATGAGATCACGAAACGCCAGAAAGTGACCTTACTGTATATCAAATGAACGCCAATGACAAGACATACACGATGGTGTTTAATTCAGCGCTCTAGCTTAGTTACGTCAAAAGTTATTGTTAAAATACTATTTTTGACCCCTGGTAACCTTGCATGACCTCGGAGAGGTCAAAGAGCAAATATGGCCCCTGGGATCCGTGAAAAGGTGTCCAAGAACGCTTTTCTGAGCAAGTCGAACATTTGCAATCGTTTTTGTGAGTTTTAGATCATAGAACAGCTTTTCCCCATGCTTTTTTAATGGGAGAGGTCACCTCATGACCTGACCTTAGGTCACGAAATAAAAAAATCTCCGATATACACCTTGTAAAACCTGGAAGGGTTATAAAGTGTAGGAAGTTTCAAATCGATCGACATAGAAATGTCGCTCTTATAGAGCTCAAAAGTTGAAGTGAGGTGACCTTGGTTGACCTCGCCTGGTGACCTGACCTTAGATGACCCATGGAAAAAATTTCAGGGATGGTGGGAAAATCATGGGGTAAGAGGAAGAGCTCTTAACCGCGGTGTTGCACCTCGTCGTTTTTCTGCTATCCCGGAAAAATCTTAGGGAGGGGGCCATTGATGGCCCCCGGTGGGGCGAGGGTTAAGTGATTGGGGACTGTTCCTATTCTATTATATGGTATCAGCGCCTTAAATGGTTTACCATCCCTTGCATACAATTTCAAAATACAAATAAATAAGACAACACAGCACAGTGTATCTATATAAATTTTACTATAAAAACTGCATGAAAGGAATCTTTTCAGCTCAGCCTAAACATATCTAAACATTGTGCAGTCTTTAAAGGGACCGTTGAAAAATACCTGATCTGACGATATAATAGGACAGAACGTCTCCATGGCGCAATTGAAAATATATCTAGCAGCATCTTTTCGTTACTAGAGTGGTGAGTGCAGGCACCTTGAAGATAATGCAGCACGTGCATGTGGTTCCAACCGGGATCATCTTCATTTTTGTTATTTTATTTCCCAATTCATCGACATCATCTCACGGTTTTTCATTGCCCAGATCGAAGCAGAAACACCTCGCATTAACTTGGAAGGCCGAATGATAACGAGCAAGTCCTCTAATTGCCTGAACAAAATCAATAGATTCGTAACTTTCGGTGCTCAGTATTTAAAAAATCATCAAACTGGATGTTAAGTGTGAGTTAGCTCGATGCAAGGGTTAAAAAGGACAAAAATCTCACATTTTTTAAGGAAAATCTGGCAGTAGCCGAGCAAAAGGATGTGAGAGGAACTTGGTCATTATATGTCTTTAATCAGTATTTCCTCACTTTCTAGCTAGAGGCCCTTCACCTGACTCAGGGCCCCCTTTGATACTTCAGACTGGAATAACCCTTTGAGTGTCAAAGAGCCTAGCCTCCCTACTTGTATTCCTCTGAGCGGCAAATCCAGGCGGTCCCTTATTTGTAAAGGTGGTCCACTAAATGACCTAGGTGGTTAGGCTTTTACTAATAAAGGAGGGCCCCTAAGAGGCCACATAACGAGGCCTCTTACTTATAAAAAAAGCCCTTAAATGACCTACAAAATGGAGGCCCCCTCAGGACCAAGGATAGGAGGCCCCCACGGAAGGAAACCCGTGGCGACGCCCCTGTTCGTATCACGTAAGTCAATCAATGCCCGTTTCGAACATCATTCGTCGTCCCTGGACCACTCATCCCTGTTGACCCCTGTTGAACGTCGGTTTCAATATATTTATTTTTATTTATTTATTTATTCAAGTAAATCGCCAACAGAAAAATCCAATAACAGGCGAAGTCGATGTAAGTAAAGAAAACTATGACACAGAAGAGACACACAAAAAAGCGGTAAAAACAACAAAATGTGAGTGAAGAAAGATGCAGCTGATGAAAAACCGATGGTAAAGTGACGGTAATAAAAATTAAACAGTGCGAATATATGCAAGAACATGTTTCCAAAATCGATAAAGGTCGTTGAAAGATATACGAAGGATATCTTTTATATACAAGGAAAAATATATACGAAGGATAATCATGACAAAATAATGCCGTTTAAACACCCTGGGTATTTCAGGTGAATCTAGGTTTGCAATGAGAAGCTTTCGAACTTATCTCACACTCAAACAACTAGCACCTGAATGTCTGCGCCTTATGTAACCATCAAGTTGGTTGGCTATTTGAATCCTGTTTTACAAAAGCAGAAGCCCTGAGTTGTTTCCGGTAAGTGACTGCTTAATTGGCTTCACCCAGTCGTTTGAAAGCCTAAGAGAATGTCCTAAAGCAAACTACCGTTTACGGCCTGGTTCAGAGGGCACGCATGGGGTCCGCACCCACGGCTTTTTAGACCCAATGCGAAGAATGTTCATCTTCGGTGAATTAACCATCATAACGTGGTTAAAGTTGGGGAACGTTCCCCTTGACATGTTGTCTACCCTTCGACCCGTGGACTGCACGGTAGCAATATGCAGAATGTGTCGGTGTGCAACTAAGAATATCACTGGTGCAGATATCGAAGTTATCAAAATACATTTCAATACGTTGAGCTTTCTCAGGTTATAGCTACCGTTCGTAGGATACTGTTTGAGAACTCAAGCCATTATCTAAGCCATTCTAAGAGCTACGGCAACATTTTAGGCGTGGTTCCTTAACAGTATCGTATGCATGCACGTAAGTATGTATGTAGCTACAATAAGTCCGGCAACTTGCCTTGAAGTCAAATCCACAGATGCTCTATAATGAACAAGTGGCACTCAGCGACGACAGTACAACGACAGCTGCGATGGCAACTGGAAGCTCTGTAATATTATGGAGAACTCCAAAGGTTGGAGCGAATTATATGGAGAACTTTAGAAGGAAATCGTCTAAAACAGCAATACCTATGCAGAGGATATCATGTTTGTGGCAGAGTTCTCAGTGATATTAACGAAAAGCATGCTGGAAACTATATTGCCGTTCAACCCATTTTCAGCAGATAGAGTTCACCAGTTACAGGAACCAATTCTGAGTGAAATGACATGGCATGGATAAGGATCGTTTTAAAAATAGAATATTTTAAAAAAATACAAACTAAATGTATTATGCATACAGACCTATAAAATATGCATATGAACATATTTTACCCTGGGATTAAATTTAGCCACCGTTTTGACCTTAAAGTGAACTTGATCCTGGTAGAATTCCGATCCAACGCCGCAATTGGCTAATTTCGGAATTTCGACAGGCTGGAGTATGCTTTAGTGGACAATTTGTGCCGGTACATTCCGGGCGCAGGTTAGAATTCAATCTGATATTTACTTAAGGCTAAATTCTGGGATCCTGAAGTAGACTGAACATTTCCGGAATTTGGACCGGAAATCATATGTGGCGGTCAGTCCTCACAGTACGGAAATTGCACTGTGCTTTTTTCTTCACTTGATAATACTCGTATTACATAACACGATATACTTATACACCATCGTACCTACTTATTCTCACCCTTATGGGGACCTGGCGACACCTCAATAAGCTCGAATATGCTTTAGATACAACGATATTCAACTAGTTGAAACTGGAAATGTCAGCTCATTGACAGTGATATAATCTTGGGGGCTTATCGACGCACCAACTGCCAGGGTCATATGACGTCGCCAGCTCTTTCCTTGTTGGAAGGGTTTCTCGGGAGCCAGCTTGCTTCATTTTCAGGGAAGCTGTCGGGCCTTGAACCCAGTGATCACTTGGCAGTAATGCTCATTGTTAGCAAGCGAAAATAAATGTCTCAGTTTCGACTAAATACTTATGCTAAACAAATTCCAAAAAGCTAGCGTCTTTTTGGTGGCATGAAATATGGTTATTGGATGATTACCTTAAAACGACGAGGAGAACAATCCCCGACACAAAATTCAGGATCGACCAATCCGAGGTTTATGGGAAAATAGGTGTATTTGTGAGCCCGCAGTAATAAATTTAGCTCTTGAATGTTTTTGAAAAAGACTTTTGCTAAATATCTGGTTACTTTCTATACCTGACTAGTTCAGTTTTTACCCAGAGTAATTCTGATAATTCTATCAAGCTTGAACCAACCTAGAATTCTAGGGCTTTGGTGGTAAATAATTGCCCTGGCAACAGTTAATAATTCTGGCGCGTGTGATGCCTAAGAGCTAGCGAACAAACTACATTTTTTCGGCGTTCGAGCTCTTCTTAAACACTTAATGCATCTGCCAGCTGATCCTATCAGGCTGCGTGTAGAAAATCTAAGCAGCTGATATCCTGTTGCTGGAAACCGCAAACGTCGCAGCCGCAACATATAGGCTTTCATCCTAGAACCCCATCCTAAATTACGATTTAGCTGGTCATGCTTATCTTAACAGCAAATACCTCGCGAATTGTTCTAGACAACACAAAATTTAGCCCGATTCGAGATTGAGGCCATATGTTTTAGTTCGAAACTTGCTTCAACGCCAGCCTGGACGCAAATTAAGAGGCATGAGAAGCGTGTAATTATGCTCCTGATTGCTCTTTGGTGGTGTACTGCAGTTTTCAATTATCTGTCCATACAAAATAATTCTCGTATATGTATTGCACTCCTAACTGCCAATATTCGAAATATTTTCATAATATTGTAAAACAGTAGAGAAAGTGTAGCACAACATGTTCGGAGTTCCAACCCCAAACCTAGTTGGTAGCAGCCTGATCCCCTCCCAGGTACCCACGCTGAGTAAAAACATGCAATGAGTGCACGTGCAATGCACGTGCACTCATAAGCTCCCGGATGAGATTATGCGTGTCTTGGATGGGATATTTCATGTTCATGTTCGCAGTTCTGTCACATGACACTTGCATGGCTTGTGTGCAATGCACCAGCGCGGAAAGTTCTATCACAGAATAATTATTGTGTGGAATGTCAAAGATAACGATATTAAACATCTGAATCGTTATCTTTATTGCGTATCAACATGTAATAAAAAGCCGACAAGGCTGCGTGGTGGCAAACATATCCATCTTTGCACAAAGTCATAGGGAACACGAAACAGAAATACATACTACGGGGTGAACAATCGTGTCAGCCCAAATTACCAATCCTTAGCGTAAAGTCTGTCGGCATAAATACTAAAAATTTACCGACAAAAACAACATTTTGGAGTTTCCCTTCCCATTTTCCAGGGATGAGTGTCGGTACGAGTTGGAAATCATTATCACAATAGCACAGCAATGTTTCGTGATAGCATATCTGGACAATACCTACGCAGTGCCCAGCGGAAATCTGAGTTAAGCGGGCAATAGGCAGCCGCAGCTGCGGCCAGAGCTTCACTGAACATTCCTTTCCTCATATATTACAAACACCGCTACATTATTGAGGTTACTTTTAAAGTGATTGGGTCCCCAGCTATGAGGGCTTTACTAAATGGGCCTAAGTGTGACCCATTTTGGCTCTCTGTGAAGTACGGGTCGATAAATACGGACCGAACATGGTTCAAAATAAAAGGCGAGAAGGTGCTTCCGACGCTGCTGTGATTTTTCCGTATCATTACTGGTTCCCGAGTTTGTAAGGTGTGTCCACTCGACCCCCCCCGAAGCGTCGGTGGATGCGAAAAAAGCCAAGGTGGTGCCGGGTTAAGATATTCAACGTAATTCAGCTTAATATGTAATGTTATGTAATATATTTCCACAACGGTGAAACCAATAATGAAATGAAGGGCGAAAGAGTATAAGTCGACATCTGATACACAACTTAATATTTGCGCTACATTTTGGCAAAAACAACACTTTGAACCAAGGCTGAAGTAAATTGAGCAATTCGAGGCTAGGAATTCCTTAATAAAGGTGGCACAGGAGAAAAACACTGTCATTTTAGTACTGATCAGGCTACAAAAAGAACAAGTACACAACTCTACCAGCGGCAAACCTAGACGGGGTGAAATGAGAATGTTTCGGGAGGTAGGGAGGAGGTCAGCACCGCTAAACTCGTGAAAATCATGATTTGTTTTTCGAATACTTGAATTGCCCGCTTTTGTCGCCTGGATCTGCCACTGTTCTCGGTCATATATCTTCGGCGGCGATGGTGGCTAACAAGAGACATGACAGGTCTAGTGCAGGTACTTTCACTGGAGATTATTTCTGCAGAGAACAACGCTTCAGAGTACCAGTCAAATCTGATACACCCTGCAAAAGCGCAGGACAATGGGCCGTGACGTGCTGCTAAGCCTGAGGTATCGCCGATTAATTATTGGGGATGCGACGCTCGTTAGAATTACACCGGTCACACGGAAATGAAGGTTTTTTCTCACGGGGAGTCAACGAACCGCTGGGAAATGACAACACAAGTTCTATGAATGTAATTTGAAGGCTGTTTCAGGGCCAACAGCCTTGCATATGCATTTATAGTCGAGCGGCTGATCTTTTCTGCGACTATAGAAGCGGCATCACCAGTCAATCACAACATGTAAAAAATATTTATAAGTTAGATGACTATATAAACATGATATTCCGTGAAAATGTAAGCTCCTTATTCCATAAAATACTGGCACGATAAGACTGCTCTCCCATTCGACTCCCGCTCGTGGCCTATTCGCTTCTCGTTTGCCGACCCGGCCCGAAGTCCTGTATCCACGCCTGGTGCCAGCTCCCTAACCAGTGCCCTCTGGTTAATGTAGTAGGTACACCGTTCCAAAGCGGCACCTTAAAATATGCGTCATACATGCCACCTTGGGTTTAGGAACGTTCGGAACATTTCGGCGCCAAGCAGGGGCGTGGATCTATATCTCTTTGGGGTGTCCGGGCACCCGCAATGAAACGTGTTAGTGTTAAAAAATACTCTAAACATTATGGTTTATTATTTTCAGAACTTTAAACTATTTTATTTGCCTCAGCAGGGCTGTATGGGGACAAAAATAGCATACTATACGTCTCTGCGTTATGTTTATTGGTATTCTTTCCAATTTGGGCACCCCCAATGCTTTTCAAAAATCCACGCCCCTGGCGCCAAGGTGTAGGGGAAAGTGGGGGAAAGTGGGGGTCACGGACACCGTAACGATGGTATGAGTTTTCGATGACTTAATGAGCTTGTTTCGTTCCTATTTTGACTGTAGAGATACTTCAGACATTTATCTACCTCTGTGCAAGCCGCTATGTGTCTGTAATTATTATATTAAAATTTGTGTAGAGTTGAGAAAAAAGAAGCAAAAGTCCATTTCGCCCCACCTAATGGGGTAACATGGTCACCCCATGGGAAAAGACGGACAAGGTGGACAAAGTGATCGAACCAGGCCTTGAAGGTTTCCATCTGCATCCACCCACTAGGTGACTGTCGACCGCCGCGGGGAAGGGGGCATTTCCTTATTTTTCCGTTAAAGGGTCAAATGGTGGCATGTCTTTTCTGAATTTGTTTAATGACAGAGGATCAAGTATCCAGAACTGTCGTGGAGCTGTGCATATGTTGATCCAGGATCACCGATCAGGGGCGGGGCACCTTGCCGGGGGGGGCGCCATCCGGGTCAGGGGCGGGTGCGCACCCAGGGGGGGGCTGCGGGCCCCCAAACACTTCTGCTCCAAAGTGCAACTCCCATCCATGTGGAGCGCCGAAGTCGTTAATCGAGGGAAAGGATGAGCCTTCACCTGACTTTTAGAGGCAGTGCTACACTGACTGCCGCCCCTGCACCCAACATGCCGCCCCCACATTGACTTTGGTGCCCCTGCTGCCCCTGTCCCTGTGGAGCAAACAATTCACCGCTCTCACCCCCCCCGCCCTCCCAAGATGCGAACATTTACTGCCTTTTGGGTGAACAAGTGTGCCCCCGGAGGCAAAATGCCGCCCCTCTACCGGCCTGGTGTCCCTTCTCATCACCCGCCCCCCCCACCAAATAATCCTGGGTGCGCGCCTGCTATGGGGGTGCCACTTTTGGAACGCCAAACATATCAGGTGGGCGCCAGATCCTCTCGCAAGGCTAAGCACGCCACTCCCTCGCTCCTGAGGGGAGGGGTTGGAAGGAACACTTTAGGGGGCCCATCAATCTCTCAGGGGGGCACCGTGACCATTTCAGGGGGCGCTGAGGGTCAGGGGCGTAGCCAAGGGGGCAGCAGGGACAGTGCCTCCCACCCCCCCTGAGGGCCCGAAGGGCCCTGCTGAGGACACGATTCTGTAACAAGCAGGGTACTTTTTACCCATCAGGGCCCTTTTGGCGCTGTCGCAGGGGCCCTTTTCGGGGCGACGCCCCCCTGAGCGAAATCCTGGCTACGCCCCTGCTGAGGGTCGAGGGGTACAGCTGCCCCTGGATGACCCCCAAATTTAATTATGTGTTCTCCAGAATTTCGGGCTCTATTTCCCCCAAACCGTCAGCCTTTATTTATTTAAGCTTATATTACATAAAATTAAATATACTCTTGTGCAGAGAAACATGAACACCATGTCCATCTTGCCCCACGCGTGGTGTCCGTCTTAACCCAATTTGCTCTTCCTAAACAAACTTGGATATGAATCGGACGGCATTGCGATTACACAGTCAGCGACTGCGGTGAACAAAATGTAGCATCTTGAAGAGCCATATTACGTAATACCAATAAAGTATCTATAGAAACATCCATGTAATGACCTTACGAATTAGATTGTGAAAAAACACATGAGTTGCGGTTTTTACTATTGAGAAAATTGTATAAAAACTAGAGAGCTTACCGGACCCAACGTTGCTCTGCGACCGACGCGCGCTAAAACGAAGCGTATTACACGCTTTTCCCGGTCGTGACACTGTTAGTTCGTCGCAAACAGGGGGTGTCCGTCTTACCCACGGTGTCCATGACCCCCCACTTTCCCCTATATTAAAGTCCTTTCTTTCCAGTTGACGTCGTAGAGTCGATAGTTCAAACGTTGAACATTGGAGGATCATATCACCTCGTCCCCCATTCCTACGCCCATCCATTCCACTACTAGACTGCCTGCCTCCCAGTGCGTGGTAGGAGATGATCGGCCCTCTGCATGTGTTCCACTCCTTAACTGAACAATTTAGAATATGATGCATTGCCAATATTCGCCTTTCATATATAATTACATCGGTATTTTTAGAAGAAAAGTGATTAAGATAGCGATAGAAAAGTGATAGAAAAAAGAGTAAGATTATCGAAAAATACTTACTTAATCTCAGATTACCTGTCAAATGAGGCATGACACCTTTTTCAGCTCCGGACTGGAAATGGGTCACAAAAGCACTAAGTTTGAAGTTTATCTAAGAAATACGAATAAAAAAACAGATGTTTCAAAATTTTCGTAGAAACAGACTTACAATGATGAGGTAATGTCTCGTACCTGATCCTAGGTCATAGATATGCCACAATCCCGTTGATACATATTGTGTTACTTGGTGTCCTTATTATGTGGCATGAAGCGCAGATCAATAGATTGGGCACACTCTCACTGGAAAACATTTTGAAGGTCCTGTCACTTGAACTGACCTGGTGACCTTGCCTGACATGCATTGGCCTGAAATTCACAGAACAGGTGCAAAACGATCAATAAACAAATATTCAAGCACAGCTGAGCTGCGAACGTCGTTTTTCGGCCATCGAGGTGTTAAATATAATTTTTATGGCTTATGGACGCACCAACTGCCAGGGTCATATGGCATCGCCAGCTATTTCTGTGAAGAAGGGTTTCTCGGGAGCCAGCTTGCTCCTTGTTCAGGGAAGTCGCTGGGCCTTGAACCCGGGTCGGCTGCTGAAAGCCAGCTACGCTGAAAACCGCACCCCTGCTTTCCACTACCGCACCCCCGGCCATCGCGGGGAAGTCTTAGAGGAAATGAGGTCTTCAAGTCCCCCAACCGGGCTAAGTTTAATAAAATACACTGGTGCCGTGGGTTTTACGATTGATAACTAGACCTGTCGGTGATCACAGTGACTAGTTGCAACTGCTTTGGAATTTCCCTTGCTTTACAAGCATGTAAGCATACAAATCAATATTCAACACAGAAGCCCTCTGGGCGGGAGCGTTACGTGTGAAAACGGTCTCGGGTCTCGCTCGGTGAAGGTTTTACATCGCTTTATCACAGTAGTGGTGCGGTTCAACATGTTATTGTTCCGTACCCACAAATTATATAATTTTGCAGAGGTGTCCTTATAAAAGTAATCGCCAGTGCATCTCCCTGTTCCAGCGCTCCGTTATGGAAAAATCAGCAAACCCAGCCACATACCTAACTGTGAAAAGAGTTTCGTTGGTGCACCAAACAATTCTCGACGCTCTCTTTGCCGGGGAATTTGGTAATCGTCTGTTCACGGCTCTGTTTGGAGCAGGGCATCGTCGGCGGGGTCCTATTGGTCACCGACAATACTAAATCCGTCTCTCACGTTATCCAGGAGTGTGGCGGCCGCCATTTTCTTTTTCCAGGCCTGCCCCGAGCGGTGGGCTGTCACGCCAGTTTCCCGCGGAGCCCATACATCACTGGAGGCGGCCGGGCGCCTCCGCTTGTTTTGGCCAACTCGCGGCAAACTCGCACTGGAGAAGATGTACCAGCCTCTGGTCTCTATATGCTTGTTTACTCAGTGTTTTCTTGCTGTAGACTTGGTTATTTTTCTTCTTCTAAGTAATGGATGAAACATATTCACGAAAGACACTCGTTACGATCACGTTTGGTAGTCATTATTATCATCATATTTGGCTTTTAGAGTGCACGAACAGCCTGAGTCACATAGGCCGTCAGAATCGAGGAGTCGAAATCAAATCAAGTTGATCGATCGGAAACGATTTGGCATGTTTGCGGAATGACATGAGTGGAGGTTTTGAGATTAGATAAATGTTCTAGAACTTCTCTAGAAAAGACGCAAAGGACTCTGAGCTTTCGGCTATATTTGACATGTCTTCGTCGGCGTTCAGGTTTCGATCGGACCTGAAAATACAGTTATTTAAAAACGGTGAAAACCCATAATAACATGTCTTCGGATCGATCCTTAACGCTGGTGGAGGCATGCGTAAAATAGATAAAGCTGAAAGCTCCGAGTCTTTTATGTTTTCTTCTAGTGAAATAAGTTATGTTTTCTTCTAGTGCAATAAGTTCCGAAATATTTCCTTACAATTTTATGTGTCGGATATCTACATCAAGATCTGCAATCGCATCAAGCATGCAATCGCACCAAACCAATGTGCAACCTGAAATGTGAGCAAAGGTCAACATTTGGTTCGAGCTCTTAGCGCATGGTTTCGTATGAATACGCTGATTAAGGAAGTATCTTTGATCGGGCCAAAACTGGTATTTCTCCTTGATCGCACGTATTGGATGCCTTAGCCAGTTCAGCTTTGCAGGAGACAAAAATATACAGCGTATGAGCTAATTCACTTACGCTTCTCACGCTGCCTAGTTTTCCTGAGGCGCACCATCCTGCATCGCCGTATTTTCCTCCATAAAATGTCCAGTGCCCTCGTTTGCCTGGAATGCGACGATGACAGAATTGTTCCGCAGCGGCGGTTCGGTGATAGCTACAGGGCAACAGCGAAACCGAGCCATGCTCATAATCCAGCAAGAGACCAAGCAAACATATTAGTCATCGGACGTGATTATGGTCATTGAATTAGTCGCTGCTCGCCGCGAGTCGGCTGTGCTCCCGAGCCTGTGCAGGTCCGACCGTTAGGGGAGCAGCGGAGGGCCATTGTCTGCCTACTTTGGAGCGCAGACCGTGGGATCGATAATGGGGAATGTGGTCATCTGTCAGCATTATCGTGCGCTGAAATCAGCAGACGCCACTGGGTAAAACACGGATGAGCCGCCAGCAGCAGCGCCATCTACCTGCGAACTGACGCGCTGTGCATTCTGTCATTAGAGCAATGCCAACATGTTTGACTGTGTTTTACGTCCGGGGATGGTTAATAAACAGTCATCAGGAAGAATCAGACGGTGTGGTGTGAAATGAGTAGCCCTGAGCTTTATCAGGGGGGAATCAAACTGCAGGGCTTC
This sequence comes from Lepas anatifera, assembly GCA_034440635.1. Lineage (NCBI taxonomy): Eukaryota > Metazoa > Arthropoda > Thecostraca > Lepadidae > Lepas > Lepas anatifera. Next base: position 1,129,176 of record JAOTON010001615.1, on the reverse strand, counting down.
AGGTGATAAAATGTGTGTTTGTGTGTGTGCACGTGACTTCCGTATATGTCTTGCCTAGGTTCTAATGTGAGGTTGACAAAAATAATACACCAGTAAAACGCCAGTTCTGGCGGCAACCATAAAAGGTGCTTGGGGCGGCGTCAGATAGGGGCATCTTATACAGTATTTGTTTACACTCCCAGAGGTGTTATCTATGATGCTCTTTTTTGGAATTGTCAGCATTCCTCATTTATTTACGCGAGTTTTTTAGCTAGACAGCTTTAATGTTTAACTGCCTCGGATTGATTGGAAATGGCAAAATAAGACAGAATTAGATTCGAGCAATGTTTATTATTCTAGAAGAATGAATATTTCATAAGAATCATACTATTTTGTCCTTTTACCTTTCTTAATAAACCAATTATTTTGATTATTTGTCCATCCAGCCATATTTTTCCCAAAGCGCAGGTGCATTTCGGGTGCAAATATTCAGTTTCCCAAGCACTAACGAAATTCAAAATATATATTCAGATGATTTTGTAAGGCCCGGGGAAAGGACATCCCTGGCATGCGCATGCTGAAAATACATAAACTACAGTCACCAAGAACTTTTGCGTTCAAACTTTAGGGACGGAGCATCACAGAAAAGTGTCTTGAGGCATTTGCAATGTTTCTCACGTGTAGTAAAACTAAGATGCAGGGGCGTCGCCACAGATTTTTCCATGGGATCAGATTCCACAGGGGCTTCTTATCTGTGATCCGGGGGGCATTTAAATTTTAGGGGCCTCCAGAACGGGCAGGGCAGGTAGTCTTTTCTGCTCTATTTGCTATTGTAGCCAGTCTTCTTGTGGTTTATGATATTCTTCTTTATAATACAGGGGCCTCCAATGTATTCCAAGGGTCTTGAGCATACATCCAATACGAATCAATGTCTACGGGGCCTCTGCGTGCTATCTTCTTAATCGGACGGGGCCTAATTAATCTGTTGAGAGGCCCGACCTTGAACTATGATAAAGGTTAACAATTTGTGCTGACCCAAGTGTATCCCCTTCTACTTAAGGGGCCTCCTCCATCGGTTAGGGGGCTCTCGTGCATATCAGGGACCTTAGATGTAAGTGCAGCTGGCAATCAGTGATGTATGAGACCTCATCTCATTTAGTTCATGGTATGGGGTTTATGTGACCTGCTTTAGCGACCTCTGCCTGAAATAATTAACAGGCCAGCTCGTTTGGCAGGCCTGAGAGCATGTTCTTCTATGAGATGGGTTTTCTTTACTAGTTAAAGGGCTCCTACCCACGCAAGTGGTCTCAAATATATATTTGGCACGTATCCATAACGCTGTGTGCTTCCTCTGTTCTCAGTGGGGCTTCGGCGTGCCACTGATTTCATCGGAGGGGGCCAATTCTTCGAGCTCTTCAGGGACTTGATATTGAAACATTGAAAAGACCGCCTTCTGTGGCTGGCCTATAAGCAGCTTCCGTCATCAAGAGGCCCTCCTTTTTCATAGGCGTGAAGTATACGCAGAACACGTATCAATAGTGATGGGGTACCTCTGCCGTTAATGGGCCCTCTCGCGACATCTAACACGCGCAGTGGAGACGGGGCTGGCGTCAACGTGCAGTGAATGGGGTCCCAAAGTTCTCCTGCCCCCTGAGATCTAAAAAAAACAAGAGGGTCAGGTAGCCGGTCATTCGCGGGATGCGTGGAGGTGATAGTAATCTACATTATTAGGCTTCCTTGACCTAGGTCAATATATTCAATGTCAAACAGGGTCGTAAACGTAAAATTTGGACCATGGTGAAGACCTATTGGGAAAAGCCGTGATTACAGAAAATCCACGAATACACTAAACGCGGAATAGGGTTATAGAGGGAAGGTGCCACACAATGTTCTCCGAAAGTTTAAGGTCAATGTCACTCAAGGTCACTGACCTATGATGTAACAATACGGCATATTCCCAACAATGTGCAATACAACTGACACTATAGCAGCCTTTGGCCGGAAAATGAGAGCTTGACCTTGAAGGCAGACCTTTGGCCTTGACCTGTGACCTTGATTAGGCTTACAGGGAATGTGGCACCCTAGTCATAACCAATAATTTAGTGTAATTAGGGTTATTTTTAGCCGAAAATCATGAAAACGTCCATTATTTCTCTGAAACGTTTACAATGACCTCAATATTTATATTTTAAGATGCTCCTCTAGGGTGAAAAATAAACCTCTGCCTGTGGATGATGTCATGATCTGGAAATCACTACCATATTCAATAGGCTTCAAAGGCTTCAATTGGCTGATTACTCACCGTGACGTCAGCGCTGTCGTCACACCAATAGCTGACAACTGTGGCCGCCTGTGTGGGGTACATTTCAGGTAGGTTTTTAGCTTTTCTCCACGGAAAAATGTAGTTTCAAGACAAATTGTATATTGAGTACCAGGTTTTACAGTAGCCTTCACAACTTAACTATCTCAGTTAAAATCACGTTATAAAGGTGCCACATTTCCTTTAACTATTAAGTCATAGCATAGCATACATCATACTAAATAATACCATCCGACCGGAATACTGCGGTCAATGACCTTGACCTGTGAATTTTAAGCTTGGCATTGACCTTCATGTGGGATGACCTTGGCTAAACCCGATTATATGACTTTACAAAGTCACCACGTGGTCTACAATGCAGGCGAACTGGTGCAACCGCACAATTGCGGTGGTCTCAAAATATAAGTCTGACTTTGAAATCCTGTAAGTAAAAATATAATTTATCAATATTCAAAATTCCTTCACCAAACGTCGCGCATTCGCTCAGATGTAGCCAACCAACTTTTGCTGGCGGCAGACGGTTTTCCGGCTACCTCGGAAAAATTGGTGGGGAAGGGGAAACTTGAGCATCTCTCCTCTGCACGTGTTAAGTCGTCAAATGGGGCATCTTGAATTTATTCAGGGATTATTTCGCTAGCCGGGATAAATCATCACAATCATTAGGCCCACTTCTGTGCTGCATGCTTCGAATGGGCCCTTGCTGAGCCGAGCAGAAAGTCTTCTTACATTTTATGAGGCCTGGCCCAAGTGGATTTATTGTCATAGTGGCTATGACCTCCATGGTGGCGAAACCCCTGCTAAGATGCATTTAGGTCAACAAATGACCTTTACAACCCAATACATCCTGACTGGTTTTGGCCTCTCTGAGAACGCGGGCGAATGCAGTGTCACCAAAATGGCTTTCAATGCCCGTCAATTTTTTTTACATACACTGCTGCATTTCAAAAGAGGTCATTTCAGCCCACTGATGTTGACTGAGCTCAGTGGCGGATCCAGGGCAACATTTCAGGAGGGTGGGGGGGCTAGGGGCTCGAACCGCCCCCGCCGTTGCCTCTGAATACCCTTCGGCTATGCATTAACAATAGACACTGTGACATTTGGGGGGCTTGAGCCCCTAGCCCCCATTTTATCAGCCACTGACTGGCCTGAAAAGGAAAAAACTTAATGAACAAGTCGGGGATCACCCACGTGACCGGGAAAGATGCCAGCAGCATACACAATCAGGTATGTTAGATTACACCTGTAAAGGGCATCTAAGGTCAGTGTCCTTTTTCTGGCCGTTGATGTGGCTGCTGCCCTTGGTCTACCTTTTGCATCCAAATTTACCAAAGTACAACAATTTGTTTGCGGCTAAATATATATAGCGTCAATGAATTCATGATTTTGGGCCATCCTAAGCCATTAACTTCCTTGACCTCGAAAAGACCAGATATCGGAAAAGAAAATTTCAACACGTTTGGGAGGGTGCAATGTAAAAGAAACATCAATATACGTGTATCATAAGAACACTTATTCTTCAACATGAATTAAACAGCGACTTAACTAGTCTGACGCCTTTATGCATCATTTTTACCTGCTACCGTACTCTAATTAAACACTATTCGTTTTGCTTTAAGTTACCCGGAGTCACCCTTAATATGCCAATCGCACTCTTTACCCGGATATGATATATTTGGTCTAGTTGTTTTGGATATAATATCTGTATTTTGAAGTGGAATTACAACCATCAGAATTGTATGCTTCCAGGCTGTACCTTCTGTCAGTTTAAGCAGCATGATTTATTCTATGGTCGATATATTGACCACTGGAAAAAATAGATAACTGGCAATAAGGCTGTTTCGATTGCCTTGCATACATGATATGAAATAAGAGAAGTGGTCTGTTTTTGTACTGATCGGTATCTGCATCTTGTGAGCCAAACTCCGCATTTCATTTTTGCGTGGTTTTGCCGCTCGTGACGGGCCTTTTTGTAAACAATGCATTGGCAAAGCGTTTTTCATCTAGTCATTGACTAATTATTTTGCACATTTTCCTGACTTTACTGGGATCAATGTTACCGTTATAATCACATATCTTGAAGCATATGACCATCTCGTACTCACGGGAAAAAATGTGTTCACCATCAAACAAGAGAAAGTACCTAGTTACGTTTCGTAATATGGCTATACCTACCTTTTAAATTGATATCGTTGCACGTCCAAAAAAATCGTGCAGAAAATAATATAGAATACATTGCCCTAGGATACACTTGCACTTCTTAAATAAAACGGTTTGTGGTTTCAAAGGTAGACATATTTCAAAGTGCTGCACCGACGGGCAAGTTTGTGCGTAGAACATTTGTTAATTGGTTGCGTTGTTAATCGCTGTAAAACCTGTTAATTGCGCCAATACCTCAACTTCTAGGTCTCGGTTCACACCACGACCAAGAATTTGTCTGATCAGCTACCTTAGATTCTGAGGAAGGGCTGTGTCCCAAAATATAATCACTGTGTATTTACTGTATTGTGCATCCAGGGTTCGAGAAGATCGGCCAATAACAACTTTTCTACGTATATATGTTTCAAATACTGTTTAGAGTACAACATATATCGAAAACATTATGGTTCATTCATGTTGGTAAAGGCAAGCAGCTATTCTAAACTAATGATTAAATACAAAAAATTGCAGGTTTTCATGTGCGTATAAGGCAGCCAAAATTACAAAAATAGCAGTTAAACTGATCCATGGCCACTGGTGGACGCAGAGGGGTGGGGACGGCCAAGATACATATTTTTGGCCGATTTTCTTAAAAACACTACGGTTTGACGGATTTATCCCGAGTTACCCCCCACCCCTCCCCAAACGGCGTTCCTGCATCCGCCTCCGATTGTAGCTGCAGCCGAATCAACAGGTGTGCGTTTGGACTGCAAATATATTCATGGCATCTGGAGACTGCAGGCTACCGCAGGGACACTGCAAATCCGTTGTCGGTGCTCTTCGCCATATGCTTCCGTCTAAAACGGAACAATCTTATTTTGATTTGTCTGGCGATTTGTCTCAATTATCCTTCCAGTATTATTGCTGACACCATGCAGCAGACACGTATCGTGGCTTAAAAAAACAATATGGAAATGAGAGGCAAGCCGCATAACAGAGTCGTCTCGTTAAAGCCTTAAATATCATGTATGAGTCAAAGCGAGTTTTCCACTGACGAACTGAAGGTGGTTTAAGAAGGCCCTCTCTCTCTCTCTCCCTTTATTGTGCCTGTCTCTTACGAGCATTTTCGCACAGAGAAATAGCATGTACAACATTCGATGGGTGATGATGAATGTCACAACAACTGATACAATTTCAAGACAATACTCATAATTTTGCTAAAGGCAGTCCCTTGGAAAATTTTGTATCAAGTGCTTTAACAAATGCATTACTGGAATCAACGGAAATATGGTCCGCGATTCTGTGATTTCACGATCGCAGGCCACAACTAAATAGTGTGAAGTATATGTGACTTAGTTTCGCTATCCGTCTTGAAAAGATTATGATCTACTTGGTGGCAAAGCTTTTTGGTACAGGTAAATGATATAGATATAGTTAATTTTCGCCTGCTTAGGACCCCGATTACTCTTTGAAGGTCAAACAGGTCACAATAGGTCGAATGAAAATACAGGTGATGCTGGGGATCCATCTAAACATTTTGCCGATGATTTTCCATAGAGCTATGTCTGCACACAAAAACTGACTAACGGGGACTGTTCCTTTGTATGCGATCCGTCATTTGACTTTACCGGACGATGACGTTGCTACAAATAGGTACGTGAAGTGCTTCTGATGGTATATCCACCATCGCGCAATGCAAGATAAACACCATATTATCCTATAGGTGGACATGACTACTTGGTCGTGCCCCATGACGTTTATGTCACCTTGTCGTGTAGCCTTGGCCGAGGTCATGGGTAATCTGGACTATGCCTACAAAGCACAAAATAAGTTATGTCAGATGACTGTCATACAATTTTAAGATCCCGGGTCAATGGCTTTGAAAACTTTGGTATGACCTTAGCCTGTGATCTTTGATATTGACTTTAATATTTAGTTGAGGTGACCTGGCCATGTCATCCCACGTATATGGCCTTATAGGACACTCACTTACTCCACGAGATAGGATATTCTGGCGACAGCACAATTATGATGATCAATAAAATCAGGACTTGAAAGCCTATAGGTCAAATCATTATTCGCCAATTTGCAAAGCTATTTCAGTAATCAACTGTCGCATCAATTCCTTCCAAATTAGAGTATCTCCCAGTCTCGTACTGTTCCTGGCCACCATGGATAGAAGTTGAAGGGCTTTTTTAGGAAGCCTACCATCGTGCGTGTTAACAACCACCATTCGGCACCAACTCTCAATCGGTTGGAGGAGGCTTTGAAGGTCAGATAGATAATTAAAAATACCTCTCAGGACCTACACCCACAGCCTGAGCCTCAGGAAGCAAACTCTCTCCAGCTGAGGCACGCAACTTTGAAACTAGCCTCGCTATGGTCACCTAAGTAGGCATGCCAATGAACCGAGCTATTGTTGGACAATAATATTGGGAATGAAATAATTAATGTCATGGTGGATTATTTTTAACTCTGGAATATTGTTCAACATATTGAGCACTTGAAAAAAAGCAGAACTAGATGTTTCTTCAAGTGAGGAGATTTGGTACCAGAAGTTTTGTTTGGTCCTGAAACAATTTTAAGGGCAACTAACATACTTTCATCTCTAGAATTGTAATAAGTTGAAGGAAAACGATCCTGTGTTTCCCCTTGCTCTGCCAGAGCTAGGGAAACAACTTCGTCGAGATAGATCGTCTCCGACCACCGACGTCGACGCTCCGTAATTTCGCGTCCGCCCTCGTCAGATTTCGCGGTGCGCTCTGTCGTCGGCAACTTTTCCAAACGTCGGCCAAACGCACAATCGGCGGCCGAACGGGCCGCACACGCGCTGCAAAAAGCGGCAAAACTGCCGGTGCGGCGATCGTGAGCATGCCCAGCGGATAAAAAGGTAGCTGATTATAGAGGTGGCCGGCTGGGAGCGGCGTCTGACACCAACTGCGGCAGAACGGTGGAAAAACGCCACGGCCTGGACCATCGCCGGCCGGCTGACGCTGGAGTCGCACACGACGCTGCTGACCAGCGGGGAGGAGCCAGAGGCTACCAACCCGCCGTCGCTGTCGCCGTCGTCGTCGGCAGCGTCAGCCTTGACTCCCGTCTCAACGCGCCGGCCAGCAAGCGAATCAGAAAAATCGCGGCGGCGCGGCGAAAATGTGGGATTTATTCGGTCGCATTTGTTGGCCGCGCGGCGTGAGACCGGGGCGGTGACAGCTGAGTGTGAAACGACACCGGACCGTCGAGAGAGCGGACCACTGCTGTGTGTCGATCGGCGCGTGCGATTGAAACGTGTCACGTGACAATAGGAAGGTCGCTCAGAGAGGCGATCAGCAGCCACTGTGGTTTGGGCTGGCCGGTTGAATCTGCCGGCGGCGCGTTTACGCAGCTGCAGAAGCTCCGTTTCTCGTCGCGAGTGCGGACGGCGCGGTGGCGCGGCGGCGACACTGGACGCTCCGGCGCCCAAACCTGATTTGAACGACAGCTGTGAACGCCGGCCGGTCTGTGCAGTGGGGGCGGCTGGTCCTGACGTGCCGGTAAGCCTCTAGACTCCGCCTTGACAAAGTCCGAGCCCAGCGCGTCGGTAAACGACGCCCCCGCAGCGCCGGCGCCCATGAAGCGGCCGCCCGTGGCCCAGTGCTGGCGGCAGCGCGAACCCCCTGTCCGGTTTTTGGCCGCCAGCTCCCGCCCACTGCCGTGTGGACAGCGCTCGGGTGGGCCTGCAGTGTGTGCTTAGGCCACCCCAGTGGTCAACAGTGATCCAGTGCTTATGCCGTTGTGCTTGCCGCGAGCCGCGTGATCGATGCATTTCGTCTCGCCGTGAAGACACTGCACTGTTTACCCGATTTGTACCGGTCTGTGAGAACGTGCGTCAAAGTGGCCAAGTGCTACCAGAGATTCCGCGGCAAATCCGCGGAGCCGTGGCCGGAGAGTGATAAACCCAGGCGTGGCTGCGTATGAAGATACCAAGCCAAGAACGTCCCAGGTCAGCCGAGAGCGTTGCCGTTGCAGCTTGCGACAGCGACACTGCAGTGTGACTTAGAGAGTGGACCAGTGGAACCCCTAGAACCCTGCCGTGCCAACTGTCGTGGCTGAACTCCAGCAAGCCACCACGGAGATCACAGAGGTCAAGCCGCAGGTCACAGTATCTGCGGATACGGTGACCTCTGCAACCATGACGGCAGGCTGGCCCGTCAGTCCCCGCGACCGTCCGCCCTCCATGACGGTGTACCCTGTACCCCAGGAGTACGCCTCGCCTCCGGGCATGGACATGACCCAGTACCAGTACTTTCCCTACCGGCCACGGCTACAGCAGGAGCAACAGGTAGGGCTGATGAATGGGTGATCATGAGGAATAATTAAAACCCTGTCAACGCAGCTGAGCCACGTCCTGAGACTGACAAATTACAATTGTTGGCGTTTTATTCCATTTTAACGGGAAAATATGCTAAAACGCACAAGAGCGTACTTTCCTACAAGCCAATACAACGCAAGAGCTTAAAAACAGTTTGAGTCCTGCAAATATGCTAAATTTTCGGTAAGAGTGGTAGGATTTTTCAACCGCAAAAGGTGCTAAGTGACCTAACTAACTGTCCAAGCGCTCCAAAACCCGAAGCTACAACAACCTCACACAGAAGATATGCTCGTAGGGAAAGACGGTAATCCTCCCATCTATGTAATAACCCTTATTGTCTCATTTTTAGCTGGAAATGTATCGGCTTTGACTAGGACCGGGAGTAGCAAAAACAAGAAGATAGGTGTGGTTGACAAAATGCAGTTTTTCCACGTTTTTTTGGTGGGATGGGGTTTGCATTTAAAGCGTAATCTGCAACGGAGAAAAACAGTTTGTCCATTATTCTTGCGTCTTAATCGCGCTCTTGGGTATGCGTTACCGACCAAATAAGCTGAAACTGACACACAACAAAGCCAATTCTGTGTTTCCTGTGTAAATAAATTATAAGCAGGCTGTCCAAAATATTTATATTAACGTTCTCATTTTCATAGTTTGTTATCGTGCTGCACCTGTACTTAATACGAAAGAGGCACGGCAATGGCCTTTTGGACGACTGGACATACCAAACAGTGAACATAAGTCTCGATCTTTGGGTCCAGCCTACCCCTCTCACTAAAAGAAATTATCGCGAAACTCTTGTGCAATGTGCAGGAGAGCTGTTACTAGAAACAACATCTTTAAGAAGCAGAATGTACAACGGCAGGATGCGGCAGAGGTAGCGTTTCGGCTTTTAACGGAGCCAGAAGGATTCATTAACGAACACATTCTTTCATTGGTTGGAGCTGTCCAGTTCTTCTTAGGAGCACACAGTAGCTGTTCACAGATCTGGACGCTGGTTAGTCTGCATTGTTGGCGGTACCAGAACAGCTTCATATTCATGAAGCTGTCTAGGAAATTGAAAGGGAAGGGTTAGTTTTGTTTTGGCTGGTGATAATGCCGTTTTGTCGGGGCTTTATCTACGGTATTATTTAAATCATATGGCCACCTGGCCAAGGAGAGCACTCCTTAACTTCCCATATGATACTGTTGAGCCATGTCTAGTCCCAGTAAAGAGCTATCTAGATTGGTATTGTCTTGGTGGGTATCGATAGCTATTCAGAAACAAAGACTAGAGCCATGCATGTACAGAATATCTTCATTCAAGCTGAAGAAACACGCATACATAAGCGCAGAAGAAGCGCTTCCTCCACGTCCCGTCAGCTGTCACTGTGCTCCCTTCAGAAGAGACGTGCAGTTCCGAGAGTATTCAGTCGCTTAATACGGCTCAAGGCATGACTGTATTCTGTATCCGCACCGTCTAGGTGACAGACATTCCGTTGATAATATGCCCCCGCCGCATTCGTTGTGGCATATTGCCGTGCTAGAGCTCGAACAGCAATCCCTGCCTGAGCAGGGTGGCTGCCAGTTATAGCTGGTCCGGCTACTGCGAACCCGGGCGAACGCCCACCTCCTGCGCCGCGCTGCCTCTTCAGTGACGTTCGGATTACGGATGCGCTTGAACGGCTTCAAGGACTGGAGCCTGGTTCGACATCGATCGCGTTATTTGTGGTACACGCTGTGCGGAGTGCCCAGGTCATGCTGCAACTATCATCCTCGTATCGTCAACTACCATCCAGTTGGGAAGTCGGCCAGCAAGGGCTTTGAATCGCCTCACCCACTTCAAGAGTATGCCATCTTTACTGGACCACAAGTAACCCAGTCGGGCAGTCTCTGCTTTACTAGACCAGCATTCCCCACAACCTTGTAGTAAGCTGTTTTGGGTGCAGCCATTTTGCCAATGTTTTTGTACTTATTGTGTATGCTACCCAACCCTGGACAGTCCGGCTCTCAGGCTACCATCACGCTTCGAGAAAGAACCGTTATTGGGGACAAGACTATCCATGTTCTGATGATCAGAGTCAACGTGCCGATACAGCCAGAGCAAGGAATAGGCCAGTAGGGGAACTATGCTCTCCGCGCAGGCGTAGTGACAAACCCAGCACCACCCATCGCAAGAAAGGGGTGCAGTTTTATAGATGGTGCTTGCAGAATACGGTATGGTCGCCTGGATCGTATCTCGGAAGGAGCCGATAGTCGCATGCTGTGGGAAGTGATGTTTCAGGAAGCTTATAAGAGAATATTTGGGATCCAAACAAACAGTTTGTGATGTAAATTCTCGCACAAGGGATGAACATATATCTGCAGAGGCATGCAAAGTTTCGTCCCAACGCAACGGTACTTAAACACCGACTACTATTCGCCGGAGTCCCCTCGAAACTGATCTCTTACCTCCCGTGGCGACTTAGGTTGGGTGGCCCGTCCTGGTCATATGATCAGTCATTTAACGCGTGAGGGAGGCCTGGAGTAGGATTTCGACGAAACGTCAACGGCTTGGTAGCGTGGAGGGGTACACGACCAAGAGAAACAAGCAAAATACGACGTAATTATTCTCATGAACATATCTTGTCAGATTTTTTCCTTTCCTAATAGCTTTAATGTACATATGTGGTTGTACATACATTTGCAGTACGATTAGGGAGTTTAGAAACTGTCTGGTTTCCTATATTGCTCGTAAAACTCGTATATTTAATATCGCATGTATGTAAGTTATCGTTAATACCTTCCGTGATTCAGGCACGAATACTACTCCAGATATCTGGTCTAGGGAAGCAAAACATGTTACCAGGCCTGAATTCTGTCTTTAAATCTGTCTAGAGAACGCAAGTCAGAACTGTAAATGTTTTCATTGTTCCTCGAAAGGCTATACGTTTTTTATGAAAACAGACAAGCTTATATTCCTTACATGAAATCCAATTTGATGTGGCACACAAATCCTAAATTAATGCAAAGAGGGACTTTCACATGACACTACGTTTGTAGGCTTCCATATGATCAAATTCATATGATCAAATGGCCTCTTCGGGTGTGCGCAAGATCTAAGACTGACAGACAGAAAGACGGGCATATTTATTGACCGATACTGGGTCAGGAATATTCTGCAAACAAATTGAGGAAAATGTTTGGTCCCAGGCTCCTCCCAGTGCAGAGGCCCTCAGCCCTTACGACTTCCCTCTACTAGGTACTAGTACCCTTCTAGTTCTGAATACTTGGGAGCAAGTGAGCCGTCACGGATTTTCAAGCACGGGGGGGCAGTGGCGGACCCAGTGATGGAAGCCCATGCCCACCTGTTCCTATGTACCATCGGCTAGATATGGAAGGGAGTGCTTTTGTCGTATTAAACAGCGGTGCAATGCCATAAAAATAGAAAAAGGAATATTTGTATACTAAAATTGCACAACTTCGACGACGTTCTCTGCCAATAATGGAGGGTGGGGGCAGGCCCCCACTTTTCTAGAGCCGGGCATGGCCCTCCAGCCCCCCGCATCCTGCGGTGGAACACCAGCCTGAGGGCCTGTTTTCCTCTTGGGAAAGGTTTGGGTGCTATTTACTGAATGACATTATGGACCCCTGACCAGTTTTCAGTGTTATTCATCAACCAAAAGTGTCCGATAATGAAAAGAGGAGTAATTTTTGACTGATAATACCGTGCATCATTTGAGCTCTGATTGTGCTCTTTTCTTTTCGGTCTCCAGTAAAATTTAGGAACACATGCCCTGCGCAGGGTCCCTATTTGAGAAACAAAAAAGTCTTACTTAGATATAGGCCAGAGGCCTGAAACAAATCATTGTATGATTAGCATGTTAGTGATTTCCAACAATCCGTTTTTAAATGTGAGCTAACTTTCAAATTCGCGTTCAACAGGGGACTAATTATGGAGTCCAAAGATATTCTCAATCATTGACTAAACCATAAATACAGTCTACAATGCATCGAAATTACCTATGCAATCCGTCACAAACATCTCTGAAACATATTTTTCGTGACAAAATTGTTAGAAAATTGTTATAAAATGTATTATATTTTTATATGCCAAAGCACTCGAATAAATGCAGCACTAGCATAAGTGTACGCACTAGTACACATGAAAATAATAAACATTGTGCATTAAGTTGTCATAACACTTATATCACGCATTCATAATTTACGCAGAAGTGAGAGAGAGAGAGAGAGAGAGAGCGAGAGAGAGAGAGAGAGAGAGAGAGAGAGAGAGAGAGAGAGAGAGAGAGAGAGAGAGAGAGAGAGAGAGACAGTGCTCGGAAGCAGAGAAGGTGGTTTATACACAGCGGCATCACTTCTGCTTTCAGGGAATTGTGAACATAGAGGGGCAACAATTTGAATTCATTGTCAAATGCAAGTGCAGATCTATTCAAAATACATCGGGGCTGTGAAAAGTAGCATACCTAATTTTCATTGAGAAACATCAAATCAACAAATTAAATTATTGATCTGTAAATAATACTATTTTTTAGAGTAAATTCCTTACATGTTTCCAGAAGTTTTGATAGTCTAAAAAACGTAGAAAATACTTAAACATTTTAAAGCTACTGATTAAGTCCTATTGGCATTCAGCCGTCAATTTAACCCTAGTGCTGGACAGTCAGAAGTATTGAAAGGCAAACCACCCTGAAATGCTGGTAAGGCCTGTTAACTAATGTTAAGGTCAGATTCACAATCCATCATCATTGATCCAACAGGGATATATCCATATTTTTTCCCGTCATTTTTTCCAAAATGACCGGTAAGAGGATGTGAAGCCATAGGCCTAGGATGTCCAGAGTATTGTGGGACCAAGGTGTATTTTAAAATTAGTTCGTTCCAGTCAAAGCCAAAGGGTCAATGGTTACGATATCGAATATTGGGGAGGGAACAGGCTCACTTGCCCCTCTGCTCCTTCCTATATGCGTGAAGCACCTTTGAAGTTGACATAGTCCTATCATATTTTACTCTCTCGCAAGCCTGAATGCCCGGCCTGAACAATCCTGGGTCCGGCAAGACATCTTCAATGTTTCTACTAAAAAAATACTTTCCAACTGCATTTATCACCATAAATATTCTGACCAAATAATATGTATAATGATCATCTTCTATATAATGTGATAATAACCGTCATAAGGCAAAGTCAAATTTCAAACTAGTTTACCTGAGTTGGCATGGCTACAAAGCGCAGTGACTTGCACGCAATAATATGGCGTAGTAAGATCAGTAAAATATCTAACATTTCGGATGCGGTGATGGGAGGAGTGTGGTCGCGGTAAGTCACAGGGGAGCGGACTTTATAACCTAGGGGACATCTTTTATCCCAAAATTTCCAGTTTTTCAAGAGGCATGCTTCTCAAAAGCAATTACGAAGTAGTGGAACGAATTCGATCGAAGGGGCGTCTCATTATGGAGAGGGATGGTCAAATAGTGGACCGAAAATATGCGACTGGCAGCGTACAAAACCGCCACTGTATTCCATTGGCTAACAATGGAAGACAGGGGCGCCCGGACCGCAGAGTTCTCGCACCTTAAAGAGAATGTGGCACCTTGGTCTAATCCTACAATTTAGTGTAATTTGGGGAACTTTCAACCGAAAATCATAGAAATGTCCATGATTTCTCTGAGAGATGTACAATAAGCTCAATATTTTCACTTGTAAAATACTCCCATAGGAAAAACATAAATATCTACCAGTGGATGATACCATGATCTGGCAACCAGTACCATATTCAAGAGGCTCCAAGGGCTTTGATTGGCTGATACTCACCGTGACGTCAGCATATGTCGTCACAACAACACCTGACAACTGTGGCATGCTGCTAAGGGTACATGTGAGGTACAGTTCAGGTAGTTTTTATATTTTCTCCACGAAAATTTTGAGTTTCAAACAAATGATATATAGAGTACCGGGTTTTCCGGCATGCTTTACAACTTGGCTATCTTAGTTAAAATCACGTTATAAAGGTGCCACATTCCCTTTAAGGGCGTTCGGGGCGCCTTCAGCATCCGACTTTCACAGGGGGCAGCTCTATGGCTCCAAGGGGAGGAAATGACTACTCTGTGCGCTCCCCTTAAGTCCATCCCTAGGTGAAATGCACAAACAGTACAACAGCAAAATCTCAGTTAGCTGTTTCTAAGCTGTACACCACCCTAGGATAAAAATTTCATACAATAAGTTTCCCCAAACCGATGAGTTGAAGCTGCTGCCACTCACCTGCGACTCCGGAGGCGTTCGGGTCCTTGTGGACGTGCTTCATGTGCTCCATCAGAGCTGCGTCGCCCAGGTACACTTTGTGGCAGACGGGACAGCTGACTGCGTTTGGTCCCCCAATCAGTGCCGCGTGCTGTCGGCGAGGGTCAGAACACAGCCGTTACACGGAGGCGACGCGGATCACCCCAGGTTCACGGTCAAACATGAAAAGACGCACGTCAACTCCACAGGGAGACATGGAGCACTTTAGCCCAACGGCTTGATATGACAAGACATGGAACACATTGATTCCATGACAAGATATGAACTATGTCAGGTCTTCAGATCTGAAAAAAACTACGCCAGATCTTCAGATCTCACACGTTCTGGACTTCGTAGACCTGAGAGGAGAGACGATCGCTCTCTTTTTGGTGACGGCCAGCCGTATTTACCTGTCAAACATCATAATACACACATACAAACACTTTTATAAAACAACAGTCGTCCCGTTCCCTCCCTGAGCATCGCTTAGTCGGACAGAGTGGCTGGCGCATGGGAACATATGTACTCCAAACGATTTCCATTTCACAATGCCATGGATTTTGTTTTGTTTTGGCGACAATACCTTCGGAATAGCAAAATTTCTTATTTCATCCCTCAGAACATAGGTTTGGGTCGAGGCACCTCCTGTCTTAGTTTATTCGTACGATATGTTGCTTGAGGAAATTATCAAGTTAACCACGGGTGGTGCGCCGGGAAGTCAAAGAACGGTTTCGCAGCTCAGAATCGGTCGCGCAGGTTAAAGAACGCTCAGTTGCGGAAATGGTATCCCAAATTGGTTTCGTCTATCACAATCATAGAAAAAATGTTTTAGATCGTCAACACGGTAACATTTGACACAGTGGGCTTCACAACCCCACGGATGGATAAAATTTTCTGGTAGGAATGTAACGATGATAATGATAATGCAGGGATTGCAGTTGTGACACGCAGCATCTAAGAAATCTCAAACACCCGTCTCAGTTATGATCCGAAGACAATGACTCCATTTATTAACTGTTGGTCGATCGCTCCTTTGCCCCCCCTCTTGATCAGTTCCCGAGTAAAAAATTATGACCTTTGACCTTGAACTTGACCCTCATGTGAGGTTACTTTGATATATCATCCCGGTTATATGGCGTTATGACGTCACCACTCGGTCTCCAATGCAAGCTAACTGATCCGACCACGCGATTACGGCGATCTTAAATTGCAGGTCTGACTTTGAAAACCTGTAAGTCAAAAAAATTTCGACCGATTTTCAAAAAAACATTTCACCAATCAACGCGCTATTAAATTATGTTAAATGAGGCTGAGTATCGTTTTTCGGCTACGAACGGTTTTTTGGCCATCTCGGAAAAACTGGTGGAAGGAGGGCCTCCAAGGCCCCCTCCAGTGCGCGTGTTAACGAGTATTTAGGTATTAGCCCAGATGTAGGCGCTTTTAACGTCAAACATCCTTGTTTTAAGACAGGTGTTGTTAGATGCGTAAAAGAGCATCCTGTTTAGATATTCTGTTTTATTTTATCGATGTCCTTTCATTGACACATTGCTGCTGTATTGAGTTCCAGTTTTAGGTATTATTTTTACACTTCCTTTTACATACTTCACTTTTTAATGCAATTTGTTGACCTGAGCTATAACTAGGCACCCAGAGCCTGTTGCTCATCGCATGTTTATTTTGCTTACGGAGAGTTTCCATATGCTCATCTATAACCTAGCTATACTTTGACTTCTCGTTTACCTGATTCGTCGTGCTCTACACTATTCTTGGACTATCAATGAACTTAACATTCCCTTTCCTTCTTAGTAGCGACGATTCGTCGGACAGACTCAGCAGTTTGATATCTATTTTCCACCCTTGGCATGGGGCCTCCGGTTTGAAAAAAATACGGCTGCCTGGTATTTCTCCCGAATGGGCTGATAAATTCTTCAGGCATAGCATGTTTTATTACTTTTTTCATTTCATAATTTTGCATGTCCTGCCTCTTCATGGTCTTCATTTGAAATCACTAGAAATAGTGCGCGCAGGTGAATGGTAAGAAAATGAAAACTAGTGTCCACGTTTTGTATAAGTTAAACATATTATATATTGGAAACTCTTGTGACCTGGCCCATTCATTTTAGCTTAGCTTTCCAATCTCCAACAGAAAAGCAAATTTTGGAGCTCTTTCCTTTAAAGCTCTTGGTATCATCTTTCTTTAGCTTTGTGCATTGATGCTAAGTGTACGCTCAAATTTATTTTTCAAGTACTGCGTGGGGCATCTTTGTGGAACGAGTATTTATACATTTTTCTGGACCATTTTTCATTAAGTATGTACCTGCATACATGCCTTCTTCGGTTCTGAATTGCTTAAGTGTGGCACCATTAAGTTGAGCAGAACAAGTTACCAAGCGGGTAGAGACTTCCGCTCTCCAGCCTTTGATTTCGCCTCATTTCAGTTTAATTAAAACTTTCAAAGAGTGGCAGGCAATGTGATTTGTTTCTGAACATGCCAAATATCACTGGAGAGCTGCTCTGAGAAAGTTTGCTCGGCTGGAGAGCTATGGAGCTCGGCTATTGATTTCTCCCTGAGTTGCGCATAATCCTCTCCGCATCAACTTCTAGCGAAAAAGGCCGCGAGATTGGTTCCAAATGTTAAACCGAGTAAAAGACAGTTGAACTGCCAACAAAGCAGCCAGATTTTATTATTGTAATTATGTGCTGGAAAGTCTAGTCTGCGGCGGTAATACCTGACCGCAGGGTAGAGATTTTTAATGATCGGGCTATGACTGGCAATCAAAGCTCTTGAAATAATTAAGGCCAACTAATGCAATTGTTGGGAGTAGTGCTGAGTAGTGGAACTCTGAACGCTCATATTTTCTGAGCTCAAAATAGCAGGTTAATGGGTTGCGGCTGGTATTCTTTACGGGTGGTTTTGGTAGTAATTATTTTCTGCCTTACGTGAAGATGTGAATCCAATATTTCCGCCCAGGGGGAGGCGCTTGAACAAGAGGAACCATATGAACTAGATGGACGCCATTGTTAGCGAATTGACCTAGCTGAGGGGTACCACCTCCTTTCTGGGAGTGGGTGGATGGGAAGCAAGCTGTCTGAGAGCCCTGAGGCACAGTGCAGTAACGCTGAATGCTTCATGGAGAGGGCCCTAGAGGCTTGATCGGCGAGGGGAAAGGGGAAGGGCTCTGCTCCTTCTTCTGATAATTCTGTTTATTTTTGTTTTGCTAAAAAAATCATTAGAATGAGAATCGGTGGATAGCTTAGAAACAGAGCCCACCTCAAACGGAACATACACTATTGTCCATATTTGTCCTGGAGTGTATTAAAATTGTTGCTACATCCACATCAAATATTTTCTAAAAGACGTCGAATATGCACTTTATCTCCATGCAGTGGAATCTGCGCACACTGAAGTAGTCCAGTCAGCTTTTGACAGCGGGGCACGGGCAAGAAACTTCCAACCCAATCCAGGTAACTCCGAAGATTTCTCGGCCAGTCGGACCCAGTCTGTTTGGTAGCTGTGACTGTCTATCTGAATCCAGTCTAAGGAATGTGCGGTCGATTGGTTGAAAAGATAATGAAATGTATGTAAATCTGGTGCCGAGAATATCCAAGTTTGTGGACAGACCCATTCGGTGCATTAAATGTTCGGAGATACATAGATATACCCAATGTATGACACACTCTAGTTACCAGCGAGCCTTGCCCTTTTTATCGTGATTTAAACAACATGTGCCTGTTCCCTTGTTCTTCATCAGGTGTCCCAAGAACTTTAATATTTTGGAAACAATTTCAAATTTTTGATAATACAATTACAAACAGGCACAGTATACATGCTGTAGGTTGAGTCGCGGATAATCCGGCATTCGGATAATCGGCAATAGGTCAGTAGAAATTTACCGAAAGGCTACCTATTGCAGAGCCAGTGCAATGGCTTCCACTGCAGTGGGAGCAAACCCAGCTGATAGAAACTTGACCTATATGCAGGTGCAGTGACCGGCGCCAAAATCAGCCGAGGGACAAAACAGGAAAAATAACGATGGAAATGTCACGAGCAGACGGATAAGGACTGTGTAAATTGCCTTCAGATCTGCAGGCACCTGAAGGCAACGCCCCCACTCGAGTGCGGCGGTCAGCTGTCCGGCTTTGGGGGTGGGTCCTTTGTCTTGTGACTCACCCTGGTAGTGCACGGCTCCCCACAGGTGCGACAAGTTGGACCGATGCTCGGATACTTGGGTAGCGATCCCGAGGGAGCTGGGAGGTTAAGGCTCCTTCAATATTGTTTGTGTCGGATAGGGTTTGTATTACCGGGTCAGTACTAACCATACTAACCATTCAAGAAATGACCTGAATCGAGAAGAGATATCTGGCTATGTTGGAGCTGAGGAACAAAAGCTCCCGGCTGCGTCCTATGTACCAGCTTCAACTCGGGGACTGCTGACGACCGTCGGCATTCAAACTACTCCGCATCCGCCTGAGGGTGTTCTCCATGTTGTTCTCCATCGTGGTGAACAGGCTGACCAGCTGGTGTGGTTCACTGTCGCCTTCTTTGCTTAGCTCTCGCTCCAGTTCACTGATCGTGACGCAACTGGCTGGATTTGCAACACTTATTTCAGAAATTGATGCCACCGTGATCTAGGTGAGCATGCTTGTAAACCCCACTTGGACGGGAGTTGATATTGGCGGGGTGTGATTTTTTGCACTCAGCCGCAACCCTTCTGCTTGAACAGTGGCGGCGGTGGCTTTCCGCACCATCACGGCCGGGCTATTTTCTGCGGTGGCGTTTTTCATGTAAACGCGGCCGCTGGTCCGACTTCAATGGGGCCGCCCTCGCGCCGGATGTAAACGGTCCGGAGGAACGCGCCCGGGCCTGATAGGCACAATAAGCATCGGCGGGCATTAGCGGCCCCCGGTCATTTGAGAAGACAGCTCGCACCGACGCTGCTGCACCGATTGTGTGCAGAATGAATGGATGGGTAAAGTGTGAGATCGCGTTACGCGTTCGCACGCTGTGTAAAAGGGGTTTGCTACGGCGATTGTTTTGTTTGATGACATTATCAATGCGATTTGATTACAGCCCAGCTTCGTCAGATTTGCCTGGTCCCGAAATAAGGCATTAAATAACGGGAAAGGTCTGTCCCACGGCCTGATTATCGACTGATAGGAAAGGCCATATCCAGAGGAAACTGTCAATGTTGAACTCATGACGGATGGCTGCTGTCAGAAAGCTCCCCATTTATTTATCATGCGCTATTTGTAGAACTAGCCCTCGCTCTGGGCTTACTAACATTGTTTATATTTGGTTCTGATTTTTACCACTAGACGTCTCTAGAAAAGGACACTGTTTCTCAGCTGCAGATAATGTTCAGGGGGAGGGGGTGGGTGTCATTCGTATAATATTTCATTTGTTGCTAACACTTACACAAATACGGTAGCTTTTCTAAAGGTGCCTTCACATGTCGTTGTCGTATATCGTGTACCTATAGGTATAAGCAGGCAGTATACCGCTTAATTTAGTAAGGAAAATGTTGCTGCATCGGTTCGAAGTTGAAGGCTGGGCAGTGGGGTCGGCCCCACTGTCGCGCGGTTCCTGCACCTGTTGTATCGAGGAACCCTCCTGACTCCTGACTGAGGATCCCTCCTGACCACATCTCAAGTATCCAATGTCACATATCAGCGAGTATCCAATGCCACATCTCAGCCGACAGACAGAACCGCGAAGCTGACGGCTGAGTGTTTCAGTTGGAATACTGAACAGTTAGAAGCTTGAACGGGAAAAGGTGCCTTTCTTCCCGGCATCCCACGTTCTGCCATCCTTTCATTGTTAGCTGCATATTCCCGTTTGACTAAATAGACACCCCTTTGGAAAAACATCATTTTTTGCGGGAAACATTGTTTTGAAATAAGCACTCTGTAAAAACGTTTAAAATTACCATAGGGAGTGTACCCCTCGTAATTACCAAATGACGTATCCCACATGTCATATGAGTGACCTCTTGAGAATTCATCCGACTCGTTTGCGAAATCTAAAGTTTTTAGGGTCTGAAGTCACTACTTTTAGCGAGTAGAAAGAGGAACTGACTGCAGTGCGCACTCTGTAAGGAACAGTTTGGCTTCAACATACTTAGAAGCAACCACGCTTAGAAAACATTCATGAACTCATCGGTGACAGATCGATTTGTGTCGCTGCGGGTTGTTTCCTATGGCTAGCGTTCGGCCGCCACGCACATGACTCCCATTCCACAAGCAGGCAGCCATTTGTGCACGAATACGTGATTTGAAGGATTTTAGGAGGTTACCTCAAGAGCAATCGGAGGAAGAATGTGGAACGTTGGTTTTGCGGTCTGCGAGCGAAGGCTGGGCAAAGCTTAAATATTTTATTTGAGGGTAAAAAAACGACAGAGTTATGATGCAAATACTATGCATGAGTAAACACAAACACATCGGTGCAGATATCGTGGGCAGAAAATAGTTCAATACCAGATACCGGAACCAGTAGCTTCCAAAAAGGTAACTCTCAACAAGCTGACAACTGATACTTAGTGTGGCTCAGGCTTCACACTCTTGATGCTACCATTTCTACATTTCAGCAATGTACGGTCTGTGCGCGAACGCAGCGGCACGGCAGTGGCCTGGCCGCGTCGCGTCGTGCACGTCGGAGGCCGCGATTTTCGGCAAAAACGGTGCACTGGCGGCCGCATCCCCGCATTAGGGGCGAACGTGCGGCCGCCGCGGGCGACGTGCCGCCGGCGACGGCGGTGGTAACCCGCCCGAGATCAGGGGCGACTCCAGCGGACACTCCCTCACCCGCTGAGCTGACATCTGGAGAGAAGTGTCTCAGTTTGCGAATAATGTTTTCACACTCTTCTCTTAAAGGGATATATTGGTGGCTTAGAAAACGCGGGCCGAGTGGCATGATCGGTGAATCAACATGCGGTGGTTAATCCTGATAGCAAACATCCACTAATACGAACTATTTGTGGGGGCGAATTTAATTGTGTAGAATAAACTTGACAAATAAAGTATTGAATTTTACCCGAGCAGTTGTTCATTGCACTATCGTAGGACACTCGACCCCGGCACTGTCTTAGATGTTCACTGACTCATGAGGGAGGTACCCAGTATTCCAGTACCATGTAACCTACAGTCGTATACCTATGTCGTATACCAGTCGTATACCTAATATCCTATACCTAAATATACCTATGCCTGAAAATAGTCTCAGTCAGTGAACGCTTAATCAGAAAGCTTGGCACCTAATATAGATTAACAGTTTTCTAATTCGCCACACTACATGGTAGAGTTAACACGCGCATGGACGGGGGTCTGAGCCACCTTCGCTTTGACGGGGAGAGGCGGGTACCCGCCCCCCCCCAAGATCTAGAGAACCAAGGTAGGTAGCGAAAAACGGTAAACGGCGTTGGGTAGCCCATCCACTTCTCCATCGGAAATATTTGAAACTTGTTTTTGTCAGGTCACATTTAAGGTCACAAGAGGTCAAAACATGCCGTCATAGGGATAACATGTAAATTAAGGTTTTTGGCCATTACATCTGAACAAGTAAAAAATAGAGCAAAACGATTTGAACTACCTATATGAATCCTCGCAACAAGCCAAATTGAATGATATATAATTTGACCTCGCTAGGTCAAATCAATGATTTGACCTGACCTGAAGTCACGTCAAGGTCAAATTATTTAAAATGCATATCATTAGAACCGCAAAGACAAGGCGAGTTTAATGCAGTTAAAATAAACGCTCTATCACCATTCGTGACTGAGTTATTCAGTAAAAACCATTTTTTCCATGTATTTCCAATGGAGAGGTCATGCCTCGTACCTGACCTTAGGTCATCGATATAAAAATACCGGAACATATTTTAGAAAACTCGGTGGGCCCATTATGTGATATGAGTTTCAATCGGATAAGTTCACCCTGCTCCGACTTTTGCTCTCTTAAACTTTTTTTAGGTCAGGTCACTTGACCTGTTCTGGTGACCTGACCTGAGATGACCTAACCTTAAAATTTTCACAGAAGTTGTACAAAAGATGAGGAAAAAGGTATGCCAAGTACGTCGGCGCTACACGCCGCTGTTTTTTTGCTGTCTCCGAAAAACCCGAGGGGAGGGCGGGTACCCGCCCCCGTCAATGAGCGTGTTAACACTTGATATGGGCCACGTGGTGACGGACCCACACAAGGTGCGGTAACTCATATTTTAAAACGGCTCCATCGAAATGTTTTGAGTGGGTACAATAGCATCTGTCAAAAGTAGCATAGATACGCAAATGATCGGGCATATGGAATTTATTATAAGGAAGTCCAATTTGGTCCTGAAATAGTGGAAAATCCAGGCTGGAGACAAATATTCTAACACGGACAAAGGCTACAAAAATGCATAATCAAACTCCAATTAAGAATTGTCATGATCTATGAAAAGATCCTCCAGAGAAGATCAAATTAATTGATGATAAATAGCGCGTGTGTATGTGGAGGTTTACGTCCACTGGAGTTATGGCCGGGATCTGGGATATTCATGGCCATAAATAACATTGGTACTGTTCCTGTGAAATCTATGATGTGGTCTATTAGAACGCAACATTACCAATTATGTAAATGCATTTCATGCTGAAACAAAATGAACCCCTGCGGGTTAAGTTAACCCTATTTCCGTCAGGCTCCCGGCACCCCCTATTTCGGCAGGGGGCAATATCGGCCCCAAGATCTCGTAATCTAACCGGCCGATTTTGAAAATCAAAGTGCTATAGATTCCCCGACGCTAAACTTTATTTTGAAAAAAGAAAATTTCACAATTTGATTTTTAAGGAGAAAGTCGCAAAATATACAATTTTGTGTATTTTTAGATTTTCCATAACCCTTGTCTCTGTTGTACGATTTTCACAAAACTAGTTCAGATTTACAAATAATTGACCCAAAATTGTCATATACTGAGTTACGCAAAATTCGAAATTCAATGGCAGTTCCAGGACCAGGACTAGAGGAAATATATACAACCTAAAAAGTTTTGTTACGCGGATTAGAAGCCGGATAACTGCGGCATCTTTGACACATAAATAAATAAAAAGTAAAAACTCATCAGGGCGGATGCAGTAAGAAAACAGTGGGGTAAAATACATCCCAACAATATGGAGTGGTATGCATGAGTATATTAGTCCCTCGACTAGTTGAAATTTATTTCGATAATTTTACCCTCCCATGGCAGCTCTGGGAAAGGGGTACATAGGCGGATCAAGACTCCGTCGTGGGGGGGGGTGGGGTGATGGAAACACATTTTTAATATACAACGATATTGAGTCGCGGCGGTGATACTGGCTGGGAATATGCATTTGAAAATGTGTAGTGACTGGACACGCCCTGGTAATCAGAATTTGGTTATAACTATTTTGAATTTTCATATACCCAATTGTATTTGCCCTGGCACGGCTGTAAGCAGTCTTCTCACTTACTAACGTTTAGTCCTTCTGATAACATTCCCCCCATTTTGAACTGCGTAACCCCCCGATAATACAAATAGTACAATGTGAATGCACTATCATCTCACATAAAAATGATATAATAAAACCATATAACTGGTATCAGGATCAGCAGAGACGGCTCCTTTACAAAGAACCCATCGCAACGATAATACTTGTTTGTGGATGGAACCTCCCCAAAAACCCAGCCATAGCTCCGCCCCTGGTAAATATATAATATGACAATTTCAGAAAACCGCCTGTACTAGTTTTAGGAAAAGTCAGGAAGTTTCAAAGTTCTATCGCAAGCCGTTTCGGAGATATTCTAAAAACCTAGGGGCAATATTAGCCCCCGCCGGAAATAGGTTAATTATTGCAGCCGAAATTCGTGACATTTGATCCTCAATACCTTGGTAAGGATTTTAGTCTGCGTTGGCATGCTGGCATCAAACTGCGCCCAGACGTTAAACAGGCTTGTAGAAACAGCTCCTAAAGAGTAAATTAAAATCCCGTAAAGATGGAGCCTTGGTTAAATGTCATTCCCAGGAAGAAAACCATCTATGATGGACAAATCAGGTTATGCGACAACGCCAGATTCGTTTCAGCTCTAATGTTTTTTGCGCGTCTTCTTCCAGTTTATTACTCCTCAACGCTGCTTCTCAGCAAGAAAGAGCGCTGAAAATCAGGACGGGGCGGTGTTTTTTGCTCGTCAGCCAGCGCCGCCGTCATCCTCGACGAAGGCGCATCGATCGACTGCTCCCCTCGCGTCACGTGACATTCGGCACTAGCCATATCAATGGTCACGTGACAATCGGTCGGCGTCGTCAGATTGGTCGTCGCGAGCTGTCGTAAAAATGCAGGATGGCGTCGCGCTGCGTCTGGGAACGA
Source organism: Lepas anatifera (assembly GCA_034440635.1). Classification (NCBI taxonomy): domain Eukaryota; kingdom Metazoa; phylum Arthropoda; class Thecostraca; family Lepadidae; genus Lepas; species Lepas anatifera. Next base: position 1,103,791 of record JAOTON010001615.1, on the reverse strand, counting down.
CTGCAGCGACGCTGGTACAAACAGCCGGGGCCGATTCGGCGTCAGAAGGCGTACGCCGATGGAACGCGTCGATAACGCCCGACATACGGCCGACACAAGTATCAGGAGTCCAGCCTGTGTTATGGGTAATTTTATGAGATTGCTCAATGCTGGGGATCTCTTCCCGATCCAGGGGGGGTCCTGGATGGGCTGAAGCTGGCACGGCAATATAAGCCCTATACGAAGCCTGTGGGAGACATAAAATCCAAGGGATCCTGACCCCCTCAACCCCAGGTATCTCCACCCATGGAATCGCTGGCTTAGCACATTCTCGTCTCCAACCCTGCAGCGGTAGTACTCACTGGAAATCATATACACATAGTGTTTTCTTTTGCTGCATCTGATGACTGTATTGTCGGGGCCCACGCTCCCGTGAGTGTAGTCTGTAAGCGAGTTTGAATATCGATTTGGCTCCCAAATGTCTCGAAGTGATAAAAATTTGGATATCAAATAAACTGGAACTTAAGTGTATGAATGTAATCGTTCAATCGTTCCCGATACATTTTTTACCGGTCTAATAGCTACACCAGCCTGACTATGGATAGTAAGTCCAGCTCTGTAACTTCTAGCTGGCCTGTAGGCACGGGTCGGACAGCCAAAGCCGCGAAGAGAGATGATGCAAAAAAACAGCTGGCATTCTTCTGCATTCCGATTTTCCGTTCGGAGTGTGTGTCAGCGTGCTAAGATATATCATTCTTCTGGACCCCACAGAGATGGAAACAAATAGTTCAGTGTTTGCCGTTGGTTCTATGTTCACCAATGCAGGAAAATAATTGGAAGCCGCACAAATACATTATAAGAACAGTGCGGACAACAGAACTGCAGCGATGAAAAATATTACTTTTCATATTTGTTGTAACTAATTTCTTCAGCTGAAATAATTCTGCCAACCACGAGCCGGGTAATCGCCGGAGGCAATTTTGTTGGCAGGGCCGCCTAAGCAGGTCCACAAATGGCATCACTTCAAAACCGCTGCTGGATTTGTTTTACGTCCGGTGACATTTCTCCAGCTGTGCGCCGCTTGTACTTTGTGGGCTGGTGTCAGTGGCGGATACAAGGGGAGGGGGCTAGGGGGCTCAAGTCCCCCACAAAATGTCAGAGAGCCCATAGTTAATGTATAGGTGGAGGATGATCGGAGGCAATTGCGGAGGAGGCGCGACTTCTCTAGCCTCGCCCGAAATGAAGCCCTGGACCCGCCACTGGTTGGTGGGGTGCGCCAGTGCCAATAGGAAACCTCTGAAGTGTGCAGTCCCCTGCGGCCACAGCTGTAGAACTGTGCCCTACCACGAAACATGTAAACATGTTACGATTCCCTGTCATGAATGGTATGTAAGTGGTTTGGGTGACCCCGGTTTCCATATGCCGGCAACACGCCTAGTGGCCATCACCTGACTGGAGCAGTCTTTTCTGTGTGTCCCACACATGCTTCGTTAGATTTGAAGTTGGTGTCACACCAAAGAAGAAGCTCTGCTTTTAAAATAGCAGAATCAGATAGACTATGGTGTATTTGCAAGTAGCGCTCTAACCACAGGGCGATACCGGCATCTGCAAAAAAATGTACGTGACACAGCACTCCAGTCTTTATATCGTTGTAAAACATAATCTCTATTTTCTTTCCAAGCAGCTATACACTTTTAAGTAATGCACACTCGTCGAATCTTTCGACTGTGCTTTTGGATTTCTGGCACTGGCACTCATTTTAAGGTAACAAGCTAGTTGTCAAGCTAGTCCCGTCAGCCGTCATTTTTTTAGACCCAGCCCATAACCGTAAAGATCGAGCTATGTTAACTATGCAAATATTCTTTGTTGAGGCTGCATAAGGTAGAATCATGATTTTCATTAAAATTCTAATATTTTTGACGGCGTTTCCTGTTCTGAATTCCGGTGTGAGTGCGGTTAATGAGCAAGGCACGGCCGTTTCTGGGAGAGCGAATTCATTTAAAAGTATAACATTATTAATCACAATATACGTTTCTGCTGCCAGCGGTGGCTGTCAGTTGTCGAGGTTTCCGTTTGGCCAGATTGCGCAGTTGTTCCTGTGCCTAACAACTTTTACCACTCGATAATTTTACCTCCACCTCACAGTAAACACAAACTAGGCTATCTAGAACCAACTAAACCAAAACAAAGTGTTGCTGCTCGCCAGCAACTAAAAAGTACCACTACTGCTTCATTTTGACTTTATGAACTTGTAGGAATCGGGACAGTGACGCTTTTTACCTCTTCATAAGCACATTAGCAATTACAGGAAGTGATATGACCATAAAGATAGGACACCGAGTTAAGATACGAATTTGCATACGAGTGGTAACGAGCCCAGCTGGTGTCACATCCGGCTGCGAGCACACCGCGGAAATTGATATTTTTTCAGTTTTGCAGTTTGCAGGCACAGAGGCTGAAGCGGATATACGCCTGTTTAAAATTGCACTGCTTTGGAAGTGTATGACGGTGCGAATAATGGCATATTTCTATGACAATTTGTGATGTATCATGTGCTGCCATCTGTAACGATGTGCGCATATGAATTTATTAGCCATCGTTACTGCCCGGTGGTAGGAAGTTACTGAATTAATGCTTCGGTCTTTGCTGAAGATGGCCGTAGGTCATATTTGTTGTCGCTTGAACAGTGGTATATGTTTTCACTGCTTAAAAACATTTCTGAAATCACTATTGAACTAACTGAAACACGAAGAAAATATAACCAGCATGAGGGAGGGGGAGTTGGGAAAAAATAAAACACCGGACACATGCTGTGGAAAAAAACACTCTTAATTATAGTTGACGAAACTGGTATTTGGCGGATCCCAGCAAGCATATTGTTCTCATTTTTGGTAGGACATGATCAATGCTGAAGCTATTTTCCAAGTCGAGAAAGCTAGATTCGGAATGAAATTCCCATTTAGCGCATAGCTTGGAAACCTTTCTCTCTGCAGCGAACAAACTATATATGTATGTACCTTCTATGGCTTACGTTTTTGTGTTTATGGCTATTTCGTTGCCTTATGAGCAGAGTCAATAAAGATGCTTCAAGCTAAAGAAGAGGATAACACCTTAGGATGGGAATATTTAGACATCTCAGTCCTCCTGCCGATGTTTTTAAACCATTTGTAGTGGTGACTAGGAATCAGTTCCAAAATATCCCTAATCTAAATGAGGATTATGCTGCTTTTTGTTGTTTCCGCTTTTTGATAAAAGATCAGCATTCGCAGATCGATAGTGCTTTACTTGGACCGTCTCCAAGTTTCTGTGACAGCACGCCAATTGTTTTGGAAACACATGTTCCAGTTTTGATACAAAAGTGTCTAATTGTGTATTTTTTTGCGCACTAGACCAAATCTGGGCCAAAAAGTTATTAAAACGTCACACCAAGAACATTAATACAATACTGTGAGCTATAAATTAAGTTTCTACATCGCTGAAACCGCTAGATTTCAAACAGCGGATACTAAACTAAAATGTATAATCCGATCCGGTATATAAAAAAAAACTGTCTCTCGGAATGTTATTTAGCATCCACGGCATAGCCAACATCCATTAATATTAGAAAACATTCAGTTTCATACTCACACCGTATCATCACAGGATCCTAACAAGTCGACGTGATATCGCCTTGACAGTCAGTCAAAATCCCTATTTTGAATTATTGAAGGGGTGCGGACTTGCATGATACTGTACAGTCTCTGTCATAGGCACCGTTCCTCATAAGTATCGTACGGTCGCAGTCTCTGTCATAGGTACCGTTCCTCATAAGTATCGTACGGTCGCAGTCTCTGTCATAGGCACCGTTCCTCATAAGTATCGTGCGGTCATCGATTCTAGGTGGTTTGAAAGTTCCATAGCTAATCATCTTCATTTTCGTTTGCATCCAAGTGATCATGATTAAGATGATGACTGAGCATGAGACTATTTGAGAGTCCCACACCTAATTGTCTTCATTTGGGTTTTGCATGCAAGTGATTATGATTATGATGATGATTGAGCATGGGCCTCAAAACCACCTAAATTGGACGCCGGTACTATACTTATGAGAGAAACTGTTCAAGATAGGTTTAGCCATGGTACCGATGAGTTAAGTACATTCGCTGTTTTAGCACAAATACACGTACCAAATGTCGGCACAACAGGTCAGTATTCTTTTAAGATACCAAAAGAATATGTGCACTTGAACACGTGAGAAGCAGCCCTATAACTGCAACCAATGCTCTCTTGATGTATATCAGCCTTAATATATCAGCGGTAAATTTCAGATTTATCGTGTATTGTTTCAGAATTGCGGCGATAGGTGGGAACTCACCCATTTCCCTTGCACCGCGCGGCAGGTGAATCGGACCCAAGACTGAACCAGCCGACGAGAAATCGGAATTTGCCTTGCTGCTCCCTCCACACCATGTGAGGGTCCAATCAGATGGGCCATAATTGAGTTATGGCAAAATAAGTGCCAAAAATGTGATAACTTGACATGCAGTGACTCTTGCACGTGCCAGGAGCCCTAGCGACACTGCGCCCGGCTCGTATATGATCTATCAGTAAATAAATCGACCAGGCTATAAGATGCCAAGACCCCTTCAACGTATGCCGCATTGTTTTGGAGATATTAACTTTTCAGTCGCGCGACAATCAAACCAGGCCGAGCCCCTCATATGCACTTTCACCTGTATTTTACAGAAGACCCAGCAGGTGCTGTGTGCCCGCACGGTGATAATGGAGCAGTTTTAATGTCTTGTGCTACCCTATTGACCAGTGTGTACACACTGCCAGTTGCAGCAACATATCTTAAGAGAGAAAGACGAAGTATTTCATCTATTGTTAGCTACAGTCATATTGCCGGAGCAGACTTTCCCGCTGATATTTCTTACTTTGCTTTGATTTTGTCAATGTATGATGAAACCCTTGCGTACAATAATGACATGAAAATTAATCAAACAAATTACGAATGAAATTATGCTTGTATGTTTGTGGCAGCCTGACCGGCGAGCTCGCTCAGATGTCTTCAAACCGAGACTTGACCTGCCTCGATAGCAACGACCACAAGGACCGACTTTGAAAATAAATCGTCTCCTCTCTAAGGAATCAATATCAATGGAAGATACGCTTGACTGGGTTACATCTGCTGAACCAGAAAAGCTCTACGTTCTCAAGTGGAGTCTCCCACCATCAGCGGTATGCACTTCCACTGCGCCGCCGTTACCCTGGCACAAGAGAATGCGGGTTGTCAAGTCGTTCTGTCACACGGATAGAAGTATGACGCCTAAGGCAGACAGCAGCTTCATACCTTCGTCACCTGCCAGTTCTGGTTGCACAATACTGCAGCCATTATGTGTCCATCTCGGATTTTACAGAAGCATGTTTGCGACCGATGTTTAAGATTCTTGGCATAGCTTCTTTGGAGCTGACAAGCAGAACAAGGTCTAGCCCAACAACAGTGGCGTATGTTAATGCCTGTTTCAGTTCTTAGATAATGCCTGGGCATGACAATTAAAAAGCCGCTGGCTTGAGGGCGTGCTGTTTTTATACTCACAAATTCCTTTCAAACATCGCGTCCGCCTGTTTCCACGTTTGTTTCATGATTATCGAAGATTATATTGAGCGTTTAGGTTTGGAAATTTTCACAGTCTCCAGCTCATGCTCTGGCAGTACCGAAACTCAAAAAATATATTAAAATATGATGTTCTATTCAAGCTTAGGCACACCGAGAGTTGTGCTGTATTTCATTAGAGACATGAAGAACGACACTGTTCTGATACATCTACTGATGGAAACAGGGATAGGGGCACTTCCAAACTCCACGATTGTAACATATTTTCTCTCAAAGACATGTTTTCACAATTGTTCGCTCCGTTGTCACTCTCCCCTTAACAACGGACGTAGATCCGTCACTGCATGCAGTAACCTAGAGGTTGACGAAGTTTACAGGGCTGTCAATTTCGTCCGGCCCGTCTGCACGTTTGAGGGCGTATTCGGGCGGGAGCACAGTCCGGAGCAGACCCAGCGACTCCCTCACTGACTGTCCTGTCTCTCTCTGTGCGGCAGATCTTCATGCACAAGTCGGCGATGCAGCTGCACGCGCGGGAGATGCACCGGACCGAGATGAAGCCGCACCAGTGCCAGCAGTGTCTCAAGTCCTTCTCCTCCAACCACCAGCTGGTGCAGCACATCCGAGTACACACCGGAGAGAAGCCCTACAAGTGCTCCTACTGCGACCGCCGCTTCAAGCAGCTCAGCCACGTGCAGCAGCACACGCGGCTGCACACAGGTCAGTCCTGTTCACACTCTCAGTCACACACACAGGTCGGTCCTGATTCAGACTCACAGTCACACTCGTCTACACACACAGGTCGGTCCCGTTCAAAGTCACAGTCACAGTCACCAAACACAGGTCGGTCTGTTCAGTCACAGTCACACCACACACAGGTCGATCCGGTACGCACTCACAGTCACACACACATCGGTCCCGATTCATTCACAGTCACACTCGACACACAGGTCAGTCCGGTTTACAGTAACAGTCACAGTCTCTACAAACATACGGTCGACAGCTCACAGTCACACTCGTCTACACACAGGTTGGTCCAGTTTACAGTAACAATCATAGTCGACACACAGGTCCAGTTCATTCAGTCACAGTCATAGGCATAGGCGGATCCACACAGGTCGATCTGGTACTTAGTCACAGTCGTCTACACACATATCGGTCTGATTCAGTCACAGTCACACTCGTCTACACACAGGTCGGTCCCGGTTACGCTAACACTCACAGTCGTCTACACACATATCGGTCTGATTCAGTCACAGTCACACTCGTCTACACACAGGTCGGTCCCGTTTACACTAACACTCACAGTCGTCTACACACAGGTCGGTCTGATTCAGTCACAGTCACACTTGTCTACACACAGGTCGATCCGGTACACACTCACAGTCGTCTACACACAGGTCGGTCCGATTCAGTCACACAAGTGCCCGCTACACACTCACAGTCGTCTACACACATATCGGTCTGATTCAGCCACAATCACACTCGTCTACACACAGGTCGGTCCCGTTTACACTAACACTCACAGTCGTCTACACACATATCGGTCTGATTCAGTCACAGTCACACTCGTCTACACACATATCGGTCTGATTCAGTCACAGTCACACCCGTCTACATACATATCGGTCCGATTCAGTCACAGTCACAGTCGTCTACACACATATCGGTCCGATTCAGTCACAGTCACACCCTTCTACACACATATCGGTCCGATTCAGTCACAGTCACACTCGTCTACACACAGGTCGGTCTCATTTACACTAACACTCACAGTCGTCTACACACATATCGGTCCGATTCAGTCACAGTCACACCCGACTACACACATATCGGTCCGATTTAGTCACAGTCACACCCGTCTACACACATATCGGTCTGATTCAGTCACCCTCGTCTACACACAGGTCGGTCCCGTTTACACTAACACTCACAGTCGTCTACACACATATCTGTCTGATTCAGTCACAGTCACACTCGTCTACACACAGGTCGGTCCCGTTTACACTAACACTCACAGTCGTCTACACACATATCGGTCTGATTCACAGAGGTCGAAAAACCTGCCATTTTGGCATTGTAAATGGTGACGGCCCAAGGTGGGGAGGGTGACAAAATTAGCCGACATGTTTTCTTGAGACCAATAACAGAACAAATCGCCGAAATAAGCACCTGTAATATAAGCTTCCTAATGTTGTTCAACAACTAGAATAGTCCAGAAGTATACATTGGTATCCTACTAAAGCAAAACGTGCCACATTTTGCAGCCTGTGCTAGTGACACATTTATGATTTGACATTTTCAATGGTGACACATTGGACACTTTTTTGGCCCCTGCTGATTCAGTCATAGTCACACCCGTCTACACACAGGTCGGTCCAATTTAGATACAGTTAATGTCTCTGACATGGCTGAGCCAGACAGTTCTCGTGCATTACGATGCTTCAGGGGGGGTAAATCTCAAAATTTTGACAGATATTTAAAACGTCTTTCGCCGGTTGAAAAGGGTTCAATGGCTCAAAACCGATGACGCACACACAGCTCAAGTGTGTTATAACAACGTCCTGTGTGATCTTCGGCGTTTGAACATACCCGAACGATCACTTCTCCCAACCATGTGCAGCTCGATTAATTTCCGCTGCAGAAACAGTTGCTGTGAACACCATGATCAATACCAGGACATTATTCCGTTTATTGTGGCCAAATTACAGTGGCGCTGATGTAAACACGTGTGTAAGCATACCTCCCGGTGGAACCACGCTCCTTAAATTCCTACGTGTGTTGATATGATGAAGCGAGTTGTTCACTTCCTATTCTTCCTAATACGTTTTTTTAGATTACTTTCGCGTTCCATTAAAGGATATAGCAAGCTGACCTGTCTCATTTTGATAACTGTAGATTTGTTCATCCACAGCCACAGAAATGTCGAACAGAAATCGCCTCTAAAAATAATGATTTAGCCTTCAGGGATCGATTTATGCACGGACAAGATGGTTTCGCATCCGCATATTTCGTGGTTGATGATTACCGCCCATGTTTATCACAGTGGCAAAATTAAAAAAATTGAGCTGTTGGGTGTACACATTTGTGGCGAGAACAATTTATATACATTGCTGGACAAAATTACGTTCTTTCTTGGTGCAGAATTCATACCTATGGTCATGATTTAACGATATTGACCTCAAATCAAACTCCGAAATGAGCAATATTTCTCCGTATGTGTGACAGGCTTTTATTTTTAACACTTCTCAGAACTTGACAAGATAGTGTCCAACTTGTCACTCTTTAACACTTCCTGTCACGAATATACTTATAGTTAACACGCGCATTGACGGGGGTCTGAGCTACCTTCGCTTTGACGGGGGCGGGTACCCGCCCCCTCTAAGATCTCGAGAACCGCGGTAGGTAGCGAAAAACGGTAAACGGCGTTGGGTAGCCCATCTACTTCTCCATCGAAAATCCTTGAACCATTTTTTTGTCAGGTCACATTTAAGGTCACGAGAGGTCAAAACATGCCGTCTTAGGGATAACATGTAAATTAAGGTTTTCGGCCACTTCATCTGAACAAGTAAAGATAGAGCAAAACGACTTGAACTATATGAATCCTCGCAGCAAGCCAAATCGAATGATATATAATTTGACCTTGCTAGATCAAATCAATGATTTCACCTGACCTGAGCTCAGGTCAAGGTCAAATTATATAAAGTGCATATCATTAGAACTTCAAAGGCAAGTCGAGTCTAATGCAGCTAAAATAAACGTTTCATCACCATCCGTTACTGAGTTATTCAGTAGAACCATTTTTCCCATGTATTTCCAATGGAGAGGTCATGCCTCGTACCTGACCTTAGGTCATCGATTTTAAAAATACCGGAACATATTTTAGAGAACTAGGTGGGCACATTATGTGATATGAGTTTCAATCAGATAAGTTCACCCTGTTCCGACTTATGCTATCTTATTCTTTTATTGAGGTCAGGTCACTTGACCTGTACTGATGACCTGACCTGAGATGAACTAACCTTAAAATTTTCACAGAAGTTGTAAAAACGATGAGGGAAAAGGTATGCCAAGTACGGCGGCGCTACACGCCGCCGTTTTCCTGCTATCTCCGATAAACCCGAGGGGGGTACCCACCCCCCCGTCAATGCGCGTGTTAAGATTGGCTGTTCTTCCATCTCCAAAGTGGATCGCAACCCATGTTGGAAGCCGTTCTCAAAATGAGCTGCCATATTTTGGTTTAATCAGACTGCTCACCAGTCAGTCACATAAACGACCCAGGGGGGCGTACTGTTACCAGGGTGGTAGTACTCGGTCTCTGTAACACGTTAAACGCAAGTTTTCAAATTTACCCTTCATTGCTCGTTCAGATGTCCGATGACTCAGAAGTGATATTCAAGGTAAGTTATAGAACTTTTCTGAGCCACCAATCCCAACAGCAGGGCCAGCAAAAGCGAGAACCAAATTTTCAATCAGAAATATGCACCAGTATCATCTGCTGAGGTATCGCACCCCTGTCACCTCTCATCGAGTTAGGTGGAGGAATAATGTCATCTTATTCAGGAAGCTTGCCGGGACGAGAACTACAGAAACTAAGGCTCCGAAACCAGCTGACCGAACGTTGAGTGGCGCAGGGGCGGACGCAGACCCGAGTTTTGGGGGGCAAACCCATGTCTGCCTCTCCTCTTGGGGGAGCGAAGATTTTTTGCTCTGCAGACCTAGTGTAAACACCTTTTTCAAAAATTTCTCCGGCGTTTGGGGGGGCAAAGATAGTTTGGCCCTCCCCTCCAGCGCTTTGGAGGGAGGCCATGGCCGGAATGCCCCCCCCCTGCGTCCGCCAATGGAGTGGAGCACCCTTTCCATTGACCATTCTGTAGAAGGAATGCATCTAGTTTCTGAAGTGACAGGTGGCAGTTAACGTGGAGCTATCTGAAATGACAAAAGTATATATGCAATATCAAGGTGAATACATGACATGAATGACATGAAAACGCATTCCATGACATGACATGAAAACGCATTCCAATGTAACAATAGGTCCAAGGGGTAGGTGCAGCCTTCTCAACAGCACCCCTTTTAGTCCGACAGGTCAGATATTAATCGCCACGGTAGCTGGATACGTATATACACTGGAATGTGTGCTTATTGGTGGTGAGTGTTTCCAATCAAATATTAACAAGCTTTCCGTAGCTATCTTCTTTCCATTTCTTCCCATTAAAGAAAAGTCGTACAAATCTATGGCAGGGAGATATTATTGATTAAAATAAACAGTACCACTGCTGTTGGCAGTAGGTGAAACCGTTGGATTTCACGGAAAACGATGTCATATTATTCGCGGAAAAATCAATTCGGTATGTTTACGCTGATCATGATCTTCTGATTTTTCTGCTATAACCCTCGCCCCACCGGGGGGCCATCGATGGCCCCCCTAAGGTTTTTCCGGGATAGCAGAAAAACGACGAGGCTCAGCACCGCGGTTGAGGGCTCTACCTCTCACTGCATCATTTTTCCATCATCCCTGAAATTTTTTACCCCGGGTCACCCAAGGTCAGGTCACCAGACGAGGTCAACCAAGGTCACCTCACTTCACTTTAGAGCTCTGTAAGAGCTACATTTCAAAGTCGATCGATTTGAAACTTCCTACACTTCATGACCCCTCCAGGGTCTACAAGGTGTATATCCGGGATTTTTCGATTTCGTGCCCTGAGGTCAGGTCACGAGGCGACCTCTCCCATTGGAAAAGCATGGGGAAAACCTGTTTCATGATATAAAAGCCACAAAAATGATTGCAAATACTCAGACTGCTCAGAACAACGTTTTTGGACACCCTTTCACGGATCCCAGGGGTCAAATTTGCCCTTTGACTTTTCCAAGGTCATCCAAGGTCACCAGAGGTCAAAAACAGTATTTTGACAATAACTTTTGACCTAATTGAGCTAGAGCGGTGAAACAAACACCATCGTGTTTGTCTTGTCACTGGCTTTCATTTGATATACGGCAAGGTCACTTTTTGACCTTTCGTGACCTCAGGTCATATTAGGTCACGAGGTGACCTCTGGCGGTCAAACCACTGGCGGGAGGTCTTTACGTTCAACATAGCGGAAAAAGTACTGGCAATTTGCTATCAAATGTACTTTACCAGGTCTCAATAGCTCTAATGGCATAAGAGTTATGCCCAGTTTGCTTAATCATTGCATATTTGAGTGAAAATAGCCGATCTTGACCTAATTTGACCTCTGGAGGTCAAACCATTGACCTGAGCACTAAAACATGTGAAGTAATTTCTTACTGAATTCACGCGAGCTTTCTATTTCACTTTGCAGATTTGCGCTAACGCCCATATTTTCGGAGTTAGAGGGGGGCCATCGATGGCCCCCGGTGGGGCGAAGGTGGCGCCGGACCCCCGGTGGGGCGCGGGATAACTTACAACATGCTCGGGTCAAGGGAAACGTTTAAAGCCATTCAGTTCTAAATATCCAGGCAGTAGCTCGGGCAAATCGAAAACAAACATGCACCTTAGTTGAGGAATTAAACGAAAAATCGACCCCAAAAATTCGCACAATCTGAGGTTTTAAAGCTGTAACGATACCCAAGCCAAACAGTGCGTGTTGCCGATCAATTATTGTCCAACCGTGGTAAAGTCTGGTGTAGCTTACCCCTTGGATAACACGTTATGTTAAAAGTGTTATTCGAATTGTGTTTGCTAACGGTTATCCTCTATTACATAATTATTGACATGAGAAGGAAGCATGCATTGCGTGCAAGCGACTTACGCGACGTTTTTTAAAAGAAAGAAATAAACTAAAGGGACACGCGGCTACTTGTAAGTAGTTACCTACCACATGGTCTCATAATCTCAGAAAAATGAGCTACTTCCACACCGGCACAGTTTTCAAAATAGTGCTAACTCTCAATGAAGCTGAGCCATTCTTTGGAGCCGTTCAGTGGACTTTGGCCGAATCTATAGAGTGCTCAGAAGAAGATCGGAAGAGTTTGGGGCCAAATAGCTATAAAATTACATCCCTGCGCGGTAAAACAATAGCGTTATAGTATTTTCAAAATAAAGCTTGGAAATAAGAGCTGTCCCCTTCATTCCTTTAGAAAACACTTGTCCACACAAGCTAAAAGCAAAGCAAACCAGAACGCTGGTAACATATCTAAACCCTGATAAAAAACTGATAAGACGCCATTTTGTTGACCGGCTCAACCAGCTAACCAGTGGTTCTAGTTTCGCGGTTTTGAAGGATGCAAAGCGTATCGCGTTTGTATCGAGCCGGTGTTATCCGCTAATCGGCCGTTCCGTTTACCTGAAGGCATGCCGCTGTGTCCGACTATCGAGTGACGATGTTGGAAGATTGATGGTGCGTGCTGTACCGGCAAACTACCGTACAAGGTGTCGGGTTCTCAGGTCTGCAACACCTGCACCGTAGCCACGTCATCTAACCGAAACGGTTGGATATCCAGGGTGCCACCAGGACGCTGCGTAAAAAGGCATCGATGGGGTCTGTAACTCAGGACAAATTAGACACGGATGAGTCTGGTTACAGTCTCGGAAACATACTCTAGTTGCATATGAAGCCAATTTTGGGACATACTTCATGGATCAGATCATTCAGGCTGGGTGGTTTTTGTGTCAGAGCATGCCACATATTTGCATCCCCAGCTTGGCTGTCATCAGAATCACACTAAATGTCCGAGACAAAATATGCGGGCGAAGTTGATAGTGAAAGCTTAAAACTTGCAGTTGGATAACCCTGGTTCAAATCCAGGTGCAAACTCGCAAACTTCAAGCGTATAGTAGGCGCGATACCGACTCGCCATTGCTGGAATTCTAACAAAATGCATCCACGTTAATGGTGCAATTCACATGAGGGATGAGAGATAGGCTTATACTTGACATATATTTATCAAAAGTTAACTCAGCAAACCCGATGAAACGCTGTCGTCAAAATTTATGGTGCGCGCATGTATGCTGGGCGGCGCCATTACCTGGGACGGTGCAAGTTACCGCCATGGGAAGATGCTAAGGAGACGGTTGAGTGGTGAATAGATAACTGATCCGGATTTTCGGCAACCAGGCAGGGAACATGACATATGTCCTGTTCCATTCCAAAACTCTCGGCTTCGTCTATAGACCTTGGCAGACTCTGCTTTAACGTTTCGGGCAACGCAAGCGTGGCGCCAGCAGCTAAAAATGATGATAGGCTAAATATGCTCATCGAGAATAAAATACTTGAACTTTGCGCAAACTGCACAATAAATGGAGATAAAAAGGAGCCAATGCGACCGGAGCCCGACGCCAAGCCCAAGGCACTGTTTCTGATATCAGTAGGAAACAAGTCTGAACTGTAGTTGTTCATGATAGCAAAACAGCCAGCAGCTCCGAACTTCCCAATCATAGCGAATGCAAGCGCCAGCGTCTCGTGTCCGGGCGCCTGGGAAGCCATTCCACTGACTAAACCTCCAGCACCTGTCAATGCATACAGCAGGAAGCAACAGAGCTTGTTACCAACTGCTCCCACGAACACCATAATGGAAAGCACACACGGTATATCCATAAGCGCCATCAGGATGAAGTTGTAGTATACATTTCCCGGCAGCCTATTGGCACTGAGCACTAGGCCGTAATATACCATATTAACGGTGAACCACTGAAATAACGTGACCATAGTTCTACAGCGCAGCGTTGGGTATCGGAGCAGGTCCAGCAAAGAGACCTTCGCCGGCACGGACGCAACCGTGTCCCGCAGCCACGAGGGAGCTTGCACTTGCTGAGAGCTGGTTTGTTGGAAAGCTACCAAGCTGGGCGTGGGCGTCTGTCGACGGCGGGGTGAGCTGCTCAGCACTCGAACGCTACTTCCAGCCGCGACATGTGGCACCATTGTATCGATTAGCACTTGGGCAGAAGGCCGTTTTGGAATTGATACATTTTCTCTTGAAAATGGCATCAGAACCTCCAGTAAACTCATAGAGGTAGGTTTAAGAGGCATCTCGCTAGGATAGGGTCTACGGTTGCAAGCGGCAGCACGTCGAAGGATAGCTTCTGCCTTTTCGTGGTGGCCAGTTGCAGATAGCCAGCGGGGCGACTCAGGAATCCACAGTGCACACGGAACGTAGAGGAGGACGGGAATGGCAATGCACAGCTGTAACGTCCTCCATGTTTTTATGTAGATGGGCAGCACGCCAAAAAACAGCATACCGGAAGACAAGACAACGGACACTGCAATGCCACACTGAGCTCGTACCCTACTGTAAACCAATTCGACACTATACACAAAGATTGCATTAAAAGCACCACAGCTGCAAGCTCCTGTGAAAAACCTGAAGATAGCCAGCGCAATATAGTTTGGAGACAGTGCGGTACCAAGGGAAGACAGTCCAAAGGTGAGCAACGTCGTAAGTACCCCCAATTTTCTTCCGAGCCGATCAGATGTGTCACCAAATACAATGGAGCCAACCAACATGCCAGCCATAAAAATGCTCTCAGACATGGGTTTAAGCCAAGCTTGCTTACAGTAAAGTCCGAACTCGGACGCTGTGCTGGCATTTAGCACGGAAGTATCGTGCACCCAGGTGCTGCACGGCACTTTGGCAGACATGTTGAAAGCACCTTTTCCGCAAGACGTTGGATGGATTCGTTTATAGGCAGAGCATTTACTCCAAGGCAGATTTTTGTCCTTGATAATAATCTCAGTTGGCGTGCTGTGTTGTAGAAAGGAAGCATTGTAGGTTGCGTTGCTCACTTTTTCACAGCCTCTTATCAAGCACCTGTGGCCTAATTCATAGCCAGTCCAAGAATGGCTGGCGAATTCGGCCCCCACAAATAGCATAGGAAATATTGTGAAGGCAAACAATGACTTCTGGTAACGACCCCATCCATCGATATCACCTAAAACTGCATCGACGTCCATTTCCAGAATGGTATGTGTTTGTGCAGTTTTTTTATCCATAACTTGATCCAAAAATCAGGGAAGTTCTTCCGATCTCGTGACTTTTTGCTTATATACTTACCTTATGGAAAATGTTCTCGGGGAAAAGTTTGTTGAAAATAGTTTCAACTTAAGAATAACACTCCTCACAATATTCACCTACCCTCGTTATTTGCCGGCGTGGTAAACGAACCCACATGACTTTCTCAAAAGAAAAGGGTTACTTTGCCGGTGTGGTAAACGAACTCACGTGGCTTTCTAAAAAAATTGTTACTTTGTAACCCATATGTATATAATCAAAATCTCAGTCATTTATATCGAGTTTTATTGTGCACTAATATACAAATGCTTGGAAAGATGCATTAAATACAAATGTACACAAGACCAACAGGAGATGAAAGCGATGTCACGCTTAGCCCTTTACAGGGTCCCTTGCTCATCATGGATTGTATGTACAAGTGTCGTGTGAGCAGGCTGTACAGGGCACTATGAACATGGCTTGCTACCCAACTGAGAATCCGGGTACCGTAATACCCGCCCCGGTGGACCTCCGAGCCACCGCTGCCCTGGTGTGGGAGGGGGCGTTTAGGCACACTCCCCCTCGAACCCAGCTACTATGCGGGATACCGAAAAAACGCGAAGGCTGATGGATAGCTCTTAAAAAACTGATGAAGAAACTGTATCAGTCACTTTTTGGTTCAGGTCAATATTGTGGTCATGACAGGTCAAAGAAGATGGCAAGTTAGAAAAGAGTTTACGGGCTCTAGCGTTTGAAGAATTCCGTTTGAATCGTATTTTAGCCACCATTCGCTTCCTCTCGTTACAGAAAATCGAATGATGTACGAAATGACTTTAATAGGTCAAACCATTAAATGAGCTGACCTAAGGTCAGTTCAATGTCACCATTTGACCTAGCATAGTCCATAGGCATATAAGTCGACTTGCAATATTATTCCAACTGTAATGGTACCCAAATGCCGCCAGAGACGTGCCACGATACGCACGTGGTGAAATCTAGGTGTGTTGCGATTTCGAATAATTGTATTGTCCGCAAATAATCAACGGGTGAATTTTCCCTTGACATATTAAGTCAGTTGGATGAAATGTACCTATGAATGTAATGTGCCTACCATTGACGGTTAAATTAAAATGCTCCTTTTAGAAATACCAAAAATTAAAGCCTTATCATCATTTTCTGCAATATTATTGACCAAAGTCTGAAAAGCTGCTTAAGTAGCCCGAGATGACCTATCAGAGGCCATAAGTCCAGACTTGCAGCATGAACCTAGAAGCGGCCTATTCTAAGGAACGTCGGCCTAAAGGAAGGTCTTCTTAGCTGCATAGGACCACACATAGAACCATTTTTAGCCCAACTCCCGTTTTACTCATGCATTTCTAACTGGAGAGGCCATGACCCGCATCTGAACCTAAATCAGCGATATAAACACCCCCGGAATGAACTCTGTAGAACTCGGTGGGGCCATTATGTGATGTCGAGTTTCAATTGGATATATTACCCCGTTTCTTAACAAAGCTATGTTAACATTTTTTGGAGGTGAGGTCTCTTGACCTGCACTGGTAACCTGACCTGAGACAACCCGACCTTAAATTTTTGGAAAAGTTGCAGAATTGATCAATGATAAGGTATGCCAAGTACAGCGGCGCTTCTGGGCGCCGTTCTTGATGCCCAAGGAAAAACCGAAAGGTTCTAACACCCCCACCGGGTCGAGGGTTAACATGTTGCTCCATGATGACATGCTTTAGTCATTTTTTATATAAAACAGTTTTGTCTTGAAAATGAGTCTAGAAATATAACATATTTATTCTATCTATCCATATACACATCTGTTGGGTAAGATCCAATTTCATATATGACCTAAACGGAATTATGACCTAGGTTCATCGCAATCACACATTGTATCTGGATGCAATTACAGTAACTATAGCTTTTGGCGATTGAAACCAGGTTTCAATCCAATTCTCGTCAATCCGCATCCAACAAGACCTGACTTGATTTGGCAGGGTGATGGTAAATATATTTTTCTTACGGTGCAGAGGGCAAAAGAGAGTAAACTGCAGAGGGAACATCTTTCTTTGTAAATCTATGTAAATTGAAAGTGAAGGAAGTGAAAAGAAACGCCAGCAGTGCACCAGAAATGTAGAAAAATTGAAATTAAGGAAATTTCTATCCAGCTCTATCCTTATACAAACTAAAGTTTCATGGAAACCGCAATTGCTGTATCCTGATTCTCAACTCTATCCTGACTGCCTCTCGCCCATGAAAACTAAACATCTGATCCATATATATATATATATATATATATATATATATATATATATATATATATATATTCGTATACTTGGGTAGCAGTTTATTGTTGATGCAAGTTTGGTTAAATATAATATATAATGCAAGTAATAATATAATGCACGTTTAATTAATATATATACATATATCCATATGATCCTCACTCCTCACTCCCTTCGAACTCGGCTCCTATGCAGGATAGCGAAAAAAGAAAGCTGGTGGATAGTTCATACAAATCCATAAACAAACTACTTCGATCACTTTTTGGCTCAGGTCAATATTGAAGTCATGACACGCCAAAGAAGGTGCCATTTTGGAGAAGAGTTTCGGGACTCGAGCGTCTGACAGAGTTGAGTTAGAATCATCTTTGGGTACCATTCACTTACCCTCGTTGCAGCGAATCAAATGATGTATAAAATGACTATACCAGGTCAAAACACAAAAATGGTCTGACCTTCAGTCAGGTCAAGGTCACTATCTGATCTAGTATAGTCAATATGCACATTGACCGTCTATTAATAACAATCTCAACGTAATGTTATCAAAATAAAGGCTTTATCTTCACTTCCTGCAAAGTTATTGACCCAAGTCTGAAAATCTTCTTCAGTAGCCCAAGTGACCTCTCAGAGGTCAAAGGTCACAAACTGCAACATTAACATAGAAAGGGGCCCAGGATACTAAAATTTGGAGAATATGAAAGCATTCTCAGCTGTCTATACAAAAATGCAGCCAAATTCCAGTTTTTCCATGTATTTCCAAGGGAGAGGTCATGATCCGTACCAGACCTTACGTCATCGATATGAAAATCCAGAAATCTATGTTGTAGTGCTGGGTGGGCCCATTATGAGGTATAAGTTTGAATTCGATATATTTCCTTTTCTTACTTATACCACCTTAAACATTTTTGGTGTGATGTCACTTGACTTGGACTGGTGACCTGACCTGAGATGACCTAACCTTAGAATTTTGGATGAAGTTGAGAAATCGATCAAGGATAAGGTGTGCCAACGCCACCGTTTTTTTCGTGCCGGTGAAAAAACCCGAGCAGGGGTAATGCTCTTCGCCATAACATAGTTAACACCAAACGTGATCAGTTCGAGTCCAGCAAACTTCCATCCTGCGAATACTCTTTGCACAAACATTCATGCTTGAAGAACAGGTGCAGACGAAAGTGATGAATAGTCCTCCTGCACCAAACGACATACTGCAGTTCCTATCGTGCAAGTGCGCTGGAAAGTGCAGATGTCAAAATGCACTCATCTTCGGAGCGGGTTTCAGTGCACATATGTGTGCACTGAACCCCCGTGAACATGTTTCCCACCACATGTTCCCCAGCGTCGAAACAGGAGCGGACACTACAGCTAATTCACGTTCCAATGGTCCAAGATGCCAACAAGGATACGATAAAACGTGGCTTGTTTACACAAACTGTGCATAAATTTAACGCCCACACGAGTATGTACCCCGCAGCGTATCCCTTTTACAACACTTCCTCTTGCTTTAGATGGACGGTGAAAAATATGTTTTAACAAACCCAGTTTATTATTTTATGGTATACGCGTATGTGTGTCTTATGTGACTGATTCTATGTTTTTATTAACTCATTTAATATATTTTACATCCCACTCACGATTTAGCCTATGACTTCACCATAGGCTAAAACGTTCATCAAGGAGTTCTAAGCCTGTTGGTGATGAACTTGAGTAAATAAATCCACGAATAAACAAATGTGCAGCCTTTAATCATGCGCAAGCTGGGAGAAGGAGAAAAAAGCAAGCCCCGGTCACATGTCTGAGTCAGCTGATAATAAGCCATAGCATCATTAAGCCCTTTCATCAAACCATGACATAGATCCTGTTTGTTTTTATCGTGGATGTTCGTCTAGTTACGATGTTCCACCGATGGCATCTTCTCATGTTCATTCATTCGTCCATGCATGGATGCATTCACTCATTTATTCACATGCACATATTCATTCATGCATATATTTATATCCGTTGAGGAATGTTGTGACACTGCAAGGGTACACATGTGATTAGTTTCGTAAACGGATCCAAGGGGGGACAGATGGGGGCACTTCCTTCCTCCTGGTCGACCCTCAGGCGACCGCTAAAATGATCAGGGTACCCATTGGAGTGTCGAAGACGCCCCGTTCCCGCAGGAAGTAAAAATTTGCGCCCACTTGATAACTTTAGTCGCCCCTGGCCCATATAGCGCCCCCTTCCAATATGTGCACCCCTCTCCCATCGGTATTCCTGGATCCGCCTATGGTGTGATCATTCGGATGCAATACTAATAACATGAAAACTATAATTAAAGAAAAAAACAGACAACTTTGTAAATTACATAGAGCAATGCGCCTCAGAAAATAGATATGCTTTGCTTATCAAACAGAAATGATTTTGTCATTTTGATAGAAGACAAAAGCGTGACAAAACAATCTATTGACCTGATTTTCTGCTCATGACGTCATTGGGACGACAATAATTTTCGTATGTGAATAACAATAGTTTTCCAGTCATTTTCGTTACCTTTTCTTCGATCCTGAGAATTTCGCTGCTCAAAATCCATATTTCACAAAAAATATTGTGCAACTTCATTAGATGGATGAAAAGTTTCCCGCGCGTACATACATCATCGTGTTTGAGAGGTGACGACCTCTGTCAAACTGCCCGTCCAGGATAGTTATCACATAGAAGTAAAAAGTGGAGATATTAATATGTCTGAAAATCACAAAAGCATCTTGCCCTCTTCTGGTACCGATTTCCCAAAATTCGATGTCTGGCCCAAGAACTAATAGTTTACTGGGGACGCTAGAATATAAATGTCCTAAAATCGTACCGATGTTCAAGGCTTGTCATTGGCGTGGCTTGTCAATGGTGTGTTATCAAAATAGCATACTCACATGCTACCGCCACCTAGCTAACGAAGCCCTCATTCCGAAATCATCGGTCCAAGAATAATATTTACTGCAGTGTTCCATACAAATATCTCCTATCTGCTGCAGTGGTTAGCATACACAGCAAGAAACCAGCAGAGCAGGGTTCGAATCCGGACGCAAGTAAATTGTCCGTAAATTGCAAGTGAAGGCGGCGTAAAGCTGCAATACCATTCCCGAAATTTAAACAAACGTTCACATGAATTGTGTAGTTGCAGCTTTGGAAGGATACATATTTTTTATACGCAACACATATTTATCAAACATTAATCCGACATGCTCGGTGAAAAGTCATCGTCAAAAGTGATGCTGCGCACATGCATACTAGGGTGCTCCTCCACCGGGGGTCCTGCTGACAACTTGGCACCGGAAGATGTGGATGAGACGGATAGGCGGTGCAGAGACAACTGCTGTCTATTTTCGTCAAGAAGGCAGGGAACATGGCAGAAACTCTGCCCTTTTCCAAAATGCTCTGCTTCTTCTATGGATCGTGGAAGATTCTGCTGGAAAGTTTCCGGCAACCCAAGCGTGACACCTGCTGCTACAAATGATGATATGCCAAATATGCCCATCGAGAATAGAGGACTTGAACTTTGAGCAAACTGCAAAATAAATGGGGATAAGATGGAGCCAACCCGACCGGAGGCCGACGCCCAGCCTATGGCACTATTTCTGATGTCAGTGGGGTACAATTCTGAGCTGTAGTTGGTGATGACGGCGAAACAGCCGGCGGCGCCGAACTTGCCCAGCATAGCGAATACAAGGGCCAGTGTCTCGTGTCCGGGCGCCTGGGAAGCTAATCCACTGGCTAGGATTCCGAAACCTGCCAACGCATAGAGCATAAAGCAACATAGTTTGTTACCAAATGGCCCTACAAACAGCATGATGAAAAGCATACACGGCATATCAACAAGTGCCATCAGAATGAAATTGAAGAAGACTTCTCCTGGTAGCCGGTTGGCGCCCAGCACCAGTCCAAAATATACCATAGCAGCGGTGAACCACTGAAATAATGTAATCATGGTTCTGCAGCGCAGCGTTGGGTATCGAAGCAGGTCCAGCAAGGAGGCCCTCGCCGGCACAGACGCAACTGAGTCCCGCAGCCACGAGGGAGCTTGGACTTGCTGAGAGCTGGTTTGATGGAAAGCTATCAAGCTGTGCGTGGGTGTCTGTAGACGGTGGGCCGAGCTGCCCAGCACTCGAACGCTACTTCCAGCCGCGACATGTGGCACCATTGCATCGATTAGCACTTGGGCAGAAGGCCGTTTTGGAATTGACACATTTTCTCTTGAATATGGCATCAGGACCTCCAACAGACGCATAGAGGATGCTTTGAGAGGCATCTCGTCAGGATAGGGTCTACGGTTGCAAGCGGCAGCACGTCGAAGGATAGCTTCTGCCTTTTCGTGGCGGCCAGTTGCAGATAGCCAGCGGGGCGACTCAGGAATCCACAGTGCACACGGAACGTAGAGGAGGACGGGAATGGCAATGCACAGCTGTAACGTCCTCCATGTTTTTATGTAGATAGGCAGCACGCCAAAAAGCAGCATACCAGAAGAAGAGACGGCTGGCACTGCAATACCACAGTGAGTTCGCACTCTACTATGGACTAATTCGACAATATACACGAATATTGCATTAAAAGTACCACAGCTGCAAGCCCCTGCGCAAAACCTGAAGATACCCAGCGCAACGAAGTTTGGAGACAGCGCGGTACCGAGGGAAGATATTCCAAAGGTGAGCAAAGTCGTAAGAACCCCCATTTTTCTTCCCAGTCGGTCTGATATATCACCAAATGCAATAGAACCCACTAGCATTCCAGCCATAAAAATGCTCTCAGACACGGGCTTAAGCCAAGCTCGCTCACAATAAAGTCTGAACTCGGACGCTGTGCTGGCATTTAGCACGGAAGTATCGTGCACCCAGGTGCTGCACGGCACTTTGGCAGAAATGTTGAAAGCACCTTTTCCACAAGACGTTGGATGGATTCGTTTATAGGCAGAGCATTTACTCCAAGGCAGATTTTTGTCCTTGATAATACTCTCAGTTGGCGTGCTGTGTTGTAGAAAGGAAGCATTGTAGGTTGCATTGAGCGCCGTTTCACAGCCTCTTACAAAGCACCTGTGACCTATTTCATATGCAGTCCAGGAGTGGCTAACGAATTCGGCTCCCACAAACAGTATGGGAAATATTACGAATGCAAACAATGACTTCTGATAACGACCCCATCCATCGATATCACTTAAAACTGCGTCGACGTCCATTTCCAGAAATAAATGAGTGCTTTCAGGTTTTGCACCAAAACTTGGTCAGACAAGCAAGGACGTTGTTTCCTATCTCGTGACTATTGGCTAATATACTTGCATCATGGGAAAGCATTTCAAGCAAGGGTCTGCTGTAAACCGTCTTAAATTGACAAGGTGTTTACTGGCATGTCTCCTCAAATCCTGGATGTGAAATATATCTAATAGACTTGAATACATATACGTATACTGATACCGCGATACACACTGCATATATGTCAAACAGGTGACAAAACGGCTGCAAAACCTAAGTGGGCAGAATAATCCCAGAAGAGCAAAAACACTTTTATACAGGGTGCTGCAGTGCAACCTACAACACTGACATCTGTACTGAGTCCATAACACGTATATTGGTATATACCCTCGGAATCCTCGGAACTTACATTATATATTTGGCTATAGGCTTTCATCAGAATCAGGTATCTAAGCGATAGGTCATTTCACAAAATTATTTGCCATAGTGTAGCCAGACCTAGAATTTGTGGAATTACAGGGGATAAGGGACAGGTAATTTGCTCGTTATACTTGATATTTTAGTGTATGTCAAGCTACCTTATGACTAATAATTTGTGGTTTGACCTATCGATCACCTACCTGATCCTGACGATGTGCTGTGCTCGAATATATAATCTAAGCGTATTATATATATTTCACATCCAGGATTCAAGAAGGCATGCCAGTAAACACCTTGTCAACCTACAATCATGCTCCTTGCCTCAGCACTCTGAAATCTATCAACGTTTGAAAATAGTTTTAATTCAAAAATAACACTCCCCTCAATATCTCCAGAGACGAAATTTAATTTAAATTATCTTAGAATATTCAATACATATAATGAGCGTCATTGCGTTATCGGAGATACCACTTCACTTCACCATCATTTTATTGTGATTAAAGTCGCAGTTTCCGACAAAGTTTATTGAGTTCCTTTTTAAAATCAGAGCGAAATTATCCACTAGTATCTGATGTTCCACGCATTTACTGCGAAAAGGAAATAATTGGTCAGCCTAAAATATTGTCATCCAGAAAGTCTAAGGCTTTGACTAGAAAAAAACAATTTCATCTCGGCTTTATAAACGGCTTCACTCCTTAAACAGCAGTATCATTTCAGTTTTAGGAGATATTAAAGGAATGGAAAATTTATAAAGAAAAGGTAATTAAAATTTTAGTTATCCTCAATTCATAAAGATTGAGGAAAAGCTATTCTAAAATTAAAATGATCTAACAATAGCCCCAAAGACCAAGTTCAGCCCAAATGATCTTTGTTGAAAGCCTAGTTAAAAAGCCGCAAATGGATCATGCTGAATTTAGATACGCATATTCTTGACAAACTTTTTCCCAGTTGCATACCAAAACCAGTCAGCTGTTGGTTAGAAAATAGAAACCTAAAACAATAAAAATGCATGTATTTGCATAGTTATTGTAATGCATATTAACACGAGGGGTCGCCCTGGTGGAACAGAAAAAACGGCGCCCACGATACCTTTTCCCATCATTTGCAACTGGAAAATAAAAGGTCATCAGGTCAGGTCACGTACAGGTCAACTCTGGCGGCGAACAAGTATAAGAGATAACAACGCGAAAGGTACCTGTAATAAGTGCATATATTGCACTTGTGCCAATCGCCTGTTTCTATGTGTTCATAACGGTATTGAAAAAATATAGTCTGTCTGTCGTCGTCAAGTGACCCGACCTCAAAAAAGTTTAAGATAGCAAAGTCTGAGCAGGGAACTATCCGATTGAAACTCATATCACATAATGGCCCCACCGAGTTCTCTAAAATATGTTCCGGTATTTGATACGATGACTAAGGTCAGGTACGAGGCATGACCTCTCATCGAGGCATGACCGCATTGATAATACAGGAAATATGGTTTTACGAATAACTCAGTAAAGATGGATAGAGCGTTTATTTAGCTTCATAGACCCGCCTTGGCTTGCGGTCCCAATGATATGCATTTATATAATTTGACCCGACCGACCTCAGGTCAGGTCAAATCTTGATTGACCTAGCAAGGTCAAATCATATATTATTCGATTCGGCTTGCGCGAGGATCATAGGGTTTAAGCCGTTTGCTCCATCTTACTTGTTCAGATGTAATGGCCGAAAACTTAATTTACATGTTATCCCTATGACGGCATGTGACGGCATGTTTTGACCTCTGGTGACCTAAATGACCTACAAAAATGGTCAAATATTTCGATAGAGAAGTGGATGGGCTACCCAACGCCGTTTACCGTTTTTGCTACCTACCGTGGTTCTCGAGATCTTAGGGGCGGTACCCGCCCCTCGGCCATCCGAAGGTGGCTCAGACCCCCGTCAATGCACGTGTTAAACAACACAAAACTGATGCACAAACTGTCAACATCGCCTTGCAGTGCGCGGGAAAAGGCATTTGTTCGCAGCTCTCTTGAAATCCCACCAGGTCGCTCCCTGGCCAATAGGCCACCCCATTTTGTATTGCCAATAGTAAAATCCAACTATTCATGTATTATATTCCTTTGTGAAAGCTCCTGGCTTGAAATTGTCTCGAATGTATGAGTTTAGTTACAACTAAAATTAATCAAACCAAATTAGCTAAACCGTAAACGTTTAGGGGTTGCAGATTTCTCGCTTCTAATTATCTTAAATGTAAAAAGCAGGAACCCACGCATTTTTCAACATAACTGCTTTCTTTTAGCGTCCAGTGTAATGGCCTTGCTCAAGTGGTCACTTTCAGGATAATATCATTGATCAAAAGTAAGCTGAAGTGGATTGGGGGAATAGGGGGCTTGGGCATCCTCTGTCGTTACCTAGCAACAGCCTCTGGCTATGCATTAACTATAGGCACTTTTATATTTCGGGGGAGGCTGGGTCCCCTAGCACTGTTGTATCCGACACTGAGAAGTAGCTATCTGTGGTATAATTGTTACATGTTCTAGTAAAAAGGAAGATTCATGTTACCAACCGGCGGAGAAATTGTCGCAACCTTATTCCTGTCAGGGAGGAGGAGACAGGATCTAATTGAGAATCACAAGGAACAAAATTTGTATAGAATCTAAAAAACGTTCATTTGAAAAGTACATTCTGCATGGCCCAGCACACAACTGTTAAATTTTTGTATCATTTTAATGGAATTCCGATTAAGAAAAATTTGTTCCAGTTTGAATTTGTTAAATAGAAGGGGTAGATTTAGAGATCTTAGGGGAATGACCCAGTCACCCCTCCCCCCTAACTCCTCCTGACAGGAATAATGGTAGCCAGGAGCCTGACGGGAGTATGGTTAAGATGGCGTGGAACACCGTTTGGTAGCAAAATATTAAATACAATTGGCGTGAATTTATCATAGTATCCCAATGATTAAAGAGCTCATGAGGCGCACCATTAAGAATAGGTATAGCTTTCTGAGATCCAAGACCAAGCATAGTGGAGCAAGTGACAAAAATTGTGTGACAGTTGCGGGCAGAAAATTCACAAAATCCGGCCGCAAAATGCATAATTACCCGTTTTTCATTTGATGAGCACTGTTGTCTTAAGCCACACTGTAGGGGAAAGTAGGGGGTCACGGACTCCGTAACGATGGTGTGAGTTTTCGATGACTTAATGAACTTTTTTCGTTCATATTTTGGCTGTAGAGATACTTCAGACATTTATCTACC
Source organism: Lepas anatifera (assembly GCA_034440635.1). Classification (NCBI taxonomy): domain Eukaryota; kingdom Metazoa; phylum Arthropoda; class Thecostraca; family Lepadidae; genus Lepas; species Lepas anatifera. The sequence goes on along the minus strand of JAOTON010001615.1, from coordinate 1,077,102 downwards.
ACTGTGTAAGCAGCTATGTGTCTGTTATTATTATATTAAAATGTGTGTAAAGTTTAGAAAAAACAAGCAAAATTCCATTTCGCCCCACCTAATGGGGTAACATGGTCACCCCATGGGGAAAGATGGACAAGATGAACAAAGTGAACGAACCAGGCCTTGAATAATTCCATCTGCATCCACCCACTAGGCGACTGTCGTCTGCCGTGGGAAGGGGGCATTTTCTTACTTTTCCGTGGAAGGGTCAAAGGGGGTCATGCCTTTTTGGCATTTTTAATGACGGAGGATTAAAGTATCAGGGGCTGTCGTAACACTGTGCATAGGTTGATCTAAGATCGCCGATCAGGGGCGGGGCACCTTACCGGGGGGGGGGCCATCCGGGCCAGGGGGCGGGCGCGCACCCGGGGGAGGCAGCGGGCACGAGCCCCCCAAACGCTTTGGCTCCAAAGTGCCGCCCCCATCCATGTGGGGCGCCGAAGGCGCTCATTGAGGGGAGCGATGAGCCTTCATCTGACTTTTAGAGGCAGTGCTACGCTGACTACCGCCCCTGCACCCAACATGCCGCCCCCTACACTGACTTTGCTGCCCCTGCACCCAAAACACCGCCCCAAAAAATTACACTAGGCCTGTGGAGCAAACAATTCACCGCTCTCATCCCCCCAGGATGCAAAAATTGGTCGCCCTTTGGGTGAACAAGTGCGCCTCCTGAGGAAAAATGCCACCCCCTCCACCAGCCTGCTGCCCCCTCTCGTCAGCCGGACCCACCCCCCCCAAATAAAAAATCCTGGATGCGCGCCTACCAGAGGGCGCCACTTTTGGAACGCAAAACTTATAAAATGGGCGCCAAATCCTCTACTTAGGCCTAAGAGCGCCCCTCCCCGCTCTTGAGGGGAGGTGTTGGAAGTGACACTTTAGGGGGCCATCAATCTCTCAGGGGGCACCGTGGCCATTTCAGGGGGCGCTGAGGGTCGAGGGGTACACCTGCACCTGGATGACGCCCAAATGTAATTATATGTTCTCCAGTATTTCGGGCCCTGTGTCCCCACCCCCCAAACCATCAGCCAAATCTGCCTCCGCTCAGATGTATCGCTGGACCCCAAAACCCATGATAAATTTATTTATTTAAGCTTATATCATATAAAATAAAATATACTCGTGTGCGGGGTAACATGGACACCATGTCCATCTTGCCCCACGCGAGGTGTCCGTCTTACCCCACTTTGCTCTTCCTAAACAAACTTGAACATGAATCAGACGCCATTGCGATTACGCAGTCAGCGACTGCGGTGAACAAAATGTAACATCTTGAAGAGCCGTATTACGTAATATCAATAAAGTATCTATAGAAACATCCATGCAATGACCTTACGAATTCGATTGTGAAAAAAACACATGAGTTGCAATTTTTACTTTTATGAACATTGCATAAAACCTGGAGAGCTTACCGGACCCAACGTTGCTCTGCGACCGACGCGCGCTAAAAGGAAGCGTATTACACGCTTTTCCCCGTCTTGGCGCTGTCAGTTCGTCCCAAACAGGGGGTGTCCATCTTACCCACGGTGTCCGTGACCCCCCACTTTCCCCTATTCAGAAGCTTTTGGAGGGCTGGTGAGCTCAATGCCGAGAGAGCGCAGCGCCCGCAAGGTCTCTCCCTACCTACGAATACAATTTTACATACGAGCGACACGGCGTGGCCCGGCCCGACCGACGCGCTAACGAAAAGCTTATCTCCGAAGGGGTGCAAAATATTTGTATACCTATACCATGTAAGGTATACATTAACGGGGTATTTACTCTGTTATAGCCACTCATATTCATATATTACACACGCTTCCATTCAAATGAGGTGGCTTTTAAAGCGTTGTCGTGATGACCATGAGGCGCTTGAAAAACTATGGAAAGAGAGGGTGAGGATGAAGGAGGTGGGGTTCTACCTGGAGGAATTGCTGCCGCTATAGGCGCATGCGCTCCCAGCCTCCACTTAGAGTAAGGTTAAGGACAAAGATTGCCGGTTTAAAATCATACACACACATATATACGATTGTAAATACACTTGCTAAGTATCACTTGGAATGCATAAACTCAAATAGTATGAACATGAAAATGATTGATGCTTTGGCTTCGTGTTCGTTCTTCTTTGATTTCCTACACTAATTTCCTTGTAACTTCAATCCCACGGTTTAATGTTTGTACTTCTGAATCATATTCTATAATCCATTTAGTTTCATTAATTTCTTGTAGCCTATCGTCAGTCTTTCTTGCATCCATTTAGCTTTCCATTCAATCCAATATTTCATAAACCTCCGACAAATTTAGCTTGTATTTCCTGTGGGCAAATTACCTAAGTAAACGATCACTCGATAAGTATGAACACAGCTTCTGCGGCCGGAAACTCTTTCTTAAGTAAGAACTCGTGCAGACAAATTTGCACAAAGAAAATCAAGCCTGGATTCGGTTGCGACTCAAACGCAGCCCCCTCCAACAGCAAGCACAGATCACCGGATGTGACGTCACATCCCGTAGCACATAACATGGGAAAATTAAATGGTTAAATATTCAAATTTTTGCATAAAAAGGCCCCGAATCGAAAATGAAATGCTTATTTATGGCATTTGGGATAAACTTGGTTACTGTGTATTCTCACAAATTCGTCAACGGGCAGTGCCAATTTCAGCAGTTTGACACATGGCCCAAGAGTGAAGGAATTCATCCACGCCGATGTGACGTCACTTGGGCGTGGAGGAATCCCTCTTGAACCTACCTTTAAGTAAATATATCTTGACTCATACATTCCAAAAAGTCTGCAATTCGATATCATCAAAACTTTGATAGGTTTTGGAGTGCTGCGGCGAGGGGCGGCGAGGAGCAAGATGATAAGTTGATAAGGTGTTCGCTGGCCTGTCCCCTCGAATCCAGATGTAAAAACACTTTTTAAATCCGGATAGTGTTTTTACACCCGGATTCGAGGGGACAGGTCAATGAACACTTATCAAATTATCATCAAAACTTCATGAACTCTGTTCGGTCATATCAATTAAATTACTGAATGAACACATCAGGTTTGGGTGGGGTACTGGCAAAGCTCGTAGCACGTGCAAAAACAGGGACATGTCAAATAATCGAATTTCCGTCACTGATTACGTCATAAATCGGTTTTTACTGGTTCGATTCGACTGAAATTGTTGATATGCAGATTTGCACCTGCAACATAACTGGACTGCGCTGGCCAGCACTAGAGCCATGCTTTACTTGCGCGCGCGCACGCCCTAATAATATATTTTCGGGGAAATTCAAGGTTATGTCACGATATTACAAACTGATGCTTAAGCGTAAATTTTGCACTGAACTGGTCTGATAAATGTTTGCTAACTTGTGGAACAAATCGCGTGAGCACCCCCAATCAGCAATAACAGAAACAGCTTCTCCGGGGTAGGGGATATGATCTTACTGAAAGGGCTGCATATTTGAACGAGTTTGAACCATATCTGTCGACCCGTGACGTCACATTGGGCCAATATGTGTCAAAATTAGACCCATTTTGAAAATTACTTATAGCTCGGGAACTGTCAGATGCGGCGCTTGCGTACCCCATTGTTAGCCATACAAAATTACGTAACCACTAGTATTGTATTTTGTGAATTCATCATGCAGGGGCCAAAAATGTGCTCAGTGTGTCACCATTGTAAAAGTCAAAGCATAAAAGTGTCACCAGACCAGGCTGCAAAATGTGGCACGTTTTGCCTTATTAGGATACCAATGGACACTCCTGGACCATTCTAGTGGTTGAAAAACATTGCGAGATTAAGTTATATGTGCCAGTTTTGGTGATTTGTTCGAGTATTTGTCTGGAGGAAATATGTCGGATAGTTTTTGTCACCTTGGGTTGTCACTAGAGGTGGGAGTTTCAGGCAATTTTGCAGGCCCGGGCCCGGGCCCGGCCGGCTGCTGATTTTAGAAGCCCGTCACAAGCCCGGTTTGTGGAAGAAATGGATTATCAAGCCCGGGAAGGCCCGGTATCATGGAAAACCATTAACGACTATATACAAAATTTATTTACTTTAAAGCTGTTTCAAATATATGTTTTAAGCCAATTTATCCTGTAAAAAGTTTTGGTTTCACCCAAAACCATATCAAAAAGGTGCATGTAGCATCAGTAGCCTCAGCTATCTTAATAATTCAGCAGAAAATGATACTGAAAAACACAGTATGAAACATGGCTTGCTTATGATGCAAGCTTACTTCAGGTAATGACCAGCATCACCTTATAAAAACAAAGGGTATTCTAGATAGAGGTATGCACATGGCAGCTATAAGAATCGGGATGAAATAAGTCCACTCATGTCAGGCATTTCCTCCATCTTTGCACTTTCATAAATCATTATATGCTGGCACGAGCCTCACAATTGAGTTCCAATAATGTTTATAAATAGAGGAGAGAGCAGTGACAAGTTTTCAGCTAAAACTTTTCAGAATATCATGGCGGAATGGCTGTGAAGGAACCAAAACTCCTTCACATTGTCCCTCAATTGATATGTTACGGCCCGTATGGAAAATCGGCCCGTTTGCATACGGGCCGGCCCATTTGTAAACGGGCCAAATAGCCGGCCCGTATGCAAACGGGCCAGCAAATTGGCCCGTTTGCAAATGGGCCGGTCCATATGCAAACGGGCCAGCGATGTGGCCCGTTTGCAAAAAGTCTGGCCCGTTTGGGTTTTCTAGTATCCTGGCCCGTTTGCAAACCGGCCGGCCCGTTTACAAACTGGCCAGCCCGTTTGCAAACCGGCCGGTCCGTTTACAAATCAGCCGGCTCGTTTAAAACGGATTTGAGTAAAATGAATTCGCACGCAGCAGCGTTCTTGGAATGGGTCTACTGATCAAATTTCATGAAAATTAGCTCCAAATCGCATCATGCCTAATTTTTCCACTTCTGGACCGAAGCGCATTGGATAAATCCCGCCCACTCCACCTCCTGAGCATAATAGTGACCCGACCTGCCGCCGGAAGACCAAGCGTTGTACGCCTTCTTTTATCTGTGAAGTGCAGGGGTGATTGGACCGCCTCGTCGCCTTGAGACTTGCTGAATCTCTGGTAAATGTTATGCATGGTTGTGTACCTACGTTTAAGAATATTGCGTCATCCCTGGATTGAACCCTAAATATAGCATTAGAAATTTACTATCCTCGATTTCAGGTTATGCTCTATTTCTGGTTTGGGGAGAGGTCCATATTAAAATATTCATTTTTGAGTCATGGATTTAAGAATTTGATAAATATCCTGTGCCACCCCATCTGCATTTACAATCATACCTGGCCAGGATAATTAGATTAGAGGCAATGCCAGCGCCTCTCATCATAGAAGGTTTAGCTAAGGCTGCCATCTTTTTCTAGGTAAAGGAAATTAAGTAGCTGAAACAAAGTTCCAAATTAATTTTCCATTTTATGCTGCAGTCTATCTTCCTCTGCTTTACTGAATCCAAATTGGCTGCTTCGGGGCCTTTCTAGGCAAATTATCCCAGGTAACATTACCTCCACCTTTTGCTGAGTGCCGGAACAGCTTAGCTTCGAAACTGGATGAGCATTTGAATCCAGGTCATTATCAAATTAGTTGTATTCAATACATATTTATTGGATTTTGGATTCGGATGATAGTCACTGGCCTAGTCTCTATGGCCAAAATGTGATCCGGATCGCATGCAGATAGAGTACGCGCGTTTTTTCACATCACTATGGCAGAGTCTGTGCTAAAGTGTTGGGAAAATAGCGCTTCATGAACTCGACGACTCCAAGATGTATCTGGATCTGCAGTTTGATCAGATCGCATTTGGACCATGAAAACTAAGTTGTATGGAAACTGATTGGGTCTGGTCTATTAGAGAAAGTCCGTATTTTTTAGTTTAATGCATCTAATTTTTCCATTTTCATGAATCTTTTTATTTCCCATGAATTTGTAAACTGGGCGATTAAATTAAGTTAATATTAACACGCGCATTGACGGGGGGCGGGTACCCGCCCCCTCGGGTTTTTCGGAGATAGCAGAAAAACGGCAGCGCGTAGCGCCGCCGTACTTGGTATACCTTTTCCCTCATCATTTTTACAACTTCTGTGAAAATTTTAAGGTTAGGTCATCTCAGGTCAGGTCACCATTACAGGTCAAGTGACCCGACCTCAAAAAAGTTTAAGATAGCATAAGTCGGAGCAGGGTGAACTTATCCGATTGAAACTCATATCACGTAATGGCCCCACCAAGTTTTCTAAAATATGTTCCGGTATTTTTGATATCGATGACCTAAGTTCAGGTACGAGGCATGACCTCTCCATTGGAAATACATGGGAAAAATGGTTTTTACGGAATAACTCAGTAACGGATGGTGATAGAGCATTTATTTTAGCTGCATTAGACTTGCCTGGGCTTTGCGGTTCTAATGATATGCATTTTATATAATTTGACCCTGACCTGACCTCAGGTCAGGTCAAATCCTTGATTTGACCTAGCAAGGTCAACTTATATATCATTCGATTCGGCTTGCTAAGAGGATTCATATAGTTCAAGTCGTTTTGCTCTTGTTCAGATTTAATGGCAGAAAAACTGAATTTACATGTTATCCCTATGACGGGCATGTTTTGACCTCTCGTGACCTTAAATGTGACCTGACAAAAAAATGGTTCAAATGTTTTCGATGGAGAAGTGGATGGGCAGCCCAACGCCGTTTACCGTTTTTCGCTACCTACCGTGGTTCTCGAGATCTTAGGGGGGCGGGTACCCGCCCCCGTCAATGCGAAGGTGGCTCAGACCCCCGTCAATGCGCGTGTTAATATCTGAACATGGCAAGCATTGTGACTGCACTGCATTCCATTTACATGCGTGCAGAAATGCTTGCAATGCTTGAATAGATTGCTGCTTGTAGAGCTTTAGCATTTAAGGATGACTGGTACCTACGTATTCAGTTATCAAAGTAAATATGTATCCGGAAATAACTTAGTGCTCCTTGTTTGCCAAAAAACAGTTTTAACGATGCTAAGAATCTGGCTTAGTCACAGGCAAAGACCACCTCTGGTGAACACCGGCATTATCTAGCCTCTGATCAGATTGGTTTTCGATTGTTGAATACTATGGAAAATATGCCCTGAAAAGTGAATGCGGTCATATCATTTCCAATGTGCGTGTTGTCCTAAACCTCGTCTTGTGCCCACTCTCTTGCTTCATTAAGTTACCAATAATGATTATAATCAGGAACTATGTCGCAAGAGGAGTTCTTTGGTTATTTTTGTTGCTGCGAAAGATGAGAAAGCAACGAACACGCAGTCGGTGCCGAAGGTCACTTATGATGAGATCGTCAAAGACTTAGCGGACATTAAGGCTCATGGAAAGCTGTACTTAGCGAGACACTACCCGCGCTTCAAAAAGTATGATTTAATTACCATTGCAGGAGTGCAAAAGTTGATCAACAAAAACACATGACGAGAAATCATCCACAATGAGGAAGTCTTTGATGTTATTCATGAGCTGCACCTTTCACTGGGGCATCCTGGCAGTAGCAAGACGTTTAAAGGGAATGTGGCACCCTGGTCGAATCTTGGAATTTAGTGCAATTAGGGGTACTTCTAGCCAAAGTTCATGAAAGCGTCCATAATTTCCCTGAAAACATGTACAATAAGCTCCATATTTTTATTTTTAAAATGCTCCTCTATAGAAAGTAATAAGTCTCTGCCTGTGGATGATGTCATGATCTGACAACTACTACCATATTCAATAGGCTTCAAGGGCTTCGATTGGCTGATACTCACCATGACGTCAGCATATGTCGTCACACCAACAGCTGACAGTTGTGGCCTGCTACATGGGGTACATGTGGGGTTTATTTCAGGTAGGTTGTTAGCTTTTCTCTACGGAAGCTTTGAGTTTCAAGACAAACGATATATTGAGTGCCGGGTTTTCCAGCATGCTTTACAACTTGGCTATCTCAGTTAAAACTACGTTATTTGTACTTTACTGCGTTAAAGGGAAAGTGGTGCCACTTTCCCTTTAACGCAATAAAGTACAAATACGCCAACATTAGCCGTGCAACTGTCGGGCTGTACCTAGAAACCTGCAAAAACTGCGAGACGAAGAAGACACGGCTACAGAATACAATAGTGTCTCTCTCAACCATTACTGATGACATGGCCAGATATGCTCAAGTCGACCTCAGCGACTGGCACAGTGAGAGGAAGGATGGATATTCCTATATACTAAATTGTCAGAATCACCTCACCAAATTCGTAGTGTTGCGTCCACTCCGAACAAAGTCAGAAGAACAGGTGGCGTACAACCTAGTTGACATTTTCTGTATCTTTGGAGCCAACCCCCAACATTCTGCAAGTAAGTTTTATCAGAAATGGTGTTGCAATCTGCGGGGAGCTGGTTCAAAATTTGTATTAAATGCACTGTTGCTTAAATCCACTGTTCTGCTGATCTCGTTGCCCTGATGTGGGCTGCAATATGAGAAACTGTATGCCAAAGCCGTGAACAAAGACAAAAACGCCTATGTTTTTATAAATTATCTTGAATTTGACTGCAAACATATTTAACAAGTATCTAGAATGACTAGTAACTTAATCAAAGTACATACTTACCTAGTATGAAAATTAATATTTCACTAAAACAGGGATCGCTAATGATCGCTTATGCCCAGGCTTATGCTTATGCTTAGGTGGTTTCAGAAGGATATATATCTATCAGTAAATATTTAACGGTATCATGACAGCTATTGATAGATGTAGGGCAGTTTCATGACAAAAACTATTACCCAAAAACTTTCAGATCATTGTTGGCGTGTTTCTCTTATTCAAATTATTATTGACATGGTTGACATGTCACTCACTTACACCTCGCGATTGACAATTTTTCTCCTAACCGACATACCATCAACTAAGTTGACTTGTCATTACCTGCTACCCACATCTTTATCAGCTTTGGCCCGTTTGCAAAAAGTCCGGCCGGTTTGCAAACGGGCCGGACGTTATGCAAACGGACCGGCCCATTTGCAAACGGGCCAATTTGCTGGCCCGTTTGCATACGGGCCAGCTATTTGGCCCGTTTACAAATGGGCCGGCCCGTTTGCAAACGGGCCGGTTTTCCATACGGGCCGTAACAGATACATGTGAACATTTTCTTTTAGTTTAGTCACTAAACAGCTTGGAAGATAGTTAAAAGAATGTTCTGCTTGGGTCAGCCCGGTCTGGAAAGTAGGTAAGCCAACAGGCCAACATGACCAAGGCCCATCAGCCATATACAATTATCAAACCACCAGCCATAAAGAACTATCTTGATAAGGAACCACTAGTTTTCCACAGGTTCGCACCAAACATTGAATAAAAATATTGCACCAATCTCCACCAAAAAGTAAATCTGACACAAAAAAACAACTCAATCCCATCCACATCACCATTTGGGCTTGAACACTATTTCTGTTTGCTTTGTTGTATTTGACGGGCTTGCGCTTAGTAGGTATCTGAAGCACCGTGCTTGTCTACATTAGAGCAATCATTTATGAAAACATTTTTCACCAAAATTTACCAGAATAGTAAGTTTATTTCAGCGAAAATATTTCAAGACTTTTGAAAATATATTTTAAAATTTCACAGATTTAAAAATAAGCACAAAGTGTGTGGTGCATTTCTTTTGTTCCTGAGAATAGGCCACTTTTTGTGCACTTGTTTGTGGACTTCTTATTCAAAAGGTCTAACTTTCACAGGGTAGAACCTATGAACATTAGACCCTTTGATCAGTGGACCTTCTGATGTAATCCTTTTGAACCGCGAGATGTGATCCACCTACTGCGATTATACCTTTAGTGTGGTGGGAGGGAAGTGCTGTTATGTTCAAGTTCAAAGCTTATAATAGAAGTTGTATTTCATAGAGGCCAGGGAAGTATCTCCAAAAGGAAAATGCAACACATACTGTCAAGTATATTCATGTTTTGGTGTAATTTCAAAGGTTCTTTTTAAGGCTGACTGCTCTCCCCAGTATCTCCCCACAACTGACTAATTTATATGTTTTGAAGTACTTCGATCAAAAACATGTTTTCTTTGTGGCTATTTCCTTGCTTATACTAGCCCTTTCTGAGTGAATTTTGCATCTTTTGGGCAATGAAAGAGCAAGATGAAGCTGTGGAAGGGTCAAACTTATCAACATTTGTTCTTGCAGCTGGAGTTACCAGGCCAATTTGACAATTATGGGCTCCCACTAGATAGTTTGTACCTGACATAGTTACTTCACCATTTTTCGTAGAGGACATGGGAATGGCTCCATAGATAACATTTTCTTTTTACCTGGAGCAAAAAGCTTCTCGAAAGAATTTTCTAGCTAGAGCTAGGTGTTAATATCAATATGTTAGCAGCAAATTGGTTAAATGACTTCCTTTGAAATGGTATACTGACAATATGGAAGTAACAAATATGCTATCACAATTTATATTTTGTTCACCCATATATGACTTGAAAATTTTAAAGTAATTAGGATATTCATAAGATGACAGTACGGCATGGATGTGTGCAACTGTAGGCAGTATTCAATATTTGATTTTAAATATTAATTCAGGTTTAAGTAACTTGCTTTTGACCCTGGCACGAGTAACAGATAGAAAGCTAGAGCTTCATGCTTTTACATTCCTGATGTATGTCTAAAAGTCTCAAAATTAATTGTAAATGCATTTTCAAAAGCTGCTGGTGCATGAATAAGATTATGTTTCAGTGGAAAAAACTAGGTGTGTACTGAAAAAGGCTTATTTAACTTACAGAAAATTGACTTGAAGTCCCAGTTTAGTTGAAGCCCGGAATGAGCCTGGGTGAAGCCCGTTATCAGCCCGACATTGGCTTAAATCAGGCCTTCAGGCCCGGTCAAAGCCCGCGGGCCTGGGCCGGGCTTTTGCCCCGGGCCCCCGGGCCTAGAAAGTCCCACCTCTAGTTGTCACCATTTTGAGTGGCAAAATGGTAGGTTTTTCGACCCCTGTCATCATGCCTGATTTTAAAACTCATATGCCTGATTTTAATATATTGTGTCTGCTCTTCCCGCTACCCTCTACAATATGCTTACAGTTGGCTCACTTAACCGGAGCCAGTAACGGGGCCTAAGATGACAGACCTACGATTTTTGGAAACGATAAGAAAGGGGGTACGTAGCAAGTATACCAGATAGGGTAGTGCTGCGTTCCACTTTTTTGCCCGTCCAAGCCTTAGGAATGTTTTAATCTGTGTGTGTTTTGGTTTAGGGCACTTCAGCGACTAGGCTATGTCAGAATGTTTTAATTTCTGCCCTTGCCTGGAACCTACCTCCCGCACCTACATGTGCTCCCACTTACTTCACAGTTGAGTGAACTCATGTCTGGAGCGATGTAAACCTTAACCCTTCTCATCTCCAAAATGGTTTATATTGGTAACACGGGCATGATTCCTAAAAGATACCAAACAGAAATTCAAAGCAGAATCATGAGATTTATATGGAGGGGCAGACCACCCAACGTCGCAAAAAAGGTGCTCTGCCAGCAAATAAGGAATGGGGGATTAAATGCCATAGATATAGAGAAATTCTGCCTCTCCCTCAAGCTAGCCTGGGTAGCAAAGGTGTTCAAAGAAGAACAACCCTTATGGAAAAAACTGCTTCAAGCTAGGGTAGGAAGATGCGAACTTGCTGATCTATTTAAAACATACATGAATCGCAAAAATAAACTCGTTGAAAATTTCCAAATTTTACAAGGATATATTGACTGAATTTCAAAAATATACGTTTCGGCCACTTACAAACTATAAGGATGTACAAAGGGAATCGTTATGGTATAATAGCCAAGTCAAATTAGCAAACAACGACTGTTTCAAAACAATGTATCCCTCTAACATAAAGATTATAGATGATATTCTCGATATCACTGGAAACATAATGAGTTTTGAACAGCTTCGCAGGAAATACCCTAGTCTTCGAACAAATTTTTGACTTATCAAACACTTATACGCGCCATACCAGATCTATGGGTTCATCTTCTGCAAACTGGAAACTACAGACCATTCTCAGAAACTGATAGGGGGAGCCCTACAAAATAAAAATCAATGAAGAATTGAAACCGGCAAAAGACACAAAAAGCAAACAGTTTTACCTGGACCAACTTCTAAAACAAACACCAGCAGCACAAATACGATGGGAAGGGGAAGGGCATACTATGGAATGGAGACGAATTTATGAAATACCTTATCAGTGTACAAAATCAACTAGACTGCAATCACTTCAATTTCGAATTCTTCATAGGTATATTCCGACGAAAAGGTACCTATTCGTCAGAGGGGTAACTGATTCGGAAAAATGCACGAAATGTAATCATACCGATACACTTAAGCACTTTATATTCTATTGCCACGACGTAAAACGTATTTGGGAGTTCGTTAAGATCAAACTTGCTAGCGTTAATAACAATATCCCTTTGCCATTAAGCCTCAGTGATGCATTATTTGGTCTAACGAAAGGAAAACAAGCCCAGAATGTCATTATTCTCTTAGCTAAACAATACATAATCGCCTGTAAATTGGGAACAACATATACAACGCCAAACATAGAGACTTTCAAAAAAAAATAAATGCATATATTGAAAGAGAAAAAACAGCTGCGTTTCAAAACAACAAATTAGCGAAATTTCAAGAAAAATGGGATGGTTTCGAAAACGCTTAATTTATCGTGAGCGCTGCTAGGAATAGGGATAAAACTGAGACTATGTAACTCAACCATGATCATTTGGTAACAGGATGTAACTAACTGTATGAGTTGTGTGTTGCTTTGTCCTATGAAGTAGGATGTTTTGTGACAGGAATACAGCTTTCATGAGTGAAAAAACCTTAACCCGCGCCCCACCGGGGGGTCCAGCGCCACCTTCGCCCAACCGGGGGCCATCGATGGCCACCCCCTCTAACTCCGAAAATATTGGCGTTAGCGCAAATCTGCAAAGTGCAATAGAAAGCTCGCGTGAATTCAGTAAGAAATTACTTCGCATGTTTTAGTGCTCAGGTCAATGGTTTGACCTCCAGAGGTCAAATTAGGTCAAAATCGGCTATTTTCACTCAAATATGCAATACTTAAGCAAACTGGGCATAACTATTATGCCATTAGAGCTATTGAGGCCTGGTAAAGTACATTTGATAGCAAATTGCCAGTACTTTTTCCGCTATGTGCAACGTAAAGACCTCCCGCCAGTGGTTTGACCGCCAGAGGTCACCTCGTGACCTAATATGACCTGAGGTCACGAAAGGTCAAAAAGTAACCTTGCCGTATATCAAATAAAAGCTAGTGACAAGACAAACACGATGGTGTTTGTTTCACCGCTCTAGCACAATTAGGTCAAAAGTTATTGTCAAAATACTGTTTTTGACCTCTGGTGACCTTGGATGACCTTGGAAAAGTCAAAGGGCAAATATGACCCCTGGGATCCGTGAAAGGGTGTCCAAAAACGTTGTTCTGAGCAGTCTGAGTATTTGCAATCATTTTTGTGGCTTTTATATCATGAAATAGCTTTTCCCCATGCTTTTGCAATGGGAGAGGTCACCTCGTGACCTGACCTCAGGGCACGAAATCGAAAAATCCCGGATATGCACCTTGTAGACCCTAGAGGGGCCATAAAGTGTAGGAAGTTTCAAATCGATCGACTTAAAAATGTAGCTCTTACAGAGCTCTAAAGTTGAAGTGAGGTGACCTTGGTTGACCTCGTCTGGTGACCTGACCTTGGGTGATCCGGGGTAAAAAATTTCAGGGATGGTGGGAAAATGATGCAGTGAGAGGTAGAGCCCTCAACCGCGGTGCTGTGCCTCTTCGTTGTTTTTTTTTTTTTTGCTATCCCGGAAGAACCTTAGGGGGCCATCGATGCCCCCCCCGGTGGGGCGAGGGCTAACACGCGCATTGACGGAGTCTGAGCCACCTTCTCTTTGACTTTGGAACGTGCATCCGCCCCCCCTCTCTAAGATTTTCTGCAGCTCACCTCCTCGTTCTGACCGACAGGCGAGCGGCCCTACAAGTGCCACTACGCCGAGTGCGGCCGGGCCTTCATCCAGCTGTCGAACCTGCAGCAACACCTGCGGAACCACGACACCCAGATCGAGCGCATGAAGAACCGGCCCTTCCACTGCCAGATCTGCGGCAAGGGCTTCGCCACCGAGAGCAGTCTGCGGACGCACACCACCAAGGTGAGGTCCAGCCAGGGGTCGAAAAACGTATCATTTTGTCATTCTAAATGGTGATAGTCCAAGGTGGGCAGGGTGACAAGAATTAGCCGACATGTTCCTTCCACACAAATACAGAAACAAATCACCGAAACTGGCACATGTGATTTGAGCTCACAATGTTTTTCAACAACGGGGATGGTCCAGAAGTGTCCATTGGTATCCCACTGACGCATAACGTGCCACATTTTGCAGCCTGGGCTGGTGACACATTTATAGTCCGACATTTTCGGTGGTGACACACTGAACACTTTTTTGGCCCCTGGGACCAGCACTGCGCTGCTCCGCCGTCCGAGAATCACGTGCGACCCCCTTGTCCTGCCGGGCTCACTTACAGCGCGGTCTCAACAAACCAAGCTAATACTCGTAGATCACGGAATTCTGACGGTGTTGCTAGGTCTCCAGCACCTATACAAATTCTGGAACGGGGCAAACTTTCTGTATTGAAGAAAACAGCTAGGAGAACAGAGCCTAGCTGCGTGCACATTGGTTATGCTTGGAAGGTGCTTATTTGAAAATCAGATTCATCTTATATGAATATACGCCAGATTTATCAAGAATTGTTATAATCTACGGCCCAAAGGAAGCCTTGTGTTATCTCTGTCAAAATGAAATGTGTTGTAATGCCTGTACATTGCCTGACCTTGACATTCAGGTGAGATTGGGCAATGGGTAATACTTAACTTATCATGAATATCTTGGAACTATTGGGAAATAATTGTTTCAATGCTGCTAATGAAACCAGTTAGATGCATGATTAAGTTCTGATGATAAATTGACTCGCCCCAATCCTGACAGTTAATTATTTGTGGGTTCTAAAATATTCAATTGAATTCCAGAAATATTCATCGAAGCTCTAAAAATTGTTGTATTGTTCGAAACGTATATTGTAGTCTTAGCAAACGTGTATTTATTGGTTTCTGCATGCAAGACATACATATTTACAAGCTGCAGCTGTCCATTCTTACCTATGATGCGATCTGGATCGGACTGCAAATGGAGTCCATCCAGTGCTATTTCCCAGCACTATAGCGCCGTCCGTGCTCAAATGCTGGAAAATAGCACTCGATAATGACTCGATGAACACTCGATGAGGATGACGACTCCATGATGTATGTATCCTGACGGGGGCGTGATACGGATCATATTTTGACCATAGAAAATAAGTATATTGTTCAGAAATGACGATTTATATGAAACTTGTAAGATAATTTTGCATCATCGACTGCTTCGTTGATAGCATGCATCTTCATTTCACGAACTCCAATATATTCATAACATGTTTAGCTCTACTTTCCACTCAACGCCTACCTTCCAGGTCTTCTTTGTTTCCAGTCAACGCCATATGATTGGTGTTGAAATTTATTATTTAAGGTGGGGCACCGTGCCCCAGTGCCCCCAGATCCGCCGCCAGTGGTTCCAGTAAGTACAATACAAAAACAAGTGGCGTTATCTACTGAACAAAATACACCACACATCCGCTATGGCACATAGACTGTGCAGTAACCTAAAACATTGGTTTCCATCGCTCAACATTGGGGCCAATCCCTCAAGAAGGATTGGCCCCAAAAGTATCTGTGAAAGGGAAGCTCACTGTAAGAGCCTTTCCTGATACCCCTTCCATTCAACAATGGAGATAATGGGAACCAGTTTTGCTATAAAACTCTTGTGCAATTCCCTGAAAACTGATTGATTACATCGCTGATAATGATTAATCCCTTGACACTGCAGTGCGGTATCACCGAAGCGAATGGGTCGTCCAACGGTACCACTGTACTCAAATACAAATCCGGAGCTGAGCGCTCCTCTCCAGCTGATCTGGAGATCCCTCTGCAACATAAAAACACGATCAGATCGATTCACCCTCAGCCGGCCACAGTGAGGGCCTGTCCGACTGGTCGCTCGCCGTGGGAAAGCGTCGTCTGCTAATTGGTGAACACATTGCAGTGCAGCCGGAGTCGACTGTCGGAGACGGCTGTCCGTATCTGTCGTCGCATCTCGCTGATTAGTGGTGGACAGCACGGCGGCGCTGCGTGTCGGCAGCGTCGGTAGTGCGCCTGGCCGCCCGCTGCCTCCGTGCAAGATCGCGCGCTTACTCCACAGCACCACCTGTAATTGCGTTTGCGTGTTTGAAGTACATCCGTCGTCGGCTAGCGATACTGAGGCGTGTCAGACTAGCAGAGAGTGGAAAATATATGAACTGTTGGCTGTCGTTTTAGATGAACTAATCCAGCGGGAATATGGCTTATGTCCTGGAAAAAATACGCACATAAAAACTAATTCGTCTCACTCGTTCTTCCCAAATCACCATTATCAAGTATCCTGTTTCCTGTCTATTGCTATCCACACAGTCGGACCGTAGAGCCATCCGTTGTCACCTCTGAGGTGACACACGTTTGAGCGCGGTCTAATAGTCTCCAGCGCTGAGTCGCCTGTACCCAGGTGACGAGCGCGTCGGCCCGCCGCTGCGCTGTCGACGACCATTACGTCAGCTGCCCACAACTGCAGCCGTGAGCGTGAGAAGAGCATGGTGCGACCACAGCCCCTCCTTTTTAGGACCCCGATGCCCATTATCCCTATAACGCTGCATGGGAAAGGATGATCTATAGATAAGCACCAGCCCTAATATCGCGATTTTTCTGCCAATGCGGATGGGCGCCAGTCAATAAAGAGGTATGTGCTTCGTTTCACTGAACTGACAGGCATGCTGTATAAATTGTTTGAAAATATATTTGGAGTTTTGTCCAAAGCGTGACTCGAAGAAATGGATGATATGGCCTTTTTATGTCTTCAAAATATCCGTCAATTTAATCTGTTAACAGGCGCAGTTAAGGGGGTCCAAAGTCCCCCTTCTATATATTTTTCTGCGGTGGCCGGAGAACCGTTCACTGGCGGAAAATGCCACTTGGCTTCATTTGCAGAATTTATGAGCGCGTCGGTTTATGAAATAATTCAAAAATATATAAGAAGTATTTATAAGTTTTCAAAGTCAGACCTATATTTTGGGACATTCGCAATCGCGCGGTGGCACTAGTTCGCCTGTCTGTAGACCAAGTGGTGATGTAATAACGTCATATAATGGGGGTTATATGTTAAGGTCACTCCACATAAAGATCAAGGCCACAGGTCCAGGTTGTTGACCTCAGTGTTTCAGTCTCAGTATGACGTATGTTATGCCATGACTTCATAGTCAAGGCTACTCAAAGGCTAGGTTATGGTCACAGGTCTTATGCCAAAGGTATTTTCTGAAGGTAAAACCTCTTTTTCCGCACAAAGTGTGCTATAGTGCGAGACGTATTGCACATTATTGGATATATATCAAATTTCTACGTCATAGGTCAGTTAACTTGAATGACCTTGAATTCAAACTTTCAGATCACACCATGTGGGAGCTTCCATCTATGACCTTACTCCGCTTTTAGTGTAGTCCTCGCTTTTTCCCGCATAATCACGGCATTTCCAAATAGGTCTCCAGCACGGCCCAGAATTGACCTTAACGACCTCGTTTGACCCTGAAGATATTTGCCTAAGTCAATATCTTTAACGTAAAACGAGGTCGTAAGGGTCAATGATGAGGCATCATTATATTCCTCATTTTACGGAGAATCGAATAACATATGGAGCTACCATAGAACGTCAGCATGTAAAAATGATCTGTCTCAAGGTTAGGTCAATAGCTGACCTTATATGGCCATTATGCATGTAAATCGACTAGCAATGATAAAGCAAATACAATGGTATCAAAATAAGAGCTTTATCATTTTTCCTTACGGAGCTATTCACCAGAGTCTGGAATCTTTCGTTAGTAATTCCATGCCGCCTCTAAAAGTCTATAGATTCAATCCTGGGGTGTGGGTTTATATATTGTTGGGGGCGCCCAGGCAATCCCGATTAAAAGTCCAAACACAGTTAAGATATCCTTTGAATGTGTTGGTTTTGCATTATAGGGAGTTCGAATTTTGTTAATGCAGTTCAATATGCCTGTGCGAAGGCTAAAACGCGGTTCAACTCATACTTACTCTATTACTGTCCTGCTTATTGAATTTACCAAAACCGTACTTGACCTGAAAATACCAGCTCGAATGATGTATGAAACGTGATTCGGTCGGACTTGACGAGAGAACTCCCTTGATGCTTACATACATATCTTCTACAACTCTGCTCTGTCAGTCACTTAAGTACAAAACAGAAGTTTCCGTTGTTCTATTTATAGAACAACTTAACAACAATTAACAACAACAATTTAAAAAGATTACTTTTTGACCTCCCGTGACCTCAAAAGTCACCTGATCAAAAATGTTATTTAGCGTTTTCGACAGAGATTAAGAAGGGCCCCTAACGCCGATTTCAGCTACCTATAATACCCATTTCCTTAAGGTCTCTGAGATCTTGAGGGAAGGGGCGGGTACACCCGTAACGGTGAAGGTGGCGCACAGCGGTGTTAAATACGCTTTCTCACGTGCCGCCATGGACTGCCCGGATCGGCAGCTCTGTCGCTGCGTCGGCAGAGGTTTTTACGCACGAGCCACCGGCCTGTTAGCTCCCCGGTCATTAATCAACAGAGCGCCAGATGAGCGCGGCCGCGCCGTTTTTGCACCAACTGACCAGAGGCGCGCCGCTTTTGTATCGATGTCTCGCAACAGCTGCCACGCTGAGCGTGGGCTATGACAAGAAATAGCGCATTTCATCAGATGAGAAAAAGTCGCTGCAGCTGCCATGAGGGCCATTGTGGGCGCGAGATGATCTTGTTTACAACAAAGTCGTTTTTGTGTATGGTGAGGTGTTTGCTTTGCACTTGGCCACGCAGAAAACCCACTGGTTTTTATTGGGCGTTCAACGGCAGGAGAAGAGTCAAGTTACCAAGTGGTCGCGGCACTATTCAATTTCTGTTGGCTGTGAGAAAGGCACGATGTTTTAGTTCATTTAATGCGTAGGTGTGCGTCGTCCTTTTATGTTGCCGTGATTATGATGTGCCATCGTACATTGGCGTCTTACGTGGGGCTACGGACCTACATGTTGGGGGTGTCCAAGCATTTCCAATATAAAATATCGAATTAGTGATACAAATTCCTTAAAATTGTTACCGTCTTCATTTTAAATATTTTAGATTTGTTTCATGTAGTATAACAGACCTGAGGACAGGCTAAACGCGTTTATTGTTATTCCATCCATTTTAATATGGTGGTTAATGACATTGTTTCAAGGTTCCATCCAAATCAGTGACGGATACAGGGGCTAGCGGGCCTCAAGCCCTCTCCCAAAATTTCAGAGAGCTCATAGTAGGTGCCTAGCCAGAGGCTGTTCTGAGGCCATAGCAGGGAGGTTAGAGCCCATTAGCCCCCCTCCCCCAAATGAATCCCCGGCTCCACCACTTCCCCCAATAATTTTCAAAAATAAACGCCTGCACTTGCCTGCATCCTGCATCAGTTCCAAATCTTGCCGACAGTTCCAAAAATATAATTATACTATTAGTTTGAAGGTTCAAACAGGCCTGCACCTTGAGTTAGCTCTGTGAAACTGCAAGCCTGTGCAAAACTCCATGTGCTGTGAAGTTCACAAAAATCATGCTCGTGCAATTGTAAAATATCATCACAATCTTGCAACCGAAGTCCACAAGCTTAGAGTGTAACCACATTGATGTGAAGACATTATTTAAGCCCAAGAATAAAAACAAAAAGGGTTAGAAAACATGCGCGTTTTGGGTTCTGTGCGGGCCAAAGTGATCTACATTATAGCAAGCTTTAAAATAACTAGGTCCATATATTCAAGGTTAAACGAGGTCATAAACGTCAAATCTTGGTCGTGCTGGGGTCCTATTGGGCAACCTCATAATAAAGCAAGAACCAGTCGCGAATACACTGAGAGTGGACTAAGGTCCTTAAAATTTTTTTACTTCTATTTTTTTAAAATTATTTTTTTTTTTTTTTTTTTGGGTTTTTTTTTATTTTTTTTTTTTTTTTTTTTTTTTATTTTTTTTTTTTTTTTTTTTGGGGGGGGGGGCGGGGGGGGGTTTTTTTTTTTTGTTTTTTTTTTTTTTAATTTTTTTTTTTTTTTTTTTTTTTTTTTTTTTTTTTTTTTTTTTTTTTTTTTCATGGGGGGGGTGTTTTTTTTTTTTTTTGTTCTGGGGGGGGTTGGGGTTGGGGGGGGCTTTTTCCTTTCCGAGGGAAAGTCCAAACATTGCTGGTGAAAATTTTGAAGCCAAAAGCATCCAAGTTCATTGACCTATGACGTCATGATATGATATATTCCTTGCAATGTACACAATATTTAGCACTATGGCTATCATTGAAAAGATGAATATGGGTTTGACCTTGACCCATCACCTTTGGAATCAACCAGTGACCTCGACCTAATAATTGAGTAGCCTTGATTATGACGTCATAAAATAATATACGTGATACTGGGCGACGTCATCGGACCGGAAGCACTGGAATTAATGACCTCGACCTTCATGCAGGATACCTTGACATATAATCCAGACTATATGAAGCTACGTAGTCTCTACTCTGTCTGCGATGCAGATGAAGTGGTGGAACTGCTCAATGGTAGTGATCTCATAACATAGGTCTGACTTTGAAAGCCTATAAGTGAAAGGAGTATTGATATATTTTCAAAATTCTTCCAAAACTTGATGTGCGCATCAAACCACTCAAATGTGACACCGCAGTATTTGTTTCTGCCACCAAAGGTTTTTGATCATTCTGGAAAAATAGCTGGAGGCACTTAAGACTGCCAACCCGCACCAGCAAGCTGCTATATATAGGCAGGAGGGAGGCCCTCAAGTTTGCAATAATTAACTGCTCTGAAGTATTTGCAAACTCGGTAATAAGACGTATGAAACAATGAGCAATAAATGACAGTGGTCTCTGCTGTTAGGTGAAATATACCAAGCTCAGTATGAGCGCGCAGTGAACTCTTGGAAACCTTTGCGTGCTACCAGTTCAAAGCCTTCGACAGGCATGCACGAGTAGGTGCGCGCGTAGAGGAGACAAAAGGTGACTCAACATTCAGCATAGCAAATTTACCACCCCACCAATGCTTATTTCACGTTTGATCTTAGATAATTTAATGACTGACTCGTGGGAAAGAGCCACACATAGTATGATCAGTTTAATGATCAAACTCTTCTTCTTGTTTTCCCTGCGTATACCAGGACATTGAGATGGGACATGATTCGTCTCATATTAATTTGTGTGCTAGTAGAACAAAAATGTAATCGCAAAACACAGTCCTTGCAGTATTCAAGCCAGAGAAAATCTGAGTTATAACCTATCACCTAGCAACGATTACCATTCTGCTCAGAGCACAGGCTTCGTAACCTCCTTTGGGCTGAATACATTCAGCATCAGCCGTGGCTAATATAGATCGTGCCATGTTTGAGTGGAGAGGCTGGATTTTAAAATATGTTATTTTGCATTGGTTTTATATTTTACAATCCATTAACGGTCGTAGGGTCATCTTGAGCCGTGCAGTCGAATGTCTGGAACAGACCAGGCTGATCCGGGCTCAGACCAGGGTAAAAACCACCATTTTGCCATTCTAAATGGTACAGCTCAAGCTGTGCAAGGTGACAAAATATTTTCGACATGTTTACTCCAGTCAAATAGAGGAACAAATCGCCGAAATTGTCACCTGTAATTTGAGTTTGTACTATTTTTTAACAACTAGACTGGTCCTGGGTGTCCATTGGTATCTACTAACGCAAAACGTGTCATATTTGGTAGCTTGGTTTGGTGATACATTTATGGTTTGATATTTTCAATGGTGACACACTGAACACTTTTACCCCTGGCTCAGACATCGCCGTTCTGATCTGATCTGATAGTTCTGATAGTTCTGATAGTTCTGATAGTTCCGTTCTGATAGTACGACTTTTGATTTCGATGTGGGCCTCATAGCAAAACCAGATAAAGTCGAACAAGGCTGGCTCTGCTGCATGCATCTTAAACTGCCTGGAGGCAGTGAGCGCAATCGCCATTGGTAGCAACATCTCCACCAAGTCGTGTTGCACTTGTGTCTACCCTCATCTCTCCGAATCCTGACTGCTTCCATGTATAGATTTCCTTATTGTGCATTAGGACAGCGCTTGAAAAGACACCGCATGTGTGGCAGCGTCCGCGGTAAATAAATACGAACGGAAGCGATGCATCTTTTAGTTCACTTACTGCTACCAAACAGCGATATTGAGGAGATGAACATACATCCTGTGTGCTTCAACTTCCCACCCAGGCACTCATCCCCCGCCCCCGCGCCAAAAAATTAAGATTAGCATTGATCTATTTTGTGTGAATATGAGGTATTCAGTGACATTCAAAGAACGTCTAGCAGTGTGAGTTTAAAAGTCACTGGCTATGAGTGTCGCATTCAATGTCAGCACGTTTCCTTGCACATTGCAAAGCGGATAGTTACTATTACCCTTATAGTGTAGGAAAACATATCAGTCCCACCCCCTGACGGTTTCTTCCTGCTGTTGATAAACCATTAAAGATGATGCTTTTGCGTTTTATTAAAGATAATGCTTTTGATAACTTTTATCCATGATTTCCGATGGGCTATCCACTGGGGTCTGCGTTTTTTGCTATCCCGCATAGGAGAGGAAATGGGGGGGGTATCTAACCCCCTTGCTGTATGAGGGTGGCTGGGAAGCCCACTGGGGTGGGTGTTAAGGGTAGTTTGAGTTTAGTTGAAAATGATTAAACTGAATAGGTGTTAAATTTGCTCAGAAATCGCACAGTTTTTCACCAATACGTTTTTATGACATGTGTTCCTCTCGTGTTCCCGTAAATCGTTTGTAATCAAGATACCTACTTTTAGTGACTGTACTTACCGCACGATTTCGCCACGTTTATATTGCAGAATAGCGATAAGCACCCCAACGACATTCAATCCAAGCCTCACTTGCCATTTTGAGACAGTAGTGTCTGCTCGGCTAGGGCCAACAAAGGCGTATGACTGGCATATTTAGCTACAAAGGCTGACTAGTTTTGATCGACAGCCGCTTCTTCAGTGTCTTTATTTGGTTACAATTAACCTTTGAATCGCCTGGGTCCCGTAAAGACACGATCCCATGTTACCTGTATCTAATATGCCGAACAATCTTATCGTACCTATTAATTGATGCGCCTGGTGATAGAACCAGTTACAAAGTGAGCTTGAACATCTTTCCTGTATGTTTTAGGCCAACTTTGTGTTGGAAGATTCCCAAATGGAATAAAAATGTCATTCGCATGCCACAGCTGCTTTTGTGCCAGAAATTATGTTTTGCTTGTGTCTACCATTAGCAGCCAAACCGGTGAATTACAAATTCCTAATGTCACAAAAACACTCATTACCTTAGTGGTTTGAGTTGTGAATTTGACCTGTGAATCTACGTTACCACTGCAACGACAATAACATACCATTTTCAAGCATACGAAAATGGTTAAAACAGCAAAAGGAACACGTAAATAGTTCACTTTCAGAAATCTGAAGTTTTGAACATCCGCACTAAAGCGGGGTCTGGCACTAACGCGCACTGGAAGGGGTCCTGGTAGGGCCCCTGAGATCTCGACAACTAAGAGACTTAGAACAACATCGGTTGGGGGTGGGTGGGTAAGCTACATTAAATATGATTTTCATTGAACTTGGTCAATATCTTCAAGGTCAAACAAGTTTATCAAGATCAAATGTTGATCGTGCTGAGAATCTAGTGGCAATTTCCGTAATTATACGGAAAAAGAAGAGACTATGCTAAAGGTAGACCGGAGTATTTGAGGGAAGGTCGCACAACATCTTGCCTACAACTTTGTGATCGATGCAATCCACGGTCATTGAGCTATGACCTCACAATATGGTATACTCTCTACAATACACACTACACCTCCAAAATATCCACCCACCACAAACTAGAGTTGGCGACGCCGTATGATTTTCGCAGTTGCAGCGTAGTTAAAGTCAACAGTTGCCAAGGAATAATTCAGCAAACCTTATTTACACCAAATTATTAATTCATATTTGGAAAGTTTTTAATAAAAATCCCAGACCAAACGTTCACTGTGTTTATGATTATCATTAACCCCCGGATAAATGCGTAATTTTCGCGAGGGGACCGAGGAGCGGACATGGCCTGGAACAGTGTCCAAACAGCTAAAAAGTACTGAAACTTGAATTGTGCATCTCAAATAATTGTTGTAGGGGATTAAAACTGTTCAAGCCTCTTTGGGCTGTGTTGCTACACCACTTGCATCTTTTTGATATTTATTGGACCCTGACTCCTATATGTAATCTGTTGTACACCTCTCATGGAGACACGACTTTGGACCGATGTAAAACTTTCGGCAGAATATTTCTACGTTTTGACCCCGAACCCACCATTACACTGAATAAGACTGAAAGCATTCACTTGGACAGAAATATTCTGGATTCTTCAGTGATACTTACATTGAAGCCTCCATATTGAACCAGCTCAATTCGTTTATTAGCTTTGACCTCCCTTTCTTTGGCAAGATTACGACATCCCAATATGTTTAAAATCATTTGAAGGACATAGTCAAGAGTGAGCTAGCGTGCTTCACGTCTTGTCACGGAACTGGTGTGCTCCAGGTCTCCCTGTGGAGTTGACGAGCGTCTTCTCACGTTTGACCGTGAACCTGGGGTGATCCGCGTCGCCTCCGTGTAACGGCTGTGTTCTGACCCTCGCCGACAGCACGCGGCACTGATCGGGGGACCAAACGCAGTCAACTGTCCCGTCTGCCACAAAATGTACCTGGGCGGCGCAGCTCTGATGGAGCACATGAAGCACGTCCACAAGGACCCGAACGCCTCCGGAGTCGCAGGTGAGTGGCAGAAGCTTCAACTCATTGGTTTGGACAAACATGACTTACGCCGGTATTATCTTCAGCTAGTGAAGAGGTTAGAAACAACTAATTGAGTTTGCGTTGCGTTATTATTTGTGTATTTCGCTCAGGGACGAACCCAAAGGGAGCGCGAAGGGTGCGACCTCTCCCTAAGTCAGAATATGCGCTCTCCTAAAAACATCGGGGATTCCAATCACCCTTAAAGTGCGAGAAGTATGCAGATATGATGCCATGTAATTAACTTTCGGAGGCGAACTTGACGAAGGCATCTTGTTTTCCGGAATATTCCATTGTTTACCGCCCGCTAATTACCAGCAGCAGACCCTTGTACGACTATTTGCCCGCCTGTCCACAGACAGTGGCGTTTCTGTGAAAAAATTTGCTCCGCTAGCTCCCAGAAAGACTTTCGAAAGAACCAGCTTTTCAAAAACGCAAAACCGTATCGTTGAAATGACGCTACTGGGAATGGACAAAAGGTGCCCCACAGGTGGTATTTACCGTCTACCCGCCCCTGTGGTCTCGTTGCCCCACTATGGAAATCATTTGGGTGTTAATGCTCACGGCTTTCACCAGGACAAACGAGCTTTACTTGCCTCTGGTTATTGCAATACATAAATAATTATTCATGTTTGGCGTTATCGAATTGTTTGTAGAGCTCAGAAAATGGCTCACTTTAGGACCTTTCCCCTCCGCTGCGCTTTAACGCGAGACACCTTTTCACTGCGCCTGTTGAAAGGACCGCTACTATAAAAACTATGAGATGAAGGTTGAGACAAATTGCTTAACAGAAAACCAAAAGGGGACGTAAATAATTTTATGAGCTTTAAACTGGTGTTGAAAATGACCATTATCTGCCAAATCATTTTTTATTTTAGAACTAAATTAATACTGAAAGAATAGATACAATTTGGCAGAATATGGTAAGAATAGAAATAATTTGGCAGATAATGGTCATTTTCAACACCAGTTTAAAGCTCATAATAATGCTGCTGCCAACAGTTCTCCGCCTACTTACTGTAAATCATTTTTGTTGTCGTGACTTTGCTGCATGTTTGACATTACAAACTTCTTAATTTTATTTAATGTACAGATGATCAGCAGTTTTCCTTGAAATGTATCCAAAAACAACTTAACTAATTTTTTGGGCAATGCCTTCGTAGCACTTGCTAGTAAAAGTTGCGAAAGTTGCGGAGCGGAGTGGTGAATAGTGTTTTTTGGATTACAAAGTCGCACCACGTAGTCATAGTGATTTCTGCTGCCCGAGGTAGCGGAATAAGTGGCAGCGGCTTAAAAAAGAGAGGGTTCTACCTCTGACTGTTAACTGCGAAATATTTTTGTAATATTTCCTCGTTTTATCCTGAATAAAACCAGAAAAGTGTCGCCCGATTATGTCCCATTCCATCCCGTCCCATAGCTTTCTTGCCGTTCCCACTTCACTATTGATCCCGTAACTGTTTCCATTTCATGCCTGCAGGCCACGATTGTTCGCCATGCGGCCGTCAGATTTTGACCAATTTCTTCTACCACAAGCAGAGCCACCGCCCAAAAAGAAAATATGCACCCCGAGAAAGGACAAACTTTCCGGAGCCTAATACCGCGAGTAGCCCCCGCTCTTACTCCGACCGAATGAGGGACTATCAATTTAACGTCTGGCTTCCAGTATGGAATTGGTTGCATCGGGTATTTTCTTGCTTAATTGTCGCTTTTGCCTCCCGACCAAACTTGCTGCAGGGCAAGGAAAAATATAGGTACTCCCGCGCCACTTGGGAAGTAAGGTAATAATAATTTAGGTGTACATGCCATGACTACAAAGCAAATATTTTCAATAGTCGCAGGTGATAGCATTTATGAAAAGGTTGTCTTTGAATTTGGGCTATTCCTGACTATTTACTTGATGATATCATCGAAAAGTCTGTGCAATGTTTTTGCGTGCAATGCACCTGAAACGACATGTACCAGACATTTTACCTATTTAGCCATTTTCAAACTAGCTTATCTTAGAAAAGGCAAATTGGTCCTCAAATTATTTGGAGATCATAAACATCATGACTTTCGTCCCACGGCTGAACAGAAATGAACTACAATTTATCAAGAAGTGGTCTTGGCAGCAGTGGGAGGTCGGACTTCGGAGCAAGATCGCGTCACTGGTGCAGTATTTGGCCCGTACCGATAACCATCACTTCCCGGTGCTGTTTCGCCGAAGCGGTTGATCCTGGAGCTACATTAGGGACCTGTACATGGCCTGGCCTTGGCTGCAGTTACGGTACCTGTGATTACAATCTGTGATTGTACAGCCGAGCTGGCTGGTTCGGCCACTCCGTCGTTTTCCTAGTCATTGACACGTAATTGAAGTTTCTTTCCTTTTATTTCACATAAAAAATCACTGCAACACATACCTTCTAATATGAAGAAATGGCCAGTGCCTCGTTCACTTTTTTATCTTGCAGAAGAACATGCACGCCAATCAGATGGATAAAGCAAGAGTGTATTGGTTATCAGGTGCAAGCATAGAGACGAATAACAAACGGTAAATCATGCACGTGAGCTCTAGACCAGGAAAACTCCCTTCAGGCGGCGATGCTGCATTCTATCAGGCCCAGGGATGCAAATTTGGAAATAAAATGGAGAATGAAAATTTCGGGACGAGCCACGTGTCACGGTTCGGGGAGCGGGGGGGGGCAAAGCTGCCTTCCGGGGACGCCACTGCGCACACTCCGGGGGAGGGGATGGGAAACGACGTTCTTGGGGCCTCCAGAGACGTGTTAAGGGACCAACGCGGGAACAGAGGGATTCAAGCATACTGTAGGGATGCAAAGTCTTGCGTTGGGAATGTGCTTGCACCTGCCTCCCAAAATGTATTCAAAGTAGCGCCTCTGGCTCAAGTCTTTGATTTCCGTGAACAATGAGCAATGCAGCTCCCGATAAGCCCTCACAACAGGGAAAGAATTAGCGACGCCATAGGACCCGAGCAGTTGGTGTGTCGATAGGCCCTAACAATTACATCGTTAATCAAGCCTTTGATGTGGAAGTATTTCTTCATTTTATAAATATCCCGACGATTACATTTGATTTCATGCGGCATAGATATGCTATTCAAACATGGTGGACAATCGCATGGGTATATACTGACAACTGCAGTCGACGTGTGCAAAAAAAAACAAGAATAATGTTGATAAGAATGAAGAATAGTTTAGTTCAAGCTTGCGTTTTCGGGCACAAATATTTAATTTTGGTGAGCGAGGGCGGACGGTGGGAGGAAAACCCAAACACCCGATGTGCCTGGTGATTCCTCCCGGCAGGGACGGATCCATGGTTATCCATCGGATGCGGAACACATGGCCAGGGGGGGCTACTTTTGGACGGCAAGACGTATCAGGTGGACGCTAAATCCTATCGTGGGGCGCCGATATTCGTATTTGCATCCTGGAGAGGGGAGAAGGGTGGGAAGTGACATGTCGGGGGCACCATCAATCTTTCGGGAGGGCGCCGTAACCATTTCAGGGGTGCCGCGGGACGATCGAATGGGGGCAAACAGCTCCCCTTGCACTCCTTCAGCTCGCCAATGCCTCCAGTCCTCCGTTGGATCAACCGCTGTGGTCATTGTGTGTGGGACGTGATCATTATTGCGACTTTCAAGGCTGCACATCTGAATTTTAGGGTTGCTCGCGTACACCCGAAAGACAACGACTCTACACCCCGCGCTCTAGTCAGGCCGTTAGTGATCAAGTCGCTGCTCCTCTTAACTTCCGCTCAGATATGGGCTGCGTATGATTTGATCATGGAATCTAGAGCACATTAACACATCTAAAACTCGAATTTTCACTTCAAATTGTCGATCGTTGGAAATTCTAACCCCATGGAAACCCCATGGAATTTAGGTTGTCTAGCCGGGATTGTCTCTGGCTTATTTGAGCGTGCCAGCGTTGACCCATCCAGGACCCCACTGGATCCAGAGGAGATCCAAAATTTGGCATTATCCCCAAAATAGGACTGACCCGAATAAGTGTATTCTCATGCTTTTCCCTTCCCCACACTTGCAAGAGACGCTTGGCTTTCATGCAGGATTTCAGGGCTGGAGCGGCATCCACCCAGGGTCGCCTAGTTTTACTCGGACCCATAACCGGAGTCATCCAAACCATAACGGTTCTGGCTCTGTGCACAGACAATGCACTACTGTTCCAAACCTATCACTTGTAGTTTGGGGACTTAAGGGTTCTCAAATTTAGTATGTTCACGTAGAAATTGATGTGTTTAAAACAAATTGCCCCGGATTCAGTGGCCGCTCAGCAGAAGCCGATGCAGGACGTACATAGGTGTATACTCCCCCACTCGCGCCCTATACCATGGAATAAAGATACATGCCTATAAAACACCTATAAAATAATATAAACTCAAAGCCTCATCAGAAGTCGTCTGGGTATTAGCCAAATTTTTATGGTAATTATATGGAGCCCGTTAGAGATTGGTACACACATATAAGCGAATTATAATTACAAATACAAGTTAGGTTTAAATTTGACATTTTGAACTTGTGGGTGGGGACAACCGTAGCTACCAGAGTTTTTTTATTTCAAGAATGCAAACATTGCTAAATGATTTTATTTAGAAAAGTCAAAAATTTCCATTTAAAAATGGAAAACTGTAAGAATTATACAAAATAAATCCGAATACAGATGCTACCCCTCAGGGAAACTTGACTTCAGGGATGCCCACCAGATGCCAATTTTCCCCATAATGTGTCCAATTCAATCCCTTTTTACATCTTGAGCTAGGGTGGACGGGAGGTGGTTAAACACATCTCGCATTGTCGTGCACAGTTGACACGCGCATTGACGGGGGTCTGAGCCACCTTCGCTTTGATGGGTACCCGCCCCCCCCTAAGATCTCGAGAACCACGGTAGGTAGCGAAAAACGGTAAACGGCGTTGGTCCATCCTCTTCTTCATCGAAAATATTTGTACCATTTTTCGGTCCATTCACATTTAAGGTCACGAGAGGCCAAAACATGCCGTCATAGGTTTAACATGTAAATGAAGGTTTTCGGCTATTACATCTGAACAAGTCAAGATAGAGCAAAACGACTTCAACTGTATGAATCCTCGCAGGAAGCCGAATCAAATGATATATAAGTTGACCTTGCCTTGTCAAATCAAGAATTTGACCTGAGCTGAGGTCAGGTCAAAGTCAAATTATATAAAATGTATATCATTAGAGCTGCAAAGACAAGGCAAATCTAATGCAGCTAATATAAACGCTCTATCACCATCCGTTACTGAGTTATTCAATTAAAACCATTTTTTCCATGTATTTCCAATGGAGAGGTCATGGCTCGTACCTGCCCTTAAGTCATCGATATAAAAATGTCGGAACATATTTTAGAAAACTCGGTGGGCTCATTATTTGATATGAGTTTCAACCAGATAAGTTCACCCTGTTCCGACTTATGCTATCTTAAACTTTTTTTGGGGTCAGGTCACTTGACCTGTACTGGTGACCTGACCTGAGATGACTTAACCTTAAAATTTTCACGGAAGTTGTAAAAAGGATGAGAGGAAAGGTATGCCAAGTACGGCGGCGCTAAGCGCCGCCGTTGTTTTTATGCTGTCTCCGAAAAACTCGAGGGAGGCGGGTACCCGCCCCCGTCAATGCACGTGTTAAAATATTTGACAGATATCGAGTATTGGAAAATTTCATGTAAAACTTAGTCCCCATTTCCAGAAAGCGGAATATGACTTGCATATTAAGGTATATACCAAACTTACTCTACCGAACATTGCTCTGCAGCTGTTGCAGACTGTCCCGCTGCTAGGGCCCATAGCAGGTCTCTAGGCAAATTGCAACGTATTAAATGAACACAACGAGCCAGATGGTGGCACGGAAAGTGTCTCTAGAAGCTTCCTTCTTTTCTGAAATCATCAAATATGATATATTACGAATTTCATCTTTACTTTTCATTCCGTCTAAACTTTTCGATCATATAGCCATATCAATATTTTCAATGACAATCTAAAATTTGTATTGTCTGGGACAACACAAACATCGTAAATGTTACAAAATTGTTTATATTAAAAATACCTGGTCATAATAATGTTTTATATAAATTTTAACCAAGTTGTTCCCAGTACAGCTGATGGAGTCGGATTCTCACTTAAGTGATCAAGGGTTGGCTGGCAACTGACTGGTGAGAGGGTGACCTGAGCGGGGCGGCCGTCCCTGTGCTCTGTGGGACGTTAAACTTTGGCTTCTAAATTAACCCTCCATTGAGGGAGTTGCTCGTTCGGGTGGTGGGGTTGGGGTCTCCGTGACAAGTCCCTTGATGATTTTAGTGAGACTCCGACTCCAGCAACCGTACTAGGAACAACTTGAACAAAATTTATAAAAAGGACTTGTCACGGAGACCCCGACCCCACCACCCGAACGAGCAAATCCCACAATTCAGGATTAATTTAGAAGCAAAGTTTAACGTCCCACAAAGCACAGGGACGGCCGCCTTGCTCAGGTCACCCTCTAACCAGTCAGTTGCTAGCTGACCTACGCGGGTAAACTATTTAAAATGACCTGCCCTGAGGTCAGGTCATTTTTTTAGTTTTGACATAGTATGGTCATATTATACATAATTCAATTTTCCGTGACGAGAGGAAGCTAATGGTGCCTAAAATGATTCTAACTCAAATCTGTCAGATGCTAGAGCCCAAAACCTCTACTCAAAAGGACACCTTCTTGGACCCGTCAAGACCTCAATATTGATCTGAGCCAAAAAATACCGATATAATTTCGCCATGAATTTGTATGAGCTATCCACCAGCGTTCGCGTTTTTTCGCTATCCCGCATAGGGGCCGAGTTCGAGGGGGGGTGTTCTAGCACCACCACCAGGGCGAAGGTGGCTCGGAGGCCCACCGGGGCGCTGGTTAATTCGACGCATTTCATGCAAAAGCAGGTTTAGGGAGAGTTCTGGACTTTTCTGCTGCCTTTTGCATAAGCCTTTCAATCATATTTCAGAAAGTTTTGGACTTATCCTTATTCTTGTCCAGTTCGAAATATTCTGAACTGAGAAACAATATGTACATATATCAAATTTCCCTTAAACCCTTTCAAGCGCATTATCCAATATAGTACCTTCCCACGTCCGATGAGGGATTTTTCGAGATGCCCTAAAACAGTTACACCTAGATCCACACCAACGCTGAGAGATCCGATTACGGAAACGCAGCCATGCACTACAGCCAAGTCGTGTCTTAGGTGCTATATCGGGATGCGCTGACGCGAACCACCCTTACAATCCATTTTTACACCCCCCGTAACACCCCGAGACAATGGATTACCACTAGTAACGGAGACCGTTCCGTACTGATAACAGGAGCATTTGATAATCACGGTGACAGCCTTCTGACGGCATTATTAGAGATTACCTGCCGAACGGTTTGTGGCTTTACAGAGGCGCTTCTGGTTGCGGAGATCCGGCATCTGTAAAGTAACGGTGGAACGTCCGAACTGAAGAGGCACCATGGGCTCTGCAACCCATTTCTTTCCAGTCAATGTCATAGGCTTAGTGTTAAAATTTCTGATTTAAAGGAGGGGGCACCGGGCCCGGGGAAACGTGAAACGTGAACTGAAACGTGGGCCCGGTGGATTGTGAAACGTGTTAAAATGTAAAGCCTGCCTGTGCTGGTTTGCTGTCTTGCTCCCACACTTCTGTCCTGGTTTGCTCCCAGACGTCACATAAACTGGTTTGAGCAGGGTAAAGTTTCGAAATACGGCGAATCATTACTCATAACTAAGCATTGTGTACATGGTACATGATACTTAACAGTACTGGATAAATACTCATCACCACAAACTCGATACCAGTTCTTTCAGCTGCAGGCTATTCAGGGAAAAACCTAATCTGGGCAGGTTTGTGGTGAAGAAATTAGCAAAGTCATACATTGTTCTCACTGTAGAAAATAAGAGTTCATTTATTGTGCCTTCCAGTTGGACGGTAACGTTCGGAAACGTTCAGAAACTTAACTTTTACTTATTCAACAAGTACTAAGCACGTAGTTGCAGGGTAAGTGAAGATATTAAAACATGGCTCTCATATGCAGTGGGTTCTTATTTGCAGGTACTATACTGCAAGCTATAAACACCCGGCCCAGTGGGCCTCCGAGCCACCTGCACCCCATGGGGAGGGGTTCAAACATCCCCTCGACCTCGGCTCCTATTCAGGATAGCGTAAAAAAGCAAAGGCAGGTGAACAGGCCATAAAACATAATGAAGAAACTATATAGGTCACCTTTTAAATCAGGTCAATATTGAGGTTGTTCCAGGCCAGAGGTGACAGTCTAGAGAAGTTTTTCTTGGTTTCAGCGTCAGACTGGGTTGTCAGTCAAGAGTACATTGTTATATGTCATTCCCTTCCTGGCGTTACGGCGAATCGAATGATGTATAATACGACCATGCAAGCTCAAAAATAAAATGACTACCTAAGGTCAGATCGAGGCTACTGTTTGACCTAACATAACACATAATCAATGGCATCAAAATGAAGGCTCTATCATTATTTCCTGTGACATTTTTACCCAATTGAAAAAACTTCTTAAGTAGTTCAAGTTGACCTCTCAAAATGGTCAGGTCACTTGTCCAAACTTCAAACAATACCATGCAGAGTGGCCTAACATAAGAACCATCTGGAATATAAGAAGGCATTCTAAGCCGTATCTACAGAAAAATAGTCAATTTTCGGTAAATTTTTGTTTTCTCCATGCATTTCCAATGGAGCGGTCATAACCCATACCTGGCCCTAGGTCATCGGAATAAAAATACCGCTACCACACAGTGTGGTACTTGGCCGGCCCAACACGTGATATGAATATGAAATCAATACATGAAACCTGCTTTCACTGGTGTTGCTTGAAACATTTTTGGAGGTAAGGTCATTTGACCTGGCCTAGTGACCTGACCTGAGGTGACCTAAGCGTAATATTTTCGCTGAATTTCAGAATTGATCGAGGTGGGCCATTGATAGGGTGTGCCAGGTATGGAAGCACTTCGCGATGGAAAAACCCGAGGGGGTGCTCAAACACCATCTCAACCCGCTGGGGCGAGGGCTAATAATCATATTTGGGGTTTTATGGCGTGCTGCCTTCAATGACCGTTTTGCGCCCATGGAGCGAGGGTTAACAATCGCCGGTACGGAGGGGCGGGTACTCGTTTTTTCAAGGTTTGTCACAAATAGCACACGGCTCCATCGTGCGTGGTATCTCTGTTGCCTGGCCTTTCCCCAAAAATTGTAACCACGTTTAGGTAGGAAAATACGTCATCTGTTGACAACACATGATGTTACGGAGTAGAATAGCGTGCGGTAACAATTAGGTCATCAAATCCCACGTGAGGCTGAATGGCCTAGTGACTTCATTTCCTGCCTAAGGTCTGGATAGCATGGATTAACGTGGGTTCAGTTCCCGCGGGCGCAAAACCACCCTCAGCCTCCTATATGGCACGGTGGAGACGATCCCTAAACACCCAAGCTAATACTACCTGTGTTTGGGCAAGTGTGCCTGATAGGAGTGGCCCTAATGAAATGCAACAAAATATAATAAACAAAAGCCGAACCGCGCTCCAATCTGGGCACTCCGGCTGATAATTATTCAGACTGTTTTATACGATCACTCAATACTTTACTGAAATGTCTCTTCTTCTCTGTCCCAAGACAACTCACCGTTGCTGACATTGTCTCTGTGCCGTGTTGCAGCCAAACGTCGCACTCCCAACCACCCCTGTCCGATCTGTGGAAAGCAGTACGTCAACGAGGGCTCTCTGCGCAAACATATGGCCACGCACCCGGAGGCTGCTGGCCTGGCGTCGCCTCTCCGCATGTGGCCCTGCTCCGTGTGCCAGGCCGTCTTCACACACGAGTCAGGTGAGGAGAGGGATGACGGTGATGCCTTTGAACAGCGCGTGGGGTTTGACTGTGGGTGATATATGGGCTAGCGTTTGGTGGGCTGTGAAGCTTAAAAAACCAACGGGAATCGAAGATAGGGAGAGTGATTGTATGCAAGTGTTTGGTTGAATGTAGGAGCAATGTGCTACATCCGACATGAAAAGCTCCTCAAATATTAAAGAGCTACACATCCTTTCGAACTGAGGCGAACACAGGGTTATTTCTCGACCATCCATGTCACGGCGGATGTAAAAATAGGAGTGGCCTAGCAATTTCGCATCTCACGACGTTGCTCCCTCGGCAGCGTTCCTGACCCATATGGATCACATGCGGATGGACCCCAAACACCAGTTTGCTGCGCAATACGTCCTTTCCCGTGCGGCCGCCGAACAGCGGGAGCGCGAGACACTCTTCGCAGCTGCCGCCGCCGCTGCCTCCAGCCAGATGGGCATGAACACCCACATGTTCCCGGGCATGTCCCACATGGGAGGAATGGGCGGCATGGCGCCCATGTCGGCCATGTCGGGAATGAGCGGCATGGGCGGAATGGGAGCCATGGGAGGCATGGGCTCCCCGCTGATGGCCAGCACGTCGGCAGCCTCTCCATCTGCCCGGTCCGACTCCTCCAGAATGTCAACTCCTGCAGAGTCGAAAATGGAGCCCCGCACTGCTGGCAGCGCCACCTATTCAACATCTGTGCTGCCATCTAGCAGTATGCGCGGTGAGCTGGAGCAGCGCGCGGTCGCCGCCAGCGCCGAGGCGATGGGCGGCCACGTCAGCACCAACGGCGGCGCCTTCTACAGCGACAGACACAAAATGGAGCCGGCCAACATATCACGCCTGGACATGCTCAACAGACTGGACGTGGGAAACCACGCGATCCTTCAGGCGGGGATGAGCAGCGCCAACGGCGGTCACCAGTCTCGTCTGACCGCGCATGCGCCCCAGGCGTCACGCGCTCCGGGCGACAACATGCGTGCCATGATTCAGCAGACCCAGGCCGAGCTGGTCAGGTCGACTCTGACCTCGCAAGCTGAGAGCGCTCGATCTCTGGGTGCTCTGCGTGGCGTCACTTCAGAGGCGGAGACGATGATGGGTGCTGGTGGCACACCTGGTTCCGTGCCCTCCAGCCAGACAGACGCGAGGATGTTCCAGACCGATCTGGTGATGCGATCGTCCCAGCCCCACGACATGCCGGCCCACCCGCAGCAGGCGGCTCCGCAGTCTCATGCTGGCACTGCAGAGCCGATGGTGGACCCGTTCCGAATTCCAGACAGCCTCAGGCTAAATCATAACGACCCGCGCGCTGGCTACAGCTTTTTGCCGCAGAACTCCCACCATAACTGATAAGTCAAATGAATTATGGTAGCGGGTAGAACCAGGTCATGGTTATGCATATTTTCATTACATATTCAGCGTGAGATAGCGAAAGAAATAGACCGGATACATCAACACTTTAACTATTCTGTTCAATCTACGAGTAGACAGCATCCAGTAAGGGTGTAGAATTTCGTTGTCTTCTTGTGTTTGTCAAATGAAAAACTCTGGTCTTTGAAACTTGATTTGATTGCTTCACCCGCGAACATTTGTGTTTCATTTCAAGGTACAATTGCGGAACAGTGACCAATATAAGGTCGAGAGACTGTCCACCGAACGTTAAATTGACCCTTACTCGGACACTGATCGGTAAACTTTGGCCGTCTGACTCCCAGCTTAGTGATGGAGTACCCACATCCCAAGTCACCAGTCTCAGGCTCATGTCTCGGCAGGTTCTCTGTATAAGTGCATATGACACCCGAAACTGGCCCTCAAGGGCTTGTGGGTGTTGACGCCCTAACTGGTCGGTGCGTTGTTGAGCCCAGCGATCACTCAATTTAGCCGAGCGAAGTTACTTCTCTGCTCAGTGCTCAGTGCATTATGCACTGAGCATCAATCATCCCAATTCGGCACTGAGTTCCCTTCCATCAGTGATCAGACGCATAAATACAAAAGCCAAAAAAACGAGACGAGTCACTACCAAAGATAGCCAGGCTAACATCGTCCTATGAGAAGCCGATGACGTGCTAGCTGTATCCCTTTGGCACTGCTGGCATCCTCTCCAAGTTATTTTAGTGAGCCGACTTGACGGAAAAAGAAAGCCAGATCTTCTCAACGTACTGGGATCCAGGTTCAACCCAAAAATTAACTCAGTGCGATTACACAAAAAATTGGACACAACAATTATAGTAAGTGCTTATCTGTTTTGTGGTCATCAGAGCAAATTCAACATTCTCTTCCTCAACAGTTATCCCATTTAACAAGCAGCTGTCGTAGTTTTGTCAGTGTGGAATATGCTGATTTAACTCGAGGAGTATGTTTAGCTGATCTCAGCATGTGTGGTTGCGACGTCGGCCAATGACGTCCCGCGATTGCTTGCGGTGGACTGCAGAATCTCCACCGAACTATGTAACGAGCCGGGCTCGCCTCCTGCTCACCCTGGTCTGGTAGGATCGTTTGTGACATGTTGGGTGTGGGAGTGTAAGAGCGTGTATTTTCCGTTTCATCAGATGATTCTTTCCAAAGACAATTTTTCGATCACTTGATAGTGTAGCCAACCTGTGCTTGTATATGTACGTGCAAAAATATCACCAGGTTCCTTATGACACGACACATGTGACTCCAACGTGTAGGCAAGTGGGGGCACTTACCCTCCCCCATCGACTATCGGATCCTCCCTGAAGTGATCACGACATATCCCCTGCAAGGCCAATGACGCCCCCTAAATATCGCTCCCTTATCCCCCTCAGGATGCGAGTATCGGCGATCCCTGCGATATAATTTCGCGCCAACCTGATAGGTTTTGACGTCCAAAAGAGGCACCCCCTGGTGAGGATGGTGCCTCCCTCGGCCATGTGTCCCCCTCCCTCCCGATCGGAAACCCTGGCTCCGTCTAAGGGGCACAGAATAGGTACATTTCAGCGTGATGCTAATTTTAAGCCGGTCTAGAAATCAACATCCTACAGTTTTTTTGGACCGTCAACATTTTAGAGATATTAAAATAGGGAACAAAACCCCTGCTTGGCGTTGTCTTGTCACTCAACTGAGCATCTTGGCTAAGGCCTGTTGAGCTTATAAAAACCTCCCATTCTCCGATGATTGTCGGCCTACATGTTTGCACACAACTGTCAGTTGTTAATTTCCACAGTGTAAGTGTTTCTGTCTTCTGACTCATGATTTCCCCC
Organism: Lepas anatifera; assembly: GCA_034440635.1. NCBI lineage: Eukaryota > Metazoa > Arthropoda > Thecostraca > Lepadidae > Lepas > Lepas anatifera. The sequence continues at coordinate 1,038,899 of JAOTON010001615.1, read as the reverse complement.
GTCTGCGGAACTCCATATGGTAGACAGTTGAACGCGAGACACGCAGGCATGTCTATGATCAACAACAGATTCGCGGTCTGCGTTTTCCTTCAGCCTTCTTTGCGGTGTTTTCACCACTAGAGAGATGATAGCATAATCACCATGAGGCCCTTGGGCATTTTTACAAGGTACGCCCACCAAAGAACGACTGTAGATGTGAAGGTAGCGCGGTCACGTGAATCTTGCCAACGAGGGAGCCAGCGTGGCCTATAATCTTACGGTGAAGGACTTAACTCTGAAGTGGAACTTTGGAGGGGTTAGTGCAATGAAAAATATAGCCGCTAAGCTGATTTGGAACCATTATCTATTGTGTGCAAATTTAAACAGGAAATTTCACCAAGATAGGCACAGCCAGCACATGTCAAATAGGGAAATTTCTACGGGAGCACCAAGAGCTCCATGTCTAGCATATCTTTGTGGGTGGACGTTCTGTATCGAAGCGCCTTAGAGCTTGTAGCCCACATACGCATGCACACATCAAAATGTGTGAATCAAAGGTTCAGCATCCCTGATAAGTAGCCAGGTTCACTTGAGCTACACGTCATACCTTGCAACTGAGCAGCAACCCTGTGCTGTAGTTTGACTACGAGCTGTGTCCACAGGTAAAGCTGTGTTGTAGTTTGACTGCAGACCACGTCCAAGGCTAGCTTTATTGTAGTCCAACTACAAGTTACGTCCAGAGCTAGCTTCGTTGTAGTCCGACTACAAACTACGGCTAAAACTAGCTGTATCGTAGTCCAGCTACAAACTACGTCCAAATCTAGCTGTGTTATAGTTCAACAATCACAAACCAAGTGCACGCCTAGCTCTGTTGTAGTTTTTCACTGATAAGATGCGAGTGTGCGTGCGGCATTGCACTGTGTCGATCTGTTTTTGTTGGTTTTGTCTACGCTCGCACCCTGTCACGTTGAGGTTGGTTGTATTTTGCTGATACGTTGTTCCCCGGGCCTCTCAGTTTCAACAATTGTTGTAGCGCTTTGTGATCATTTGTTGAGTCTGTGACACTGGCCTGGCTTTGTATCACTGTCAATACGCAAAGAGTGTTTGGTTGATAGGTGGATGATACTACGACACTGTGTAGGTGATGACACAAATAAACTTGCAATGTCGGCCGAGTGTTTTGTCAAAGACAAATTTACATTTTTTGTTTATTGTAACTTAATGACAGGTATCCATTCCTACTCGCTCAAGATGAAACCAATGGAGACATCTATCAGCGACTTTCTACACATTGGCGTTATCTTTGTTGATTTACGATCATTATTCAGCACAATACCGGAAACAAGGATCAACATAAGTGAAAGCGCCGACATTCTTTCGAAAATCACAAAACGAGTAATACATCGCATTATAAATAAGTAAGGCGTGCGGAGACCGAAAGCGTGCAAACAAATGTATGTTTCAAGTATTGAATGTAGGTGCCGATGAGCATTATTGCTCTATGAGAGTAAGTGTACGAAGCAGCCTTTCATTTATATCTAGGTTAAAATAAGTAATTATTTACCATTTCTGAGACCATGGCTTTTGATAAATATGTGCATGTGAAATAACGAGTGATAGTGTGCTTATCTTGGTTTTGGTTTCTTGTTTTGTTTTTACCTTGATAAAGCTGTCAAGCAGCCGAGATCTAAGTATTTAACAACCACGATTCTATGAGCTTTTAAGGCATCGCATTAGCAAAATACCATTTGATAAGATTCCTGTAATTCTTAAAAATATGTATCCATACATTTTGAAATGCGGCACCAAATATCTCCGCCAACTGGGCCCAGCTTTTCTGGGGCGCTGAGCCCATGCTGGGGAACGATGATGGTACAGATTTGGTGCCACGGGATATGGAGTAGCTACTACACGTGCTTCAGGGTTTGAATATGAATAAAGTCACCGCTCCAAATCGAAGGATACCAAGCATAGCTTTGGAACGAAGTGTAAGTGCATTTACTCATCTTGATGTTGTCGTTGTGAGGCGGGCACAAAGGTGGCGGAAGCTGCGTAAATAACCTACATTTGTTTTTGAGTGGGCACTTTCGACTTGTCACAATTGCGTAGGAAATAATCGATTTTAACATGTTTATGAATCCGGGTAAACAACTGGATCCGGCTTGCTCCATCTCCTGCAAACTCGACTTTTAGAAATAAGAACGTATGTGGCGTCTCTGGTCTAGCATCGTGACTTGCACATCTTGGAGGAGATTTTTTTAGACGCAGAGTTAATGTTTAATGCCACTCCTGCAAAAGTATCCCTTCGAAAGGAAGGCAAATAATTTGATATCCCAGAACAGCGAAGATGGCACAGAGGCTCTAATGGGACGAATATTTACCATTGCAATAGCACCTGCACCCACTGTTAAGGAACACCTGAACATCACCGTTCAATTAATTCATCGGTGGACAATATTTCTGTTTTCCAATTACAATGCCGGCAATCCATCCACATCGAAAAGTGAGAGGAACCATATTCTCGTCATCCACGCACCATAAGGGGGCGTTTTGTCCAATTTCATATTTTATAATCCTTAAACAGACTGAGGCTAGCAAAAAAGGCTCAAATACAAAAACAGAAAAGAAATAAACCAAACGGAACAATTTTGTCACGTGCCTTGGGATGTAATTTCGATAGAGAACTGATCTTCATCTCTTCACAGAAGGGTTTCAACGCTCCTGTAAGAAGCGCCAAATTTCCGGTCATTTCGGTAAAATATCTAGCGTACGTTTCAGTGTCAATAGTCAAGGCAAGTCAACATTTTGATCACACAAGGGCCATGGTACATAATATTCAATTTATTCCCGTCCAAAATCACCACAGTGACTCGAAGTCACGTTGCCACAAAGCTACACAAATGCTTGACTTGACGCAAGACCACACGCGGCGAAAGAACTGTGTTCGTCATGGGTAACACACAGACCATTGTGCTTCTGGCTGGTCCCTTATGTGAGTAGCTATATAACGATACAATCTAGAAATTTTTTTCAAAGATTATGTGAATTAAATGTTTTACTGTATGATTCCGAATATATAAACTTAGAAATTGTTCATGACAGGACGTAATATGCTTGTTTTATGCGTATACAGATTCTGAGTATTAATCTGCATGAGTGCCTATTCTAATTCAGATGGTATCGTGTTTGCAGAGAAAAAAGAATTAGCACTATTGTCGATATTTTTGAAGTAAGAACATATCAATGTTTGACTGTGGAATATTAAAGCATACCTCTGTAAAACTAAGTCTGTTTTCTCCACCCTTCCCTCACAGGCCCTCTTTATAATTATAATGGCAGTTGCCTTGGACATCAAACGACGTGGTTGTTCTAATCAAATTGGCTGGGCAGAAGCCTTCCTTTTGTACTTCCTGAAGTTGGTGCACAAGTATATGGTGGAAAAACAGTTCTTCGAGACCATACACGAAACAAGCAATTACATTCAGGTACGCATTTTGCAACAATTTATAATTGTAAATGCATTCAAAGTTCCCGGTAAATAATAGATATATATATATATTACAGGGTGTTTCATAAAGAATGATATTTTTGAATTGATCATAATGCGGTTATAAATTGGTTGCTGTGGTATGATTTACATATCAATCGAAAGATGATTTTGGGACATTTACGATTATTCGTATTTTGATAGCTGTTTTGATATTTTTGCTAGTAAAAGTAGTCTTAAAAATGACTTTAAAAATACTGTCTATCTTGCCTTCATCGAAAATGTTCGTAGAAATCACGTGCGTATCACGTGACAAGTATCACGCCAATGGCACTGCAAACATGATATTGTCACTATGGTACGTCTCAGTCCACATGCACATTGCCTCTGGAAATTAATTCTAAAAAAACACCTCTCAAGCTTAGGAAAGCTCGGGTCCAAGCAAGCAATCCCCAATTGGTCCATGTCCCTTGTTCTGCGGTGAACAGTGGGGTCTTTTGCGCTGTGTCCGCCACATCCAGTCATTCATATGGAAGGTAAACCAATGAGCCATACGGAGCTTGAGCAAAAAAATTTTAACTTGTAATATTACTGAGACTTTTGCTTTTGATGTGCATGCTCACGTGCCATTTGTGTGTGCTGAAGCCTTTTTAGAGTGCTGCAAGTTCCGTTTTCTCAAATATAGGCAGGCATATATTATGTTTCTTGCACCATTTTCCGAGTGCATTTAAGACGAGAGAAAACATGTGATGCAAATGAAACATATTTATATAAAAATGTCCTACAATTTACCATTAAAATGAGTGTTTTGTGGACGGATTTGAAGGATTTTTAGTACTTTACTAGCCATTTAAAAATATCATTCTTTCTGAAACACCCTGTATATATATATATATATATATATATATATATATATATATATATATATATATCATACACCACAAGGGAAATTGCCACTGATACGAAAGATCCTGCTATTTTCAGATAAACCGTTCTTGAAATATCATGTAGCATTTAATGTAGGTACTATTCAAACTATTCCCTGCTTTATTAGGAGCATTATAAAAAACAAGAGGCGACTCTCATGCATAATATCGTTGCAGCGACAGACCCACCTCCTTCTGAGCATCATCCGAGCCCACGAGAATACTGTTTACGGCCGAGATCACAACTTCTCCAACATCTGCAACGTTCGCGACTTTCGGCACTCTCAGACGATTGCCGAGTATGACAAAGTGCAGAGCTATGTGGACCGAGTAGCCGACGGTGAAACCTCGGCTCTTCTGGCAGATTATGATCCAGTGGTGATGTTTGCTGCTACATCGGGTACCGAAGGTGGCGCCAGCAAACACTATCCAGTGCCCTATTCAGAGGTCGCTGTCACAAGGAAATACTGGCTGTATGGTTCACATCATTCGGCATTATGGAGAGACGTGGGTGACTGGAATCTGAGGAAAAGCATGTTTGTAACCTTTCGAAAACCTGAGAAGCTGACCAATTCGGGGAAGCGCCGGGGAGTCATGACAAATATCTTAGCTGATACTTTAGGCATTATCGATAATCTCAGTACGCCGAAAGCTGGTCTTCGCATAGAGAATGAGCCAGAAGCCCACTATGTCCACGCACTGTTTGGACTGCGGGACAGCGACCTGGACAGCATTCAAGTTTTCTTCCTTCCCACCCTGCTGACACTCGTGAAACGAATGCATGCTTTTCAAGATGACCTAGTCAACGACATTCACCGGGGAAAGATCAAGGATGATCTGGACCTGCCCGAAGACGTTCGTGCTGAGCTGGATAGCTATCTAAGTCCAATGCCCGAGCGTGCCATTGAAGTCAAACAAGCACTCAGCGAAGGCCTTGCTGACCTTATTCCTCGACTCTGGCCCAAGCTTCGGTATGTCATCGGCAACCACGCTGGAGTAACAGGAAGTGCTTACTACCAGGAAGCAGTCCACTGCTGTGGAGACTCTGTCCCGGTTCTCTCCTCAGTCTATGCCTGCTCAGAGGCCGGTATAGTTGGTCTAATACTGGACTTTCAGCAACCGGAACATCCCGTTTACACGCTGATGCCAGACGCCGCTTTTTACGAGTTTGTACCGGTGCTGGACCACGAGGTGTTTGACCTGGAAGACATCCAGCCGGAGAGCGTGGTGAGGAGCGATAGTCTGATGATTGGATACGACTATGAGCTGTTCATCACCACCCGAAGCGGACTGTGTCGCTTCAGACTTGGCGACGTGTTCAAACTGGTGGGCTTTTTCAACGAGTCTCCGCAGCTCCAGTTTCTCTACCGGTGAGTCGGTTTATATATATATATATATATATATATATATATATATATATATATATATATATATATATATATATATATATATATATATATATAAATGTAGAAAATTACAGTGCCAACGATGAATCTAGAAAACATTTCTCTATAAAAAATAGTATATTTACTGGGACATACGCGTTTCGATCTCTTTTTAGTGTATTCTACACAGTATTGTATATCCTTCATTTGCTGCGCCCACTGAAGAAGATATCGAAACGCGTCTGTGCCAGTAAATATATTATTTTTATAAAAAAGGTGCATTCTAGATTCATTGTTGTCACTGTCACTTCTACATAATCGACATTATGGACCATATATATATATATATATATATATATATATATATATATATATATATATATATATATGGTAGACTCCAACGGGATATGTTTAAATGGAAAATATATGTATACATTATAATCAAATTCTCACTAAAGTTAAACTGCGAAGTTGAATCTGCCTGCTTACATGCCAACGAAAGCACCATATTGTATCGAAGTCTTCAGATACTCTCGCAGAATATTATCGGTGGTACAACTCAAACGTTAAAAAGGGCGAATTAAGGTTATCCCGCATCTTGCAGTAACAGCCAAGAGACATGCTTAAAATCTACACAGTCCAGAATGAATTTTTATTCAGTTTCGATACATTTCCCATACCGATAATACCAGCAATACCACGTTATTCTAACATATAAGTGTCCATATGCCTAGCTAACTACAAGTCCTGTGTGGAGACAGTGCGGGCATGCTTCTGAACATTCTGTCAGAAAAAGTCACTGAGAAGGTATTTGTGGAGGCCCTGGACGATGCACGCGCCGGCTGGCCGGCTGACGTAAGACTCAAGGACTACATGGTGGCCAGCAGCCTCCTGTTGCCACACGAAGAGCAAAAAGAGCACCCTACCTCATCACGTGCTGTTTGTTGAGCTGGAGGGACCACGGCTTTCTGAGGCACATACCAATCTGGTGAGAATGTAGCGTGAAAATTACTGGTGGCTTAGCTTTCTCTATAATTTAGGAGCGTGCTGCCACTGACAGGTATTAGCCAATATTGGCTGCTCATTTTTGCTAGTTAACTCTTTAGCCTAGACATAAGCCACATACACCCTACCCTGACACACACCTACATAGACCTTACAAACAGAAAATACCAGACAATTGCAAACGTCCCACCACCTCCTAAGCATCAAACAGTGCGTACACCTTTCCCACAGGTGGACGAGTCTCTGATGCGATGCCACGAGCAGTACCGCGAGTGTCGCCAGACCGACCGGCTGGGCCCGATGGAGGTGCTGCAGCTAGAGCCCAACGCCTGCAGCCAGTACCGGGAGTACGTGGCCAGCACCAGCGGCCAGGACCCATCCCGCCTCAAAATTTCCAAAGCTCTGAAGAGTGCAGACAGAGTCCAGTGGTTTCTGGATAGAAAAGCCAACACAGAGAAGGAACAAGCGCCAGCGCCAGTACAGAGAAAATTTCCATTAAAAAAGCCAGAGGTTGTTGAAAAACTAGAAAGTAAGAAGTTTTGGCTTAGCTCTTGTTGCCTTGAAAAGGGGAAGGACGAGGAAACCTGAACCGAATTTGATTTCAGTATTTTCAATAGCACAACATGTTCGAACCAATGATGTTTCGGTTTTGGTTATGTACACATGGTTCAATCTTACGACGATTTTTTCTGAATAAAGCACTTCAACGTCTGCCTGAGAGAGAGAGAGAGAGAGAGAGAGAGAGAGAGAGAGAGAGAGAGAGAGAGAGACAGAGAGAGAGAGACAGAGAGACAGAGAGACAGAGAGACAGAAAGACAGAGAGACAGAGAGACAGAGAGAGAGAGAGAGAGAGAGAGAGAGAGAGAGAGAGAGAGAGAGAGAGAGAGAGAGAGAGAGAGAGAGAGAGAGATAAATCCAGTGCATTGATTCTTATACTTTGGTATGTCTGTGAGGCGCCAGGTAGTTTATTTCGTCAAAAAGAATTTAATCATGATAAATCGGGGAAAAGTTATAGAACCTGAATGCTTTTCAAATTGTAAATATTTCATGTAGAGAGTCATGCAGGCTAAGCTGATAACGGGAACGGGATAACCATAAGATATGGTGAGCATTTAATATTTATTCAGGAATGTCATTCACACAAACCTGTACCCTTTCACACTACGGCAAGATTTAAAAATGGTAAAATTTGAATGGCGAGGAAAATAATACTGGGCTGCTCAGACATCTGTTTTCAAACATGTGAATGGCGAAGAAGACAATACTGGGGTACTAAAACATTTTGTCTTCAAGGGCACACCAACCATTTTGTTCTTCCGCTTAGCGTCTAAAACAGAAAGTAGGGAAACTGGATCTATTGCACCCCCTTCCCCTAACGCCAGATACAAGTTTAAGTGTCATTTTCATGTGCACTTTACATAATCCAGTTCTTATCTCTGCTTCCAAACTTTCTCCCAATGTGCCCGAAGAACTCATGCGAGGGCATACGACACATTATGTCATAATATTTGTTTTTTCTATCACACTGCTAACGAAACATTTATTTTTCTGGGCAAGACGCAGGCATAGCGATCAACACAGGTCGAAAAATACAAAGTAGGCAAGATTGTGCACGCCTCAGCGTGAGAAGTTGACACTCAGTCTCACTGGGGATCAGGGGGCCAGGGGATGGCCCCAAAGCCCGAATAGTATCTTTCCCCAAAACGACCGACTTTTGCCTTTTTAATCCTATGCTTTTGCGATTTTTCCCGATTTGGCCCCCAAAACGATGTTTTGGCCTCAAAACTTTTCCGGATCCGCCAATGCTCAGTCTGCCAATACGCCAGCTAAGATTAACAAGACGCAGAGGGCTCGCAAAATAATCTCTGTTTGCTGCCAAAGCCCAACATTCTTGGCTATAAAGGTTTGATTTGAACCTCCGTTGGTGTCACGTATACATGTTTGCGCGATCTTTGCCTATCAGGAGTACTTTAGCCTATCCCGTATTGTTGGTTGATAGCCTGCTCTCTGCCATGCTGTGCTGGCACCTCCACTCGGTTCAGCCCGTTGCGAGAAAAATTGTTGTAAAATCCAGCTGTAATGTTATCTATGATTACCGCTATTCATATTTGTTCATTATGTAACCAGAGTGTGTATTTTATGCTTGACAGCCCACATCATGATCGGAAATGTAATATGTGTACAGAAAGAACAATTCGCTCAGTCCAATCAGGGCGTACATCAAAGCCATGAACAAGTATGCACTGACACTGCAATGGAAGGATTGACACCATGCTATGTTACAATTGACCCGAGATTAGAGTCACCTATAGCACGTGCAGAGAAGTTTTGAAACTCGAACTATGACAATTAGCACTTAATATTTCCAACAATATTTTCGGTTTCTAAGAGGCCAGAACATAAATGTATATCGTGATAAAGCGTATCTTGCTTTGCGTCTACACTTGTTGGTTCCCCAAACGAATTAATAAAAAATGTTACAACTGACCCCAGTATACCCTAACACATGAAACGAACGCTGCAAATGGTACACAGAGGCAGACTTACCTAGAATGGGCCATCGGGCCTCTCTGGCTGAAACATTATTCAACCGGATTGCCTGAAGTGTTAATATTCAAATACTCCTTAAGGGTTAATCTTCCAATAATCCGAATTAGGTTTGTCCCAAGTACCCACCACGCCACGCACGGATCTCGGCTGGACGCGGACTGCGCCTCGCCCACACTCAGACACGCGGCGGCGGGGTCACGTGACCACCATCGCCCGAGGCTACGGTAGGTAACTCGTCGCGGCCCGCCTGAATGTCGCCGGCTGTGGGGATGGGAGACTGAAAACAGAATATGGTTCGTTGAAGGCGTGTTTATGATTGTAGTGTGCAGTGATTCCAGTGATTCTGAGATGATATATCATTGTGTCCTATGGGCTAACTATGCCATAATTCTCACAGACACGAGGCATATCAGGGTAGGAATTTATAGACCTGTTAGTTTAAGCCAGGGCCCCATTCCATAAATGGTGTAACTTTCGCTAATAGCGTAGGAGCATGCTGATAGCGTAGAAAGTGAATATTGCACCACAATCTTGTTTCATAAAAATGCAGCGTAAAATACAACTTCTTGCTAAGTTACGCTGGTGTAAACTATACGCTGCACCAGAATGTTGCGTAGAATATTCACAATCCTGTTTCATAAAGCAGACAACATACATTCGCTGAATGTGTAAAACACACATGAAAAGCTACGCAACAAGTAGCATTGCAATTTTCATCAGCCAATGATGCAAAACATAAAGTATATATATATATTTTGTTCTGAAATTCTAAATATCGGGTAAAATTATTGTTGTGACGGACAAACAAAGTCATGACAAATGTAAAATGAGCTTGGAAGTTTTTAAGTTCTTCACTGCATTAGTTTGAAGTGAGGGTTACTCCTGCCAAATTGAGCTGATATATAGAGTTCTATGGCCATTTGTCAGGGCAGCAAATCAAACTATAGCTAGTAGCTATTGATGCAAATAAACAGGAGAGGTAACACATTGAGTTTTTACTTTGACTTTCTGTCGTGATTTTGATTTTGCAGTCTAGGGAGTACAGAACCCTGGGTAGCCTGGCACTAAGACGGTTATATAGAGTCTATGGAAGGTAATAATTCAATTTAGGGTGGCTATAACCTACAAAATCCAAATATATCCACCGAGGCCACTGGCCAAAATTATGACAAAGGTACCTTGGTACTGAAAATATATTCTTCGAAGAAATTGGCTCGCTCTTCTCGTTCCTGTTTCACAAAATTATCAGGCTAGCAACCCTTTCCCAGTTCACTCACAGTTAACCACCAACGAAAAAGGTAGCCAAATCCAAACAAGCCTCGTAATACCATTAGTCCCAGCAATGGTTACCCAGAGGCAATGGCAAGATGGCATTTCACCAAATATGCAATACAAAGCAACATGTCATGACTATGCCGTAAAACAATACAATCCGACTTCCGCAGGGCGGCCCAGTGGTTTGCCCCAGGCACCGCCAATACCAGGCACGCAAAGACCCATATCAAAAGCCACACCACTACGCCACCAATAGGCAAAGTATTTAAAAACTGTTTTGACCCGGCCTGAGACTGAAAACAAAAACCCCGCCGCCAACGTGGCACGAGTGCAATCATTTTGGGCTTTTATATCAAAACAACTTTCCCCATGCTTTCCAATGGGACCCGACCACCGCGAAATAAAACCCAAACACCTAACCCGAGGTAGAGTCAAATCGTCGACTAAATGCCTACAACTCAAAAGCAGCCGTACCCCGTCCACCGGGCCCAATAAAAACAGGAGGACGGGGGAGCCCCAACCCGGCCGCCCCGTCGTTTTCTCTATCCCGAAAAACCTTGGGGCCATCGAGGCCCCCGGGGCAGGGTTAATAGAGACACTAGAGTTCCACTAGAGTCCACTTGCACAGCCACACGGTCATATAAGCAAACAGAGGGCCCTGCCAAAATGCGTTGTATGTTCCTGCTTCTGCTATTTGCGCGCTTCATTCGTGAATGTTTTAAACAAGTTCATGAAAAATGAAAAAAGTAATCGAATAAGAGCAAATAAATCCCATAACAATAAGATTCTGGAATTGTGCATAACTCAAGCTGCATTTAACATGTGCGCCGCTCTAGCGTGATTGTTACGGTTCTTTATGAGACGCCATTCTGTGTACAGCGGACAAGGGGGCTCAAGCCTCCCGCCCCGAAATGTTAGAATGTTTGTAGCAAATGCATAGCCAGGGGCTGTTCGAAAGCAATAGCGCGGGAGGCTCCAGCCCCTGCCCCCCATGAAGCCCTGGATCTTCCACTGCCTGTCCAGACCCACGTTGCGGTGTTCCAGTGCAAACACTGATGGTCTGTCGTGAACCAGAGGGCTACGTAGTTGTATATTATCAAGCAGGAACAGTCCCTAACCAATGGTAACACAACGCCAACTGATCGGATGTAAAGGCAATTCTGATTACAACAGTGTTCTACTAACGTTCCGCTTCCCTCCGCTGCCGAAGTGTTTTCACGCTGTTCTCATACACCAAGTTTCGGAACGTCTTGAGCCGTTCCCATACACCTACCGATGCAGACCATTTATACAACATTCTCCTAACGTTCCACCATATATCCCACTTTGTTCTGGTAACGTTCCTTATACGCAGTAGCGTAACAAAGACCAGGGGCGGACGCAGACCCGAGTTTTAGGGGGCCCAAACCCATGTCCGCCTCTCCTCCTGGGGGAGCAAATATTGTTTTGCTCTACACACCTAGTGTAAACACCTCTTTTCAGTGCTCGACAGACCTAGTATAAGCTACCTCTCCAAGTACATGATCGCTCTCGGGGGTAGGGGGGTGGGTGGGAGCGAAGCTTTTTGCTCTACAGACCTAGTGTAAACACCTTTTTCACAAATTTCTCCGGCGTTTGGGGGGCAAAGATAATTTGCCCCCCTCCAGCACTTTGGGGGAGGGGCATGGCCGGAATGACCCCCCCTGCGTCCGCCAATAACGAGGACTCAGCCAAGGGTGGTAATAGCACCATCGAGGGCCCATTCCCTATTTTCCGACAATATATTTGGGCGTTAGACTAATGCAGGCTCAAATAAAGTATGCGTGTTAAGTGCATATTTTTGTTTCACAATTGCTTCTCTTTCTCAACCTGCCTAATGTTTTGTAATGTCCCCAAATATTTAAGCCATTCTGGGTAACACATGTAGGGGGGCAGAGCCCCCCAAGTAAGAGGGTTTTACTAAACGGCTTCAGCGCCAAATACCATCAATGCCTTGACAATTATTTTCTCAAAATAAGAGTATCATCTCTGCAAGCGAGGTAAGAAAACTTTAACAGTTTTGTAGTCATGCAAAAGGCGTCTTACACACGGGGGGATAGGACGCCCACCCCATGGGCGTTTTACAAACTAATAATAAAATCAATGGAAAACTGTAGCGAACAATTTGGTTAAAAAAATAACTCCAATGTGAGAGGGCGATGACACCGGCAAACAGCGGAACATTCACTGTTGAACGAACAATTTTTGCTGACAGAGTCAAATGAGAAAACCAGTAAAATCGTGACAAAGTATATTGCCCGAATACTGTAACAATTCCTGAGAACATATACGGAAAAGTCCGAGGTAGCCCATTTCAGAGCTTAAACAAAGTGCCTACAGACACCATGTGTTCGAACTGAAAGGTAGTATAAGACAGATGCGCATGCTTAAAGTGCATTCACACTGATATTTAACATACAGGCACTGTGTTTGAGCTTGAAATAAGCTGCCGTCACTGTGCTGCGTGAAACTGAGCTACCATCACTGGTGTTCGAGCCGAAACAAACTTCCAGAACTTGCTCACATATGACCTGTGTCCTACGACACGGTCACACGTGCCCACCTGTTTTTATCCGCGTCAGTGCACGGAATGCAGCCCATCTGTCACACTCATTACCCGCCCCCAAACATCTGTTCGCAGGACAAACGGTAGCATATCCACAGACGAAGCATCGAGCGTCCGCGTTCTGATCGCATCTGGCCACTGCATTCTGGAAGCGCAGGACTTGCTCGCGCAGACCCTTACCGTTCTGATCTTGCACCCTGCCCTTTCTTTGGATCCATCCTTTGCCTCTTCGCCCTAAGCTTAGCCTACGAGGACGAGGTAGACCGCGGCATGTTCGGCCTTCTGCCACGAGACCTTTTTGCGCCTTGGTGACGCGCAAGTTCTTCGAGTAGGTCTGAACTCATTCCGAGTGATGGCGATCCAGTCGAGCGTCGTCACCTACCTGTTCGGCCTGACTCTGGTGGGTGGAAGAGGTCACCTCTTGTCTTAATCCTTCCCGGCTCTTTACTTCACCACGAGGTGCCGTCTGGGGGCCGAGCGCAATGTTAAATTCCTACCACGCTACGTGGGATGCGCCTTTTCAGCTCAGCGAGTGCTCCTCAAGGAGTCCACCCCATAACTGCACCGCTGGCTTGTTCGTGGACCAAAATTCTGAAAGAAGAACGCGTGGCGGCGGATAAGGGGGCGGGAGCAGTTGCCCCCAAATTATCAGAGGGGCCCCTGGAAATTTCCTGGTTCTTTCTGAATGTTCATGAACGACCTACTGGGCCCTCAACAGTTCCTCAGTTTTAGGGGCCCTCTGCTGTCGAGGGGTCCCCATCGCAAGGGGGCCCACTGGAAAATTATGCCCTCCATCCGAAAATAACATCCGCCGCCACTGGTGTGGGACAAGGCATTGTCCCCAAAGCCCTCCGTCGCCACCCCTTTCAAAACAATATGTTTTCACAACTTGGGCTCCGTGCCCCCCCTCCCCAACATACGGGCTGGATCCGACCCGACCTGAAATGTGCTAAAATGGTCAAATGATTGCACAACTGTCCGTGAAACATTCCAAAATTAATCGACATGTATATAGTGTAAGACGCTTCTCCTGCGTGTAAAACGCCGCCCCGGGCGTCTTAGCAGCCATCTGCATGGGGCGTCTTACCGCCTCCATGGTAAAATAAATGGCGCGCTATTTATCAGAGACAATCCGGCGCATCCGATCAAACGCTATTCTGATGCCAAAATTATCATATTGGTAAGCAATGGACCTACAGGTGACGAACTGACGGATGTCTGTAGCATTTGAACACTTCAAAACAATATCTTATGATAAAAGACACAAAAATAAAGAATTACTCACCGAAACCAGGCGAAACTCCCAACCGCGCTCTCGCCTCGTCCCAAAAAAGGACAAGCCGTCGCTATCCCCCAAGAACATTAAAAATAGCCTGCTGTGCATAGTTTTCAACAGAACTGAAAAGGCTTCTACCGTCCCTGGGCGTCTTAGACCACTCTCCCCTATGGTTTTCTTGCTACGGAGATATGCGGCCCATACAGACATATCATTTAAACTAAATCACCTTGGAAAAACAGTTTGTGATGCTGCCTCTCTCGATGAAGCTTCAATTCAAAACACAAACCACTTCTGTTCCTGGTCCCTTGTTTGCTAAACCCTATGCTATTTTGATTGACCAAACGCTGTTAACGTCGACTAGGGGAAAGTGTGTATATTTCGCCCCCCCTAACTAATCGCGCCCCTCTAATAACAGAGAAAGGTACAGGTGGCAGTTATGTTTGGGCACTGTAATCCAGTCCCCACCCCTAATCTATACATTTTCCCAACGTTTCGATGAATTCGTGCGTAAGAATGTATTTTAGTCAGCCAGCGAAGTAAATTCAGTATTTCCTTAAATCTGCACGGGTTTATGGACCTGAAAAATAAGAATACGGCTGTTACATTCCAAAATTGATTGTTTTAATTTCAAAGCCAGAAATGTATCGCATATGCTGAAATCAACATATATAGATTATCCCTGGTGGTAGATTTGTAAAGCAAAGATCTCTGATTTAAATGCAAAGAAGTAATTGCGCCCTGGTCAAATGCGCCCTATCAAAATATATGTTGAAAAATCAAATCCACAACCTTTCTGTATGAGTGCGATTTTATTGTTACAGGTCATAATCAATACAAGAATATCATATTAAAAATGACTTCCAGACCCTCCAGATGAAAATCTTGGAAGGCAGCCGAGCCCCATTTGCTCATACACTAATGCTTATTTCTGCCGTGCCATTGACTTAACATGGTATGAGGGAAGGGCGCAATTAAATCTAAATTCGCCCTCCCCGGGTGCAGTTACAAACGCGCCCTTTGGCAAACGCGCCCTTTGCATAGTTTAACTTAAATCAGAATTCACTCTTAGAATATGCTATTTTCAGGTCAGAAGTTTTTTGTCAATAACAAAAAAATTATCAAATTTTGTAATTTGATCCACACTAGCGAGGTCAAATAGGAGACATTCGTCTAGCAAGTGATTTACCTTAGGGGGGGCGCAATACACCTACTTTCCCCTAACTCGATATCACCGGCACTGGAATCCAAATGTTTGACAGTTGTCTGGACGGCGGCGTCGGGTTGGCGCGTGCCTTCGCTTTGACCCCTGATACCTGCTGTAATTTCGGCCGAAAAATGTGTGTTCGAGCCTACTCAGAGGCAGGGTTTGGCCCCCCACCCAATTCCACGCTTAGTTTACCCCGAGCGTGTACCATGGACTGAACATCGGAGTGGATCCCCGAACCCTTGTTAACAGATTAGGTCGCATTACCTGCAGAGTGCGGGCAGTCTAGAGCCTGGACAGATATTTTGATTCTCAGTTTGTGTCTTTTAACCCGCGCCCCACCGGGGGGTCCGGCGCCACCTTCGCCCCACCGGGAGCCATCGATGGCCCCCTCTAACTAAAAAATATGGGGGTTAGCGCAAATCTGCAAAGTGCAATAGAAAGCTTGCGTAAATTCAGTAAGAAATTATTTATTATTTTTAAGCGCTCAGGTCAATAATTTAACCTCCAGAGGTCAAGCTAGGTCACGATAGGCTATTTTCACCCGAATATGTAATGCTTAAGCAAACTAGGCATAACTATCATGCCATTAGAGCTATTGAGGTCTGATAAAGTAAATTTTATAGAAAAATGCCAAACCTTTTCCCGCTATGTGGAACGTAATGACCTCCCGCCAGTTGTTTGACCTCCAGAGGTCACCTCGTGACCTAATATGACCTGAGGTCACGAAAGGTAAAAAAGTAACCTTTCTGTATATGAAATGAAAGCCGGTAACAAGACGTACACGAGGGTGTTTGATTCAGCGCTCTAGCTTAATTAGGTCAAAAGTTATTGTTAAACTAGGGGAGACCGGGGCAAAACGGACTTTGAGGCAAAACGGATTTTAGCTGTTTCGGTATGTTGCTGGTGTTTCTACCTAGATTTTAGAGGATGAACTACTGCTTTAGACAAAGGACGTCAAAAAATAGAGTGTATATCGTCAGTTAGCGGCATCATTTTGACGCGAGCTGGCTGGAGAGGATTTTCCAGTAAGTATTACGATATTTACACGTTTTACATCTTCGTTTTTTCGAGTGACCAACTGTGTTCAGTTCTGATGGTGATATGTATGAATAAGTGGCAGTGTAGGCTTAGGGTAGGGGTAATTTCAAATCTCAAAAGCCTGCTATTTTTTCCGACACGTAAAAACTTGAATCGGAGTATCTGTGGGGCAAAACGAACGGGGCAAAATGGACCAATGGTGTAAAATGGTCTGATGGTCCTGTTTACCCCAATCACTTGGAATAATTTGTTGTGTGGTTTGTTATTGTAGTAAAGTCACAGAAACAGCGAGAAAACAAGGCAGGGGGCGAGTCCAGGGTGGGCGGCAGTCTTGTGCCAAAATGAAAGCAGGTTAAAATTTTAACTGATTTGAAATATGTGGACACTTTAACGAAAACATTATGTTTTTTCGCCACATTACACAGGCTGCCAGGGATGTGGATTTATATATCTTTGGGGGTGCTCCAGCAAAGTACAATGAGAGCAGGTCATACTGTCCGTTTTGCCCCTTCCTGAAAACCATTTTGTCCCAGGGTTGGGGCAAAACGGACAAAAACATTAGCTGATATGTTTTACTGCCATGTTTTTCCTAATAATTTTTCAAATTGATACTCTTGTATTAGAGATACAATTCATTATGCTACGTCAGGGTGTATAGCTTAACCCTCGCCCCACCGGGGGGCCATCGATGGCCCCCCTAAGGTTTTTCCGGGATAGCAGAAAAACGACGAGGCGCAGCACCGCGGTTGAGGGCTCTACCTCTCACTGCATCATTTTCCCATCATCCCTGAAATTTTTTACCCCGGGTCACCCAAGGTCAGGTCACCAGACGAGGTCAACCAAGGTCACCTCACTTCACCTTTAGAGCTCTGTAAGAGCTACATTTCAAACTCGATCGATTTGAAACTTCCTACACTTCATGACCCCTCCAGGGTCTACGAGGTGTATATCCGGGATTTTTCGATTTCGTGCCCTGAGGTCAGGTCACGAGGCGACCTCTCCCATTGGAAAAGCATGGGGAAAAGCTATTTCATGATATAAAAGCCACAAAAATGATTGCAAATACTCAGACTGCTCAGAACAACGTTTTTGGACACCCTTTCACGGATCCCAGGGGTCATATTTGCCCTTTGACTTTTCCAAGGTCATCCAAGGTCACCAGAGGTCAAAAAGAGTATTTAGACAATAACTTTTGACCTAATTGAGCTAGAGCGGTGAAACAAACACCATTGTGTTTGTCTTGTCACTGGCTTTCATTTGATATACGGCAAGGTCACTTTTTGACCTTTCGTGACCTCAGGTCATATTAGGTCACGAGGTGACCTCTGGCGGTCAAACCACTGGCGGGAGGTCTTTACGTTCCACATAGCGGAAAAAGTACTGGCAATTTGCTATTAAATGTACTTTACCAGGCCTCAATAGCTCTAATGACATAAGAGTTATGCCCAGTTTGCTTAATCATTGCATATTTGAGTGAAAATAGCCGATCTTGACCTAATTTAACTTCTGGAGGTCAAACCATTGACCTGAGCACTAAAACATGCGAAGTAATTTCTTACTGAATTCACGCGAGCTTTCTATTGCACTTTGCAGATTTGCGCTAACGCCCATATTTTCGGAGTTAGAGGGGGCCATCGATGGCCCCCCCCGGTGGCGAAGGTGGCGCCGGACCCCCGGTGGGGCGCGGGTTAAAATTTTCGGCTCGCTATTGAGCTTGCTATGTTAGAAAAACACTTAGGGTGTCCGTTTTGCCCCTGTCTCTCCTACTGTTTTTGACCCTTGGTTACCTTGGATGACCTTGGAGAGGTCGAAGAGAAAATATTGCCCCTGGGATCCGTGAAAGGGTGGCCAAGAACGCTTTTCTGAGCATGCTGAGTGTTAGACATAATTTTTGTGACTTTAAGATCATAAGACAACTTTTCCCATGCCTTTTCAATGGGAGAGGTCACCTCGTGACCTGACCTCAGGACACGAATAAAAAATCCTGGATATACATCGTGTATACCTTGGAGGGATCATTAATTTTAGGAAGTTCAAATTGATTGTTTAAGAAATGTAGCTCTTATAGAGCTCAGAAGTTGAAGTGAGGTGACCTTGGTTGACCTCGCCTGGTGACCTGACCTTGGGTGACCCGGAGTAAAAAATTTAAGGAATGATGAGAAAATGATAGGGTGAGATATAGAGCCCTCAACCGCGGTGCTGCGTCTCGTCGTTTTTCTGCTATCCCGAAAAAAACCTTAGGGGGCATCGATGACCCCCGGTGGGGCGAGGGTTAAGTCGTATTTTTGGAACATGTTGAAGCAACTGACTACACATGATTTATCAATGGAAGCAGTGATGAAAATACTCAGCTGACGTTCCACTACATGTATTGTACTTATTCACAAGATATTCCGTACGTAGTAAGCAGGCGGAGCAAAGTTGGCAGCAGCATTATCATTATTATGAGTTTTAAAGTGGTGTTGAAAATGACCATTATCTGCTAAGTTTTTTTGTTTTAGACCTAAATTAATATCAAAAGAATATACACAATAATAGGAGCTTTCGACGTCAAGTCATCCTCAGCTATAAGGATCCATATCTCAGGATGACTTGACGTCGAAAGCTCCTATTATTTTGTCTATTCTTTTAATCTCAATTTAGGTCTAAAATAATAAAATAACTTGGCAGATAATGGTCATTTTTAACACTCCTTTCATATTCCATACGACCAGTACATACGTCAATGGGCCCGACTTGTTCTGTATTCCCGTGTCTCTGCATAATCACGGCGTTTCCGAATAGGTATTCAGCACAGCCCAGATTTGACTTTTACGACCTCGATTGACCTTGAAGATATTGATCTACATAATTGAAATTTAGCTATAATGTAGATTGCAATCGCCCCAACACAGCACAAACAGTGTTCCTAACCCCCTTGGTGTTTGATACCTCAGGGGGCACATTAGGACCCTCCCTCCACTGCGCGTTGACACTAGACCCCTCTCCACTGCACGTGTTAAGAGCTTCTGCATAAATCATACATACATATATATATGTATATATATATATATATATATATATATATATATATATATATATATATATATATATATAAATGTTCACATATCCATATTTTTAATCCAAATGCAACGCTTCTTTTTAGGGACTGTAGACTCGTTACAATTCAAACACAAACATTCGGCAATTGACCAGAATGATTTATCCTACCAATTTCCCACGGCATGATATTTAACCCTTGCCCCGGTGGCGGGTAGGAGCCACCTTCGCCCTGGTGGGGGCTAAAAAGAACCCCCCACGATCTAAAAAACTAAGAGGGCTAGAAAAAAGCGCGAAACGGCAATCGAAAGCTCTTCGAAAATTATATCGAAAATACTTCGGTCATTTTTCTCGTCAGGTCAATATCAAGGTCACCAGAGGTCAAAATAGGGCAAAATCGCTAATATGAGGTGTACTAAGAAGACCTCATATATCTCAGAAACTATGATAGCTAGATACATTTTTTAACACCATTCGAAAGCTCTTGAGTTGCTCTTTCATTACAATGACATTCATTTTCGTGTCAGGTCAAAGCCTAGGAAGCTACAGGTCACTGAATATTGAAAATTTTCTTGGGAATGTCCATAGCCGCCCATGCATAAGGGCGTTTCCTTTTTCGCTAATAAATTCTAAACCAAGCAAGATACAGCAATAGTTGATGTACCATTGCAATCGTCTCGTCAATACAAATCGAATGATATATAGTATTGCTATGCCAGGTCAGATTTGAAAATTTGACCTGACCCAGGTCAATGGTTTGACCCAACTTGATGTATAGTCATGATTAGTCATATAGTATTCATATAGTCTTTAGCTTTATAGTCATCATATGGTCTTTATAGTCATGATGTATATCATTTGACGTGCAGTGACTATACAAACACTTTGGTGATAAAATAAAAGCTCTATCTTTGTTGATTTGAAATTTATAGAGAAAAACACCCAAAAATGTTTATTTGACCTAAAGTGACCTTTCAAAGGCCACAAACCAAATTTTTTGGCATCATCTTCAGTAATGAGGTAAGAGAAAGTCGTAACCGATGTTTGAAGTTGATTCCATCCATACTTACTGAGAAAAGCTCATTTCGTGATTTCCCCATGTATTTACAATGGGGAGGTCATGCTCTGCACATGACCTTAGGTCACCAATATGAAAAATCCCGGAACATATGTTGTAGCTCCTGGTGGGCCCAATATGTGTTATGAGTTTCAACTTGATCAATTGACCCGCCTTTTAGTTGTGCAGTCCTAAGCATTTTTTGAGGTGAGGTCACTTCACCTGGCCTGGTGACCTGACCTGATATGACCTTGAGCTAAAGTTTTCAGGGAAGATGTAAAACTGATGAAGGAACAGCTAGACCAAGTTTGGCGGCGCTGCGCCCCGCCGTTTTTGGTCACTTGGGAAAAACCCGAGGGGGGTCTAAAAAGACCCCCACCCGGGCGAAGGTTAACACGACAGTCCCTCGACCTCCGTGCTAGGTAAAACCAGATGATTCTGCTCTCTGCGTTAGCCCAGTTTATGTATTTGGGGTTGATATAATACATAAGGATATGGTCATTCGTCCCGGGATGATGCGCCCGCATGGTAGAATGTGTCGAGTGCCGTACTATTTCACACATAACCCCAACACACTTCATTGCGGGTTCCACGACCATCAAACAAACATAACAGTGACGACACTTCGCCAGGCGGAAAGCTGGGAATGCTAGTTCCTTTTTTCATCGGTAGATGTCGGTGCTGCTGGTCTCAGGCTGTACACCACTTCATCGCCCAAGCTGCGCAGTTCATCCAGACTGGGACTGCCCGCCTCGGCCGGCGACCACTCGTGAAACTGGAACAGACAGACGGTGGGGATCGTCACTGGAGAGTTCATCCACCTCCTTCACTATAGCTCACACCGGCCAGTCCGCTTGTGTGGTCGGGGTTGCGGGACTCCGAGAAGAGTGGGTCTGTCTCATATGCCACAGGTCCCGGGCCAGATTTCCCGAATGGGCTGTCATCAGATCCCCAAAACCCCTCCACACCCCAACAGGCTGAAATCTGGCTACGCCGCGTGATCCTAGCGGTCATCTCGCCCTTAAATCGCAACGATTAGTATCTACGCAATCGCGCATGTGCAATATGTGTTTCAACATAAAGGAGTCATCAGATCACATTTACCAGGTGACGTAGCTTCCAGTGTAATTTGAGTGGACAAATGTGAGCTATTCGGACATAATACATGTTCCTCCAAATTTTGATGACAAGAAAAGACGTACTTGAAATACGAAAACATTCCGGATTTGGACGCACTCCTAAATTTCATCTGCTTGCAATGAGAGATAGTTTTTCACGCGTATTTTATCAAAACACGTCAGTCACTTTTCAATCGGATACTTATCGCTGCGTGGGGGGGGTAGTTAGGCTCTCTTGCCCCACTATTTTACATAAGCGTCCGGTATCAGACATAAACAAATACGACACTGGGATCAAGTCTCCCTCTTTGTCCCTGGTAGAGTTGACATCTTTACGCTAATAATAATGGTTAGGCTTCAATAATGTACCAGTTGCTGATGACATATAACGTAGCCAAGTCCATTCTGGCAGGAGGGTATAGGCGGAACAACGCTCTTAGGATGCATGTAACCTCGTTTTTGACCATCAACACCTGTATCTAATATGCCTTTTAACCTCGCCCACCGGGGGGCCATCGATGGCCCCCTAAGGTTTTTCCGGGATAGCAGAAAACAACGAGGCGCAGCACCACGGTTGAGGGCCTACCTCTTACTGCATCATTTTCCCATCATCCCTGAAATTTTTAGCCCGGGTCACCCAAGGTCAGGTCACCAGACGAGGTCAACCAAGGTCACCTCACTTCACCTTTAGAGCTCTGTAAGAGTTACATTTCAAAGTCGATCGATTTGAAACTTCCTACACTTCATGATCCTTCCAGGGTCTACAAGGTGTATATCCGGGATTTTTCGATTTCGTGCCCTGAGGTCAGGTCACGAGGCGACCTCTCCCATTGGAAAAGCATGGGAAAAGCTATTTCATGATATAAAAGCCACAAAAATGATTGCAAATACTCAGACTGCTCAGAACAACGTTTTTGGACACCCTTTCACGGATCCCAGGGGTCATATTTGCCCTTTGACTTTTCCAAGGTCATCCAAGGTCACCAGAGGTCAAAAACAGTATTTTGACAATAACTTTTGACCTAATTGAGCTAGAGCGGTGAAACAAACACCATCGTGTTTGTCTTGTCACTGGCTTTCATTTGATATACGGCAAGGTCACTTTTTGACCTTTCGTGACCTCAGGTCATATTAGGTCACGAGGTGACCTCTGGCGGTCAAACCACTGGCGTGAGGTCTTTACATTCCACATAGCGGAAAAAGTACTGGCAATTTGCTATCAAATGTACTTTACCAGGCCTCAATAGCTCTAATGACATAAGAGGTATGCCCAGTTTGCTTAATCATTGCATATTTGAGTGGAAATAGCCGATCTTGACCTAATTTGACCTCTGGAGGTCAAACCATTGACCTGAGCACTAAAACATGCGAAGTAATTCTTACTGAATTCACGCGAGCTTTCTATTGCACTTTGCAGATTTGCGCTAACGCAAATATTTTCGGAGTTAGAGGGGGCCATCGATGGCCCCCCGGTGGGGCGAAGGTGGCGCCGGACCCCGGTGGGGCGCGGGTTAACACGCGCATTGACGGGGCGGGTACCCGCCCCCCTCGGGTTTTCGAAGATAGTAAAAAACGCGGCGCGTAGCGCCGCCGTACTTGTACCTTTTCCCTCATCATTTCTACAACTTCTGTGAAAATTTTAAGGTTAGGTCATCTCAGGTCAGGTCACCAGTACAAGTCAAGTGACCCGACCTCAAAAAAAGTTTAAGATAGCATAAGTCGGAGCAGGGTGAACTTATCCGATTGAAACTCATATCACATAATGGCCCCACCGAGTTCTCTAAAATATGTTCCGGTATTTTTGATATCGATGACCTAAGGTCAGGTACGACGCATGACCTCTCCATTGGAAATACATGGGAAAAATGTTTTTACGGAATAACTCAGTAACGGATAGTGATAGAGCATTTATTTTAGCTGCATTAGACTC
Source organism: Lepas anatifera (assembly GCA_034440635.1). NCBI lineage: Eukaryota > Metazoa > Arthropoda > Thecostraca > Lepadidae > Lepas > Lepas anatifera. The sequence continues at coordinate 1,015,040 of JAOTON010001615.1, read as the reverse complement.
GCCTGGGCTTTGCGGTTCTAATGATATGCATTTTATATAATTTGACCCTGACCTGACCTCAGGTCAGGTCAAATCCTTGATTTGACCTAGCAAGGTCAAATTATATATCATTCGATTCGGCTTGCTAAGAGGATTCATATAGTTCAAGTCGTTTTGCTCTATCTTTACTTGTTCAGATATAATGCCCGAAAAACTGAATTTTACATGTTATCCCTATGACGGGGATGTTTTGACCTCTCGTGACCTTAAATGTGACCTGACAAAAAAATGGTTCAAATGTTTTCGATGGAGAAGTGGATGGGCAGCCCAACGCCGTTTACCGTTTTCGCTACCTACCGTGGTTCTCGAGATCTTAGGGGCGGGTACCCGCCCCCCGTCAATGCGAAGGTGGCTCAGACCCCCGTCAATGCGCGTGTTAATTTTCTGGAGCTGGGAGAGGAATTCTAAAATATCTCGTTCACCCCTCGCCATTTCAGACGAGTCACTCAAAAATAAAAAAGTATCACTCCTCGCAAAGTATGGAACCAATGCACGGATTCTCTGAGCGGGGAGTGGTGGCAAGCATGACTTCAGATGGGGAGCCAGAGTGATCTCAGGGGGCTCCAGAGGGCGACATGGGGGCGCCAGAGGGCGACATGGGGGTGCCAAAGGGCGACATGGGGGCGACAGAGCGATCTCAGGCGGCGCCAGAGGGCGACATGGGGGCGCTGAGTGATTTATGTGGAGCTGGTCTCGCCTCCCTTTGCCCCTCCCCTGACTCCGCCTACAGCTGCAGTTTCCCACCTCGCAGTGTCTGCCGATATAGCCGGGCCGGCAGACGCAGATGTCGCCACCGTCGTCCTCCACACACACCCCGTGGCGGCAGGGGGCGCCCTCAACCAGGCAGACGCCAGAGGAGCGGTGGGCGCACTCCGAGTCTGAAACAGCAGATTCGGGCGTCGTCCCGGCACGGACGCTGGGGGAAGGGGGGGGGGTTACCAGGGCACGGTGTACCCCCTTAAATCAGAAATTTTAGCACTAGCCGTATGGCGTTGACTGGAAATAAATGGGTTGAAAAGTCCACGGTGCCTCCCCTTAAATTCGGACGTTCCGCCGTCACTGGACACAGACCGAAGAGATGAGCACAGAAAGGAAGCTGCTACCCACACTAGTATTGAGCATACAGCACGCGACGCACAATATATGTCATTTTCTCTTCAAAAAGGGTACAACACGGTGCACTTTGGAAGTCATGGTTACGTTTCAACTAACAGATGAACATTACAGCCGATATCAGGCCCTGGAAATTCCAGCAGAACTTGTCTTAATTAATACATTTCTGGGTACAATTTCATTGTTCGCACTTCCAAAAGGAGAGGTCCGTTGCTGAAATACATATTCTAATTTTGCATTTCTCATCCTTTACCGTTGTTACAATTACTCATAGTCAGTAAAAGCACCCTGGAGCTTTGTCTCTTCAGGTAAACGATAAGACTTGCAGATGCGAAGCAAAACCAGATGTCTAGGCATGACGATTCGTTTAGGAGGTAGGACGACTAAAAACGGTCAAAAAATGCCAAATAAAGTAGTTCATTTCAGGGGTGAGGGGTAATTACCAATTTCGATCATAAATGAGACCTACCCTTGACTCCAAACAAAGACATAAGTTTTAGCATGCCCCTATGACTGATATTTGGCTAATATTAAATAAGCGGAGCTCCACTTGTACACACATGCGTGAAAATCCCATAATAGCGATAATAACGTTTGTTACTGGTCGTTTACCATGACAGACAGCTGGTTATGCCCAGTGAGGAGACCTGACCTGTCCTGTTGGTCCAGCTGTTGCCTCCGGCGCAGAACTGGCACGGATCCAGCGGGTTTGTGCTTCCATACTTGAAGCAAGCATCTGCGGAACGGGCACTCTGCTATACCCTGCGCTTTTATACTTATACACACGCACTTGATACATATCTGTCCTATGGGTTATTAAAAGCGTTCTGCACAAAATACCTGTCGACGTTACGGCAAGTACGGCTATGAGTGTTGGTGAAATACAGTAATTGAACAGTTTTTATCGATACCATGGGAAACTAGACGGTCATATTCAGTACTTATTTGACCCATCTGCTCGGAAGTTGAGATTGATAATCTAATAGAATCCTCGAATTTAAATTTACCATGGTGAACAAACTTTTTATCTAGAATATTAGATAAATAAAATCAATAATATTTATCAGAAAGAAGAAAGATGCCGACTTGCCAGGACTGTTGGACCCAATGCTGAGGTTAAAGTAACCATCTTGACCCAGTAGATAAGAAAGGGTGTTTAACTTGCTTGACAAGTTTAAATGATACATAGCGTGTTGAAACGAAACATATTGGGTCGATCTTTTGCTTAGTTTGGTAGATGCGACAAAGTAATTCAATTAATGAATGCTCGAATTCTCTTTTTGTAGTGATTTTGTATTTTGTTAGCTTCCACAAGCTGCTTTTCACCTGGAGACAGTTCCCTTATTTTGAAGACAAATATGGTCTAACTTTAACGCTGATTCGATACCTACAATGAAACAAGCATCTAATAACTGTGATCCTGGTTACACAATCTAAAAAAACAACACTCATGCAACATGACTTTCGTGAATATTACACCAAACCTGGTATATATGCACTGGTGGATCCAGCGAGGAGCATTCACTTTCTGCACCCAACAATTTCGCTAATTTTTTTAAGGGGCGAAGTTTTACGAAATTTTTAGCGTTGTGGCACATGTGTGCAACACGTGTGCAAGACACATGTAATCTTGTCCCCATCCTTGTATGGTGCGATGGGATACATTTCGCCCCCCCCCTGATCGTCCCTCGGCGCTTTCTGAAATGGCCAGGGCGTCATACACCGTGAGCCGACGGGTCTCCTACCTTGTATAACGCAGCTGCCTGGCACGGCAGAGCAGAGCACGTGGCTGCCGTTCACGTGGCACGCGCGACAGTCGCCGTTAAAGGTGACGAAGGTGCCGACAGTGACGTTCACAGCGCCGTCAGGCGTGGATACCTGGCGATGCACCACAGTTTAGGATAGACAACGGATCACGCCAGCCAGATGCCTCGTGTGGTCTTTACTGGCTCGTTATAGAACAAGTCAATACAGGCCACCGGTACAGTCACACACAAGTACTGCTCCTGCGGTGCACTGGTCTGCAGGTGTAAATCATTGTTTGCCTCCAGCTCTCGGGTGATCCTGCCGCAACAGCTTAAAACCTGCACACGTATGATGTAATGCTGGCAGGACAAGAAATGCGACATAAAATTTGCTTGGTACGACTTTTTTACATCGTTTAAGCATCTGTATCTCAAATCAGAGTAAGACACGGTAGACAATTTGATACAAACAGCGCACACCCTAGGTTATACATGTTTATGGGAAATACATTTTTAGATTTGATCTTTGGAAAAAGCGTCTTTGTTCCGTTGGTCGTAACCTGAAATATCTTAAACCAGCCAACTGGGAACCTGATATATATATATATATATATATATATATATATATATATATATATAGTAGTCGGCAGTCGTTCGAGACCATCAAATGGGCCAGCTAACCAAGCTCTCATCAGCTTAAAAGGAGTTCAATCAAATCAATCCCCAAACAAGCCGAATCAAACTCGCCTGCGTCCTCCAGTATGTGATTTCATTGCGATGCCGTGCCATTCGAAGCCACTCCTCGGAAATTCGACATTGTAGCCGGGTGGTTGACGAGAATATGGCTGAAGTCACGTGCCACCGGCGGGAGCCGTCATTGGTCATTGAACAGTGCAGGTTCCGGGCTGGATGAAGGCCTGCGCCCAGCGACCGACACAACCAGACAGGGCGCGGCGGAGAGGTCGCACAGCACGATCGAGGAGTTGCTGGTTGCGGAGGTGCCAGCTGTAAGAAAGTTACAGCATTAGGCTAGATTACCGGGTGCACAGAATGGGAACAGTCAATATATTGTTTATTGCGACGCTGAGGCAGGGTTAAGTTATCTGGGAGTTGAGGAGTTGAATTATCTATTTGACTGCAAACAAACCATGCCTCTGAACACAAGTTGGTAGGTTCAGAAAACACTTCTTATTAACACTTCTCCCAACAGGCACACTTGCCAAATTCTAAGGAGTATTGATACCTGATGCTTCATCAGATACCACAATCCAATGCATTTTGATCTCATTTTTATTGGGGAAAAGGGACGAGAGGACAAGTTTTGAGTCCCCCTCGCTCATGCACTTGTGGCCCTTACGGCTTTCAGCAAATGGAACAGTAGCCATAACTGAATGGGAAAAGGCATTAAGGTACAGGTATACGGAATCAGAATTACGCTGGTCCCCAGTGGACGGCAATCTGAGGGACTGGGGGACTGCAGTGTCATTTGGAGGGGTTGAGTACCGAATATGTTTTCCAGTTTGTATGCAACAAAAAAACCAAGAAATAATATGTCATCGCCTGCTTGCAAAAATTATATAATAAGAAACGGCTCGCTCATCTCTCAACCGCTTTTCAGGCACAAATAAAAAAAACGAAAGCAGGGATGGTTTTTGGCACATTAAACGCTATTGTCCTAGTAAGTGGAGAAAATCATCCAGCATGAGCGAGTGGCGAGAACATCCTCACCTGAAGAGTCATCGAAACGGAAATATCCGCGCTCAACCACGCGGAGTCGAGCATCATTCTCTTGTGAGCAGTCTCCCAGAGGGCACAGTCCTGGGTACCGCCGGTCACACACTAGCGCCGCCTGGTGCGCAGACGGGCGAACTAAAGCTTCTCTGTGACACCGGTCCTGCAGCACTGGCACATAGCGGCGGCTCCGCGCTGCCGACGAGTTCAGCCCGTCTGGGGAGGGTGGAGGCACACACTGTGCTAAATGTATCGAAAATTGTGAGCGATGGGCGCGTGATTTCAATGAGACAACACTTTCCTTACAACCTAACAAGTGGCATGTGCGCCAAGGTCTATGTAATGTTTTTCCGATCGGAAGTCTGCCTTTGGCAACAACTTCCTGTAAACAAATCAGCAAGCATATCGAAGGGACAAGAGCAGCCCTGAACGAAATGTTTTTCAGCAGCGTCAGCCCTGCTGGTTCAATTCAGCCACTTGCTGCGCACCGGCACGGGTGTTTGTGCCAATTTCCCCAGTACTGAGTACGGCGGGTACCCCCTCTTCCCCGCACATAGAATACAAAAATAACATTGGGTTGGGGAAACGGCGTTAGGTAGCCCGCCGTAATCTTTTCGAAAAATGTTGTATACATTTCTTTGGCCAGGCTAATTTTGACATCACCAGAGGAAAATCATCATTGCTGCAAACGTATCGAACGTAATCAAATTTATCCAGCTATTTCCATTGGAGAGGTCAAGACGCTTACCTGACCCCGGTCAATCAATATCAGAAGATCGGTTAGCACAAGTTGCTGCATTCTGTGCCCTTATTACGTGATGTTAACTTGAGGTCAACGGGTTAAGTTCGCTTTTACTGTATCACCTCTTATCATTTTGTGGTGGCTTGAGCCATTTGACCTGGACTGTTAACGTGACCTGTGATGACCTGGACCTAACAATTTCATGTGATTTGCAAGAAAGACTAGGTAACACGTATACTAGGTACAGGGGCGCAGCGCGTCGCCATTTTTTGTTGGTTATGTGTAAACAAGTTGACGTGAGTGCATGCTGGCTCCCCGACCAGTTCGCGTTAATGCCCATTTTTGCCTAACTTACGTCCAAATAAAGTACTTCATCGAATTTGCATTGCCCATTGCGACCCAGAAATATGAAACAAAGTGTAGTGTACTATAGGGAGACGTGAAGTGTAGAGGACGGCGAGTTAGAGCTTTGCAACCACTAGGAAAGGACAAGAAGTCCCCAAACAGCATAAACGCAGAACACCAGAAAATAACTAAGCATTTCAGCGCTCACCTTGATGACAGATGTGAATCATCGTTTCTAAGAATGTGCTTGATAGCAGCTGGCAGTGGGCGGATGTCAGAGCGGACTCCAACTCCTTCCTGCAGGGGCCTAATGAGGACTGGGACGGCCCCAAATGAGATACAACGTCACGCGGCTGGCCGACATCAACTGCGCTGTGACGTGGCTCCGGATTTCCACAATTTTCATACGACTTCCTCTCTTCCTGGACTGACTTGTTCTTCTGGGGATGTATGGGAGATCGCCGGTTCGTCATGTTCACAGACTTGGGTACGAGGCGATCGCTTGGATTTCCCAATGCTGGCTGATCCTGCTGCAGACGAAGGTCTGCCTCTTCCTGAAGCCTTTCTTGTTGTTCGGTCTGCTGCGATGCTTGTAGAACGTGTTCCTCCCGTGTTGTTACTGGTGTCGGATTACCGCTGTCCCTTGTGGTGCACGTGCACGAAGGATGAGCGGAGTCGACCGCTGCATCGAATGAAGACAGCCTGGGGATGTGGAAGTCCAGTTACAAGAGTCCATATTGCAGCATCACCAATGTATATTTACACAGTGGTATCTTTATTCCATGGCATTACGTTAGCAGATAAAAAACATACAAAATACCGCATTTATGACCTGTCAAGTTATGCAACCCACCAATTGATCTCACACGTCCTGATATTTTGACAGGATGTTATAGGCCGTTGATTTGGCCTGGCAGAGCTGTACAAAATTGGTAAAAGCTGAAGCTTTCTACCCGGCTGGGCTTCAAACCATGCATCCTGCCACGGTTTTTTGGTAGCCTTGAGTTGAAGTAGCGTTATTTTAGTTGCGTCATCTATTTAAACAAAATTGCATCATCATATGCGTGCGTTGTTGCTAAATCTCACCACGAACATATTTTGATAAATACCTTGTATTTGAGAAGGGTTAGAGCACTTTTGATTTTATAAAAAAAGATTAACCATGACTCAGACATTTAGCCTCTTCCGCTCCAGCAATGAAACACCCCCGATAAAGACTATAACCCACTTCTCCGAGACTGGCGAAGCGCCAGCAGCGCCGCTCCGTGCCGGTGAGTCGACACACAGCCCCCGCTCCTCGGCGGCGCCAGGGGGAGGCAGCAGCGAGAGCGACAGTGCTGACATCTGGGCCGCTCCGTCTCGCGTCGGAAACTCATGCACGCGCAGCACTGCTCCGGACCCGAACCTCACCTGAAAAACAGGGCCACAGAGTGGTTAATTACAGAACACCGACAGGCTGTCTCTACAACAGAGTACAGTAGCATTAATTTAGCATGTGCCTCGCTGGGTTCATCAGCTTTAAGGAACTGGTCAACGGTAACTTTTGCCCCTCCTCTCTCATATGCTCCCATTGAATCTGGATTATCTTAACAAGTAAGAAGGCGCATTTGATGGTATAAAAGTATGCAGGCTGTGGGCCCAGACATCTTCTATTAGTCTTAGCTGCCTCAAATGATATTAATGCCGGTTTTTTACCTTGTGCGAGTGCTCAATGTGACGGCTTTAACCCCTTATTATATTAATTCATAGTTAAGCTCGAGATACAGAATGGTACGTAAACTTAACTCTGGTTTAAAAAAAACACAGAAGAGGTGTAAGTAAAAATAGGAACACACGATCTTATTTCAAAATGAACATAAACCTACTGAGCACCTCCCGTGAATTAGCCAATAAGCTGGAGACTCGTGTTGTGTCCTGCCATTATAATAGTTTTGCTTCAACGTTTGTTTCACTGTTGGTCACAGGTGATTGTCCAACCACTATCGGTATCTGCCTGGGCGACATACAGTAAGATGTGACAGCTAAATACGCACGTGTCATTCAGTGACAGTCCCTTGAATAGATGGGTGATTTCGAGACGGGCTTTGCCTCGAGCCAGACCAGTGATACCGTGGGCTCCCAACGGTTACGGCTGGTTCTTTAACAACCAATTAAATCATTGTACTGTATAAGCAACATAACTTTAGGACCCGTATCTGAGGTTCGACGATGGCCTGGTACCAGGCTACCGTTCGGTCCACACACTGACAACACCGTCGGGGGAGCGGGTGCTCTCTCCCTTTGGTGTTTATCTGTGGCATCCATGGGCACCGAAAGCGGGGAGGGGCGGACGGGGGGTACGCGTCTCCTCCTGTTGGCCAACCAGGGGAGAAAGTCCTCCCAAAATTTTTGGTCCATCGTCATTAACGCTGTCAGGTACTGAATATGCTCAAAATTCGTATCCCCGGTCAGTACCAGCCCAGGTCTGTCCCTCCCCCTGTAAACATTACCCGGCGGCGCCCCTGGTGGAATAAGGTGTGGTGTGGCCCGACGCTGATAAGACACATATTTCCGGCTGGAGGGCAGAGATGAGCACGTGATGACCTGAACTGCTGCTGAGGGGGCTTCAATCTTACACTTGGTCTAAGCTTATAGGCCAAAGGTAAGCGCCAAGCTACGTCAAAGTTCTGTTTGTGTGAAGTTGTGGCTTTACAGACAAATTCATTTTAACTGTGCTGCTAATTTCACCTTTTAAAGCGTTCAATGCACTGACGACATCTTCGACGGACCGCGCCTCGGGTGCTATTCGCACAAGCGTCTCGCACAATCCCCACATTCTGTGTATCTAATAACCTACCCAATTCAGCTTATTGTTGAACGAGCGCCCCAGTCCCCGAGGCGGGTCAGGCCACGTGACCTGGACCGCCCAAGGGCGAGGGAACACCGGTGTTGTCAGTGGTGGACATGTCTCAGCGCCATGACTTCACTACCGGTACAGTGTCTATGGGAACATGTCAAATGTCATTGCAGGGGATGTGACGCCTTCAGAATGGAGTTTGAACTGAGGTAGCCATGTGAATGTAATGAGCCATTAGATGCACTGAGCATTGTAGCGCTGGGCAGAGCTTTTCCTACCAGTTCCAGAATACCCTGAGCGGAACTGTGTACACTTTCACTCGGAAAAAGCTAAGGCCATGCTATTGGACTTGTCAGGTAGCCATCTAAAGGGGGTGCAACATTTTACTAATGTTAGCCAACAAACTACTCTAGCATGAGTCAGTCTGATACAGGTAAGGTACGACCAACTCTGATTGTCTGTATTAATTTTGTCAATTTATGAGGGAGGCCTTAATTACTTGGCCGTTGTTTGTTGTGGAGTGAGGGAGAAGGAACTAAATCGGGCGTTCCGGGCAGGTAACTTTATATTGTCTTGAAACCTCGGAAGATGTTACAAATTACGTAAATGATTTTCAGCAGAACAGGTGCCATATACGGAGTATGCCAAATACGGAGTATTAGGGAAAGGAGAATTATCGAAAACCTGACCGGTGGTCCACTGCCTATGCCCGAGTCAGAGGCATCTAAATATGAAAGTAAGGTATAGAGTAACATATTTGTGCTATGATTAAAATAATGTGGCTTGGATCTCGGAATATCAATACACATTTTCAAATAACTGGTGCAATCGTTCTTTGCCTACTATTAGAGTTTGCATAGCTTTGTGTGATTTTATATCTGTGTTATATGATTATGTGTGTTGTTGTATACGGATCAGAACGCTCTCGCACTGTGTTGAAGAGGAGGCATCTCGCATAAGCGCGAGATCACGTTGGGTTGGTAACTCGCCGAGACTGAAGCGGATCTCGAAAACACTCGGGATGATGATGTCAATACCAATAAAGTAAAAATGTTTATATCCATCAACATTCTTACATACTCGTTCTGTTATTTTTTACTCAGAATTATTTACGAAAAGCGGGGGAGGAAAAACGTTTTTGGCAGCCAGATTGAGACTTCCAGGTTCTCTGCTTTATAAAATAAGGTGGAGTCCTGAATCCCCCGTGATCTCAACGCATGATTTAAAGCACGTATCTTGTAAATCATGCAAACTCGGCTCTGCAGAAAATATCCAATGATCCGGTTTGATGAACTACAAGAAACGTGTTTATATTATCTTGCATGAAAAACAGCGTAAATGGTCCAATTGCATTAATACTCTTAGCTCCTTTACATTTATTCGTAAAACGCATCATTGCTGAGTTCTGAAACGAACTGTTTATTAAACCACGTTAACCATTATCAAGGAAAACATAATGTCACCCATTAATTTTCACCGCGGTTCACCACAAAAACAGCGTACACACTCTGTTGGGTTCCGGTCGCTTCCACTGCGCCCCGGGGGTGCCGTCAACAAATAAGTGTCAGTCGCCACCGGGCTGCTATCTACTTTCCGTAATTTGGCCGCCGGGGGCTGGCGACGACCAGCGACAACAGAGCTGCCATATTGGACGCGGCGGCGCTGCCAGATTGGACGCAGCGGCGTGCCGCGCGCCTGCCACCGACGCTTCCGTGGCCAATATCATTGTGGAAAATCTTGCAATACCCAAATTCCCTGATTTTACAAAGGCTCATACAGATAATAACAGCGCATAAAACTCATTCGACATAAGTTTTATTTACATGGGCGTAATCAGACATAAAAGGCATTGGGGCAACTAATCCAGCCCAAGGTGTCCTAAAATATTTTCAGATGTTGTCGTGGCACCATATGTACCAATTGTAGTTAAACACTCAAACAATAAACATGTAATCCATAACAACGATACAGCAATCTTGGTGTGCCATAATTCATAACGTCACCACGAACAACAAAACGGGAGGCATCAAAGTTGTATTTAGCTTGGTTTTTCTTTCTAAGCCAGCTTTTGTATAATTGTAACTCCTTTTCTGCATGGGAATGTTCTATTATAACGGTATTAGTGATTATTAACAACCACACTGGAGAGGGTCGACATTAAGCGAAGGATGGGGGCTGGTAAGCCCGAGATATCGAAACTTAGAGGCTTAAGAAATTCCGATTGGGGGTGGGTGGGGTATGGTGATCCACATCATAACTAATTTCATTGACCTAGGTCTATATTGTCAAGGTCAAACGAGCTCATAAAGGTCAAATTTTGGCCATATTGGGACCTGTTGGAAATGCCCTGATAATGCGTGGAAAAAGCCGGGACTAAGCTAAAGCCGGACCACGTTCATAGAGGTTGTGTCGCAAAAATCTTTCCTTCATTTTTGAGGTCTAGGTCATTCAAGGTCATCGACCTATGACGTCACAACATGGTATATTCCTATTATGCACACTTAAAGTAGCACTATAGCAAATCTTGTGCTGGAAAGGAGGATTGACCTTACCCATGATCTTAACCTGACCTTTGACCTTGAACCTACAACGGTTACCTTTACTATGAGTCATAGCATAATATTCGTCAACTGGACATAAACACCGGGTCAATGACCTAAATTGCTGGTATGCCTTTGAACTTTGACCTCGACCTTCACGGGAGGTGACTACATATCATCCCGTCTATATACATGTGACGTCACCACTGGTCTCCAATGCAAGCAAACCGGTTGACTGCGCGGTGGCGGCATTTCAAAATGTAGGTCGACTAGAAGCCTATAAATCAAACAATTTCGACAAATTTTCAAAATTATTTCACTATTCGACGCGCTGTTAAATTTTCTCAAATGCGACCGATTCCCGTGTTTTGGCCACGACGGTTCTCCGGCCATCGGAAAAATAGTTGGGAAGTATCGAGGCCCCTCAGTGCGCGTGCTAACACGCAGAGTAAAAAAGGGGTAGAATATATACTACCTTGTGTTTCCTCAACAATGCATATCAAAATATCAGTCCGTGAAGGTCAGTACGTTTCTCTCCGCCCCCCGCCCACCCTCCGCTACATATGATATCGCGGTATCGCCAAATATGGGACGTAGGTCACCTGAGCAGCCAGCGTATCTTGCGTCAGCTCGTGACAGTGGGAACGGCGAGGAAATCCGATTCGATTGAATCCCTAGGACACCTCGGACTCGATGGTTAGGCGACCGTTCATTTAGATAAAGGATACTGGTATTCACCATATGTGGTTTAACGTGTGATGTGCAGCAAAACAGGATTCTTAGGTATCGTTTTGCTGTCGGCATTTCTTGAAGGTGTTATAATAAATGTCGAATCCGGGATCACGAGAGGCTTAATCCGTTATTGGGGCTCTTAAATAGCGGGATCCCAATCCGAGATTGACATACCTACAGGAACATTTCTCATGCAATAAAAGGTACTTTCCAGTCCCTCCGGGTATTGATAACAGTCAACACAGCAGTCAATACACAACTTTAGACGGTTATAGTGCTTGAAATTGTATAAACTAATTTAGCACTTCTGGCATTTCTTATAGCATCGTTCTCGATAGTTCCTCATACTGCTCATTCTTGGCCGGTCCATGCCTCTATTCGGTAGCCCACGGCGTTGGGCACCGCAGCGGCGTGGTTGAGCCACAACCTGAGTTATTATATATCATCTGGAACGCGGGGCTGCAAGTGGACGCAAGATATTTTACTTGCCCTAGAGCACATCTGGGAATCGTTTGATGGTAGTCTTATGCTGGGCCGATGCTGGCCAAGTTTTAAATCCCTCTTTTGTATTTGTAAATCGAACAGTTTTAGATATGCAGTATACTGAGAGAATGGTCTATAAAATAGTTGTCAAAACTATTTTGCATTATTTATACCAAAACCCATTGCAAAGGGCTCACAAAACAGTGGTATTGCCATACTTTGACCTGTTCTTGCTTCATGGTCGATTTTAAGCATAATGAAATGTACGTAGTTTTCGCTGCAGATCTTGGTCCGCGGGTGGCGCACCCAGTGCTACTTCAAGCAACTCTACAAAACTTCAGAGCACGGTTTGTGTTTTCCATGCCTGTTTCAAGTGCAGTGAAGAATTCTCTATCAGTATATGAGCTCAGAAAATGATTTAGAAAAGTTGCATTTCGTAATATTGGCCACGGACGGAGGCGTTAGGGCCTATGTGCGACGTCCGGCGCGGCCACCAGTGTAGGGGCTTGATTGGGAGGTCGCAGCTTAATCCCCGCCGATCGCGCGAGTCAAGGGTGGTGGCTCTATCAGAAATTGGACTAAAAGGAAGTCCTTCCGCGCCGAAAATCGGTAGAATATCAACACTTTCCGCAGCAGAAGTTAGTCTTGTAAATTTGTGTAAAGTGCTAGCGCGTATCCATGCTTTCAGATTTTTCTTCTCGGAATTTCTTCAAGCAGGGTATCCCCAGAGAACAAGGCAGTCTGGGGCTGCTTGTAATATCGCAGAGACGTGAGGAAGGCCATCAAAGCAAAGCTAAACTTGGAAATCAGTTATCAAAGGCCACCTTTAGGGAAACAGCTCACGTTCTTCAGGCCACGTCCAATCCAGAAGGCGACAGTTTCTGACCATTGTTCGGCGTAACTTGGGGTTTATGGGAAATCAACAGCGGTACTGGGTTCACGTGCTTCATCAGCTTTAAGTGAAGATCCATTAGCTGGACGGATCTGGATAATATAATTTCACCTGGTACCATTCGAGCATTTCTCTTTTTGCAGTTTGCATAATAAAAGGCCACGGCATATAAATAACTTCACCCGAGAAATTGCGTGTGAATGTGCCTGCTTTCAATATTCGCGATACAAAACTCGCCAAGAAAAGAGCACGGCACACTCAAATTGACCAAGGTATCATGCCCCATCACAATGGCCGATGTTTTGATTAGCAAGTGAATATATAGCACCACAGGAGAGGCTAGGGGGAGGGGATTTAACGAAACTCACAGTCGAAGTGTAGTCTCCGGGACAGCGCTGGACAGTGGTACGCCGAGCGTAACCGTGGCTGGAACTGTGTCGCAGTCTGGAGCGCACTGGAACTTCAGCTCCGCCACACACATCGATAGTGACTGAGTCGGTTCCATCGCGGGCAACCAAGCCGCAGGTGCAGTACTGACGGCCGAAAACTGGGCCGCAGCGACGGTTTACCAATCTCACCTGAAAGGTGGCGAGATTGGTGTCAACGTTTAGTGGCAAGTTTATCTGAGATGGGTTGGGGGTGGTTAGAAACTTAGTACTGCCACCCGGCCGAATGTAATTGAAAGTTAAAACAACACAGAAACGTGGCGAGAATTAATTGCTGCAATTAATTATCACATGGCGAGTGAGTGTAGATATACTTCTTTTATTGTTGCGTTGGCTCGGGCATCGTTGAATCATTTTGGAGCATACACAGCAGTGTACCACATATCGGGCTGTATTTTGCCAGTTTGACTTTTGATTTCAAAATGCGTCTGGAACTGACAGTACGCCCTTTACTTCAGAAACTGTTTCAAAAGGATGCTCCTGATTGGTGATTAGGGCTCCGATTAAACAAGTTTACTTATACCGACCATGTCTGTCGCTTGCATGCATTCCATAGGGCAGAAGTGATTGGACCAACTTACCATCAAGGCGGATGATCTGTCCTTATAAAGTAATTTCGTGCCGCTTCTGGGTTGGTGTAGCTCTCCAGCAAAGTTGATGACTCGATTAGAGGACACCACATGACAAATTCGCCTGGAGTCTGTCTGTGGCACAGGATGAAATTGAGAGTTAGGAGCGAGCAGTAAAAGGTCAAGTGAGAACTCCTATCCCGCACGGGGGCATCGAGGCCCCTAAGGTTTTCAGGATAGCAGAAAAAACGAGGCGCAGCACCGCGGTTGAGGCTCACCTCTCCTGCATCATTTCCCATCATCCCTGAAATTTTTACCCCAGGTCACCCAAGGTCAGGCACCAGACGAGGTCAACTAAGGTCACCTCACTTCACCTTTAGAACTTGTAAGAGCACATTTCAAAGTCGATCGATTTGAAACTTCCACACTCATGACCCCTCCAGGGTCTACAAGGTGTATATCCGGGATTTTCGATTTCGTGCCCTGAGGTCAGGTCACGAGGCGACCTCTCCGATTGGAAAAGCATGGGAAAAGCTATTCATGATATAAAAGCCACAAAAATGATTGCAAATACCAACTCCAGAACAACGTTTTGTACACCCTTTCACGGATCCCAAGGGTCATATTTGCCCTTTGACTTTTCCAAGGTCATCCAAGGTCACCAGAGGTCAAAAACAGCATTTACAATAACTTTGACCTAATTAGCTAGAGCAATGAAACCAACACCATCGTGTTTGTCTTCCACTGGCTTTCATGGATATACGGCAAGGTCACTTTGACCTTTCGTGACCTCAGGTCATATTAGGTCACGAGGTGACCTCTGGCGGTCAAACCACTGGCGGGAGGTCTTTACGTTCCACATAGCGGAAAAAGTACTGGCAATTTGCTATCAAATGTACTTTACCAGGCCTCAATAGCTCTAATGACATAAGAGTTATGCCCAGTTTGCTTAATCATTGCATATTTGAGTAAAATAGCCGATCTTGACCCAATTGACCTCTGGAGGTCAAACCATTGACCGAGCACTAAAACATGCGAAGTAATTCTACTAAATTCACGCGAGCCTTCTATTGCACTTGCAGATTGCACTAACGCCCATATTTCGGAGTTAGAGGGGGCCATCGATGGCCCCCGTGGGGCGAAGGTGGCGCCGGACCCCGGTGGGGCGCGGGCTATTTTAGAAATAGGAATATATGGTTCATTCCAGGAAAAATCGTCCAGGCGAGTTTATCATTACCCCTTATATTTTCACCAAATTCTGCACCCGAGGTTCCCTATAATAAGACATTCGGCCCATTTTCAGGTTCCAGGGTCAAAGAGGCCACCAGATAGAGTTCATCAAAGTTTCCAGGTCAACGCAAACATTGGAGCAGAAATAATTTTGTATCTTAAAAGTAACTGATCAAATTAAATAAAAGGGATATCAATGACGAAAAGATACAACAATCCATATAGGAAAAATAAAAATGTTGAAATCTGGTCAATTTTGACCTTGTAACATTGTGACCTTTACTTTAAATTAGCCCCCGCCCCGGTGGGCCTCCGAGCCACATTTGCCCTGGTGGGGAGGGGGGTTCAAACTCCCCCTCAAACTCTGCTCCTATGCAGAATAGAGAAAAACGCGACGCTGGTGGATAGCTCATACAAATTCATGACGAAACTTCAACTGGCACTTTTTGGCTCAGGTCAATATTGAGGTCATGACAGGTCATAGAAGGTTGCATGTTAGAGTAGTGTTTTTGGGCTCTAGCGTCTGACAGAGTATAGTTAGAACAATTGTGTAGGCATCATTCGCTTCCTCTTGTAACGGCGAAGCGAATGATGTATAATAGGACTATACTAGGTCAAAACACAAAAATGACCTGACCTCAAGTCAGGTCAAGGTCACTTTTCAAGCTGGCATAGTCAATATACATATCAATCGACTCACAATAACAATCCAAACATAATTTTATAAGAAATAAGCTGTATCATCATTTCATCCAAGGAAATTGGCCCAAGTCTGAAAACTGCTTAAATACCCCCAGATGACCTCTCAGAGGTCTCAGGTAAAAATTGCGGCATGAACCTGGAAAGCGGCCCAGGCACTACGATTTGGAGAATACAAAAGTGTTCCCAGCTGTATCTACAAAAGTACAGCCCAGTTTTTGCTTTCCCCATGAATTTCCAATGGCGAAATCACGATCCGTATCTGACCGTAGGTCATCGATGTGAAAAATCCATAAACTTTTTTAGCACTCGGTGGGGCCATTATGGGCTATAAGTTTCAACCCGATATATTCACCAATTTCTTACTTATACCACCTTAAACATTTTTGGAGGTGAGGGCACTTGACCTGTACTGGTTCTTGTGGATACGGCTAATAATAGCTTCCTATTTTCCAGCTCGTAGCATCTAAGGCCACTCTCTAAGGTATTGTTACAAGCCTGGACCTCTGACCACTGGGAGGTCATCTGGGACTTCCTAAACATATTTTAGGACTTGGGTCAATACCTCGTAAAACATGATGATAGAGCTTTCACGTTGATGCCATTACCTTCGGCGTATTATCGCAAGCCTATTGATATGTATATTGACTATTTTAGGGCAGATGGTGACCTTGACCTGACCTTAGACCATACCATTTTTATGTTTTGACCTAGTATGGTCGTATCATACACCATTCAATTCAGGATAACAACAGAAAGTGAATGGAGCCTAGAAATTGACTCTAACTCAACCCAATTTGACACTAGAGTCAAGAGATCCTTTTTTAACCCGCCTTGGCCTCAGTATTGGGCTGAGCCAAAAGTGACTGATAGTTTTTCGGTATTATATATTATGGACTATCCACCGGCCTTCATGTTTTTTCACAATCTCGAATAGGAGTCGATATTGAGATATTGAGGGAGTGTTTGAACCCTCCCCCACTGGAGCAAATGTGGCTCGGAGGCCCAATGGTGGAAGTGGTAAGACGTGGACGGGAATGGGTAATCATCGAGCTTAGCAGGCACTCCTATGTGACCTTATTTTTATTGAAAGTATAAAATCATGCTGGGACGTCCTAGAACTGACAATAAATTCACACACGAGGGGGCCTGAGGCCCTCTATCCCACCTGTAGCTGCACTGGTGCTGGTCGGTAGCCGGCCCACGCCCCGCCCGCGCCGTCCTCGGGCAGCATCTCGACCCGCATTACCGGAACAGTACGCAGTCTCCCCACCTAGCAACAGCAGATACATCAAAGCTGTTGGAGAATTTCACCACCGAACGCTGCTACAAACACGGTTTTGCAACAACCCCAGAGGGACGTTTCCACCATATGCGGATCCTGGGCTTCTGGTCGTGGGGGGGGGGCATGGTCATTAGACCAAGTCGTTAGGAAATAATTTTCGATTTCGGATTAAGAGTAGTGATTTTATTATGTCATGATATGTTGCAAACATGATGCAAGCAAAACAAATCCGATGAATCTACGTTTAACCTTCGCCCGGGTGGGGGTCTTTTTAGACCCCCCCACCTCGGATTTTTCCGAAGTGAACAAAAAACAGCGGCGCGCAGCGCTGCCAAACTTGGTCTAGCTATTCATTCATCATTTTTACATCTTTCCTGAAAATTTTAGCTCAAGGTCATATCAGGTCAGGTGAAGTGACCTCACCTCAAAAAATGCTTAGGACCGCATAACTAAAAGAAGGGTTAATCGATCAAGTTGAAACTCATACCAAATATTGGGCCCACCAGGAGCTACACCATTTGTTCCTGGACTTTTTTATATTGATGACCTAAGGTCATGTGCAGAGTATGACCTCCCCATTGTCAATACATGGGAAAATCACGAAATGAGCTTTTCTCAGTAAGTATGGATGGAATCAGCTTCAAACATCGGTTACGACTTGCTTTTTGCCCATTTCTGAAATTGATGCCAAACATTTTGACTTGTGACCTTTAAAAGGTCACCTTAGGTCAAATAAGCATTTTTTGGTGCTTTACTCCATAAATTTTGAATAAACTAAGATAGAACTTTTATTTTGTCACCGAAGTGTTTGTATAGTCACTGCAAGTCAAATGATATACATCATGACTATACCAGGTCAAGTTGGGTCAGACCGTTGACCTGGGTGAGGTCAAATTCTTAAATTTGACCTGGGATAGAAATATTATATATCATTCGATTCATATTGACGAGAGGATTGCAATGGTGCATCAAATATGGCTGTACCTTGTTTGTTTGGAAGTTATTAGCGAAAAAGGAAACGCCCTTATGCATGGGTGGCAATGGACATTCCCAAGAATATGCCCAATATTCAGTGACCTGTAGCTCCCTAGGCTTTGACCTGACACGAAAATGAATGCCACTGTAATGAAAGAGAAACTCAAGAGCTTTCGAATGGTGTTAGAAAAATGTTTCTAGTTATCATAGTTTCTGAGATATATGAGGTTTTCTTAGTACACCCTATATTAGCGATTTTGACCTATTTTGACCTCTGGTGACCTTGATATTGACCTGACAAGAAAAATGACTGAAGTATTTTCGATATCAGTTTTGAAGAGCTTTCGATTTCCGTTTTGCGCTTTTTCTAGCTCTCTTAGTTTTTGAGATCGTGGGGGGTCTTTTCTTAGCCCCCCACCAGGGCGAAGGTGGCTCATACCCGCCACCGGGGTTAACCCTCGCCCAGGGGCCATCGATGGCCCCCCTAAGGTTTTTCCGGGATAGCAGAAAAACGACGAGGCGCAGCACAGTGGTTGAGGCTCTACCTCTCACTGCATCATTTTCCCATCATCCCTGAAATTTTTTACCCCGGGTCACCCAAGGTCAGGTCACAAGACGAGGTCAACCAAGGTCACCTCACTTCATTTTAGAGCTCTGTAAGAGCTACATTTCAAAGTCGATCGATTTGAAACTTCCTACACTTCATGACCCCTCCAGGGTCTACAAGGTGTATATCCGGGATTTTTCGATTTCGTGCCCTGAGGTCAGGTCACGAGGCGACCTCTCCCATTGACAAAGCATGGGAAAAGCTATTTCATGATATAAAAGCCACAAAAATGATTGAAAATACTCAGACTGCTCAGAACAACGTTTTTGGACACCCTTTCACGGATCCCAGGGGTCATATTTGCCCTTTGACTTTTCCAAGGTCATCCAAGGTCATCAGAGTTCAAAAACAGTATTTTGACAATAACTTTTGACCTAATTGAGCTAGAGCGTTGAAGCAAACACCATCGTGTTTGTCTTGTCACTGGCTTTCATTTGATATACGGCAAGGTCACTTTTTGACCTTTCGTGACCTCAGGTCATATTAGGTCACGAGGTGACCTCTGGCGGACAAACCACTGGCGGGAGGTCCTTACGTTCCACATAGCGGAAAAAGTACTGGCAATTTGCTATCAAATGTACTTTACCAGGCCTCAATAGCTCTAATGACATAAGAGTTATGCCCAGTTTGCTTAATCATTGCATATTTGAGTGAAAATAGCCGATCTTGACCTAATTTGACCTCTAGAGGTCAAACCATTGACCTGAGCACTAAAACATGCGAAGTAATTTCTTACTGAATTCACGCGAGCTTTCTATTGCACTTTGCAGATTTGCGCTAACGCCCATATTTTCGGAGTTAGAGGGGGCCATCGATGGCCCCCCGGTGGGGCGAAGGTGGCGCCGGACCCCCGGTGGGGCGCGGGTTAATGGGCGCGGAACAGCCTTTCTGAAATCATGTTTTCAGTAGGACGGCGTTGAAGTCTCTATTGGTTTCACAATGCATTGTTGTCAGTAACCTTGCAGCACGGTAACTTTTAGACCAACATCAAAACATTGCATCTATTTGCACCCGATCCGTAGCCAGGCGGATGCACTGGATGCTCAAGCAGCTGCTGAGAGGCCAAGGCACCCTCTGGTCGTCCTTTCCTGGTCACGCCCTTGTATTGAAGCTTGGTGGATTTTTTTAGTTTTGAGCCTTAACAACATTGGAAATCGTTGACCTTTAAAGGGAATGTGGCACCTTGGTAGAATCCTGCAATTTAGTGTAATTAGGGTTACTTTTATTAACCCGCGCCCACCGGGGGTCCGGCGCCACCTTCGCCCCACCGGGGGCCATCGATGGCCCCCCTCTAACTCCGAAAATATGGGCGTTAGCGCAAATCTGCAAAGTGCAATAGATAGCTCGCGTGAATTCAGTAAGAAACTACTTCGCATGTTTTAGTGTTCAGGTCAATGGTTTGACCTCCAGAGGTCAAATTAGGTCAAGATCGGCTATTTTCGCTCAAATATGCAATGATTAAGCAAACTGGGCATAACTCTTATGTCATTAGAGCTATTGAGGCCTGGTAAAGTACATTTGATAGCAAATTGCCAGTACTTTTCCGCTATGTGGAACGTAAAGACCTCCCGCCAGTGGTTTGACCGCCAGAGGTCACCTCGTGACCTAATATGACCTGAGGTCACGAAAGGTCAAAAGTGACCTTGCCGTATATCAAATGAAAGCCAGTGACAAGACAAACACGATGGTGTTTGTTTCACCGCTCTAGCCCAATTAGGTCAAAAGTTATTGTCAAAATACTGTTTTTGACCTCTGGTGACCTGGATGACCTGGAAAAGTCAAAGGCAAATATGACCCCTGGGATCCGTGAAAGGTGTCCAAAAACGTTGTTCTGAGCAGTCTGAGTA
The DNA here is from genome assembly GCA_034440635.1 of Lepas anatifera. Taxonomy (NCBI): domain Eukaryota; kingdom Metazoa; phylum Arthropoda; class Thecostraca; family Lepadidae; genus Lepas; species Lepas anatifera. Next base: position 994,184 of record JAOTON010001615.1, on the reverse strand, counting down.
TTTTCAATCATTTTTGTGGCTTTTATATCATGAAATAGCTTTTCCCCATGCTTTGTCAATGGGAGAGGTCGCCTCGTGACCTGACCTCAGGGCACGAAATCGAAAAATCCCGGATATACACCTGTAGACCCGGAGGGCAGAAGTGTAGGAAGTTTCAAATCGATCGACTTTGAAATGTAGCTCTTACAGAGCTCTAAAGGTGAAGTGAGGTGACCTGGTTGACCTCGTCTTGTGACCTGACCTTGGGTGACCCGGTAAAAATTTCAGGGATGATGGGAAAATGATGCAGTGAGAGGTAGAGCCCTCAACCGCGGTGCTGCGCCTCGTCGTTTTTCTGCTATCCCGAAAAACCTTAGGGGCCATCGATGGCCCCCAGTGGGGCGAGGGTTAAACTCAATATATTCATGAAGTTCAATATCTTTGTTTTTAAAATGCGCCTCTAGGGGAAAAAATAAATATCTGCCCGTGGATGATGTCATGGTCTGGCAACCACTACCATATTCAATAGGCTTCAAGAGCTTTGATTGGCAGATACATACCGTGACGTCAGCATATGTCGTCACACTAACAACTGACAACTGTGGCCTGCTGCTCAGGGTACATGAGGGGCACATTTCAGGTAGGTTTCAGCTTTTATCTACGGAAGCTTCGAGTTTCAAGACAAATGAGATATTGAGTACCGGGTTTTCCGGCATGCTTTACAACTTGGCTATCTCAGTCAAAATCACGTCATAAAGGTGCCACATTCCCTTTAACGACGCACCAATCTCTTAGACTATACGGTGTCGCCAACTCTCATCCTGTTGGGAGGGATAGGCAGGTTGTCCTCATTCACTGTCCCTGCCGGGGATTTGAACCCGGAACCTATGGTGCAGGATACAGATGTGCTGCCTACTGCAACACAGCATCCCCCCTCCCCCTCCACCCTTAACAACTTTGGCTGGTCAGCTGGTTGAGCTTTTTCTCTAGTTGAGCACCTAATCAGATTTGGGTTTGGCTACGAGCGTGGTTTGTATGTGAGACCTTGGAGTAAGACAGTGTAGTAATGTAATAATAAAAATATGATCAGACTGGAGACTGTAGGCATGCTATCCTGTGCTCACTCTGAGCCTTCCTGCCGAGGAGATGAAGATGTTCCAGACTACTTCCATGGAAGTTGTCGACTTACTCGTTCATGATCAGGGCGTGGAACTGTGTGTGAAGGCGGTAACGGCCGACTCCGAGGCTGTGTTCGGATACGACAGGAGGGACGGCTTTATCAGGGCTAGGCTTACTCACAGGCAGATGACCGGCAAAGTGAGGCCCAATAAATACCTTACAATGGTCTGCTTATAGAAAGGATGGATAACAAGTAAAACTCATGTCTAATGTACTACGGAATTGATGTGTATTGTGTAATGTGTGTAGGATATTCGAGTTGTCAGGTCATCTGCAAATATATGATGGTGATTAAGACATACTCACAGCATTAGGCATGCGTCAGACAAATAAATACGGTAAACAAATAGAATTAGTCGTCAACCTGGGTTGTTTTAGAACTGTGTGTCTCAAAATGCCCATGACGCAGGATAGCATACCTACAGCCTCCAGTCTGATCATTTGATTTTTACATTACTACACTGTCTTACTCCAAGGTCTCGCATACAAACCACGCTCGTAGCCAAACCCAAATCTGAGTAGGTGATCAACTAGAGAAAAAGGTCAACCAGCTGACCAGTCAAATTTATTAAGAGTGGAGGGGGGCGCTGAGTTGCACTAGGCAGCACATCTGTATCCTGCACCATAGGTTCCGGGTTCAAATCCCCGGCAGGGACAGTGAATGAGGACAACCCCACTATCCCTCCCAACAGGATGAAAGTTGGCGACACCGTATAATCCAAGAGGTTGGTGCGTCGTTAAAGGGAATGTCGCACCTTTATACAGTAATTTTGACTGAAATAGCCAAGTTGTAAAGCATGCCGGAAAACCCGGTACTCAATACATCATTTGTCTTGAAACTCGAAGCTTCCGTAGGTAAAAGCTAAAACCTACCTGAAATGTGCCCCTCATGTACCCTGAGCAGCAGGCCACAGTTGTCAGTTGTTGGTGTGACGACATATGCTGACGTCACGGTATGTATCTGCCAATCGAAGCCCTTGAAGCCTATTGAATATGGTAGTGGTTGCCAGACCATGACATCATCCACGGGCAGATATTTATTTTTTCCCCTAGAGGTGCATTTTAAAAATAACAATATTGAACTTATTGTACATTTTTCAGAGAAATCATGACGGTTCCATGATTTTCGGCTAAAATTATCCCTAATTACACTAAATTCTAGGATTCGACCAAATTGCCACATTCCCTCTAAAAGTCAACAATTTCCAAATTGGTTAAGGTTCAAAACACGAGAAATCCACCTAGCTTCAATACAAGGGGGTGACCAGGAAAGGTCCAGAGGGTGCCTTGGCGTCTCAGCAACTGCCCGGGTATCCAGTGCATCCGCCTGGCTACGGATCGGGTGCAAATAGATCCAATTTTTTTATATTGGTCTAAAAGTTACCGTGCTGCAAGATTACTGAAAACAATGCATTGTGATGTCGATGGAGACTTCAACGCCATCTTTCTGAAAACATGCTTTCAGAAAAGGCCGTTCCGCGCCCATTAAATGTAGATTCATCGGATTTATTTTGCTTGCATCATGTTTGCAACATATCATGACATAATAAAATCACTACTCTTAATCAGAAATCAGAAATCCTTTTCTGACGACTTGCTCTATTGGTCATGGCCATGGTCAGGGAACGCCATCTGGACCAGAGGCTCCATTTTTGGGCGGAAAAGCTATCAGGTGGGCGCCAGATTGTATCGCGGTAGCGCCGATACTCGCATCCTGAAAAGAGAAGAGCCGTTTTTGGTGGAACCGGGTGTCGATCGGGGAACTACCCCCCCCGCTTGCCCCCTGGATCCGCATATGGTCTCCGAAACAAACAAAAATCCCGATTTAACTGCACAGAAGCATATCCGAACACCAGCGAAATTTGAGGCACGACTACGCTCAACACTGAACAGTCACCAGTTGGCCTTACATGGCCTTCTATCATGTGTCATACAGGATATCACATCCTCATGATATCACATCCACATCATGTCACATAATATCGTACATTTCACCTCATATCACGTTCACAACCAGATGCAGGGTTAACACACGCAGTGGAAGGGGTCCTAAAGTGCCCCCACCTATTTTTCTGAGGTGGCCGGAGAACCATTCGCTGCCGGAAAACGCTACTTGGCCACATTTGGGAGAATTCATGAGCAGGTCCATTGATGAAAATATTGAAAGTAAGTCAATAATTTGTTTGACTTATAGGCTTTCAAAGTCAGGCCTATATTTTGAGGCTGTCGCAAGCGCGCGGTCGTACGGGTTCGCCTGCCCTGTATACCGAGTGGTGACGTGATTACGTTATAAAATCAGGCTATATGTCAAGGTAAATATACATGAAGGTCAAGGTCAAATTTCGCAGGTCAGGGTCAAAGCTTGGAAGTCAAGGTCATTGATCCCAGTATTCCGGTCAAATGCCATTATTCAGCCTGACGTATGTTATGCTATGAATTCACAATTAAGGCTTCTCAATCTCAAGGTCAAGGTCACAGGTCAAAGAAAAAGGTATTTTTCATGGTCAAATACTCGTTTCGTTGCCAAAGTCTGCTATAGTGCCAGTTATATTGTAAATTATTGGAAATATGACATATTTTTTTACGTCATAGGGCATTGACTTTGAATGCCCTTGAACTCAAAATGTCAGCGAACATTCATTGTGTGAGACATTCCTTTTATGATCTCACTCAGTTTGTGGTGCACTCACGGTGTTTTTGCCACATAATCACGGAATTTCCCATTAGGTCTCCAACAGTGCCAATATTTGACTTTTACGACCTCGTTTGTCCTTAAAGATATTGACCATGATCAATGAAACTTTGCTATAAGGTAGACGAACATCGCCCCCATCCACCCCACCGGGAATTTATAACCCTCTTCGTTTCCCAGATCTCACGGGGAGCACTCTAGGACCCCCTCCTTTGCACGTTGACGCCAGACCCGTCTCCACGGCCCGTGTTAATTGTGCTTTTTATATCAGTTTATGTAGGGAAAAGTCAAAGGTGTCACTAGGCAAAGAAGTCCTGTCAAACACGACTTTGGAACATTGACACTCTAGGACCCCCTCCTTGCACGTTGACGCCAGACCCGTCTCCACGGCCCGTGTTAACTGTGCTTTTTATATCAGTTTATGTAGGGAAAAGTCAAAGGTGTCACTAGGCAAAGAAGTCCTGTCAAACACGACTTTGGAACATTGACACTCTAGGACCCCCTCCTTTGCACGTTGACGCCAGACCCGTCTCCACGGCCCGTGTTAACTGTGCTTTTTTATATCAGTTTATGTAGGGAAAAGTCAAAGGTGTCACTAGGCAAAGAAGTACTGTCAAACACGACTTTGGAACATTGAGAAAGAGAGATGATAGTATCCGAAGACATTTTATCTCAAAGCGGGTAATTATCCATCGGTATAGCAATCCAGCATTCAATCATCAATAACCAATTTTCAACACCAAGTCATCTATCTAACCCTCGAACATTGATATCCAATACGAATTGGATTACCAGGGATTCACTGCAATGCTTAAAATGACGTAACAAAGTGTGCCACTTGAAACTGTATGTCTCGATCCTGATGTCTTTGCTTCCACTTCATTTTTAGTTTGGAGCCCAAAATCATTGTCATAAATGATTTTGCTTCGATAGTTAGTACCTTGAGCTAAAGGTGTATTTCTTTTAACATATTCAAGCAAGGCGTCCTGCACTGTGACGTTCAGAGATTTGATAAAATCCATGTTCTCGAAGTAGGGTTCTTGTGGCGCAACTGTGGCCAGGTAGTCAGTGGTTGCTATACGGTATGTATGTAACGGGTCAATAGGTATGAACGTAGGCACTATGCACACCGAACATTGAATGACCATCTTCTCAATATGCGGTACATTGGCAGAATCTATTGTTATCTCCATTTTGATTCCACTTATTTGAAACATAGTGGCGTGATCCGATGAGTCAAGTTCATTTGTGGAAGACTTCAGAGCTGTTATCAACATGTCGCCCTTAACATCCATTATGTATATAAAGTTGCGATGCATGTAGGCCATTCGGACGTCCTCATGGTAGATATATCCAGGAGCTATCGTCAGTAGGTCGCCACTACTAATAATTGCGGCGGTCACTTTAGACCACCCGATCAGTGGACCGTCGCCGTGGACTCTGTATGGCTCGTAGGAGGCATGGAGTATAGCGTCTGCCACGATGTCTCCTAGCACACACTCCTGAACCCTGCAGCGCCTTCCTGCGTCTACGTAGTAGTCTGTCTGACCGACGATTCCTCCGAGAAATGCTTCTAAGCCCGGCCTCAGACGTGTCATTACCTTTTCGGCCTCCAAGTCTTTTGCACCGTTAAGAAGAACAGGATTATCTGCTTGAAAAGCTGTTATAGCTCCATCGGTCACTTGAAAGCGTATGCGACCGACATAGTGCAGGTTGTGGTATGCTGTAACTACATTTACTTTCTTATTATTGCTGTGCAATACCTGATGCGGATACGGATGGTTGATGTATTCGCCATGAGGTCCTGCATCTTTTAGCGGACCACTATTGTTTTCTGAGTCTGCACGAATATTCCAGTAGAGACCTTTCTGGAATGAAGTGACCATGATATCAGCGAATAAGAACCTTCGAACGATGGCGGGGGTTGGATCATAGGATAACGTCATCATATTTATCACAACGTCTACTTTTTCCTCTACGTACAAATGGTGCATAAACTTCTTGATGTTAGTAGCATCTTTGTCGAATGAAAGGTCTGAAATATTTAAACGTGTCAAGAAGTATGACAATGCTCTGTCAATCCCAGAAACGATTCCCACACGAAGTCCTCCAACGTTGACAATTGTCCATCGTTTGCATGCTGTCGCATTTTTGATTCCGTTTACATTGTAATGCAGATCCGTGCAAACATAAGAAGTTTTGCCTTGATTGTACCAGCTGATATATTCATGAAAGTTATCAGGACCTCCCAACAGTTCTGGCACGCCAGGACAAATGACATCATACCCAACGAGGCTCACCAGCTTCTTCACATACTTTTCAGCATTTGGTCGCTGAACAAGCTCTGTGTTAAACATACCACCACCGTCCACTACCAAAACGTTTTTAGATTTTTTCTTCTCTTCTTTTACGAAATGCACCAGTCGTGCGACACCCCCAAAGCATTGGTTAACTTCCGAACATCGTGTGGAGCCTGTTTCATCAAAGTGCGACATAATATCGTTAGTGTGGATAAGCGTGAACCATTTGCTATCCTTGCCATGTACGTTTCCACATGTTAATAAGGAAATTACCACGCCTAGCAGCTTTGTGGAAGAAGGTGACCGACCTTTTGCATTGCTGCAGTAATTAGAGCTTTCTCAGGTGAAAGATGGCAGTAACACTTGATGGTTTCAGCTTGCTTGATCCCCTGTGTGTCATCTAGTAAAGTGAGGTATTGATAGATATGGGTAAAGTTAGATGTAATTATTAGATAACACATTTAACGCATACCTATAGGAGATTATGGGATACGTCCATGGATGCCTAAGGTACCTATAACTAGTGTGGACACACTTTATATAAACCCGGCAATACAGCGATGTTGAAATTGAAAGTTTTGGCAGCACAAAATCTCGTGGAATTTTCTGCTCTGGCTTGTTCTGCCAGCGCAGATTTAGTTTATTTTTACATATCAAGATCTCCTTTTTATGACCTACTTATGTTAGAAGACACAATTATCATACCAGTTATACGCCTGAGTGGGCAAAAACCGAGCGGGCACGTAATACAAAAAATAAAGAAAAATCAAAATTTAAACATTATTTTCGCTGCGAACCCCTGAAAATTAAAAATGCAGAAGCTTTTTGCATGTCTAAAAACTAAAGAATCAATGAAATCCGCATAAAGTTAATAATTTAGGAAGCATGTTGTATAAGGGAAAGTAGAGTTGTACTTTCCTTTATCTACTTTTGTAGCTTGCACTTTGGCTTCCTGATATCATATTCAAAAAAGTGTATTCTATGACTTAAAATGAACAAAAAATAAACAGTTTGAGGTAACAGCTTTTGGGGGCAGCAATCTTCCTGGGTACGTTTCTAAGTTTTTTGCCGTAGTGACTTGGCATATATTTAAAAAGGTTCCCAGCGGCTAAGAGAATCATAGTTTTTATTTTGTCTTCTTATCGCCTGTCACTCAAGACCTATATCCGAAAAGGTGTAAAATCCACAAATTTACAGGACATGGTTCGTGGAGGTCATGTCACAGGTCACAAATGGAGGGGTCATGGTTCGTACCTAATCTTAGGTAATTGATATAAAAAATCTCGGAACATATTTTAGAGAACTCGGTGGGCCCATTATGTGATATGAGTTTGAGTGGGATAAGTTCTCCCTGTTCCGACTTATGCTATCTTAAACTTGTTTTGAGGTCAGTTCACTCGACCTGTGCTGGTGACCTGACCTGGAATGACCTAACCTTAAAATTTTGACCAAATTTTTAAAAATAATGAGTGAAAAGGTATGTCAAGTACGGCGGCGCTACAGGCCGCCGTTTTTATGCTATCTCCAAAAAATCCGAAGGGGGCGGGCACCCGCCGCCTCCCCGTCAATTCGCGTGTTAAAGCAGACAGGTATATACGTTGAGTATGTAAACCAAATCTGACGGTGTTTAAGCTCTTCCCAGCATAAAATTAAAGATACAGTTACTCATGCCAAAGTGAGTACACATATAGAGTTCTATGGTGATTTGTTATGGTAACAACTGATGCTAGCTGTTGATACAAATAACAGGAAAACTGAAATGTTTATTTTTTATTTTCACTTCCTGCCGTGATTTTTATTTTTACAGTCCAGGGAGTACCAAATCCTGGAATGTCTGGCAGTGACACGATTATATGGAGCCTATGGATGGTAATAATTCAATTTAGGGTGGCTGTAACCTACAAAATCTGTCTCTCCTCTCTTCAGAAGTATCTGGCCAAAAGGATGGGAAAGGTACAGCCGGTTCCATATTGATTGGTATAGGTACTAGTCCGCGGTCATTTTTGCGAAATATCTCTCAAGTGATGTTTCGTACCGACACTACTGTTGCCTCATCTGCTATGTTTTAACTGGATGTATGAACTGACGTGCAAAAATACTTAATCGGGTCCAAACTTTGAGAGTAATTGAGAGAAGACACAGAAAATTATCAGGATCGGTGAAAACAGTTTTTGTACATACATAATACTTCAAATTGACATCTAACCGAGTTCAGAGGGGCCCACATTTAACCCATTAACGCCCGCACCTACCTCCAGCTTTCAGATTGGCGAAACAAATGTGTTCCTATGTTTAAAATATGCCAAATAAGATGTTCCTAAAGTTTTAAATCGATACCGCTTTTAGATTCTGAGATATGACATCGGACAAAAATGACCCGCTGGGCGTTTGGGACATCGGCTGGCACGATGCGGCCGGCTCCTGGGCGGCGCAGTCACCGCACTCAGCGGCCGGATGCGCATCACTTTTACTGCAGTTTTGTGAAGTGTTTTTATTTCCTCTTGCATATTGGTCATGGTTAAATGTGTAGACATTTTATGCTCTCCAGGTTTAATTATAGACAACACTAGTCGCATATTTGCAAATAGTATACAACAGCGGCCAACCTACACTGATGATTTGCGGGGGATGGACTAAAATTGTTAAAATCACAGTATTTTAAGTATATCTTAGTATAGAATAGCATAGCAATATTAAGAATATCAGGTGAATATCAAAGGTTTTGGGAAACCATTTCTTTTGTCCCTTCCCCCTTCCTCCTCCGTCTCCCAGACTTCGTGACTGACGCTCACTGAGCTTTCAACGAGTACTTAATCGTAATATTCAGCATACAGATGAAAAGTTTTGAAAATTCAATCCGATATCTCCCCCTACGCGGTGTACATTAGCTTGACTAATCTCGAAATCTCCAAACGGGTCCATTTCCATCTTTCCAACTTTTCTTTGGAGCAAGGAGCGCGTTCAATAGTTGCATTAATGTGAAACTCCACATTTCCAGGCACGCCGCTGGTCATTGTAACGCCGGTCAGCGCATCGTCTTTTCCATCCTCATGACTAATGTATTTTGTGATGGCATACTCATGATATGCACCTGATCCGCTCTGCTATCTTGCGCATTTAAAACAACTTATTTTGCTTCTTTTCCTGAAAAATCATTTGATCTGTGGCATTGCTAACAACTATGCTTTCGATATATCTATGTCTCCAAGGCTTGATTTTTCTTCTCGATCCAGGATGGGTACTGGATGGTTTAACACTGGCAATGCAATCCAAGCCCTAGACAAAGTCTGTGGGAGACCAAAAATCCAGGCGGGTCTTGACCCATCCCCCTAACCCCCGGGATGCTCACTCATGGTAGTTTCACTTGACCAGAACCAAGCCGCAACAGTGCTAATTGCGTTTTAGACAGAAGTTATAGAACTTCCCATGCTTTCGCCTCTTTTAAACTGCACCATCTCGTCACAACAAACCAGCGTGGCGGCCGCGATAATTCCCAACTCATTTTGTTAGCTGGTCATTGGCTTTCAATCAGTGGTGGACACAAGGGGGCTAGGAAGGCTCAAGCCCCCCCTTCCACCGAAATGTCAGTGCGCCTATAGTAAATGCATAACTGAGGGCTGTTCCGAGGCGATGCGGGGGATGCTCGAGACCCCTAACCCCCCTCCCCCCACACCCAATGAAGTCTTCAATCCGCCACTGTTCCCTATCCTCTCTATCCACTACATACAATCCATCAAGAGGAAAAGAAAAGGCTCTGCTAGTTTAACAGTAAAGTCATGCTAATGTTTTTTTAAGTTTTCAAAACCCTGAAAATTGTCTTTGACAACGCGTTCAGAAAATACTGGAACTATCTTGCATGTTTTCGTTAGAAATATTTGATAATCATTCCAAAAATAAGACAGACCCCGAAAACGTTGGGAAGCATTTCATGAACTCCAAAGTTTCCAAAGGTATCGACATTGCACTAAAAATCTTCAGATTTGATGAAAAGTCGCTAAACTGGCAACCCTGAATTGGCAGGACCCACAATGCCTCCATTTCCTCTAGGTAACATTATGCACCTAACCCACCAGACGGGAGGACAGGACACATCCTTTTCTTCCTTTTCAGCGGCCCGAAGATGTCCGCAACGCCCAGCGGGTCATTTTTGTCCGCTTCATATTTGACGATGTCTCATGGCAAAGCCGTTCAAGAAAATCTTACTGTTTCTTCACCATCTGACTCCTAGTGGTCTTAGCTTAATGTCAATCATACAAATTCTTTTCGGCTTTCCATATGCTATTGTGAGAAACACAATTTGCAAAGCTATCTCACGTTGACCAAAACCTCGCCAAAATAAGTTCCACCAAAATCGTCCTATAAAAACCTAAGAATTTCAAATGCATTTGTATAGCTTGCCCACGCTCTGAAACACACATACATATCATAAACATGAAGATCACTTCACTGGTACCGATTCTGCAGCCTGTCAAAGTCAGAGGACAAAAATGACCCGCTGGGCGTTAATGGGTTAAAGAGCTCATCAAGACACATTGCTAGGGCCGCAACGTTTTGTGAGAAGTGTAATCGTTTTTAAGATATTTCTAAAATATATTTCGAGATAAGATTCACTGATCTAATCCCGATAACGAGAAGGGACTATCACTATCACTAGGGACTATAGACTATCACTGTGCTGATACGAAGCACTTACCGATCTGCACTCATAAATATTGTCATGCTGCTTCTTTTGCGATTCTGCTAACAGCGTCTAGATGTAACGGGGGCAATGGGTGGATAGGGTGACAGCCTTACATTTGATTACCGCACTTAGCCGAGAACGATCGCGTTAGTAACTGAGTTTTGGTGGGTTCATGGGCTGCATTTGCTGGTGGTTGGGCTGATGTGAGTCGACACATCATCAGCCTAGTCACCTTCGGTGCGGCCTTGGCCCCTGCCGAATGTAAAACGTGGTCTTTCCCCTGGTCCCACCCGCCTCGACTACCTGCTTACGCTTGTTTTGGGCGGTGCAGGGGTCGCCCTCAGAAGGTTATGATTTTAGTGCGTTGAAAGCGGCCCTCTCCTGCTGTGTACGGGCCTAGATCGTCTCCATCATTAACGATTCTGTCGGATAAACGGATTGATTGTGCCTCGATCGGCGTCCGTCGGTCTGTCATCTTGTATGTGTTCTTTGTATGGTGTGAAATATGGGGCATTCTCTCTCAAAAACAACTGACACTAATACCTACCAATCAGTGTGGAACCGGCTGAACCTAGGTACTGGCATCTATTCTTCAAAGAAGTTGGCTCGCTCTTCCTGTCCCAGTTTCACGAAATTGTCAGGCTCGTAAACCTTTCCTGGGTCACTTGAGCTTCACTTTTCACGCTTGGTTTTATGGCTTTTAAGATACCTTCGTCCACAGCAATAAAAAAGAGGGAATGGTAAAAAATGCGTCGTATGTTTAAGCCCGTTTTCATTATTTGTTGTATACAATTACCTTTGTCACCAGCCCGCTTTGTTCGACAGCGTTTTAAAAAGTTCATGAGAAAACCAATATGAATCAAAGAAAAAAATAGCTCAGATATTGTCTTCCAACTAATTAATGAAAAACATGTATGATCATTGCAATTCTAAAATGGTAGTTATCTAATCTATTTAGAGGGGGTAATTCCATTCCAAAATGGCACGTAAGTTACGGGATATTTCATATCTCCACCGCTTGCATGTGAATGTCCCCGCTTTTTATGAAACGTGAATCCGTGTGCGGCGTAACTTTGCAGGTGAGTGTGGTGTAAAACACGCCACATTTACGCACATTTTATTAAATAGGGATTAAATTTAGGCGTCACATCTCCATCAATATTATGACATGGGGCCCTAGTTTAAATTCAAACCTTTCTGCAACTGTCCTCCGTTATACAAAACCATTGAACCCCAACAAATTCTAGACAGCGGCAGAGCATAGTTTGTGTCGTTGGATCCCGCCACCAGCGGTGAAGTTTTTGTGTCGCCTCAATCAATAAAGTTCCAGCAATTGGGAAAGCAATACAATTTTGGATCACATAGTGCAAGATACCTTCACAGCAACGGTTCCTAGCATTCTCTTCAAGATGGCCGCTTTTTGACAGTCAGAGGATGACATTAAATATATTTAAGTATTTGAAAGACAATTTTCAACGGTTTAACAGTGTCTTGGTCATACCTGTTGTGACACTGTTTGGACAAACACCCACTCTTTACGCGCACTGCAATATTTTGCAATGTACGAGCTTGTTTTTTATTTATTTAATGTATATCTAAACTTATTTCAATGCCGTGATCAAGGCGAAATAGCCGAGATGTAGGCATGCAAAATTTTAAATTTTGTTAAATCTTAAATCTTATAAAATAATCCCATTGTACGCACCTGTTTACCAATATTTCTCACAATTCTGTATATATGTAGGGTACCTTGAATCTCAGCTTTACATAAGTGTGGGCTGTTGGCAACAAACCTGTTAGCTTAACCCTCGCCCCACCGGGGGCCATCGATGGCCCCCTAAGGTTTTTCCAGGATAGCAAAAAAACGAAGAGGCGCAGCACCGCGGTTGAGGGCTCTACCTCTTACTGCATCATTTTGCCACCATCCCTGAAATTTTTTACCCCGAGTTCCCCAAGGTCAGGTCACCAGACGAGGTCAACCAAGGTCACCTCACTTCAACTTTAGAGCTCTGTAAGAGCTAAGATTCGAAGTCGATCGATTTGAAACTTCCTACACTTTATTGTCCCTCTAGAGTCTACAAGGTGTATATCTGGCATTTTTCGATTTCGTGCCCTGAGGTCAGGTCACGAGGTGACCTCTCCCATTGCAAAAGCATGGGGAAAAGCTGTCTTATGATCTAAAAGTCACAAAAGCGATTGAAAATAGTCAGCTTGATCAGAAAAGCGTTCTTGGACACCTTTTCACGGATTCCAGGGGCCATATTTGCCCTTTGACCTCTCCAAGGTCATCCAAGGTCACCAGGGGTCAAAAACAGTATTTTGACAATAACTTTTGACCTGTATAAGCTAGAGCGCTAAAACAAACACCATCGTGTTTGTCTTGTCATTGGCTTTCATTTGATATACGGCAAGGTCACTTTCTGACCTTTCGTGACCTCAGGTCATTTTAGGTCATGATGTGACCTCTGGAGGTCAAACCACTGGCGGGAGGTCCTTACGTTCCACATAGCGGAAAAAGTACTGGCAATTTCCGATCAAATGTACTTTACCAGACCTCAATAGCTCTAATGGCATAAGAGTTATGCCAAGTTTGCTTAAGCATTGCATATTTGAGTGAAAATAGCTGATCTTGACCTAATTTAACCTCTGGTGGTCAAACCATTGACCTGAGCACTAACACATTTGAGTAATTTCTCACGCGAGCTTTCTATTGCACTTTGCAGATTTGCGCTAACGCCCATATTTTCGGAGTTAGAGGGGGCCATCGATGGCCCCCGGTGGGGCGAAGGTGGCGCTGGACCCCCGGTGGGGCGCAGGTTAATACTTGCATTGACGGGGGTTTGAGCCACCTTTGCCTTGACGGGGGGGTGGCGGGTACCCGCCCTCCCCTAAGATCTCGAGAACCACGCTAGGTATCGAAAAAGGGTAAACGGCGTTGGGTAGCCCATCTATTTCATCATCGAAAATATTCATACCATTTTTGTCAGGTCACATATTAGGTCACTAGAGGTCAAAACATGCCGTCATAGGGATAACATATAAATGAAGGTTTTAGACCATTACATCTGAACAAGGAAAGATAAAGCAAATAATTTTAACTATATGAATCCTCGCAGCAAGCCGAATCGAATGATATGTAATATGACCTTTCTAGGTCAAATCAATGATTTTACGTGACCTGAGATAGGTCAAGGTCAAATTGGGCAAAATGCATATCATTAGAACCGCAGTGACCAGTCAGATATAATGCAGTTGAAATAAACGCTCTATCGCTATCCATTTCTACGTTATTCAGTTAAAACCATTTTCCCCATGTATTTCTAACGGAGAGGTCATGGCTCGTACCTGACCTTAGGTCATCGATATAAAAATACCGGAACGTATTTTAGAGCACTAGGTGGGCACATTATGTGATATGTATTTCAATCGGATAAGTTCAGCCTGTTCCCACTTATGCTATCTTAAACTTTTTTGAGGTCAGCTCATTTGACCTGTACTGATGACTTGAAACGACTTGAGACGACCTAACCACTCGACCTGAGATGACCTTACCTTACATTTTTTACAATATTTTTTCTTCAAATGATGACAGAAAAAGTATGCCAAATACGGCGGCGCTACGCACCGCCGTTTTATGATATCTCCGAAAAACCTGAGTTGGGCGGGTACCCGCCCCCACCCCCCGTCAATGCGCGTGTTAATTCCCGCGCTGGAGAGGGGTCTGCCACTAACGCACAGGGAGCCTAGTAGCCCACTAAGATCACTAACTGTGATCTGGGGGCTAGTTTGGCTTAAGGGGATTAGTTTGTGATCTAATCGCAGATTTGACAGTTGCTATCTGTTCTACAGGAACATGGTGTTAGTATTAGGTGTCTTTTGTATTATTGCGGTGTAGTATTTAGCCAAAACTATTTAATAATTTAGCATATTGTCTGCACGTTCACCACCTGTGAGCGTGCTGATCATCGTCGGTGCAGGGTGGCGGCGGCCGTGCCGGCCGCCGATTGGTCCGGCCCGCCTCACCCGGCGCCTGGGGCGCGCGTGTCACGTGATGCAGCGTTGGCCTCGTGGGGCCGGGTCAGCGCGGCAGTCGCCAGTGCTCTCTGAATCGTCAGTCGGATCGGGTACGCGCTTGGTAAGGCGCGAGTGCTCATCTTTCGTCTAAATTAGAGTCTCCGCCCTCCTCCTCTCGCGAAACCGCGTGCGGGCTTGTCATAATCGTGCCGGGTCTGTACATTGTCCAGTTGTGCTCGGGATCGGTTTAACCGTACCGTTTCTGGGCACTCTGCGACAGGCGCTGGGGAGGTGGGGTGGGGCTCTACAGCCCATTACCCGTCCAAATTAATATTCGGGCCTGGAAGGTAACCAGGCTTGATTTACCCTTCTTTGGGGTGCATTAGAGCGATTGCACTCCATTATCTGTTTGTATTGGTAAACCTGTTTATATCGGTAAGCTTGTTTGTATAAGTGACCAAGTAGGTTTGGAAGTTATCGCTGTCGTCGCCTAGCTATTAACGAAGGATTCTATCGGTATCGGTTATATTCTTGTCGAGTTTCTCCCCACCCGAGCTCGCTTTTGTTGTTGGTCTTGAATCGCTTCACCATGTTCGATTGCTGATCGTTTTCTCTTGTCGCATCGCAGTCAAATACAGCATCAGATGGGAATCGTTTGGATTTATCAATTGTAGCCTGGCTAAACCGTTAAATAATCGTTAAGCAACCGAGAAAAAACATCGTAAATCCATAGAAAGGAGGAATCAGTTCCATAGTTTCGGTCTAATAAATCGATTGGGCAGCTTATAATACAGTCCACTAAATTACAGTCCACACCAAATTCGAGACTTTCGGTATCGGCATAGACTGCCCGATAGCTCTGGTCATCATTTCCGTCGCAGTTTCGACACTTGGAGAAGGCAATTGTATAGCCCATAAGCTAATGTGCCTTGTTTTTCTGCAACGCTGAGCAGCCTGACGGAATGCATTGTGGAGGCTCCAGATGGAGTCGGGCCATTTAGATGCTGCGGTTATGGCACCCTTGGGGATGACGTCGGCAAACTTCACCGACAAATATCCCAAAACAGGTACAAATAGTGACAGCTTTTCGCTTCTGTTACTTGGCTGTTCGCAAAAAAGGACTCCTCTGCGTTTGATGAAAAGTAATTCAATGATAATTCAAAACCCTGATTTGGAGCAGAGGGCGTAAAGTACAAATTCGGCCTCGACAAAACTTCAAAACTCTACAAAGGGATCTGAAGGTGTACGCACATTTGCAACAATAATCAACGATTAGCATTCGGGTTCACCCTTTTAGTGGCCAGACGTCTCACCTGGGCATCTAGTGCAACGTTCTCACCTGGGCATCTAGCGCAACAGTTCTCACCTGGGCATCTAGTGCAACGTTCTCACCTGGGCATCTAGTGCAACGTTCTCAACTGGGCATCTAGTGCAACGTTCTCACCTGGGCATCTAGTGCAACGTTCTCACCTGGGCATCTAGTGCAACGTTCTCACCTGGGCAATCCAGTGCAACGTTCTCACCTGGGAATCTAGTGCAACGTTCTCACCTGGGCATCTAGTGCAGCGTTCTCACCTGGGCATCTAGTGCAACGTTCTCACCTGGGCATCTAGTGCAACGTTCTCACCTGGGCATCTAGTGCAAATAGTCCCACCTGGGCATCTAGTGCAATTGTCCTTCCTGGGGATCCCGTGCAATTATCTTACCTGGGGATCCAGTGCCACGGTCTCACCTGGGGACCTAGTGCAACAGTCACAGTCTCAGGCCCACAGCTGCTTCCGGAGCAGGGCAGAACCAGCTGGCACCGACTTAGCAGAGCAGCGGCCCGCGAGTCTAAAAACACCGGGCGACAACATATGTCACGGAACGGGTGAGCGAGGGAAAATCAGGAGGGGGTGCTGCCACCACTTTCATATGACATGTGTCGCATTGAGCTTCTGCCTATTCATAGGGCGAGGCGGCAACTCAAACTTCCAGTTTATTGGCTCATAAGTGAAGTGTTTGGTAATTGCTAGGGTTCACTGGAACGCTAACTCTGGAATTACCACGCTTCTGACAAAGTATGTTCTTTTCAGACATATACAAGATAAATACAATGTATATACAAATAGATAAATATATATATATATATATATATATATATATATCGGATATGACCAAGCATCAGTGCAAGGGTCGCAGGTACTTATGTTTTTGCTGAATCCCTGACTGAATTATTTACTCCAACCAAATGTGGGAAATAGTTTATTTTCAGCCTCTTCCAGTTCTTTCCAATACATTAATAAAGCAAACTTTGAATGACGTGCACGTGTACACGAGAAACTTTTTATATTTTAAGTATATTTGCTTTGGCTGACATTCCAATTATTTGAAGGTAAATTTCATTCTCTTACTTTGCTTTATGGGCTGATATTTTTCCTGTTCCTCATACAAAATTTTTGTGCATACATATCAAAACGTGGGTTGAGCCGTGGCTGATAAGTTCACTTTACTGCTGCTGAAAATGCGCAAAAAACACAAATAAATGAAGTCGTTGCGTTTATATCAATGGTATTTGGAAAGAGTGATTGAACATAGACTGAACGAGACTGTCGTGACTGATTAGAAAGGGAGACTGAACGTAGTAAAATAAAATAAAAACGTAATAAAGAACAAAAACACTGTGCCTGAGACATCGACGATTCTAGAGACGTCCAGAAGGGTTCCACTCGCGGGTTGCGCTCCTCCTCCCAGTCTTCACTCTGCTCCGTGATTTACCACATATGGCTCTGTCACGGTGGCGATAAAAATGAATTTATCAACAGTTTAGCACACGTGATAGACGACAGCAGTATTTTCGGCAGCGACAGGAAGCCGATGGCTCGCCGCCTCATCTATTTTCCTCTCCACCAAGTGATGAATTATCTGTGCCTATCCGGAAAGAAACGAGAACTAAGGGAGGATTCATGAGCTGTCTACGGTCGCTGGATGTATCGGAAGAATCCCAGCAACTTCAGTGCCGTATATAGGAGAATACCTCAGCATATCGATATGCGTTGAGGATAATTTTGGCTACGAATGCGCGAATAATTGTCGCAATTACATATATGCATTAGGCAATTTCGTCAGATTTATATTTTTGGTTTCAGAATAAGGAAAGTGATTTATCTATGTCATGAGGTGATAGAAATCAAATGCATACCAAACAATTTTTGAGCCTTGTTGGCATAATATCATGCTTTCACCTAGTGCAGTTTTGAAAAAAGTTCATTTCCTGATGACAATGATGCTCAAGTAAGTTATCAAGGAGGTCCTTGGCAAAAACGCTATATGACAGCAAACAAGTTGAGCGATTTGATAGATAAATGTTTAGTAGAAACTGACCTATTCAAGGAAAGAAACAAGGAAGTAGTCCCAAATAAGAAAAGAAAGTAGTCCCAAATAAGAAAAGAAAGTAGTCCCAAAAGAAAACCTGTTAGATTTTTAACATTTACACCAGATCTTCTGAGAGGGGCCGCTGTTCGGCTTACGTCGGCATCGACAGCTACATGTACTTCGGCATACATTATATTGTCATCACCACACGTCTGATTGATAACATGATTGTTTAAGCTTTCTTCATGAAATAAGCATGTATTCGTATGTTTCAAAAACCCACCAGGTTCTCAGCTATATGATGTCGAGAAACAACAAGTTATTTGAATATTTTGAATGGAAAGTGATATCACATATTATTCAGGAATGTTACATGTAAATAAGGAGCCTGTGCCGAGATTTGAAATCCGGATAAAATCGAGATGAAAACGCTTGGGTTTATGAACTGGCAATCTGACCATAAAGACATGCAGCTCTTAGAGTAATCCAAAAGTTATTTCTAGGTATTTTAAGTGACGCTTAAAGTTCTTTTGTTTTACTCTTTTACGTAAGCGGTATCGTCTTCCTCTCCCTTCACACGCACACAGACACTCACCCACTCTTAGAAGCTCGCTCGATCACTCACTCACGCACTCATAACCAAACAACTCACACACTCACAGCTAACTCAGACGTACAAGCATGGAAGCAGTTACGAACAGGCAGGAAGACAATGAATGTTGAAATCAGTGGTCATCCGATAAACATGAGGACAATAGCAGGAAGGTGAAGCATTGGAGACTTTGACGGCTCAGAAACAGTTAGGAGTCTTCAAAAATGTGCATTCCTCGCATAGTAAACATATATTTATCGTCATTATGTTCTGGCTGGTTCATAACTTTAGTATTCATAATTGCTAGAAATATCATTACAATGCAAAGCCTATGGTTGTATTTATTTTTTTATCTACACTGGGAGTGAGATGGCCTCGAAACCCATCGTGTAAATACAATCATAGGTTTTGCGGTGCAGCGGTATTTCTAAAAAAAATAGAAACGCTCTATGTTTTTTTCTATGCATCTGGCTTCTGAGAAACAGTGACTTTTAATTAATTTCCCTAGTTCGAAAAAAAATCAGAAAATTATGGCACAACCTAATATAGATAACATGACCCCAGCCCCTTGATTTTGGTTATTCAAGATACACATGACGAAGCCTGATGACCGCAGTGCGCAAACCTTGATTATGTTTATTTCTGTTGGAAAAATGCTATTAATGATATTGGCAGTCCTATCATTATGATTTGACTGTTGCCTGAATCAGACATATAGGAAAATACGCATAATTTTGTCTGGGCCAGATTTGCACGCTCGCAGCGGAGTGAATGAAAACATGTTGCAAGGAGCGGAGCTGACAAGAGGGAAGGGGAAGTGTAAGGAATGAAGCGGTAGGTAGGAAAGTATTTTTTATTATTTTCATCATCATCACTGGATGTTTTAGGGAGCACCAGCTTGTGACGTCATTGTGTGCCCATAACACGGACGGTAGAGAGGGACCGGGAAAGAGATGCAAAAGGTAGATGAATGAGCGCGGAGACAATATGTGTCGCGGTTTAATATCAGGCTGACAGGTTAACAAAGGAGGGGTCAGAGTCCGGCCCGGTGAGAAACGGGAACGGGAAAGAGGCACAAAGAGACGTGGGCCGCCAGCAATGTTCAACCCGGAATTCAATCTCCGTTTCTAAAACGTTGGTATTTTCTGATGTTTCTGTGTTGTAACCCATTATCCATCGTATGCATGACACATTGTCACGTCATATTTTCCACTCTGTCATATTTTGATGACCGGCAATGTCTTATCCCCGCCGCCAGGATGACAAAATATGACGCTCAGAATAGCATTGTCTTCGTCAAGGTGCAGGAGCCTGCTTCTCGGAAGCTAGAATTTCCCCGGTGTTACATCTATAATGGATTGGGCATCGTCAAAAGAGTGGCTCTTTTAGAGCACAAACAATGCAATTTTTATGGGTCTGCTAGCTTAATGAGCTCAGGATCCGTACCCTAGAACAGATTTTTTTAATTTTATGGAAACGCTTCTGGACCACTCCCAAAACTTCTACATGATGTTCGAATATATGGAAGCCTAACGCAACTTTTAATACAGACATGCAGAAGACAAGACTTGGAAACAGTTATCTCTAAATTCCAAGATTAATAAACAACCAAATGAACTTCAGGCTAGGGATCTGTGCTCTATTGTCAGCAGCTGGTGCTTTCAGCTCACCTTCCTGCGTCAGCTGCAGCCGAAGCTGACAGGGGTGTTCTCCCTGGCAGACATGCGGAACTGATGTGGAGAATGTGACCTGAAGCTGACCGCGCCGGTGGGGCTCCACGAGGCTGACCAGACCCAGCGGAAGAGGCAGGGAGCGAGCAGGCGACCCGACTCCCCGCCAGACCACCTCACACTGTACCTGATGGCACACGCGCCCATCAATTACAATGTGTACATCAACACATATGCAAGTATATCTGAAAATACATGAGTACATATGTAATAAACATATATATGTGTTATATATGTCATATGACATATATGTCATACATGCAAGACTGAAAACATTCATAGGCTGGTTCAGGGTGACAATGAGGCAATTTCACCCCTCTAAATTGATCGTCGGCGCCCCCCTTCCAAGGTCGATGGTGTTCCCCTGAAATTTCACTTTCCCCCAAGATGCGACTATTGGCCCCCCGCATTAGGATTTGGCGGCCACCGGAGAAGACCTGCCGTTTAAATGTGGCGCCCCGGTCCGGAGAGTGTCCCCAAAACATTTGCCCCTGATATGACCTGGTGTGGCCATGACTTTAAATATTCAGGAAATATCCGAAAACGATTTGGAAAAAGCTATATCAAGTACAACGCGTCTGCGCACCACCGTTTTTCGGTCATCTCGGAAAAATCCTAGGGGAACAAATATGACCCCGACCAGGGAGAAGGTTTAAGTGAAGCAACACAAATATCAGAACCACATGACGAATTTTATACATGTCTGGAATTGAAATAAGCCATAATCGTAGTTTATGAGGGAAGTTTTTCACACTTTTGTTTTTGAAACACATTCCACACTTATCTAAGTTGAGCGTCAACTTTTACTATGATTGTCACTGAATCAAGTTTGTTGTATTCAGCCTCATACATTCTGTCGTCTCTAGTTTGAAAATACGGAATTTTTATATAATTATAAAAGCTCTTAGATTTATAAAATTCCATTATAATATTCATTTTATAGGCCAATTTGAGTCAGTGGTGCGGAAATATTCCCTTTTAGCTTCGTCACACCTACGAAACAAATAAGTGCATTATAGTCGTTTACGTAATCGCGTTTTGTTCTCAAACAATGCCCTACAAGTGAAAGGGATCGATTCAACTCCCTCTCGACATTCATTTTGAGACGACCTGGGGCCGTATTCACGTCGGCATCTTAGATGCATTTTCATCGTAAGATAAAAATTGGTATTCACGTCGCGCAACTTAACATCAAAATTAGGTTATTTTTGCAACTTACGATATTTGGTATTCACGTTGATATCTTAACCGCAGGGGGCCATGATGCCCCCCTAAGGTTTTCCGGGATAGCAGAAAAAGACAGGCGCAGCACCGCGGTGAGGGCTCACCTCACGCATCATTTCCCATCATCCCGAAATTTTTACCCCGAGTCACCCAAGGTCAGGTCACCAGACGAGGTCAACCAAGGTCACCTCACTTCACTTTAGAGCTCGAAGACACATTTCAAAGTCGATCGATTTGAAACTTCCTACACTTCATGACCCCTCCAGGATCTACAAGGTGTATATCCTGGATTTTCGATTTCGTGCCCTGAGGTCAGGTCACGAGGCGACCTCTCCCATTGGAAAAGCATGGGGAAAAGCTATTTCATGATATAAAAGCCACAAAAATGATTGCAAATACTCAGACGCCAGAACAACGTTTTGGACACCTTCACGGATCCCAGGGTCATATTTGCCCTGACTTTCCAAGGTCATCCAAGTCACCGAGGCAAAAACAGTATTTGACAATAACTTTGACCTAATTGACTAGAGCGGGAAACAAACACCATCGTGTTTGTCTTGTCACGCTTTCATTGATATACGGCAAGGTCACTTTACCTTCGTGACCTCAGGTCATATTAGGTCGCGAGGTGACCTCGGCGGTCAAACCACTGGCGGGAGGTCTTACGTTCCACATAGCGAAAAAACAGGCAATTCTATCAAATGTACTTACCAGGCCTCAATAGCTCTAATGACAAAGAGTTATCCCAGTTTGCTTAATCATGCATATTTAGTGAAAATAGCCGATCTACCTAATTGACCTCGAGGCAAACCATGACCTAGGACAAAACATGCAAGTAATTCTTACTGAATTCACGCGAGCTTTCATTGCACTTGCAGATTTGCGCAACGCCCATATTGAGTTAGAGGGGGCGATGGCCCCCGGTGGGGAAGGTGGCGCCGGACCCCGGTGGGGCGCGGTTAAGATGGATTTGTATTCGCGTCGATATCTTAAGATAAGTTTGTATTCACGACGATATCGTAAGTTTTCTTTCGTTTCTTATGCAATTGCATTTCTGCCCAAAGACGTTGTCTTGAATTTATAATGCACGAGACAAAAATTCAACATTGATGCTAGATGTCTGTGATCCATTTCTTGGACAATTTGCATGTTGCAGATATTGCACAGTGCGCTTACATTGTTTCAACTACATTTCTATAGACATCTTATTCTATTATTTTTCACATTTAAACTTAAGTGTACAAATCAGCCTTTACAGCGGCCTTAATCTGCTAAATGGCCGAGCTAATGCTCCTTTTTTGACATTAAAATGCACCGCATCGAGACCGTCGGGATGACGCGGCAATTTTCAACTATTCCGACGACTTTTTGCTTAAGCGGTATAGGCTACCTCGAGCGATGCTTGACCGGTTATGCGTTGATTTGAAGCCAAAATTAGAGACTGAATACAGAGCAGCCAATATTGTTGTGAGCAAGCAAGTGGCCACTGCCCTACGCGTTCTGGGAGAGGGCAATACCGAGCATCTCCACAATCTTTTGATATATCTCTGGAGGGGGCGGTGGAGGCGGACCACCTCCAGTGCCTTGGCTTCTTCTCTTAAAATCTGCCACCTCCCGTTTCGATATTAAATTTAAATCCGTCCACTTCTTTCGGAGCTCATCTACATTTCTGGGTATGGCCGTTTGCATGCAGAAATCCCTCTCTACAAACCTTCATGCCTCAGTTTTCTGGGCATTGCCACTCCTTGGGCCAGAAAACCGACCCAGGATGCCCTGCAGGTTACGCTCAACAGCGTGTACTAGCGCATCCACCTCACTGTCAGAAAAGTTTGGTTTACGCTTAGACATATTTTCTATGGTTAGCGATGTCCCCGATAATCACAAAAGATTTCAAAATAAGAATGAATAGATTCACAACATTTTCATTGTTACTCTTTTCACGTGGGATGGAACATGCTTCATTTCTTGCATTTGCATACACAAACAGCTAATCCGGCTAAGCCTTAAATTGAAGCATCAAAATAAATATTCGTATGAAAGACGAGATCAGCCTGATATAACTTTTTTATGTTTAAGTGGGGATTCATCTTTCAATTCAATTATCGGTCTATTTTCGGTGAGTCTGGATCTAGCTTACATTGTAGGTACAATGAATAGCATTACGAGGAAGTATTACAATGAAGGTGGAGAGTAAGCCAAAAAAGTCCATTAATCAAACAGTAGAGTCACCTACCGAGTAGACGTAAATATTCTGTGTTGAAACAATAGGCCGACTTACGATGAGCGTACGCAAAATCGACGTGAATACCAAACTTAAGATGAACTTACGTAAAATGGTCGACGTGAATCGGAAATTTCATTTTTATCGTAAGTTGTCTGCGACATCGCATTTTGGTCGTAAGTTTAACTTAAGATGAAAACCGACTTACGATGTCAACGTGAATACCAAAATATCTTAAGATAAACGCGTAACTTAAGATAAACTTAAGTTACGATGTCGACCTGAATACGGGCCCTGGTGTCTACCTTAGGATTCCGGCTGTAATGTATTTGCGTTGATGGCACTCAACTTCTTGAGTATATGACATGGGCAGCATCTAGCGACCTCGCGTGACCTCCAACTAGTGGTCCCGTCGGCCTCATGCCAATATGTTAGATCAGATTGTAAGAAAATTGCGTGCCTTTGGGCCTAATGCATTGAACAAAGTGTCTACTATAATTGAAGCTTATTTGGCTATATGCATGTAATGGCTCATCGTTCTTAGTAGATGCGTGTATTGTGTGTCTTGCTAACGGCACTGGAGTTGCGCCCAGCTCCTGACCGCATCACATCTCTCCCAAATGTCAGTGACGGAAAAGGAGGGGGCGAGAACGCAACACCACCCCCCTGCAGAAATACGGGCAAAACCCCGTTACACCCGCAAGGAATATGTGTGTTGATTCGATTAGGCACACCACATTTATTAGGAAAATAAGAGAATGGACTGCGTTATTCAGTTAGTAGGGTCCTACCTTTTTGGCTCATGTCGAGGATAGGTATAGTTCTCTGCACCATTATTAATTATCTATTCAAATATTCCCGTGGCCTCATATTGTTCACGTCCAGGTTGACAGGTTAAAAGCTACAGTACACTTAGCTATTAAGATAAGCTTAGGAATATATAGCACGTGCAAAACATTGATATGCCAAATCAAAATACCTGTGGTTCGGAAGAGTTCATAAATATTCACAGTACTGTGAATACACTAAAAGCAAATTTCCCGAAAACGTGGTGCTTATCGAATTGGGGGGAGGGGGCACACATAGCTGTGCATCGATATCTTACCGTGTCTCCCAGTTCGAAGAGCTGCAGTGGTACCCGGCGTTGCACATCGTGACTGAACTGTTCCGCCACGGTGACACCATCACCCGACCCCGCCAGCTGCCAGCGGTACCTGTAACTGGAGCCGATTCGGTAATGTCTGATTGTGGCGGACAGGGTGGCCGTACTAAGCTGACAGAGTTGTGTCAATTCTCATCCCACCGGCTGCCAACGGTACCAGAAACTGCTTCTGGCAACTGCATGTTTGCCATCGCCGGAGACAGTGAGTGTGTTGAGACAACGACTGTGCTGAGCAGTCAGGGCAGAGGTCGAAAAAACTGTCTAAGTGTCACAAACGGCACTCCAAACCAAATGTCTGAAATCAAGAATACTGAGTTTTTGCATCAAAAGGAGACTATTTTCCAGACCCCCTGAGTCCGTTTTAATGTAAATAAATCAACTAGCGTATTAGCAGGCTGAGCATCAACTTGTCATGCTGGGGTGTGCACAACTTGCTCGGTTTGTCATCGACCTAATTAGTGACCTAATTCTTTTGTCACTAATATTGTTGGCGAGGTGGCACATTTTTCGACCTCTGAGTCACGGTGACGTCATTTTCAAATCCTGCCAGCTGCGAATGGTGGCTGGAAATACACCCGATACGTTCGGTCCGGGGTTATTGTAATCTTGTTGTGAATAGCGGAGCAGGGAGGCAGACAATAAATTTACCATAACCGCAAATTGATAAGAAACACGTGCATTTCTACGATTCTTATTTTCCGCAGCGAACTGAGACACATTTTTGGGGGGCTTTTGCGACAAATATATATTGATGTACTTAAGGAAATGGGCGTGTATCATGTATGCTCACATCTTAGCAGCTATTCCGGAAAATTGGCTATTGGAGCATTTCATTACGTTAACTGTCGCAGCTCAGATTCCTACAAAAACAGTAATCCGCCGTCGGGATTTTATCAAATCAAGCCCGGTTCCTACGCCTCCGACCCTCTTTTACCCCAGTGCGGGGAGGGGGTCGATCCATCCGCAAGATCTTCTCGATATTCTCCTGTGTGAAAACACATATTTAGAGAATATGAGAAAACACTGATAAAACTTGTTCGTACATTAATTTGGACCACACATACCGCTGAAAGAATACCAAAATAATTTGAAGAATGAACAGGAAAGAACATTATCTAAAATGTATGTGCTTTCACCTACAACATGGACATGACAGCTTAACCCTTGCCCCGGTGGCGGGTACGAGCCACCTTCGCCCTGGTGGGGGGCTAAAAAAGACCCCCACGATTTCAAAAACTAAAAAAGCTAGAAAAAAAGTGCAAAACGGCAATCGAAAGCTCTTCGAAAATGATATCGAAAATACTTCGGTCATTTTTCTTGTCAGGTCAATATCAAGGTCACCAGAGGTCAAAATAGGTCAAAATCGATAATATGAGGTGTACTAAGAAAACCTCATATATCTCAGAAACTATGATAGCTAGAAACAATTTTTTAACGCCATTCGAAAGCTCTTGAGATGCGCTTGCATTGCAGTGGCATTCATTTTCGTTTCAGGTCAAAGCCTAGGAAGCTACAGGTCACTGAATATTGGGCATATTCTTGGGAATGTCCATAGCCACCCATGAATAAGGGCGTTTACTTTTTCGCTAATAGCTTCCAAACCAAACAAGATACAGCTATAGTTTATGCCCCATTGCAATCCTCTCGTCAATACGAATCAAATGATATATGATATTGCTATACCAGGTTAAATTTAAGAATTTGACCTGACCCAGGTCAACGGTCTGACCCAACTTGACCTGGTATAGTCATGATGTGTATCATTTGACTTGCAGTGACTACACAAACACTTAAGTGACAAAATAAAAGTTCTATCTTAGTTTATTTAAAATTTATAGAGTAAAACACTAAAAATGTTTATTTGACCTAAGGTGACCTTTTAAATGTCGCAAGTCAAAATGTTTGGGATCATCTTCGAAAAATGGGCTAAGAGCAGGTCGTAACCGATGTTTGAAGTTGATTCCATCTATACTTACTGAGAAAAGCTCATTTCGTGATTTTCCCCATGTATTTACAATGGGGAGGTCATGCTCTGCACATGACCTTAGGTCACCAATATCAAAAATCCCGGAACAAATGTTGTAGCTCCTGGTGAGCCCAATATGTGGTATGAGTTTGAACTTGATCGATTAATCATTCTTTTAGTTATGCGGTCCTAAGCATTTTTTAGATGAGGTCACTTCACCTGGCCTAGTGACCTGACCTGGTATGTCCTTGAGCTAAAATTTTCAAAAAAGATGTAAAAATGATGAAGGAACAGCTAGACCAAGTTTGGCGGCGCTGCGCGCCGCAGTTTTTTGATCGCTTCGGAAAAACCCGAGGGAGGGTCTAAAAGACCCCCACCCGGTCGAAGGTTAAGGTCGAGTGAACGGGCTGTGCAATCTAACATTTGCTGCGGAAACGCTGTCAGCAGGCTTCTAATTTTCCCCAGTGGGCAAAAGCAATGGATGAAGACGACTGGGTTTTACAGAGCAATGGTCTACCTAATGCTGTTCACAAACCGAAGTGCGGTATGACACCAGATATCACGACCACAACTGAAGTAAACATTTAACGAACTCATGAAACATCACTGCCAAAACTACAGCAGTTGCGGGTACCCACTAGGCAGCGTAATCAAACATACAAATGTGTTCAAATGTATTCCATCAAAAATTAAATATTCAATGAAAATGAAATCGGGACAAGCAGAACAATCACATTGAGAAATGCGTGAGAATATATGCGAGTTCGTAGTTCACAGTCCTGTGGCCATTCCACTGGCATATTGGTAACGTACCGAACACATTATCCGCGTGTACGCGAGCGGCAGTGTTGGTCAGCTGACTGGCCGACGTGCCCGGTGTCAGGGTTGAGGTCTAGAGGGGCAAACTGGAGGATTGGGCTACAGCAGGAATAGCTGTTGTTTTCATCTGGACTGAATTTCCATCTTTATAGAGCGCTAAATCGAGTGTTGGCTTCGACCCGCACTCATGGTGGTGCTGGACGCGCGCTTGCTTTGTCTGCCGAACGCGCCAGTCACGCGTCAAACAACACAAGTGAGGCTTAAAGGCAGCACTGGGTTTGCTGCTCGAAAAAGATGAGAGTTGAGAGTTGAGATGAGAGATGAGAGTTGAAAGAGATGAGAGTCCGAAATAAAACAACACCTATTCGTACCGTGGCCCAACCTCCCAGCTTGCCCCCAACAAAGTCATCCCTGGCAACCTGCATGTTGATTAGCTTGTGACGAGCGTGGAACTGGTCATAATCTATGCCATGATGTTGATTGGAGAATCTGAGCATTCCATTCTGCTCCAGATTTCCAGCAGTCATATTTCGGTAGCTGAGCCGTGGTGTCTTTAGTGGCTGAGATTCTGAGCTTCCTCCGCCGGCCTCCGCCTGCTTCGTGGTGTGTGGAGAAGGAATTTACGGCCCGCTAAAGTAGACTGATGACCACCGCCCACAGCCGGTAGATAAAGCTCATCGTAAAAAGTGGCTGCCACTGAGCGATTGCTGTGGCGGCCAAGCTGGCGCGGACCGCTTCTCTTCTCGACAGAAGGAGGAGAAAATATTGGAAGGCCCAGATAACAGCAACGGCAATTACACCCAATCTCAAAGAGGAGATCCAAGGTTTGTTTTATCTACACCTAAAACTGTATTGTTTTGTCGGTTATATTATAAGATGAAACACAGACTTACGCATTGAGTTCCCTGTATGTGTGTCATGCAAATCACCTTTGGCAGGTGCTAACCTTAGATAAAACTGACAGTAATTGTGCCCTTTTCACAATACAATGTCAATCAAATACTCACTACTCGTGCTAAATGCAAATAAAAACAACAGATAACGGCAAAATTGTCAGATTAGAAACTTAAATATATATGTATATATATATATATATATATATATATATATATATATATATATATATATATATAACAGCAGTTGTTATATAGCTTAGCAGCTGGTATATATACGTAGCATACTACGTCAGCGAATTCTGAAACAAAACCTATTTACTGTACCAATTCGGTCTGCCAAGTTCTCCCCTAACCATCCTCAGGTTCTCGGTACTGCAGTATGAAGACCGACGAATATAGCCTCCCCAGAGACTGAGCAACACCCACCGCCGGGAAATTCACACTCCTGTGAGCGCAAATAACCTGCTGGATCCAACTACTGTTTAGTCTGTCTCATTAGCGCCCCACTGGCTGTTCCGCCTCGGTAATGTTTCGCTGCGGTCCCTCTGGCACCACTCGTCCATCTCAGCAGGTCGTTCCATGCAGTATCGACATCGCCCCTGCATTACCAGACTGTGGGACCCCTGCTGTGACGACACTCTAGAGATGCGAGTGCCCCTGTGCGACACCACCGGTGACAATATCCCGGAAGGTTATTGCCAACGTTTTTTTTAGGTTGCGATAAACAGGGTGATCGGGTGGGGAAAATGCATTAGCGGCTAATAAAAGAGTTTATTGTCACGGGAACAGATCCAGGTGGGAACTGGGGGGCGGAGAGGGGGTGAAGAGGGTGAGCATCCTCTTGTGTTTGCTGTGTTTGCGTGGATGCGCCTTATGTGGAAGTCAGGTGTCGAGGGCGCACCAAGGCCAAAAGCCTGCCAAATGCCAAACACTGTGCGGACAGTGGCGCTTATGTGAAAGAAATGTGGACCATTATTGCCAGCCAATACAACTTCCAGGGCGCTCATATCTCAAAACAAAATACAAATCAACCGGGGCTTGTCCCTCGTAATGATTAAAAGACAATTTATCAGCGAAATTCAAGATTTTCAACTGCCAAAAACGAATAAAATATATATGGTTGGTGACCATTCTCATTCTCAAAATTTAAACTGATCAGTCAGTTACTTATTATCTAGCCAGAAGGCCTAATCAACACCAGAACACACCATAAGACAGCACTATTGCTCAATCTAGGGACGCATGAGAACAACATATGTCAAAAACGTGCGGCATCCGACTAGTCTGTCACCGCAGATCGATGTCATGTATACGCCCACCCTGGGACAACCAGCCGAGGGGGAGGGGGTGGTCAACACGGACCTCTGTTGGTCGCGTGCTATGGTCAGCAAGGAGGGACGCAATATGCCAGCCTGGATAAACATGATACCGATAAGAGTTTACCGGAGTCGGTAGCAAACATGCACACATGCCGTGGTATCCGTAGAAGAGAAAAATAAAGGGAATAACCCTCACCCCAGTGGGAGAGGAGGGGATTATCCCTCACCCCTGTGGCGGATGGAGATGGGGGTTTAACACCTCTCCAATTTTTTTCTTCAATGACACCAAAAACGGTAGCTTTCAGTGTCGCCGTATTTGGCGCATGTTATTCTTGATTAATTCTGCAAATATTCCGAAAATTGTGAGTTTAGGTCATCTCAGGTCAGGTCATCTGACTAGGTCAAGTGGCCTCGCCTAAGCAAGTTTCAACTGGCACAAGTGAAAGTAGGTTTGATTTATTGATCTAA
This sequence comes from Lepas anatifera, assembly GCA_034440635.1. Classification (NCBI taxonomy): domain Eukaryota; kingdom Metazoa; phylum Arthropoda; class Thecostraca; family Lepadidae; genus Lepas; species Lepas anatifera. The sequence continues at coordinate 963,588 of JAOTON010001615.1, read as the reverse complement.
TATTCACCTCACATAATGAGCTAACTGAGAAGCATAAGTCGTGGAAAACGGGATTGGATATATCGATGGCCTAGCGTCAGGTACAGGTTATGCTCTCTCTATTGGGAATGCCTGAGGAAAATACAAATTGACCGGAAATTGTCTCAATTTCTTTAGATACGGATCATAATAATTTCATATTCTCCACATCGCAGTATCTTAGGCGACTCACAAGGGTCGTGTTGCACGTTTGGACCTGTGACTTCTGAGAGGTCATCTGTAAGTACTAAAACAGGTTTTCAGGCTTGGTTCAAGAATTTCGCAAATGATGATAAAGCCTTTATATTAACACCACAGCCTTTTGATTAGCATTGCAAGCTGATTGCTTTTCATATTGACTATGTTAATTCAGATGGTGACCTTGTCCTGACCTTAGGCAGGTCATTTTTATATGCTGACCAAGTATGGTCAGATCATATGTCATTCTAATCACCGTAACGGGAGGTCATGAATACTGCCTGAAATGTACTCTAACTCTACTCAAGCAGACGCTAGAGCCAATAAATCCTTATCTAACCTGTCACCTTCTTTGACCTGTCATTTTTTGGTTTTGGCCACAATATAATGCAGAGGAGACCCGTTAAACGGTAGGTAATGACCTGAGGTTGGCTTAACGAGCTAGCCTGTTCAATATATCAGAGATTGGGCCCTAAAGCAGGCCCTGTTTGACGAGATAAGTGGTGATTGCAGGTCGAATTTTGGTAGGGGATGTCTCTACAGTCACTGATCACCGCTGATATGTGTAATTAAGGCCACTTCATGGGCCTGAATTGCATGTATAAGAGGGTCCCTAACTAATAAAGAAGGGGCGCGGTAGTGAAGTGGTCAGAGCACCTGGCTTCCAAGCAGCCAAACCAGGTTCAAGCCTCGGCGGCTTCCCTGAACAAGGAGCAAGCTTGTTCCCGAGAAACCCTTCCAACAGGGAAAGAGTTGGCGACTCAATATGACCATGGCCGGTGGTGCGTCGATAAGCCCCAGAAATGAGTACTATTAACTAATAAAGTAGGTCCATCTAAGAGGAAGAGTGTACTCTTAGGCCAACAGAAAAGCTCAGCTCTCCTATAATTCATGGCCGGGCCAATGAGTAAGCCAACGAGTCCCTGTGGTACGAAATAATGGGCACGCAAGGGTCCCCTGATCGCAAGGAAACCCCACCACCATCGAAACGCACTTAATTCGAATCTAAGGCCCATGCAATGCATGGAAGGCAAACGCAAACTCCTCTCCAGCCAGGGTAGGATCCACGAATGGCGCCTCCTCCCAGCCTTGTTTCTTCAGTGCAGCCATCCCGCTATCAGCACTGACGCCTCTTGCTCCAAAAGGAAGAGCCGGAAAATAAGGCAGGTCCAATAAATCGCACACCGGACAACGCGAAGATATTTGGTACAATGAAATGTAGAGCAAAACTTAACATCCGGCTTGACCAGCTCCTCGGTGTATCAGGATCCCCAAAACTTGGAAGTCCCCTCGGAATCAGGGATAAGCGGTCCCTTGGAATCTGGGCCCCATGAAAATACATTTGTCACGACACCATGACCAGCGCCTGAATGAAACATTCTCGCGTGCGGGGACTTAGCGAACAAACAGACTGGTAGTAGATAATTAGACAATACAAACGAGACAATAAATCGATGATCAAGTATCTGCAGTAACTGAGATTGATCTTCTAATGTCGCGAGCCCAGAGCAATGGCTTGAACTTGTGACATTATGGGAGAATATTTCAGACCATTTTAAGCGTGACATAATAATAATTTTCAAGCTGTGTTGTCTCCCCATAGCTAGAAGACAGCTGGGTAGCAGTTGACGTTGTCAGTCGACACTGGTTCGAAGAGGTACGACATGATCCTGTTCAGACACTGAATGGCTTCCATCGCGACGTCCGAGACGGTCCGGGCATGTAAGGTTTCTACAGACGTACAGTACGTTTATAATATGTTTGAGCTACTTGTTGGTCAGTAAATTAAGTGACTTTAGTTCTATTAGATACGTATATATTGTTTACAGCGAAGTGGTTTATCAAAGACTTGTTCTGGATAGTCATGGAGCCTTAACAAACAAAGTCATAGCATATTTACTTTGCTTATTCGTTTGCAATTCACTCACGTTATGAACCCAGTCATCAAAATCCTCACGTACTCACCAACTTATAGCGCCCGGACTGGAGTACTAAGCCCCTGGACATGCTCCAAGCATGTGGAACTGGAGCACTCGCTCGCTAGAAACTTTTGGCTGGAGTTCAGACTCCAGAGACAAAGCTTGCGGAGAGGGACGAACGTCACTGCAAGGACTGGTGAGACCAAACCAACCCATCAGCTGTGAGGGTTAGACAGAGCATGTGAGGGAGAGCTAGCAACAGGCAGCTGATTGTGTTTATTTTGTTAATTTGGAAGAAATTGCCAGCATGGCACGTTCCACTCGCTGGAAAGGTACTTTTAGATACAAGTAAGAGTATTTACACGGGTGAACGACACACAAATGTAAAAAAACGGTACAAAATTCAACATATAAGTAATAAAATGCAGCTGACGATAAACCGGATGCGAATAGTGAAGTTGATAAAACCTAGATAGTGCGAATGCATGTTAGTAAATGCCACCTAAAAGTGCCCAAAGAGAGTAAAAAAATGTTTCCTCCTATATTAGTAAGATTTTAGTACAAGAGGGACATTCTGTGTTGCCCAGCCAGAGTCCGTTCTGTTAATGCTTGGAGAATGTGGGGGCCTTCGAAATACTCTGATGTTACTGATAGACTCCTCTACTCACTGCGGGCCACCCAAGTACATACCTGTTACCACCGAGTGCGGGCACAAACACACGCACACGCACGTGTATCGTTTTGATTAAAGCACGGTTAAAAGACCAGACGAATTAAAAATGACGCCGTGCGATATGCCGAATCAAAACGGGACGTGACAGTAGAACGAAGCAATTGCGGACGCGCATCCTTCTCTTCACATCAATCTCCTAAGATCAGGTCTCGACCCGTGACTATCAGCTTCATGGACAGTGATTTTATAGCTGACTGCGACAGCGAGACGTGTCTCCCTCGCCGACATCGTGGCCGTTCATTATGCATGCGACTGCTCGAATACTGGCGGCGACATTTGGAGATAATTTTCAGGTAGTTTGTGACATGAATTATGCATACTTGTTAGCGATCGCAGTGCCGTGATATAGCCACAAGAGCACATCAAGAACACTTGAAAAGCAGAACAAATGCCGATGTTGCAGTTCTGTTGTTCCCGCCAATGTCTCAACCAAGTTTTCTGGAACAGTTTAATGGGGCCCAGAAACAATTAATTTAGGTTTATTAACAATGGTCGGGGAGATAAAGTGCCAAGGTTAATTGAGTGTCACCTGTTACCTGAATTTTAGAGCCATGGCACTTTCTCGTGGACAGAGGCGTGGCGAGGAAATGAGGAGCCAGCTGCCACAGGAGGCAGGTCGTGGAGAGAGCTGGGCCAGTTGCAGGGGAGGGGGCAAATATACAACCCTTCCTTCCCCTCACTCTCTACTCGGGGTCGAACGTGCGCTGTGCAATTTCTAACTAAGAAAATATTGTTATCAAAATTTTACCAACACAGAAAAGGACTCAGCCTGTTCGGAGCATTTTTCTTAGGCGTATCAATTGTCGGAAGAAATGGGCTTATGGAATAGGCCATGGTGATAGCCCGTCATGGAACTGCTGTCGAATATTGTGCAGTTACATCGCAAACACATCCGGTTGCTTGTAAGTGACAAGCCTGATGGGGCAATGTGAGGCCTGAATCTGACTCTTCATTATCACTTTATATTCATATAATCTTCGCCATGTAGTAGTTGTGTCCGCTTTCACTAATGGCACAACTATCCATAACAGGCCCGAATGTCGGTATTATTCAAAATGGTAGCACCGGCCTAAAATGCAATGCAAGTTACAGGTGATGTGTTATCGTGGCCAAGTTAGGACGGGACGCGGTATCCCAGTGCTTCCCTCCTCCTCCCGTTTTGGCACCCATGCTCAACACAACCTAATGGGCATCTCCCGAGTTCTGAGCAATTTTGACACGAAACGGGTCCAACGGGAATCCTTTTTAAACCTGACTTTAAGCAATATTCAAACATTATTTACACTTCTAACATGCCACATTGATGAGCCAAACAGATCATTGTTATAAAAACACTGCAAGTGAACCAAGTGAACTTTTGAAGACACCCGTGACAGATGTTAGGTAGCGGAATGGGGCCTTGAAAAAGTATCGTTGAGCGATAATAGCTCACTTATTAACCTATTTCCGGCAGGGGCTAATATTGCCCCCTAAGGTTTTCAAGAATATCTCCGAAACGGCTTGCGATAGAACTTGAAACTTCCTGACTTTCCCAAAACTAGTACAGGCAGGTTTTCTGAAATTGTCAATATTATATATTTACCAGGGGCGGAGCTATGGCTGGGTTTTTGGGGAGGTTCTATCCACAAACCAAGTATTATCGTATGCGATGGGTTCTTTGTAAAAGGAAGCCGTCTCTGCTGATCCTGATACCAGTTATATGGTTTTATTATATCATTTTTATGTGAGATGATAGTGCATTCACAATTGTCACTATTTGTATTCATCAGGGGCGGTTACAGCAGTTCAAAATGGGGGAATGTTATCAAGAACGACTAAACGTTAGTAAGGAGAAGACTGCTTACAGCCGTGCCAGGGCGAATACAATTGGGTGTAGAAAATTCAAAATAGTTATAACCAAATTCTAGATTACCAGAGGCGTGTCCAGTCACTACACATTTTCAAAATGCATATTCCCAGCCAGTATCACCGCCGCGACTCAATATCGTTGTATATTAAAAATGTGTTTCCAATCACCCCCACCCGCCCCCCCACGACGAGAGTCCTTGATCCGCCTATGTCACCCCCTTCCCAGAGCTGCCATGGAGGGTAAAAATTATCAGAAATAAATTTCAACTAGTCGAGGGACTAATATACTCATGCATACCACTCGCATATTGTTGGGATGTATTTTACCCCACTGTTTTACCTTACTGCATCCGCCCCCGATGAGTTTTTCACTTTTTTCATTTATTTATGTGTCAAAGATGCCAACAGTATATCACGGCTTCTAATCCGCGTAACAAAAACTTTTAGGTTGTATATATTTCCCCTCATATTCCTGGTCCTGGAACTGCCATTGAATTTCGAATTTTTGCGTAACTCGAGTATATGACAATTTTGGGTCAATTATTTGTAAATATGAACTAGTTTTGTGAAAATCGTACAACAGAGACAAGGGTTATGGAAAATCTTAAAAATACACAAAAATTGTATATTTTGCACGACTTTCTCCTTAAAAATCAAAATTTTGAAATTTTCTTTTTCAAAATAAAGTTTAGCGTCAGGGGAATCTATAGCACTTTGAATTTTCAAAATCGGCCGGATAGATTACGAGATCTTAGGGGCCGATATTGCCCCCCTGCCGGAAATAGGGGTAGCCGGAGCCTGACGGAAATAGGGTTAAATGGTTCGTTATAATTCCTGTGTTCATGCTTGAAATGTTTGTTCCATGGACGAGAAAATGATTTTGAATGAATGATGAAAGCCCGTGCAGCGATATTGTCCCCATTTATCCGTCTAGTCCTTTGCCCATCTTTAACGATACTAATACCTAGACGACAACAGAAACACCGTCAAATTTAAAGGCTGTGCAGGTCTGCCAAAACAAGACGTATGATTGTCAGAAGCTTCCTCAGTCGACAACACAAACACACAGAAAACGATCACACTGACAACCAACCCAGCCCGAATAGTTTGAAAATATCGGCAAAATACTCTTATAGAGTCATCTTTGGAGTTCAAGTCAAGCTCATTTTCCAAGCATATAGTTTTGGTCAGGGGCGGACGCAGCACCCGAGTTTTGGGGGGCCAAACCCATGTCTGCCTCTGCTCCTGGGGGGGTGGGGGGACGTGCAATTTGGGTGCTCGACAAACCTATAGTAAGCTACCTCTCCAAGTACATGATCGCTCTCCTGGGGGGAGCGAATGTGTTTTTGCTTGACAGACCTAGGGTAAACACCTATTGAAAAAAATATCCGGCCTGCAAAATATAGTTTGGCTCCCCTCCAGCGTTTTGGGGGGGCATGGGCGGAATGCCCCCCGCCCTCTGCGTCCGCCAATAGTTCTGGCTGTATTTATTCTCTAACATCAGGCATGTAGTCTCAGGCATATGACCTGCGTCGACTTCGGTAGCCAAGCCACTACGCTATAGCTGCATTTCCCTGATACCAGACTAAAACAAACCGAGCTCTAGCCTGGCCCGCGCTCGCTGCAGATATCATCGCCACCGACGAGGCCCACTATCGGCCCTATCGAAATCGACGCGGCCGGCTGACGAGGGTGACGTGGGGTTCTTATCAGGGGTAGGATGACCTGGTCCCTCAGAGCGGTACCTGGAACCTGGCAGCTCTGGTCAGTGCTGACAAAAGCGTGGAAGCAATGAGAGTTCTGGAACGTACCGCTGCCGACGAGACCCAGGTAGGAGTTGAATCCTAATCCTGGCTGGATATATTCTAGTCCGGGCTAAATTTAGCATAAATTTTAGCTGTATAACTGATTACAGAAGTCAGCAATTTCCTTTCTGTATTAGGGTCTTATTCGCAATCATCAAACCACATAAGAGATCAGTAAAAACAGAACACTCGCAATAACCAAGTTTGAAATTGATTTAACGAGTGGAAATTGGAAATGACGGGGCGCAACGTCATTAACGTTCGCATTTCACTCACGATGGCCTTGCTTTGCTGTGCAAAACTATGCAGAAGTTGTTGCAACTGCTGAATGTCTAACGATGGCCATTCATTTTCATCGTAGCAATAGTACCAACTTTTTTCGCATCGGCTGTCATCTGGCTGTTCATGATTCCGACACCACCGAAAATGGTCCATGAACTCAAGTCACTGTTGCTTCCTTCGTATTCGTAGGCTTCTCTTAATAAGCTGTTAATCACACTAGTATCCTCCACAACCAGATACTGAAACCTTTCACCACCATTGAAACTATACTTTTGACGTACACAGAACACCTGATACAGCGCCCCTAATTCAGTCCGTATGCCATAACACCCACTGGCACAGCCATAAGCCATATCCAATAAGCTCACCACGCGGCATCACAACCGCACACCGCCGCGTCTCTGTGCACATCCCCGATGATTCACGAGCGGCCATCAGCCAATCTCGCGCCGCCCATGCCCATCAGCATCAGCGGGAGGTAGCATTCTCGCTGTGTTTTATCGGCAGTAGTGGCGATAGTGCGGCTGTTCTGGTGGCCATGTGGCCATCAGGCCTAGTGCCGGGTCGCGGCGGCTCCGACAGTCTGGCCGCACTGTCTCTGCAGGAGCATGCATGTCCGCTGAGCTTTAGCGGCCGCGCGGCGTCCCAAGGACCGTTAGCCGTGATCGATGGGCTGAGTTTTAACCACACGGTTGCTTCCGATGCGTTAGGAAAACGCCGGATGATGCCCACGCGTGGACGAGAGATGAAGGCTTTTGAGAATATAAGACTTGTATGTTCTTGCATAACACTTGATATATTATGCGTTCATCGGACAATATTCATATATAATGTGTAAAACTAGTATACATGGATTTGCTACTTTGTAGGAGCCAAAGCTTGTTGATGAGAGTCATTTAAAATAAGCCCTTAAATAACTCTTTTGCACAATGATTGTGATCCGAATGGGATACATTAGTATTGTTCTTCAAGAAATAAATTTATCTGATTCGACATTATTGACGGAAGGATTAGTTATTGCTTGTTTGATTGGTGTATGAATTCAAAGAACTGCGACGTTAGTGTATATTTTTATCCCTCGAAGAAAGCGCCGGAATCCCTTATTTTCATGCAGCCGGGACAGCACAGCTGTCGAAATATCCATTTGAATTCATCTTGAGAGTCTTGAACTCCTTTCGTAACACGTTTGTCGTGTGGAAGGAGACAAACAGCTTGATGATAGTGCCGACAGGTTGCCTGCGGAATTTGTGATGTCATCAGGCTCCGGGCTCCTGGAAAACATTTCTGTGTTCGACTTTTAGCAGCCAGCCAGGGCTTCTCAGTCGTCAAGCTAACAGGTTTCGAATTGCTGCTGAAATTGATGCTGATATGTGTGGACACAGATAGAGAAGCCGGGTGACGACGTGAATTTTAACCCGTGGCGGGACGAGCCACCCGCCCGGTGGGGGCTAAAAAGACCCCCCACGATCTCAAAAACTAAGAGAGCTAGAAAAACCAAAACGGCAATCGAAAGCCTTGAAAATGATATCGAAAATACTTGGTCATTTTCTTGTCAGGTCAATATCAAGGTCACCAGAGGTCAAAATAGGTCAAAATCCTAATAGAGGTGTACTAAGAAAACCTCATATATCTCAGAAACTATGATAGCTAGAAACAATTTTTTAACACCATTCGAAAGCTCTGAGATGCGCTTTCATTACAGTGGCATTTATTTTCGTGTCAGGTCAAAGCCTAGGAGCTACAGGTCACTAAATATTGGGCATCTTCTTAGGAATGTCCATAGCCACCCATGCATAAGGGCGTTTACTTTTTCGCTAATAGCTTCCAAACCAAACAAGATACAGCCATAGTTTATGCACCATTGCAATCCTCTCGTCAATACGAATCGAATGATATATAATATTGCTATGCCAGGTCAAATTTAAGAATTTGACCTGACTCAGGTCAACGGTCTGACCCAACTTGACCTAGTATAGTCATGATGTATATCATTTGACTTCCATTGACTATACAAACACTTCGGTGACAAAATAAAAGCTCTATCTTAGTTTATTCAAAATTTATAGAAAAAACACCAAAAATGCTTATTTGACCTAAGGTGACCTTTTAAAGGTCACAAGTCAAAAATTTGGTATCAGCTTCAGAAATGGGCTAAGAGCAAGTCACAACCGATGTTTGAAGTTAATTTCATCCATACTTACTGAGAAAAGCTCATTTCGTGATTTTCCCCATGTATTGACAATGGAGAGGTCATGCTCTGCACATGGCCTTAGGTCACCAATATCAAAAATCCCGGAACAAATTTTGTAGCTCTTGGTGGGCCCAATATGTGGTATGAGTTTCAACTGTCGATTAACCCTTCTTTTAGTTATGCGGCCCTAAGTATTTTTGAGGTGAGGTCACTTCACCTGGCCTGGTGACCTGACCTATATGACCTAGCCAAAATTTTCAGGAAAGATGTAAAAATGATGAAGGAACAGCTAGACCAAGTTTGGCGGCGCTGCGCGCCGTTTTTGGTCACTTCGGAAAACCCGAGGGGGTCAAAAGACCCCCACCCGGGCGAAGGTTAACACCCGCACTGGAGGGTCTGGCACAACGCACTGGAGGGGGCGGTAGGCCCCTAAGATCTCGGAAACTAAGAGGGTTAGAAAAACGCCACTTGGTAGGTGGGTGGGGCTATGGTGATCTACACGATGAATAATTTTCATTGACCTAGGTCAATATCTTCAAGGTCAAACGAGGTCGTAAAGGTCAAATATTGGCCATGCGGTATCGATTGATAAATGCTGTGATTATGCAGGAAAATGGCGGGAATAAGCTAAAGGCGGACAAGGTTCATAAAGAAGAGGTCTCAAGAGGCTTCCCCACAACTTTGGGTCAAGGTCATTCAAGGTCATGACCTTAAGGTCACCATATGGTATACTACTTATTATTTACACTGACTAACACGTAGCCACTGTTTGGCGGGAAATGAGAATTGACCTCCCAATGACCTTGACCTGACCTTGACCTGACCTCGTATTGGGGTACCTACCGATGACGTCATAGCATAATATATGTCAGACGGGGTAACCTCATTTGGCCGGACGCGCAGTGGTCAGTGACCTGAAAGTGCAGAATGACCTACCGTGACCTTGGCCGACCTGACTTCATGTGAAGTGACCTGACATATAGTCCCCTATGAGGTTATGACGTCACCACTCGACTCAATGCAAGCTAACTGGTCCGACCGCGCGTTTCGGCGATCCAAAATGCAGGTCTGACTTTGAAAGCCTATAAGTCAAAAATTTTCGGCCGATTTTCAAAAAGTCTTACCAATCGACGCGCTATAATTCTGTAAATGTGGCCAAGTTTCGTTTTCGCTGCAAGCGGTTCTCGGCCACCTTGGAAAACAGGTGGGGGCCTCGAGGCCCCTCCAGTGCGCGTGTTAAAGCAGTTTCCGCCCTGACGACAAGTTATTCTTTTCATCAGACATATTCAATGGATCAGACACTTTGGGTTGAGTTTATTAACGATCCATGACAATTTTCAACGTTTGAATTCTTTGATATGCCATCAGTTATTGCCAGAGAAATACAATAGTCCTTCCTTTCACTACTAAAACGCATGCAAAATCAGTTGCAACATGCAAACGGATTTTGTTGGGTTTATCTACTGTATTTTTCATGGATTCAAGTACCTAAAGTTTGTGGATGTAACTTGTATAGCCAAGCAGCCAATAGCTGTTCGAAACCACAGGCGGACTATTTGTATTATTTGCTCATATTATTATGTGATAGCAAACCCCCTTTTTCCAAAAACTTAGCTCCACATTTGCTTAGGTTAACTTTGCACTTTTATGCTTCACAGAGCAATCAGCTTTTTAGATACGTGACTCTAGAGGATCATAAAAGTCATTCAGGTTTTCACATTAGTTCATTAAATTTCAATTTATCAAGTTCATTTCCATGCACGCTCCGACTGAATTGGTGTCAACTCATTGCAGATCAGTCTAGCACCGCACACGTGGGCGCCATCGGAGCTAATATACACCAACGAGCCTCCTGGGTTTCATTATTTACCGGTGTCGACCCGAGCTCATTGGCTAATGCAGCTGCTCTAAAAGCGACACTCCTGACAACCTCCTCTCAGGAGCACTTATCAGAAAATTCGGCTCCGGTCTGCACGCGACTACTAGAGCTGGGATGAGAAATGCTCCTCTCAGACTTACCTGGACTTGCGCTAATGAAGTATCGATCAATGGAGAGGTAATGGGCCGCAATGTCCGACCCTTATCGATGTCAGCCACTTTGAATGCAGCAGTTACGGAGTACCAGGAAGATGGTAGAGGCGCGCGTCCGAACCACTTACCTTTAGGGCAGCCTTTCAGTGACATTCACACGAATGCACCACTTAGGAAATGTGCACTGTCCACGTTTGATCTTCGCCTGGGCGGCCAGTATGAGCCACCTTCGCCTTGGTGGGGGAAGGTAGGAATGTCTGTTATAACTTTAGAATTAAAATGGATAAGAAGACGCAGAAAATTAATCAAAGGCTCGTCCCGAATGCGATCAAAGTTACTCCAGTCATGTTCTCCTCCAGCCAATACTACAAACTAGACGTCGAAATAGGTCGAAGCTGCTAGAATGAGGTGTACTTATAAAATCACACTTATCTCAGGAACTCAGATAGTCAAAAAATTGTTTTCTATGTCATGTGTTGAATTTGTTTGCCATTGCCATACCATTGGATTTCTAGTCATGTTCGATGCTAGGGCACAGTAGGTTATTGAACAGAGCGCATTTTGCTATCCACCTTCAGGATAGATCATTATTGCAGGCTCCATTTAGACATAATTTCTCCCATCTCAGACAAAAGATAGAATAGTGTTTTTGCGGCCATTTTAAAACAGTTTTGAAAACATATCGATGACGCGTGCCACGTTAAAGTTACCTGTGCATTGGGTTCAACATTGAAGCTTGTGTAAGTGGTGCTCAGTGTTGTAAGTATTATTGTGCCCACAATAATGCTTATACATAAAAATATAAATAATGACAATATGTAAATTATATAAATAATACACAAAATACAGTTCCTTAAAGTTTGATAACTGTGTACTCAAACGTTTTTTTTTGTATTTCTGGCTGCTTTTACAGGCCCCACCTTTGGGGTGTATAGTCATATCTTTTTAGGGTGCCCGGGCATCCCTCAATGAAACGATAACGTAGTGCTACAATGTTTTTAATTTTTTTTCATTTCAAGGATTTTCATTGGTTTGTGCTATTCATCGAGCATGCGAGGAGGCTAATACACACTTTACATTATACTGATTATTGTTTTTGCTATTTCTTAATCTAGGCACCCGAATAATTTTCTAAGATATCGGCCTTGCCCCAGCGTAATTCTGTCAGTTTTTTTTAACCCGGCACCACCTGAGCTCTTTTCGTACACACCACCACCCAGGAGGTCCGATTGCCCCCCCGCTCCATTCGATCTCGGGAACCGGAAGTGAGAAAATTAAACCGGCGCTGGGAGAACCTTAACATCTTCTACTTTCGATCAGAGTTTGAAACATATCCGTTGACACGTGACGTCAGAGGGGTGTTACAAATTGTAGGTAAGTCTAATCTAATCTGTCATATCTCTCTAATCTAATCTAATCTAATCTAATATAATCTAATCGAATCCATTTAATCTTAAGTGAAACCATCTCGTTCCGATTGGAACGAGACTGCAATCTGAAAGACGTGGCTGCTGGAACATGTTTATTGATGATATTATTTTCCATTATTGCAAATGTTACACATTGTAGGTAAGTCTAATCTAATCGTCATATCTCTCTAATCTAATCTAATCTAATCTAATATAATCTAATCGAATCCATTTAATCTTAAGTGAAACCATCTAGTTCCGATTCTATCGTAAAATCCTTATATTTAATGGCACGTTTTCGGTCAGCAAAATCGTTGAGTCACGTGACCGTCGTTCGTGTCGTCCTCCCATGTTTTCACAACATTGGGACAAACGGGATCAAATTCAGGTCCATTTAAAAAATTCCTTATTACTCGGGATCCATGAGGTTTGGAACAAAACAAGACAAACATCTGTTTGTATTGACCCAAGGTTTCAAATGTTATGCGACATGACCTTGTATGGTCACATTATGAGCTTGACCTTAGGTCAATCTCAAGTAATGACCTTTCAATGTCATTGTTATATCATTCGATTTAATGGGGTCGTGTGTATTACCATGATATCAAATTTAAAACTATATTTTGTTCCATTCAAAAGTTATAGACACAAACAATTTCGAAAACCGTGAAATGTGTTAGACTCTGGTGACCTAGGCATTAATTTGACCTCAAAATGGATTCCAGCATGCAGATCTGTCGTTTAAAGAACTTATAATAATGTTTAGAAACTTGATCTAGTTATTCTAGAAGCCGAGTTACATCCTGGTTTTCTGAGCCAAATTTTAAAAGAACGGATTCGCTCTACATGTGTTAAATGTGTCTCACAACATGTGTACAAGTTTTTCTCTAATAACATCCGAATCAAACACATACAGATTTCAAATTGAGGTAATATCATAATCATCTCGTTATTAAGAGACAAATCATATATTGTCGTATTATGCTAGGCCAAATTCAAAGCTTGGCTGACATTATGACAACTAAAAGGCATGACACAACCCTGTATAGTACTCGCCTACATGCATACGCCAACAGGCTCGCAGCGGGAATACAAATACAATGACGGTAAAAAGGAAGCGCTATCTTTGTTTCCTCCCAAGTTATTGGCTGAAATACAATACAAATTGTTTACTTGACTCGCAAAGGCAATGGGGATTTTTTCATTTCATTGAAAGGAAGTGAACCATCCCGGGAAACCACCTCGGGAAAGGACAACAAACGCATTATGCTAGGGTTTTGAAGCTGATCCGCCACGCACCGGGTGTCCCAAAAGTAGCAAACGCACTAAGGCAGGGGTATATCATGTACTATAAACATAAATATGTTTTTGATATCTCGTGAAAGAAAATGTATGAACAACTCTGCTATCACATGTTTCATCAGCATGCAAAACTAACAAATCAGCAACAACAAAACAAAAACAAAGCTGAGTAAGGGGTAACAACCGATACCTGCAAGTGTACCTAGAACATAGGTAAACAGTTGGTAGATTGAGCTGTCACTCCGTTAGCTCAGTTGGTAGAGCGTTGGGCTCCGATCTGCTGCTCAGGAACATGGAGTGGCGGTGGGTGTGCAGGCTTGGGATCGATTCCCTGAGACGTTCCGATGCTCAATATTTATCCGGCGTAGGTCGGCTGGCAACTGAGTAGTGAAAGAGTGATCTGAGTGGGGCGGCCGTTCCTGTGCTTTGTGGGACGTAGATTTATGGCTTCTAAATTAACCTTTCACTGCGGAAGCTGCTCGTTCAGACAGTGGTTAATGAGTCTCCGACTCCAAAAACCAAGTAGGGGAGACCGGGCCAAAACGGACTTTGGGGCAAAACGGATTTTAGCTATTTCGATATGTTGTTGGTGTTTCCATCTAGGTTTTAGAAGATGAACTACTGTTTTAGACAACGGACATCAAAATATAGCGTGTATATCGTCAGTTAGCGGCATCATTTCGACGCGGGCTGGCTGGAGAGGATTTTCCTGTAAGTATTACAATATTTACAAGTTTTAAATCTTCGTTTTTTCGAGAGACAAACTGAGTTCAGGTCTGATGGTGATATGTCTGAATAAGTGGCAGTGTAGGCTTAGGGTAAGGATAATTTTAAATCTCAAAGCCTGTTATTTTTCCGACAGACACGTAAAAACTTGAATCGCAGTAGCTGTGGGGCGAAACGGAAGGGGCAAAATGGACCAATGGTGTAAAATGATCTGATGGTCCCGTTTACCCCAATCACTCAGGATAATTTGCTATGTAATTTGTTACTGTGGTAAGGCCAAAGAAATAGCGAGAAAAGAAGGCAGGGGCGGGTCCAGGGTGGGGGCAGTCTTGTGCCAAAATGAAAGCAGGTTAAAATGTTAACTGAGTTATAAGATGTTCACGCTTTAACGAAAACATGATGAGTTTTTTTCCCCATATTACCCAGGCTGCCAGGGATGTAGATTTATATATTTTTGGGGGTGCTCGAGCAAAGTCCAGTAACAGCAGGCCATACTGTCCGTTTTACCACTTCCTGAAAACCATTATGCCCCAGGGTTGGGGCAAAACGGACAAAAAATATTAGCAGATATATATTACTGCCATGTTTTTTTCAAATTAATTTGTCAAATTGATACTCTTACATTAGAGACAAAATTCATTAGGCTACGTCAGGGTGTATAGCTCAAAATTTTCGGCCCGCTATTGAGCTTGCTATGTTAGAAATACACTTAGGGTGTCCGTTTTGCCCCGGTCTCCCCTATGCATCAACTTTGTCAAAATTCAAACAAAAAACACGCTCCATACCAAAGCCTAGATGGAATTCCGCGCTTTGAACTATAGAAAAGAAAAGAAAAACAAAACTTAGCTCAAAACGTAGGCTAAACATTAGCTTTTAACAAATATCCCAGTGCCTGATATATGGATGAGTAGTCATAAACTAGCCTCTTCCGTCCCAGCAAAAGTCAGATAAGTTATCGCAACAACTCACCAAGATCCAAAGACTTCCTTGTGGCACCTGACTTGGAAAGTGAAAATTAGCGAGTCATCAGCTCATCCAATACTAAAGAAAGAGCTCTAGCGCGAGGCATGTATAATTCCAGTCGTAATTCCGTCTTCTTGGTAACTGCTGAGAAGGCTTCAGCAGCAAATGGTAGACCGTAATTGCCACAGCTTCACGATCAGCTGACCACGATCAGCTTCACGATCAGCTGACCACGATCAGCTTCACGATCAGCTGACCACGATCAGCTGACCACGATCAGCTGACCACGATCAGCTTACCACGATCAGCTGACCACCCTCTCACCTGACCCGGGCTAACTAGAAGTTTTCCTTTGCGGACACCTCAAGAGCTTGGTGTGCCAAGAAAATCATAATTTTGGGGGTTTATTGACAAGCCAACTGTTAACACGCGCATTGACGGGGTCTGAGCCACCTTCGCCTTGAACGGGGGGGCGGGTACCCGCCCCCCTACGATCTCGAGAACCGCGCTAGGTAGCGAAAAACGGTAAACGCGGTGGATAGCCCATCTACTTTCCATCGAAAATATTTGAACCATTTCTTGTCAGGTCACGTTTAAGGTCACAATAGGTCAAAACATGCCGTCATAGGGATAACATGTAAATTAAGTTTTCCGGCGATTACATCTGAACAAGTAAAGATAAAGCAAACCGATTTGAACTTTATGAATCCTCGCAGCAAGCCGAATCGAATGATATATAATATGACCTTGCTAGGTCCAATCAAGAATTTGACCTGACTGGAGGTCAGGTCAAGGTCAAATTGGGTAAAATGCGTATCATTAGAACCGCAATGACAAGGCAAATATAATGCAGTCAAGATAAATGCTCTATCTCTATTCATTACTGAGTTATTCAGTTAAACAATTTTTCCCATACATTTCCAATGGAGAGGTCATGGCTCGTACCTGACCTTAGGTCATCGATATAAAAAAGAGCGGAAATTTAGAGAACTCGGTGGGACCATTGCGTGATATGAGTTTCAATCGGATAAGTTCACCCTGTTCCGACTTATGCTATCTTAAACTTTTTTGAGGTCAGGTCACTTGATCTGTACTGGTGACCTGACCTGAGATGACCTAACCTTAATATTTTGACAAAGTTGTAAAAATGATGAGGAAAAAGGTGTCAAAGTACAGAGGCGCTACGCGCCGCCGTTTTTATGTTTTTTTCCGAAAAATCCGAGGGGGCGGGTACCCGCCCCCCGTCAATGCACGTGTTAATATAATACGGTGTCGTAAGCTCTCACCCTGTAGAGAGGGATTTGGGGTATCTGATCGACTTATGCAGAGGTTCCAGTGTACCAAAACGACGCTGGGAATGCAGGAGTGTCAAACCAGAGCCCTGTTCCACCTGTCAGCACAGTTTTATCAGCACCAATCAGCGGGCCGCGTTGCGCCTACGTCACAGGATTGTCGCCTCTCCCCGGGAACTAGTTCTAGAGGTTTTACGGGCTGATGGCCTGCTGTTTGCGCTGATGAAAAATAGTAAGTGCACGAAGTGGCAGCCTAATATTTTTTAATGGTATAAAGGATTAAGTTCCCTTTGCTTAGCACAAGCAAGAGGCGATTATGGCGCCGATGTTACTTTTCTGGAGGAGAGGTTAGAGGTCCTGCTGAGAAAACTGTGCTGACAGCTGGAACAGGGCTCAGCTAAATCCACCGGCATATCTGATGTCACTCAGACGTGTGTGAGAGAAGCTGAGGAGGCGATGCGGTACACCAGCGTCTGCGCAAACAGAAGCGGAGGGGAGTGTAGAGCCTCAGCTTGTGTGATACTCTGAGCTGAATAAGCATATTCTTGCCAGAATGGAATGAATTCGGCAGAGCTTTCGGTGGTTTGGTGCTAGCTACGATATTCTAGGAATGTTGTTTTGAAGTTACGAACGAAAAAAATGCGTCCACTACTTTTGGGACACTCTGCTGGCACTGAAAAACAGGCATATCGAAATGTCCCCATAGGTTTACCATGGGGAGGTTATCATACTGGTTACGCCTGTGGACATACTGGTTCTGGACATACTTTTGTTCTGAGCGATGGTCTATGTCCTCATTGTATCTCCATTTGCCAGTGGATCTGTAAAGGTAAAGTCTATGGGATTGAATTGTGGGTAATACGCGTTGACTGCAGTGTCAAATTCCTCAAATATAACTTTCTTTTAACTTCTCTCGGACAAGATGAGCTGACCCTGGAATGACTTAACTGGCTAGGCATTCAGCTCTGTTGGATATTCACCATATTATGTATTGGTCTCGCGTACATATTCCAACAATGCCGTCCTTCGCCATTTCGTCTCTCATACTTTTATAACAAGAGATATGCATGTTCTGCTACTACTCCACATTTGAGAATAACAGAACATGAATAACCCCTGTACGAGTACAATATGGCAACCGAATGACAAACAATGTTAGCCACTACTTCATACTATACCACGCTGTGCAGATTTCCCCATCAGACGAGGAGGCCGAAGTATCGAGTACCACAACCGAGAATGTCGGAACCAACAGGTGAGACTGTGTATGTGACTGCATGTGTGCGGATATGTATGCTGTATATGTAACGATATATGTTGACTGTATGAGGCAGGGACCGGGATAACTTGTTTTGTATACTGGGACAGACTGGTCGCAGATTCTGCGGGATAACTTGCACTAACGCTGGTGGAAATGGTATCAGACCTACTAGTGAAACATCACAAATTGATAGTTGCAACGGCGGCTGCTACACGATGTCGCCGGTAATGCGCATTATTTTTCGGAATTAATCATCTCCAAACTTCATGTATCCTAGACCAAAATTTCGCGCAGAACACGATAGTGTGATCCATATAATCGAGAAAAATAAATGCGTTTTACTGTCTACAATTATATGATTATTTTGATTTAAATAGACATAAGTCTTCAACAAATAGGTGTATACCTCGAACCAATGAAAGAAAACCCAAATTACTTGCATATTAACAATCCTTGTACAATTACGAGGAGAGAAAGAGAGAGAGAGAAGGGGAGGGATACTACTGTCGCAGTTGTTATGAAAAAATATAGAAACGTACCGTGAAGTGGTATACGGCATAGGCCATTTCAACGGATTTGATCGTGATTGCGTGTGTGTGTGTGTGTGTGTGTGTGTGTGTGTGTGTGTGTGTGTGTGTGTGTGTGTGTGTGTGTGTGTGTGTGTGTGTGTGTGTGTGTGTGTGTGTGTGTGTGTGTGTGTGTGTGTGTGTGTGTGTGTGTGTGTGTGTGTGTGTGTGTGTGTGTGTGTGTGTGCTCATTCGCCAACGGTTTTCTTTGGCGTGAAGTAAGTTGCGGGAGACAAAAGCGACGGTTTTAAGAAAGGTAGGAGACACATTAACACATTTCTAGACCTCTGAAAGAGTGGCTCATGCCGTGGCCGCTGTAAGGCCCTCATAAATACCAGAGCCCCGCGTGATCATTGGAGCACATTGTGCCCAGGAGGTTCCATCGCTCCCACACGGCGGCCCCACCGTGGTGCGAGGGGACTGCTGTTGTCAACGGGTCGCTTCCAAAACGAGCATCGAGCTATTCTCACGCTCTTTTATATTGCAACAAAACCAACTGAAATGACAGCACACTTAATGCCAAGAGACGAACTTCCTCAAACTTTGCATTCCGTTCGTAAAACATTTGCATCGAGAATGACAGTTCTGGAAAAGTTTAAGTACTTGCCTTTAGAGGATTAAAAAGAATGCAGCAGTATTCTGGCTAGCTGAACTCTAACTCAGAGATATTTTAACGTCCTTCCAGAATCTAATTAACGCCCAACAATTGTAATCGTCGCCGGTGAGGAGGTTTAACAAATGTTGCCGATACGTTCAGGGACACCACCACGGTCGCCACCGGCCCGACCACACGCCACAAAGTACAGAGGTCGAAGGCAAACGCCCGCGAAAGGACGCGTATGCACGGACTGAACGCAGCTCTGGACACGCTGAGACGGTAAGGCCGGGGGCGTCGCCACGGGGTCTTGTCAGGGGGGGTGGTAATGAACCCCGGGGACTGAACGCAGCTCTGGACACGCTGAGACGGTAAGGCCAGGGGCGTGGCCACCGGATCTTATTGCGGGGTGGTAATGAACCCCGGGGACTGAACGCAGTTCTGGATACGCTGAGACGGTAAGGCCAGGGCGTCGCCACGTGGTCTTGTCAGGGGGAGTGGTAATGGACACCAGAAGGGTGATGGCGGGGGAGACGGGAATGGATTTTGAACACATTGGCTGTGTTTGAAAACAATAACGACGGGACGCTTCACCAATATTTTTTCGTAGCTTCATGGAGATAATAGGGAGAAAATGAAAAAGCGCCCATTAAAGTAGCAAAATTTTAGGGTACGTCCCCACTGATGTGCGAGCTGGTGCATTCCTGTCCCCCGGCTTTAACGCCCATGGGTAACACTCATTTCAGAGGTAGTTTAATTCTTCCCAGTGGAAGAGCTACCTGGTTCACTTGGCAACTGATGCCGATCCGAGGCCGGAAGAAGACTCATGGGATACAGTCTCTGTTTGCTGGTATCTCTCGATCAGGAGGGGGCAGGAGTGAGAAGCTTTGAAACCAAGCCTCGGAGATTGGGGATTCCGGAGGATGAATGGAGTACTCACACAGAGGCGCCGGGATAGGCCACAGGGCTCAGCTTGTGGTAAATGCGAGGCATCGGGCGTGAAATGAGACACAGGGATTTGCGCAAGACTCCCGGAGTTAAAGTCAATCGGACCTTGCAGGCGGCGGCACAGAGTGTGCACAAAAGTGGGGGATTTGCATGATAACTTTAGGGCCGTATTGCAAAAACGCGGGGGATAAAAAGAGGCAAGAACCTTAGGCAGACGCCAAGGGTCTTAAGTTGTTTCATAATTTGGACTACATACATAAATAATAAATACTAATTTTTTCGGCACAGTCTCTGAAAAGAGGTCGATTTCACCGCCAGCGCCGCCCGGCTAGCTCGGGAGTCCCCTCTGAAAACCGACCAAGCACACAACTGGAGTACAGAGTCACTGCGCCAGCAAAGCCTGATGTTCTGCGGTCCCCGTTTACAGGCTGGTATGATGAAGATGACGGGGCCAGTCCGCCTTGTAAATACTCTTCACGAAACGCTCTGGCTGTCAACGTGTCATGTTTATCAATGTTAAACATCATAGCTATTCAAATGGTCCAAGGACGACGGCTTCAGTGAGCTGATGTTGAATATGATTCCTGAGAGAGGCCTACGTCCATTTCACGGGCATGCTCTGGAAATTAACGCCACATCTCTTTGCTTCTAATACATCACTCTAATTCAGATGTCGCAGCCAGCCTCTAGTCTGCGGACGGAGGCAGTATTATCGTCCTTTCCCGTCCGGTTTCATCACCGTCTCGGGTTTTATAGGCCTTTGACCTCCGGCTGGCATCAATAGGTCGGAGGCCATATGCGTCCGCCAGACACATTCATCAGCATGTCACAGCCTCGGGGAAAGCAGGAGGGGAAGAGATTGAGATCTCATCCAACGCACTGATGAAGTAGACTTGTTAGAAGCCAAGGGAGGCCGTAATATCTCGGGATGGGAAGCTAATCTGAAGACAGAATAAACTTGGCAGTGTATCGCAGAAAGCTCTAAAGAACGGGAGAGACCATGGGGAAGCAAAGTGAACAGGTTTCATCGGTTTTAAGCCCCTATAGCAAACTTCGTAGCTACTAAGGAGATTTAAAAATAACTAAAAACATTGAAACCGTTGTTCACAAATATCAATGTAATTTAACGGCAGTTTAAATCAAAACGAATATACAGGTTAACCGATGTTCAGTCATACAGGGAGAACACCTCATATCACTGAAACCGGGAAACCTTTAACTGCTAAACGGTAAAGCTGAAGTATACCTCAAATATGCATCCAAATATCATGTCACAACACAAATTTGGACATTCCATCTTTAAAGTAAGGTGTATAGAAAGTGACAGCATCAAAACAACTCAAAACTAATACAA
Organism: Lepas anatifera; assembly: GCA_034440635.1. Taxonomy (NCBI): domain Eukaryota; kingdom Metazoa; phylum Arthropoda; class Thecostraca; family Lepadidae; genus Lepas; species Lepas anatifera. The sequence goes on along the minus strand of JAOTON010001615.1, from coordinate 942,147 downwards.
AAATAAAAATAGACCAATGATATAATATGAAAACCCAGAAAACTGAGTGGAACTAACTGATTCATCCAGGCCGGGCTAATAGGATGACCTTGGTCAACTGGCCCTGTAAACATGCCAATAAATGTCAAAGCACCGCTTGTTACAATTTATGATCACGTTCATGAACTTGTTTGTCTGTTTGCCGGCATTTATCAAATCAAAGTTTATATCAAAATTCTGGTAACATAGAAAAAAATCACCAAATTCTACAGAAATACTTTCTTTCAGTTCCCGAGCTGACGGCGGTTATTTGTATATGGGGCCGGCGGCAATGTTTCAGCTGTAGGCATAGGTATAGGAGATTTGTTTGTGCGTTGCATGATGCTTTTGGCCAGTCTGATTTATTTTCAAACTTGACTCGGCCGCACTGATCTATGTGCCGTCCAAGAAAGTGCTAACTCGCATTTAAGCCTTTCCCGCAATAGATTGCAGTTCAATGTCGCATAAGCTTTCATCTTTAGTCGTCCTTTCAAGCCGGATATTTGGCGTCTTTTCAGGCGGGCTTTAACTGCCGTAAAGTCACGTGTCTGTGCCTTCTTCTTTTACAATTTGTTGACACGTGCAACGACCTCGCATGAAACTAATAAGCGACTGTGAATATGTGCATTGTGCAAGCATGTTTTGGTCGGCTGACAACTAAGATTGAACGCACTGCGAGAAATAAAGAAAACTTAACTTCAAAATAAAAAACACTATAAAATGGAAAACAATATCAGATTGTGACATATGTTTTGCTAATTATGAAGAGAGCACGCAATTCCGTATTACTTGATACGAATTCTGTGCCTCGACCAGGGAGCAAAGATATAGGAAACCGACATGTATCTCCTGAAATGCAATCATCATCACAATCTTTGAATTTTAGGAAGACCAGCTTAATAATTACTATTTCATTTACTCCGATCTTCTTTTTGCTATATGTCAGCTGGTAAATAACACTAAGCAGCGAAGAGTAAAAAAATTCGCTTTAGTAATGGTGAGTGTATTACAATGGCACGCTGCTATATGCTTTACATGTGACTTTCATAGAGCAAAGCTTATATATGAGTCCCCATCCCTAAATATGCAGTCCCTACATGCACGGTATAGCCTTTGTCTGCATCAGAACACTACTCTGTGTTTTCATCAGAACACTGATGTGATAGCAGCATCGTCTATAAAATATGTATCGTTTTTAGTCACGTGCCGTTCGCGCGAGGCTACAACAAGCTCTCCAAGATCGAGACACTTCGGATGGCGCGCAACTACATCTACGTGCTGTCCCAGTCTCTGCTGGTGGGGCGGGCCTTCGAGGCTTCCAGCTACGGCTGTGCCATGTCGCGGGGCCTTAGCCAGGCCACCGCCAACCAGATCAGCACGGCGCTCAACCTCAGGCCACGCACAGTCAAGGTGGGAGCTCTGAGTCGGCTGTCCCGCACATATCAGAGTATGGATAGATACGGGTGGGACAGTAGGCCCATGCAAACATCTCGTGATGTACATTTCTGATTGTTCTGGTTTAGTTCAATGGAATATAAAGTTCGAAAAGAGCAGGAGATCGATACGCAGAGTACAATTTAGGTGGCGATTTCTGGAAGGGGGAGCGAGTGTTCAGATTTCCATTCATGAAGCTAAGTTGCAGTTGCCACAATTATTCTAGACGTGGACTGGTTTAAAGGCGGCAGAGCTTTGAACGATATTTAGTGCCACTCTGGATTTTACTAACTGATTCTTGTAGTTTTAATGTATTTTTTATGTTTGAACTTCAGATTCTTAGACTACGCATGACTGGCAATTCGATCCATTACCAAAAAACCAGGGTATTAGTGGCAATCACAAACAATTTAATGTGTTACTCAAACATGAAGTACTAAAACTTTATTGTCCCCAGTTTACGCTCAAATTTATAGTCATGCCTTGAACACTGCCATCGATTTGCTTCTATTTCGATTGCTCTCACCATCATGCTTGAGGTATTTTCACAGCAGCTGATATAGCTTCGCGGTAGACGAATATTAAACCTGCCAGATTCATTGATTTCCGGCTGGATCAAACGCATGAATTTAGAAAACGTCCTTCGTGTCATGCAATTTTCCGTTCATTGCCCCTTGCAGGCTTAGACGGGCACTCAGAGTTGACAAAGCAGCCAATTTCCTGGTGAGATGACAGTATGTTCCAGAAATTGGGTCATTCAAAGGATTTCATGTGTCTCGGGCGCACGGTCATGTGGGCCTGTTCTCAAAAAGATATTCTGGGACTTGGAAAACAAACAGGGAAGCTTATGTCCACTACATTTCCTCTCCCTCACTTCTCGTACAACCCAAATGTCAGAAAAGAGCTCAACTTGCTGGCAAAGTTTGAAACAAATCTGCAGATGCCAATTGATCCGATGCATTATTCGGCATGTTAAGCTCAAATGTGATGAAAAATTTAGGCATTTAAATATGTAACACTACACTAATATTGTACATAGCACCTGCTTCAATTTTTTGGGTTGGTAGTTATCTATTTTATCGACATCCCTAAGCTCTCTGCATGGAGACACTATTCAAACTTGGGAGACAAATCGATCAATCGTCGACGACGGTTAAAGGGAATGTGGCAGATTTACAACGTGATTTTAACTGAGATAGCCAAGTTGTAAAGCATGTCGGAAAACCCGGTACTCTATTTATCATTTGTCTTGAAACTCAAAATTTCCGTAGAGAAAAGCTAAAAACTACCTTAAATGTACCCCTCATGTACCCTTCGCAGCAGGCCACAGTTGTCAGCTTTTGGTGTGACGACATATGCTGACGTCACGGTGAGTATCAGCCGATTGAAGCCCTTGAAGCCTATTGAATATGGTAGTGGTTACCAGACCATGACATCATTCACAGATATATATTTATTCATTTCCCTAGAGGAGCATTCTAAAAATCAAAATATTGAGCTTATCGTAGATTTTTTCAGAGAACTCATGGACTATTTCATGATTTTCGGCTAAAAGTTCCCCTAATTACACTAAATTCCAGGATTCCATCAAGGTGTCACATTCACCTTTATAGACAAACACGTATACCCCTATATTTTCTCTCTGAGGAATAACGCCCATCGGTTAGTGTTACCGTTTGGATCAATCGTCCCGCTACCATGTGCATTGATAGCCGAATCGATTCACGAGTGGCTAACGGCGATAGCGGCCTAACTGCCTCCGAAAACGCCGCCTATTAACTCGATGGCTTGACCTTCGGCCAAAAAGGCCACGAGCCTCACAACGAAAAAGAGTGAAAGGGCAAACGGCCGCATATTTGTCGACAGAAGTCAGTCTTAGGTAGACTCGAGCTTTCCCACAGACAACGAGACACAATATCACGGGCGGCGGAACGCTTATGGTCAAAGGGGGCAGTCTCAGTCAGGTGTAGCACGTCGGTGGAAGAAGTGCTAGACGGTTGTTTGAGGAAAGGTTTTACACAAATAATTGTTTTTAAATATCAGCTCTTTTAGTTAATCCTTATACGATGGGTACACATTTAATGCCTATAGAAAGATATGCTAGGCTCACAAATTGGTGACGATGAGCAGGGCTCCGGGAAAAGTTCAACTCTCAGGAAAGTTCGATTCGGAAAAGCTTGAGTTCAAACGTTTTTCCTAACTTTTCTAACTAACTAAACTTGCCGTTCCAGTACAGAAATTGAATTTAAACTGACCCTGGCAAGCCCAAGCTGGATTCCAGCCGAAAAACAAAATATCAGAGATATTAATGCTGAGAAGGTTCTATTTTTTCTTACTTGGAGACCAATCGTTCGGTCAGCAAACGCAGCCTAGAAGCTCTTCCTCCACTGTAAGCCTGATTTGAGTGCAAAGAAACCATATATTTGAATAATCGCCCGAGGGTCAGCTTCTCTAACTCTATAAGCCCTGTCCGTAGCTGCTGCCGCCTCTAGAGCTGTTCCAGCAGCCGACGTACGTGGCAGCTTCTTCCACTTCAGCGGACCTGGCATCAGTAGACCATGTGACGCCAGAACGGCCACGGGGCTCGGAGCAAGTTCTGACACATCAGATCGGAGATGACGGCCTGAGAGGCGCCTGGATACCCGATACTGAGATGTCATTCTCCGCCGAAAACAGCTTAAACTTTTGAGGAGAGTCATTTGTCTTGAATTCAATGAATGGCCAATGTCGTGTGCGGGCAAATGTGTGTTACGTGCCTGAATGTGTTTGTGTAATGTTTAATGGAGGAAGTATTGACAACTACATTTTTAGTCTCAACGTATCCTCTTCCATTTATATATATATATATATATATATATATATATATATAAAATATTTTTTTTTTTTATTAGGGTCATTCCCAACAGACACACTTGCGTAATTACAGGGAAAATTGACGTAGGTGTTTAACCCGCGCCCACCGGGGGTCCGGCGCCACCTTCGCCCCACCGGGGGCCATCGATGGCCCCCCTCTAACTCCGAAAATATGGGCGTTAGCGCAAATCTGCAAAGTGCAATAGAAAGCTTGCGTGAATTCAGTAAGAAATTACTTCGCATGTTTTAGTGCTCAGGTCAATGGTTTGACCTCCAGAGGTCAAATTAGGTCAAGATCGGCTATTTTCACTCAAATATGCAATGATTAAGCAAACTGGGCATAACTCTTATGTCATTAGAGCTATTGAGGCCTGGTAAAGTAAATTTGATAGCAAATTGCCAGTACTTTTCCGCTGTGTGGAACGTAAAGACCTCCCGCCAGTGGTTTGACCGCCAGAGGTCACCTCGTGACCTAATATGACCTGAGGTCACGAAAGGTCAAAAAGTGACCTTGCTGTATATCAAATGAAAGCCAGTGACAAGACAAACACGATGGTGTTTGTTTCACTGCTCTAGCTCAATTAGATCAAAAGTTATTGTCAAAATACTGTTTTTGACCTCTGGTGACCTGGATGACCTTGGAAAAGTCAAAGGGCAAATATGACCCCTGGGATCCGTGAAAGGGTGTCCAAAAACGTTGTTCTGAGCAGTCTGAGTATTTGCAATCATTTTTGTGGCTTTTATATCATGAAATAGCTTTTCCCCATGCTTTTCCAATAGGAGAGGTCGTCTGTGACCTGACCTCAGGGCACGAAATCGAAAAATCCCGGATATACACCTTGTAGACCCTGGAGGGGTCATGAAGTGTAGGAAGTTTCAAATCGATCGACTTTGAAATGTAGCTCTTACAGAGCTCTAAATGTGAAGTGATGTGACCTTGGTTGACCTCGTCTGGTGACCTGACCTTGGGTGACCCGGGGTAAAAAATTTCAGGGATGATGGGAAAATGATGCAGTGAGAGTTAGAGCCCTCAACCGCGGTGCTGCGTCTCGTCGTTTTTCTGCTATCCCGGAAAAACCTTAGGGGGGCCATCGATGGCCCCCTGTGGGGCGAGGGTTAAGGATCCTCTCCACCGGGTCAGATCGGACACAGAAGGCGGTTTCCTGCCGTGGGGATTGAACCCGCATTAATCCATGCTTTCCGATCTGAAGACGGGCAACGAAGCCACTAGGCCCACCCAACCCTACTTGGAGCATGCAAGACTCTATGACAAGTGGATCAAGCGATAAATCCCTTCAACATCAGATCTTTATTAATGTTTATGAGGCCAGTCACACGCATATCATACTGTATCAGCTGATCCATGTTCAGCACCGTGTCCTTCACCGATTCCTGCGACAGTGACACGTTATCACGGCGGGTGTATCTAACGGTACCGAATCTATGGGGATTCACCGCCCTTTGCCTTTTGGTGAGATCCCTAGACGTTCCATGCTTGGTGATCATGGCGCTAAATAATATATTTTACAGAAGGTTAGGCGCCTTCCTTCACCTTAGCTGCCAGTCACCCTGCCTCTGGGCCTGCCTACACGGTGCCTCCTGCTCCGCAAAAGCAAGGTCATCCACGGAACTCGCTTCGGCGGAATCAGACGCTCCTTAGCAGCAGCCGTCAGCGACACAGATACTGATTTACTTGGTTGAAATGAAGGACATTGTGTTCTGTTTATTGCTGCTATGTCATATCATGCCACTCGCCAAGGTTGGCAGGTGCGCCATTGCTAGGGACAGCACTTGCGTCAATGATATGAATTAAAATTCCGAACTCATTGCCAACAGGGGTGCTGTTAAGTCAGTTGTGCAGCCCACTTAGCCGTTGATTGTTATCGACATACATACAAAACAAACTCAATACTCCAAGTTGTCTCTAGTTGCCACTAAAGCTCTGAAGGCTACCATGTGTCAAGTTTCGGTGCAAGTTATACGGCGGCTGCTTCATCTTCTGACAAATCTTGATACCTTTGCAGATTGAACCATGAAGCACATAATCCCCCCACGGTACTACTGAGCTTATGAGGTCGAAGGCTGTCAAGCTCAGCAGATCGCAAAGGTGTTGACTAGCTCGTCATTGTTCGGCCATATAATGTGCCATCAGGGGCACTTTATACACATCACATCATGGCTACGGAATTTTTACTGAGGGGGAAGGACCCCGGACTGACGATGACCGGAGGAATGTGAGTGAGAGAACAAGTGAGAGCATATCTGTTGTCTTTGGAAAAGCTACACTGAGCGTTCACGTAGGAAATAGCATAACAACTCCCAAGAGCATTAGTCGAGCCCTCACAGTTTTGGGAAAAAATTCCCCCGTCCGCTCTCCCCACTTTCCACGCCCATCCGTGACATTGGTTTCCGAACTCGTTGAACCCAAGTGGGCCAAACACAAAACCTCACCGTTGGGTTAAGCGTCGGTGAAGACTTCAACCCGACAAAGGTCGTTTCACAAGCAGGTGCAGGTGAGGCTGACCTCCTCACACAAGTGACGGAGGTTCCAGCTGTCTGCACCCACGGTTTAGTGCTCCCAGCCACGCCACGCCGGCGTTTAACTGTTGTGCACCACTATCTTCTTGATGGCGAGCCCATGGCGGCTATTTCATGTTTTCCAGCCTTGCTCGTCCTCGCTGTATTTCTGTAGTTCTCTCCGCGTGGTTAATGGAGCTGGTCAGATACCATTGATGTGTTTGAAGCAACGGCAGCCAGCGACCAGCAGCAGTAGACAAAGCGTCTCCATCACGTTCAGGGTGCGAAGCTGTGTGGTCTCTTCTCCGTCCAACTCCACCTCATTCCGGTCCTCCCGACATTAGCATCCTCGCACACACACACGCGCAGTGAGAGACTCGGGCGGCTTCCTACATGAGCTGCATCAGTCACTGGCCGTCCTGGGCCGACTGGGCTCCTCCAGGTGGAACTGCGCGGCTCCTTGTGGTCGGTGGCTTTCCAGGTGCCGACTTTGGGTGGCATGGTGCCGTTCTCCTGCTGCACACAGTTCTCCGGGCCTACCATAAAGTACAGGCTTGGCCCCCATGCAGGTTGACATCCTCCGGACTGATAGGACCAGCTTCTTGGCTCTGATTTGGACTTCTTCATATGCCTTGGAAGGGCTGCATGGCGAGTGTTTCCCTGGGATTAGTGCTAGTCAGAATCATCGTCCTCATCGGCTGTGTTGGTCGTTGTTTTGAAGAGGTCAGAACAATTTTGTTTTAATTCTGACACTTTCCAGAGAAGAATCGGCCAACAAAACACTGGCTTAGACAGCCAATTCTGCTTCTGTTTCTGAGCGAGCTGGTCATTCCATGTCATTATAGCAATCTGACGCTAAACGGCACGCTGACTAAAAAAACGGGCAGGTTGAGGTGATTGATGTTGAGGTTTGGTCTTTATTCATAATCAGCAATACGAGTGATGCTTTGCGTTTGATTTTCAGTTATGTGAACTCGTTGACTCACTTAAGTCACGGTGGCCAGTGCAGTGGCTTGAAAACGTAACGCTTTAATAAAAAGTGGTGGTGTAATCAAACACATAATGAATGAGCTTAGCAAAAATATGCGCCGTCGAGACGGAACAAATGCTCAATACGAGACTGGTCGCCCAGTCAGCAGACCATGCTCTACAATAGTTGGCTGTTTCGAAACCTCGTCGGCTCCTATCGCTCCACATCTGATGTCGCTCCTCGTCGACTCCTGTCTCTCCCGAGCGAATCAACCGCGTTTCTTTAGGGCCACTTCTCACATGCCCACAGTGTTATAGCTGTTCTCAGAGCACAAATGCTCTGAAAACATATATGTATATTCAGCTGCACTAACGCTGATATGACAGTCTGAAACGGCGTACATATGGCAGCGTCGCTGCTGGTACGCCATCACATCGCGCATAATTCCTGAGTTATACGGGTTTTAAAACTCTTCGCTGGCCATTGAGCCAAATGAGCCGACACAATCAGCACATGAGCCTATTTGCATACATACATGAAACTTGCATATATTTCCACCTTCTCGCGGGAGTCCCATAAGGAGACTAGCATTCCCATGCAGGAAGTTGCCAAGCTCTCCAAGTGGCTAATTTGACTCCGTTGACTCAGGTGTATTTTCTTGCAGACAAACAGGCACAGATAACAGAATACGAGTCGACTTGATAGTCGTACAGAAAGTCCTGTGGAACTCGCCTACTACTTCAAAGCTAATTTCTAAGGCTGTTGGCGATGTCCTGCAACACAGGTCTTCAACAACTGTTTGACTACAGAGGAATATCAACATATGTCTTATATTGATTCCCCATATCTCTTTAGCGTTAATGATCTCGTCTCGATACTGCCGCCAGAACAGTAGTGGCTGATCTCACCAGGGGTCGAAAAACCTACCATTTTTGCATTCTAAATGGTGACAGCCCAAGGTGGGTAAGGTGACATAGTGAAGCCGACATGTTTCCTCCAGACCAGTAACGGAACAAATCGCCGAAATTGGGACCTGTAATTTGAACTCGCAATGTTTTCAAAAACTAGGATAGTTCAGGAGTATCCATTGGTATCCTACAAGCACAAAACATGCCATAATTTTGCCGCCTAGTCTGGTGACACATCTATGGTTTGACATTGTCAATGGTGACACTGAACACTTTTTTTGGGCCCTGGATCCCACGAACACGTGCACACGTCCAAAGGTTGAGGTAAAGAACCGGTCCTGCCTGGATCAGATACCCAGACCCCCTGGATGCAGCATGCAGCTGCGGGTCGCGACAGTGAAGATAATCTGCTTGTAGGGACTGTCGCAGACATTGATAGTACACGGGTCGGGTCAGTGGTTTTCAACCTGTTCTTCCCCTCTCTGAGCGTGTTGTAACTGAGGCCCTTCTCGGCATCTTTCTACTTTGTCCTTTACTACTGCAGGTCGCATCGTGCAAAAACATGGTGCCCCTCCACCGTCCTCACATCACACTGACCACACCGGCCACTCTTTGGCGGCTCTCAGCAGACAGCAGTACTTATTTGACGGATTTTTAGATGCTATACTTTCTGATAGGTCTAATGGTAAAAAAGGCGACTCTCGAAATTTTCACCTCCCCCAGGAAATAATAGTGGTGCTCTCCTGAGGTTTGAATCCCTCTCCCACTGCTTTGTGAAATACTAGATACTTTACTGTGTTGTTATACTGATTTCGGTGGCGAACAATATGAGGAGATGCATCGTAAGCCCGTGCCTGAATATGAAAGTTATATGACGCAATCGAGCGCAATCGCCTCAGGAGCTAAGACCTATGTATTTCCCTTTTCTCACTAAAACCGTGGAACGATCAGAGGCTAGGAGCAAAACATCCCTGGACGAATGGAACGGAAAACATCGCAGCTTTCGGCGACGGCCCCGGCAACCACCTGGCTACAAATTAATTGAAGTCAGATATATGTGAAGCGTGTTGTCACGATTGTTGATCGATTTGTCATGCCATCATGCGCTCTTTCTCAAATCGATTATTGATCGATTTGCCATGCCATGATGTGCTCTTTCTCAAATCGATTAATCATCGATTTGCCATGCCATGATGTGCTCTTTCTCAAATTGATTATTCATCGATTTGCCATGCCATGATGTGCTCTTTTAAATTCAGGACAACAGAGTGAATCCAACGTGTGACAGGTTAGGTGCAATATTACTTTCTCACTCTCAGGCGAGGTCATTCTATCCATTCTATCATAGTGATAACGAGTTCAATGGATCAGTGCAGATAAGGCATCATGCTAATACAAAACCATTATCGTCTCTTTACGTGTGTTATTGCATGAGCTGCCCCGAGAAGCTGCTGTACTTTCCCATGTCTGCCAAAGCGCAAAACTTCGGGAATGGTCATTCACTCTTCTGAAGGGCGAAGGTTGGCGCGCCCTTAAGCCCCAATAAATCAATAAACCACTCTGCTGAAACGAGATTACCCAACACCCAGTTTCTGATATGTTTAACTTATATTTATCACTTATTTTCTGATAACAAAATCCTAACCGGAGCAATGTCTTCTAGGAGACTTTAAAGCATAGGTATTGTCGACAGGGCAGCTATAACAGAAACTGGTATACTGATGTGTCTTCCTATCCCTCTCTCGGCCTCTCTGCCTCTCTCTCTCTCTCTCTCTCTCTCTCTCTTTTTTTGTCTCCGTCTTTGTACTCCGTGCCGGTTACAGTTGCCGTGTCCAACAAGACTTTACACACGGTGAATTAAGGCTGAGAGCTCACGCCAAGTTAAAGCGTTTCGGGCACGGGTGGCTGGCGCCAGCTTTTGCCAGCAAACAGCTGCTACAGAAGAGATACGATCGCTTTATATGTTTTGGCGGACAGGTAAGCCTGGACTGGAAGAGGTGTTGCGATATTTTGCTCTGCTGGAAGCCTTTTAGTCCGAGAGCTAGCATCAGTGACTGGCTGATGTGAGAGGCCGTGGCGTTTTATTGGTCATTAAAGACAGTGAATGGGCCACCTCTGTTTCAGCTAGGAAAGGAGTTCTGCATGAAGCCAGCCACTTTGCATGTAAATGTCGGCGAGGCTGGCGTTCAGAGCTACTTGATGTCCAGCCAGGGAGAGCTGAAGCTGGCAGGTGTGACGGACAGCCCTAATGGCTCGCTGCTAAATAGCGCCTGCAATCAATGACCATCTTACGGTAGAGGTGAGAAAGTGGAGGCGAATGTCTCTCCACATTACCCTGCTGACAAAAATCGGCTCAGATGCTCCTCCACTCCAATATGTTCCTGCAGCTACTAGGCGCAGATATGACGTTTCATAAAAATAAGCAAAGTGTTTTTATTGTCGATTTTAACAGATTTGTGTGATGCGAAGTTTCCTTCAGCGTACAGGCAGAGAGGCTGCTGAAGCAGCCAAATATAACTGGCTAATAATGGGTTTTAGAGCGCTGAAGCGAGAAACATTATTGTAAGTTGACAAGGTACATACTGGTCTGTCTCCTCCAATCCTGGATACGAAATGTACTTAGATTATATATTCAAATGAAGCTCAGTTCGAGGCCTGGCTACACTATGACGGAGAATTTGATATTTGAACCACCTGATTCTGACGAAGGGCTGCGCCCGAATATATAATCTGAGTGCAGTTTATATCCAGGATTCGAGGCCACAGGCCAGTATATACCTTGTCAACTTATAAATGGCTATTAGACTGGAAAACCAAGAGACAGCTTACATTATTACAGCTAAAACACATGTTTTTTATCCAAAAACTTGTCAACATTGTCGTTTAAAACCTATTTTCCTCGCAACACAGTAACATTTCTATTTACTCCCAATCCATTACCATCCAGTGGTACCTCGGTGGTCGACTTCCAGATCATTCTATCAGCACCCGGTGCCCGAATTGATTCAAGATCAGTGAATTTCTGGCCCACTGACACGACTTGACAGGTGCAATGGGCTAGCTGTTCCACTGCATTAGCCTCTGTCAGCGCACTTCGCTCTCTCCACTCCTCCTGCTCTGCCCCCTCACCGCAGCCCAGCACGCGCGCGGACCCAAGGATTCGGCGTTACGGAACGGTGAGATTCCAATATCCGAGAGTGAGAGTGAGCTCACGTCCGCAAACAGAGCTAGTGCTGTGGAAAATACGACGGGCTTGGCACATCAACAGAGTACCGCCGCTGTCGACCCTCTTCGGGAAACTTTTCCACAGGCCAACACGTATAAAACTGACGGAGTCTTTGGTGGAGGGATGAAACTCATCTGGCGAATAATTCAACTCACTCGGGGAGTGTTTTCGCGCGCAGCTTGTCATTTCCATCCGTGGCTGGTAGTGACAGATTACTCTCGTGTCGAAAACAAAGCTGTCGCCGGTTCGCTCCAGCAATGAAGGTAAAACCAGCGAGGTGATGTATTTTCCGCCCATAATTTTCACTTCCAAAAGCTGCAGATTTGTTGAGTATTGCCTGCATATTACAGAGTGGTACATTAGAACCTCACCACAAATCTGTATCATGCGCCGAAACCAGCACTTTTACGCTGAATGAAACATCACGTGCCTCGTAACATCAACCATGGATAACGCTGCATTTGTGTGTGCACTCTTGTCCATGAAAATATTAGTGCTGGCCTTACCGAATCAGAGGAAGGTGAACAGGAGGATCTTGAAGTTCACACAGGAGGTTCGGCTGTCCGCCGATAATCTCCGCTCGCAGCGTGACCCACGTCGGGACAGCGGCCACTGACGGCAGGATCACTGCCAACCAAAGCAACGTCATCTGGTAATATAGCCCACTATTAACAACAAAAGTATATGAGATGCTAGTAATTAAAGAATTATGGTTTAGTTTCGTAAGGCTCCCGTCTTATTTGAAGATAGCGTTGTTTAAATTTAGCATAGGTAGCAAAAAATATAAGCTTGAAACTATATCTTACATGTGGATACTCAATGCTACTATCCAGTGCCATGATGCTGTTTCTTTCCAATAATCCATAGTGCCTAGAGAAATGCAATAATTGTTCAAGCTGCTGCATCTTTTTAGGTATCGTATTACTGTGTCGGCATATTGTTCAAGGAGCGCCAAAAGTGCCAGGCCAAACTACCACATCCCATGGTTCTAAAACAATGCACACTTCCTATCGGTCACTAATATACCTATCAATAACGGTGGCGGTAACGAGCAAAGCTACATCCCCTTCTCCCCTTTTTCCGAAAGGTGAATAGAGCTCCCCTCTCACTTTTGAGCCTGCAACAGGCCAATTTACTGGAACAAACGACATTGTTCCATTATTTATAATTTATGTCTACCAAAGCTGCACAACCCTGGTATTCCCAGATGTTGACTAATTCTCAAGGTCATTTGAAACATGTTGAATCATCTGTAGTCTCAAGACAGGGGGTCAACTTTTCTATTGTCTCCATTTCAAAGAATCTCGTACGCAAAAACACCCTGGAATATATACTCCACTTTCAAAAACGTTTTGCTACCGCCCTAGAGCATAACGATAGGAAACGATAAGTTAGTAGAGTTTTAAGAAAGGTATAATCCTGCCCCCCTTGGGCAGTTAAACCTTATCTAGTGCTGAGAGAGTAATACAACTAATAAGGCCTTGAGGGCTTCCGTTACTCTACAGTTCACTCGAATGTCGTCATCTGGAGCATTTGAAAGTGTTTGCAAAATATAGTTGGTCCCGCTGAATTGAAAAGGCAAAACCGGTCGAAAACTGACACACATATTTATGTCATAGTTGTAGAAGGGTATGCTGCAATAGCCCAGCAGGCAGCCCTGTGTGTTGAAAGGCTCTGTCAGCCTCAGCAAATTGTCTTACCATTAAGCGACAGTAGCATGCCGGATACCATTATCAATCTGGTGTACCGGGGCTTGGGCATCGCTTCTTTTGTGTTGCAATAGTATTCTTGCGAGTGTACGCTCACAGGAGTCTCCACTGGAGCCATTTTCGCCAGCAGTTTCGGCTGAAACAATCAGTGTGATGCAAGCGAAAGGTGTCTAAACACCACTTGAACAGAAGAAAGAGAAAAGTTAAGTTAACACAGGTTACATCTGGTCATGAACAAGACATTGAGCAAAGTTTCACGTGGATGACATTTCAAACTTTCGCGGCAGGACTTCCGTTCCTTTTGAGTGCAGCTGACCCGGCGTTTATGGCTCCCCATGCAAGGCTTTCCAATCAAAACAATCAAACAAGTCGCGTTACTCTTGATAAGCTGCCGACAAAACTACCTTTAGTTCTAATCTAGCCGAGGCAGAAGTAAAACCAGCAATTACAACTCGCACTAGTCTTAAACTGGAATCAAACACGTTACAGCTTGTGTTAATTTTGATCAATTTTTCCCAGTCTGGCTTTTCCAAATACATGAATAATTTTAGTCTGGAACAATTAACACTATTTTTCCAAATATTTTGAAATTTGAAGAGAAAAAGTTTAAGAAATCAACCTCGTTTTTGGCAGACATTCAACAGCAGAAAGACAGGAAAATTATATGTTAAAACAATGCACAATTGTAATCAATAGGCAATCACGTACTGCCATCGTACATCATAAATAGCATCATTGAACGACCTAGTCAAAGGTGTTAAACAAAGTAAACCACGCTGGTCAACATACTTAAATTAGATCATCAAAGTTAAAAGATGACAATGATACAAAGCCATGCACCAAAGTAAGCCCAACCCGAACTGCACACTGCAGGTAATTCCTGAAATACCTGAGCTGACATATGAATAAAAAGAAGTAATTCGCATGCCTGTTTTGCATCGGCAAGTTGAGTAATACAATTTCATAAGTGCATGGCTGGAGCATATGAATAACCTGAACAATAATGAGCGTGCAAATATTTAGTGGTGTTCCCAAATGGCTCAATACCTACTTACAACAGCTTATCGAGTCCTCTGTCACAATTATCGACCGGGCATCTAGACAACAGTCATGATTATCGCAACAACAAAAAACTGTTCATATTTTAAGTGAAAGTTAAACTTGTGAACATAGTTTTGATCAAATTGCTTTCAAATATGATCGTTTTTGCGACTCATTACTTTTATGTGGATTTGAGCGAGCATCTCGTGTTGAAATCAGTCGAGCGCTGGAGAAATAGTTTGCTTGACTGAGTAAAGAACCTTTTATTTCGCCCCATCAGACACGCGGACTCTCAACTATTTAAAGCCTTTTCGTACCAGGGTGAGGCGTTTAAGCATTCTTTTGTGTCGTTTAGTGCGCCATAAAGCGTTGAATGGAAGATAAAACGAACTTGCCGAAACCAGCGTTTGAAGCCCGCCGACCATATCCACAGCAAATCAGATTTAAACAGGCGTTTGTGGAGACCTCACAGACTCATATAATTTGGAAACATCCCGCACTGAGCTTTTTAACTTCGTCGTGAGGCGTGACTGGGGCGCTGAAACATGAAGAAAATGAGAAAATTCTGAGATTCAGAACATTCCAGATTTCGCCTCCTCAAGCCATGAACTAGGACGACCCAGAACATTTGGACCTGTAACTAAAAACACGCCGAAGAGGGAGCGGGGTGGGGTGGGGGAGGGGGGGAAACCGCGCCTGGACCAAATATGACAACCCCTCGCCAGAAGTGGCCCCTGCCCTGGGCATTCAGCCCGATGTGCCTACTGTACCGCCCACTCGCGCAACTGTCCCTAGTTTACGAAAATTGTCCCTAGCTACTCCCGTAGTACGCGTATCAGCCCTATGTCTAGTGTACCGGCGGTACACAGGTACCCCTCCCCAAAACGTTTTTCTTAAGTCGGCGTCGCACAGTGCCGCCGTACTTAACACCCACCCCCGTGGGCCTCCGAGCCACCTTCGTCATAGTGGGGGGTGTTCAACCTTCGCAATAGTGGGGGGTGTTCAAACACCCCCTCGAATTCGGATTCTATACGGGATAGCGAAAAAACGCGAACTCTGGTGGATAGCTCGTACAAATTCATGACGAAACTACATTGGTTACTTTTTGACTCGGGTCAATATTGAGGTCATGACAGGTCAAATTGTTAGTTAGTTATTTGGGTTTAGTGGGCGCACCAACCTGGTGAGGCCATATAGCGCCCAAAACAGTACAATCGCTAAAAGGACAAGACGAACGCGTGATTCGATGATTCATTACCAATTTGGTGTAAAAACATCAACGTGCGGGTGAACGGCGAAGTAAATAAGGCAGTGCACACACACTGCAAACATCAGCCCCTTCTTTACAGAAAAACGCCAACACCTCACAAGATCCACCAGGCAACGCCGCGCAGAGAGCGACCGGCACGAGGCGTCGGGGCGTCAGTTCCGACGCCCACTCCGTACCCCCGGACCCAGGGGGCCAGAGAGTACGGGGAAGTCCTGAGTCCGCCCGGGCGTCCAGCAAACAGCTGGGCACCTAGGCGGACTCCCCCTGCGCTGCCCTCCGAAGGAAGACAGGCGCACGCCACATTTTCATGCGACCCGCACCCGCCCCCGCCGGACGGCAGTGTAGTCTCAGCACGGGGCATAGGACTCCCACAGGGGGAGTCAGGCAGCTCACAGCTCTCCGCGCAGCGTCACCCGGGGACCCACAGGGTATGTGCAAAACAGTGTTTGGCTAAGGTCCTCACAGAGCATATTCCGCTTAACCTTCGCCCGGGTGGGGGTCTTTTAGACCCCCCTCGGGTTTTTCCAAAGTGACCAAAAAACGGCGGCGCGCAGCGCCGCCAAACTTGGTCTAGCTGTTCCTTCATCATTTTTACATCTTCCCTGAAAATTTTGGCTCAAGGTCATATCAGGTCAGGTCACCAGGCCAGGTGAAGTGACCTCACCTCAAAAAATACTTAGGACGGCATAACTAAAAGAAGGGTCAATCGATCAAGTTGAAACTCATACCACATCTTGGGCCCACCAGGAGCTACAACATTTGTTCCGGGATTTTTTATATTGGTGACCTAAGGTCATGTGCAGAGCATGACCTCCCCATTGACAATACATGGGGAAAATCACGAAATGAGCTTTTCTCAGTAAGTATGGATGGAATCGACTTCCAACATCGGTTGCGACTTGCTCTTAGCCCATTTCTGAAGCTGATACCAAAATTTTTTACTTGTGACCTTTAAAAGGTCACCTTAGGTCAAATAAGCATTTTTTGGTGTTCTTCTCTATAAATTTTGAATAAACTAAGATAGAGCTTTTATTTTGTCACCGAAGTGTTTGTATAGTCACTGGAAGTCAAATGATATACATCATGACTATACCAGGTCAAGTTGGATCAGACCGTTGACCTGGGTCAGGTCAAATTTTTAAATTTGACCTGGCATAGCAATATCATATATCATTCGATTCGTATTGACGAGAGGATTGCAATGGTGCATAAACTATGGCTGTATCTTGTTTGGTTTGGAAACTATTAGCGAAAAAGTAAACGCCCTTATGCATGGGTGGCTATGGACATTCCCAAGAATATGCCCAATATTTAGTGACCTGTAGCTCCCTAGGCTTTGACCTGACACGAAAATGAATGCCACTGTAATGAAAGCGCATCTCAAGAGCTTTCGAATGGTGTTAGAAAAATGTTTTTAGCTATCATAGTTTCTGAGATATAGGAGGTTTTCTTAGTACACCTCATATTAGCGATTTTGACCTATGTTGACCTCTGGTGACCTTGATATTGACCTGACAAGAAAAATGACCGAAGTATTTTCGATATCATTTTCGAAGAGCTTTCGATTGCCGTTTTGCGCTTTTTTCTAGCTCTCTTAGTTTTTGAGATCGTGGGGGGGTCTTTTTAGCCCCCCCCACCAGGGCGAAGGTGGCTCGTACCCGCCACCGGGGCAAGGGTTAACCAGGGTCATATGTGATTTTAAAATTGATGGCTTTCAGGAAAGCCAGCACTTGTTCTATCAAACGGGAGTCGCGACCAACCATCTCTGCCATTGCTAAGGGCCCCTGTCTTTCGCCAAAGTGTGTGGTTCTCTCTCGGTTATACCCCGGGGCAGGACATCAGCACGTGCCTCACTGACAATGGTGCACCGCAACGCCGGCAGGGCGGTCTCACTTCCCTACAAAGGAGGTAACGATGAGTGGCCAGAGTATGGCCAGTGCGCAATCTGCAGAGGGCCACTTCCTCTCGCCGGGATCGGCGCGAAGCACAAGGCCACTCGCCGAGTTCGGGCTTTATCTCGAACAGTTTGTTACTTGCAAGCATTTCCCACGATTGCTGCCAGGCTTTGCGGAGGTGATGCAACAGATGGGGGAACAAGTCCCTGGCCGGGATTGGGAGTCGACGCGAACATGTTATTTCCACTGCACGTTTTGCCGCTGCATCCCCTGCCTCATTGCCTCTTATTCCCACATGGCTGGGTATCCAGCACACCTGAACCTTCTTTTGGTTTTGCCCTAATCATGAAATATGTAGGCGTACCTTACGCACAAGACAGTCACTCGGGTTGAAGGTTTTTAGTGCCTGTACACTGCAGAGTGAGTCGGTAAAAATTACGAACATATTCTCGTCACATGTTTCAATAAAACACAGGGCTTTAGAAATGGCGATCTATTCAGAAGAGAACACAGATGCACGAGATGGAAGCGAAAAGGCCCTGGTCGTAGTGCCCACAACGAATGAACATCCTATCCCGGCTTTCGTCTTCGACCCATCTGTGAATATCTTTACATATTCATTGTAATGTGAAATGTGCTCCATGGCCAGATCATTCATTTCTACAGGGGGGACACTAGACTTTACGTGGCCAGCGAGAGATGAGTCTGTCTCAGTTTCTGCTACCTGCCAAGGAGGGATTTCAGACGGTTCGTCCAGGGCGATCATTCGCCGTTGGACTCCACTCTCCAATGCTAAATTTCGCGCACGAACGCAGAAAGGCAATCCCCTGCGAAGGTCGGAAAAAACTGCACAACATGACAGGTCAAAGAAGGTGGTATGTCAGCGAAGAGTTTCGGGGCTTAAGCGTCTGACAGAGTTGAGTTATGATCATTTTTTAGTGAGCATTCGCTTTCTCTCGCTACGGCAAATCGAATGATGTATACTATGACTATACTAGGTCAAAACACAAAAATGACCTGACCTGAGGTCAAGCCAAGGTCGCTTTCTGATCTAGCATATTCAATATGCACGTCATTCTACTCGCAATAACACTATCAACGTAAATGTATCAAAATACACTATCTATCATCATTTCCAGCAAACCTATTGACCCAAGTCTAAAAACCTGCTTAAGTGACCCAGATGACCTCTCAGAGATCATAGGTAAATAAAAATGCAACATTAACCTAGAAAGAGGCCCGGGATACTACGACTTTAAGAATATGAAGGCATTCTCAGCTGTGTCTACACAAATACAGCCCAATTTCTGTTTTGCCATACATTTCCAATGGAGAGATTATGATCCGTACCTGGCCTTGGGCAATCAATATGAAACATCCTGGAATATATGTTATAGTTCTCGGCGGGCACATTATGTGGTATAAGTTTCAATTCAATAGGATTCACCCTTTTCTTGCTTATGCCACCATAAAACCTTGTTGGAGGCGTGGTCATTTAACCTGCACTGGTGACCTGACATCAGAATATATAAATAATGGTTAGTTCTAGATCATCAAAATATGAAAATACGACATGAATAATGGGTGTAATTTGAGATTTACACAACTTAAATCATTACTATAGCAACCGTAAATACTTTACAATTTCCGTTTCAAATGATCAATATACCTAAAGATTGTACTTTGAATAGCACACAGTGGCGTTGTCGAGGGTTTTACAAACAAAGTGTATAACATGTATCTCGTAAGCATGGATATTAAATCACATCATCATATTACAGAGAAGATTAGTCAGGACTGTGGTTGATATTTGGATTACAGCTTCTACAGAATACTGATAAGAAAAATAATAATTATTGGGGCTTATCGACGCACCAACAGCCAGGGTCATATGGCGTCGCCAACTCTTTTCCTGTTGGAAGGGTTTCTCGGCAGCCAGCTTGCTCCTTGTTCAGGGAAGCCGCCGGGCCTTGAACCCAGGTCGGCTGCGTGGCAGCCAGCCTCGCTGACCACTCCACTACCGCGCCCCCGAATACTGATTAGAAGAATGAGTGCGGGGCATCACTACAAAAACTTCCAAAAATAAGATGTTGAACAAGGAAGCTACTGATGGCGAAAAAGAAGAGCAGGTGGAAGCATATGTCTATGATTGAACGACACCTCTTTACACTCGTAAAATAGAACTGTAGTCTACTATTAAAAACAACAGATAATCAGAGTCGCCCCAATAGGAGTTAGGAAACTGAGAATGCCCCACAAAAAAGCTAAGAAACTGAGAGCCGACCACACTTTGGCTTCCCGGGAAATTTTTCGAGACGTAGCTGTCTGTGCTAGAATCTATGAAATGCCTACATCAAGGGAAATACATTGATTTTGAGATTGATATGTGGTTGCAGTCATATTTCAGGTAGTAAATACCAGTGCAATGCTCTCCGCGACCCACTGAATACGTGGCTACATAGGCATAGGATGCCACCATATAGTATGGCCTACCACTGACAAATCTGCGGTGGCACCTCAGCAAATAACGATTCGCACACGAATGCATGCAAATAAAATGTATCCACCAGAGCTTACCCGTACAAAAAAATGTATCAGCGTTCTGGTATCATACTGCACACATTTGCCGTCTATATCAAATCAAGAGCCGATGTTCGTTCTTGGCATTCAACACCACTCATGGTACTACCGCAGCGTAAGCGCAAACTTTGAGCCAAGAGACAGTCGTATATCTAGTGCGAGATTCTACTGAGCACAGCACACAGTCGGCTGAAGCGCCCACGACCGACGCGACCCCTGCCGACGCCGAGAAACAACTGAGACTGAGTCAACGTCGTTCTCGACACCAGTCGGAGTCCGATCCGTGAGACGACGCACAGAAGGGAGACGATGTGAGACGGCGCGAGGAACGGATACGATGTGAGACGACGCGGGGAAGGGAGATGATCTGAGACGGCGCGAGCAACGGAGACGATGTGAGATGACGCAGGAAGGAGACGATGAGACGACGCTGGAAGGAGACGATGAGAAGACGCGGGAAGGGAGACGATGTAGACGACGCGGGGAAGGAACGACGTGAGACGACTCGGGAAAGGAGACGATGGAGACGGCGCGAGGACGGAGACGATGAGACGACGTGGGAAGGAGACGATGGAGACGGCGCGAGGAACAGAGACGATGTGAGACGACATGGGGAAGGGAGACGATGTGAGACGACGCAGGGAAGAGAGACGATGTGAGATGACGCAGGGAAGGGAGACGATGTGAGACGACGCAGGGAAGGGAGACGATGTGAGACGACGCGGGGAAGGGAGACGATGTGAGACGACGCAGGGAAGGGAGACGATGTGAGACGACGCGGGAAAGGGAGACGATGTAGGAAGATGCAGGGAAGGGAGACAATGTGAGACAACGCGGGGAAGGGAGACGATGTGAGACGACGCGGGGAAGGGAGACGATGTGGGACGACGCTGGGAAGGGAGACGATGTGGGACGACGCAGGTAAGGGAGACGATGTGAAACCACGATGGGAAGGGAGACGATGTGAGACGAGGCGGGGAAGGGAGACGATGTGAGAAGACGCGGGGAAGGGAGATGCTGTGAGACGATGCAGGGAAGGGAGACGGTGTGAGACGACGCTGGGTGGGGCCTGGATGGGGCAGGGGTAGGCTGGAGAAAGCAACAACTGCACGTCTAGAGGATTATTTAGCTTTGGCTCATCTTTCTATTCGTATATTGATTACTGTACTTAATGATGCTTTATAAATAATTCAGCCAATAGCAGCTTTGTTAATTCGCTCCAGGTATGGATAATGGTTGGAGGATCAAAGAAGTGATCCAAGTAAAAATAACATCCAGCGAAGCAGCGCAGAGAATAACCCAGACGAAAGGCGAGAGGCGAAACACCTCGACTTTAGCAAACATGCATAAAACATCACCCCAGGTCCCCGCTGCTTCAGCGTTACTGTTGGCCCTGAGATAATGTGGTGACCTCATCTCCTGCTGAACATCGCACTGCTCAATTTATTGCTCAGCCTAAACTAAACTTTTCAGCATACCAGTCGTTAGTTACGTCTGCCAATACTGCAATAAGTACGGCACAACCGCGTTTTGCCGACGGTCAATGTCCAGAGCGTGTGAGCAAACAAAACGATGGTCAAATACTCACCTAGAAATAAAAACACAATTTGTTTTATTGATTTCATAGCATTGTTCCTCTTTCCTTCTCCCACGGAAAAAACTAAACACGGTTCCACAACACATTCAGACAGTAATGTAGCCCAAAACAATTTAGTTTTTAGATATACCGTGAGGTGATATAATGGCTAGATTTCGGTCCCTTGCCCCGGGCTCCCTGCTGCAGCCTCGCTGTTATGTTTTGCGCTGGAGGGTGGGACGCCCTCTCTGGCTATGTTTGAAACCATCACGTGGGTCGGCGCCGGTCATGACTGCTGCAATTGCATAACCCTGAAACAGTGTGCTTGGCGTTGTGGGGATCGAATCACGAAAACACTGCGAGTTCCGTCTCGGAAGCGGGGCTTAGCACTTATAAGTAAATGAGGATTTCCAATGAGGCTTCACAAGGCCCCCTTCCTGAACAAGGGCTTCTGGAAAGCTTTGAGGATGTCAATACTGAAAGTAGTATTTTGTGGAACGGGTATGGTTTCGATCCCAGTGTTATTGTAGTAAACAATCTTATATTGCCTCATATCATTTCTGAATTCGTCAGCGGCAGGTCACACCCAACTTAGGGGAAGTCCGTGCAAGAGTACGCACTTAACTTTCTAAAGCCCTTCACTTTTCTCCTATAAGTCTAACAGCAAAAAATTTTATGAGGTTGTTTAGCCTGAAGAATTGTCTATGTATGGTCCATGTTTCAACTCGATATCTCTGAAAGGAACTTGCCACGAGCCCATCAAAAATAAAAAGTCATGTGCGTACTCTTGCCGGAGTGGGTCGGTAAGAGTACGCAAGAGAGGCGGCTGGAGTACGCATTGATGCCCCGCTGTGTTTTAGGTGCATAGGCCATATCACGAAGTTTTTTTGTCCCCAAACTAGGCGATTGTATGATTTTATATCGTTCTGAATATACAAGAACTATGTTGCAACGTTTGGTTCTCCAAATATGAATTGCAGACTCTGTCCCGAGCGAAAATTAAGTTTTCCTATTTCTTAAGCATGCGCACTCTTGCCCAATTATCTACTGCGTACTCTTACCGGACATGCTCCCTTGGGAAGAAAGTCTTCATAAACATGTTGGCAGGCATTTTAGCGTGAGCTCCGGTCCTGGAGCACACTCCTAGCTCAGCTTTCTTACTGATGACAGACCGTAATACAATAGTTTTGATAATAGAAGGATGGTCTACAAGTTTACCCAGTCAAGAAATATTACTTCAAGGGTGCCCAGAAACTTATTTTGCTCTGTACTCCCGCGGGAAGAACAGAAGCACGTTAAATTTTGGTGTGCAGCCTAGGCACTGACCCTGCTTTTTTATACCAGGGTATACACCATCTCAGTGGTTGCTAAGCAACCAAAACAGCTGCTGCGTACTCTTATCTCCTGCGTACTCTTACCCGCCCTTACCCTACATGTGTGATCCACCAGAAAATATAGGGGCACACATATTTCAAAAAAAGAAAAACAAAGAAAGGAAAAATAACCTAAATACAAACTACCAAGGACATTGTGATTTCCAAGTCCTTACTCACTAGCACGTCAACTTCCATCTTTGAGATATTGCCGGGCACTACATATTTGTGATGCAGTTTTGAAGAGCTTACGAGGAACATCAAGATAACCCGTGGCTGCTTTGGGACTTTTTAACAATGATTGCAATATGATTGCAGCAATACTGAAGTGACAATATATGTGAGCCACTCCCTGTGGACAAATGATAAAATCAGCCCAACCAACATAAAAATTATGATAGGATGTTGATAAGCATTATGACTTAAGCATTCCATGAGAATTGCAGGCAGGCCCAACCTGAATAATTCCGTATAAATATACATTCAACCAGATTAAATTCAACTTTTGACTTATGAAGTTTCTCTGCATAGGTGCATGTGAGCGCTACTAATCCGGTATAATGCACTTACCTTTATCTCTACACTTACCAGGGTCAGTGAGCGCGTGTGCTTTTGACGGCAGTGACCTTTGCCCCTACATTTTACCATCCTCTCCATCTAATTCTATGATGTTAATGATTTTATTTTCAACACGAAGGTAGTTGAAAAGCTGTTATTGTGTGACATATTTATTCGAAAATGAACTTACATGGTCCACGCATCTTCTATATGATACGTCGTGCCAGAGCTGGCTTATTTACTGTACATAAAGTTATGTTTCACAGGTTATGTGAGCTTTATCACCAGAGACGTTCAAATAATAATTTTCGCAATGCTTTGGGGGAAATGACGTTTGGAGACCATATCCAGTATGTAGAGTGTATGTTATGAGCCCTGAAAACCAAACACTTTCCATACTAGCCTCCGTGGCCACCTACTACAAGATCATTCCTTGCTCTGAAGACATTAAAGCAGGGCCATTTATCATTGTTTCACAGCGGTGCATTTCTAGATTATGATTTAATAGGGCATGGTTCTAAGCCAGGGACTCCTTTACTGATATTGATAGCCTTTTATTCGGCTTCTGTTTCCGATTTTCCATCACCCTCCAAACCCAACACCGCCAAAAAAGGCATCGAAATCGTGCAAAATAATTCATACAACCGCGCGCGATAACAGGAGCACAACTTTCCAATATCTGACCCAATCTGTACTCAAACAGGTCGCTTCAGCAGCGGGTGAGTGTTATTTCATCATTGGCCGCTGAGTCATATATTTCGTCTACAGATACAGATACAGATACAGATATATTTAGCCAGAGATCCACTCGAACTGTGGTTTTTCACCCTGCCGCGTCAAGAACACAGTAAATGTCAGGAACACAATCAAAAGGGATTAAAAGGTAAAATGCACTAAAACACTCCACCGACTGAAACATCTCTAAAAGTCTAAGCAAATACAAACTCATGAGCAGCCTTCTGATGTTACACTTGATATCGCAGTCCTTAGTGAACGTCTGGATGGTATGAAATGACCATTAAAACATGACATGACTTCATTAAAGCATTTGGCACCACGGTAACACAGCCTTCGTCTTCCCGCCTCAGTCCTTATACGCGGTAATGTAAGATTGCTGGCCTGGCGTGTAGCATGGTCATGCAAGGTATGAATCGGTACTGCTAGAGTGTTAGCGATATATGATGGAAGTCTGGATGACAAGGCACCTTGCACAGCACAAGCAGTATGGTATCGAACAAGTTGCTGAGCATTTAGCCATCCCAGCTCTGCCAATACGTCTGATACATGGTCACGTTTTCTACGGCCACTGACAACTCGTGCACAGAAGTTAATAATTTTCTGAATTCTTCGAACCTGCGTCTCGTTGCATGAACCATAAACACATATACAGTAGCGAACGATTGATATTTTTTTTTTTTTTTTTTTTTTTTTTTTTTTTTTTTTTTTTTTTTTTGTTGGGGGGGGGGCGTTCTTATTACCCCGGGGGGGGGGGTTCGGGCCCCGCCCCCCCCCCCCCCCCCCGAGAGCAACCCCCTCTTTAAAGGAATTTTTTAAAAGAAAATTTTTTTTCCCCCCAAAAAGAGGGGGGGGCCCCCCCCCCCCGGGTCCTCCCCTCCCCCGGCCTTTCCCCCCCGCCCCCCTCGGGCAAACTTTTTGTGCCCCGGGGGGTCCCGGGGGACCCTTCCCCACCCCGGGATGTGCCCCCCCTTCGTGTTTTTGGGCCGCGGGCGGGGGCCCAACGCTCTACCAACTGAGCTACCGGGGCGGCGAGAGATTGGACTAGGCTAACCATTATATGTCTGGGAAGGACCTGGCGGGCATGACTAAGTGCCAACAAGATGCCTGTGCACTTGTTGCGGACAGCGTCTACATGTGGTTCAAAGTTAACACGCATTGACGGGGTACCCGCCCCTCGGGTTTTGGCGATAGTACAAAACGGCGGCGCGTAGCGCCGCCGTACTCAACCTTTCCCTCATCATTTTTACAACTTCTGTGAAAATTTAAGGTTAGGTCATCTCAGGTCAGGTCACCAGTACAGGTCAAGTGATCCGACCTAAAAAGTTTAAGATAGCATAACTCGGAGCAGGGTGAACTTATCCGATTGAAACTCATATCACATAATGGCCCCACCCAGTTCTCTAACATATGTTCCGGTATTTTTGATATCGATGACCTAAGGTCAGGTACGAGGCATGACCTCTCCATTGGAAATACATGGGAAAAATGGTTTTACGAAATAACTCAGAACGGATGGTGATAGAGCATTTATTTTAGCTGCATTAGACTGCCTGGGCTTTCGGTTCTAATGATATGCATTTTATATAATTTGACCGACCTACCTCAGGTCAGGTCAAATCTGATTTGACCTAGCAAGGTCAAATTATATATCATTCGATTCGGCTTCTAGAGGATTCATATAGTTTAAGTCGTTTTGCTCTATCTTTACTTGTCAGATGTAATGCCCGAAAAACTGAATTTTACATGTTATCCCTATGACGGGCATGTTTTGACCTCTGTGACCTAAATGTACCTGACAAAAAATGGTTCAAATGTTTTCATGGAAAGTGGATGGGCAGCCCAACGCCGTTACCGTTTTCGCTACCTACCGTGGTTCTCGAGATCTTAGGGGCGGGTCCGCCCCCCGTCAATGCGAAGGTGGCTCGACCCCGTCAATGCGCGTGTTAAGGTGCCTGTCCATCGTCACACCAAGGTTTCTAACAACTCTAGAATCAGTGATTGTAGTGCCGCAGAAGTTAAGTGTTACCGCAGGTAGGGTTTGGAGCATAGCCGGGGTTCCGAGCACAAGCATCTGTGTTTTTGTTGCGTTCAGCTTCATTCCATTGAAACAAAACCAGTTGAAAAGTGCCGAGAGGGTGCGTTCCATGCGAAGAATAATGGAATGAAGGTTCTGCTTTTTTCCCGTGATAAGTATCTGTGTGTCATCTGCATACTGTACAATAGTGATGTCTTGTTCTACGTAGAGGCCTAAATCGTTAGAAAAGAGCATGTAGAGCACATAAGATAAATTTTCCCCCTGGAAAATACCCATGCTGTTGTTTTTTGTCCTTGAGGTGATAAACCCGCCTTGAGTCCGCATCTGCACCTGCTGTGTGTGCTCAGCAAGGTAATTTTCAAACCAGTGATTGTCTATGCCGTAAAGGGTCATTTTCTCTAGTAATGTCGCATGTGGAACCACATCGAAGCATTTGGACAAATCCAAAAGCACCAAAATTGCAATTTCGCCGTCATCCATAGCTTTAAGTACCTTATCAGTAACTACGCTCAACGCGGTTTCGGTTGAATGGTGTTTTCGGTAGCCATGCTGTGTGTCGGAAATTATGTAATTTGTTTCGAGATAATTTGTGAGTTGTTTTTGGACAATGCGTTCTGTTACCTTGGAGATAGCCGGCAACAAGGAGATGGGTCTGGTATCGGCGGGATTCGTCGACACTTTCCCTTTCGGTATCGGGGTGACTAGTGCGTGCTTCCACGTTACTGGTACCAGACCGGTAATCAAACTGGCGTTGACTATCTCCAAAAGCAAGTGGCCGATTGATGTGAAAAAATTTCTTAAACATTGCTACGCTTAGTCCGTCCATACCGGTTGAACCAGATGACTTCATGCTCCGAACGGTCGCACTGAGGGTTTGTATGTCGACTGGTGTGACTTTAAAACCGCTGGTGGTGACGCGCGGGAGTCGGACCGGGACTGAAGTGGTAGCCGCCGGTACTGATGCTGATGTGATTGGGCCTACCGAGATGTAGTAATCATTCAGTGCGTCTGGTGTTATATTTAACGGCTGTGGTTTAGCTTTCCGGCTACCTAAAACAGGCTGCAAGATCTGCCATAACCGGCTCGGGCCTTTCTCGCTTATCTCTCGGTTGTAGAAGTTTCTGTTGTCCGCGCGTATCGCTGCACGGCACTCACGATTGAGCCGTTTGTAGTCATCCCTATTATCCAATGAGAGAGCGTTCTGTCTGAACTGAATAAGTTCGCGTGTGTGGGGTGACAGCGGCACTACACCGGGACCTCGCTCGGGAACAGAGCGCATAGGCGCTACAAGGTCAAGCTGATGGAGGAACATAAGCCGGAAAAATTCCCACTTTTCATCAGGCGCATCAAGCAAAAACAGCGGTTTCCAGTCAATGTCACATTCTGCTGATGAAAGTCAGCAAGGTCAATCCTGCCCAAACACCGTCTCTGTACCTTTACTGGCGCCTGCGTCTGCGTACGCTGATCACAGCGCAAAACAATGCGGGTAATATCGTGAGGCCCACCGTAGTGGCAGCGAGTGACACCGCAGAGGCGGACCAAGTCGGAACAGTTGGTAGCGATAATATCAATGATGCTATTGGCAGGTCGATACGTAGCACGAGAGTCATTAGTGATGGTAAAACCATACGTGCTTAGCAGGTCAACCAAAAAGTGCGTGTTATTACTCTTGATTTTTCGCAAACAATAGTTGAAGTCGCCCGTAATCACAAACTTGGCGCGCGGATATTTGGCTGGCATGAATTGTAGTTGACACTCGAAATCATCAAAATCAACGGTAAGTTGGCGAACAGTGGTAGTTGGAACACGATAAACAGAGGTCACCAGATAAGTCAAGTTTTTGCTTACTTTTACAGAAGTCTACAAAATTTCTAAGTTTGAGCCTTCGATTCCTGTAGTTGGTGCAGGTATCAGTTCGCTGTCGAAGCAATCACGCACTAAGACGGCAACTCCACCACGTCCTCTTGGTAACTTCATGGCAGGTGCTCGATCACGCCGGAAGAGCTTGTAGCCGCTGATGTTGACGAGTCGGTCGGGAACATTTGGCTTTAGCCAGGTCTCGCTCAGGGTCAAAACGTCAAAACCATACACGTGGCTAATGTCGCTTCTTAAATCAGGTAGTTTGGGCTTTAGTGACTGAATGTTTAGCTGTCCAATTATGATATCTTTGCTACTAATATCTTGGTGTCGACGCCAGTTCATTCCTCCCCGCCTACCCCGCGGCCTGCCACCGCCCCTGCGACCTCGGCGCGTCTTCTTATCGTGTAATCTGGCCGGGTCGGTGGCGGCCGTCAGCTGGCGGCCGGGCGGCTGAGCTGTGGGTGGCGCGATCTGTGATTGTGTCCTCGTCCGGAGCTGTCGCGACCATGGGCTGTCAGCTGGTCTTGCAACCTGCATAAGCACATGCAGGATTTGCAGCAGCAGGAGAGCACGCAGGATAGCGACAGCAGGTCTCGACAGGTAAGTTGGTACCAGAGCCATACTGTTGGTTCTTCGTTTGGTGTTAGGGTCTCTTTGTACGATATCAATTGCACGCGTAAGGAAATGATAAATCCTGGACTCTCGCTAGTTCCACGTCCACACTTTCACTGTTTGTTCACTGTCCAATGCTTGTAGCCTATCGTAAGTGCACTTCACTAGGAAAAGGTGGGTAAGTTGGCTGGGCGGGAGAGCCGAGGCAGCTGCGCACCGGAGCGCTGCGCTCAGTCTAGTAGATTCTGTGAGTGGTTCGCAGCGAAAACGTGAACTGGAGAAGATTCCAACAGGATCTGATGATCCAGATGATCCTCACCTCAGCCACATCGACATGGCTGGTTCTCAGCCTCTGAAACTGCACCGCAGCCTATCCAGTCACGACGGGTCAGTCTATGCTGTAGGTTGCGGCAGTCCTGCCATCTAACGGTTGAAAACTGAAACATATCAGCACTGCGGGAAACCTCTCCACTCTTGCGGGCAGAGCTTTCTCCAGAATTATTAGGAGATAGGGGGCCGAGAGGACCTGAGGAGGACAGCAAGCGAAGCCACGAGCTTCGTTACTGTTTTGGCAGGCGTTGATGGGGCAGTTCTCATGGTATGGCATCGCACGCTGAAAAAACAGACGCCTTATAGCTTAAAAGATACGGTTCGCTATAATTATTGTTCACGACTTTGTTGAGAGGAGTGGGATTCCAATGCTTCCTCGCAGAAATTGTATTGATAGTGAACATGAAACCTAAAGAATCTGGAGGACTGTTCCATCTAGGGGGCTATTTAAGGGCTTTTTATTTTCCTGCTGTTGTTAGTTTTGGTAAAGTTGAACGATATTTGCCAGTTCGATGAATAATACTATTATTAGTATGCAACAACGTTATTTGCAATCGTGTATTCCTGCTCAGGGGTGCAATCATTTTCAATATTTAATTTTACTGAATTTTGCTATATGATTAATATTGGCGGCTGATAGCACACATAGTACCACGCCTAAGTATTAGAGACCGCGCATGACCAACTGCATCCCTGCATCTCGCGAACGGAGTACGTAGACCTGAATCCTCTGTGGGGGTGGTTGGCTTAGTGGATAAGATTCATGTCTTCCAAGCCACTGGTCCCGGGTTTAAGTCCCGGCGTAGCCTCTGAATAAGTTGATCTGATCCCCAACACTCTCCCAACAAGGTGCGACATGGCGACGCTGTATGACCTTGGCAGTTGGTGCGTCGTTTAGCCCCAACAATTATTATCATCATGAATGTTGTGTGCCTCATTTCTACTGCATTTTCTGGATCATATAATTTCCACACATCACTATCGAACAGGGGCGCAGCCAGGGGGGCACAGGGGCACGTGCCCCCCATCTGTGCCGGGGTGCCCTTTTGATTGCCAGGTGGTGTACCCTCTTTGGGCCGTGCCGCTCGAAATTTAGTGCCCTATGCCGTTGGGCCTAGATAGAACTAGACTGCATTTAGCGATTTAAACTATTGTTTGACAATTAATTGCCTTTTTGGTCAGTTAGGGCATTCTGTCGCCTTTCGAAGCACCCGGGAAGAGTAAAGGCACGTAATCCGTTTCCAGATAATGCCTCATCGTCGCCAATAATCGTACGGGCAGAGCTATTCTGGTGCCCCTGAGCGCTGGTCTTGGCCCCTGGAGCTGATTATGTGCCCTCAGAGCTGATCTGATGCCTTCGTAGTCAATCTGGTGCCCCCTCTCCCTGAGAAAATAATTGTGCCTTCTGAACCTATATATTGCTCTCTGAGTTAGTCTGATGCCTCCGAGCTTGCCTGGTGCCGTATTAGCTGTTTTAGTGCCCCTTGAGCTGATCCGGGCCCCCTGAATTTATTTAATGCCTCCCGTAGTTTATCTACTGTCCCGGGCCGCAGCCAGGAGGCACAGGGGGCACGTCCTCCTATCGGTGCCGGGTGCCCTTTTGATTGCCAGGTGGTGTACCCCTTTGGGCCATGCCGCTCGAAATTTAGTGCCCTACGCCGTTGAACCTAGATGGAACTAGGCCGCATTTAGCGATTTAAACTATTGTTTGACAATTAAGTGCCTTTTTGGTCAGTTAGGGCATTCTGTCGCCTTTCCAAGCACCCGGGAAGAGTAAAGGCACGTAATCCTTTTCCAGATAATGCCTCATCGGCGCCAATAATCGTACGGATGGAGCTCATCTGGTGCCCCCTGGAGGTGATCATGTGCCTTCTGAGCTGATCTGATGCCCTCGTAGTCAATCTGGTGCCCCCCCTCCCCTGAATAAATAATTGTGCCTTCTGAACCTATATAATGCTCTCTAAGTTAGTCTGTTGCCTCCGAGCTTGCCTGGTGCCCTATTAGCTGTTTTAGTGCCCCTTGAGCTGATCCGGGCCCCTGAAATTATTTAATGCCTCCCGAAGTTTATCTACTGTCCAGGGGGCACAGGGTTCACGTGCCCCCATCGGTGCCGGGTGCCCTTTTAATTTTCAGGTGGTGTACTCCCTTTAGGCCGTACCGTTCGAAATTTAGTGTCCTACGTCGTTGCACCTATATGGAACTAGAATGCATTTAGTGATTTCAACTGTTGTTTGACAATTAAGTGCTTTTTTGGTCAGCTAGGGCATTCTGTCGCCTTTCCAAGCACCCGGGAAGAGTATAGGCACGTAATCCGTTTCCAGATAATGCCTCATCGTCGCCAATAATCGTACGGGTGGAGCTCATCTGGTGCCCCCCTGGAGCTGATATTGTGCCCTCTGAGCTGATCTGGTGCCCTCGTAGTCAATCTGGTGCCCCCATGAGAAACTAGGTGTGCGTTCTGAGCCTATATAATACTTTCTGAGTTAGCTCGATACCTCCGAGCTTGCCTGGTGTCTTTTTAGCTGTTTTAGTGCCCCTTGAGCTGATCCGGGCCCCCTGAACTTATTTAATGCCTCCCGGAGTTGATCTACTGTCCAGGGGTGCAGCCAGGGGGGCACAGGGGGCACGTGCCCCCCATCACTGCCGGGGTGCCCTTTTGACTGCCAGGTGATGTACCCAACTTGGGCCGTGCCGCTCGAAATTTAGTGCCCTCCGCGGTTGAACCTAGATGTAACTGGACCGCATGTAGCGATTGAAACTATTGTTGGAAAACTTAATACCTTTTTCGGTCAGCTAGGGCATTCTGTCGCCTTTCCAAGCACCTGGGAAGAGTATGGGGACCTAGTATGTGTCCACCTAATGCCTCATCGTCGCCAATAATCGTACGGGTGAAGCTAATCTGGTGCTCCTTGATTTCATCTCGTGGCCTCTCAGCTGGAACTGTGCCCCTTGAGCTGATTACTTGCCCTCTAAGTTGATCTGGTGCTCCTGAGTCAATCGAGTGCCCCACTGAGCAAATAATTGTGCCTCCTGAAACTATATAATGCCCTCTGAGTTAGTCTAATGCCTTCGAGCTTGATTGATGCCCTCATAGTTGATTTAGTGCCCCTTGAGCTGATTCGGACACCCGAGCTGATCTCATGTCTCCCCAAGTTGATTCTGTCTCCTAAGTCAATATGGTGCCTCTTCAGCTGATTAGGTGCCCCCTCAGCTGATTATTGATGTCTCCTTAGATGGCCTGGTGCCCCCTTGAGCTGGTTTGGTGGGTCCTGAGCCCACCTTGTGTCCCCTGAGCTGTTATGTTGCTACCTGAGCTGATTTATGCTCCTGCCATAGTCTGGGGGGCTGGGAGCTGATCTGACCCCCGAGCAGATCGGGTGCCACCTGAGCTGCACTAATGCCCCGTAGTCGATCTGGTGCCTCCTGAGCCCATCTGATGCCCTCTGAGCTAGTCTGGTGCCCCCTGAGCTAATCCGGTGCCCTTTAAGCTGATCTGGGCCTCCTTACGTGATTTCATGAGCAGCTCTAAAGCCCTGAGCTGAGCTGGGCCCACAGAGGCTGATGAGGGCCCCTGAGATGGTATGGGGTTCCTGAGCTGATTAATGCCTCTTGACTTGATCTGGTATTCCCGAGCCGGTTGGGGACCACTGATCTGATTGTTTGTCCCCGAAACTGATCTGGTGCCCTATGGGCCGATCTGGTGTCCCCTGAGCAGCTCTGGGGGTTTTGAACTGCTTGGGCCCCGAGCTGGTGAGGGATCCCTGGGCTGATTTAGTGCCCCTGACTTGAACTTGCCCCTGCGCTGATCGATCTGGTGCACCCTGAGCAGATATACTGCCTCCTGAACTTAACTAATGCCCCCTGAGTCGATCTTGTGCCTGCTGAGTTATCATTGTGTCTCTTGAGCCCATCTTATTCCCTCTGAGCTAGTCTGGTGCTCCATGGCTAATATGGTGCCCTTTAAGCTGACCCGGGCCTCCTGGGTTGATTACGTGATTTCCTGAGCAGCTCCCAGGCCCTGAGCTGAGCTGGGCCTACAGGAGTTGGTGAGGGCCCCTTAGATGGTATGTGGCTCCTGAGCTGATGTGTCTCCTGACTTGATCTGGTATTCCCGAGCTGATCTGGGTCCCGAGCTGGTCGGGGACCACTGATCTGATTATTTGTCCCCGAGGCTGATCTGGTGCCCTATGGGCCGATCTGGTGTCCCCTGAGCAGCTCTGGGGGTTTTGAACTGTTTTGGCCCCGAGCTGGTGAGGGATTCCTGAACTGAATTAGAGCCCCTGACTAGATCTTGCCCCCCCGACCTGACTTCAGGCCCCTGAACTGATCTGGGGCCCCAGGAGCTGATCTGGGGCCCAAAAGCAGATCTGGGTTCTGAGGGTACCCTGAGCTGGTCTGGGCGCTGAGCTTGTGAGAGCCCCTTAAGTTGGCTTGAGGCCCTCTGAAGTGATCTGGCGCCTTAAACTGTTCTGGGGCTTCTTGAACTGGTTTAACCCTCGCCCCACCGGGGGCCATCGATGGCCCCCCTAAGGTTTTTCCGGGATAGCAGAAAAACGACGAGACGCAGCACCGCGGTTGAGGGCTCTACCTCTCACTGCATCATTTTCCCATCATCCCTGAAATTTTTTACCCCGGGTTACCCAAGGTCAGGTCACCAGACGAGGTCAACCAAGGTCACCTCACTTCACCTTTAGAGCTCTGTAAGAGCTACATTTCAAAGTCGATCGATTTGAAACTTCCTACACTTCATGACCCCTCCAGGGTCTACAAGGTGTATATCCGGGATTTTTCGATTTCGTGCCCTGAGGTCAGGTCACGAGGCGACCTCTCCCATTGGAAAAGCATGGGGAAAAGCTATTTCATGATATAAAAGCCACAAAAATGACTGCAAATACTCAGACTGCTCAGAACAGCGTTTTTGGGCACCCTTTCACGGATCCCAGGGGTCATATTTGCCCTTTGACTTTTCCAAGGTCATCCAAGGTCACCAGAGGTCAAAAACAGTATTTTGACAATAACTTTTGACCTAATTGAGTTAGAGCGCTGAAACAAACACCATCGTGTTTGTCTTGTCACTGGCTTTCATTTGATGATATACAGCAAGGTCACTTTTTGACCTTTCGTGACCTCAGGTCATATTAGGTCACGAGGTGACCTCTGGCGGTCAAACCACTGGCGGGAGGTCTTTACGTTCCACATGGCGGAAAAAGTACTGGCAATTTGCTATCAAATGTACTTTACCAGGCCTCAATAGCTCTAATGACATAAGAGTTATGCCCAGTTTGCTTAATCATTGCATATTTGAGTGAAAATAGCCGATCTTGACCTAATTTGACCTCTGGAGGTCAAACCATTGACCTGAGCACTAAAACATGCGAAGTAATTTCTTACTGAATTCACGCGATCTTTCTATTGCACTTTGCAGATTTGCGCTAACGCCCATATTTTCGGAGTTAGAGGGGGGCCATCGATGGCCCCCCGGTGGGGCGAAGGTGGCGCCGGACCCCCGGTGGGGCGCGGGTTAAGGCCCTATGAGCCTATATGTGACCCATTGAGCTAGTCTGATCACCTCATCTCTAGGACCAATGAGCTAGTCTAGTCCCTGGGTGAAACATGAGCTGCTCTGTGGCCCTGATCTACATCAGGGGCCCCTGAGGTGGTCTTGAATAGCCAGATAATAAGAACACAAGGCCAACTCCCATCATCTCGGGGCGGGGTCACTGAGCTAGTCTAGTCCCTAAAGGCACAACTGGGGGGATGGGGAAAGCTGCTCTGGAGGCCTCTGATCCACAC
The DNA here is from genome assembly GCA_034440635.1 of Lepas anatifera. NCBI lineage: Eukaryota > Metazoa > Arthropoda > Thecostraca > Lepadidae > Lepas > Lepas anatifera. The sequence goes on along the minus strand of JAOTON010001615.1, from coordinate 906,851 downwards.
TTGGGGGACCCAGAGCTGGTCTTGAATAGATGGGGAATAAGAACACAATGGAAACTCCCCTTGTAAAACGGAGCTAACGAGGAATGAGGAATCTCTAAAACGGCGTGTGATACCTAGGAACCCCTGGTTATATAAATTGCTTATTATGCTGGTGGATTCTGGGAAGGGATGATAAAAAGACATGTGCCCCTGAGCTCAGAGCACAGTCCCCTAAACCAGGATTTCTACTAATTAATTTCAATGAAGAACTAGGTTTCACAATTTTCAGCCCAGGCACACCATCCCCATTCAAACCACCGGCCTGTTCACCTTTTCTTTGCTCTTAACTGGGACCGAGCCTTGAGAATATGGAACCTAATAAACGCGTTCAAAAGGTATCTCCCAAATCTTTCCGGCAGCAAAAATGTGTTCTTCCAAAGACACTATGCTACTCCTCGTCCCACGGCGATTGTGGGAGGCAAGGAACTTAATCCTCGTTCAGCCAGGGCTCACTCGTCACGACAAAACCAGTGGGCATAACACATGAATTTTTGACCCCAATATGCCTTAACCTGCACATTGTAACAGATATCACATGCTCCGCTGATTTCTCTGATGTTAAGTACTTGCATGAGTTGGCTGATTTGTCCTTAAATCTATCCAAAAACAGTCGTGTTTTGGCTGCTTCCATAACATTTTGGTGATATTTTTCCTTTTTCGGTTTTAATCGAGGTTTCCTTCTCCTTCAATGATTTATTTGCATTTTTATTGAAATAAAGATGCCCAAAAAATGATATAAACAAAGAGATAGTAAGATTTTTAGGTTACGTTAAAAAGTGCCCTTTTTCCCCGGGGTGCCCCTCAAAGTTGGTGTGCCCCCCCATACGAAAGCTCTGGCTGCGCCCCTGCTATCGAAGACAGTATAAGGCTTGAACTATAGTACTGAATTATCACAAAAACACTACAAGAGCAGAAAACAGTTCACAACATCATTGCTTTCAGTAGTTCAGACATCATGAATATTGAGAAGTCTGCCTCAATTTGTGACCGATTGCGCTGGGTTTTGTCCTCCAAAACTTATTGATTGTATTCTTGTTTTTGACAGCTTTAATGTGCAAAATAACCCTGATAATCCACGCGAGCCACTTTGACGCGGTGACTTGTCATTAGGGAGATAGTGCAGAACGGTTCCCATTTCATGGTTTTAGTTTGCCAAAGGCTATCACATTTATAGTGGTCTAATTTTTTGCGCTGCGGACAAAGTCCCTAGGGTAGCCATAGTCGGGGAGACGTTTTCACTATCTTCAACACCAAGCATTTATACGGAACAGAGTTTGTGAGAGGTTCAATTCGAAGTCAACATTAAAACGATGACATAGGGCTACTTTTTGCATTGTTCCCCTAAACAGCCGGTGTAAACCCCCTCTGATATACAATTCTTCACGTTACTCCACTCTCATCCTGAATAAGAAAACGCACAAGATACGTACAGCATCACCTTAGAACAACAGCACATTGTGCGGCCGGCCGGTCGACTTCCGGCGGAGACGCAGCCGTGATGGATTCAGGCGCGACGGCGGAGGCAGTCAGCGAGGATGGACGATGCCCGCCGACCGCCGCACCGTATGATGCATGACAGCCAGAAGGCCACAGGTGGAATGAAAGAGATAAATCTCCCCGGGGATTCCGACAGGCAATACGGTGCACTTTGATGTAATGGTGACATCCTAAAATAAACTTGCTTCTAATCGGTATGGTCTGCAGATAATATTGCAAGTGGCCAAGTGGTTTTAAGGAGTTTCACTAGGCAGGAATTTTCACTCAAGCGCCAGCTTACCCGCACCATGCATTATAATGCTTTAGGAGTAATATCCGAATATTTTCAACTTATTACGGGTGTACTCAACAAGAATGAGATGTGGAAGAAATCAACGATGATTTAAATTGATTTGCCATTAAAAAATCACACTGTCTCGAACTACAGCTCCGTTGGAATGAGCAGTTGGCACCGGAAGGGCCTTAGATTAAGGCATGGAATGGATGAGTCTTGGAATAACTGTTGGAAATAGCAAAGCTTGACGAAAACGATACCACAGCAGATCTCGTCACGAGTTGAACTACCCATAAGGCAGTCTAAGTGGGCCTGTAAGGGTCGGGTTAGGGTTTGACCTCAATCAGAAGGAACCCAAAGGGTTCTGGGTGGATCGATTAAGGATAATTTGATATTTAAATGAAAGTTTGTGCAAAACAAGCTTAAACTTAGGGTAGAGTGGGGTAAGACGCATACGTTAAGGGATAATGTGTCTGTACCAATCCTGCGTGGATGTAATTGCCTCATGTTTTCTTCGTTAAGTTCTGTGATCTTCTGTCTACACTCTGATAGAAAATTGGGACTCTAACACTATGCAAAGCGTGCGAAATCTGTTTTTCTTGAGACCATGTAAAAGGCGTTTTACCCCGATAGCGGGGTAAAACGCCCTAGCCCCGGGGCAAAACGCCGTCATATAACCCCCAGCGCATACTGTATCTCGTTACATGAACAAATGGCAACATTGTTGTGATTACGCGTTATGGTAATGTTGTGACAAAGTGGGCAAGTTATTCGAGGCATTAAAGCCCGACACAGCAAAAATGAGCAGATAAGCTTTTTACCTTTTAACGGAAAACGCGAAAGCAATTTAAGATAGGGCCCCAACATATTTTAGGGGGTGCAAAGCACCTTAAAGCGCCTCCGACTCATTCTGCCTGCAAGTGGTTCTTCTTCGGTATGTCTTCCCATATTCTGGAACAGGATGTCAAGGTAGGATGAGGATGGGTATGTATAATCTGGAAAATTTATTTAACGACGATGATGGTTCGGGATCGCTATATGCAAACAGTGCTTCGAGCAGATCCATGATGAAAGTAGGTATTTAATACATTGGCAGATCCAGGAGCAGCTTTTGTAGGGCCAAACCAACCTTGGGGGGGTAAATCAAGAAGAAATCTCAAAAACGTAGTATTTAAAAAAAAACAAAATTTGGCCTTGAGGGGGAAAAATATACTTTTTTAGGTTTTGGTGGGGACCACGGCCCCTTTAGCCCCCTTTGAATCCGTCAGTGATTTAAGACCACCCCCTCAAAATGACCAAATGAGAGCAAACACGAAAACTTTCCTGTGTGCTATAGGAACTAATATTTGAAACTCAATGTCTTCAGTTACGGTGATATTTTCTAACCCAACGTACTTCGCCATCACGACCAGTAGTGGTCGTGATGGTGGTAATAGCGATAGCAGCCCTACCTCCATGTCCTACCTATCCTAAGGACACACTTATCCATTGGGGTAAAATGCCTACCAAATATTGGGGCAAGGCGCCTGGGGCGTCTTACCCCGCACTACACATGGGCGTCTTACCCACGTAGCAACGGCAGCGTCGCAACAAATATTACTCAATTCGGCGGCGTTTCTATGCCGCATAGTGGCTGTCAAAATGCCGCACAAACTAGCTGCTTTAACCTCACAAATTTCCGTGAGTGCACCTAAAACGCATACAGTACAATCGCTACTTTAAGATAGCTTGTTTTTATATCCGGAGGGGCAAAAAACCACAAATGTTTGCTGAAAATTACCGGAGCAGACTAGCCGCGTCCAAACACGCTCAGGACCCGATCAGAAAGACCGCTACCAGAAAAAATACTAGATGGAGGGTCCAGTTCCTACATCAGCCTGTAGACGGTAGTAGGCGTCTTACCCAGGTGGGCGCGTTACCCCACTCTACCCTAACTTTCCATACCGGTTGCCATTTCTTACTCAGAATCAAGCAGACAAAACACCACTCTTTATTTTCAAGTTTCGAATAGGGCAGGAAGGGGTCGAATACAGACGGACACAGATGACTTATCCAAGTTTGGAATGACAGCCCACAGGCTTAGACTGGCTTGTGCTCATGCCAGATGAGCCCATGGCCTACTCAACAGCCTTCAAAACCTCTGTGGTACCACAGCGGCCATAGTTGAACACTTTAGTTGTGGTTCATTTTCACAGATGGCAGTAGATACGTCATGTTACCGCCGGCAATTTGGCCGCGGGGCTGGCTAACGGCCATCGTTGGAGAACGGACTAGTTGTTGGCGGTGACGCCGTGGGTTTGAACCCTCCGGCGAATGACCCCCACACTCAACCATTACGGCAGTCTCGGGCAGTTGTTTACACTCGTGGGTAGCTAAAATGTGACACACCATGCCGTCAGACATCTGATAAAATTACCTACAATAGGGGTCATACAGTGCTTTTTAAGTGAAAGTGCAACTATATAAAAACATATAGGCGGTATCTAGAAATCGTGACGAGGAATGCAGTGTTGCGCCGAATGAAAATATTTCCTAACGTTATGCTCATTCGCATGAAGGCTACAATGACTGGTAATGAAAAGCGAGGATTAAACTCCTAGTCGGGCGAGAACCAGGTGAGAATAATCATAAGGCTTATTTAAAAAGAATCTGCTACATTTTTTCCTCAATACTTTGATTTTCGCTGAAACAAAAACGACCAAAAAACGAATAAAAAATAAATTAGACTGTCCATGGTCTGTCGATTAACTCAACTATAAATAACATGCCGTCTCAGACCGTAATATACATACACATATTTTACAAATGTTAACATTTCCCAGAATGTTTTTGGAACCGATGATTATCCTTTACATTTTTTAGCAATGTTGAGCACGACATATAACTCTGTTGGGAATTTCAAATTACAATTGTATTCAGATGTATGAATGAACAGTTACACTATTGTATGACTGAGTTCCAGTCATACAAGAGAAGGCACTACCCTTTCCATAGCGAAACATTTCGTCTTCAAGCCGAAAGTACTCAGTACCTTTGATTATAGGCAGGTTTGTGCACAAGCACATCTTAAGTTTTTTCCTTGTGGTATATTTTTTAAGCAAAGCGACAGCCGCGGAGAATAGCCGCCGCTCACGAACTGCACCCCTGGCACACATACGTGAACCGTCTTCAATTGTTCAATTGTTTAGTCTTTGAAATTGTCTCCCAGGCTGTTTTCCTACTTTAATAGGAGCAGTACCACATAAATTGACAAGACATAGGCTAATTTTCCAACTCGTTAGAACCCCAGGCAAAATATTTTTAATCATTTGTTTCTAAATAGGATATATTAGAAGGCGCATATGACGTATTTTTTCTGCTCTGTTTCTAAGTAAAACAATCAAGTCAGCAAAACCTGGAGGGTTTTCTGTGTAGTAAAGGCCACTAAAAAAACTAGGCGATCTTTATATTTATTTATTTATTTATTTATTTATTCATTTTACTTCTTCAGGACACTCCACAATAGACATGTGGCTATTCTTAGCCTGACATCACTGATTTCATCACTTTACAGCCACATGTGATTGTATGTAGTGGTCACTGGCGGATCCAGGGGGGCAAGACATTTGAACCTCAAAAGAAGACAATTTGCCCGGTTTTTCTATAAAAAAACACTAGGGTTTTCACATTTTAGAGCTCCACTGCTACCTCACTTCTCTCTTTCTTAAACAGGTGGTATCCATACATCTAATATCACTATATATATATTTTTTATTGATCTCTTCTTAGCTTTTTCAAGTGCTCGGATGGTAATTCATCATGATGGTAGACATTCTGGAGGATTATTTCGATGGTGGTTTCGATCGGAACGTTTGTAAACAAACTCTCCACGTCCAGTGAAGCGAGTGTGCCCTTGGGATTGTTTGCTTTTAGGATGGTTGCAAACCCATATATATATATTTATATATATTTATAAGGACTCTTTTTTAAGTTGTAGTAGAAGTATAAACTTAACAATTAATAAAGACACACATGTCAACATCCAGACCGGTTTCGATATATTACAATATCATCATCAGTGTAATAAATGAACAACCTACATAAGGAGCAAAGCAGTAGACAAGAAGGCCAAAGGCGCAGTTTCACGGGTAATTGCTAAAAATATAAGACACTAACAAACACACACATATATGTTGAAGGTACTTGCTATACAAAGATTTGAAGAGGGAAAGCCGAAGACATTGTGTCAACCTAGGTTTGTTTTTAGATATATAAAGAGACTCGAGAATTCTTAAATCTACACCTGTACTACACCTATCCAGAATTTTGAAATCATCAATGGTAACCGCGGTATCGCATTGATGTGAATGTTCGCGAATCGCAGACGGATCTGGATTCGCCACCATTCGGTTAGTCCGGTCGGACATACCTAAGTGTTGTTTTATCCTGCAGTGTAATGAACGATGGGTGGAACCAACGTACGACGCACCACACGATGCGCAACAGAATTGATACACCACTGAGGATTGGCAACTCTTAGGTAACCTGTCCTTGAACCGGAAGATAGAACCCAAGGATGAGGTGTTCTGAAGGACCATCTTTGGATTGAAATAAGGGTAATATTTGGAAAGAAGGGACAATAACTCTTTCTTAAGTTTTAGAGACTGCTGACCAAAATACGGTCATAATTACACTCATAATTACACTAATTACCAAATCATAACTACACTGATGATGATATTGTAATATATCGAAACCGGTCTGGATGTTGACATGTGTGTCTTTATTAACCCATTAACGCCCAGCGGGTCATTTTTGTCCTCTGACTTTGACAGGCTGCAGAATCTGTACCAGTGAAGTGATCTTCATGTTTATGATATGGATGTGTGTTTCAGAGCGTGGACAAGCTGGAAAAATGCATTTGAAAATTCTAGGTTATTATGGGACGATTTTGGTGGAACTTATTTTGGCGAGGTTTTAGTCAGCGTGAGATAGCTCTGCAAATTTTGTTTCTCGCAATAACATATGGAAAGCTGAAAAGGGTTTGCATGATTGACATTAAGCCAAGACCACGAGGAGTCAGATGGTGAAGAAGGAGTAAGATTTTCTTGAACGGCTTTGCCATGAGACATCGTCAAATATGAAGCGGACAAAAATGACCCGCTGGGCGTTGCGGACATCTGCGGGCCGCTGAAAATGAGGAAAAGGATGTGTCCTGTCCTCCCGTCTGGTGGGTTAGGTGCACAATGTTACCTAGAGGGAAGGGAGGCATTGTGGGTCCTGCGAATGCAGGGTTGTCAGTTTGCATATTTTTCATCAAATCTGAAGATTTTTAGTGCAATGTCGATACGTTTGGAAACTCCGAAGTTCATGAAATACTTCCCACCGTTTTCGGGGTCTGTCTTATTTTGGGAATGATTATCACATAATTTTAATGGAAACATGGAAGATGGTTCCAGTATTTTGTAAAGGCGTTATCAAATGCAATTTGCAGGGGTTTTGAAAAATTATCAAAATTTTAGCACTGACTAAAAGCTAGCAGAGCCTTGTCTTTTCCCCTTGATTGATTGTGTGTAGTGGATAGAGAAGATAGGGAACAGTAGCGGATTGAGGACTTCATTGGGTGGTGGGGGGGGTTAGGGGTCTCGAGCCTCCCCCGCCATGGCCTCGGAACAGCCCTCAGTAATGCATTTAGGTACTATAGGCACACTGACATTTCGGTAGGGGGGCTTGAGCCTTCCTAGCCCCCTTGTGTCCACTAATGATTGAAAGCCAATGACCAGCTGACAAAAATGAGTTGGAAATTATCGCGGTCCACCGCGCTGGTTTGTTTTGACGAGATGGTGCAGTGTCAAACGTCTGGAACAGTATAGAATGGGTAAAAGCTTGCGAAGTTCTAGAACTTTTGTCTAAAACCCAACTATCACTATTTTTGCTTGGTTCTAGTAAAGTGAAACTACCATGAGTGAACATCCCGGGGGGTTAGGAGGAGGGGTCAAGACCTGCCTGTATTTTTTGTCTCTCACAGACTTTGTCTAGGGCTTGGATTGCAGTGCCAGCGTTAAACCATCCAGAACCCCTCCTGGATCGAGAAGAAATCTCCAGCCATGGAGACATAAAAATATCGAAAGCATAGCTGTTAGAAATGCCACAGATCAAATGTTTTGCAGGAAAAGAAGCAAAATAAGTTGTTTTAAGTGCGCAAGATAGCGGAGCGGATCAGGTGCATATCATAATCATACCATAACAAAATATATTAGTCATGAGGATGAGAAAGATGATGAGCTGACCAGCGTTACAATGACCAGTGGCGTGCCTGGAAATGTGGAGGTTCACATTTATGAAACTATGAAGCGCGCTACGTGTTCCAAAGAAAAGTTGAAAAGATGGGAATGGACCCGTTTGGAGATTTGGAGATTAATCAAGCTAATGTGCACCGCGCGGGGAGCTAACGGATTGAGTTTTTAAAACTTTTCATCTGTATGCTACATATTACGATTTCTCGTTGAAAGCTCAGTGAGCATCAGTCACAAAGTCTGAGAGGCGGAGAAGGAAAGGGGTAGAGAAAAAAGAAACAGTTCCCCAAAACCTTTGATATTCACAAATATTCTTAAAATACTATGATGTTCACAATTTTAGTCTATCCCCCGCAAATCATCAGTCTAGGTTAACCACGTTTGTATACTACTTGCAAATATGCTGTTAGTGTTGCCTTTAATTAAACCTTAAGAGCATAGAGCTGTCTAAACATTTTACTATGGCCAATATACAAGAGGAAATAAAAACACTTCACAAAACTGCAGTAAAAGCGATGCGCATTGGGCCGCTGAGTGCGGTGACAGCGCCGCCTGGGAGCCGGCCGCGCAGTGCCAGCCGATGTCCCAAACGCCCAGCGGGTCATTTTTGTCCGGTGTCATATCTCAGAATCTAAAAGTTGTATCGATTTAAAACTTTCAGAACATCTTATTGGGCATATTCTAAGCATAGGAAAACATTTGTTTTGCCAATTTGAAAGCTGGAAGTAGGTGCGGGCGTTAATGGGTTAATTGTTAAGTTTATATATATATATATGGGGTGGGGGGTGGGTGTGGGTGTGGGTGTGGGTGTGGGTGTGGGTGTTGATGTGGGTGTGTGTAATGTGCATTTGGCTATCGGTCCGTCGTCTTTTCTTGCAATCGGCTGAAGCTTAAACCGCTATAAATATAGAGAATAAACTTTTGTATCGTGTTGAAAAATGTTTGGGTCAGTGTCTCTTGGGGGTTTTGATTTGGATTAGATGAATGGCTAGTGCGTGACACGTGCCTAAAGTAGACGAATCGCCCTGTTAGTTGGTTAGTTAATCACGTTTTTTAGAACCCATTCACAGCGTTTCCGCATTCTGAAAATCGCATGCGATGACTAATCACATACATGGTGGAATTATCGCATGGCTCATGTCCAATTTCATGCAGGTCCGTTCGGATCATCAGAGCGCATTTGCATTTTACCTTTGGGGCATTCCAGGACAAAACGACCAAAAATATTTCAATTTGACACCACCATGTCTAGAAAAATCGAAACTTTGTCTCCGGGGTAGTTTGGGCCAGAAACACGCCGTGAGAATCTTAGCCCCCTCCGATCAACGGTGACCGAGTTATAGCCCGAGGCATTTCGGGAGGTCACCTTAAGACTCATTTTGATGCTTCATAACTCAAAACGCATAGCCTGATTAACAAGTTTTGTATATCATTGAACTCGTCTTGAACTATACTTTATTTTGAAAAAGAAAATTTCAAAATTTGAAATTTTTTACTTTTAATTTGTTTGACCTTTTCTTTTTGACCTAGCTTGACCTTTTCCCAGTTAAAATTGCCATTTTAGACACCTCAAAAATTTTGATTAATAAAATATCTTTCGATAGGAAAATTAAAAAAAATGCGTTCTTGCATAAGTTCCAAATATTTAGCACCTAAGATAGGTATGTAGACGGTTTTGACCACGCAGTAGTACAGCCTTATGTTTAACGCCGCAAACATAGTGATTGTTTTGTAATCGGTTGCTGGCAATCATATTGCTTTGTCTTTACGAAATTTTCATCGTGCAAATGTCAGAATTTATGACAATTAACACGCGCCCACCCGAGGGGGTGGGCAACCGGCCTCCTCAGGTCTCTGCAGGTAGTAAAAAACACCTTAGCGCAGCACCACCGTACGCCGTCTATCTCTAACACAACATATTACAACTCTGGAAAAATAATTAGGCCAACTGGGAGGCGGTAGGTACCGTAAATACTGAAGGCCAGCGGCAACTGACTGGTGAGGGTGTGGCCCGAGGTAGACGGTCGTCGTTATGCCTTGTGGGACTTTCAAATTTGGTTCATTGATTAACACTTCATCGTGGGAGTTGCTCGTTTGGGTGGTGGGGTCGGGGTCTCCATAAAAAGTCCCTTGATGACTCTAGTGAGACACCTATTCCTAAAACTGAACTGGAAACAAGTTGGACAATATTTATAAAAATAAAATTGCAGCCATTAAAAGTGATAGAAAGGAATCCATTGTTTCGAGGAGACGAGGGCAAATGAACTTATTAATAAATGACCTTCAGCCTTAAACGAAAGTTTACAAAGATGTTGCGAGTTTATCCATAATGAAACAAATATAAGTTATCCTATGAGCACCACTAACTCACACAATTACATCGTCCCCCGAGATGGAAAAGTAGTATCGATGCAAGGTGACCCAGTGCAGCACAGCATACGTTTGAGAGGATTCATGCAATGTAAACAAACGTGTCTGAAAGAATTTCATTCCCAAAAAGTAATTGAATCTGCTCATATATGCGAAAAAGTGTCCGAAATTGTAACGCATTCGACTTGGTCACTGAACAGATTGCCTCATGATATTTTTACAAGGTGATCATTTCATAGCGACACGGACCCCAGAATCCCAGATGAATAATTACACTGTGCACTGGGAGTGATGCCCTAAACAGCCAGTTTTAATCACTACCGAATATGTTACACACAATCGTTTGGTCGTGTCATCTTTGAGGTTGCTCGAGGTCACAGTATTTCTACAGGAACAAAGTGGAAACCTAAATTTTGTGGCATAATAGGTGACAGAGGAGAGCCGTTGAAAGAAATGTTCAGCGCCATTGGAACACTCTTGTTGAGCCCAAACGGACTATGTATCTTATAATATTGCCTAGTCAAATGCCAAAATTAACCTGCTTTAACCTAGAGCCAGGCTTAGGTCTGTATGGTAAAAAGAATATTAATTAAACTGCAGTGGCAAGCCAGACACGACAACGTAAAAACAAAACCTCCATCGCAATTCTCGACAATTCTCAATTTTCCAAGTTATCAAAATTTACCAATTGCCCCATGCATTTCTAATGGAAAGACCATGACCTGACCCCGCGCCGGTTATCGACATAGAAATCCTGCTACGAAAAATTATCTTCGGGCGACCTACTATGTAATGTGAATCAAACCACGATAGGCTAAATTTGATATTATGATGCACCTCCCAAAGTTTTCGAGGTTAGGTCTCTGAACTGGTTTGGCGGTTTGACCTGGTATGACCCAGTTCTAAAATTTTCCAGAAATTGTAATATGTTGTGTTAGAGATAGATGGCGCGGTGGCGCTGCGCTAAGGTGTTTTTACTACCGGAGACCTGAGGAGGCCGGTTGCCCACCCCCGGGTGGGCGCGTGTTAATGTCATAAATTCGACACTGCACGATGAAAATTTCGTAAAGACAAAGCAATAGATTGCCAGCAACTGATTACAAAAACAATCACTATGTTTCGGCGTTAAATATAAGGCTGTACTACTCAGTGGTCAAAACCGTCACAACCACCTTAGGTGCTAAATATTGGAACTTATAGCAAGAACGCATTTTTTATTTTTCCTATCGAAAGATATTTTATTAATCAAAAATTTGAGGTGTCTAAAATGGCAATTTCAACTGGAAAAGCAGCAGGTCAAAAAAAAAGGTCAAACAAATTAAAAGTAAAAATTTTCAAATTGAAATTTTCTTTTCAAAATAAAGTATAGTTCAAGACGAGTTCAATGCATACAAAATTTGTAATCAGGCTATGCGTTTTTATTTATGAAGCATCAAAGATGAGTCTACAGGGTGACCCCGAAAATGCCTCGGGCTATAACCGGTCACCGTGATCGAGGGCAAGATTCCACAGGCGTGTTTCGCCCAAAACACCCCGGAACAAAGTTTCAGATTTTCTAGATATGGTGGTGTCAAGCCTTGGTCGATCTGTCCTGGAATGCCCCCTTCTGAACTGCCTGCGATTAACTTATGGGCGCTGTGCGTATTCAGTGGTTTTGTACCGTGGGGTCAAAATACCATGCGCTAATGTTTTTCATAAATTTGTCGGAAGCATCATTTGTTTAAGATGGTATAAAGTGGATGTGCTAAGCTAGGCTTTCGTAAGAAAACGATTTCAAGTGATTCCGATAACTTATAATTGAGCATGTGAATACGCATATTGGACAGTGATTTCGTCGATTGGATAATTCCTGATATTGTGGTTACGGTCTGCTATACTTATTCGATTGTTTCAGCTCAGTAAAAGATCAGGAATACATACATCCAAATGTACTGCACCAGTACGTGGCCCACATCAGATGTCCAGAAAGCCCCATTACTGGCTCAGCCCAAAAACAAAAATGATGTCATACCCGTTCTACTTTCGGGATGGTTCGAAAAGTGATGGTTATTTTGGCTGGTTCTTACTGAAGTTGATATTGAAAACCAATATGATAATCTAAGCAGGGTTTGAACTCATCGAGCCCACATCGGTAGCGGCATAGGGCCATCGATTTCTGCGAGTTCGGAATTCCGCACCCCGTCAAGAAGGAGAAGGGGTATTCGAACACAACATAGAAATCAGTTATCATCGAAGCTGGCGGAGAGTAGTAACTGTTTAAGGGAAAACGGAACTGGAAAACACTATTGCAACCACCTCCACTGTATGCTAATGTCAGGAGAGTTAACAAGTTGTCATAGTTATGGGGTGGAAACGACAGCTTTAAACCACTTCGCTCCTCATATTGCAATTCCATTCAAACTTGAATCATTTATTATTTATTTATTTATTTATTGGACATCTTTGGACTCTCCACAAATACCATGGCTATTCTTAGTCCAGCGTCAATGGAGACCACTCAGGTTGAATTAATAGGATTTCAAGCACACCATCAGACACTCAATCACACAAAACCAATGATACAAGCATACACAGCCAAGAAAGTGATGTACTAGGAAGCTCAGGTAAAACAGATAAGCAATTTGACACCATACAAATAAAGCAAAAATCATCAGTCAGTAAAAGAGTGCTCAACATGAGATCGAACGTATCAACATAAGCAAGAAGTCACTCTCTACTCTTCAGATGGGCTCGCAATGCCCTCGTAAATGTTTGTGCTCTACAACCGGTGATGTCGGGTGGAAGAGAGTTGTACAGCATGGCTCCCCGATAAATCAGCTGACGTCTACCAGCCTCGGTACGTATTTGAGGAGTGCGAAGGAGTCGATCCTGTCGTGTTTCACGGGCCCGGAAGTTTAAGTTACGCTGAAAACGGTAGGCAAGGATGGCTGGTTCCCCAGACGTGACAATTTTGTGAATGAGAGTGAGGCAGTGATATTCGGCAAGTTGTTTGGAATTCAGCCAGCCGGGTCTTTCCAGGACATCCGAGATGTGGTCGAATTCACGTCTTCCAGAAACTATTCGCGCACAAAAATTGATCACTTTTTGAAGCTGATAATGATTTTTCTCAGAACAGTTTCCAAATACAGACATACAATATCGCAGATGGGAAAGAACAAGGCCATGAACGATGGTTTGAAGAGTTTTGGAAGGCAGATGGTGCCTGGAATGGCAAAGGCCGATTAGCAGTCCGAAACATTTTTTCGTGAGGGCAACTACGTGCGCATCCCAGGTAAGATTTGAGTCGAAGGTAAGTCCCAGATTTCGAGCCGTTTGGACGGGTACGATCTCTTGGCCACGAAAATTGATGTGGATAGTGGGAACATTTTTTAAATTTTGTCTGGTGCCAAATACCATCAGTTGCGTTTTTGCAGCATTTACTTTTAGCGCATTAGAACAGAACCATGAGTCTAGAGAAGAAAGAGAGCGTTCCATGGAAGCAACCAGAGCCATAATGTTTTCTTTTCGCCCAGAAACTAGTACCTGAGTGTCGTCAGCGTACTGAACAACAACTGCCTCGGGAGCAAAGTAACTGAGGTCGTTAGCAAAGATGTTGTAGAGGAGGGGCCCCAAGGAAGATCCCTGGAAAACGCCCACGCTATTTTTCAGTGGTCGAGACAACGATTTTTTCCGGTAGAGGGGTAAAAAACTGAGACACTTTGGGTATGATTGTAGAGGTAGGAGCGAAACCAGCCGTCATCAACGCCGTAGAGCTGTAATTTAGTAAGGAGCTTAGAGTGCTGGATTACATCAAAAGCTTTACTCAAATCAAGTAAGCACAGGAGAGTAATTTCGCCTCTATTCATTGCCGAAAGAATGTGATCTGAGACTGTGACAAGTGCGGTTTCGGTTGAATGACGTGGCCAGAGGTGCAGAAAGTATGCTGACTGTCACAAACTCAGTGCGACGTATGCCTCCTCTGTCACACAAAGCTGGAAATCATAATTGTATACTTGAATACTCTTTCCAATATGCTCAATGTCATCCACCTTTCTCTTACCTTTTGCAACAGACAAGGTTCAAGCACCAAGCCATTACCGCATGAAAGTAGTAAACTGTGTTTTCATTTTTAGATCATGTTTATGTTTTTGGAAGGAAAATTTCCAATTATGGATCATTGTTTCCAGTATTGGGATCATAACTGTTATTGGCAACTCTGACTGCAGTTTCCCTCAATGGCATGCATTTCCCTTTTTGGAGGAGTTTCCATTTTTGGAAGGAGTGTTTCCAATTATGGTACATTTCCCCATGATTAAATGTGGCAATTATCATGAAAATAATTATTATTGGGAACTAATCTATGAATGGGAGCGTACACCTACACACAATTGGGAACCCTGATCACAGCTTCCACCCCCCCCACTGAACTTCTATCTCACATATCAACAAAAGGGACAAAAATGTCAATGTCAACATAGGATTTGGATCTACCTAAAATGTGTTGGTAAAGTGGGCCTTAGGTAGCATTTTTACACGCAGATCAAATGCTTAAAATTTGCCCCGACACCCGATTATCACCTGCCTGGTCATTCCTTCTTGCAGTAAAAACTCTGAGGCAACTACCCTGCATAGATGTAAAATTATGTCTATTGGCCTAAAGGGTAAAAAGGTATTGGAAATCTCATACCAAAGAAAGATCCAGTGTAGGCAAAATCCTGCTTTAACTCCATGCAGTTCAGGTCCTGTGCGTTGCTTACTACCACTGGTAGCGTTTTTCTAAGTCTCTTCCTTTCTGAGATTTTCTGTGATTTTCTAAGATGAGAAGGGGGTCTACTAGGCCCCCTCCAGTGCACGTTAGTGCCAGACCTCAGTGTGCAAAGTATGGAATTTTCGACGAGATCTCGTCGGGTGCGAGTGCCCTTGGAGACAGGAGCGAGTGGTGCGAATTTAATCAACCTGGTGCGAATTTGTGAGACTGGTGCAAGGAAGGTGACACTGAAAACCAAACAAAGAATGGCTAAACGGTTATAAAGACACAGAGGGGCCTTATAAAAAAGTCCTCAACTAAATAACTAATAACAGAGGTAGCATTGTGTCGTGTGGGTAGGAATAAGTGTGTTTTTCTCCCTGGTATATGGCAGATTGGTGCGAATTTTTGGTGGCTGGAGGTGCTAGAATTTTAGATGGCCGGTGCGACTCGTCTGGCCTGCTGCTATACTTTGCAGACTGGGCCAGGCCCCTCTCCAGTGTGTGTTTTAACACTTTGGGGAGGACTGCATTGGCACACATTTGCTATCTCTACAATATTGACATCATAATTTGATCATGAAATCTCACCTGAATTACTGTTGTTGCCAGTCTGTTGCTGGCGCCAACTCTCCCAACTTCCTTCAGCCCCAAATCTACCTAACCAATCTTGATCTAGGGCACAAATAAGGTAAGGCACAAGCAAGCTAAGGAATGAAAAACCAAGTTTGAAATGTGAAAGTGCATCAGTCTCAAAGTAGCCGACATTCATCTTAGATTAGCCATGGGCAGCACTATTTATTCCAGCTAGTTTTAGCCTGCACTTATCTAAGATATACCTAATAAATGTGCCCTCAAAAGAAGCAGCTTCCCACCTGTTCAAAATTTTTTGACAGGCTCTACATCACAAAAACATTTCGAACTTGTTTTGTCGCTGTTACGTAGTTTAGGTAGAATTGCTGCCCAGCTATGTTTATTTCTTTCACTCATTTAGTACTTTTCTTAGTAGCTTTTAGGCGTACTTAATACTAAATTCAAAGAAATAGGGACCGCTAAATAGAAGAGACTCAAACTTTAAATATTATCTAACCTGACAAAACGAACAGAGAAGTACTTGATAACGTATCTGCGTTATTGATAATGCCTTGAATATGCCCACAATCGTGTATTTCTCTAGAAAATTGACTGTCACATTTCGGGCATCTAGGCGGCAACTTTCTGGCAACTACTAACAATCGGCATCATTGGGCTGCATGTTAAAATCTGGCAACTGTGACAGCGGTTTCCGGGTTTTCTGCAGCGGGGGTCCCTCGTTTTAGTAGAAACTGAACACAGTACCAATATTGTATCACTGATGGTACGCTTGCAATTAAAGAACAGAGCTGCTAAATTAAAATAATCGCTACACGCTTCATTCTGTATTTCGAAAATATGTGGTTTGATTTTGAACCATGCAGCCACGATCGCTATTTTGTCACACTTATGCACCTCGATTTTTGTAAATGTGTCACAAACTCCAGTAGCCGAGTTGGCAAGTTTCTGCACCTCTGGACGTGGCCTAAATCCGTGTTGAGCATCTGAGAGAAGGTAATTTTGAGAGAGGTAGTCATATAACTGACGTTGGACAATTTTTCTACAATTTTGGCAATGACAGGCACTAACGAAATAGGTCGGAAGCTGGCGGGACTAGTCACCGGATCGGATTTGTAAATTGGCATAACGATGGAGTGTTTCCAACAATCAGGAAAGTCGTTACGTCCAAGGCATGAGTTGATAATGTTTAAAAGAGGAATGCTGATGGCTTCAAAACAAAGTTTAAAAACACGAATCGAAAGGCCGTCCGAACCACAGGCAGACGTGTTGTGCATGCTGCGAATGACGTTCTGGAGGGTGGCGTGGTCTACTGTGGACACCGCAAAACCGCAGGCGCCTACACGAGGGACCTTCGTGATAAAATCTGGCACGTCTGTGGTCTGCGCGGCCAGTTCCCTAACCAGAGCTGGGCCAACACCGACAAAGTATTCATTTAAGGAGTCGGCAGATGATTCGAGATGAACGTGGCTGCCCCTGCCTCCACCTACGTACTGGCGAACATTTCGATAAATGGAGCTAGGACCCTGTTCAGCGATACGCCTATTTACATCATCCCTGGCATCTTTCCTCACGGCCGCCCTGACGGCCCGGTTAAGGTCACGATACTCGGCGCTGGCGCTCCCGGCCGCACGCGCCGCGCGTCTCCGGCACATCAAATCACGGGTGGCTTCAGAAATCGGTGGCGCAGTCGGGTTTCGGATGGAAATATGCTTAATAGGAGCGACATCGTCAAGAACTGGTAAAAAAGAAGACAGAAATACTTTCCATTGATCAGCTGTCCGCTGCTGCCTATACACGGGTTGCCAATCAACGAGTCCTAGTCGAGTGTGGAGATCGGCAACATTGACATTTTTTAGAATGCGTGACTCGACAACAGTCGGTTTTGAGCGGGCACGAGGAATGCTAATGGCGACAATGACAAATTTGTGTGGGCTAAAATCACAGTGCCTAGTACCTGTCTTTAAAACCATGTCATAATCACTCACAATCATGATATCCAGAAGAGAGCCGGAAGCATATGTCGGTTGACTAACCATCTGGTGTAACGAATACTGGTGAAGCAGCCTATCTAAAGCCCTTTTCGGAGGATCCGTGGCATTAAGCAACATGTTGCAGTTCAAATCGCCACTTATACTATTTTGGCACCGGGAAATTTAATCATCACATGCTGAAGTTGACATTCTAAAGCCTCAAAATCTGCATCAAGGGCTGCAACAGCAGTGCGCGGAGGTCGGTAAAGGGCTGCCAATATGAACAGGCAGTTACGCTTCTCTGGTTTTACTGCAACCCAGAGTGATTCCAACTTACAGTTCGGAGTGGAAGTGGGCGGGACCTCTATCACTGTTGAGCTTAAGCTCTCACGACACAGAACCGCAACACCACCATAACCACTTCCATCCAGGCGGTCCGCTCGATGGATTGCGTAGCCCGGAATAGGCAATAGTCGGGTGGGCATACTTGGCTTCAACCAAGTTTCAGTCACAGTAATGAGATCAAATCTCCGCTTATCAAGTTCATAACGAAATTCGAGTATTTTGGGTTTGATCGACTGAATGTTAATCGAAGCAATGGTGATATTGTTCCGAATTTTAGTCGAGCTCCAACCACTGCTCCCCCTCCACCGCCCCGGCCTACGCCCCCCGCCGAGTCCTCCGCGAGCCGGACACTGGGTTCTGGTCCACTGGGCGGGGCGCCGACACGTGGACTCCTTTCACCCTCCCTCTTGGCATAGGGAGGCTGTGGATTTTGAAGTATTTTGTCATGACTTCTCACAAGGCAGAGTTATACAAGGCGACGCAGCACTGCCAGCGCAGTATGGGGATGCAAAAGTGTGAGGCGGACGCGGTAGAAGCGCAGAGTTTCATGAAAAGTGTAATGGAAAACGTTTCGAACTCAGTCGTTTCCGTAACTATGGTAATCACACACAATATGCGCACAATGGTGTCAAGATGAAGGCTTTAGTCTTACCACACCTGCTTGATTGACCTATCTAACCTACCAAAAGTCCCCAGACACAAAACTGTGGCTTCGCTCTCAAGAACGGCCACAAATATAAGACATTATTAGCTTCAGTTTCTTACGAGTCTTTCTTGTTGAGTCTTTTCCTAAAATAATTAAAACACATATAGAGGGCGGTCTACGAAATCGCTTAGGTTTTAGAAGCAAATATATTATGTTTACAAGATCTCTCCCGAGTTGCCCACTTCCCAAACGTTTGGTTAACATGCGCAGTGGAGATGGGTCTGCCGTCAACGCGCATTGGAGTTGACTATTTAAGTGCCTCCCAACCCCGGAGATCTCAGTAATCAAGAGGCTCAGAAAAAAATTCCGCTGGGGGTTGGTGAGTGTCACAGTCAGCTACGATCTACATTATGGCCCACTTTTATCGACATAGGTCAATATCTTCAAGGTCGAACGAGGTCATAATGATCAAATCTTGGACATGCTGAGGACCTATTGGGAAATGTCGTGATTATCGAAAAAGGAAATATACTGAAAGCAGACTAAGGTCATGGAGTGAAGATCCCACACAATTTCCCTGAAATGTTTTGGTCAAGGTAATTCGAGATCACTTACCATTGACTTATAAATATGATGCATTCCCAACAATGTGCAATATTACTGACGCAATAGCAGACTTTGGGAGGGAAATGAGGGTTCGAACCCTTTAACAAAAGACGGTTTTAAGATACACATCTGGTGCGGGAGCAAGTATTTAAGCACCCGACCAGCGGGAGATAAGGTATGTCATTCATTAGACCCACCTAATGACGAAGTGAGAAAACATCAGTTTTTGTATTTTCGACCTATGTAAGGCATTGTGCTTAAGCTGAAATTATGGCGCAATACCACTCTTGCAACAAATATTTGATAAAAAATGTGCGCAAACGGGGTTACCATCTGCAGCAGACGGTATCCTGTTGAACCCCAATTCCACTGGCGTCATGTGTACATGCTGGGGGTCGTCGTTTAGTCCAATGTCAGGGACAGCCAGCAGGACCTGAATATTTTACCGCTATCGGGAGCGCCAGCAATGCCACCATGTGAACACATTTTTATCAGTCACGCGACCGGGGTCTGTGAACCCAGCTGCACTGCAAGAAACAGCACGCACTTGGCAGCGTTGGAGCGTCGAAACGGCGATTTCAAAGTGTTTATCTGAAATGCGGAAATATTTGACACGAAGTCAGAGCTACACGCACGAGAAATCGCGTTGCATGATAAAGACGGCCGCGAGTCATCAACCTCAGTCACGCATCGCTACCACGTGTTTCCCGGCAGGCACAAGTCAATGAGGTCAAGGGAACCTGAGGATAATTCATGTATGGACAACAATACCAAGCCGTATGCCGTAGAGCATATTCAAATGCTTTGAACTTTTTACCTCGGATGAAAGTTACCAAGCACATATTAAATAGATCATTTTTACTATTTCTCATAATCAAATTTACCTTAGATTATAAAAATATGATTTGTATACAAACGCTGCCACTTGATGCTCGTCTTCCATCTCTGAATAACTTCGACCATTGACTGTTATTTGTTTTGTATACAAGGTGAGCATTACGCTACAATGAATTTTCTTCTTTATTGCAGCAACTTTTAACTTCTATTTCCACGAAAATGAAGTTAAAAATGGCGAAGATTGCATATAAAGAATTCGATTTAGGCCACCTTTTCACAATTTAAAACGAAGCTAACATTTGTTCAAGGTGTTTTTAGGTGTTTTTTTACCTTATTTTCTCTCAACAAGCACAATGCAAATTAAGCTTCCATTTTATCATGACTATTACGCCTGAGCCACACCGTAGTTAGGTTTCACTAATCTTGTATATTTTATTCGAAATTTAAGTCAGCCGAAAGGCCAGGGGAGCTATAAAAAGTAGCATTAGTATTTTTTCTCACGTGGCAAATATTGTGATTCTAGCGTAATGCTTCCAGCCTCACCATTTCGCTTTTGGCAGAAGAAGTTAGTGGCCGCCCGCCGTGCCCGCTCGCAAGACGCCATGGGGTGTTTCAAAATTCGATATTTTTGCTAAGGGACGGCCTGGTAAACTAAATTGGGCAGGCTTACTGGTTGCCACGGACCACGAAATATTTGTCTAAGTTGCAAATGGAAGATTACAAAATTGTCTAAGGTCACAGACTATCACATAGTTCTGTAAAGGGAGAATATAACCACAAGCGGTTATGGTGAGTGCTAAACTCAATGTGTCCTCATTCACATTTCAGACAGGCTCATGATCTGTCCTGCCGGCAATGCATTAGATTATTACGATTTTTATCAAATCCAAGAATATAGTATAGGTACGGACCAGGGAATAATAATGTATACACTTGTCCTATATGTATGTTGCGAAGCGCACTGCCAAGGCAAACACTATACGACTTGGTTTTAAATAATCTTAGCCATATTTTCCCACGATCTCAAACTGACGTGACGTCCGAAGCCAACAGACACTGTTGCTGTCAAGGCTACCCGCCATCGGCCAATAATTATTCATCGCTCTCGGAAAATGGCGGCGCCCGGCGTGACACCAGCAGTGCTTATCGACGAGCACGCGCAGTAATCGTTCAGTATAACGTGCCAGGAGCGGGAGCGGAGGGGGAGGGTGCGCGTGTTTGCGTCTGCGTGCAAACACCAGGTACACTGAAAATCGATGTTCAATCTATTACGGTCAATGCAGCCTAACTACGGAAATTAGTTTTTCCTTGGCTTGTAAGTAGGTGGTTGGGGATCTCACGGGCAGCTTGGCGTGCAAAGTATACCTTACGTGACGGCCGAGTTATCATTGCCCAAAAGTGGGGCGCCCGTTAACACCCGCACTGGAGGGGGTCTGGCACTAACGCGCACTGGAGGGGGCCTGGTAGGCCCCCTAAGATCTCGGAAACTAAGAGGGTTAGAAAAACGCCACTTGGTAGGTGGGTGAGGGCTATGGTGATCTACATGATGACCAATTTTCATTGACCTAGGTCAATATATTCAAGGTCAAACGAGGTCGTAAAGGTCAAATATTGGCCATGCTGGGAACGATTGATAAATGCTGTGATTATGCAGGAGAATGGCGGGAATAAGCTAAAAGTGGGCAATGTTCATAGAGAAGAGGTCTCAAACAGGCTTCCCCACAACTTTTGGGTCAAGGTCATTCAAGGTCATTGACCTTTAAGGTCACCATATGGTATACTACTTATGATTTACACTTTGACTATCACTGTAGCTACTGTTTGGCGGGATATGAGGATTGACCTTTCCCAATGACCTTTGACCTTGACCTTTGACCTTGAACTTTGCATTGGGGTACCCTACCGATGACGTCATAGCATAATATATGTCAGACGGGGTAACGTCATTTGGCCGGACGCACAGTGGTCAGCTTATATGACGTTATGACGTCACCACTCGGTCTTCAATGCAAGCTAACTGGTCCGACCGCGCGTTTACGGCGATCTCAAAATGCAGGTCTGACTTTGAAAGCCTATAAATCAAAAAATTTCAGCCGATTTTCAAAAAGTCTTCACCAATCCATGCGCTATTAAATTCTGTTAAATGTTGCAACGTTTCGTTTTTCGGCTACAAGCGGTTCTCCGGCCACCTCGGAAAAACAGGTGGGGGGCCTCCGAGGCCCCCTCCAGTGCGCGTGTTAATATTTGATTTTCTCCCACTATCGAATCTAAAACCAAACCAAACTCATTGTTTTATAAATAAAACAATGAGTTCGGTAATGAACAATATATAAAATGAGGCGGTAAAAGTTTATGCTTTTAGAGAAAACTTGTCCGTTTTCCCATTAGTCTGAAGTCAGATTTTTCAGCTGAGAATTGGAGGTGGTGGGCTGCTTCTATGTCTACCCTCCTCCTTCGCATGAAACGACACCCCTGCTTAATGAAAATTCAAAGGGTTCGGTACTGGTACGAGCCAGGTTTCACTAAAACATACAGCTACAGCCTATCGGCCCAAAGACGACATTTAGAAATTGACTCAGATCCCAAAAATATGCACAACCACATTGGACGGATGTCGTGAGGACTGTGAGGGCACAAGTGTAAGCTTTCTCTCCCCCATACGCCCACAATATGCAATTCAGGTAGCATTAACCCGCGCCCCACCGGGGGTCCGGCGCCACCTTCGCCCCACCGGGGGCCATCGATGGCCCCCCTCTAACTCCGAAAATATAGGCGTTAGCGCAAATCTGCAAAGTGCAATAGAAAGTTTGCGTGAATTCAGTAAGAAATTACTTCGCATGTTTTAGTGCTCAGGTCAATGGTTTGACCTCCAGAGGTCAAATTAGGTCAAGATCGGCTATGTTCACTCAAATATGCAATGATTAAGCAAACTGGGCATAACTCTTATGTCATTAGAGCTATTGAGGCCTGGTAAAGTACATTTGATAGCAAATTGCCAGTACTTTTTCCGATATTTGGAACGTAAAGACCTCCCGCCAGTGGTTTGACCGCCAGAGGTCACCTCGTGACCTAATATGACCTGAGGTCACGAAAGGTCAAAAAGTGACCTTGCCGTATATCAAATGAAAGCCAGGAACAGGACAAACACGATGATGTTTGTTTCACCGCTCTAGCTTAATTAGGTCAAAAGTTATTGTCAAAATACTGTTTTTGACCTCTGGTGACCTTGGATGACCTTGGAAAAGTCAAAGGGAAAATATGACCCCTGGGATCCGTGAAAGGGTGTCCAAAAACGTTGTTCTGAGCAGTCTGAGTATTTGCAATCATTTTTGTGGCTTTTATATCATGAAATAGCTTTTCCCCATGCTTTTCCAATGGGAGAGGTCGCCTCGTGACCTGACCTCAGGGCACGAAATCGAAAAAATCCCGGATATACACCTTGTAGACCCTGGAGGGGTCATGAAGTGTAGGAAGTTTCAAATCGATCTATTTTGAAATGTAGCTCTTACAGAGCTCTAAAGATGAAGTGAGGTGACCTTGGTTGACCTCGTCTGGTGACCTGACCTTGGGTGACCCGGGGTAAAAAATTTCAGGGATGATGGGAAAATGATGCAGTGAGAGGTAGAGCCCTCAACCGCGGTGCTGCGCCTCGTCGTTTTTCTGCTATCCCGGAAAAACCTTAGGGGGGCCATCGATGGCCCCTTCCGCGGGGGCGAGGGTTAAAAGATCAGGTTTTGGTGCCGTAGAAATATGAATAGATAGCCGAGTTCGAAATGGATTGAAGACAGCTAAATCAAACAGAGGTTTGAACGAAATGGTTTAATCCAATCCCTATCAATCGAAACCGATTCCACTGTGAAATAAAAGTGTAGACAGACATTGGATGGGCTCTGGTACCAAATATAATGGTGTCATTTGATCTCATAGCAAAGGCCTTATAATTGACGTTCTCCAACGTCTTGCAAAGATACTATTGAATGCATGCCGCAGCACGATGACGTGCAAAATCGTGTCGAATCTCTTAGCGTGTGCTACAGTTAAATTACTGTAACTAGGGTCATTGCCCAAAATAACAGGGAGTTTCAGGAACTGATAGGGAAAGTGACATGCGCCACTAATTAAAGGACGCGGGGTCGCGATATCCGTGACCCCTGCTGCAAACGGTCGCTGGCGATTTTCTATACTGTTTCGCACTGCCTGTTAACGGCAGGGAAGGGTGGGGCTAGTTTTATCCAGTTGTAGCCAGGTGTGAGTTAAAACACTCACTAAAACTCAGTTATTTACGTATATTTCATTATCTTAAGACACTTGCTCATCCATTCAGCTGGTATCTTTCTTCTGGCTAAGCATCGTGGCATGGGGCCGGCTAGTAGTGGCTTAGACATCAATGTGTATATTTTTACATTCCAAGAATAAATCTGGTTTAGGAAAACATCATATTTCCGGAATCACCACCAATACCGACGTAGTCTTCTGCGTGCCACAGCTGCGGATATTGGTGTCGCATTTGGGTCAGCAACTACGGTTATTGAGGTGTTTGTTTGTGGGTCACCTGGACCGTTATGGATTTCAATTGATGGGAAAGATCAGCAACTTCCTGTCATATTTGCACTTACATTTCTTAACTCTGCTGCCCTCAATACTGACCTGACGCAAGTTGTCTAGCGGCATTATTATTATTCTGGTGAAGAGCTTTGGAACGACGCTTAATTATCGCATTTGGATCAGCTGAGAACCCAAATTGATGGAAGGGATCGGAATTTCCCCCCCTCTCCAGCGGTGCGTGGAATAATGAAGGACTGTTTTTCCTGGAAAAATTAAAAACACATTCATGCCACACTTAAATGAAACATTTTAAGCGTATTTCATTAAACAGAACTTAAGCAAAGGGTGCGTTGTTACTGCCCTGATTCTAATGAGCAGAGGTTAGTAGACAAAAGCAATGTTGAGCTTTAGAGAAAAAATAAAACAAACAACAAATTTCACCAAGTTTAGACGACGCTCCCGTATACTATGGCGTACTTCCTCCAAATAGCCTGAGGCCATGATATAAGTATTTGAACTTAGGCCTTAAAGTTAAAGGTTCAAATTTGGAGGCCATGCCATCAATATCTTTTACGCTCCATCATATCTCGTTGTCTGGTCTCCAGTGTCCGACAACGTATATGGTGGCATAATTTGCGTGACAAATTGTATTTCAAACAGTTTATAAATAATTAAATGGAATATTAAAATTTCAAATTTACCTTGTGCTTTTCGTCCGAGTAATACTGCCTACGCAAACTCCGATACAAGCACTGAACTTTGCATGCTTAGGTCTAACTAAATGGAGTGCACATGATTTTTAATTCGAAACTTTGTATGCATATGGGTTTTATTCGAGACTTTCAGTACGTACGGGTATTGATTCGAAAATGTGTACATCGCAGGCGTGTCAACAGCCAGCCTCGGGGGAGGCTGGCGGCTGATGTGTGAAGATGCCGGCTACCAAGCTCCCCACTATGTCTGCAGCAGCACCAGTGAGGACCACGAACATCCTGCGAAGGTGAGACTGAGCTGATGCTGGAAGTAGGCCGTGGACATCACGTAATTCATCATTCATCACGTACAGTCATCATCCGATCATTAGTAACGTCAGATTATTAGTAACGTTAGATTATCAGTGAGGCAACGTCGTCGCCAGTGTTCAATTCTTTCCGTCATTGACATGATGTTTGAGGTGAATTTTTGCGTCCGGAATCGGTTGATCGTGTGTTTCATTTTGGCCTAAATAATTCGGAAGAAGCATGTATAGTGACAGCCATTGCAGCAGCGGTAGCAGTGGCAGTTACTGTTTTTGGGATCATGCATGGGCTGCTGCAGGCTCATAGAAGAGGTGTTTGTATAATGTTGCAGCATGTTTTAATGATGCCCACGAAAAATTCGCAACGTAAATCACATAGAAAGTTATAGGAGGGCACTTGACGCTACGTCCAGTGAAATCACCCGTGCATAAAATGAGCTTGTTCTAAAAGAACCCTGATTCTGAGATCGGGAGAAATGTCATGTGTTTGTGATTATTTAAGCAACAAAACCAATCCCCTTGATAAGTTCTACATATATTTGATAACAACAAATTGATTTCTTGAAGTTCTGAGTGGCCTTTCTCAAATACTTGGATTTTGCAGTCCTAAAATCCACAATGGTGCTGCAGACCCTGAGAAAGGTCCTATCATTGAAGGATAGTTTCATTTTCTTGCAAAAGCTCCTATTGTTAGGAAGCAAAAAGGCCTCTAAAACAGCTCCCAAAATAATACCATCAAAAATTATAGCAATGTGATTTGAGGTTCCGCCAAGTTGTGAGCGAGTTTCCCTGGGATTCAAAAATAAAAACACCACACATGCAGAAGCTGTATTTTTGGGTACCGGCGGCATCTGATGCCAAAAACATCCGATATATCCGATCTAGTTAGGATGAAAAAGTACTCAGCTGTGCTCTGAATAAGTACCAGGCAAAACTAGATGTCCGCACCTAATCGTGACTGCACAAAAATACTAAATCAGTGTGGAAGTCCTCACCGAACCTAGGATTCAACGAAACCTGAAAGCATGATACCTTATTTCATGTTGAGCATATTTACACCCTTTATATGGCCAGCAGTCTTAATTTATGGGATTCGCTTCGCAGTCAATACCAGTTATTTTATACCTCAGATTGTCTACGAGACGAGCCCATTTAACACTCGCACTGGAGAGGCGTCTGGCACTAACGCGCACTGGAGGGGGCCTGGTAGGCACCCCTAAGACCTAAAAAACTAAGAGGTGTAGACAAAGTCTGATAGGGCGTGGATGGGGGCTATAGTGATCAACATCATAGTCAAATTGCATTGAACTGTGTTAATAAATTCAAGGTCAAACGAGGTCATAAAGGTAAAATATTCGCCGTGCTAGGGACCAATTTGGAAATTCCGTAATTATGCAGGGAAAGGACGGGAACACAGGGGCTCAGCCAGGGGGCACAGAGGCACGTGCCTCCCATCGGTGACGGGGTGCACTTTTAATTGCCAGGTGGTGTACCTTATTTGGGCCGTGCTACTCGAAATTTAGTGCCCTACGCCGTTGAGCCTAGATGGAACTAGACTGCATTTAGCGATTTATACTATTGTTTGACAATTAAGTGCCTTTTTTGTCAGTTAGGGCATTCTGTCACCTTTCCAAGCACCCGTGAAGAGTATAGACACGTAATCCGTTTCCAGATAATGCCTCATCGTCACCAATAATCGCACGGGCGGAGCTAATCTGGTGCCCCTTGAGCTCATCTGGTGCCCCCTGAGCGCTAGTCTTGGCCCACCCCTGGAGCTGATAATATGCCCCCTGACCTGATCTTATGCCCTGGTAGTCAATTTTGTGCCCCCCTCCCCCTGAGAAAATAATTGTGCCTTCTGAACCTATATAATGCTCTCTGAGTTAGTCTGATGCCTCCGAGCTTGCCTTATGTCCTATTAGCTGTTTTAGTGTCCCTTGACCTGATCCGGACCCCTAAACTTATTTAATGCCTCCCGAAGTTTACTGTCCAGGGGCATAGCCAGGGGGCACAGGGAGCACGTGCCCCCATCGGTGCCGGGTGCCCTTTTGATTGCCAAGTGGTGTACCCCCTTTGGGCCATGCCGCTCGAAATTTAGTGCCATACGCCGTTGAACCTAGATGGAACTAGACTACATTTAGCGATTTCAACTATAGTTTGACAATTAAGTGCCTCTTTTGGTCAGCTAGGGCATTCTGTCGCCTTTCAAGCACCCGGGAAGAGTATGGGCACGTAATCCGTTTCCAGATAATGCCTCATCGTCGTCAATAATCATACGGGGGGAGCTCATCTGGTGCCCCCTGGAGCTGATCATGTGCCCTTTGAGCTGATCTGGTGCCCTTGTAGTCAATCTGGTGCCCCCCCCCTCGAGAAAATAATGTTGCCTTCTGAACCTATATAGTACTCTCTGAGTTAGTCTGATGCCTCCAAGCTTGTCTGGTGCCCTATTAGCTGTTTTAATGCCCCTTGAGCTGATCGGGGCCCCCTGAGCTTATTTAATGCCTCCCGGAGTTGATCTACTGTCCAGGGGTGCAGCCAGGGGTGCACAGGGGGCACGTGCCCCCCATCACTGCCGGCGTTCCCTTTGTATTTCCAGGTGGTGTACCCAATTTGGGCCTTGCCGCTCGAAATTTAGTGCCCTACGCCGTTGAACCTAGATGTAACTGGACCGCATGTAGCGATTGCAACTATTTTTGGACAATTTAATACCTTTTTCGGTCAGCTAGGACATTCTGTCGCCTTTCCAAGCACCCGGAAAGAGTATGGGCACCTAGTAGGTGTCCACCTAATGCCTCATCGTCGCCAATAATCGTACGGGTGAAGCTAATCTGGTGCCCCTTGAGATCATCTCGTGGCCTCTCAGCTGGTCTTGGTCCCTTGAGCTGATTACTTGCTCCCTAAGCTGATCTGGTGCCCCTGAGTCAATCGAGTGCCCCACTGAGCAAATAATTGTGCCTCCTGAACCTATATAATGCCCTCTGAGTTAGTCTAATGTTTCCGAGCTTGCTTGGTGCCCTAATAGCCAATTTACTGCCCCTGGAGCTGATTCGGGCCCCCGAGCTGATCTCATGCCTCCCCAAGTTGATCTAATGTTTCCTAAGTCAATCTGGTGCCTCTTCAGCTGATAAGGTGCCCCCTCAGCTGATTATTAATGTCTTCTTAGATGGTCTAGTGCCCTCTGAGCTGGCTTGGTGGGCTCTGAGCCCATCTTGTGTCCCCTGAGCTGTTATGTTGCTCCCTGAGCTGATTTAGGCCCCTGCCATAGCCTGGGGGGGGCTGGGAGCTGATCTGGGCCCCCGAGCGGATCGATCTGGTGCCACCTGAGCTGCACTAATGCCCCTGAGTCGATCTGGTGCCTCCTGAGTCCATCTGATGCCCTCTGAGCTAGTCTGGTGTCCCCTGAGCTAATCTGGTGCCCTTTAAGCTGACCTGGACCTCCTTACGTAATTTCATGAGCAGCTCTAAAGCCCCGAGCTGAGCTGGGCCCACAGAGGCTGATGAGGGCTCCTGATATGGTATGGGGCTCCTGAGCTGATTAAGTGCCTCCTGACTTGATCTGGTCTTCCCGAGCTGGTCGGGGACCACTGATCTGATTGTATGTACCCGAAGCTGACCTGGTGCCCTATGGGCATTTGGTGTCCCCTGAGCAGCTCTGGGGCTTTTGAACTGATTGGGCCCCAAGCTGGTGAGGGATCCCTGAGCTGATTTAGTGCCCCTGACTTGAACTTGCCCCTGAGCTGATCAATCTGGTGCACCCTGAGCAGATATACTGCCCCCTGAACTTAACTAATGCCTCCTGAGTCGATCTGGTGCCTCCTGAGTCATCATTGTGTCTCCTGAGCCCATCTGATTCCGTCTGAGGTAGTCTGGTGCTCCATGGCTAATACGGTGCCCTTTAAGCTGACCCGGGTCTCCTGGGTTGATTACGTGATTTCCTGAGCAGCTCCCAGGCCCTGAGCTGAGCTGGGCCCACAGGGGTTGGTAAGGGCCCCTGAGATGGTATGGGGCTCTTGAGCCGATTAAGTGCCTCCTGACTTGATCTGGTATTCCCGAGCTGATCTGGGCCCCGAGCTGGTCGGGGACCACTGATCTTATTGTTTGTCCCCGAAGCTGATCTGGTGCCCTATGGGCCGATCTGGTGCCCCCTGAGCAGCTCTGGGGCTCCTGAACTGATTGGGCCCCGAGCTGGTTAGGGACCACTGAGCTGATTTAGTGCCCCTGACTTGATCTTGCCCCCTGACCTGACTTGAGGCCCCTGAACTGATCTGGGGCCCCAAGAGCTGATCTGGGGCCCAAGAGCAGATCTGGGTTCTGAGGGTACCCTGAGCTGGTCTGGGTGCTGAGCTTGTGAGAGCCCCTAATGTTGGCTTGAGGCCCCCTGAGGTGATCTGGCGCCTTAAACTGTTCTGGGGCTTCTTGAACTGGTTTAAGGCCCTATGAGCCTATCTGTGGCCCATTGAGCTAGTCTGATGACCTCATCTCTGGGGCCAATGAGCTAGTCTAGTCCCTGGGTGAAGCATGGGCTGCTCTGGGGCCCTGATCTACATCAGGGGCCCCTGAGGTGGTCTTGAATAGACAGATAATAAGAACACAAGGCCAACTCCATTAACCCTCGCCCCACCGGGGGCCATCGATGGCCCCCCTAAGGTTTTTCCGGGATAGCAGAAAAACGACGAGGCGCAGCACCGCGGTTGAGGGCTCTACCTCTCACTGCATCATTTTCCCATCATCCCTGAAATTTTTTACCCCGGGTCACCCAAGGTCAGGGCACCAGACGAGGTCAACCAAGGTCACCTCACTTCACCTTTAGAGCTCTGTAAGAGCTACATTTCGAAGTCGATCAATTCGAAACTTCCTACACTTCATGACCTCTCCAGGGTCTACAAGGTGTATATCCGGGATTTTTCGATTTCGTGCCCTGAGGTCAGGTCACGAGGCGACCTCTCCCATTGGAAAAGCATGGGGAAAAGCTATTTCATGATATAAAAGCCACAAAAATGATTGCAAATACTCAGACTGCTCAGAACAACGTTTTTGGACACCCTTTCACGGATCCCAGGGGTCATATTTGCCCTTTGACTTTTCCAAGGTCATCCAAGGTCACCAGAGGTCAAAAACAGTATTTTGACAATAACTTTTGACCTAATTGAGCTAGGGCGATGAAACAAACACCATCGTGTTTGTCCTGTCATTGGCTTTCATTTGATATACGGCAAGGTCACTTTTTGACCTTTCGTGACCTCAGGTCATATTAGGTCACGAGGTGACCTCTGGCGGTCAAACCACTGGCGGGAGGTCTTTACGTTCCACATAGCGGAAAAAGTACTGGCAATTTGCTATCAAATGTACTTTACCAGGCCTCAATAGCTCTAATGACATAAGAGTTATGCCCAGTTTGCTTAATCATTGCATATTTGAGTGAAAATAGCCGATCTTGACCTAATTTGACCTCTGGAGGTCAAACCATTGACCTGAGCACTAAAACATGCGAAGTAATTTCTTACTGAATTCACGCGAGCTTTCTATTGCACTTTGCAGATTTGCGCTAACGCCCATATTTTCGGAGTTAGAGGGGGGCCATCGATGGCCCCCCGGTGGGGCGAAGGTGGCGCCGGACCCCCGGTGGGGCGCGGGTTAATCTCGGGGCGGGGTCACTGAGCTAGTCTAGTCCCTGGAAGCACAACTGGGGGGATGGGGAAGCTGCTCTGGAGGCCTCTGATCCACACGTGGGGGCCCCAGAGCTGATCTTGAATAGATGGGGAATAAGAACACGATGAAAACTCCCCTTGTAAAACGGAGCTAACGAGGAATGAGGAATATCTAAAACGGCCTGTGATGCCTAGGCACCCCTGGTTGGATAAATTGCTTATTATACTGGTGGATTCTGGTAAGGGATGATAAAAAGGAATGTGCCCCTGAGCTCAGACGACAGTCCCCTAAACCAGGATTTCTACTAATTAGTTTAAATGAAGAACTAGTTTTCACAATTTTCAGCCCTGTCCCACCATCCCCATCCAAAGCACCGAGCTGTTCACCTTTTCTTTACTCTTAACTGGGACCGATCCTTGAGAATATGGAACTTAATAAACGCATTCAAAAGGTATCTCCCAAATTATTCCGGCAGCAAAAATTGTGTTCTTCCAAAGACACTATGCCACTCCTCGTCCCACGGCGATTGAGGGAGGAAAGGAACTTTATCCGTGTTCAGCCAGGGCTCACTCGTCACGACAAAACCAGTGGGCATAAAAAATGAATTTTCGACTTCAATATGCCTTAACCCTTGCCCCGGTGGCGGGTACGAGCCACCTTCGGCCTGGTGGGGGGCTAAAAATGACCCCCACGATCTCAAAAACTAAGAGAGCTAGAAAAAAGCACAAAACGGCAATCGAAAGCTTTTCAAAAATAATATCGAAAATACTTCCGTCATTTTTCTTGTCAGATCAATATCAAGGTCACCAGAGGTCAAAATAGGTCAAAACCGCTAATATGAGGTGTACTAAGAAAACCTCATATATCTCAGAAACTATGATAGCTAGAAACATTTTTCCAACACCATTCGAAAGCTCTTGAGTTTCTCTTTCATGAAAGTGGCATTTATTTTAGTGTCAGGTCAGAACCTAGGGAGCTACAGGTCACTGAATATTGGGCATATTCTTGGCAATGTCCATAGCCACCCATGCATAAAGGCGTTTCCTTTTTCGCTAATAACTTCCAAACCAAACAAGATACAGCCATAGTTGATGCACCATTGCAATCCTCTTGTCAATACAAATCGAATGATATATAATATTGCTATCCCAGGTCAAATTTAAGAATTTGACCTGACCCAGGTCAACAGTCTGACCCAACTTGACCCCCTGGTATAGTCATGATGTATATCATTTGACTTGCAGTGACTATACAAACACTTTGGTGAGAAAATAAAAGTTGTATCTTAGTTTATTCAAAATTTATAGAGTAAAACACCAAAAATGCTTATTTGACCTAAGGGGACCTTTTAAAGGTCACAGGTCAACATTTTTGGCGTCAACTTCAGAAATGGGCTAAGAGCAAGTCGTAACCGATGTTTGAAGTTGATTCCATCCATACTTAGTGAGAAAACCTCATTTCGTGATTTTCCCCATGTATTGACAACGGGGAGGTCATGCTCTGCACATGACCTTGGGTCACCAATATAAAAAATCCCGGAAAAAATATTGTAACTCCTGGTGGGCCCAATATTTGGTATGAGTTTCAACTTGATCGATAAACCCTTCTTTTAGTTATGCGGTCCTAAGCATTTTTTTGAGGTGAGGTCACTTCACCTGGCCTGGTGACCTGTCTTGATATGACCTTGAGCTAAAATTTTCAGGAAAGATGGAAAAATGATGAAAACATAGCTAGACCAAGTTTGGCGGCGCTGCGCGCCGCTATTTTTTGGTCCCTTCGGAAAAACCCGAGGGGGTCTAAAAGACCCCCACCCGGGCGAAGGTTAACTTAAGCAAGGTGACAGATATCACATGCTCCTCTGATTTCTCTGATGTTAAGTACTTGCATGATTGGCTGATTTCCTCTTAACCCTCGCCCCACCGGGAAGGGCCATCGATGGCCCCCCTAAGGTTTTTCCGGGATAGCAGAAAAACGACGAGGCGCAGCACCGCGGTTGAGGGCTCTACCTCTCACTGCATCATTTTCCCATCATCCCTGAAATTTTTTACCCCATGTCACCCAAGGTCAGGTCACCAGACGAGGTCAACCAAGGTCACCTCACTTCACCTTTAGAGCTCTGTAAGAGCTACATTTCAAAGTCGATCGATTTGAAACTTCCTACACTTCATGACCTCTCCAGGGTCTACAAGGTGTATATCCGGGATTTTTCGATTTCGTGCCCTGAGGTCAGGTCACGAGGCGACCTCTCCCATTGACAAAGCATGGGGAAAAGCTATTTCATGATATCAAAGCCACAAAAATGATTGCAAATACTCAGACTGCTCAGAACAACGTTTTTGGACACCCTTTCACGGATCCCAGGGGTCATATTTGCCCTTTGACTTTTCCAAGGTCATCCAAGGTCACCAGAGGTCAAAAACAGTATTTGGACAATTACTTTTGACCTAATTGAGCTAGAGCGGTGAAACAAACACCATCGTGTTTGTCTTGTCACTGGCTTTCATTTGATATACGGCAAGGTCACTTTTTGACCTTTCGTGACCTCAGGTCATATTAGGTCACGAGGTGACCTCTGGCGGTCAAACCACTGGCGGGAGGTCTTTACGTTCCACATATCGGAAAAAGTACTGGCAATTTGCTATCAAATTTACTTTACCAGGCCTCAATAGCTCTAATGACATAAGAGTTATGCCCAGTTTGCTTAATCATTGCATATTTGAGTGAAAATAGCCGATCTTGACCTAATTTGACCTCTGGAGGTCAAACCATTGACCTGAGCACTAAAACATGCGAAGTAATTTCTTACTGAATTCACGCGAGCTTTCTATTGCACTTTGCAGATTTGCGCTAACGCCCATATTTTCGGAGTTAGAGGGGGGCCATCGATGGCCCCCCGGTGGGGCGAAGGTGGCGCCGGACCCCCGGTGGGGCGCGGGTTAAATCTATTCAAAACAGTCGTGTTTCTGCTACTTCCATGACATTTTGCTGTTTTTTTCTTTTTTCGGTTTTAATCGAGTTTTCCTTCTCCGTCAACGATTTATTTCATTTTTATTGAACCAAAGATGTCCTAAAATGATATAAACAAATATATAGTAAGTTTTTAGGTTACGTTAAAAAGTGCCCTTTTTCCCGGGGTGCCCTTCAAAGTTGGTGTGCCCCCCCATACCAAAGCTCTGGCTGCACTCCCTGCGGGAATATTTTAAGGCGTACATTGATCATAAAGAGAAGGTCGCAAATAATCTTCCCTAAAATTTTGGGGTCAAGGTCATTCAAGGGCAATGACTTCTGACGTCCCAATGTGGTATACCACTCATAATGTACACTATACCTAGCACTATAGCAAATTTTTGGCAGCAAATGAAGATTGACCTTTACCCATAACCTTTCCCTTGACCTTGACCTTAAGTTACCTTAACTATGAGGTCATAGCATAATATACGTAAGACGGGGTAATACAATTTGACCAGATGCACTGGGTTCAATGACCTTGAAGGTGGTCCGACCGCGCGATTGTTGCAACACCAAAATGCAGGTCTGACTTTGACAGCCTATAAGCCGAGAAATTTGAAACCCATTTCTAAAATTATTTCACCAAGCGACGCGAAGTTGAATTTTCTCAAATGTGCTAAGTATCGTTTTTCGGCTACGAGTGGCTCTCCGGCCACCTTGAAAAATGGGAGGGAGGACCCGTGTTAACCCTCGCCCCACCGGGGGCCATCGATGGCCCCCTAAGGTTTTTCCGGGATAGCAGAAAAACGACGAGGCGCAGCACCACGGTTGAGGGCTCTACCTCTCACTGCATCATTTTCCCATCATCCCTGAAATTTTTACCCCGGGTCACCCAAGGTCAGGTCACCAGACGAGGTCAACCAAGGTCACCTCACTTCACCTTTAGAGCTCTGTAAGAGCTACATTTCAAAGTCGATCGATTTGAAACTTCCTACACTTCATAACCCCTCCAGGGTCTACAAGGTGTATATCCGGGATTTTTTGATTTCGTGCCCTGAGGTCAGGTCACGAGGCGACCTCTCCCATTGGAAAAGCATGGGGAAAAGCTATTTCATGATATAAAAGCCACAAAAATGATTGCAAATACTCAGACTGCTCAGGACAACGTTTTTGGACACCCTTTCACGGATCCCAGGGGTCATATTTGCCCTTTGACTTTTCCAAGGTCATCCAAGGTCACCAGAGGTCAAAAACAGTATTTTGACAATAACTTTTGACCTAATTGAGCTAGAGCGTGAAACAAACACCATCGTGTTTGTCTTGTTACTGGCTTTCATTTGATATACGGCAAGGTCACTTTTTGACCTTTTATGACCTCAGGTCATATTAGGTCACGAGGTGACCTCTGGCGGTCAAACCACTGGCGGGAGGTCTTTACGTTCCACATAGCGGAAAAAGTACTGGCAATTTGCTATCAAATGTACTTACCAGGCCTCAATAGCTCTAATGACATAAGAGTTATGCCCAGTTTGCTTAATCATTGCATATTTGAGTGAAAATAAACGATCTTGACCTAATTTGACCTCTGGAGGTCAAACCATTGACCTGAGCGCTAAAACATGCAAGTAATTTCTTACTGAATTCACGCGAGCTTTCTATTGCACTTTGCAGATTTGCGCTAACGCCCATATTTTCGGAGTTAGAGGGGGCCATCGATGGCCCCCGGTGGGGCGAAGGTGGCGCCGGACCCCCGGTGGGGCGCGGGTTAACTCTTGCCCCGGTAGCGGGTACGAGCCACCTTCACCTTGGTGGGGGTCAAAAACACCCCCACTATCTAAAAAACTACGAGAGCTAGAAAAACGCAAAACAGCATTCGAAAGCTGTTGAAAAATGATATTGAATATTGAAAATACTGCGGTCATTTTTCTTGTCAGGTCAATATCAAGGCCACCAGAGGTAAAAATGCGTCAAAATCGCTAATATGAGGTGTACTAAGACAACCTCATTTCTGTCAGAAACTAAGATAGCTAGAAACCGTTTGTGAAGACCATTCGAAAGCCCTTGAGTTGCTCTTTCATTACAGTGCCAATTATTTTCAGGTCAGGTCAAAGCCTAGTGAGCTACAGGTCACTGAGCATTGGGAATGTTCTTGGGAATGTCCAGAGCCGCCCATGCATAAGGGAGTCTCCTTTTTCGCTAATGACTTCCAAACGAAGCACGATGCAGCCATAGTTGATTCACCATTGCAATTAGCTCGTCAATACGAATCGGGTCATATATGATATTGCTATGCCAGGTCAAATTCAATATTTGACCTGACCCAGGTCAACTGTTTTGACCTAACTTGACCTGGTATAGTCATGATGCCTATCATTTGACTTGCAGTGACCATAAAAGCAATTCGGTGACAAAATAAAAGTTTTATCTTCGTTTATTCGAACTTCATAGCGTAAACGCCGAAAAATACTTACTTGACCTTAGGTGACCTTTAAAAGGTCAAAGGTCAAAAGATTTGGTAGCAAATTCATAAATGGGCTAAGGGCAAGTCATAACCAATATTTGAAGTTTATTCCATCCATACTTACTGAGGAAAGCTCATTTCGTGATTTCGCCCCATGCATTTGCAATGGGGAGGTCATGCTCTGTACATGACCTTCGGTCACCAATATCAAAAATATCGGAACATATGGTGTAGCTCCTGGTGGGCCCACTATGTAGTATGAGGTTGAACTTGATCGATTAAACCTCCTTTTAGTTATGCAATCCTATTTTTTTAGGTGAGGTCACTTCACCTGGCCTGGTGACCTGACCTGATAAGACATTGAGCAAAAATGTTCAAGAAAGATGTAATCATTATAAAGGAACCACTAGACTAAGTTTGGCGGCGCTGCGCGCCGCCTTTTTCTGGTCACTTCGGAAAAACTCGAGGGGCATTCTAAAAGACCACCACCCAGGCGAAGGTTAAAGACAAGGTCATATACAATCCATCATGAGAAGGTCGACAGGCCATGCTAACCAGCCTAACCACCAGGAATCTGCACAGATAACCCTACGAGAGGGGACGTGGCCCGATGCCCGCTGACTACACTACTGCGTTGACGCTGACCTGACCTGACCTGACCTCCAGGAACTGGACCAGCAGGCGCCCCACTCGCGCGGCTGGCGCTCCCGGCAGTTCTGCATCTACCCACAGGAGATCGCCTTTCAACTGGGCACCCGCGCTCACATCAGCAGGGTTCAGGTGCTCCTACACCAGCTGCTGATCCGTGAGTAGGCTGGGACCGTACAGGCGCCCACAAGTGCAGGGTTCAGGTGCTCCTACACCAGCTGCTGATCCGTGAGTAGGCTGGGACCGTGCAGGCGCCCACAAGTGCAGGGTTCAGGTCTGGTGATCTGTGAGTAGGCTGGAGCAGATTCTGGGTCATCTGGTGTCCAGCTGGAATTACGAGTTTACAAGCCCAGCAAGAACTTCCCGGGCCGAGTGGCCTCCCGGTTTAGTTCACAGTTCTATAGTGGCAGAAATGTATGGCAGAGATGCCATGATGATGGTAATGGTGGTAAAAATGATCATAATCTGCCAATATATATATATATATATATATATGTCACTTTTTAATGAGTTTTAAAAGCCAAAAGTTAGTCAACGATTTCGCATACAATGCATGGTCAGGACTTCATGCATAACCATGACCATGCATTGTATGCGAAACCGTTGACTTTTGACTTTTAAAACTCATTAAAAAATAATCTATATTTGGTAGATTAGTTCAAAGCTCATGCTTTTGCGTTTATTTTCTCTTGTAATTAAAGTATTCTCTTGTCAGTTATAGAAGATAATTGCGCTTGTATTTCCTTTTTCTGTAGGATTTTCCCGCCCGGCAAAAGTTAAGCCGTTAAAAGGGTATCGATTTGGTTCTATGTTTACGCAGCTTTCACATCTCTCCTAGAGTTACGTACGCTTTTGGCTTGTTTTCCTACTGTTGACGATTATTCCATTGCATGCATTTTTCGGGCACATGTTACAAAAAAAAATTCGAAGTCGTTTGGGCCGGTACCTAATGTTTTGACCGAATAAGAAAATGTCATATCGTCAGGGGTGAATCCAGAGGACCAGTCTGGCTATGTTCTTTTCAAAGACGACCGTATTGCGCCCACTTCTGGCCGATTTTCTATAAAAGAAGTAAAACTGTATGTTTTACTATTTTCCCGGGTCGGCTCTCCAAACGAGTGGCTATGATCTGCCTCTGCATGCCGATTTAACCCGCGCCCCAACGGGGGTCCGGCGCCACCTTCGCCCCACCGGAGGCCATCGATTGGCCCCCTTCTAACTCCAAAAATATGGGGGTTAGCACAAATCTGCAAAGTGCATTAGAAAGCTCGCGTAAATTCAGTAAGAAATTACTTCACATGTTTAAGCGCTCAGGTCAATTGTTTGACCTCCAGAGGTCAAGTTAGGCCACGAAAGGCTATTTTCGCCCAAATATGCAATGCTTAAGAAAACTGGGCATAACTCTTATGCCATTAGAGCTATTGAGATCTGGTAAACTACATTGGATTGGAAAATACCAGACCTTTATCTGTAATGTGGAACGTAATGACCTCCCGCCTGTGGTTTAACCTCCAGAGGCCACCTCGTGACCTCATTTGACCTGAGGTCATCAAAAGTAAAAAAGTGACCATGTCGTATATCAAATGAAAGCTAGTGATGAGACATACACGATGGTGTTTGATTCAACGCTCTAGCTTAATTACGTCAGGAGTTATTGCCAAAATACTGTTTTTGACCCCTGGTGACGTTGGATAACCTTGGAGAGATCAAAGGGAAAATATTACCCCTAGGATCCGTAAAAGGGTGTCCAAAAATGCTTGTCTGAGCAAGCCGAGCATTTGCAATCGTTTTTGTGGCTTTTAGATCATAGGACAGCTTTTTCCCATGCTTTTTCAATGGGAGAGGTCACCTCGTGACCTGACCTTAGGTCACGAAATCGAAAAATCCCGGATATACACCTTGTAGACCCTGGCGGGGCCATGAAGTGTATGAAGTTTCAAATCGATCGACTGACAAACGTAGCTCTTATAGAGCTCAAAAGTTGAAATGAGGTGACCTTGGTTGACCTCGCCTGGTGACCTGACCTTGGGTGACCCGGGGTAAAAAGTTTCAGGGATGGTTAAAAATGATGGGGTGAGAGATAGAGCCCTCAACCGCGGTCCCACGTTTCGTCGTTTTTCTGCTATTTTGAAAAAAAACCTTAGGGGGCATCGATGCCCCCGGTGGGGCGAGGGTTAAGTCTTTTCTACCCATGAACCCTTGTGAATGCCTCAAAGCACCAGCCATTTAACATATGCATATATTCATATATTTTTTAGGCAAAAGATGAGAGCATCAAATCTAGAAACGGATGCATACTGAACGAAGTAATACGCATCTTTCAGCTGAGCGGATTGATTTTTTCGTCGGGGATGTGGAGAGGGGCAGCGATGAAACGTATGCCAATGCCCGCTTTGTCAAGCTCGGATACGTCTCACTTGCTCCACCTGATGAGGAAGGGGGCAAGGCTAGGGAGTTCAAGTCAGTCGCCGTGGACTGCGAGGGCCGCTTCATCAAACTGGTCGTCCATCGCAACCACATGACCAAAATTAACAAATTCAACCAGGTGAGTGTCTCCTACTCTGGACCAGGGTAGTTCGCACATCTGTCGGTGGCACAACCGCCCATATAAATAGTTAAAGGCCATAGTGCATGTCGAGGGATATCATTTTCACCGGAAATATTGTATATTTAGGCTCAAAGTAACTCATTTGAATGATATCATATGCATTGCTGCACCTCGTATTTAAGAGGACATTTACTGCCCAAAGAATGCAATTAACGAAAAACAGATGGTTCACCGCCACCTCAGCTGCATCTACAGGATGTAGTGACCCGATTTTCCACCTCTACAGGTTAGCATCATGGGGGTGAACTTCTTGGGAGACGAGAAGGAGCCCAACAACAACAGCGCGCCAGAGCCGCGGACTGGCTCAGCTCCTCTAACCCACGACGGCATCAGCACCTACGACGACCTCGCCTTCAACATGTACACTGACGCAGACAGCGTGAAACACATTCGGAAGCTGGAGGCCCGCAAGACGGACGCCGTTAAAAGTGAGTAGGAGAGCTTGTTGTTGGAAATGCAACTATTCTTTAGACCCAGTCGAGGTGCTCTGTATAGAGTTCTGGGAACACTAGCTTCGAACAGCCAAACGTATTACATTTGTGTATTAAAAAGTTTGAATACAATATTACCATAGCCTACAAATGTGTCATACAGATTAGCTATTCGAAGTTGATAATAATAATAACACATGCCAGATGGTACTGATAGTTTGCTGGTGCAGAATCAGAGATCCACTCCGAATGAGGAGGATACGCCTCAGAAGCGGACGGTGGGAGGGGCACCCAGTCGGTTGAGGAACCCATGTTTTGGAAACACACTCGGCGTACTACAATCGTTCAGGATCGGAGGCGAGGTGGATACGACCCTATCATAACCCAAAAGTCAATGATGCATTCAATTATATCAGGGTCACTCGTCACAGGCACACTGGCCCAATTACAAGGAGCTTAGCGTGGGTGTTTGAAGGTCCTCTCAACCAGGCCAGATGGGACATGAAAGTTCTTTTTCCGCCATGGGGATCGACCCCACGGTGATTCATGTCATTCCAGGCTGAAAACGGGCAATAAAGCCACTGTGCTAACCGGCCACTTTCATTCTAAATAGCTGGAGACACCATTGTGAACGACCCGTTTTGTTGCAAAGTGCATGGTTATGCAACGTCAAATGATTGGAACTTGGGATCGTAGTAATAATGGGCCTGGTTTTAGCGAGGTTGAGGAATATGTGTTTGCAGACATTCATAGGATGTTGGACGGCGTGAAACCACTTCCCTGTTTATAACGTTCGTACGTCCCAGCTGTTCTTCTCGTCAAATAGAAGTTGTCCTACAATGTTTCGGTTCGTTGCTCTCCGACCGGCTTTAGGTGATAGAAATTGTGGCAGGTAATTTGAAGTTATTATTATCGAGCAAAAGCTTCAAACTTAACAAATGACTGTTTAAACAATAATTTCGGTCGGAGAGCAGCTGACCGATACATTGTGTGAACATCTCCATTTGACAGGAACAACTGTTCGAACACTCCAACATCATGAATACAAAAATATCATTGAAACAAGTACGTCAAATAACATTTTCCTGTTGTTGGCCACCGAACGAATAGTTAGTGTTTTAGGTATTCACAAAATTAGAAATAAGACACATTTTGTAAACATTATATATGGTTTTGCTTCCGGTTGTTGTTGCTGCTTTCTCTTTTTTTTTGTATTTAGTTTTTAGTTTTAGTTTTTTTTGCTTGGCACTCACCAAGTATACCATACATCAACGGAGCGAATAATTTCCAGCCAATGGATTTGACACTGATGATAATCAAAGCGATATGCTGGCGTGGTCTCCATTCATTGCCAAACCTACGATAAAAAATACCGATATACCCACGTAAAATCAGAGATTTAATAGCGTACCAATACCCATAAAAAAGCCACCCAAACATTACGGCCATTTTCATATACTCATGTCTTCAGCTATGGCTTAGACACAATTTACCGCATCTATAGCCATTGCGACCCACACGTGAATTATGGTCAGAGGCGTGAAGGGCGGAGGTGTTATCAGCTCTGTTTGGAGGCACACGCGACCTCTGTTTGCCAGGTCGATTCGGCCGGCCGGTCAGCCCCCGCGTGACCAGTGGCTGACGCGCACGGGAGGGGGGTAGAGGGGGCAAGGCTGCCATACGTTGCTACAACAAAGCGGCACGATCCATAGACCGATCTGATGCCGTCACTGGGCATGAATATGAGCGGAACCAACTGCGAGAGGACGGGCGCACTCAGGCAGGTTTAACGGTGGGGTCTCCATACAGCGCCGAATGTTCTACCTACTTGTTTGACCTTTGTCACAGTCAGAGTTTTGAGCATCTCAGCAGTATGTTCATTGTGTGCCGATAACTATATATGTTGTGATAACCAATGCTAGAAAAAAGTGTAGGACGATCCATACCTAAACCCTAAAATAGACCGAAATTTAAAAGGAAGAACAAGCTTATGTTAAAAATCCAAGGCCCCAGAAGATACCCGACAGGATTGTTTCTTCTGGTCTTTACTGGTTCGACGGACCCGACTGAAGTGAAATGCATAAAACCGAGGAAGCAACGTGGACTATAATGTTTTTTATATATTTGACGTTTTTAATAATATAACCATACCAGACTTGCCCGGAGGTGCTTAATTTCCTTTGGACTATATCGCCACACAATTAACTATACAGCATGGTCGAACACAAAATTACTTTTGAACATGAGGTTCAACTGCTTGCAAGAATATTTTACAAATGCGGGTACCTGGTCTGCACTTTAAGAGCTTAACCTCAGTTTTGTCACGTTAACAATCATTGACTTTGCCTTGTGCCACGAGCGTTCTATCTCAAACTCAACCACCAGCCATTTTCCGTCCATATCTCAAGCTTAACGTCAAACAGGTATGTTAAAAGCACTTTATAAAATCACCAACCACTTACTGAAAAGACAGCCTAGACATACTGCAACTTAATGAGTTTTTGGCCACTTATCAATCTAGCCCGACTTCCACAATAACTTGATGATTTGCATAAGGCATACATTCATGGTGGGTCTTGAATTGCATGTGAGGTTGTTTAGCCATTATTACAATGATGTGCTGTTCTTATATCTATATTAGTATGGTACTTACAAGCTTATACTTCTAGCCAGTGGTGGGGTTTTATGTATTTTAACGGGACCTCAGATGCGAAGTACAATATTTCCTGTCTTGAAAGTTCAACTCTGTACTGAACCGCATACGGGGAATCAGTTGATGTCAGACGATGTACATTTTAGCATCACGCAAGACAAATTATCGTGTTCGGCACTGAGCCGTATGCCGGTTGTGAGTAAAAAGCTGTAGCTTCAGCTTTTTATACGTATTTGCATTTCATTGGGCTTGCCTTGACATTTGCTTT
Source organism: Lepas anatifera (assembly GCA_034440635.1). Classification (NCBI taxonomy): domain Eukaryota; kingdom Metazoa; phylum Arthropoda; class Thecostraca; family Lepadidae; genus Lepas; species Lepas anatifera. Next base: position 863,443 of record JAOTON010001615.1, on the reverse strand, counting down.
CCAACTGCAAATATTGATGGTGTCAGACAAAAGGAGTCTTTTGGTGTCATTATCCAATCGCCACTGCTTAAGCCATTCATACTACAAAACTGTGCTCAAATCCTCTAGCACGATTATTCAAAACTATCTAACATAACTCCAACCGAATTCACCTTTATTGATTGAATTTCACGATTTTGTGTATGTGGAGGGGGTGTTGGGCGCTTCAGCTGTCAGATCCATATAGAATGCCTAACACTTCAATTGAATCAATCATTAAAGAAGGTAACCTTTCTGGTTGGTTTTATTTTCCATCATTTTGCTAAAAAACAGTGTAACGTGCTGGCTGGAAAATACGAAAAACCGATCGAGCAGCTAGCACCACAGGTCTGCATGCCAAGACGCTCCACACACACATTAACCTTGTAGGAAGGGCAACTACGGAAGGTTGGCACGAATCAGTGCCGTGCTGAGCAGTTGGGGGTGCCCTTACACAGGCGTGAACTCACAACAAACAGCGTCAAACCACATCTGTTCGAAACTGATCAATGCATCAGAAAAAAAGGCTCCAAAGCATCAATTATTCTAGCATTGCATGCGGCACCGCGCTTACACACACGATTAATTATACGATAAAAAAACAAGACCTGACAGGAATTAGGCCAATACGACGTTTTTACCTCCAGTCGGGGTTCCCGCTAAATGGATATGCCTGGAATTGATTTCCTTTTACGACTTTTGTGTGCATCCAGGCGCGTTACGACGCTGCTTGGAGACTGAATAGCCGAGGCATTAAAGGCACATTACTCATGCCACAGATGCTGCACTTTTGAAACATTGTTAACAAAGATGTTGACTTCATCTGTAGTTGGGTCTCGTATGACCGGTTGATTATAAAATAATGACACAATATACCAAGATTACACAGACACGCGTGGCTCAGCGGATAACAGCATATGTCACCTGAGCTACTAGTCTGGAGCTAGCTGAAGAAATGTCATCTGGTCCTCGAAAAATATTCCTAGAGGGTGAAAACGGCAGTGCCGGGCGACGTCAGCAGATATGGCGTCCTTGAACCCGAATAACTAATCATGGACTGTTAGAAGAAATGACATATTTATCATATATTTTTGCCTGCATTATGAATGCACTACTAGGATGACATGTGAGATGGTGTAATGACATAACAAACACTGAAAGGCGTACTATTATATTCATTATTACTTTATATTATATTTCACCGCAAAAAAGTTCGTGAAATCAAACAGAACACATAGAATCATGCCATAATGATAATATTTGCTGTGCTAAAGCATTTCAAGATATAAACATGTGATGTTGGTTTGCCAAACAGTCCGGAATGATACGATTGGACCGGTATGTAGCGCGATTCGTACCAAAATAATAGAAATAGACCCAGATTCAAAAGGTGAAACCTGCTCTTATTAATGACCCCAGGACCGAGAAGATAATCAGATACGAGAAGATGAAGGGATTCACAAGTTTTTATTGAATAGCTTTTTCTAGCTGTCTACCCTTAATTGATATGTCAGGATAAAAAACCTCCCTCGAATCGAATTTACGAGGGTTTAGAGAGAAAGGACAGTAAAAGTCTTGTTTCGACGTAATTCGTTTCTTCCTTTCTGCTATAAAAATAATTACGTGAAGTGATTACTTGCAGATGAAAAAAACACCTGCCGGATAGAATTATCTCGTACCATCTAATTTCAGTTAAATCAAATGTGCTGCACGGCTTTACGTGATCTTGAGAGATGGTTAATAGTCAGTGGCTTCTGACAGTCACATTATTTGACTATTGTTCTGACTCACATGCGTTTGATTTTTCTCGTATGGTAGGTGGTGCGACTCCAAATGCAGCGGGGAACATCCTCAACAGCATGGATGTTTTTGTTTGACAGATGAAAGGTACAACTATGCGCAAAACTGCAAGTTAGCATCCGAGCTTCTTCAGAGGGCGGGACTACGGCTCGGGAAATACGATATAGAAAAGCGTCTGGCAATAGAGGAGGAGAACTACGACAAGGCCAAGCAGAAGAAGGACCACATCGAAGAGTATAGGGAGGCAGTGCACGAGGCGCTCAAAGTCAAACAGCTGATGGAGGAAGATGGGGTTCGTAGGGCAACCGCTCTATTGCACCCAACTGCTTTATTGTTTTCGGGGAAAAATGATTGACGCATGAGATGCATATTTCAATAATTGTTTCACGAAATACATAATTCATGTAGAGACATGAGCTTAGACAGTAAAAAATTGAAAAGCTGCTGCTGAGTGCATGAGTTTGCAGAATTTTAATAACTAACGTTCTCCTCAGGCAAACTCGAACAACGACCTCATCATGCACCTGACGCTGCCTCCTCCTCCGGGCAAGAAGAAGCGGCCTCCGACCCCGCCTCCCAAGACGCCTCCTCGTCCCCAGTCCGACCCCCTACCTCCCATCCCGCAGACCAGCGAACCTCCCCAGCCCTCGGTCAAAAAGCCTCTCACGCCCCCGCCGCCCATTTTCGCCGCCCCTCGCGCCAAGACGCCGCCGGCCGCCGCCACCTATAACCCAGCGCCGGAGGCGGTCTCTCCGGTCCCCCGCGGGGCACCTTCACTCCGTCCGGGCCCGGCGCCGCCGCCTGGTCGCCGCCAGCCGGCCGACGCTCTAAGCCGCAGAATAAGTACGCCTTGTATGAAGACCGCACGCTGCCGGCCATCCGCGGGTAAGACGAGCGGAGCGGCCGGTTGCCCAGTACACTGGGATGCTGTGTCGTGCTGTGCGAGGTGGGTCATAGAGGTCTGTCACATCGGCAGTTTCCAGGGGACCGGTGGGAGGCAGATGTCGCCACCCACCCCGGTAGAACACTCAGCGTCTCATCACTGCGCCCCAGTGCCCCCTGAAACGTCTCTACTTCCCCGCCCCCCAGCCATCCCCCAGGATGCAGGAATGACGCCCCCATGATGTGATTTGGCGCTCCTAGCTTTTACTACAAAATCACAAATACTTGATCCGATTATGGTGCGCATAGAACGGCAACAGGATGGAACGGAGGGTACGATATTTCCCAGCCTTTATTCGGAACAGAACGGGGCAGAATCTGACGAGACGGAACGGGACGGGACAGTCTTAAGCGGGACAGAATAGAACGGGACAGTCTTAAATGGGACATAATGGGATGGATACTAAAATTCTGGTCTCGAGTGGGCCACGAAGAAACGGCGAGCGTACCGATGAGGCAGAGTTTATTCAACGTAAAAGGAAGAAACAGCCGCAGCCTTGCACAGCGTTGGTGCTGAGGTACCACGTTATCAGTGGCGGAGAATCGCATACAAGCGCTGCTAAGCCAGTTGTAACTCAAATATTGTGGCCAGGACGCTTATAAAACATCCAGATTTTCCCCTATTTAAATGGCGTTTGCAAACATCTTTTCATCTACTGGGCAGAGCGTTGCGGCCACGTGTAAGCAGAGTTCCAAGTATAAATGGTACTAGCCAGGTCAGGTCCGACCTCAGTTAGCGTCTTAAACATGTGCGACATGATTCAAAGCCGCCGATTAAATGCCACCTTACAGGACAGTGTACTGCAGCTGGGCACTTGACCTGAATTGGAAACCTAAATCACTAATGCATACGATATGGTTATTTGCCGAAAGAAAGGCCACTGGTGCATTGTATGTATATCCATAAAGTGTTGAACTTTGCAACCAGACCCAGCCGCGCTTCAACAGAGCCGTGTGGTAAGTCAAGTTTGCCGACTGCCTGCGGCCTTCTAGCCGAAAAAGTGTGCTTGCAAACGCAATGAAGCAAGGAGTGCCGGCGTTTCTGCACGTGTATGCATTACACATGCGTAGTCAGTGCGTTTATGATGCTGAGTTAGAGCTTTTTGAATAGTGTGGGTGCGACTTTTTGTCAGTGCACCACATGCATGCGACGGCCTGTTTTGATATGCGAGGAACGTAGGCTGGAGCCCACCGTTTAAATACGACGTGGACAATAAACCAGACTAAGAGGTAGATAAACCTAACACAGAACGAAGACGGATCTAAATTGTATTTAGCTCGTTTGAAGTACCGAAGTCAGGTGGAAGTGTTTGTTAGAAGGACCCAGAACTGGTAGGACCTCAAGGCCGACGGACTTTCACCCCAACTGGAAAGGTTCAATAACGCTGCTATTGAAACCGTTTTTTTCAGAATTATGTCAGAACAGAATGTTGGACTATTCTAGTATTACTATTCTGAACAGCACACGTCTTATGACTTTGAGATCCACGCCCTGACAAGGTGAAAGGGGTGAGCCTGATTCACCTTTCACTGTGTGGATGCGTATGATGTATGCATGTGGATACCTACATGCGTGCTCGAGGATCCATTACAATCTAGGCTCAGGAAGCGTGAACAGTGAAAAAGAGTGGATCAGATAGCTTTGCCAAGAGCACGTCAACCAACGTTGAGTAAGTTAGGTGCTCAAAAAGACTTGTGGCTTCTAACTAAAAGACCCATAGCAAACGAAGCCCAAGGAAGGTGCGTTTAAAATATGTGCGAAATGTCTTCAAAGATCTGAAATACAGTCCCATTCGTTGCGAGCGTTTTATGCGTATTTTGTGACACAATTATCCTCCAAGATCCAAAAATAAGAACAAAGTATTCTTTGGAACAGAAGTTTTTACGCTATTAATGGCAAACACTGTTTTCTTATACATTGCCCCTTCAGACTGTATAGGGGTTTTTCTGTATATATCTTAAATCAAAGACTAACAAACAATTTAGGGCCTCAAAAGAAAGAAACTTTCCACTAGGATCTCAACAGCAAAACCTGGAACCGGTAGGTACATTGGCGGTTGGTTATCTACACGAGGATATAAAACGGCGACTTTCGAAGTGACCTGCTTGCGAGTATTTAGGCTGTGAATGTGAATTTTGCTGTATATATTTACAATGTCTGTCAAATTTGGATAAACTCATCGAAAACGAGTACAGCACGAGTGACCCTTCTTTATTGTCACCTTCAACTTGGGCATGTTCCTGGAATGATCAACTTCCTAAGGTTTGCGAGAAAAACTTTAGCGTTTAACTCTAAAAAAGTGCCAACATTTCACAATCATGTCATAATATCAAATCACTTGTAATGTTGAACATATTTCAGCATTCAGTACGTTAACAGAAGTTGCGTTACGTTTCGAACAGCCTCTCCCTAAACCCACGACGTTGACGATGATCATTGCTGACGTCATGCATGCTTTTCAAGAGCAAGCTCCGTACATTCCAAATAGCGAATTGTGCTTAGGAAAGCGTGCATTTCAGAAAGCGGCTGGCAGCGCAAGCTGGAATCATCATGCCGGAACAGGACAATCCGAATAAGTCTCCAAATCTCACCGACGAAGACCGAAAGGATGCCTCCCTGCCCATAGAAGTATTCGGCGAGCCCCTGGTAAGACCATCGCTATGACGTCATAAAAATATAAATTGCACGTGAATATGACCTAAAACTAACCTATGCTTCATATACAGTTACTCCAATGAAAACTGCCTCTCCTGAAAGAGACTAATTGTCTTAATATATCTATCACATTGCAGAAAAAGGACCCTTAAATGAATGTCAATTGATCCATGACTTTGCTGTACCTTAGAACTCATTGCTTGTCATGATAATAATAGAGTTATCAATACAATGATCATAATTGGTTTTTAGCTTTAGCTTTATCGCAATCACCATCCACGAGTTTTTAATGTCTATGAATGTTTTGGGGAAATTGGCGTACATTTACGGATCTTTTCTCAAAATTAAAACATATCAACTAAATAAATAAGTCTTATCCAGTAGATGTTCACAGTTCTAAACTAAAAAAGCTGTTCTTCTGTCCATTGTGTTCATGACGCCTGTGAATTTTCAACAGACTTCGAAAATCCAACAAATGACATAACGCGTCAATGAGCAATTCAGGCTTGCAGCCTCACGTGATGCTGCTCAGCATAAACAAAGCTCTAATCTTCCCGAGTACATCCGATGTGGACATTAACACCATCCTGCACCCTCACGGACACAGGGCTCACGCGACACTCCGTGTCAGTTCCGAGGCTTAGACATTCACGCTCACTTATTTCGCGTAACAACTTCCCAGATTAAATTCGTTGAATACCTTTGGAACTTGGTGTCTTCTCTCATTTGATTTAAAGGGAAAATAACTAGCAATAAGAATGTACTCTGTTATACATGGGCGCCGAAAGCGGGGGACGGGGACGCGTCCCCCTGTTGGCCAACCAGGGGGACGTCCCCCAATTTTTGGGTCAATGGTCATTAATGCTGTCAAGTACCGAATATACCCAAAATTCGCCTTCCCCGGTCAGCACCAGCCCGGGTCCGTCCCCCCTGCGAAAATTTCGTGGCGGCGCCCCTGCTGTTATATATATGATTAACTTTCCATCAGGTGGGGAGCTTCTATGCTCGCGCGTTTGCGGAGAAGGAGGAAGGACTGCGGGGTTTGCTGGCCTCTCTGAAGGACGACGATGCCAGTGTGAAGGCTGACAAAAAGACCCGTGCTGCCACCATGCTGCTGCAGCGCACGCTCAAAGACAAGGTGTACACGGTGTGTCAGCTGGGGACTGAAACTCTCGACTATCTCGTCGGTCCGTTCGCAGCCAAGCGCAAGTGAGTACTCGCTTGCCCCAGATACATGAGCAGTTCAGTACGCTATGCAGGGGCGCAACTTTATGTTTTCGATTGGGGGGCACCCGGCTCGAAAGGGGGCCCGTACATGATGGGGGCCCGTACATGATGGGGGGCCCGTACATGATGGGGAGGCCCGTATTTTTTAATGAAAATGTGACCGTTTGTTGTCGAAAACTGACTGCAAAGGTTAAATAACAATTTTTAGCGCACTATTCGTCACTGTTCCGGATTTGCACTATTTAGCCTAAAAAGTAGACAGAAGACCCAATCTTTTGAACGAGCTGCCAAACTATGTAAGGATATTGGACAAGTAGGTGCCTACTTACCGTCTTCGTCGTCCACGCGGATGCTCTCCTCCGGAGGTACAACGGGATCAGCCCCGGACGACGCAGGAGGGATGGATGCTGGAGGGTCTTTTAGCAAACGGGATCCAGCTGGTGGCCTGGCCGAGGAAGGCAATGATCAGGAAAAGAAGGATTGGAATTACAACCTTACTTTACCGTTTTGCTGGAAACTTTACACATTGCACTTTTCCGAGTTAGTTTTAAATTGGGGTTTTAATTTTTGCGGTCGATAAATGAACGTAGCTTGCAAAGTACCAAAAATAGTAGTGATATGAACTACTTTAAGTGGACGCGTACGTTGCTAGACATTAAATACAAATATGATAGGGGTCATTTTGTAACAGTTTGCAAAATAAGCAAGACGATTCTAGATTCATAGGTTACCTGAAAAAGAACAAAGTTTCGGTAGTTTTGCCAGAGCAGCCCCTCGGTATTGAATGTTCTTTGTTTTACGCTTTTGTGCACCCGACTTATGTTTATACTGTCCAACCATTTTAACATTCACACCTGGAACAAAACCGCATTATCGCGAATAATTTGATACAAATGAAAGGTAGAGATCGAAGTACGAAATTCCTTTATCAGCGGGGAAATCGAACCTACTGATATTCATTTTACATGATCAAGACACCTTTTTCTGATCCATTCACCTTGCCAGTTCATGACATTTTACAACACTGGGTACTGGTCAAGGGGTACTATGAATAGGTGGTACTGCCTATTTCCCTTTACAATCCTCATATAGGATCAGTACAAAAGGAATGGGGGACCTGACATTTTTCCCCGAATGTTCCAAGAGGCATGGGACCGGCCGCACGTTGCCCGGGAAAACCACAGGGGGCCCGCAAGCATGGCAGGGGGCCGGTTTCGGCAACAGGGAGCACGGATACACCATCTGGGGCACGAAACTGCTAACAAATAAGGAACTCCTGCAAATATACGACTAACACAACAGCTTCAGTTTCTGCACGATATTCTTAGACCACAAGGGGGCCCAGACAGACCACAGAGGGCCTGAGTACACCAAAGGGGCTGGGCAGACCACAGGAACCCAGAAAACCAAAGGACGCCGGTATGCCCACAAGGGGCCCGAGCAGACCACACACAGCCAGCAATTTGGCTGGACTCTGCCAGATATATGCTGGGCGTTGACTGGGCAGAGCCCGCGTACATGGGCTCAGCCCAGGTCCGGCTCCGCTGCGCCTGGGCAGAGCCCATGGTCAAGCAAGACCGGGCTCTACCGCTCGGGCAAGTTGTCATCCCCCGACCTAATGTCGGGCTCAGCCCGAGTCTATGTGGCTTAGCTATGAGTCTTAGGGCTCGGGCAGGGCCCGGCCCAGCCCGCTCTGGGCCCGGTCGGAATTGCTGGCTGGGCAGCGGGCCCGGGCAGACCACACGGGGCCTGGACAGATGAAAGGACCCGGGCAGACCACAGGGACCCGAGCAAGACACAGGGGCCGGGCTAACCACAGAGGGGCCCCAGTCTGGAAAGTATGGCAGCAGACCCGACGAGTCCGCACCAGCCTTGTAGATTTTTCGCACCACCAGCAGCCTAAAATTCACACCAAGCATTGGTGAGAAATTTCACTGACCCGGAAATTTCGATGTTTTTACCAATTTCTCCCTTCTCAGACCTCTGTGGGTGTTTGAATTGAGCTCCCTCGCACCATACAGCAAAAGTGGGCATTTGTTTGCTCCAAAGTTCGAACCACCTGAAGGGTGTCCGCACCACAAGATCTCGCCAAAAGTGCCATACTTTGCAGACTGGGAGGGGCCCGGGCAAACCACAGAGGGCCCGCGCAGACAAAAGGGGCCCGAACGGACAAAAGGGGGTCCGCAGAGGCCACACAGAAGCCCGGACAGACCAAAAGGGTTCCAGGAAAACCACAGGAGGCCCGGGCAGACCTTAAGGGGCTCGATCAGAACAAAATGGGCACTAGCAGACAAGGAGTCCGTGCAGACCAAATGGGACCCGGCCAGTCTGCAAAGTATGGCAGCAGGCCAGACGAGTCGCACCACCAGCCTAAAAAAATTCGCACCAATCTGCCATATACCAGGGAGAAAAACGCACACATTCCTACCCACACGATGCAATACTACCTCTTATTAGTTAGTTAAGGACTTTTTATAAGGCCTCCTTCTGTGTCTTCCTAACTATTCAGTCATTTTTTCAGTGTCAACTTCCTCGCACCAGTCTTGCAAATTCGCACCAGGCTGATAAAATTCGCACCACTCGCTCCTGTCTCCAAGGGCACTCGCACCGACGAGATCTCGTCGAAAATGCCATACTTCGCACTCTGTGGCCCGGGCAGACCACAGGGGCCCAGGATACCACAGGGGCCCGCATGGCAAGCATGGCAGAGGCTGGTTGCAGTTACACGAACCGCATCCATGGCAGGCCCGTCTGCATCCACAGGGTATTAACTACTGGGAGTAGGGACCCGGCTGCAGCCACCAGGGGCGGGGCGAATGGGGTGGCCACCAGGGGGGGGCGAATGGGGCAGCCACCCCTTAAACCCAAGAGCCTCTGAGGACAAAATGCCGCCCCCAAACTCTCCCCTCCCCCGGGATGCGACGATTGGTCGCCCTTTGGGTGAAAAGTGCGCCCTTCGGGTGGTTAAGTGTCACCCTGTCCCCTGAGGCTTTGCCCTTCCCCCTTCCCTTACCCAAATTCTAGATACGTCACTGGCGGCCATAGGGGCAAAATATTCTCCAAGTCTTGGTATTTAGCCATCAGGGGAGCCAGACAGGGGATCATCACTCATTAGTGATTTAGCCCGACAGGAGCTAATAGCAAACAATCACTTCACTTGCCATTCAACACTGCGCATCGGAGCACGATTTGGATTGACACGAAAAGCCCAAACGTAAAATCCAAATCAGAGGCTAACGAAACTTTTCCAGAGTAGACACAAGCCGATTGAATCATAAGCATGCCAATTTTACTGTTCAAGGCAAACTTTGTGCAAATCATTCGCCTCGGCGAATGCGACAAGAGAGCCAGGAGCATGCCTTAGCTTCCTTCGCGCTACGCTGACAAGCCCGGGAAATTAAGAGGCTACCATTCGCCGGCGGACGCACATTATTTGACCCAGATTTGACGACAAAATATGATACACTTTTTGACAGACAAATTTAAGAGACTTAAATTTGTCTGTATTTAAAATTCCACTAGAACAAACAAAAATGGAAAACTTTATGCACATTTCTGACAAAAATGCCTAGAAATATATCAATGAAGAAAAGTAGTGCCGGCGGAGAGATGCCAAAATAACAAACATGTCAATTTATTAAACCAGTACTTATCGGAAGGGGCCCGGCTGCGTACGGTGGGGGGCGGGGGGTGGTGAACTACGGGGGGTCGTAAGCAAGGCAAGGAGCCCGGCTAGAGCCAGAGGAGGCCTGGGTAGCCCAGGGGGAGCCTGAAATTATAGCACGGGCTCCCGAATACAGCGAAGTGGGAGGAGTGGTATCAGGGGCGGATTCAGGCCGATGGTGGAGGGAGGGGGCAACGGGGCCCCAAATCGTGAAAAACATAAGGTTTTTGTTTGAAGAAAATCCGTAAAAATCGGTAAAATCGGCGGATTTTGGGAGGGCATCAAATCCCCCGATTTTACCTTTACCCCCCCCGTGGATCCGCTAGTGCTGTGGTTCCTTGCAGACCACAGGGACACGGACAAACCATAGGAGCTCGGGCAAATTGCAAGGGGCCGGGCAGACCGCAGGGGGCTGGGTAGACCACAGGGGTCCGAGCAGACCACAGAAGGCCCGGGCAGACTAAAAGGAGCCCAGACCGCTCACAAGGGGCGCAGGCAGACCACAGGGGCCCGGGCGGACCACACAGGACCCAGGCACACTACAAAAAGCCCAGACCACCTACAAAGGCCCCGGGCAGACTAAAAGTGGCCAAGGCAGAATACAAGGAGCCCGATTGCAGTCACAGAGGAACCAAAACCGTCCCGAGACTGCCAGAAATAGGGCCCCGGATGCAGTCAAAATGGGTCTGAGAATATCGTTAGGGGCCCGTTTGCAGACACAGCGATTATGGGTGGCCCTAAAGGGGACCGCACCCAAGCAAGCATGCCAGGCAAGCATACCAGGGAGGCCGGCCGCAGCCACAGCAAGCCCAGATAGACCACGGGGCCCCGCACTCATGGCAAGGGCCCGTCCGTGGCATTAGAAGACCCGCGCCTCCTGGACCACAGGGAGCCCGGTTGCAGTCACAGGTCCCGGTTGCAGTCACAGGGGGCCCGGGTGGATCACAGGCGCCCGGTTGCGGTGACAGGGGCTCGAGCGGATCACAGAGGGGCCGGTTGCAGTCACAGGGGCCCGGGTGGTTAACAGGGGGCCGGGTGGATCATAGGGGGCCCGGTTGTAATTACAGGGGGCCCGGGTGGATCACATGGGGCCCGGTTGCAGTCACAGGTCCCGGTTGCAGTCACAGGGGGCCCGGGTGGATCACAGGCGCCCGGTTGCGGTGACAGGGGCTCGAGCGGATCACAGAGGGGCCGGTTGCAGTCACAGGGGCCCGGGTGGATAACAGGGGGCCGGGTGGATCATAGGGGGCCCGATTGTAATTACAGGGGGCCGGGGTGGATCACATGGGGCCCGGTTGCAGTCACAGGGGGCCCGAGTGGATTACAGGGGGCCCGGTTTCAGTCACAGGGGGCCCGGGTGGATCATAGATGGCACGCTTGCAGTCACAGGGGGCCCGGTTTGCAGTCACAGGGGCCCGGGTGGATAACAGGGGGCCGGGTGGATTCCAGGGGCCCGATTGCAGTCACAGGTGGCCCGGTTGGACCACAGGGAATCCGTTTGCAGTCACAGGGGGCCCGGGTGGATCTCGGGGGCCCGGTTGCAGTCAAAGAGGGCCCGTGTGGATCACAAGAGGCCTAGGATGGATCACATGGGGCCCCGGGTGGATCACAGGGGGCCCAGGTGGATTACAGGGGGCCCGATTGCAGTCACAGGGGGCCCGGGTGGATCAAAGGGGGCCCGGTTGCAGTCACAGGGGGCCCGGTTGCAGTCACATAGTGCATGGCTGCAGTCACAGGGGCCCCGAGTGGATCACAGATGGCCCGGTTGCAGTCACAGGGGGCCCGGGTGTATCACAGAGGGCCCGATTGCAGTCACAGGGGGCCTGGTGGATTACAGGGGGCCCGGTTGCAGTCACAGGGGGCCGGATGGCTCACAGAGGGCCCGGTTGCAGTCACAGGGGGCCCGGTTGCAGTCACATAGTGCATGGCTGCAGTCACAGGGGCCCCGAGTGGATCACAGATGGCCCGGTTGCAGTCCCAGGGGGCCCGGGTGTATCACAGAGGGCCCGATTGCAGTCACAGGGGGCCTGGTGGATTACAGGGGGCCCGGTTGCAGTCACAGGGGCCCCGGGTGGATCACGGATGGCCCAGTTGCAGTCACAGGGGGCCCGGTTGCGGGTGGATGACAGGGGGCCCGGTTTCAGTCACAGGTGGCCCGGTTGAACCACAGGGAATCCGTTTGCAGTCACAGGGGGCCCGGGTGGATCTCAGAGGGCCCGGTTGCAGTCAACGAGGGCCCGTGTGGATCACAGGGGCCCAGGATGGATCACATGGGGCCCCGGGTGGATCACAGGGGGCCCCAGGTGGATTACAGGGGGCCCGATTGCAGTCACAGGGGGCCCGGGTGGATCAAAGGGGGCCCGGTTGCAGTCACAGAGTGCCTGGTTGCAGTCACAGGGGCCCCGGGTGGATCACAGATGGCCCAGTTGCAGTCACAGGGGGCCCGGTTGCAGTCACAGGGGGCCCGGTTGCCGTCACAGGGGGCCCGGTTGGATCATAGGGGCCCGGTTGTAATTACAGGGGGCCCGGGTGGATCACATGGGGCCCGGTTGCAGTCACAGGGGGCCTGGGTGGATCATAGGGGCCCGGTTGCAGTCACAGGAGCCCCGGGTGGATCACAGATAGCCCATTTGCAGTCACAGGGGGCCCGGGTGGATGACAGGGGGCCCGGTTTCAGTCACAGGAGGCCCGGGTGGATCATAAATGGCCCGGTTGCAGTCACAGGGGGCCCGGGTGAATCACAGGGGGCCCGGTTGCAGTCACAGGTGGGCCGGGTGGATCACAGATGGCCGGGTTGCAGTCACAGGGAGCCCGGGTGGATGACAGGGGCCCGTTTGCAGTCACAGGGGTGCGGGTGGATCAAAGAGGGGCCCGGTTGCAGTCACAGGGGGCCGGATAGATCACAGGGGGCCCGGCTGCAGTCACAGGGGGCCCGGGTGGATTACAGGGGGCCCGGTTGCAGTCCACAGGGGGCCCGGGTGGATCACAGAGGGCCCGGTTGGATGACAGGAGACCCGAGACTGCCGGAATTAGGGACCCGGCTGCAGTCAAAGTGGGCCTGAAAAATATCGTTAGGGGCCGGTTGCTGACACCGAGGTTAAGGGTGGCCCACAGGGCACCCGCAAGCATGGGAGGGAGCCTGGCCTCAGCTAAGGCTAGCCCAAGTAGACCACTGGGGCCCGGAATCGTGGCAGGGGCCCGGCTCTGTCCGCAGGGGCCCGCAACTTTGGATTGGGGGGCTCGTCGGGTCATTGGGGGCTTCTCCGAGCATTGGGGGGGCTCGAGCCCCCCAAATATATGGAAACTTGCGCCCCTGACGCTATGTTTACTGACCGACCGTGGAAACGATCAAATAATTCAGCGTCAAGCACAGAAAATATCCAAACTGATTCATAGCTTGTCTCCGGTAAAGGGATTTATAATGTTTCCTTCGGAAAACACTGATGGAAAAAATGGTATATTTTACAAACATTTTGGAGCATGTTGCTACTTCTTTGTGAATATAACAATAAACTAAGGAGACACATACAGAAAGCATTGACCGTACCATTGGTAAATCAGCAAAGATCAAGGTCTTAAAAATAGCAGTACTCTCACTTTTCACAAACATACACAATAATTCACTTAATTTGAGTGGCATAAGTGACAGCTCGGCTAGTTCTCACATCCTACAAGGACATGAACGACTAGTACGACACGAAAACCAAACCGTGCCACTTACAGAAAAGGAGACAAGAGTGAAGTAAATTACTGTGTGGTTGTGAACAGTGAAGGTAGCTACTGTTATTTCTAAGGCCATGTTCTTTGCATTTTGAGAGTGCCCGACTGGTGTTTTTCATTTGCCTACGTATCTTTCCTTTCCATGGACAAAGGGTACATGGACTGCTAGACATTTAGGATATGCATTGATGATACAGCCGTACCGCGGAACATACCACCACGACAGAAATGCCCCGCATTTCGGGCATGTTCACATGTGGGCTGTGTTGCAGCGGAAGATCAAAGGACGTTTGAGGACAGTCTGACATTACATTTTTCAGGGTCCGAGTCGACCAGGCCTCCACTTTATAAATAGTAAAAGGAAGACGATGAAGTACCCCACTGGGTGTATTACCCTTGAAATTAGAGACAATTGAAAACAGAAAACCACAATAAAACACGGCGTAATCCGTGCCACTGAATAAAGTTAGTAGCACATGGACAATCAACATCCATACGCGGTGACTGTGTTTCCTTTCTCTGGAGGATATAGTCATTGAATGCCGTCTTATCTACGGCATGGTCATGACAAATAGAAACCAATATCCGAGACCTTGACATTGCTATTTCTTCCGGTAGGATAAACTAGTCATTTTTCTTTGTTTTGAGCTTTGTTAAAGGCCTTGTGTCTCAAGCACGGCCACTGTGCACATAACCCATACATATGTCTCACGATGTAAGCCGTGAGACGCCTGTCCAATGGATTCGATGTGTTTAAGTATGTTTTTGGCGCGGACCCGATTAGGATGACTATTTTTTCTGAAGTGAATTCATGACCTCATGGCGCATTTCAGCTGAATTCACCGACTTTAGATTTGTGTGCGTTTCTGAAATGGGCGTGTTGTGTGGACAGGACCTCTCGCCGCGAGCTGAGCAGCACCATCGAGGCCGTCACCCCTGAGCTGATCCACAAGACCGGCGACAACGCCACTCGGGTTCAGACGCTGGCTGTCGACACTCTGCTCCGATTGGCGGACGTTGCGCATGCGCGTCAGATACCGGCGGTGGCGACGGCGCTCACCGCGCCTATCCAGGGGAATAGCGTGCAGACGCGGGTGGTCCAGACGAGGTTGGAGGTGGTGGAGATGGTCGTCGTCAAGCACGGGGTTAGCGACGAGTCCGACAGGTGAGACATGAGGTATTGAACCGGATTGGTCAGAGTTCGAGTAAGTTTCCCGTTGGATGTGAAAGTTGCACACTGCGAGGTTTCCAACTATTTTGTGTTTGTAGCCACTCTCGACGGGAAGAACCAGGAGGCCGTCCGATACCGGCCTGACCCCACGTGTTATCGAAACCGAAACATTTCCTGATTTTAGCCAGACTGGAAAACAAAACCAGGGAGTTTTGTAACCGGTGCGTGGGAAAGTCAAAATGATCCAATGAGTTTTTTCTTCTAAGTGAAACATTCTATTTTCAGTAATAGGTTAAATATTGGCATCACACTTTTTCAGGTGGCGACGCTTCTGTTTGTGGCGAGTTGAAATAACTTACAGACATAGACTTTACCCTCGCCATTAGATGGAGGAGCATTTGCACCCACCCTCCTACTCAATACAAGGCTGTGCACACAAGCACCGATAGAGGATGCATTTTCATTGAGTGCAGCATCGCCGTTGCGTGAGCGTCTAACCACCTAATTGTTGGCGAATACCGATGAGTCTATTATTAGGGTTCGACCGCAAGCCTGTTTCTCGCTGCACTAGGAAAGATGCAGCGAAAAGAAAGCAATTGTTACTTAGTTATTAGCGCGGACAGCGACTCATATTCCGTTATAAATGAGCACCAGCTCCATTGTAGACCGCAGTTACACAAATACAAGGATAGCTATTAACCTAACATTCAGCATTTCAGCTACAGCACCGAAAGTTTCCGTCTGTTTCATCGGAGTTTATCTCGTGAAATGGAGACGACCACTCGTGAATGTTGATTACATGTCCCAGCCTTGTCTCCAGAACCCTAGAAGCCATACACCTTGGAACCTTGGAATAAGGGGACTAGTGGCAGTGGGTCTGCCCCCCCGCCTTTTGCAGCAAAATTTATGTTTTCAGTCAAATTGGAAATAAATAAGAAAACTTCGTTACCAAACAGTGCGATAGGCAGCAATAAGCCAAAATCCGGGAAGTTGCTTGGCTCTAGAGTAGTGGGTAGTTTCTTATCAGCAGCAGGTTAAAAACTGACAGTTCCTCACTTTTTTGCCTGTGACGACGCTTGTGCTAGAGGCACCCTCGTAAATAATTTAATAGACCGATAATTTAAAAACACATAGGTACCCATAAGATCAATTCAACTATGAACAAACATAATAACTTCAGTGCAACTTCAGTTCATTATAACATCATAACTTCAGTTCATTGGAACTGCTGGTCACTGGTGATATTGTGATATCGACAGTCATAATGTGTTTGCGGCAGACTAGTCAAAAATACAAACCTGATGACCAAAAACCGACCTTTTACATTCAAGACATATATTATAGACTGAGGTTTAGGTAGGTATATCATAAACCCAGGTTTTATAAAAAAAGACAGCACGTGAGCAGTGAAGAGGCATCACTCCCACAAAGTTCAGTGTGTGAGCCATTAGCATGTTCTTAATCGACAGCAAAGGTTCGTCGAATAACTTCTGTTGGGCAAAGACAGCATCTGCGATGAATAAAGCGCAGATTCGAGAGATGGTAAGGCATCCGGATTGCAGCTATCCTGGTGTCACCTGCAGTGTGGATAGTTATGGTACATAATTCAGGAGACAATGTTTAATTAGTTCCGAGGCTTTCGTGTTGGGTGTCTCGAGCTTTCGCATCCTCTTATTCAACGGACTGGGACGTAACAGCAACTACTGTAAACCGCAAAAGAAAACGAAAAACGAAAACAACAACACAAGCGAGCGCAGACCCAGCATCAAAGCGTCTGTCCAGTAGCCACTACAGCAGCCTCTGACCTCAACCAATCTCTGCCCCTTTCACAGTGCCATGTCAGTGAAGCACTTGGCAGAGTTCGCCCTCTCGGCCATCGAGCACGCCAGCGACGGAGTTCGGGCGGCAGGTTCACGGCTTCTCATCCTCATCTACCCGGACAACCCCAAACTCGTCCGAAAAATGCTGCCCCCCAACGACAAGAAGACCCGCAAAAGCCTCACGTATCGCACGCTGTTCGAGGAGTTAGATAAGCTGGACGGTGAGGTAAGGTAAAGGTGCGCTGGTCTTAGCTAGCCGGAGAGTGCGCTGCTCGAACCTCTGCTGCTAAGCGTTTCTTTGCCTTGCTTCTTTGAACGTCGGCTGTTGCGCTTACGGTTGTGTTAGAGACAGGGGCGTAGAATTGTTAAAATCTTCAGCAGTGCTTTTCTGGACCCAGAGTCACTGAGTGAATGAGGGAGGGGGAGAGAAGTGGAACAGCACAAATAATGCTCTAGAACTGGAAGCATTTGCTGGGAACCACACGGGTCTAACAAAAAGCTCAGCAGAAACACCGCCTCTTACTGGGTGCCATCATAAATGACTCAAAGATGGTTTTAAAACCTTAGGAATAATTTGATACCCTTAGGGGTATTATTCTGACTCTAAGGGGAGCTCGCACACTCCGAAAGTATAAAATTCTACACACCTGGTTGAATGAAGACCAATACAGTTGTTGTTAGTGCTATCGCAATACGGTCAAATATCAGCAACCGTGACCAAAATAATGTTGTCTGTCGATGCTACCTGTTTTTGTTCGAAAAGTGCAAGTGTGAGAGGTGGTAGCTAGAAGGTGTGAGAGTTGGTAGCTAGATTCACTGTTTGCGCCTTCGCTGCTTGTGCTGGTCACATAATGGCAAACACTATTGTACATAGGCGGATGGTGTGGTTTGCAGTGCCTTTCTTTTGTTTTCTTTGTAAATGGTGGAGACGAGATGCGAACTTAAAAGAAAGGTTACAGCCATCATATAAATAGCCCAATGTGGCTGCAGCCCGTCAACATTCCTGCCCTCTCATCTTGACTCTTCCTCATAATTTTGTCACTTTATTTTATCGCTATAAGCGAGAAAATCGTAACCGGTATATAACCGGTACATGCGGGAAATTCGTAATTTTAAGGCTGGCGCCCAAAATTTTATTTGTGCAAAATGGTAGAATTATGATAGTCTATACCCCGATAATAGTAGTTGAACAATAGTAATACAGCCAACAGAAAATAAGGACCTCGGCCCTTACCATGCAGCCTGTGTTGAATCCCTATATCCCTATAGTGTATAATCCCTATTCCGACGCCCGCTCCCTGACCACCCGGCGTAGTGCATGGCGACTCAGTCTAGACAGCTTTAACCACAAAAAACCATTATTCAACAGCTAAATCTAATAAACCTGCATCATAAAACAACATCGATATCTATTGTCAACTTTAATTAGGCCGTCGATATCAGGGTGACACAGGAAAACACCTAAGGGTTCAGCCTCAGGCCTACTGACGGGATAATAACCAGGTAAGGATCGAGAGAGCTAGCAGTACTGGCAAATGCGTACCCGACGGCGGAGCAGAAATAACTTATTACACTGCGTCGGCCTTTGCTCGCCATACCATAGGCGGGTTCAGGAGGGCAAAGGGAGGTCCTTATCCCTTGATCGAGCCTTAGTGACCCCCTCACCACCATACTTACCTATGAAAAGTAGTTTTTAATCCCCCACCTCCAAGACGAAAGCAACGGCTTACCCGCAGTAGATAAGGCGCCCTTGACTTCAGAACTTTGCGTCTATTTTGTCCATGTGGTGTTACCTACCAAGGAAGTGCCCGTTTCTCTCTTCAATCGAAAGTGTTGGATCCATCCGCCCTTGCTCTATAAAAAAACAAGTTTCGTCGGCATTTAACATTCATGTGGAAAATATACCAATTAGCCCCCTCTCCCAGGTCTACCTGACCCCGATAAAATATTTAACAGAAAGGAGCCATCGAAGCTCTCCGGCTCCCGTTTTCACGGATTCATCGATGTGCAGAAGAAATATGCAAATATGCATGCTTATATGGTACGGTGTGATGTTGCGGCTGGCTTATTCGCGGATTTCAAGATTTTCCGCGGATCATTCGAGCAACCTAATGTTCTGATTTCAACCGTGTTTGATATATGCTTTTATTTCCGAACGTGTCACGTATTGGATTAATCTGTGGAAGCGCCGTGGTGTAAATAAAAGTGCAGAGCACGAACCAACTAGAATTTCGTGCGAGGAGTCGGCCCTTAATGCCCACGTTTCGGAAAAAATGCGTGTGAGCATGAGAAGATCTGACAGTATGATATCATGCGAAGATGCAATTAAGCCTTGTTAACTGGTAAAATAATCAGAATCCCTGATTCACTCACGGTGGACCCCAAGTTTATGAACTTTACGAATAAAGACTCATTCACAACTGCAGAATCTGTCAAAGTTTTTGCTGACCGACACTACAAAACAGGTGCCGAGATGGCCTGGCATAACAAATATTGACACATTCGGTCGCAGAATCTGTCTGGTGTAAATGTGCCTTAACCCTCGCCCCACCGGGGCCATCGATGCCCCCCTAAGGTTTTTTTCGGGATAGCAGAAAAACGACGAGGCACAGCACCGCGGTTGAGGGGTCTACCTCTCACCCCATCATTTTCCCAACACCCCTGAAATTTTTACCCCGGGTCACCCAAGGTCAGGTCACCAGGCGAGGTCAAGCAAGGTCACCTCACTTCAACTTTTGACTTCTATAAGAGCTACATTTCTAAGTCGATCGATTTGAAACATCCTACATTTCATGAACCCTCCAGGGTCTACAAGATGAATATCTGGGATTTTTCGATTTCATGACCTGAGATTTTTCGATTTCACGGGAGAGGTCACAAGGTGACCTCTCCCATTGAAAAAGCATGAGAAAAGCTGCCTTATGATCTAAAAGTTACAAAAACGATTGCAAATGCTCGGCTTGCTCAGAAAAGCGCTCTTTGACACCCTTTCACGGATCCCAGAGACGATATTTGCCCTATGACCTCTCCGAGTTCATCAAAGGCCACGAGGGGTCAAAAACAGTATTTTTAGTTTAGTTTAGTTTATTTTCCAATCATCAACGGGCATGAACCATCTCAATGACAGATTAAGTCATGATGATACAACAGTCCTGTCAAATATCAATGTCGGTGGATACAACGTGAAAAAATAAAAAAGAACACAGTAAAACGGATAAAAAATGGCTGCTCAATCGCAGTTAGTCGCATAAAGGATCACGCGTGTTCCAAATTGAGCAGCTGTGGTGTTCCACACCTCAATATCTCTGCACTTGTCTAAGAACACATTGCAGATCCTCGGCAATCTACAAAACAAACCCGACATAACAGTGCTAACTCTCGCGTGGGGCACATGAAGAGAATCCTGTTACGCAGGGCTCGGGAAGGAGCTGCTAGAGGAAAGCATTCTAACAGAAAAGACGCGTCAATTTTGTGGTTATGAAGATTTCATAGCAACAAAAGATCATGTTGCATCCTCCTTCCAGCTAATGAAGTTAGGCCAAAATGTCGAAGGTGTTTGTATTCAAAAGAAATGTTGTTAATGCGGCAGCGTCCGCAAAGCCAGATAATAAACTTGTGTTGGATTTTTCTCTATTCGTTTTAGATGTGTCTGTGCAGCTCCTCCCCAAGTCACACAACCATATTCTAGGATAGAACGAACGTGTGCACAGTAAACGCCAATAACTGGTTTTGTATCTAGGTGAAGAAGTGGCCTGCCGTGTTTTCCAGTTTGGAGTGACCTGATGAGAAATCTCATCCCATTTTGACAATACATTTTGACCTAGTTAGACTAGAGCGCTGAATTAAATATCATCGTGTATGTCTCGTCACTGGCTTTCATTTGATATACGGCAATGTCACTTTCTGACCTTTCGTGACCTCATTTAATATTAGGTCACGGTGTGACCTCTGGAGGTCAAACAACTGGCGGGAGGTGATTACGGTCCACATAGCGGAAAAAGGTCTGGCATTTTCCTATCAAATGTACTTTACCCAATCTCAATAGCTCTACTGGCATAAGAGTTATGCCCAGTTTGCTTAAGCATTGCATATTTGAGTGAAAATAGCCTATCCTGACCTAGTTTGACCTCTGGAGGTAAAACCATTGACCTGAGCGCTTAAACATGCAGTGAATTTTTACTGAATTCACGCGAGCTTTCTAAAGCACTTTGTAAATTTGCACTAATCCTCATATGTTCGGAGTTAGAGGGCGGCCATCGATGGCCCCCGGTGGGGCGAAGGTGGCGCCGGACCCCCGGTGGGGCGCGGGTTAACTCACGCCCCGCTGGGGTCGCTGGTGTGACGTGCTCCGCTGTGGAGAGGGCCGTATTTCACCCTCCTCATTTCACAATCTCCACCTCGTTCATCTTCTTGGCCTAGTTAGTCATGAGCAAGTCACAAAGACAAACCAAGGGCTGAAAAGATCGGCGGGAGTCTTGCTAACCACAGGGTGACTTGTTTTGGTGCATTTGTTCGGGTTAGATTCATCATACTGTTATAATTTTTGAAAATATACTGTGTCTATAACACACGATGTCTAGCAAGCATGCGTGGGTGTTTTGCAGCTTTGGAAAATGTTATTGAAGCAGAGATTCTTACAGCCACACCAGGTAGCTAGTTGAACTTGCCTGGAACCTCTATTCCACATTCCGGTTATCATATAGATGATCAATTATCGCACCGTACCGACGATTCGGAACAGTCGTGCAGCTTTTGCGTAAGACATTTGGATCCAATCACGTTTGGCTGTGAGCCAGCTTTACAAAAAGCAACACAAAATCCCGGAACAGGAGAGCAGTGATACTTGTTGAGTGACGGTTTTCAGATGGCGTGGGCACAAGGTCTGGTTTCACATCATTAAGGATTGTTATCCAACTAACCGGTGCACTGCACAGATGCATTCCCTTCCAACCAAAAGGCCAAAATAACTTGAGTTTTTTCCACGTGTTTTGTGTTTCTCTGCACTTTTTAACAGGTCCTGACTATCCCAAATATTGTATAAGAATGTGCGTATTTACAGGTCCTGCGCAAACCACAGTTGACCCAGAATATTGTTTACCATTCACTGTTATAACCCAAGCTTCAACAGTCACGGTACTTCACGGGAAGACCGGAGCAGGCACGAAATGAGCGCGCTCAAACAGAATGGAATGCCCCGCTAGGTATAAGAAATATATGTACCATGCTTATTTGGCCACGAACGGATTCGGAGCATCTCAAAAAAAGTACAGATCGTCTTGTTTTGTCTTTCCGCCTTGTTTTATCCTATGGGTTTGTAACATAAATTATTGGAGCCTACGGCCTCATCAGGCAGAGGAGGCAGCAATGGTCCTGCCGTAAGGGATGATGAACATCTCGCATGCCGTCCACAGGGCGCTAACGCATACATTGCTCACATCATTCATCCACAAACATTCTGAAATTGCGGTGATACTAGCACTGCAGTGTTAGAGAGTCCAAGTGTCGCTCGGGGTTCAGTTGTATTGCATCGGACCGAACTGAGCCCTACGCCCAGTTCGATCAAATGCAATAGTAAAATCAATAGACCGAACTGGGCCCGAAGCCCGGTTCGGTCAGATGCAATACGACCGCTTACACTAGTTCGGTCAGATGCAATACAATCGCTTCACCCAGTTCGTTTAAATGCAATACGCCCAGTTCGGCCAGCCTCACTAACCTCCCAGATCGCCGTGTGACACTGTCTAGCTGTGTTATACCAATGGCGCTCTCTAAGCCTCACCAGGTGGCTTCAGCTACTCTACAGCTGTCCAGGCCAGGCCCTGGTTACGAGCTCCTCCACCACATCCAGCGCGGTCTCCACACCCGCTCCTGCCACGCCACCAGATGCCTGGCGTAAATGGCTGCACCCCCGCGGCAGCGCCGGCGGCTGTCTCCGGCCCACCTGAGTCTGGACTCTCCCGCGCCGCTCCGCCGAGTCACGAGTCACAGCGCCGACGGCGACAGGGGGGAGAATACTGCACCGGAGGTACAGGAGACTCCTCCCACCAGATCGGCGGAGGACGCCTCCCTCAGCAGAGCCGTCCGGTCCAAGTCCATGTCGGCCATGCTGATGGCAGATGCGACAGTGGAGGACGACATCGATGACATGTAAGTGGCCATTCAAATCAATATTGGAATTCTAAACGGTTACCCCTGTGAATGGACGTGTGCTTTCATGTGCGCTCAAATCCAGACCAATTTGGAATCAAATAAAACAAATGTTTCTCAATGCTATGTAACTGCCCCGCACAGTCAATCGAAGATGCTGGTGTTTCCAATCAATAAAAATACGGGAAATACATCTGCATAAAGCAGCTTTAACATTGGCCATGATGGAAAAATAAAACAAGGTAGTTAAAAACAGAAATCCCTCACACTAAAGGTGCAGGATTTCGCGGCCCGAAAAAATACTAATTTCGAACAGTCGGTATTTGTCTGAAGCCATACCGGACAGCGCCTTTTCACGACGTAGAGACAACCACTACCTGTATTCTGAGGCGGAATAGGAAGCGGCCTTTCAGGGGGCGCCGGGGCACCGTGCAGGACACCGGACCTTCAATCAGGGGAGAGATGCACATTGTCCCCATTTCCCCTGGGGCCAACCCTTACCCAAATTGTTGCCCGCTTGAAACGCCTACGTCTACACCGAAAGGCTTTGTTCTTCCAATGGACAACATTTTCAGGACAAAGCTTTTCGAGACCCTATATAGAGGTTTTCTAACGCATTGCAGTTCCCCACACAACCCGACAAGATCAACCTACACTACCATTTTGATTTGCATTCAATGATCTGGCTCGATACAGGGTGACCTTCACCTTTATTTCCGTACACACACCACACTATTACTAGATACAGGCGACGTTTTCTGAAGTAATCCGGCGGCCAAAATTACTAACACAATTCAGTACTTCGCTATTACGAAACATACATTTCGCCCGGTATTTGGCATGATGTTTGCGCTTGCTAGAGGTGCGTCCCCTACCGAGTGGTGCTCGTGACGAGGGCGTGCACGCCGCACGTGGTCCAGCCCGGATCGGTTGCAAATCTTATTGCTCGGACACGTCTTTTAATTCACACTAAATATCAACAAACATATTTTCTAAGTGAGAAATATGATGTGTCTGTCACTATCATTCGTCATATCAGCCCCTGATTCGTCCGGCTTCAACGCCTCAGCAGCATTGCGTCTGGATATCACAGTTGAAAGTTAACCCCTGCTGCTGGACATTTCCAGCACGTGCGTGTTCTGCGGCGACGTCGACAAGAAGTACGGCCGGGGGGACGGTATGGAGCTACACTTCTGGAAGCACTGTCCGATGCTGCTGCGGTGCTCCAACTGCCGCCAGGTGGTGGAGATCCCCAGCTACACCGAGCACCTGCTGCGTGAGTACGGGATCCTCCCAGTAGCTGGTCATTACGTGGGAGGACACGCTTTACATTTTAGGGAAGGAGAAATTGTCTTGTGGTTGGATTGCAGGCTGGGAGGTATGAATTTGATGCGACATTTGTAAAGGACAGTCTGCTAGATGATTGCTTTATGATTTATTTCAATATTTCAGCGCCCAGCGTTTCACTTTTGTCAGTTAGGCACGTCATCCAACTATAATGTGGAAACTAAATATGCATTTTAGACAAGAACGCGCATGTCATACTCTTTATACGCTCATTGTATGCCCCACATAAAACGATACCAGTAAACCACAAGGGATTTAAATATTCGAATAATTAATCAATAAAACAGCCTAATAGGCCGGCTTACCTAATCCAATATCCAATCTATCTTAGCCCACTGCCAAGGTATGGATTACCACAGGCTTGAAATGAAACTGCGTCTGATCCGATTGAACCCTCGGGGGGGGCTGTTTAATTACTCAATCCAAGAGTCTCGACACTGGCTAAGGGCCTTTCCGCGGTGACAAAGGTAAATCTGATAGTACATTTGAAAGATAGAGGCAAGAGTGAACCGTTGATCACTGCAGCAGTGGGCAGCATTCAGATCCAGTTTGAGAGCTGGGAGAGCTCCAACTCTGGTAACCGGCCCACGCAGACCACGCGACTTTAAAAATAGAAATCAACAACAATTGACACAAAGGCAGACATGCTGCCATAGAAGTGTGCAGATTACTGCGATAATCCCCATGTCAGTCGTCGGTTCTTCTACCTACCGGCATGAAATGTGTACTAGGCGTTTGATCCAGGCGGTATTCGTTATTCCAGGAGAATGCAAGGATCAGCACAATTATAAATGCTGTCAACGGTGCCAAGAGGCAATCGACAAGAGAAATTATGACGAGCACGTGCGCCTCAACATCTGCATCCGTGAGTAAACATAAAAACCTCCCAAACAAAAACAGTAATTTCCATGAACGTTTGATAACAATAGGAAAAAGGCGTATCGGTGCCTCAGCATATCACGCATGAATATGCTACCCCGATATTTTAAGAGTGCGAAAAATGCTCATCTTTCAGATCTTTCCTTAGAAACTTATACTTCCCTATTTCTTCGCCACCGCTCAGGGTAAAACCAGTGAAAAACTTGTACTTATCCCGGACACAAATAGCCACCGCTTGAAGTGTGGACTCTCAGGCGGGAGGCACCTTCATCGGCCAGCAGGCGCGTCAGTTGGACAGTCACTCCCTGTACGCCACGGGCTCTGCCACGGCCTCTGGTTTCAGCGGCGCGCTCCGGAGTGGCCGGGAACCACTGCCCGCTCTGTCACTACAACACCGCCCCCCTACGACTCTGGGTGGAAGCTGCATCTGATGAGAGAGTGTCTGGCCAACCCTCGCAACGGAAACGGTGAGGTCACTGCAGTGACCTCAGGCTCTTAGCCTGAACCAGCTCTGTCACAAACTAGCCTCTTACCTGCGTAATCTTACTGACTGATTAAGTCCAATGCCATATTTTGGACGGACAACAATAGGAAATAGCGTCGTCAATCCAGGATTGGATGAGGTAAGACCTAGAAACATATGACCCGCAGGACCTAGACAATATATCCGATATGACCCTGGCAGTTGGTGCATCGATAGGCCCCTAAGTACGACCTATACAATTTGTACGCAAATAATCATACTGACCATATCTAACAAGCGTGTCCCCCAGTGAAGCCTTATACAGTAGCCTTTGATTATCAAATATAAGCAAAGATCATACTCAAACAGCAATTCGCTATGTTCGTTCCGATCTGCCCCATTACTTGAGAACTTGCAACAGTGGACGAGAGCAATAGCAATAACAGCCGGGGTGCCGGAAAACTTAATCGCACACTCCCATCTCTTGATTGACAGTGCACCGAGTCGCCCGCCAACAGCCTGAGACAAGAACTCAACCACCCAGCACAACATCGGCTCACCAGCAGCTCCCTGCCACGCCCGACAAGCCCGTGACCACGCCCCCCAAACCCGCCACAACCCCAGTGCCTCGTATCGAGCCATCTCCACGCCGGTCGCCGCGTGTCGGCCTGCCGGGGAAGTACACCTTCGCCACAGATCCGCCGCTGGCGCCATTGGCGGCGCCGCGGGCGATCCAGCGCAGCAGAAGCACGGAGCGGCTGCCGCCGGCGGTGTTTCCACCTCAGCCGACCACCCCGGCCGGCCGCAGCCGCTCCTCCGAGGCTCTGAAGCCGAATGTACAGGAAAGGGGTCGAGGACAACGGGACGATGTTAGCCCGACACGTTCCCACAGCAGACTGCATGCCAAGCTGGCGGAACGGAGCGCACAGAGAGCAGCGAGCAGGCAGGAGTCGGTCGGTGTTGCACCCGGGAGCAACAACGAGCTGCCGAGATTGAACTCCACGCAACCACTGGAGACAGCCCATGACGGGTCCAACAGATACAGCGAGAAACAGGCGAGGAACACTTTGGGGAATAAGGGCCACGAAAGCAATAGAAGCTCGCGAGGTATGCAGAACCAGCAAGAAAAGCAGACCGTGAGTCGCAGCGGGCAGGGCTCCATACCTAGTCGACGATACCAAAAACAGGACACCGGGAGGAGTCACAAGGCAGAGAAGCCCTCGCCGCGGCGATCCAGCGCCGACGGGAAGAAGGGCCGGGGTTCGGGACCCCGGATGGAAGTGCCAAGGCCAAACAGAAGGAGCAGGTCTACATCACGTATCCATTAGACACGAGAGGGGCCTATAGATGAACTGAGAGCGTGGAAAGAGACCAGATTTTACATGGATGTTATCTGGGGGGAATTAAGATAGCCGTATGCGCTATATCCATCATTCATATTAGAGGAATTGCAACTGCATATATTCGTGTCCGATCCAACAAGCTTGCCATGCTTGTTATTCATTGTTTTACTTTCCCGGTCGCTGATAATAAAGTTTGGCGTGCTATCATAATCAAAGCTCTCTCCCGCAGACGCCTTTCGCCAAAACTGGGAAACTGTAATCAGCAATGGTATTAACAGTAAAATCGATGCTGTCACGAGCTTTTACACAACACTAGGAGGATTGAGCTTACAACTAACGCTGAGTGCTTTCTTGTTAAACCTCAAATGATTATGACTGTTTTCCAGTCTACACGCGTGATTGATAATAACCACCCATGCCCGTGTGTATAAGCTACTTAACATGTAAAGTGTGCAACCAAAACCGATGTTAGCGAACTACGGTTAAGGCTTGTTGCTCTGAAATATACCTTGTATTCTGCTTCCCCTCGTTTGACATTCATTCAGCGTACTCTGCGTTATAACTCTTCGCAAGAGGCGATCGTAGTTCCGCTGCAGGAGTTCAACGTAGCCGTAGCTTAGAAATTAACGTTGCGTAGCATAGCGCTATGTATTATGCACAACGGAATTATCGTCGCATGATCTACCTATCGTTAACTGGCTTGTAAAACAAAAAGACTATCGGGTAATCGGCTATCTTCCTCTCTTGCACCGCAGATCTCTCCGTGGATCTCTTCCGATCGTGAATATTTGTGATCTCTCCGTGCATGCTCCACAATGGGGTCAGATGCAGCGCTCCAGACTTTGGAATGAACAGCAGTCACACTTGGTGCACTTTCCAGCTTCGTGGATATATTTACCAATCGTATTCCGGAAGTTTCCAGTCCAGCCTGAACGTTTTTTGACAGCACTGTCCTGCTGACTTTGAGCCGGAAACCAGCAGTGATTCCGGACACAGCGACAAATCTCAGCAAGCGACACCTCAGCACCCCATCCAGCCGGAAGACACGCGCCGGGTTTGCCCGAATGTGCCCGTCGTGTACCTGCTATTCTGACAACGAGGTCAGCTAAGTCCGCTGGTCTGATTAAGTATGCCCGGTCAACGCCAACCAGTCGTTTAGTTTGATGGAATTACCAGAAGTTCTCGCGTTTTTCCGCGGCAAGTACGGGACACCTGTTGAAAGACGTAATAGTAACCACTCCCGTCCTGAGATGGAGAGATTACTGAGAGTGACAGCATATACGTGTGTCCCGACGGTATTCCCGTCAATACCAAAATATTGTTCGAAAAAAACGAACAGTCAACGCTCGCAGTCCATTTACATTTGTATTGCATTTATTTCTCCTGTCCAGACCATTTTCCAGTACGCCATTGCACACCTAAATGTTTTACCTAGGTGAATTCAAACGAGACTGGAGGTAGACATTCTCCCGTGTGCTCTTCAATCCAGAACATCCAGAGCGATGCATAGCACGCGGATTGACAAGTTTCTCGCAAGTAAAAATTGTCATTGGCCAGTTGTAACTTCACAGCCTTAAAGCATCTCAACCACTAATGATCGGAGACAGGCTCGCAACGGAGCAGCGCCTCGAAAGGATGAAACATTCGGGCCCAACAACTAAAAACAGTACAAGCATATCCCGACTGCAAAATGGGCAAGCCTCTCGGGACCATGAGAACAACAGCTGTGATAACTAGATCAGCATCCATGTCAGAATTACAACATTCTAACACAGGAATGGGCTCCACTTGCATCCATATAATTCAAACATATTGCAGTGTCAAGCGTCATGTCATATGCACCTTAAATCACTTCAGGTACTATCGAGGGACCGTGCTGGGAACACTGACCCAACTCGGCATCTTCTTAAATGAAAATTGAAATGATGCAGCAGTTTTGTAGAGCATGCCAGTAAGACTCAGTTCGTTCGGCCCGAAACTAAACACATGCGGAGAAGTCCGCATTTTCAGACCATCACTCGGATCCACGGGATTGGCGGATTTCGACATTGGAGATGCTCATTTCTCAACAGCGAATTTAAGACAAACAAAACCTGATGCCAGGTTTTCCGGGCATACTCCGCAATACTGATATCTCAATTTGAATCAAATTACGTACCGGATGAATCCTTGCACTGGTCATAGTTTGTTGGGTACTTACTACCACACAAAATAAATTCCACACACTTTGAGCTAAGCTTGAAGCCTACACGCCCATCCGCACAAATTGCCTAACTACACTAATGTCATCGGGGGACATGTCACCGCGGGGAATCGCTGCCCGACAACATTTCAGCCAACAACCGGACGGCATTGGCGTGAAGGTCGGTGACGTCACGGTGCACACGACTGTGATTGGCAGGTGACCGCAGAGCCTCAAGCTGGTGCCACACGGTGTAGTGTAGAACGGAGCGCAGCTCGCGAATGCAGCGCACGACACTGCAACACAACACCAACAATGGGCTCAAACTCTGCGCACCTGAGCACAGAAAGTGCGAACACATTTAGGGATATAAAGTGGTCATCCAACGGAAACGAATGGAGTACAGGATTCCTTCCGGACGTTTTCCAAGGTTGCATTCGGTTGGATGTGGGGCTGGGAACTGGATACAGCACATCCTGCTTCATACCTTCCTACCCCCGATTTTGTTCTATGTAGTTTTCTCGAATGTCACATCATCTTCGCACATGCCCAAGGTTAATTCCACGGCCGGGGCGGCCGGGAACCCCATACCTTGCTACATTGGACAGCACTGCAGCATGAACTTCCCGAGGGACATATAATTTCAGGGGAAAGCTAATTTGTAGCCGGGAGGCGGCATCTGCAACTACGGAGGATAACGACACGATTGATCTGCTCTTTCTAGGCGAGATAACAAGGCGAGGAAACGTCGGTGAGAGTAACGACCTGCTAGTTGGCAACCACGTTCTGCTGCTGAACGACCCTCCCCAAACCTGGACTGATCCCCCACGTTATCGCGAACATCAAATTCTAGCCCAGCCATAGAACGCCCATCGAACGATTCAGTCCCCAGCTATCAATCTTCCCGATCACCATACCGATGCTGTAAATGCTTCACTGTCTTGACAATGCGTTAAAGAATAATTGTGCCGGAAGATGAGCCTGGGACGCAGAACAATCGACACCAGGAAAGCAGACAAAGATGTGAGCGTGAAAAGACTCTTGTTACGTATAAGCAGACAGAAAATGCTGGGAGAACACCGGAGTAAGAGAAACTACTTGGTCGTATCAGACCATGAATATTTACAAGGAGGCACAACAATACTTTAAATCGGGCAGAACCACGACAGATGAAACTGAAGTCAGAAAGGATCAGACTGAAGTAACGGCAAGCGCCGCGCAGGAAGAGAAACACTTGCAGAGCATTCAGCATTGGGCAGAATGCAGTTGAATATCACCAGTTGAGTGGGTCAGTGCAAGGCATGTCAGGGGGATACAGCACACGTATACGCTACAAGTGAGCTCAGCATTGTAGCTGGGTTCCAACGGCCTTACACAGAGAAAACTGGAGCGGAGAGGAGTAAGTGATCCCAATATCACATTTGGTTTGCATTACTAGGCACCCTAAACCTAAACTGTCGGGATCAACTGAGCTTTAAATGATTATTTGCATTTTCCAACGTTTCTGACTTTGGCCGGACATGCCAGCTAATATAGAGGTCATCCAAATACTTCTGACCTCTTTCTTAGTTTGGCCATCTGAAAAGGAGGTTCATCGACCACCAAATTAGTTTCTTAACTCAACAATCAACATCCATTTTTAGCAAGCGGACGTACCCCAAAAGCCACAAAAGGAGTCACGGGTAGGCAATAACAACAACAACGAAGACCACATCGGCTCCCCCCGGCAGGACAGTACGGCTCGTTGGCGGGCCTCCCCTGCTTACCTGGGCTCCGCTTCCACGTAGATAGGGAACTCTCCCGAGCAGGAGATGCGGAGCTGCTGCAAGCCCGTCTCCTCGTCCACAGCCTGTAGAGAAGACACGGGGAAACGTTACTGATCCGGTCGGCTGCGGACACCAGGCGGACTGGCTGTATCGCAGATATACAACAGGACAGCCAAAACAATGCTGCGACGATATAGAACTGACACCAGCACAAAACAAGTCACCCAGACGTACTTTTATACAATACAGCAAGAACTTTACCTACGACATGAAAACATGACATCCCCTGCAAAATCTGTAATATAGGTGAATTTTATTATTATTCTATAGGATATGGCCTCATCATCTCTAAACCCCATCGCTCCTTCTCCCCAGAGTCTTTGTGCCTTCCTCCTATACTTATCATGGCTTGCACCTCATCTTACGTCACTGACCAGGGTCTGCGCTCCCCCTGTTCCTCCACTAACCACTGGTTAGTTCCACGGACCCTGGTTAGTAACCAGGGTCTGCACTTCCCCCTGTCCCGTCACTGACCCGGGTCTGCCCTCCTTCCTGTCCCATCACTGACCAGGGTCTGCGCTCCCTTCTGTCCCCTCACTAACCAGGGTCTGCGCTCCCTCCTGTCCCCTCACTGACCAGGGTCTGCGCTCCCTCCTGTCCCATCACTGACCAGAGTCTGCGTCTCCCTCCTGTCCCGTCACTAACCAGGGTCTGCGCTCCCTCCTGTCCCCTCACTAACCAGGGTCTGCCCTCCCTCCTGTCCCGTCACTGACCAGGTCGCTCCCTCCTGTCCCGTCACACAGTCTGCCTCCCCCTGTCCCGTCACTGACCAGGTCTGTGTGCTCCCTCCTGTCCCATCACTGACCAGGGTCTGCGTGCTGTCGCCGTAGAAGAGCGCCACCGGCAGCGCCTCCATCTGCACCGTGTCGCGCAGCACCAGCCGGCGCCTCTGCGTGGAGAAGAAGGCGCTGCCGTAGGCCAGGAACGGCCGCTGACCCGACGGCTTACGGTTCACCGAGTCGCCCACGGCGTCCGCCACCCCCTCACTGCAGGCAGACCAGGCACCGTCAGCTGCTCACCGGTAACGGAGGAGATGGCTGTACCAACCACGTGGGGATGTGCGGTGTGAAGGGAAATGTAGGATAAATCGCGGGAGGGGAGTCCAGTTAGCCGTGACAACAATCGATAACAGACACTGGTGGTTCAATGGTGATGCGAGTCCGCTTTCCGAGCCGAGTGTCTCGGAACATGTCCCGGCGGGCTCCCAGAACAAGGTGTGATCTGATGTAACGATTTACCGTGTGGAACAAAATAGTGTAGGGCATCAAGGAATCAAATGAACATCACTCCAAGGGACTAAGCTAAAATCAGCAGCACAGTACAATAAAGGGCCAACCACAAGGCATCAGAGCAGCTAGTCTTACTGGTGCCTTGACATGCACCCGATTCAAACACAGGAGGCTACCTGCATAATACGACGACGTCCTTGCTGCGTACCCGGCCCTTCCGCACGGTTCCCCGCTTCACCCGAGCCACGTTCCTCACGTGACCTGCCAAGACATGGCATTCCGTGACTCTCCCGCTCAGCACGCCCAGTGACACACAAAGACGCAGGTGATCGCTCCACGGCGAAAACAACTGTATGGGCACATATCAGCGGCCGTCAGTTTACAGGCATAGGTAACACAATTATGATAATAAAGCAGAGGATACAAGTCTGGAGTCTTATAGACAAAACCCATACTAGGACAAAGCACAGGGTATAAGTCTATAACCATACAGACAAAATCCGAGCGGCACCAAAGTAATTAATATAAGTTTTCCATCAAACAGACACCGTCCGTATAATAACAGATAGTCGACATCAGTCCGGATTTCTCCACTTTGTCTCATTCTATGATTCACAATGATACATTTCAGGGCCGGCCCCTGTGCTGCTCGGCCTGCTGCTAGCGCTCACCGGCGACGTGCGCGGCGTGCACCATGTTCCAGTCGGCGGCGTGCTCGTTGAGGTGGTGGTGGGGGGAGTCCAAACGTCCGGCACGAGGTCCCGCCAGGCCCGAGGCGGCCAGCTGACCGCGCACCATCCGCACCAGAGCTGCCTCACACACACACGGGGTAATGTCTGCGACAACACTGAGGGAATCAGACAAAAGGTGAACAGGACCGATCCTCTACAGTACGGCAAGGGGACACGTTCCGTAGAAGAACATCTTCAAGATGAAATGTGGACGTATAAGAAAGATGCGACAGTCCAGAAGAGGAAATGATATTTTATGAGCCAAGGAGGCACTGCGTAACCGGAGATACGAATCACAGCTCCGCAGAGAAGAGGATAGGCTTGATCGGCAAGATGATCAACGGTCTCTTACGAGGCAAAGCTACTCACACGTCACGGTGCGCATTCCATTAAAGAACAGCATGTTGTCTTCGCAGTAGCGCCGCTGACTGGATTCCAACTCCTGCGAGAAATTGCGGAAAAGCCGTATGGCGACCTGAGAAAAGGAGCACTGGGTCAGGCAAACCACTTACACGTGAACAACACCACGGTTACACGCAATCTAATCATCTTTGATGATAGCAAGGCGCCGAGTTTCTATACGATCCATGCGGCGCATCTTGTAAGAAACGCTTAAACAGAATACCAAGCACTTTGCACCGAGCAATGACTACTTCCTGGCATTGATGCATGGCAAGCTGTGCAGTGTTCAAAGGAACAAGCACACATTACCTCAATGAGTCGTCTCTGAACGGTGACACCAGCGCCGTTTTACCTACCACCACCTTGTGCGGTGACTACCGTTGCCTCGGCACCTGGCCGCCGCACTGCTGACCTGCGCGTCCGAGTAGGAGCTGTAGTCGCGCTTCACCCGCAGCAGCTCGGGACGCCGCTCCAGCGCCTGGTCGTACGGCTCGCGGCCCGACATCTCCCAGCCCACCATCGTCAGCGCCGGCTCTACACACCTGCCGAGACGCGGCCACTGTCAGACACCTGCCGGGGCACTGTCACAGACACCTGCCGGGGCGTGGGCACTGTCAGACACCTGCCGGGGCACTGTCACAGACACCTGCCGGGGCACTGTTACATACACCTGTCGAGACGCGGGCACTGTCACAGACACCTGTCGGGAGCACTGTTACATACACCTGTCGGGGCACTCTTACATACACCTGCCGAGACGCGGGCACTGTCACATACACCTGCCGGGGCACTGTTACATACACCTGTCGGGGCACTGTTACATACACCTGCCGAGACGCGGGTACTGTCACTGACACCTGCCGGGGCGCTGTTACATACACCTGCCGGGGCACTGTTACATACACCTGCCGAGACGCGGGTACTGTCACTGACACCTGCCGGGGCACTGTTACATACACCTGCCGGGGCACTGTTACATACACCTGCCGAGACGCGGGCACTGTTACATACACCTGTCGGGGCACTGTTACATACACGTGCCGAGACGCGGGTACTGTCACTGACACCTGCCGGGGCGCTGTTACATACACCTGCCGGGGCACTGTTACATACACCTGCCGAGACGCGGGTACTGTCACTGACACCTGCCGGGGCACTGTTACATACACCTGCCGGGGCACTGTTACATACACCTGCCGAGACGCCGCACATAGGCCCTAAATGCCTCCGTCCGTGGCCAATATTACATTTCGTGGAAAACTCCTTCGCAATACCGCAAATTCCCACCGATTTTTGGACAAAGGAGCTCATTTGACAGATAATTGAACAGCGCATAAAACTTGCATTCGACATATAGGTCTTATTTTACATGGCCGTAATCAGGACAGTGAAAAGAGGGGCATTTGGGGCAACTTAATCCAGCCCAAGGTGTCCGTAAAATATTTTGCAGATGTTGTCGTGGCGCCATGAATTGTGACCGAATTGTAGTTTGAAACACTGCAAACAATAAACATGTAATCCATGAACAACGATACAGCAATCTTGGTGTGCCATAAATTCATAAGCGTCACCACGAACAACAAAACGGGAGGCATCATAAATGTGTATTTGAGCTTGGTTTTTCTTTCTAAGCCAGCTTTTTGGTATAATTGTAACTCCTTTTCTGCATGGGAATGTTCTATTATAACCGGTATTCGAGTGATTATTAACAACCACACTGGAGAGGGGTCCGACATTAACGCGCACAGGATGGGGGGCTGGTAAGCCCCCTGAGATATCGGAAACTTAGAGGCTTAAGAAATTCCGATTGGTGGGTGGGGGCTATGGTGATCCACATCATAACTAATTTTCATTGACCTAGGTCTATATTGTCAAGGTCAAACGAGGTCATAAAGGTCAAATTTTGGCCATATTTGGGACCTGTTGGGAAATGCCCTGATAATGCGTGGAAAAAGCCGGGAGTAAGCTAAAGCCGGACCACGGTCATAGAGGTTGTGTCGCAAAGAATCTTTCCTTCATTTTTGAGGTCTAGGTCATTCAAGGTTATCGACCTATGACGTCACAACATGGTATATTCCCTATTATGCACACTTAAATTAGCACTATAGCAAACCTTGTGCTGGAAAGGAGGATTGACCTTTACCCATGATCTTTAACCTTGACCTTTGACCTTGAACTTACAACTGGGTTACCTTTACTATGACGTCATAGCATAATATACGTCAGACTGGGACACGTAAAGCACCGGGGTCAATGACCTTGAAATTGCTGGTATGACTTTGAACTTTG
Source organism: Lepas anatifera (assembly GCA_034440635.1). Lineage (NCBI taxonomy): Eukaryota > Metazoa > Arthropoda > Thecostraca > Lepadidae > Lepas > Lepas anatifera. The sequence continues at coordinate 827,587 of JAOTON010001615.1, read as the reverse complement.
ACCTCGACCTTCACGTGAGGTGACCTTGACATATCATCCCGTCTATATGACACTGTGACGTCACCACTTGGTCTCCAATGCAAGCAAACCGGTTCGACTGCGCGGTGGCGGCGATTTCAAAATGTAGGTCTGACTTTAGAAGCCTATAAATCAAACAATTTTCGACAAATTTTCAAAATTATTTCACTATTCGACGCGCTGTTAAATTTTCTCAAATGCGACCCATTCCCGTGTTTTGGCTACGAGCGGTTCTCCGGGCATCACGGAAAAAGTAGTTGGGAGAGTATCCGAGGCCCCTCCAGTGCGCGTGTTAACACGCAGAGTAGAAGAAAGGGGTAGAATATATACTTACCTTGTGTTTCCTCAACAAGGCATATCAAAATATCAGTCCGTGAAGGTCAGTACGTTTCTCTCCGCCCCCCCCCGCCCACCCTCCGCTACATATGATATCGCGGTATCGCCAAATATGGGACGTAGGTCACCTGAGCAGCCCGAGCGTCATCTTGCGTCAGCTCGTGACAGTGGGAACGGCGAGTAAATTCGATTCCCGATTGAATCCCTAGGACACCTCGGGACTCCGATGGTTACGGCGACCGTTCATATGGATGAAAAGGTATGACTGGTATTCACCATATGTGGTTTAACGTGTGATATGCAGCAAAACAGGATTCTTAAGTATCGTTTTTTGCTGTCCCGGCATTGCTTGAAGGTGATATAATAAATGTCTGAATCGCGGGATCACGAGAGGCTTAATCCCGTTATTGGGGCTTTTTGAAAATAGCGGGATCCCAATCCTGAGATTGACATACCTAGCAGGAACATTTCTCATGCAATAAAAGGTTCGTTGTCGGCAGTCCCTCCGGGTATTTGGATAACAGTCATCACAGCAGTCAATACACAAATTTAGACAGTTATAGTGCTTTGAAATTGTATAAACTAATTTTAGCACTTCTCGGCATTTCTTATAGCACCGTTCTCTGATAGTTCACTCATATTGCTCATTCTTGGCCGGTCCATGCCTCTCTTCGGTAACCCACGGCGTTGCGTTAGCACCGCAGCGGCCTGGTTGGAGCCACAACCTGAGTTATTATATGTCATCTGGAACGCGGGGCTGCAAGTGGACGCAAGATATTTTGACTTGCCCTTGTAGAGCACATCCTGGGGAATCGTTTGATGGTAGTCTTATGCTGGGCCGATGCTGGCCAAGTTTTAAATCCCTCTCTTTGTATTTGTAAATCGAACAGTTTTTGAGATATGCAGTATACTGCCGTGCAAAGGAAGAAAAGGGTAACTCAAAATATCGATTTTTGGTTTTTCATATCATTCGAAAGCCCTTCTCACGACGCATCCGATGATACCAATATCACAATTGTAAACCACATAAAAAATTATATATTTTAGAATACATTTTGGCAAAACGGGGTAACTTGCACTTTTTGCTCTGAAGTGGTAGAGTTTGCAATGGAAGAAAAGGGTAACTAGTTACGGCTTTTTTCCTTTGTGGATTTGGCCGAGAGCCTCGGAGATTGCAAAGGAAAAAAGGGTAACTCACCATGTTGGATGGAATTTATTTTCGCGAACGACGATGGGAGCTTTTATGTTGGCTTTAAGAAACTTATTTCATGTTTTGTACACTTATTTAGGATTTCTGTGTTATTAACTATAACAATGCTGGGATGAATCGCTGTCAGGTCAACGCGAAATTAAAGAGCCGCCAACTTGAGGGTTAACTATTCTGTCTGAACGCATTTTGTTAAAGCCGTGTAAAAGGAGTACCCTGGGGTAGGGTACGGGTGTTATGAGGGATGGAAGGGTACGTTGCTGGCTAATATGGGTACAATGATGGCTGATAGGGGTGCGTTGTCGGCTGGTACGGGTGCAATGTTGGCTGCTTGGGGTGCATTTTTGGTGGGTACGGGTGCAATGTCGGCTGCTTGGGGTGCACTTTCGGTGGGTACGGGTGCAATGTAGGCTGCTAAGGGTGCGTTGTCGGTGGGTACGGGTGCAATATCGGCTGGTAGGGGTGTGCTGTCGGTGAGTACGGGTGCAATGTCGGCTGGTAGGGGTGTGTTGTCGGTGGGTACTGGTGCAATTTCGGCTGGTAGGGGTGCGTAGGTGGTGGGTACGGGTGCAATGTCGGCTGGTAGGGGTGTGCTGTCGGTGAGTACGGGTGCAATGTCGGCTGGTAGGGGTGTGTTGTCGGTGGGTACTGGTGCAATTTCGGCTGGTAGGGGTGCGTAGGTGGTGGGTACGGGTGCAATGTCGGCTGGTAGGGGTGTGCTGTCGGTGAGTACGGGTGCAATGTCGGCTGGTATGGGTGTGTTGTCGGTGGGTACGGGCGCAATGTCGGCTGGTAGGGGTGTGCTGTCGGTGAGTACGGGTGCAATGTCGGCTGGTAGGGGTGTGTTGTCGGTGGGTACTGGTGCAATTTCGGCTGGTAGGGGGTGCGTAGGTGGTGGGTACGGGTGCAATGTCGGCTGGTAGGGGTGTGTTGTCGGTGGGTACGGGCGCAATGTCGGCTGGTAGGGGTGTGTTGTCGGTGGGTACTGGTGCAATTTCGGCTGGTAGGGGTGCGTAGGTGGTGGGTACGGGTGCAATGTCGGCTGGTAGGGGTGTGTTGTCAGTGGGTACGGGTGCAATGTCGGCTGGTAGGGGGTGTGCTGTCGGTGAGTACGGGTGCAATGTCGGCTGGTATGGGTGTGTTGTCGGTGGGTACGGGCGCAATGTCGGCTGGTAGGGGTGTGCTGTCGGTGAGTACGGGTGCAATGTCGGCTGGTAGGGGTGTGTTGTCGGTGGGTACTGGTGCAATTTCGGCTGGTAGGGGGTGCGTAGGTAGTGGGTACGGGTGCAATGTCGGCTGGTAGGGGTGTGTTGTCAGTGGGTAGGGGTGTAATGTCGGCTGGTAGGGGCGTGTTGTCGGTGGGTACGGGTGCAATGATGGCTGGTAGGGGTGTGTTGTCGGTGGGCACGGGTGCAATGATGGCTGGTAGGGCTGCGTAGGTGGTGGGTACGGGTGCAATGTCGGCTGGTAGGGGTGTGTTGTCGGTGGGTACGGGTGCAATGTCGGCTGGTAGGGGGTGTGTTGTCGGTGGGTACGGGTGCAATGATGGCTGGTAGGGCTGCGTAGGTGGTGGGTACGAGTGCAATGTCGGCTGCTAAGGGTGCGTTGTCGGTGGGTACGGGTGCAATGATGGCTGGTAAGGGTGCGTTGTCGGTGGGTATGGGTGCAATGATGGCTGGTAGGGCTGCGTAGGTGATGGGTACGGGTGCAATGTCGGCTGCAAGGGGTGCGTGGGTGGTGGGCACGAGTGCGTGGAAGGTAAGCACGGGTGCGATGTCGGCTCATCGGAGTGTAATGATGACTGGTAGAAGTGCAATGGTGACTGGTAGAGGTGCATTGTCGGTTTGTAGGGGTGCGATGACGGATAATAGGGGTGCAATGACGTCTGGTAGGGATGCACTACGGCTAAAGACAGGCGGCGAAGGCAGCTGGTAGGATGTCTTGCGTGTGGGTTCCCAGCTGCAACGCTGTCAGCTGTCCCGTCCTCAGCTGTACCGCACCCGTACCAACCAACATTGCACCCGTACCCACCGACAACGCATCCCTACCAACCGACATTGCATCCGTATATACCCGCAAGACACCCAAACAGCTGCCTTAGTCCCCTGTCCTAAGCCGCAACGCGCCCGTAACAGCCGCAATTACACCCACATTATCCGTCATCGCACCCTTAGCAACCGACGTAGCCCCCCTCCCCCTACCAGTCGACATAGCACCGTTACCGCAATCATCGTACCCGTGGCCAACAACGACGCACCCATACCATCCGTCATTGCACCCACACCCACCCGCAGGGCACGCCTCCCAGCCGACACTGCGCCCGTACCCACCGACAACGCACCCCTAGCAGCCGACATTGCACCCGTACCCAACGAAAACGCATCCCTACCAGCCGACAGTGTACCCGTACCCACCGACAACGCACTCCTAGCGGCCGACATTGCACCCGTTCCCACCGAAAATGCACCCCAAGCAGCCAACATTGTACCCGTACCAGCTGACAACGCACCCTTAGCAGCCTACATTGCACTGGTTCCCACCGAAAACTCACCCCTAGCAGCCGACATTGCACCCGTACCCACGGACACCGCACCCTTACCAGCCAAAATCGCACCTCTACCCACCGACAACGCACCCCTATCAGCCATCATTGTACCCATATTAGCCAGCAACGTACCCTTCCATCCCTCATAACACCCGTACCCTACACCAGGGTACTCCTCTTACACGGCTTTAACAAAATGCGTTCAGACAGAACAGTTAACTCTCAAGTTGGCGGCTCTTTAATTTCGCGTTGACCTGACAGCGATTCCTACCGGCATTGTTATAGTTAATAATACAGAAATACTAAATAAGTGTACAAAACATGAAATAAGTTTCCTAAAGCCAACATGAAAGCTCCCATCATCGTTCGCGAATATATATTCCATCAAACATGGTGAGTTACCCTTTTTTCCTTTGCAATCTCCGAGGCTCTCGGCCAAATCCACAAAGGAAAAAAAGCCGTAACTAGTTACCCTTTTCTTCCATTGCATTTTCTGTGGATTGAGCCAAGGTTTGCAAAGGCAAAAGAGGGCATCGGTATTAGCTCAAATTAGGTTAAATAAATGAAAATAAAATGCATATCATCGGAAAGAGGATGTTCTAAGGATTCCAACGATATACATATTTAGGTCAATACACCTACCAATGCAACTAAAACACTTTGCAAAGGTCGGAAACGGTTTTTTAGCTCTCCTGAAAAGTGGACTTTCGGAGTTACCCTTTTTTCCTTTGCACGGCAGTATACTGAGAGAATGGTCTATAAAATAGTTGTCAAAACTATTTTTGCATTATTTTATACCAAAACCCATTGCATAGGGCTCACAAAACAGTGGTATTGCCATACTTTGACCTGTTCTTGCTTTCATGGTCGATTTTAAGCATAATGAAATGTACGTAGTTTTCGCTGCAGATCTCTGGTCCGCGGGTGGCGCACCCGAGTGCTTACTTCAAGCAACTCTACAAAGACTTCCAGAGCACGGTT